>CM035848.1:163069794-164380498 GCA_020510985.1 Pholidichthys leucotaenia
AGGTTAAGGCGAGGAGGGCAGACATCTCTGTGGCCTGGGAGAGGCTCCGTAGGCTGGAGGAGAACTCCGGCAGGAAGCCGAGGACAGAACGCCTTCGCTCCTCGCTTCGGAATCCCGCTCCTGCCGCCGATCCAGTCCAGGAGTTCGCCTCACCCAGGGGTGATCCCCAGGATAGAGTGACATCAACCGGGTTTCCCCCGGAGAAGATGAGAATGACAGCGATGCGCATTGCGGATCGAGTGGCAGCCGCTTCTTCCGCCGCCGTTCCCCCCGTAGCCATGAAGAACGTGATTGCGGCGGTCAGGCTGGTCGAGAAGAACCCGGAGCTGAACGATTATCCGGAATACGCTGACCTGTTGGCTTCGCTCATCGCACAGGAGCGGCGTTTTCCCGACCTCACGTTCAGAAGACGTCGCTCCCAAATTCCCCACTCATTTCAGCGAGAGTCCCGTCCGGATCCCGCTCCAGGAAACCACACGAATTCCGCCTCCCAGCCTGCTGTTGCTCCCGTGTCTCGCCGAAGAAGTGAATCAGCTGCTCCCGCTCCTGGGCCCGCTCTCCCCGCTGTCCCGTCAGCTTTGGGCCCCCAGCTCTCCTCAGCTGTTTCACCCCCTTCTTCGTCATTCACTCCGGCCGCTGGGAGAAGCGCAAATTCATCTCCAGGTGTTCCAGGTCCCGATCCGGTGCGGGTAGCACCGCCTCATCTGTCCGGGGGGTTCCCCACTTCTATCCAGTTGGGAGAAGAGAGACTCGAGTCCCTTGTAGCGGGTTCCACCGGCCCTCCGGGAATCAGGCAAGTGTTCTTTCATTCTCCTCCCATTATGAGTGAATTGCCTTGTTTGATTCCTGGGGGAGGAGTTCAGGGTTCACAGTCCCCTGAGCTCTCTCCTCCCGCTGCAAAAACTGAATATGAACCTGCGTCCTCTGTGTCTCTTCCCCTTGAGTGTGCCCCGGTGCCAGGTGTACACCGCTGCGCGAGGAGGAGGCGGCCTGCGGCCCTGGAGGGTTTTGCCCCAGCCCCGCAGCCACGTTATGGGCAGAGGAGAAGGTCGAACTGCCTGTTGGAGCCAGCGCCGACGATTAAGCGTCCCCGGGTCTCCACGGAGGAATGGTTCGGCCCAGCAGAGTCCAGATCTCCTGCCCCCACGCCAGGTGGGCTGTCGACGCGGTTTTCGGCGTTTGGAGGTCGTTTGACTGTGGAAACCATCATGCCGGCTGCGGAGCCATTCGCAGTCGAGTTGGAGCCGGAGGACGGAGTCCTGCACGCTGAGCCCGGAGCATCGAAGTCCTGGATGGCGGTAGAATCCGAGATCAGGCAAGTGCTCTATTTTGTTTTTCTCTTCTCTATTCTGGAGCATTATTGCCTGTCTCTCGGGGGGGCGGGCCGGGTGCAGCCGTCTGCTGCGCTCGAGCCTGTTCCGCCGGGCTCTGCCGCTGCCGGTGATCCTGATCCCGGTTCCTTTTGTCCCTCTGAGCCTCTCCCCAGGGTCACCGGAGACGAACCTGCTCTGGGTGCCATCTCGGAGGTTCCGGTTCCCTGCACGGTGTTCGCCTCAGATGCTGCGCCCGGGAGTGCTGTCTCGGTCCAGCTGGAGTCCACCGGGAGTGTTTCGCCGGTCCAGCTGGGGTCCACCGGGAGTGTTTCGCCGGTCCAGCTGGGGTCCACCGGGAGTGTTTCGCCGGTCCAGCTGGGGTCCACCGGGGGTGCTGCGCCGGCCCGATCGGGGTCCACCGGGGGTGCTACGCCGGTCCGGGTAACGGTTAGTGTGGGAGCTGGAGGATTGTGTTCGCCTGACGTCAGGCTGACTTCGTCCCTTGCCTCCATCATTTCTCCTCCTGCCGCTGTTGGGGTTCCTTTCACCCGGGCCAGTTTCCCCCTACCCTTGTTGCCATTAGATGGCAGGCTAACTTTGCCCCTGGCCTCCATCTCTTCTCCCCCTACTACTGTGGGGGTTTTTCTCACCTGGGTCAGTTTCCTCCTGCCTTTTCCCTCAGGGAGGAAGCTGCACCAAGACTTCTCCCTCAGCTCTCCGTGGTCTGAGGTCACGGGACGACCGCCTGGGAAGCCATCTGGCTGGTTCGGTGATCTGGGTCGGCCTCCGGAGAAACTGTGTCTCCTAGCCTGGGACTCGGGTAGGCCACCCGAACTGGTGTTGTGGTTCCTGGCCTGGTGGTGTTCGGGCCGCCCGCCGGACAAGCTGTCATCGCCTGCCCCGCTCCACCTGCTGACGTCCTGGAAGAATTGACTGACTGTTTGTTGCCTTGCGTTTGATTGTCCTCCCTAATTTAATACTTTTCAGGACATCAAAGAACTCTCTGCCCTAGAGTCCTTATTGTGGGGTTATCCCAGTTAAAATTTCCTTGGACTATTTTCTTTGTTTTATAATCCCAGTATGATCCTATTCTAATTTCTCCTTAAGTAGCATTTGCTTCACATTGCCTGGCCTCATTCCGAGTAGTCTTGTTTTCCTGTATTTATATCCTCCTCCAGACTGTTTAGTGACACTTTTGTGCTAATACGTGTTTGAGGAGTTGTTCCTTTTGTATTTTTATCTTCATGCCAATTTGCAGTTCCAGGCTCTATTTTCGGATCTTATGCCCGGTTTGCATCCTTTGTATATTCTGTTTTGGTCGGAGTTTACTTGTGTAAGTCTATTTTTTCAGAGTTTTGTAGTTTTTGGCCTTGGGGACATGAGTTTTTTTTTTATTGTCCTCACCCTAAGTTATTGTGAACTTTTTCCATGACTGTGTCGCTATGTCTCTGCATTTTGGTTCTTGTCGTTTTTCCCCACCTCCTGTGGTCACCTGCACAGACCGTCTGGCCTCTGCAGGGGAGGGGGTGATGGTTTTTTTTTGGGGGGGGGGGGTTAAGATTATTATGGTATCTGACCCTATACTGTATCTAGGTTTTTTTTTTTTTCCCCTGCCTCCTTTTTCTGGTCCCTCCCTTTCTCCCAGATCTGGCCCCCACCGCCCTCCCTGGTCTTCCCTCGGGGGGGGGGGGTTTAGGCCGCTCCAGGAGGCGCGGCTCGGGGGAGGAGTACTGTCACGACCTGAACTATCTTTTCTCTGCGTTCAGGTTGTCCAGTTCGCTCCTGCTCCGGGGTAGTCCGTGCCGGGTCTTCCATGGCCCGCTCTTTGACAGCGCCCAGCTGATTGCCAGCTGTCTAGTTCAGCTGCGCTGGGACAGCTGTCTCCTATTTCCAAATCATCTCCCCCATTTAAGCGAGCAGCCGAGAGTTACTCGTCGCTGCGACCTCGCTATGGGAAGACGTTCCTTGTGTTCCCACGACTGTTAGCTCCTACGTCTAGCTTCAGTCCGCCGTTACCTCGGCGCTTCACCCAAAGTAAGTGTTGTGACTCGGCGTGTATTCTTCCCTCGCCGCCTCTCTAGCCTTTCTCCCTGGGTGGTATGTTTCCCTTAGTTCTGTGTGTGTTTTAGCCCCACGTGGCTCTTTACTTTTCTGTTCGTTATTTTGTGTAGTGTGTGTTTTTAAACTACGCTAACTCACTGGTCGCCCTCGTATCTCCTTTCCTGGCTCGTGAGAGCCAGAGTTATGACACATGACTGCCTAGCACTCCTTTCTATTTCTCGGTGTCCGAACCAACTCTGGCATTAAAATCTCCAACGAGTATCAGCCTGTCATCAGTCGGTACACACCTGATAGTCTTACGTAAATCACTGTAGAACTCTTCCTTCACCTCCTCTGTGTTGGTCATTGTTGGGGCATATACACTGATGAGTGTGGCATACATCTTCCGCTGTAGTGGGAGTCTCATAGTCATTATCCTGTCGTTGATTGGCACCGGTTCCTCATCAAGCATTGCTGCTGATGCGCTTTGTGAACAGAAGGGTAAAAAATGATATACTGAGGCAGGCCAGAAAGCTGCGGGGAACAGAAGTTTACCTAAGTGAACATTTAACAAAGACTAATGCTGAAATAGCACGGCAAGCATGGATGTTGAAAAGACAAAACAAGATGCAGGCAACATGGACAAGAAACTGTAGAGTCTGGATTAAACTAAATGGAACACCTGAAGAAGCAAAGGCCATAATAATTAGAGATCTCATTGACTTAAATAAATATAGATGAACACTGACTAAGAAACTAAGAGACTACGATAATCTATATCCACACACATGGCAAGAACCGTCCTTTTGTGACATAACATGATAATGTACTCATGACTGACTTTAGTAGACATCAATCATCCCCAATTGGAGGAAGTCATTTGACACAGAGAGAAGAAATTCAGACTGAAAATATCTGATTATGCTGAACACAAACTACAAGAGATAGACAATGATATTGATCCTGACAACCACTTCTTCAATAATATTCATAATCACTGTGAATATTACACTGAAAAGCAATTTAAAAGTCAAGTGCAAGTAGATGGTAAATTACCAATAATTCACTTTAACAGCAGAAGTCTTAACAAAAACTTTCCACAGACTCGGGACTATTTAAAACAGCTAAATAGAAAATTTACAGCTATCACAGTCTCTGAAACTTGGCTCAATGAAGAGCAAGCTTCTTTGATGGCAATAGAGGGATATCAGATGTTCCATATTAACAGATCTCAAAAAAAGGGTGGTGGTGTTGCTCTGTATATTGATGAACTGTATAGGTGTAAACTTGTAAATGGAATGTCCTTTGCACAACCAGGGATTCTGGAATGTGTTACTGTTGAGATTGACCAAGATAAAACAAAAAGTCTAATTATAAGTTGTATATATAGAATGCTGGGAACTTGCTTTGAGACATTCAGAGATAAGTTAGTCGAGCTGTACAATAATATAACTAATAAGAAAATGGTTGTAATCTGTGGAGACTTCAATATTGATTTGCTAAATCCATCCATCCATCCATCTTCTACTACTTTTCCGGAGGTCCGGGTCGCGGAGGCAGCAGTTCAAGCAGAGAAGCCCAGACTTCCCTCTCCCCAGCCACCTGCTCCAGCTCTTCAGAGAGGATACCAAGGCGTTCCCAGACCAGCTGGGAGACATAGTCTCTCCACCGAGTCCTGGGTCTGCCCCGGGGTCTCCTCCCAGTGGGACGTGCCCGAAACACCTCAAGTGGGAGGCGTCCAGGAGCATCCTAATCAGATGCCCATACCACCTCAACTGACTCTTTTCAATGTGGAGGAGCAGCGGTTCTACTCTGAGCCTCTCCCGGATGACTGAGCTCCTCACCCTATCTCTGAGGGTGAGTCCAGCAGTCCTACGGAGAAAGCTCATTTCAGCCGCTTGTATCCGCGATCTCGTTCTTTCGGTCATTATCCAAAGCTCGTGACCATAGGTGAGAGTAGGAACGTAGATTGACTGGTAAATCGACAGCTTTGCCTTAGAACTCAGCTCCCTCTTCACCACAACAGACCGGTACAACGTCCGCATCACTGCAGATGCTGCTCCGATCCGTCTGTCAATCTCTCGCTCCATTTTCCCCTCACTCGTGAATAAGACCCCAAGATACTTAAACTCCTCCACTTGGGGCAGGAACCTGTCCCCAATCCGGAGAGGACAATCCACCTTTTTCTGGCTGAGGACCATGGACTCGGACTTGGAGGTACTGATTCTCATCCCAGCCTCTTCACACTCAGCGGCAAACTGTCTCAGCAAGAACTGTAGGTCATTGCTGGATGAAGCCAACAGGACAACATCATCTGCAAACAACAGAGATGAGATCCTGTGGTCACCAAGCATGACACCTTCCATTCCCTGGCTGCGCCTAGAAATCCTGTCCATAAAAATTATGAACAGGATCGGTGACAAAGGGCAGCCCTGGTGGACTTCAACTCTCACTGGGAATGAGTCCAATCGAGTGTTGGCAATACGAACCAAACTCTCACAACGGTCGTACAGACACCGAATAGCTCATAACAACAAGCCCAATACCCCATACTCCCGAAGCACCCCCCACAAAAAACCATGAGGGACGGGGTTGAATGCCTCATTGACAGCTTTGCACCTCTCTTTACCTGAGTGTCCAAGACATACGGTCGCAGGTCTGATGACACGATAACAAAATTGATCATCGACCCGCGACCTAGGGTGTCCTGGTGCCAAGTGCACATATGGACACCCTTATGCTTGAACATGGTGTTCGTTATGGGCAGACTGTGGTTAGCACAGAAGTCCAATAACTGAACACCACTTGGGTTCAGATCAGGTAGGCCGTTCCTCCCAATTACCCCCTTTCAGGTTTCACTGTCATTGCCCACGTGCGCATTGAAGTCCCCCAGTAGGACAATGGAGTCTCCAAGAGGAGCACCCTCCAGCACCCCAGTCAGAGACTCCAAAAAGGGTGGGTACTCTGAAACATCATTTGGTGCATAGACACAAATGATAGTCAGGACCCGTTTCCCAACCCGAAATTGCAGGAAAGCAACCCTTTCGTCCACCGGGGAAAACTCCAATATAGATGCAGCAAGGTGGGAGGATACAAGAATACCCACCCCTGCTTGTCGCCTCTCGCCCGGGGCAACTCCAGAGAAGGCCAAGCTCCAGCCCCTCTCCAGGAGACTGGTTCCGGAACCCAGAGCTGTGTGTTGAGGTGAGGCCGACTATATCTAGCCGGTATCTCTCAACTTCATGCACCAGCTCAGGCTCCTTCCCCACCAGAAAGGTGACATTCCACATATCAACTCTACTAAATCGAGTTCATGAATTCTATGTATAGTATGAGTCTATATCCTACAATAACACATCCCAGTAGAATCACAGTCCACACTGCTACTCTTATTGACAACCTGTTTGTTAACCTCTTGCACTCCGGTGTACCGCGGACGGGCACGTCTCTGCGTCCCAGAGCGCACGAGGGCGCTGCGTCCAAGCGCGCACTGAAAAAAAAAAAAAAGTTCTTCCACTACAGACACAGCCGCGAACAGATCAGATATGATTGACCTCTCATTCGACTAATAAGAGCCTTGAATTGGGTTTCTGAAACCTTGAAGAACCAATTACTGAAAACCTAGCAAGAACGACCCGCCTACCAACGCTGTGAATGCAGCTAGCCAATTGAAGCACAGAAGTTCGCAAGCTGTTTTGTCTAAGGCTGGATGAAGAGAGACTGACTGCTGCAGCCACAGGCGGTGCTTTTTTTTTTTTTTTTTTTTTAAATTCCAGCAGAGTAAACGTTTAGGATTCTCTTGCATGGTCATCATAGACCGACGGAGGCCGACGACGAAGGTCGTAAATCATTCGCCAAAACCGCAATCATGGAAGCCCAAAACCGCAATAATGGAATTACATTTTGACCGAGAACCACGAGTGGACCAGCATCGCGTTCGTCTGACAATGAGGAAGAGAAGTTCGCCAGGACAATGCTGCTGTGAAGAGGTAAGGTGTTATAAGCTAAATTATTCTTTATCCCTGAAAATTGTAATCAAAAAATGACTTTTGACCGATCAGTAAATTACAACTGTGCGGCGCACGGAGTCTGAAGTGCGTGCGCCGCGGTACACGGTTCGTTTGCCGTGTCCGGACCATGAACGCCCCCCCCCGCTACTCTTCTGTAGCGGGGGGGGGGCACGGTGATTGCGCCGCGGTCGCCACATAGCCACATGAGTCTATTCCGTCATGTAGCGATGGCCGATGTCCGTCCTCTGTAGCGAGGGGGGGGGGGGTTAGCCCTGAGTGTCACCTTTCATTAGAGCCCAAGATGAAGCTTCTATATTCAATCATTCAGAAGTTACAGACGTTTTTTCAAACTGTGCCATTTGGCACAGTTTGGCACAGTTCAAAAATGCCTGGGAACTACCTGAGGAAAAAGCCGTGTAATATATTCATTTTTTGTGGTATTGTTACAAAATTTTGACCTCAGCTGGATAACACTTGGTTCTACATTTCTGTTGCATTTTCCAGCCCGGATCAGAAGCTGTGTGTTATTTGCAAGCATTTGTATCCAAAAAAACACCCAGGCCAAATTTATTTTCTACAAGTTCAGTATGTTTAGATGACTGTAACTCAGTGGCCGGAGCACTTAGAGAGATTATGACTGTTTTGCCAAAAAATTCAAAGTGTTTTCTTTTAAATGAGACCAACCCCATGAAGATGCTGCAAAGGGTTGAAGAACAGCTTTCGATTAACTTTGGGCACATTATTTTTTGGCGTTTTTAGGGAAATTGACCGGAGTGCAAGGGGTTAATATTATTGATAAGAAAATAGAAAGGGGATTATTGATAAATGACATAAGTGACCATCTGCCAGTCTTTGCACTTATCCATGGCCACACGGGGCCAATACAGAAAAAACTTTAAAATCTTTCAGACACAAATCACAAATCGTCACCTTATAGTGGTGGTGGTGGTGGTGGGGGGGGGTTGCGTGCCCCAGTGATCCAAGGAGCTATGTTGTCCGGGGGCAATTTGCCTCTGATAGGGTCTCCCAAGACAAACTGGTCCTGGGTGAAGGGCCAGACTAAGAACGATCCGACAGACTCTCATGATAAATTGTATATCAAGGATTCAGTGTACCCCGCCCGGTATGGGGTTACCGGGGCCCCACCCTGGAGCCAGGCCTGGGGGAGGGGCTCGAAGGCTAGCGTCTGGTGGCCGGGTTTCCACCCATGGGACCCAGCCGGGCTCAGCCCGAAGGAGTTACATGGGTCCGCCCTCCAGTGGGTTCACCACCTGCAGGAGGGATCATGGGGGTCCGGTGCTATGTGGATTAGGTGGCGGTCAAAGGCGGAGACCTTGGCGGACTGATCCCAAGCTTTCTAAACTGGCTTTTTGTACGTGGAATGTCACCTCTCTGGTGGGGAAGGAGCCTGAG
This sequence comes from Pholidichthys leucotaenia, assembly GCA_020510985.1. Taxonomy (NCBI): domain Eukaryota; kingdom Metazoa; phylum Chordata; class Actinopteri; order Cichliformes; family Pholidichthyidae; genus Pholidichthys; species Pholidichthys leucotaenia. Next base: position 163,078,571 of record CM035848.1, read on the forward strand.
CTGGTATACGAGGTTGAGGTTGGCGATACCGGCTAGATATAGTCGGCCTCACCTCAACACACAGCTCCGGTTCCGGAACCAGTCTCCTGGAGAGGGGCTGGAGCTTGGCCTTTTCTGGAGTTGCCCTGGGCGAGAGGCGACGAGCAGGGGTGGGTATTCTTGTATCGCCCCACCTTGCTGCCTCTATATTGGAGTTTTCCCCGGTGGACGAAAGGGTTGCTTCCCTGCGCCTTCGGGTTGGGAAACGGGTCCTGACCATCATTTGTGCCTATGCACCAAATGATGTTTCAGAGTACCCACCCTTTTTGGAGTCTGTGACTGGGGTGCTGGAGGGTGCTCCTCCTGGAGACTCCATTGTCCTACTGGGGGACTTCAATGCGCACATGGGCAACGACAATGAAACCTGGAGGGGGGTGATTGGGAGGAACGGCCTGCCCGATCTGAACCCGAGTGGTGTTCAGTTATTGGACTTCTGTGCTAACCACAGTCTGCCCATAACAAACACCATGTTCAAGCATAAGGGTGTCCATATGTGCACCTGGCACCAGGACACCCTAGGTCGCAGGTCGATGATCGATTTTGTTATCGTATCATCAGACCTGCGACCGTATGTCTTGGACACCCGAGTAAAGAGAGGTGCAGAGCTGTCAACTGATCACCACCTGGTGGTGAGTTGGATCCGATGGCAGGGGAGGAAGCCATTCAGACCTGGTAGACCCAAACGTATAGTGAGGGTGTGCTGGGAGCGTCTGGCTGAGGCCCCTGTTCGGGAGGTCTTCAACTCCCACCTCCGGAAGAACTTCAACCACATTCCAAGGGAGTCTGGAGACATGGAGTCTGAATGGGCCATGTTCTCCACCTCTGTTGTTGAAGCGGCGGCCCAGAGCTGCGGCTGCAAGGTGGTCGGTGCATCTCGTGGTGGCAACCCCCGAACCAAGTGGTGGACACCAGTGGTGAGGGGGGCCATTAAGCTGAAGAAGGAGTCCTATCAAGCTTGGTTGGCTTGTGGGACTCCCGAAGCAGCTGAGGTGTACTGGCAGGCCAAGCGGAGTGCAGCTCGGGTGGTTGCTGAAGCAAAAACCCGGGTATGGGAGGAGTTCGGTGAGGCCATGGAACAAGACTTTCGGTCGGCTTCAAAGAGACTCTGGCAAACTGTCTGGCGGCTCAGGAGGGGAAAGCAGCTCCCCGTCCACACTGTGTATGGTGCGGATGGGACACTGTTGACTTCAACTGGGGATATGGTCGGGTGGTGGAAGGAATACTTCGAGGATCTCCTCAATCCCACTGATACGCCTTCCACAGAGGAAGCAGGGTTTGGGGACGAGGGGGATGACTCGCCTATCACAGGGGCTGAGGTCGCCAAGGTGGTTAAAAATCTCCTTGGTGGCCGGGCCCCGGGGGTGGACGAGATTTGCCCTGAGTACCTCAAGGCCCTGGATGTTGTTGGGTTGTCATGGTTAACACGCCTCTGCAACATTGCGTGGAGGTCGGGGGCAGTGCCTTTGGCATGGCAAACCGGGGTGGTGGTTCCTCTCTTCAAAAAAGGGGACCGGAGGGTGTGCTCCAACTTTAGAGGGATCACACTCCTCAGCCTCCCTGGGAAGGTCTATGCCAAGGTACTGGAGAGGAGAGTCCGGCCGTTGGTCGAACCTCGGATTCAGGAGGAGCAATGTGGTTTCCGTCCTGGCCGTGGCACATCGGACCAGCTCTTTACCCTCTCGAGAATTCTTGAGGGTTCGTGGGAGTTTGCCCAACCAGTTTACATGTGTTTTGTGGACTTGGAGAAGGCATTTGACCGCGTCCCTCGTGGATTTTTGTGGGGGGTGCTTCGGGAGTATGGGGTATCGGGCTTGTTGTTATGAGCTATTCGGTCTCTGTACGACCGTTGTGAGAGTTTGATTCGTATTGCCAACACTCAGTCGGAGTCATTCCCAGTGAGAGTTGGACTCCGCCAGGGCTGCCCTTTGTCACCGATCCTGTTCATAATTTTTATGATCATAATTTTTTTTAACCCTTGTGCAATCATGTTAGCACAGTTGAAAACAGTTTAGCTGGTTAGAGAAGCTATAAAACTGACCTTCCTTTGAGCAGGTTGAGTATCTGGAAAAAATTATTATTTCAAATACAAATCATTATTTCAAACCTTGTCAATGTCTTGACTATATTTTCTTTTCATTTTACAACTCATGGTGGTAAATAAGTGTGACTTTTCATGGAAAACACAAAATAATTGTCTGGGTGACCCCAAACTTTTGAACGGTAGTGTATATAATGAGATGTAGTAAAAGAGACTATTACAGTAAAGAACTGAAGAAAAACAGAGATAACACTAAAAATACATGAACAATGCTTAACAATATTCTTGGAAATAAAAACAGAAATACAAGCTACCCAACCAATCTTTGAAAAAAAAAAAACAATTAAAAAAACGACTCAGAGTGTGAAAGCAGTCTCACCTGCAGATGAATTTAATAAATTTTTTGTTAACATTGGTCCTAATTTGGCACGAGAAATACCCATTACGGCACCTATAGGTGATACAATAAGCAAAAACATTGCTATAAAAGACTCCATCTTCATAAAGAACACAGATGAGAAAGAGGTCATTGAAATTGTTAAATCGTTTAACCTCTTGCACTCCGTTGTACCACGGATGGGCAAGTCTCTGCGTCCTAGAACGCACGAGGGCGCACGAGAGCGCCCTCGTGCGCTCTAGGACGCATGATGTAGATGCTGATGTAGGTGGTGATGGCGTCCAAGCGCGCACTGAAAATAAAAGCTGCAGACACAGCCGCGAACAGATTAGTTCATCTGATTGACCTCTCATTCGACTAATAAGAGCCTTGAATTGGGTTTCTGAAACCTTGAAGAACCAATGACTGAAAACCTAGCAAGAAGGACCCGCCTACCAACGCTGTGAATGCAGTGAGCCAATTGAAGCAGAGAAGTTCGTGAGCTGTTTTTTTTAAGGCTGGGTGAAGAATGACTGCTGCAGCGGATCAAAAAAGGACCCGCAGGAAGAACCCCACAGACCCAGCAGCACGGAGACCATCCACAAATGCAACCTGTGTGACAGGGAGTGCCATTCGCGTATCGGCATGTTCGGCCACAGGCGGTGCTTATTTTGTTTTTGTTCCAGCAGAATAGACGTTATGATTTCTTCCATGGTCATCAAAGACCGACGGAGGCTGACGACGAAGGCTGAGTGACACACACGCGTTCGCCAGTCTTTTTTTAATTACTACTGTTATTTGTTTTGAAAAATCGTTCGCCAAAAACCGCAATCATGGAAGCACAAAACCACAATAATGGAATTATGTTTTTTTTTTTTTTTTTTTATTTAAGTTTTTGTAAAGGGTATACAGGTCGTTACAGCAATGCAGTGTTTACATTTTCATCACATGTTCCCTTATTTTCTGATATCTGACAACATTGGAAGATTAATTCTTACAACACCCCTTATTTTTTTTTTTTTTTTAAAGTGAAAGAAAAAGTGAAATTAAAGAGAAAAAAAAAAAACAAAACAAAAAACAAAAAAAAACCAAACAAACCAGTAAAAAACAAACAAAAAGAAAAAGTAAGTAAATAAAGATAAAAGAGCATCTGAGTAGCATTGGAACAAAGAGCAGAACCATTATTGAAATGGTATTTGTCAAAGATTAGATCTAATGGAAGACACATATGCGGTCCAGGGTTGCCAAAAGTTCATGAACCCATCCATGTCCTGTCTCAGTGCGAATGTCAACTTTTCCATCGAGTAAATGTCTTGGATCACGTTAGTCCAATCTTCAGGTGTAGGACAGTCCTTCAACATCCATTTTTTAGTTAGAGCTTTTTTGCTTGCCAATATTAAAACATTGAATAAGTATTTTTCTCCTCGTCTTTCCAGTGAGTCCGGTAGTAAACCCAAATACAAAGTTACAAAAGAAAAGGGAACTGTAATTTTGAATATTTTCCCCAATATTGTCTGTACATTGGTCCAATATTGGTGGATAACTGGGCATGACCAAAACACATGAAAATGATTTGCAGTCTTTTCACCACACAAGCGCCAACAGTTCAATCCCTTATGGGTAAATTTGATTTGTGCAGGTGTTCTGAAAAATCTTGCCAAGTTTTTCCATCCAAATTCTCTCCACTGCAGGGATGAGGTACTTTTCCATTGCTGTTTATTTAGCTTTTCCCATATTTCCAGATGTAAAGTGAAATTCCCCTCTTTTTCCCATCTCTCTTTTATATAAGATGTGTTGTCTCCTTTTAAGTCTTGAAGACCTTGGTATATTTTAGAAATGTATCTGATCCCTGGGATCCCTTTATATGCCATTAAGAAGACCTTCAGAACACCTGACTGGGCCCTTTCCAAAACCTCCTTTTTAAGTATATTGTTTATGTGGTGTCTAAGCTGGAAGAACCTGTAAAGGTCTTGATTTATTAGGCCTTGTTTTTTCAAATCTTCAAAACTTCTTAAGATTTGCCCTTTAAAAAAATCGTAATATTTTATCAGCCCCTTCTCCTTCCACTTTTTAAATCTGGTGTCTGTTTTATTAGGAGTAAAGTCCTGATCATAGGCGATCCATTGCAGAAGTCGATAGGGCTCTTTAGTTTGATTCTCTCTGACTATCTTAAACCAAATTTTTAGCGGGGTCTCTATCCACGGGTTAGTGTTATTCAAAAGCTTAGGTAAGACATTGTTCCCTATTATCGCCTGTAGGGGGATGTCACTTGTTATTTGGCATTCGATCTCCTTCCATTGTGCAGAGTAGACTGGGTTACATATCTCTACTAAAGTTTTAATTTGTGCGGCTTTAAAGTAGTCCCTGATATTTGGCAGCGCGAGCCCACCTTTGTCTTTGTTTAGCTGTAGGGTTCTATATCTGATTCTAGGTCTCTTGCCCTGCCATATGAATCTTGAGATCCTTCTGTCCAGCTCCTGCCATGTTTTTTTGGGAGGTTCTACCGGTATTGTTTGGAAAAGGTATAGAAGACGTGGAAGTATATTCATTTTGACTGCTTCAATTCTTTGTGCAATACCCAAGAATGGTATCATATTCCATCTTGCTAGGTCAGATTTTATTTTTGTCACCAGTGGATCATAGTTTAGTGATATAATTTTGTTGAGTTGTTTCGGGATATTGACCCCCAGATATTTCATAGATTCCGACTCCCAGTTAGTTTTGAGTTTGCTTAGTGAATAATGATTTGGGTCATAGTTGAATGTTAAAACTTGGGTTTTATGCATATTTAATTTGTACCCCGATAAATCTCCATACTCTGAAAAAACTGAGGTTAGTTCTGGTAAAGAAGTGTCCGGCTGCCCTAGGTATATTAAAATGTCATCAGCAAAGAGTGCTATTTTATGTTCCTTCTGACCAAGTGTAATACCTTGAATTTTTTGGTTTTGTCTTATCCATTGGCTCAGAGGTTCTATGAAGATTGCAAAGAGCAGTGGAGACAGGGGGCAGCCCTGACGACATCCTCTTTCCAGTTCAAAAGATGATGATAAATTACCGTTAATCCTTATTTTAGCTGTTGGTTTTTTATATAATGCCTGTATAGTTCTAATGAAGTTGTTATGAAAATTGAAACTGGATAAGATTCTGTATAGAAAAGACCAGTCAACCGAATCGAATGCTTTTTCAGCATCTAATCCTAATATGACTGCATTTAAGTTATATTTTTTTATATGATGAATTATGTGTAAAGTGCGTCGAATGTTGTCTTGTGTCTGTCTTTGTCTTATAAAACCTGTTTGGTCTAAATGAATTAGGTCTGTCAGTATATTCTCTAACCTTTTGGCAAGGATAATGGTAAAAAGCTTATAGTCCTGATTTAGTACACTGATTGGTCTGTAGTTGGAGCACTCTAGTTTATCCTTTTCAGGTTTAGGTATAACTGCAATGACCCCTTCTCTCCAGGAGGGGGGGATTTCCCCTGTGTGGAGGACATAATTAAATGTTTTCAGGAGGAGAGGAGATAGTTGCTGTTTAAAGGTTTTGTACCACTCTGCTGTATAGCCATCAGCTCCTGGGGATTTGTTAGCTTTAAGTTTCATAATTGCTTTTTCCAATTCTTTAGGATGTATTTCTGACAGTAGTGTTTTATTTTGTGACTCCGTAAGTTGGGGAAGGTTTAATGTGTTTAGGAATGCCTCGGATGCGTTTTTATGTTTTTTGTGGGAGTATAAGTTCTTATAGTAATTCTCGAAGTTTTTAAGAATATCCTGAATTCTGAATTTTATTTCCTTTGATACTGGGTCTCTGATTTTGTAGATTGCTCTTTCTGTTTGATGTTTCCTCAATTTATAGGCTAGCAATTTTGCCGATTTACTGCCTGCTTCATAGTATTTTTGTTTCAGAAATGTAAGTTTCTTCTGGATTTCTATTGTGTAGATCTCATTTATTTGGTTTTTAATTTCCTTAATCTTGAGCGAGTCAGTAGAATGAGTGTTGCCTTTGTGTTCTTTTTCTAGGTTCCTAAGTTCTGACTCTAATGTGGATAGTTTTTCTTGTCTTAGTTTCTTTTGGGTTGCCAGTTTTGCAATAATCTTTCCTCTTATTACAGCTTTACATGCATCCCACAGTATTAAAGGGGATACTTCTCCATTATCGTTATCTTCCAAATATCTGAGAATATCTGACTCCAATTCATCTTTCAATGGTCCTTTCAGGACATTTGAATTTAACCTCCAAGAAAATGTATTATTTGTGTATTTTTGGATATTTAAGTCCATGTAGATCGGACTGTGGTCGGAGAGATCCATCAGTCCTATTTTACATGTTTTTACTCTACCAATGTCTCTATTAAACATAAAAAAATAGTCAATCCTTGAGTAAGATGAATGTGGAGTTGAGTAAAATGTATAGTCTTTTACACTGGGGTTGAGTTCCCTCCACACATCACAGATTCCCATTTCTTTTAGTAGCATCCGAGTCTTCCTGTTTTGGGTGTTATTTTGATGTGGGGAATTACCAGAAGCATCCCAGTATGGATTCAGTCTAAGATTGAAGTCCCCACCACATATCACTAAACCTTGAGCTTTAGTTATCATTAGGTCGAATACATTTTTATAAAATTTCCAGTTAGCCCCTGGGGGAGCATACACATTCAGCAGGGTGATATCTTCTCCCTCTAGCCGCCCAGTTACCAAACTGTATCTCCCTTCTTTATCTTTGTGTTCTGATTTTTTTTCAAATGTAATTTTGGTTGATATCAATGTCGCTACTCCCCTCCTCCTCCCTGATTTATATGAAGATGAAGAGATCATTTTAAACCCTTGTCTACTGAGTTTATTGTGTTCCACGTCTGTTAGGTGGGTTTCTTGTAAAAGTATTATTCCTGCTTTGTCTTTTTTCATTTTGCCTAGAATCTTGGATCTTTTAACTGGATTCAGGATCCCTTTTACATTATATGAAATTATTTTGGTTACACCCTGTTTCTCCATTGTGTTGTTTTGTTTAGTATAACTGTGTGGTGGCCCTCTTTTGTGCTACTCAGAAACTGAAAGAACATTAAAAACAAGAAAAACATTAAGAACATAGTGACATAACGTTCGGCTCAGGAGACGCACACACACAGGCTCAGAGTAGTTCAAACTGTTTATTAACAACAGGGATGTTTGGGTGCGTGTCTGCAGAATGTTAATGTGTTGGTGGGGGCGTCTGCTTCGGACCCAGAGGCAGGAGACCGTTCAGCCGGCAACCCTATGGGAGAAATCAGACACAGGGTGATGAGCACACACCAACACGGGAGGAGAATAGGCGAGGGAGAGAAGCTTACTTGTTTGGGCAGATGACTGGCGCTTCAAGGATGGAAGCCCGGGAGACAGCCACCTGCAGGGCTCGGTGCAGCAGCGAGGAGAGACGAGGGACGGGATTGTCCGCCGCCGAGGAATCCACCTGTGCACAGGGGAGCAGACTGGAGAGATGAGGTAAGTGAACTTCTTACCGGTAAAGAGGATGCTGAAGGGAATGTGGTAGAAGTCCATGCAAAGGAAACGAAGTCTACGGCTTCAGGCCGACGCTCAGGGCGAGGCGGCTTTTATCCTTCGCCGCTGACGAGTAGCAGGTGCGTGAGCAGGTGGCGCCGCTGATGAATGGCGCGGCGTGACAGTACTCCCCCCTCTAGCAGCGCCTCCTGGCGATGGCTTATCCGGGTGCGCTCGGTGGAAGTCCGCGATGAGCGATGGGTCCAACACAAACGACGGGGGCACCCACTGTCGATGCTCGGGCCCATAGCCCTCCCAGTCCACCAAGTATTGCAACCCACGACCCCGGCGCCGGGAGTCCAGGATGGAGGAAGCGGACCAGGCCGGATGGCCACCAATCATCCGGGGCGCGGGTTGCGCTGCAGGAGGAGGGCAAAGGGGGTCAGAAACCGCCAGTTTCACCTTCGACACGTGGAAAGTAGGATGAATGCGGAGGGAGGGGGGAATAGCCACGCGCACAGCCACCGGGTTGATGATCCGGGTGATGGGGTAGGGACCCATGAAGCGCTGTGCCAGCTTTCTCCTCTCGCCTTTTAGAGTGACGTCCTGGGTGGAAATGTAAACAAGCTGCCCAACTCTGTACGCCGGGGCAGGTCTCCTACGCCGGTCCGCCACAGTCCTGTTGCGCTCCGCTGTGCGTAATAGCGCATGGCGCGCGGCAGCCCAGGTGGAGCGGAACTGCCTGAGATGGGCCCTAACTGACGGGACAGTTACCTCACTCTCCTGCTCCGGAAACAGCGGGGGGTCGTAACCCAGGGACGCTTTGAAGGGGGACATCCCTGTAGCAGAAGAGCGAGCGGTGTTGTGGGCATATTCAACCCAGGCAAGATGGTTGCTCCAGGACGCGGGTTTGGATCTGGACACACAGCGGAGCGCAGCCTCCAGCTCCTGGTTGGTCCTCTCACACTGCCCGTTGGATTGGGGGTGATGGCCGGAGGAGAGGCTCACCTTGGCTCCGATGGCGTTGCAGAATGACCTCCAAACCTCAGATGAAAACTGGGGACCCCGGTCCGAGACCACGTCCACCGGAATCCCATGCAGCCTGACCACGTGTTGGACGAGGAGGTCCGCCGTCTCCAGGGCAGTAGGGAGGCCTCGCAGGGGGATGAAGTGCACGGCCTTGGAGAAGCGGTCCACGATGGTCAGGATGGTGTCATAGGAGTTGGAGATGGGGAGTCCGGTGACGAAATCCAGAGCGATGTGCGACCAGGGCCTGCCAGGGACGGGCAGGGGCTGGAGCAGACCCGCTGGAGGGGCATTTCCCGATTTGCAGGTGGCACAGATTGGGCAAGCCCGGGCGTAGCGGGCTGCATCCCTCCGCAGGCCTGGCCACCAAAAGGACCGTTGGAGGAGATCTATCATCCGGGAGGTGCCAGGGTGACAGGTGAGCTTGGAGGTGTGGAGCCAGTGGATGACCTCTCCTCGGACCGCGGATGGCACGAACAGCCTCCCCTCCGGTCCGCCGCCAGGGTCAGGTTCCACCTGCTGTGCCTTCCGGATCTTGCTCTCAATGTCCCACGAGATGGCTCCCACGACGCACGACCTGGGCAGGATGGAGTGGGGCGCCTCCTCCGACTCCACGGGGGCGAACTGCCTGGAGAGGGCGTCAGGCAGGACGTTCTTAGAGCCAGGCCTGAAGGTGATGGAAAATTGGAACCTGGCGAAGAACAGGGACCAGCGCGCCTGGCGGGCGTTCAGGCGCTTGGCAGATCGTAAGTATTCCAAGTTCTTGTGGTCCGTGAGGACCACAAACGGCAGGCTTGCCCCCTCCAACCAGTGGCGCCACTCCTGCAGGGCGAGCTTGATGGCCAAGAGCTCTCTGTCCCCCACATCGTAGTTTCTCTCCGCCGGGGACAAGCGCCGGGAGAAGAAGGCGCACGGTCGCTTGGCGCCATCGTCCGGTGACCGCTGGGACAGCACTGCTCCCACTCCCGTGTCCGAGGCGTCTACCTCTACAATGCACTGCAGCGCGGGGTCGACCTGGCGAAGGACCCGGGAGGAGGGGAATTCCGCCTTCAGCGCCTCAAAGGCGGCAGCGACCTCTTCGGTCCACCGGAACGGGACCTTCGGGGACGTGAGGCGGGTCAGTGGTCCCACGATGGCACTGAAGTTGGGGACAAAGCGGCGGTAGAAATTGGCGAAGCCAACAAATTGCTGCACCTGTTTCCGGGATGCAGGTGTGGGCCATTCCACCACCGCCTTTACCTTCTCTGGGTCGGGGAGCACCCTATCGTGGGCGATGATGAACCCCAGGAAGGACGTGCTCCTGGCGTAAAATTCACACTTTTCTGCCTTAACGTACAGACGGTTCTCCAGCAGCCTTTGGAGGACCCGCCTCACGTGGACCTGGTGCTCATCCCTGGACTTGGAGAAGATGAGAATATCGTCCAGGTAGACGAACACAAAAAGGCCAATGAAGTCCCGGAGGACGTCATTTATGAGGCGCTGGAAGACTGCAGGAGCGTTGGTCAACCCGAACGGCATCACCAGATATTCAAAGTGGCCGTTCGGGGTACGGAAGGCCGTTTTCCACTCATCTCCCTCCCGGATCCGGACGAGGTGGTAAGCGCTGCGTAGGTCCAGCTTGGTGAACCAGGTCGCCCCCTGGAGGGAGTGGAAAGCAGTGTCCATGAGAGGCAGGGTGTAACGGTCCTTCTCCGTGATATTATTGAGGGCCCGGTAGTCGATACAAGGGCGGAGGGACCCATCCTTTTTCCCCACGAAGAAGAACCCTGCCCCCACGGGTGACGATGATGGGCGGATAATCCCAGCACTTAAAGATTCCTTCAGGTAGGCGTTCATCGTCTCCTTCTCCGGCGCAGACAGGCTATAAAGGCGACCAGAAGGTAAGGGAGCCCCCTGGCGGAGGTTGATGGCGCAGTCATAGGGCCGATGAGGGGGAAGAGACATAGCTTTCGCTTTGCTGAACACCATACCCAGGTCGTGAAATTCTGGGGGCACCAGAGACAGGTCCGGGGGTGCAGCGTCCGTCGCAGGGGGAGGAGCGGACGGAGAGCAGGCAGCGGACTGAAGGCAGGTGCCCATACAGAACGTACTCCATGCCGAGATCCCAGCTGATTTCCAATCCAGGACCGGATTGTGAAGGCGGAGCCAGGGATACCCCAGGATGACGGGCGACACAGAGTTGGGAAGGACGTAAAAGGTCATTTCCTCCCGGTGGTTTCCCGAGATGATGACCGGTAGGGGAACAGTTTGATGTGTCACTCTCCCGAGGGTGGCACGGGAGAGGTGGATTAGGGAGATGGGAGTATTGAGTGCCTGGCAGCGGATGCCCAATCGGGTTGCCAGGCTTTGTGAAATGAAGCTGCCTTCTGCGCCCGAATCCACCAGTGCGTGGGTGAGGTGCCCAGTAGGGTTATGGCAGAAACGGATGGGCAGCTTCAATTGAGTCAGTGATCCTAACCGATTGACATCCGCGAGGCTTCCAACAGTGACTCGCGGACCCCACCGACTGGCTTTCCGTGGGCAACACTCCACGGTGTGTTGGTCGCCTCCGCAATACATGCAGAGACCCAACTCACGGCGGCGTTGTTTCTCCACAGGGGAAAGTTTAGTCCAGCCCGTCACCATCGGCTCCGACTCCTCGGGGCGCGATGCTGGCGGCGCCGCCAGGGGGCGAGCTTGGAACAGGTGCGGCGAGGCTCCACGAGGGCGAGAAGAAGAAGACCTCCGCCCCGAGGAGCGCTCGCGCAGCCTGTTATCCAAACTTATCGCTAAGGACGTCAGCTCCGCTAGCGTCCCAGGGATATCCCGACCAGCCAGTTCATCCCTCAGATCACTATTGAGGCTGCGGAGGAACAGGCCACAGAGGGAGCGTTCCTCCCAGCCCAATTCCTCCGCCGCTACCCGGAAGTCGACCGCGTAGTCCGCTGCCGACCGGCTTCCCTGCTGGAGAGCGAGAAGCCGATCGACCTGGACCGTTTCGGTTTGTGAGTGGTCAAAGACCTCCAGAAAGCGCCTCACGAATTGGTCATAGGTGAGGGTGGCATAACTGGGCCTCGCCATTACGGCGTAGGTCCAAGTTAACGCACGCCCCTCCAGAAGATTCCCTATGTAACCAATTCGGCTGTGATCCGAGGGAAAATCTCCGGGCACACGGTGGAACACGGACTCACACTGCATAATAAACCCCCGCGCTCCGCCGAGCTTACCGCTAAAGCGGGCGGGGGTCGGAATCGGCGTGAGCCGAACCGGTGCCACTGGAGCCGGCTGGACGGCCGCTGGAACAGCAGGAGCCGCGCCACCCTGGCGAGTCGGGAGGAACGGCTGTTGGGGGTCCAAGCGGTTCAATCGGTTAGTCAGTTCTAATAATTGGTTAAGAACCACCTGTTGCTGATAAACAATCTGATCCACCCGAGCCTCGAGGATGGTAAACCGGTGTGCGAGCCCGCCGTCCGCCGAGCCGCTCTGCTGAAGCCGTACTGACATAACGTTCGGCTCAGGAGACGCACACACACAGGCTCAGAGTAGTTCAAACTGTTTATTAACAACAGGGATGTTTGGGTGCGTGTCTGCAGAATGTTAATGTGTTGGTGGGGGCGTCTGCTTCGGACCCAGAGGCAGGAGACCGTTCAGCCGGCAACCCTATGGGAGAAATCAGACACAGGGTGATGAGCACACACCAACACGGGAGGAGAATAGGCGAGGGAGAGAAGCTTACTTGTTTGGGCAGATGACTGGCGCTTCAAGGATGGAAGCCCGGGAGACAGCCACCTGCAGGGCTCGGTGCAGCAGCGAGGAGAGACGAGGGACGGGATTGTCCGCCGCCGAGGAATCCACCTGTGCACAGGGGAGCAGACTGGAGAGATGAGGTAAGTGAACTTCTTACCGGTAAAGAGGATGCTGAAGGGAATGTGGTAGAAGTCCATGCAAAGGAAACGAAGTCTACGGCTTCAGGCCGACGCTCAGGGCGAGGCGGCTTTTATCCTTCGCCGCTGACGAGTAGCAGGTGCGTGAGCAGGTGGCGCCGCTGATGAATGGCGCGGCGTGACACATAGTGTAAAAAACTTTAAAACAAAAAACTGTCAAAAGAACTTCCTGAGCTGAGGTCTTTTTAAAGACCCTGTAAGAGCCTTGATGGAGTGAAGGCTCTGAGGGAAATTCCTCAAACTCTGTTACGTGTTGAGGGCCCTCTCGTACCACTGAAAGTAGTCCCATGCTTTTAACGTGAGTTTCAGAACCCAATCCAAACTTGTAATGATTTTTTTTTTTTTTTTCCTTTTATGCCTAAACCCTGTGAAATTGTGTGCACCCTCCCACCCCCATCACATCAAACATTCACGCAAAAACAGTATTTGTTAGTATGAGCAGAACATGTGGATTATTGTCACATTTCTATTTTAACAAGTTTTTTTTTTTTTTATTACAAAGACTTATTTGTTTCAAATAATATGATTGTTCCATGAAATGTTTTACCACATGCTGAATATGCATCTCCTTTAATGTTTGTTACCTTGTATGAGGGGGGTTGGATGTGCGGATTGATTCAAGAGAAAGGAAAAAAAAAAAAAAAAAAAAAAAAGGTCGCTATTCCAACCTGAAAACGGATAGTTTATCCGCGACGCTCTGGTGCTGGGTTTCCCGCTGCTGGTCCGTGGATTTTGAGGGTCTTTGTGTTGTCCATGTTTGCGCTTTGATCTTCTCACTCGGGTCTGCTGCGGGTTTAAACACCGTTACCGGGAGCCCTCTTCTCGCCATGTCAGCTGTTGCTTCTTCCGCCGAATTATAGAGACACGTTTCATCGCCGTAGAAGACCCTTAACTTCGCAGGAAATGGTGTCTGAAAGCGCAATTTCTTCTCTCTTAACACCTTTTTCGCGTCATTGTATTCCCTGCGCTTTTTAAGGACCTCCGGGGCGTAATCGTGTTCCACGTAGACTTTTCTCTCCTGGTGCATAAATCCTTTTTTCTGCCAGGCCAGTCTTACAACCTCTTGTTTTATTTTGAAATTGGAAAATCTTACCAACACCGAACGTGGGGGCGCTTCCGCCGCCGGCCTAGCGGCTAATGAACGATGTGCCTTTTCTATCTTCAAGTCGGTGGTTTGTGGAATATCCAATTTCTCTCTTAGTAAGGATTCCACGCATTCTGCCATTGAGTTAAAACCATTTTCGGTTCCTTCTATCAGACCATGAATTCTTATGTTGTCTCTTCTTTGTTTTCCTTCTTGGTCGGTTAGCTTAGCCTCTATAGCTGCTTGTCTTTTGCGTAGGTCCAGCACAGAATCTTCGAGCACTTTTATTCGATCCTCTGTTTCCAAGATTCGGTTCTCGGCCTGGTCCACTCTGCTGTTTGTCCTTTTCAATTCTTCTCTGAATTCCCGAAATTCGGCCGTAACATCTCGGCGAAATCGTCGTAGTTCCTCAAATAGTGATTTCAGGCTAACCCTTTTGTTAGCTATCACCAGCTCCTCGTCTTCTGAACGGGGATCTTCCAGTTCAGATTCTCCGGCCGATACGTGTCCTAGCCTGGAGAATTTCAGTTTCTTCTGTTTTCCTTTAGACATGATGATTTTGTCTTTTGATTTTCACTCCTCCAAAAATCCGTTAAGTTTGATTTTCAAGGTGTTATCCTGGATTGAGTCTGAGAGCTTCAGTGTTAAGCTGCAGTCGCCATGGCGTCCAGACCGGAAGTCGGAATTATGTTTTGATCGGGTCGCGAGACCAGAACCACGAGCAGACCAGCGTCGCGTTCGTCTGACAGTGAGGAAGAGAAGTTTGCCAGGACACTGCTGTGAAGAGGTATGGTGTTATAAGCTAAATTATTATTTATCCCTGAAAATTGTAATCCAAAATGACTTTTGACCGATCGGTAAATTACAACTGTGCGGCGCACGAAGTCTGAAGTTCGTGCGCCGCGGTACAAGGGGTTGTTCGCCGCGTCCAGACTGTGAACGCCGCCCCCCCCCCGCTATTCTTCTGTAGCGAGGGGGGGGGAAACCGCGGTGACTGCGCTGCTGTCCCACATCGCCACATGAGGGTAATCCGTTGTGTAGCGATGGCCGATGTCCATCCTCTGTAGCGGGGAGGGAGGGACAACCCCCCCCCCCCACACACACACACAGAGCCCTGAGTGTGACCTTTCATTAGAGCCCAAAATAAAGCTTCTACATTGAAGCATTCAAAAGTTACAGACGTTTTTCCAAACTGTGCCATTTGGCACAATTTGGCACAGTTCCAAAATGCCTGGGAACAACCTGAGTAAAAAGCTGAGTAATATATTCATTTTTTGTGGTATTGTTACAAAATTTGGACCTCAGCTGGATAACACTTGGTTCTACATTTCTGTTGCATTTTCCAGTCCGGATCTGAAGCTGTGTTATTTGCAAGCATTTGTATCCAAAAAAACACCCAGGCCAAATTTATTTTCTTCAAGTTCAGTATGTTTAGATGACTGTAACTCAGTGGCCGGAGCACTTAGAGAGATTATGACTGTTTTGCCAAAAAATTCAAAGTGTTTTCTTTTAAATGAGACCAACCCCATGATGATGCTGCAAAGGGTTGAAGAACAGCTTTTGATTTAATTTGGGCACGTTAATTTTTGGCGTTTTTAGGAAAATTGACCGGATTGCAAGGGGTTAAAAGTAAAATATCTACAGATTGTGATGGTATTGACATGCTTTTAGTCAAAACTATCATTGAATGCTTAGTGAAGCCACTGGCGTATATCTGTAACCTGTCTCTCCAAACAGGTATACTGTATTTCCCAATGCAATGAAAATAGCCAAAGTAATTCCGATATACAAGACGGGTGACAGAGGGGAATTTTCAAACTATAGGCCGATTTCACTATTGCCGCAATTTTCTAAGATACTTGAAAAAATATTCTGTGAGAGAACTGACAACTTTAAAATGAAGAATAATTTATTGTGTGAGCAACAGTATGGGTTCAGACACAAGAGGACAACTGCATTTGCTCTAATGGAATTTATAGAAAAAATATCAACTGCTGTAGAAAATAAAGAGTATTCAGTTAGGGTATTCCTGGATCTTAAAAAAAGCATTTAATACAGGGGATCATAAATTATTGTTAAAGAAACTACAAAATTATGGTATTGGGGGGTGGCACTGTCCTGGTTATGTAGTTACTTAAAGAACAGATATCAGTACGTATGTGTTGGTAGCAAAAACTCAGTTACTGAAGGTTACTTGTGAAGTCCCACAGGGTTCAGTTTTGGGGCCATTGTTATTCAATATGTATATACCGTAAATGATATATGTAAAGTTTCGGAAAAAATGGATTTAATACTGTTTGCAGATGACACTAATTTATTATGCAGTGGAAGCAATTTGGAACAACTTTTGGATACACTCGGAAGGGAATTAGGAAAGCTCAAACTGTGGTTTGATTCAAACAAATTAACGCTCAATTTAAGTAAGACAGAATTTATAATTTTTAACAACCATCACAACAACTTAGTATCTAAACTCAGTGTAAATGGTGTAGAGATTGAAAGGGTATCCAGAATTAAATTCCTTGGAGTAATAGTTGATAATAAACCGTGCTGGAAGTCACATATTAATTATATTAAAGGTAAAATATCCAAATCAATTGCAATACTACACAGAGTGAAATATTTGCTGAATCAACCCACACTATATACCTTGTATCATTCATTAATACTCCCATACATGACATATTGTACTGAAGTATGGGGAAATACATATAAAACAAACATATATCCAGTCTTTATGCTTCAGAAGAGAGCTATTAGAATAATAAACAAAGCTGCTTACAGGAAATCAACAAACCCACTTTTTCTTAAATTAAAAGCTCTCAAGTTGAAAGATTTGGTTGATTTTAAAACTGCAGTAATAATGTTTAAAGCGAAGAATGTATCACTGCCCACAAATATCCAAAAGTTGTTCCAAATAAGGGAGAAACAATATCATTTCAGAGGAACATGTATATTTCAAAAACCTTCAGTGAGAACTACCACCAAGCAGCACTGTGTTTCAGTGCAAGGAGTCAGACTGTGGAACGCTTTTGGACCTGAATTAAAATGATGTACAATGCTTTGACAATTTAAACAAAAACTAAAGGAAGAAATACTCCAAACATATATACAAAATGACATGTAAAATCACATACGGATTATCATATCCAGTCTGTGTTGTGTTGTTGCTTAGTTTTTTGTCACGTTTTGTCTTGGCTTTGTTCTGATTTGTAATCACTTTTATTTTATTTTCCTTTTGAATTCTTAGATGGAACATGGGTGGGCAATATAAGCCGCGGCTTCTGCCATCACCCATTTCGGATAACTTGCGTTGAATTGTATAATCTGAGGAGTTATTGTTTAATTTGACCTTGTTGGATTTTTTTTCTTCCCTTTGTTAAATTATTCTGTTCCTTTCTTTTAATCTTTTGATCTAATCTATCTGAAATAAAGATTCATTCATTCATTCATTCATTCATTCATTCACATCACTTTCGACAGGGGTCCGCAGTTCGTTTCGGAACTGTGGTCTGCGATGGCCCAAAGCCTGGGGGTCAAAAGCCACTGCGCTACTGCATACAACCCCCAGGCTAATGGGTTATGTGAACGTTTCCATAGGTCACTTAAGGCGGCGCTCAGAGCTTCGCTCATGGATGCAAACTGGGTCGACCACCTGCACTGGGTTCTTCTGGGGTTGCGCGCCTAAGGAGGCCCAAGGAGGCCTAAGGAGGATTTGGCAGACCTCCCTGGCAGAACTTGTTTTTTCTCAGCCGCTGCGGAACCCTGGGGAATTTTTACCGGAAAACCCTGTGCCTGGGGCTACCCGCCCGCACAGTTTTGTACAGTATGGAGGCTGTTAACATGCTGGACCCGGCCCACCATTGTTTTCCCCGCACCTTTGTCTCGTAAAGCTTACAGATTGCCAGATTTGTTTTTGTCAGGTACGATGCACACCGGACCCTGCTGTGCCCACCGTACGATGGACCGTTCAGGGTGCTGGAAACAGGGGCAAAGCATTTTGTGTTAGACTTGGGGGGGGGGGGGTGTAGGGAGACCGTCTGCATTGACAGGCTGAAGCCCGCTTTTATGTTGTCAGACGAGCAGCTGGTGTTGGCCCAAGCTCCCCGTCGCGGATGCCCACTGTTGGTGGCTCCGCAAGTTGGCGTTCCCTCGGTAGAGGCCTGCGTTTGCGAAGCTAGCATGTTCTCCCCCCACCCCTTTTTCCCTCCACAGACTAATGTGCCGACCTGCACACCTCGCCAGCAGGGTGCTTTGACCGGACCGGTGACCCCCCGCTATAACCTCTATGGGCACCAGCCAAGCCCAAAGGATGGGGGGGGGGGTTAGTTTCCTTTCTGGGTGTTCGGGGGGGGGGGGTGTGTGGTGACACTGTGGGGGGGGGGGGGTTCTCCACCCAGAGTCAGAAGACGGGGGAGATGGAACAAAGGACTGGAGGAGGAAGTGGCACCGGGGGGGTCTCGGACGTAACAGAAAGGACTATCCACCCCCCGGGGAGAGCAGGAGACGCCGGAGTTCACTGAAGGAAGAGAGGGTGTGAGAAGCAGGGTTGTTGTGTTATGATGTTAATGTTCTGCACATGTCTTTGTGCATTAAGTGTCTTGTTGCTGGCTCCCTGGATCTCATGAGGCAAAAATAAAGGGTATAAAAGGAGGTGCCCAGAGACCCAGATAGAGTATTTCCTGTACTTGATGTTGGAAGAGGAATAAAGTTCATGTGTCGTCCAGCTCGCCATCTTGTCTGTTTTCATCTTCCACAATGTGTGTGTGTGTGTGTGTGTGTGTGTGTGTGTGTGTGTGTAAAATTAATAAAAGATCAGTACATACATTTTGGGATCGGTGCATCATCCTGACTGCCAAATATCGCTGAATCAGTCTCCTGTCCAACCCCCAGTCTGCATCAAGGTTGAGCTCAAGGTCAAGGTCATTGTCAAAGTTCAGGAATTCTGGGCATTGACCATGACTTTAAGCACGTCCTAGATGGGTCTGCATCTAAGCTGTACTTAAAGTCAGGGTCAATGGTCAGTAGATCTGAGCACTCTGATCTACACACTGATTTTGTCAGGCCAGAATGAGTTACTCCGTCATTGACAGTCTGGTTTTAGACATTTCAGTCTTAAGTGTTTTTACCTCTAAAAACCTGTACACCTGTGTTTCTTGTCTTTTTAAATTTTGCTGTTCTGTAGCGTTTTCTCCTTTTTTTTATTCTTTAGAAGAACTTTTTTCAATAAATCAAGTGGGGAAAAAATCAATAAATACAGATTATATGTGCCATGCATAGTAGTTACAGTAGTTTTCCTGTTTATTTCGAGAGAAGACATGGGAATGAGAACCTACATTAAAAAAAAATCTTGCATCAAATGTTGACACAAGGTCACAGCATCATGTACTGGTAACTGAAACAACCCCCATTTCTGCCGCCTAAACTTTGACTTTTCTGGCACAGGAACTGTATCCATTTTCCACATGTAAATTTAAAATTGAAGAGTAAAGTAGCCCATGATAACCCAGGATTTACACTGCCCTCCCTCCAAAATAAAAGCGAGAAATTTAGAGGGGAAAAAAGTTGCAAATTTAGAAAAGGCTGACAAAATTTTGAGAGAATATAAAAGCTGCAGATGTATTAGAAGAAACAAAATACAAGAAGTGGTGAATTAAAGTGGAAAAAAACCTGACAAATTACTGACAAAAAAGTGAAACATGTATGAAGAACTCTCATCTACCAAAAATAAAAAAACTTTGATTGCCAACTAAAATCACCATTATTCTTTATTTTTAAATCTCTTTGGAAAGTACAGTTTAATGAGTTCATCCTAAAAACAAAGTAACCTTGCATACTTTGCAAAGTCAGATAGAAGTAGAATGATTACTTCACCAAAAGAGAAATGAATCCCAATTTTTCTCATAAATTTGATGCTAATTTCTCATAAATTTGCAATTTTTTCTTACAAATTTGCATCTTTTTTCCCTTCTAAATTTGCAAATAAAATTGGCAGTGGCTGTGAATATGGAACCATACTCAGAATTCTTGCTACAGATACGGCTCGAATCTGATTGGCCAGTACGTTCTACTAATGCGTATCTTAAAAGCACCAGGCTACAGATATACAGGATCTAAAAAGGTTTTGTCGGACTGTCAACTCTTCTGTACCAATAGACATTTCATATAGGGATACAGCTTCCGTATCCATAGACACTTCCAGTAAAATTATCTTAATGTTGCAATTTTTCCTTATAAATTTGTCAGGGTTTTCCTGTAAGTGTGTCATTTTCTCACAAATTTAACCACTTTTCTCCTTTGAAATTGCCTCTTTTATTCTCATAAATGTGTCCCCGTCACCTTTGCTTTTTAAAACATGTCTCAGGTGGGCCAAAAGGAATTAGCCTTTGCCTTTACTTTATTATGAAAGTGTTGAACTGGAGGGGGCGGTCGTATCGCAGTTATCTTGACGCTAAACCGGAGGAACCTCCTCGGCTTCAGGGAGCAAACTTTTCCCAATGTGATGATACCGAAGAGACGGGGACAAGTTTCGGGGAAGTAGCCGTTCAGATCTGGTTTGGGTCAAACTTATGGCCGATGGGATGAAATCCAGACTTCAGCGACTCAACCTGTTCAGCACCAAACAGGAGCAGAAAGATGTGAGTGGAGTTTTTGAGGCTGTTTCTGCTCATTTTTTTTCCAGTCTGGGTGCCATGCTAAGTGGACAGTTAGCTCAAGTTAACGAGGCTGTAAGTGAGCGTTAACATCAGACATTAGCGCAACTAGTTGTCAATATAGACTGTAAATAATTTATTTTATGGTATATATGGTGGTTAGTTTTAGTAAACGGTACCGGTTGTCTCACAGTTTCAGCTGAATTGTCGTTTCACGTCTAGTAATTTGTTAGTTTATTTACTCCATCTTCAGAGTTGTTTTTATCTGATAAACAGAACTGGGGGCTAATCAGCTACATGTACTTGAGTAACTTTAACAAAATGTTACTTTAGCGTAAAAACTATCACTACAATAAACAGTTAATGTGTTGATGAAGGAAAACCTCTACGTTTACTCAAGTACATCTTTTAGTACTCCGAGGTACTTTTGATTTCATTAATTTGAACTGAATGCAGCAGTTTTTTTTTCTTTTCTTACTCAGAAAATGTTTTATTTTTATTACTGTTTATCATCCATCCATCCATCCATCTTCTACCGCTTTTCCGGCGGTCCGGGTCGCAGAGGCAGCAGTTCAAGCAGAGAAGCCCAGACTTCCCTCTCCCCAACCACCTGCTCCAGCTCTTCAGAGAGGATACCAAGGCGTTCCCAGACCAGCTGGGAGACATAGTCTCTCCACCGAGTCCTGGGTCTGCCCCAGGGTCTCCTCCCAGTGGGACGTGCTTGAAACGCCTCAAGTGGGAGGCGTCCAGGCCCCCTCATGGATCGTCACCTTATCATGGTGGGGGGTTTGCGTGCCCCAGTGATCCCAGGAGCTATGTTGTCCAGGGCAATTTGCCTCTGATAGGGTCACCCAAGACAAACTGGTCCTGGGTGAAGGGCCAGACTAAGAACGATCCAACAGACTCTCATGATAAAATCTATATCAAGGATTCAGTGTACCCCGCCCGGTATGGGGTTGCCGGGGCCCCGCCCTGGAGCCAGGCCTGGGGGAGGGGCTCGAAGGCTAGCGTCTGGTGGCCGGGTTTCCACCCATGGGACCCGGCCGGGCTCAGCCCGAAGGAGTTACATGGGTCCACCCTCCAGTGGGCTCACCACCTGCAGGAGGGGTCATGGGGGTCCGGTGCTATGTGGATTAGGTGGTGGTCAAAGGCGGAGACCTTGGCGGACTGATCCCAAGCTTTCTGAACTGGTTACTGTTTATCATTTTAATTTAAATTTAACTAGACAACACATAGCTAGTTTGTAAAAACTGCCAATTTGTTGCAAAAGTTGAGAATTTATCAGAGAGAAATTCATTTATTATAGTAAATACATGTTGAAAAAGTAAATTTACAAGAAATCCTCTCAGAGGTAAAAATACTAAATCTGGCTGAACTCTGGACATTTAAAAAATGATTATTGGACATTTGCATCAATTCTGAATCTTCAGTATACAGTGATTTTGTGCATCTTTTAAAAACAATTATTTTCCCCAACCCTAATATCGTTTATGCTAAAAAATTAAATGAATAATATACAACCTAATGCTGAATGCATACCTAATGAATATCCGATTTGTGGAGTATTTAATTACAGTTTCAAAGAAAAAGATCATATGCTATATTGGGAAAATTTTAGAGAATCCACTGCAGTGCATTACAGTGGAAAGAGTAGGTATTTTCCTCTTGACTTCCTGTCTTCCCCCACCTATTTATAAATGCATAAAACACATGATCACTTCAGTAACTAGAAAAGCACTCGGAGAGCGCAGACCTCCGCCAAGCGCAACAGTTCCCCCCATACAGTGTTTGTGTGTACGTTTTCAGATTCCTTGACCATGAAAACATATGACTAGCAATTGGATTCACAATGATTATTTGTTTATTTGACAGGGACAGTGCGATAAACATACACAATTAATCAATGACAATCAATCTGATAG
The DNA here is from genome assembly GCA_020510985.1 of Pholidichthys leucotaenia. Taxonomy (NCBI): domain Eukaryota; kingdom Metazoa; phylum Chordata; class Actinopteri; order Cichliformes; family Pholidichthyidae; genus Pholidichthys; species Pholidichthys leucotaenia. Next base: position 163,101,103 of record CM035848.1, read on the forward strand.
TGATAGGATTAGTGGTTCAGTAGTAAAAGCATTGCCTCCTTGGCGGAGGTAATAAACTGAAGTGTTGCTGTTGTGTCCATCTCCTCCACTGACGGATGCAGATTGGGAAGACAGGTTGCTGTGGGTTTTATATTATATTATTGGGGTTGCGCTCCGCGGCAAAACAGAATTTAGAAGCTTCCCCGGCAGAGAGCTCGTTTTTGCGCAGTGCCTATGGCTGGCCGGGGAATTTCTGCCAAATAATCCGGCGGCGGACAGCTGGCCGTGTCAGGTTTTGCAGCTGCGCGCAAACACAGGCACGCTGGCGGGCCCAGGCCACCAGTGTTTTTCGCGTGCTTTTGTGCCTAAAACGTTGAAGAACGCGGAGTTTGTGTTGGTCAGACACGACGACCAGCGCCCTCCATTGCGCCTGCGCACATGTTGAAAATGGCCGTATGTCACAGTGTTAAAAAAATGCTTTAAAAAATTCCTGTATCCAGACGGTGATGCGGATCATCCCCAAAATTTAATCAGTTCTTCCTTGTACCATTTCCAACAACGCCTGAAAGTTTCATGGAAATCCGTCCAAAAGTTTTTGAGTTATCTTGCTAACCAACAGACAGACAGACAGACAAACCCCGGCAAAAACATAACCTCCTCCTGGCCTTTTCGGCCTGGCGGAGGTAATAAGTGTGCATAAGCTGGTCAGCTTTTTTTTTATCAGCTCTTACATTTGCAATGTTTTTCTTGGAAATTTAACTTTTTGTGAACTTTTTTCTTGTGAATTTGTGACCCTTTTTGTCATCAGTGTGCAAGCTTTTTTCCTCTTAAGTTGTGACTTTATGTTATAGGGGCTATTTTCATGTATTTTACGTAATTTAACTTATCTGGGAAAATCCATTTCCATTGTGGGCTTGATGACCCCCCCCAGATGTGCACTAATGTCAGTTCTGATAAACTAGTGCATACTCGTGCATGCATGTAGAAACCAAGTATAAGCAAGTATTTCTGCATGGCCGTAGAAAGCAGGTGTAAGCAAGCATTTCTGCATGCCTGTCGAAAGTTACTGTTACCATGGCAACAGTAACCATGCTGATGCCCGCCTTTGATCGTTGATGTCATCATTCGGTTAGTGATGGCTGCCTTTGATTTTTGATGCTGCGTCTGTCTGGCAACAGTAACCATGGTGAAACCTGCCTTTGATGTTTGCCATCACCACTGCCTGTGATCTTTGATGATGTCCTAGCAAGTCCTATGATGGTGACGCACACACGAACAGTCATGTCTTCATACACCCAACTGACATTGTCTTCCAGTTTGCCACCTGGACTCATTAATCTTTCATGGAGTTCAATTGCAAAGTCGTCCTGTTCTGGAACTACAGTCGTATGGTTTCTATGACATCATGTGGACATCATAGGGGGGCCTATGATGTGTTAGTGTGGCGTGTGTGATGTCACGATCGCCAACGGCAATTGGAACATCATAGGACATCTTGCAGACCTCATAGGAAGCTCATAAGCGGTCCTATGATTGTGAGACACTGACAGACACACTGACAGAGATTTGAATTTGTAGAGTGATGTCCTAGCGAGTTCTATGATGGCAGCATCAATCTTTGCTGATGTCATAGCGAGTCCTATGACTGTGAGTGGTGGTCTCTGACATCATATAAACATCATGTACACATCATAGGACCATCATGGCACATCATGTAGACATCGTAGCACATCATAGGCGGTCCTATGTTGTGTCTCTGGTGTCATGTAGACATCATGTAGACATCAGAGGCGACTACTATGCTGTCTATATGACGGCATTTAGACATGCAGACGTCATAGGAACATCGTAGGCAATCCTATGGTGACGTCATTGGAACATGGTAGGCAATCCTATGGTCTTGTAGCCAGTGCTATTGTCTGACGGCATCGCGAGTCCTATGTTGCCTGATATTATGATGGTGACACACAGACACACTGACAAAGATTTCTTGAATTTAGAGTGGCTTCTGCCTTAGTGAGATTTCCAGATTTACTGCTTTGAATGGGTGTGGTTTAAATTAGTGTGGCCTATTCTTAATCGGGTGATGAGTATCTTTTCTTTCATGAGTGATGGTCTATACTGCTTCGAATGGGTGTGGTTTAAAGTGCTGTGTCCTATTCCTGATTGGGTGATGAGTATCTCTTCAGTTTGGATAGCCACAGGACTTGGTGGCAGGACATGTCCAGTCCAAGGACGAATAATTTTTTCACACAAGTTGTTCAGAACTCCTTATACGAACTCCTGATACAAAGATACACAGTGATGATATGTGTAAGCTGGATGCCAACCGCCAATCAAATCTAAAAAAAGAGTATCTCTTCTTTCGTGAGTGATGGTCTGTATGACATCATAAAGACATCAAGGCAAGCATCGTGAGTGGTGGTCTATATGACATCTTAAAGACAGTAAGGCAGGCATCATAGGGCATCATGGCAACATCATAGGTAGCCAGTCCTATTGTCTATATGACGTCATTGGGAGTCCTATGTTGGCTGATATCATAGGATTGCCATAGGACAGCATGCAGACATCATAGGCCGTCCTATGATGTCCTGTGATTGTGACACACTGACAGATTTCTTGAATTTATAGAGTGATAATTGGACAAGGAAATTATGTCACTGACTTTTTGTAAATGTAAGGTCTTATATATGAATAAGGCCTTGAAAGACTTAGACTTCCTTATACTTGCATCTGTGGTATTTTCCTTGACTAGATGATGTCAGAGCTGCTTCTTCTGTAAAGTTTTGGTTACTAATTTCCAGATCCTTTTATAATGCTGAGTATGTGGAAATCCAGTAAGCTGCTGCACACAAAAGCCAAATGTAGGTCTATGTGTATATGAGTGATTCATGGCGTTATCACCTCTGCATCCATTGTGCCCATGCCAGAGGTTTTAGTGCTGGGAACAAGCGGTGAATTGCCTATTAGTCACATTATAGTTGTTCTTGAACTGCCGTTGCTTCGGAAGACGCTCTCTGTTTATACACACACATGTGCCACTTAAACCATCTACTAGAATTAGGTTTGATATGTGCTCTGCAGAGCATTGGCTATATTGACTCCATTTTTTAAAATTTGTTTTATCAGCCTACATCATTTGCATGATGAACATTTCACAGATGTCCAGTTAAATAAATTTCCCCAAGTAGAGCGGCATCGTAATGAGCGATGTTGCTACCAGGGATGAGCCGATACCACTTTTTCAAGACCGATACTGTGACTTTGAGTATCGGCTGATGCCGATCCAAACCTGATACCGTCAGTCTTATTTAAAACAACAGTACAAACCATACTTTGGTAATAACTGGTTGCATTTTGCATACATATAAAAACTTAAATTTAAAAGTCAAAGAATATATTACAAATTTTACTCAGTTCAGCAACGGTGCTGCTTTTTTTTTAAATTTTAAACTTTGCAACTTTGGCAGCATTCCACTGGTCAGCACTATGGAAACATGCATTCTGAAGTTTTAAGTGCAAATTTATGGAAAACTTTAAAACTGAGTATTTAAGTAAACATTCAGATGAAATTCAAAGTGCTACTGTGCATGAGGTAAAAAAAAAATGCTGTAGATTATGAAAATAAAGGAACTAACCCTTTAAGTTGTATTTTTTTTGTCATCTAGTATTATTATTATTATTATGCACATCTGTTGCAAGGTCTGTGGTGGACTTTTGCCAGTCGGTGCATCGTGACATGCACTACACAAAGAGCAGAGATAAACAAACCTATCATCTGGTTAGTCGGTGCAACAGATACTGGAGTCAAGTTTGTCTTGGCCTGTCCTTGCCAATGATAATACCTCTATCTGCCAAGAATGTGTCGCTAGTCCAGCAAAAGCTAGCGGTACTCAAATACTTTGCAAGCAGTTTCATGAAATGGTCAGTCAGAGAGCAACTCATACCGGCTCGGACATCGCCCAGGTTGACAAGGTCAGGAGTTCCTGGCAGCGGAAGGCGAATTGCTGAGCTGCGTGGAGGAATCTGATCAGACCTAAATGAAACAGTCATTGTCGCCCCCGACAGACTGCTATGATGATGATCATCATCATAAGTATTCTCCTGGTACTCAGTTTATTTAGTAGTTTATTCTCTGTCCATAGTACTTTGATTTGCTCTTATTTTGAAGTCATCCCTGTTCCATTTCATGTAGCCTTGCCAGTCCTTGTATAGTCCAGCTTCCAATTCACCGGTTTTAACTGTCATTTATGTTTCTGTCATCTACCTCTCATCAGCTGTAACTATCCATCTAAAGGTAAGTCCATGTTATGTCTTCATTCCTGCTCCTCTGGTTTTTACTTTGTTTCCTTTTAGTTTCACTTTTATCGTATTCTAGCAGTAAAACAGCGGCTGCTGCTGCACGACACACTTGGTTCTGCTCGGTTCTTGAGAGAATTTAGCATACTTTTTTGCTGTCGTGATACTTTTGCAAGTGTTTCATCAAGTTGGTGGTGTAAAATTGTAAATGCTGGTACCACACAGCAACATACGGAGGCGAGTCCCACAGACAGGCTCCAGTGATTTGATACTCATTGCCTCTGTTTACAAAAGCTGTGCGTAGCGTGGCTGAGAACAGGATCGCGGTAAATTACTTGTATTCCTTACCGATCCAGCCATGTTACCTGGATTGAACCTGATATCGATACGGTGGATCGGATCGGCTCATCCCTAGTTGTTTCTAGGGCTGCACAGTTAATTGAGTGACAGTTATATAATTGCATAAAATGCTGCAATAAGATTTAAATAGTAACTCCACCTTGTCTGACCATAGGAGCTATTTGTCTGTTATGCTCCAAGATGGAGTTGAAGGATGAACATATCAGATTCTGTGTTAAAAGCTCAATTTTCACTGACAGCTCTGTATTTTTTAGAAGACACTGCCATGCTGGATGGGTTCACTTTATGCCATCTACCGTGTTTCTCTTTATCACTTTCTCTCTTGTCTGGTACTTTTAAAGTGGTTGTGTCTGCGTCAGTTACTGAGCTATCTTAGCAACAATGGATGCATGAGCTGTTGTATGAGAAAACAGGCACTTATTAGAATGTTAACTACTCCAAAATTGATTAAAATCCACTAGTTTGCTGGTTACTGGGTGTGGACTTGGTCTGCCCATGAGTGACCTCTGGTTAGGGTTGGGCAATGAGACCTAAATCAATATCATGGTTATTTGGACAGTTCACTTGGGGTTTGGTTTTTAAAACTTTTTATTTTGCTTTGAGGGGAATGTTGGTAAAGGTGAACTAAATGGAGGTGCTACTGTTATGTTATTTAAGATAAGAGATAAGATAAGCCTTTATTAGTCCCACAATGGGGAAATTCCAGAATTGCAGCAGCTCAGGGATAGCAACACTTGGAGGAATAGTAATAAGATAAGAATTGGTTAGCCAAAGCAGTAAATAAATGTACATATGTACACAGTTATATACACAGTGCAGGAGCATTGCAGCTAGATGGTATCAACAGCATTACAGTTAAATTACCCGGCAAAATATAAATATGGACCCAGACAGTATATTTCACATTTAAATGAACAGTGTTGTTGCCACCCTTGATAATAATTGTAATTGTCTTAGTTATATATTGGAGGGGACAATCTCTATCGTGCAAAGTTGTGACATTTGTGCCCTTCAGAGGTAAAGTGGGCTATCCCACAAAACCATTATTTTGAGAAAATGAGCTCTAAAGTTGAAATATTCTCAAAAAATCAGTGTGCCTATATCATTATTCTCAAAAAATCAGTGTGCCTATATATTATCCCCCTACAGGGTAACTTTTTAATGATATAGGCACACTGATTTTTTGAGAATATTTCAACTTTAGAGCTCATTTTCTCAAAATAATGGTTTTGTGGGATAGCCCACTTTACCTCTGAAGGGCACATTTAATACGGTCTCTGTGAGCAGCACCGGTTAGATTATAAAGTCTGACAGCCGTAGATGGGAAGGACCTGCGGAATCTCTCCCTTGTGCACTTAGGATGGCATAGCCTACCACTAAATGAGCTCCTCAGTGCTTTCAGCGTGTCCCGCATGGGGTGGGACTCAGACTCCAACAAAGATGACAGCTTGTCCACCATCCTCCTCTCTCCCATCTCCTCCACTGGGTCGAGGCGTCGCCCCAGAACAGAGCTAGATTTTTTGATCAGCCTGTTCAGTCTCTTCCTGTTAGCTGCCGTGATGCCGCTGCCCCAGCAGACCACTTCAGATGTGATGGCTGATGCCACCACCGAGTCATAGAACGTCTTCAGGAGTGCCCCGTGCACTCGAAAAAACCTGAGTCTCCTCAGGAGGAATAGCCTGCACTACCCCTTCTTGTAGAGCGTGTTGGTGTTGTGTGTCCAGTCCAATTTATTGTTCAGAGGAACACCCAGGTACTTGGTGACTTAAAATGTCACCATCTCAATGTCGGTTCCCTGGATGTTTACCGGTGCTGTGGGGGGTTGTCCTCACCTACAGCGGTCCACCACCAGCTACTTGGTTCAGTATTTCATAGTGAATCTAATAAAGCATTTATTTATCGTCTACATACATAAGGGGACAGTAGATGAACACACAGTGGGAAAGTATTACCGCACAGGAGAAACTAAAATGACCATCATGGGCAAGATTACATCTGTTAAAGTTTATATCAAAACACCAGCAGATAACATGGCTCCCCAAATCATCGCTGTGGAAACTTTACACTGGATCTCAAGCAACTTGGATTCTAGGGCTCTTCACTCTTCCTCCAGACTCTGGGACCTTGATTTCTAAATGAAATGCAGAATTTACTTTTATTTGAAAAGAGGTCGTCTACTGGTGTTTGCGGTGTTTGCCCACTGTTTTATCAAGTCTAAAGTCAGCGTAGCCATCTACCAGGGAATTTTAGAGCACTTCATGCTTTCTTGTACTGACAAGCTTTATGGAGATGCTGATTTCATTTTCCAGCAGGATTTGGCACCTGCCCACACTGCTAAAAGTACCAAAACCTGGTTTAATGACCATGGTATCGCTGTGCTTGACTGGCCAGCAAACTTGCCTGATCTAGACCCCATAGAGAATCTATGGGGTGTTGTTAAGAGGAAGATGAGAGACACCAGTCTCGACATTGCCAACAAACTGAAGGCCGCTATCAAAGTAACCTGGGCCTCCATAACACCTCAGCAGTACCACAGGCTGATCGCCTCCATGCTATGGCACATTGATGCAGTAATTCATGCAAAAGGAGCCCCAACTAAGTGTTGAGTGCGTACATGGACGTACTTTTAAGTCGGCCAACATTTCTATTAAAAATAAATTTTATGTAATATTCTATTTTTTGAGAAACTGAATTTGGGGTGGGCAGTGCGGTGGCGGAGTGGTTAGCACTGTGGCATTACAGCAACTCACCCTTGGTCGGGGGATCCCGGGTTCGATCCCAGCCCCTGACCAACAGTGATCTATGTGGAGTTTGCATGTTCTCCAGGTGTCTGCGTGGGTTTACTCTGGGATTTCTCCGGTTTCCTCCCACATCCCAAAAACAATGCAAGTTAGGTTAATTGGCATCAACTGGGGATTCTAAATTGTCCTTGGGTATGGATGTGAGAGTGAATGGTTGTCTGTCTCTCTGTGTTGGCCCTGCGATGGACTGGCGATCTGTCCAGGGTGTACCCTGCCTCTTGCACAAAGATGCTGGGATAGGCTTCAGCCCCCCCGCGACCCGAAAAGGATTAAGCGGAAGAAGATGGATGGATGGATGAATTTGGGGTTTTCATGTGCTATAAGCTAAAACCATCTAAATTAAAAGAAAAAAACACTTGAAATGTATCACTCTGTGTAATGAATCAACATAATGAGTTTCATTTTTTTTAATTGAATTATTGAAATAAATCAACTTTTTGATGACTTCTAATTTATTGAGATGCACCTGTAGGCTTTTGAAATTCATACCATAGTTGCATCTAAGACCAGTCCCTCCAGGATTTCGCGATGTTGCAATTGCGTCAATTCACGCGAAATCAGCCAATCAGCATCACTGTTGCGGGACCTTGCAACTTTGTCCAGTCACCGCAACTTTCCTGCCAGTTTGGCCAGTCCTTATCAATTTCCGCCAATTTTACCAATCAAATTTGTCCGAGTGGCACTCAAACACTCGTTCTAACCAATCAAATCCATTGTTACACAACGTTTACTTCCATGTTTACAGTGAGTATTAACCAAACACATCAAAACAAATGGTGTGATTTAAAAAAAACAAACAAAAAACACTCACCTGCGAGGTTTCCAACACCGTCCCTCCTCCGTCTCCCCCAGCCTGCCGGTGAACTTCTCGCCACATCTCCGTAATGACCGCATGTACGAAGTGTTGGGTTTGTGTTGGAAAAACGTCTTCCTGGCCAAAAGCACCTCATCGTGGGAGCGCTTGTTTTGTTTGTAAAACCACAAACAAAACGAGAAAATCTAACACTACAGCCAGTGTTTGGACATTTTATACATCTTTAGAGGTAAAATCATTACTACACCTTGTCAATAAGCGTTAAAACTTTGAATCTCCAGTCTGGACAGGAACAACCCCCCCCCCCCCCCCTAAAAAAAAAAGAAAAGAAAATGAAAGATGAGTGTCTGAGACAAGTGTGTGTGTTAAGACACACAGCAGATGGACAGGTAGGACTTAGACATGGAAAGAGAGAGCGAATATTGTCTGTAATTTTTTTTCCAGAAAAACAGACTCCAATAGACAATACAGGGCAACAGAATACATTTTTTTTCTCTTTGCTTGGTACCAAGTGGTTGGGGACCGTAGGGAGTTTTCAAATGAAGGTGCTGCCAATAATTTCCAAATCTATACTCTTTAACATGCATTCAGTGCAATTTAGCTGCTGTAATGGATATTGTGTAAGTTTGTATTTGCTTTTGCACAAGAGTTTTTCTGTATAGCAGAAGTTTCTGCTTAATTTACAAATCACTGTTTAATCGAAAATTTTTGACAATGCTGTGCTTTTCTTGTATTGTTATATAGAATATCACTGCAGTAAACTGGAAAAAAGCATCTGCTTTAAAATTTGTAATTCTTCCCAAAACATTTAGTGCAATTAAAACCTCTCAAAAACCTCACAACTTTTATCACAACTTCTTTAAAAAGCTCCCGCAAATTCAGGCTTTTTGGGTTGCAACAATCGTAAAAACATCTCACGAAATCCTGGAGGGACTGTAAGACAAATCTTGGATGGCTTACACCCTGACCTGGCTGGATTTGGGGTGAAAACGTCAATGTTAATATTCCATTTGTACTATTACTATAGAATGAGTAAAGCTAGGGGTCACCAAGCTTGGTATGCATGTTCACCTTGAGACCCTGACCTTTGATGGTTTTGCGATCCCAAGGTCAAAGGTCAATGTCAAAATTCCAAGTAAACTCTATCTCAACAACAAAGAAAGCTAGGGTTATTGAACTTGGTACACAAGTTTACCCTGAAACCCTGACCTCTGACTATGGGTTTGGGGCCAAAAGGTTAAAGGTCAAGGTTTGTATCCCCTATGCCCTCTTACAATAGAACGAATAGCATTCTTTAGTGTCACCAAACTTGCTACACAAATTCACCTTGGGATCCTGACCTACAACTATGGGTTGTACAAAACGTTTTGTTGTATATCCGTGGATGATAGTCTTATCATAATTCGGTTCTGCCTCAGTAATTATTTGGAAAAAGGTGCAAACTGCTGTCCTTCAGTAACATATTGGGATCTTCAAAGAAAACTGAGGTGGGGGATACTGCACTCGCCTCAGTGCTCTCTTTTTTTGGGGGGGGGGGGGGGGGGAATCTTGGAAAAACTTAAGAAAGTCAATGATTACCTAAACTGTCCACGGGAGTGATTGTACCTTTGTTGATTACCCTCTTGTAATTCTTTAGTCCAAGTCACTGAAGATGAGGCAGATAAAAAGCATGTGACACACTCCTCACTTTATTGTGAAAACAAGCTTGTAAACTGGAGGCACCTTCCATCTATATATAACTGACAATCTGTCCCTGTTGGCTGTTACCCAGCTCAGTTTATCAAACATTCTGTCTGTTGATCTGTCATGCTTGTCTCTCCTGTTGGCCCTGATGTTTCACCAAATATTTCAAAATTGCAGTCTTTCAACTCTCTTCTACTACTGATTTATTCTCAGTCAAGAGTTCACTTGGCTCAGTCACAGTGGATTTTAACAAGAAGTCCCTACACCATGTCCCTGTGGTCACATTTGAATGAGTTTCTGAGTGGTTTTTGTTGTGTGTAGTGACTTGTCATTATAGATATGTTAGTTAAATGTTTTCACCCTATATTTTCAGCTTTGTATATATCCCATACTCTTAACATTATCCTTATTTTACTTAATACTAAAGTTTATTTTTGCAGTGTTTCTCATTTGTGTGTGTTTTGACCTTTGAACTTGATACAGTTCACAAGGCACAAGACCCAGGCACATGACCACTGGAAGTGGACAAGTGGGACTTTTTGCTGCTGTGTCAGAAGTGTAGTTAATTTTCTAGGCTTGCTGGAATGTTGGTGGCTTTTCCCTCTTTGGAACTACTTACTGTGGTGACTAAATTATGAGAACCTTTTCTGGGTCTTCCCTTGATTAAGTATTTTCCTGGTTGAGCTGCAGTCACAATTTAAAGAATATAATTAACCATTTGTTGTGCTTTGGTTATAGATATATTAGTTTAGTTGTTGAAAAAATGGCAACATTAGTAGATGGGTCCCAGAATTGAGAAAAAATGTCTTTAAATAATATTTTAAAAGCCAATTGACACTTAACCTGTGCTTGTATGGGGGCAAGCTGCCGGGTAAAACAAACTGTCTTTTTGGCTCTCTAACTCAGAATCATTATTGTTCTTAGTCTTAGGATGTTGTGCAAAAAAAAAAAAACAAGTTTGTCCACATTGTGGAGGAGAAGTGCCCTCCGTGGTTTGCCAGAGTAATGTTGCCGTTTACACCTGTCATTAAAATGCATTTTCAGTGAATAGATTACAGTTGGAGAGCACTTGTCAACATACAGGCTAATTATTAGTTAGCATGTGCTCTAGAGTAGCTAATGACACATAGTTGTCAAAATATGGACTTCCACATCGATGTTTTATTCTACAGTATCTAAACAAGACCATACAATGCCAAGTCTGCACAGCACTACATAAACTAGTCGTCCATGAATTGCAGAACTAAAGCAACATGATCAACACTGCCAGTGTGTGACTGTACTTCATTAGAATGTGACTCAATGCTACTAACCAAGAAGTAGCACTCTGCAGTGTCCCACAGCAGTATAACCCAAGTTACTTTTTTGTCCCCTTAAAAAAAATTGCATGTGAATTTCTTTCCATCCATCCATCCAGCTTCTACCGCTTAATCCTTTTCAGGTTGTGGGGGGGGCTAGAGCCTATACCAGCATATTTGGGTGAGAGGCAGGATACATCCTGGACAGATCATCAGTCCATCGCAGGGCCAACACAGAGAGACAACCATTCACTCTCGCATTCATGCCTAAGGACACTTTAGAATCCCCAGTTTATGCCAGTTAACCCAACCTGCATGTCTTTGGCCTGTGGGAGGAAACCGGAGTACCCAGAGTAAACCTAAGCAGACATGGGGAGAACATGTAAATTCCACACAGAAGGGTCACTTTTTTTTTTTTTTTTTTTTTTTTTATCTTCGCCTTTATTTTGATGTTTTTTCCTAATTTAAAATGATTATTTTTAAAATTTAATGCCAAATTACTTTGTTTATAAAGACATTTACAGGATAGTGATCTCCAAATTTGTATATTTGTCTTTGGTCTGTCCTCTTGCCAAGGTGGAGCTCTTGTCTTTTCCTGGGTGTCCACTGGTCCTTAAGTCTAAAATACCTTTAGCTAAATTTAAGGCCTTTATTACTCTTACACTTATGAGCAATCCTTAAATCTGCTTTTTGAATGTCTTAAAAGCAGATATGAGAAACTGTTCTTCATGTGATGTGGGATGATGGTCTTGGAAGTTGCCGTTTCTGCTTTTTAACACAACAGAAGGGGAAACAAGCAGAACAAATAAGTCATTTCTTGTACATTTGAAACTTTTTTTTGTAAATCTTTTTTCAATAATATATTTTTTCTCATAAATTTGTAGTTGTTTTTTTTTTCTTGTGTGGTACCTGTACCAAAGACTTCTCACCCCAAAGACCTGAACAGCTACAGACCAGTGGCCCTGATGTCTCACATTATGAAGACCCTGGAGAGACTGCTTCTTGCTCACCTCCACCCCCTGGTGGGACCAGCGATAGATCCACTCCAGTTCGCCTACCAGCATGGCATTGGGGTGGAGGATGCAGTGATCTTCCTCCTTCACCGTTCTCTGTCCCACCTGGAGAAGCCCGGGAATGCGGTGAGGATCATGTTCTTTGACTTCTCCAGTGCTTTCAACACCATCCAACCGATGATCCTGAAGGACAAGCTGCTGTGCGCAGGGGTGGACCAGCACCTGTCATCATGGATCCTGGACTACCTCACAAACCGGCCACAGTTTGTGAGAACCCGGGACTGTGTGTCTGACACGATCATCCGTAGCACGGGGGCCCCCCAGGGAATGGTTTTGGCTCCCTTCCTGTTCACCCTTTATACTGCGGACTTCTCACACAACACAACACACTGCCATCTACAGAAGTTCTCTGACGACTCTGCGATCATCGGCCTCATCTCCAATGGAGATGAAGCTGAGTACAGAGGACTTATCCAGGACTTTGTGGACTGGTGCCATCGGAACTGCCTCCAGATCAACGCGAGGAAAACTAAGGAGCTGGTGGTGGACTGCCACAGGCAAGGACAACCCCTCACAGCACCAGCAAACATACAGGGAACAGACATTGAGATGGTGACATCCTACAAGTACCTGGGTGTTCATCTGAACAATAAACTAGACTGGTCACACAATACCGATGCACTCTACAAGAAGGGACAGCGCAGGCTGTTCCTACTGAGGAGACTCAGGTCTTTTGGAGTACAAGGGACACTGCTGAAGACATTCTACGACATGGTGGTGGCATCAGCCATCACTTTTGGAGTGGTCTGCTGGGGCAACGGCATTACAGCAGCCGATAGGAAGAGACTGAACAAACTGATCAAGAAAGCTAGCTCTGTCCTGGGGCAACACCTTGACCCAGTGGAGGAGATAGGAGAGAGAGAAGGATGGTGGCTAAACTGTCATCTCTGCTGGAGTCCGAGTCCCATCCTATGCAGGACATACAGAACGCACTGAGGAGCTCATTTAGCAGCAGACTACATCATCCCAGGTGCACAACCGAGAGGTTTCGTAGGTCCTTCCTACCTACGGCTGTCAGACTGTATAACCTAAACAGGGCTGCTCACAGAGATGGCAAAAAAATGTGATAACCTAATGGTATTGAATGCAAAATACGCAACAGACTTACACAAATGTCCCCTTCAGTATACAACTAGGACAATATCAGTCGCTACGGAGGGTGACGATATGTATGGATACATATTCATACTATGTAGGATGACAAAGTAGACGGTTATGCTGTTTATTCCATCTAGCTACAATGCTCCGCACTGTGTGTATATATATTTATATATTCATGTGTACATATGTACTGTATATTCGCTGCTCTTGTTTTTCTTGTCTTCTTGATTGTTGCTCTGAGTGTTGCTGTCCCTGTGCTGCTGCAATCCTGGAATTTCCCCATTGTGGGACTAATAAAGGCTTATCTTAGTAATTTTGCATTTTTTTCCTCTTAAGTTTGCAACATTTTTCTCTTTTTTTCACTTTGTGACTTTACTAGAAAAGACAAGATAAGATAAGATAAGATAAGATAAGCCTTTATTAGTCCCACAATGGGGAAATTCCAGGATTGCAACAGCACAGGGATAGCAACACTCAGAGCAACAATCAGAAGGCAAGAAAAAAAACAAGCAAGCAAGAGCAGCTAATATACATATGTACATATTACTATAAAATATATATATACACACACACACACACACACACAGACACACAGTGCAGAGCATTGTAGCTGGATGGAATAAATATATGAATATATGAACACACAGTGCAGAGCATTGTAGCTAGATGGAATAAATATGTAAATATATAAACACCCACAGTACGGAGCATTGCAGCTAGGTGGAATAAATATGCAAGTATATAAACACACACAGTGCGGAGCAATGTAGCTAGATGGAATAATATGTAGATATATAAAAACACAGTGCGGAGCATTGTAGCTAGATGGAATAAATATATAGATATATAAATATAAACACACCCAGTGCTGAGCATTGTAGCTAGATGGAATAAATATATAGATATATAAATATAAACACACCCAGTGCAGAGCATTGTAGCTAGATGGAATAAATGTGTAAATATATAAACACACACAGTGCAGAGCATTGTTGCTAGGTGGGATGAAACAGCATAACCGTCTATTTAGTTATCCTACATGGTATGATTATGTGCCCATACATATTCTCACCCTCCATAGCGACCGGTATGTTCCTAGTTGTATGCCGGAGAGGACCATTATGTAAGTCTATTGCATCTTTTGCATTCAAAAAAAAAACAAAAAACTATTAGTTTGTTACGTCTTTTTGCTATCTCTGCGAGCAGCCCTGCTTAGGTTGTACAGTCTGACAGCCGTTGGTAGGAAGGACCTACGAAACCTCTCGGTTGTGCACCTGGGATGATGTAGTCTGCTGCTAAATGAGCTCCTCAGTGCATCCAGTATGTCCTGCATAGGGTGGAACTCGGACTCCAGCAGAGATGACAGTTTAGCCACCGTCCTTCTCTCTCCTATCTCCTCCATCGGATCAAGGCGTTGCCCCAGGACAGAGCTAGCTTTCTTAATCAGTTTGTTCAGTCTCTTCCTATCGGCTGCAGTAATGCCACTGCCCCAGCAGACCACTCCAAAAGTGATGGCTGATGCCACCACCGTGTCATAGAATGACTTCAGCAGCACCCCTTGTACACCAAAAGACCTGAGTCTCCTCAGCAGGAACAGCCTGCGCTGTCCCTTCTTGTAGAGTGCGTCAGTATTGTGTGACCAGTCTAGTTTATTGTTCAGATGAATACCCAGGTACTTGTAGGATGTCACCATCTCGATGTCTGTTCCCTGTATATTTACTGGTGCTGTGAGGGGCTGCCCATGTCTGCGGCAGTCCACCACCAGCTCCTTAGTTTTCCTCGCGTTGATCTGGAGGCAGTTCCGATGGCACCAGTCCACAAAGTCCTGGATAAGCCCTCTGTACTCAGCTTCATCTCCGCTGGAGATGAGACCAACGATCGCAGAGTCATCAGAGAACTTCTGTAGATGGCAATGTGTTGTGTTGTGTGAGAAGTCCGCAGTATAAAGAGTGAACAGGAAGGGAGCCAGCACCGTTCCCTGGGGGGCCCCCGTGCTACTGATGATCGTGTCGGAAACACAGTCCCGGGTTCTCACAAACTGAGGCCGGTTCGTGAGGTAGTCCAGGATCCATGATGACAGGTGCTGGTCCACCCCTGCGCGCAGCAGCTTGTCCTTCAGGATCATCGGTTGGATGGTGTTGAAAGCACTGGAGAAGTCAAAGAACATGATCCTCACCATATTCCCGGGCTTCTCCAGGTGGGACAGAGAACGGTGAAGGAGGAAGATCACCGCATCCTCCACCCCAATGCCATGCTGGTAGGCGAACTGGAGTGGATCCATCGCTGGTTCCACCAGGGGGCGGAGATGAGCAAGGAGCAGTCTCTCCAGGGTCTTCATCAAGTGGGACGTCAAGGCCACCGGTCTGAAGCTGTTCAGGTCTTTGGGGTGGGAAGTTTTTGGTACAGGTACCACACAAGATGTTTTCCACAGCTGTGGTACCCTCCCCAGTTTCAGGCTCATGTTGAAGATATATGTCACAATCCCACACAGCTGGTCTGCACAGGACTTGAGGAGCTTTACGCTGATGCCGTCCGGTCCCGACGCCTTCCTCGCCTTGATCTTCCTCAGCTCCGTCCTCACCTGGGTCTTGGTCAGGGTCAGGATGGGGGGCTGTGTGTTGGGAGTGGGGGGGGTGTCGGTGGAGTGGGGAGTGGGTAGCAGGACTTGATTTCTTAGAGGCAGCAGTGGTTGTTGTGCAGACAGGGGGGAGGGCGGTTGGTCAAATCTATTGAAAAACAGATTCAGGTTGTTCGCCCACTCCCTGCCCCCCGTGGCCTGGGGGGAGGTATTCTGGAGCCCCGAGATGGTTTTGAGGTTTCTCCAGACCCCGCTGATGTCGCTCTGTTGCAGCTTGTCCTCCATCTTCTTCCTGAAGCTGTCCTTGCCTTCTCTGATCTTTCTCCTCAGCTCCCTCTGTACGGACTTCAGCATCTCCCTGTTCCCCGACCTGAAGATCCTCTTCTTCTCTCTCAGAAGTGTTTTTATCTCAGGGTTGATCCAGGGTTTGTTGTTTGAGTGACGCCGTATGGTCTTGGTGGGAACGGATTTGTCCACACAGAAGCTGAGGTAGCCCGTGAAGGTGTGAATGAAGCCATCGATGTCCTCACCATGTGGATCGCAGAGCTGCTTCCAGGCAGTGGCTTCAAAACAGTCCTTTAGAGTGTCCATTGTCTCCTCAGACCATAACTCCACAGTGTGCATGGCCGGAGGTTGTCTGTGCACTAGGGGTTTGTACACCGGTCGGAGATGAACCAAGATGTGATCCGATCTCCCAAGTGGGGGGAGTTGTGATGAGGTGTACGCCTCCTTAGTGTTTGCGTAGAACAAATCCAGTGTTTTATTGTCTCTAGTGTGGCATGTGACATACTGGGTGAAAGTGGGCAGAATGGGAGACAGTGAAACGTGGTTGAAATCGCCTGAGATGAGGAGAAGAGCATCTGGGTGTTCTGTCTGCAGCCTGCTGGTTACTGAATGGATGACGTCACGCGCTGTCCCAGCGTTCGCCGTCGGATTTGCATAAACAACAATGCAGATCACGTGTGAGTGTTCTCTCGGGAGATATGTAGGCCTCATGCTAACAGCTAGCAACTCAATGTCTTTGCTGCAGTGTCGTTGTTTAACAGTGATATGTCCCGGTCTGCACCAGTTGTTGTTAACATACATTATCACTCCACCGCCCCTAGTTTTGCCACTCTCTGGTGTTCGGTCAGCTCGTATCATGTGAAAACCCTCCAGCTCAATGTTAGCATCTGCTGCTAGTTCAGTTAGCCACGTCTCAGTAAACAAAAGGAGAGAGCACTCCCGGTAAGTGCTATCATAACGGGAGATAGCCGCTAGCTCATCTAACTTTCCCAGTATCGACCGTACATTTCCCATGACAACAGATGGAAGGGAGGGTCTGTACCTTATATTTTTTGTCCTCCGCCTTACTCCAGCCCGGCAGCCGCAGACTCTGTGTTTTTATTTTTTTGTTTGGTTTGTCAGGTTTTTTTCCCCTCACAAATTTGTGATGACTTTTCTTATAAATTTGAGAGTGTTTTGGTTGTATGGAAAGATGCTAGGTTTTTCTTTTAGGTATTTTACTTAAAAATTTGAAAGCTTGATTTAAAAACTTAAAGGTAATAGAAATAACATTGTGACCTCTTGGCCAGTAGGTGTCACACTTACTCTTGCCCCAGCTGCTCAGTAGAGACAGGTGAAATCAACCCAGTTATGCCATTGGCTGTGACATCCTTACGGCCATACAGTAGATGTATAAACACTAGATAGAACATGGCAAGTTGCCAGGTTAGTCATGTTCCATATACACAGCTTACTAATGTGATTACAATAAAAACAACACTTGTCTATGTATCTTATCACAATCCTGCAGGTGCTATCAACCATTATAATTATCTACAGAATGTGACGCCTCCATTTGCCATGAAATATTAGCCATATCCTACCTTAGTCTCATCAACCAACTGCTCAGATGTAAAAAAAAAAAATATATAAAATTTTTGGAGGGGTTGGTGAGGTTCCTTGAAAAATGTTTTTTTTTTTTTCCATCTACTATATATCTACAGTGGAGATCAGAATTAGAGAACCATGTATTAATACTTGATTTATTCTGAAATATTGTTTATCTTCATTGTTCAGAATTTGACAGAATATCTGCTGTAGCTATACCAGTGCTGTACTAGCACTTCAACACAAACATTTATTTAAAAAAAAAAAAAAAAAAAAGTGAGCAAAATTAGAGAACAGTAACCACTGTGTCAGAAGAGAAGATTTAAACAATGTTTCTTTAGGGCTATATGACTCAAAAATTAATAGGAAGTGTAGAGGCCCTTGCTTTGAATGACTTCAGCACCCACAGGACCTCACTAGTGTCTCACACTGCTCTGGTTTGATCTTGATTCTTCTGCAGTCTCTTCTACAGTTCAGTAACCGTAGTGGCTTTCTTAGCCATTACTTTGTTACCAAGGATTTGTCAAGAAATTCTCTATGGGGTTTAGATCCGAACTCTGGGCTGGTCATTTCATTGTTTCAATATTGTTGGCTTCAAGGACCCGTTTCATAGGAGTGGGAATCGCAAGGGACCTCACAATTCGACTTGGCTCACGATTCGATCCTATCACGATTCAACAATGATCACAATATCACAACCTCACATATCACGATACCATATATTTCAAATTTTTTTTTTTTTCACCTTGTTCAACCTCAGATCATGTCCCATAGTAAAACTGTTGACATCGCTTTCGTATAATAAAGTATTCAGGCCAAATGGGCAGCAACTGGATAATTTCACAGTAAATTATTTTTAAGTTAAATGGTAAATGGTGTTCACTTATGTAGTGCTTTTTTTTTTTTTTTTACTCATCTCTGGATGACCAAAGTGCTTTAAAGATCCTGCTATTCACCCATTCACGCACACATTCACACACTGATGGCGGTGGATGCAAAAACAAATGCTCTTAAAATAAATGTTCAACTGATAATAAAATATAGTCTTAAAATAAATAATAATCAGTGAAGTAACAGCGAGATGAAATCACATACCTGGGCTTCAGTGTTTTAATATGTGACAAAAACTCTCCTTGCAAATTGAATGTTCACATCCAAGTTGTTCATTCCGTCTTTGTTATAAAATCCCAAAAAGTCCAGACACTTTAATTTAAACTTTGATGCTACAATTGTCAGTCTTTGGTTTTTTTGTTTTTTTTTCTTTGCCGATGCTGGTGCTCCCTCCATCATCTTGAATTGTACCGAAGCTGGGTTGCAGGTAAATCTCGTGAGACACCTTTGCAGCGATGACTTTGTGCACTTTGACTTTGTCCACTAGATGTAGTGGACTGAAAACGCAATTGATTAACTTATGCCTAAATGTACAGCAGTTTGTGCATTTTTTAAAATTCAAAGCTCGATCCGTGCACTTATGGATTGGTGCATTGTCGCGACTGCCAAGTATTGCAATTCATCACTGACTCAACCTTTCCCCCCCCCCCACCCCTACTGTTTAACCCGTTTCGCAGTGTGACAGGGGGCATTGTCTTGCATGAAAATTGTGGGCTCAGTGGGAGACTATACAGTGAAGAAATTGCTTGTTGCTGAAGGAGGTTCACATTAGGGCTGTCGTGGTAGAGGAATTTCCCCTGCGGTGATAGTGGACAGCTCAATACCACGGTATGCGGTATTATTGCAAATGTTTTTAGGACCCTGTGGATTCGTAATTTAAACAGGGTTTATAACTTAGGTGGCAAATGAGGGAAGCTTAAGTTTCACTGCAGCTCCCTCTCAACTTTATGCACGTGTTGTTCAACTGTGCGGGGCTCCGCTCTTTATGCAGGCATGAACTGATTCTGTTAAAAGATCATTTTCATAAAGCAGTAGTGGTAACTAAAGGTGCGTTCACACCAAACACGAATGGACAAATTTTTCGCACAGCACGATTTACATAAGAACTCAATGTAAACACGTGAACAGACATGACTTCCCTTTCTGAGTGAGATGTAGACAGGCAAAGTTGCTTTTATAAGTTCTGCAGCTGTGTTGAACCTGCTGTGGAAATTCCCAAAATACCGTCATGCTTCGGTTTACATTATCCGACTGGGGGCTCACCTCAAAATGTCATCCCAAGTCTCCGAAACCTCATGGAAGATGAGTTTTTGCTGCTAGCTTGCTACGATGTCCGTAGGTTGTAGGTCCATAGTTATCCGATTCAGCTGAAGAGTTCCCGGTCCTCCTGTCTCCCACTGAGTTGAGTTTCATTTTCTAACTAATTTACTCTGCAATGGTGATAATTTTACACCGTCCACTAGCTAGCTGCTAGTGTAGCTAGAAAAATCTTGTTCAAACAAGCTGCTCTCGCAGCTCATACACAGTCAGGAGCATACAGAAGAAGGAAATAACACGCTTTGTGCCCTTTCAGTGCTCACTGTTACGGCTGTATTTAACAAGGAGTCCAAACGCTTTCACCACTAACTGCCTGCCTTAGCAATTTATTTAATAATCAATAGGGGCACATAAGTGGGCAACGAGATACAATATAGCCACACACACACAAAAAAAGTGAGTACCGCGGTTGGTCGTTTTCCTCTGTAGTAGGCGTGTCCATACTGCGGTATTACATAATTGTGGTTATCGCGACAGCCCTAGTTCACATAAACATTTGCATTCATCCTGCCATGTAGCTGTACAAGAGCCCTAACTCCTGCTGCAGAAAACATCCCCCAAACTATGACTCTTCATCCGCCAAACTTAACCCTCTGAGTGTAAGAATTTGCATGCCCCTAGTGGCAGAGCGCGGCGCTGCGCCTGTCATTTCACTCTGACATCGCCGGCTGCATTGGGGATTTGTACTGATTTGTACTGATCTGCCAGTTTCAGAAGGTGGCAGACATCCGTTGGAGGGCTCAATGGATGACACGTAATACACCACAGAAAAACAACTCCTCATTTCCTTTTCCTGTTTTTAGCATTTTAGCCCAGAAAGCTAATATGGCCGTGATTGGTCATCGTCACCATCACTTTGTCGGCCTTGTACACGGGAAGTAGCCGCGGGATACAAGCAGAATTTATGTGAAATAATCATAAGACTTCGTAGATGTGGTAGAGACCAAAAATGACCGACAGAACGCAAAATAATGACCACAATGGGTGAAAACACAGCGACCACGGCAGCAAGCGAATCCCCTTAAAATCTGGTAAGTGACTTATTTGTTTTTTTTTTTTTTTTTTTTTTTTTTTAATAATGTACTGATTTCTTGTTCATATACTTTGAAGATCAGATGATAAGGTACCTCTGCACAAAAAACGGTGTCAAAAGACCGAACCATTCTTTGTGTAAATATGTCCAGAGTCCAGTTTTGACTGAGTTATGGAATTTAAAGAGCTGCCACGACATTATCAAATTACGTAGCTGCATACATTTATTCCTATCTGAAACTTTGGATCATATTTTACATCTTTCTAATTGACAGTAAGCCATTATCTCTGACCACTTTAAAGTTATAGCCTTGGAAATCTGAACTATTTTACTGACAAAAATATTTACCACTCTTGACCACTAGGGGTTATGTCGCAATTTGGCAACAGACACACTCAAACGTTTAACTGACTTCTGTACACACTTTGGGTTCAGTCTTTCCCCAGTTTGACACCAAACATATTGTTTCCCATCAAGTCCTAAATAAATTGAACTTGCTCTCATCACTGAAGTCCACTCTGGACCAGTTCTCCTCACACAACAGGCTTCTCAGCGCTTGGTCACTGCAGAGTAAGCTTTGAGTCTAAATTGTGAGACACTGCCGAGACGGAACATCATTTTACCATAAACATGACCATGACCAGGAGCTCCTCACAAGATTTCTGACAGAGGAGTCAAAAGAATTATCGGAAGAGTTATCCAAAAGCCAAAAACCACTCTTGGAGAGCTCCAGAAAGACCTGGAGTTAGCAGGTACTGCTGCTTCAAAGAAAACAATCAGTAATGCACTCAACCGACATGGGCTCTATGCCTGCTCACCTCGCAAGACTCCATAGCTGCAGAAAAAGCATGTTGAGGCTTGTTTAAAGTTTGCTGCACAACATTTGGGCAAGCCAGTAAAATACTGGGAGAATATAGTCTGGTCAGATGAGACCAAAATTGAACTCGTTGGATGCCACAACACACAGCATGTTTGGAGGACAAATGGCACTGCACATCCCATTATGGTGTGGGGGTGTTTTTTTTTTAGCACGTTACTGGCAGACTTCATATAATTGAAGGAAAGATGAATGGACAAATATACAGAGACATCCTTGATAAGAACCTACTCCCATCTGCCAAGATGCTGAAGATGAAACAACGGTGGACATTTCATCAAGACAATGATCCCAAACACACAGCCAAGGAAACTCTCTGCTGGCTCCAGAGAAGGAAAATAAAGCTGCTAGAATATCCCAGTCAGTCACCTGACCTGAATCCAATTAAAATCTATGGAATGAACTTGTAACACCCACTTGTGTGTAACACCTACTGTGCTTGCCAGATTTTTGTATAATACCACTGTAATTGGGTAACACCTCTTTGTAGCACCTTAGGTGTGTTATACTACTTTAGGATGTACAATCTTGTACCCTTGTGGTAGTATTGGGTTATGGCAGTGTAGTTACCTTTAACTCTACTACCTGGATGGAAGGGACAGTTGGGCCAGATCAGGTAGATCCTAGGTTCATAGGAGGCCGGAGGACACAGCAATAGAAGACTCGTATACACGGTGTATGGAACTTGCAACTATATATATTTCTTTTTACAAATGTGTATTATTTACAAATATGTACATTTAATCAAAAAAAAAAAAAAAACACCACCACACACACACTTGTCACAATAATACCCCAAAATATATTTACAAGATTCACAGTTCTCTAGTGTCTGTTCCAGGTGACCTGTTAAACCTCTAGCCGTTAATAGGGTTCGGGCTTCGGCTCGCCATCCAGATCTGGAGAATCCATGTTCTGGTCAAACCAGTCCAAGGAAAAAAAACCTGACCTATAAAATAGGTCAGAACACAACAAATAAGCTATTGCTCTAAGTTTATTACAAAACATTTCCAGATTGTACAACAAATAATATTTTTAAACATCTTTAAACCATAGATGTGTAGGAGTCAAGAATTGAGGAGACTGGATGATTTTCCAGTATCTGCTTTAATTCTCATTCATCCTACGTCCTCTCTCGATCGGAGTGAAAAGAGACAGGACGCAGTCACACACATACATTTATACACTTATCTCGAACAATACCTCACACACAAGTCACAATACATCACACAAAAGTCACACGACCCAGTTATATCCTTTCATCTGTTATAGAACACCCAGCGTCCTTCTGTTCTCCTCTCTGACCCCCAAAAGGTCAGGCCGGGTAATCTTCTCCTTCCTTCTGAGTCCACGGGGGTGCAGCCACCTCGTCCTCTTGAGATGTGATGTCATTACACCTGGCTAGCTCAAAATCTCTCTCGGCTGAATTCCAGCCTGTCACATGTGAGTCACATAAGTCAGAATTATGGGCTCCACAGATGTAATATTAACCCTTAAACAACAATCAATGGCAAGTGAAATGGGACTGTTGCTAACCATTACAGCTTTAAAAACAACCTCCTCCTATGTAAAACCTAGCCAGATTTAGCATCGGAGGGTTAGCATGTTAAGCTAGCACAACACTTGATCACTGATTTTGCACTTTCAGACACATATCAATCACAGGTTCAACATTCATCACCAAGTAGCAATCAATGGCCAGGGAACTGGGACCTTTCCTAACAGTTACAGCTTTGAAAAATAGCTTTTTCTGATTTAAAAAAAAAAAAAAAAAATCTAGCCGAAATTGGCATCGGCGGTTAGCATTTCAAGCTAGCGATTAGCATTCCCATACACACTGAATGGCACTCACCATGCTAAGTGACACGTGCGTCATGGGGTTCCCGCACTCAACGGCATTAACAGCCTTTGGATCCCAATCTTAAAATTTAATAAACGGGGCATTAGAATTTGCTAATACAGCAATGTCTCATTGCAGGTGTTTATTCAGGCTTACCAATCTCAAGTTTTGTCCAAGCAAAGGCTGCTATTAGCACGTTAGCTCATCGTCTCCGTGAGGAATCGCGTTCTGTCGGTCGTGTCTCGGCAGTGTCTGACAGCGTTTTGCATATTGCACACAGACTGAGCAAGGGAACGCGTGACCCCATTGGCTGTTACTGCCAAACAAACGACACAGCCATTTGTTGCTCAGTATACCAAATGAAAATATCGGGAACATTATCAAAACTTTCCAGAAAATGTTCCTAACTATTTATGAACATATTTTATGAACTTGTATTTATATACTCATCTTCAAAATATCTATTCCCATTGTGAAATGAGTGTCCGCTTCTTCTTAAAGCGGTATCGACATTCATAATTCCATCCACGTTTTTAACACTGGGTTACAAACTGAAAATCAGAGTCCATAGAAGACACCCACAGAACCTTCAAGATTTGAAGACAGCTTGTGTGGAAGACTGGGCTAAAATCACTCCTGAGTAGGGCTGCAACTAAAAATTATTTTAGTAGTTGACTAATCTAACGACTATTTTTTTCAACTACTTGACCAATCACGTTTATTTTTCTCATGTTCACCATCTCTGCTTCATGTTGGGGCTCTAGTCTAGTGCATATTTTGCCTCAGCCGCTGTTTAATACTTCTTAACGTTCCGTCTTCCGTGGGCGGGAGGCATTTAAATGCCATTTTATCTCAGCTGGACACAGTGTAACACAGTCTAATATTCAGAATGAGGGCTAATATTAACAAAGGTGAAAAAGAGATAGCGACTCCTGTAATTCAGTAATTTACTGGATTCAACACGCTAGCCATGACAGCTCAACCCTCAGCAACCAGAGACCTTATTGTCAAACAGGTAAGCTAACGTCAACAGCACATACTTAACAGTATTGTCATTTTTCTAAAGCTTGAAACAGTTGGCCATTGAAAATAAGCGGCACTAACTTTCTTTACTCGCTGAAACTTACCCAGCAGACGGTAGTGTCGTGGCTCCTGGGTGTCGTCGTTTTCGATGCTCATGCATCACTGTAGTGCTGCTGTGGTAAGAGAGGTCTGCCTGGCAAAGTCTGCATTTTACTTTTGTTTTTTTTTGTCTTCTGTAAAATGTTTCCAAACAACAGAAAGTTTGGGTCTGCCTTTTTTTTTTTTATCCACTTTGACATTCGCCATACTCAGAGCTGTAAATGTACTCCCCTTCTTCTTCGCTGGAAATTGTTCACGCATGCCGGACAACAGAGGTGCTACTGCCCTCAGCAGTTCCGGTCGTGTGTTGCCGTTACAACTGAACATTACTGTGGCATGCATATAAACTTTATAATTGAACGATTTGTCGACAATAAAAATATTTGTCAACAAATTTTTATTGTTGATGTTATCGACAACATCGACTAATTGTTTCAGCACTACTCCTGAGCAATGCCTGCGCCTAGTTTGTCCATACAGGAGGCGTCTGGAAGCTGGTATTACCAACAAAGGCTTTTCTGCTAAATATTAAATTAATTTCATCAAGCGTGTTCAGTACTTTTTCCCTGTCATTCCACTTTATTAAATATAACTTGTTTTGTGAACACAGTTGCTTTGACACAGTTGACACACTGACACAGTTGCTGCCCACTCCCCACTCCACCAACACCCCCCCACTCCCAACACACAGCCCCCCAACCTGACCCTGACCAAGACCCAGGTGAGGACGGAGCTGAGGAAGATCAAGGCGAGGAAGGCGTCGGGACCGGACGGCATCAGCGCAAAGCTCCTCAAGTCCTGTGCAGACCAGCTGTGTGGGATTGTGGCGTACATCTTCAACCTGAGCCTGAAGCTGGGGAGGGTACCACAGCTGTGGAAAACATCTTGTGTGGTACCTGTACCAAAAACTTCCCACCCCAAAGACCTGAACAGCTACAGACCGGTGGCCTTGACGTCCCACTTGAAGACCCTGGAGAGACTGCTCCTTGCTTACCTCCGCCCCCTGGTGGGACTAGCGATGGATCCACTCCAGTTCGCCTACCAGCATGGCATTGGGGTGGAGGATGCGGTGATCTTTCTCCTTCATCGTTCTCTGTCCCACCTGGAGAAGCCCGGGAATGCGGTGAGGATCATGTTCTTTGACTTCTCCAGTGCTTTCAACACCATTCAACCGATGATCCTGAAGGACAAGCTGCTGCGCGCAGGGGTGGACCAGCACCTGTCATCATGGATCCTGGACTACCTCACGAACCGGCCTCAGTTTGTGAGAACCCGGGACTGTGTGTCCGACACGATCATCGGTAGCACGGGGGCCCCCCAGGGAACGGTATTGGCTCCCTTCCTGTTTCACTCTTTATACTGTGGACTTCTCACACAACACAACACACTGCCATCTACAGAAGTTCTCTGATGACTCTGCGATCGTTGGCTTAATGGAGATGAAGCTGAGTACAGAGGGCTTATCCAGGACTTCGTGGACTGGTGCCATCGGAACTGCCTCCAGATCAACGCGAGGAAAACTAAGGAGCTGGTGGTGGACTGCCACAGGCAAGGACAACCCCTCACAGCACCAGTAAATATACAGGGAACAGACATCGAGATGGTGACATCCTACAAGTACCTGGGTGTTCATCTGAACAATAAACTAGACTGGTCACACAATACTGACGCACTCTACAAGAAGGGACAGCGCAGGCTGTTCCTACTGAGGAGACTCAGGTCTTTTGGTGTACAAGGGGCGCTGCTGAAGACATTCTATGACACGGTGGTGGCATCAGCCATCACTTTTGGAGTGGTCTGCTGGGGCAGTGGCATTACGCAGCCGATAGGAAGAGACTGAACAAACTGATCAAGAAAGCTAGCTCTGTCCTGGGGCAGCGCCTTGACCCGGTGGAGAAGATAGGAGAGAGAAGGATGGTGGCTAAACTGTCATCTCTGCTGGAGTCCGAGTTCCACCCTATGCAGGACATACTGAATGCACTGAGGAGCTCATTTAGCAGCAGACTACATCATCCCAGGTGCACAACCGAGAGGTTTCGCAGGTCCTTCCTACCAACGGCTGTCAGACTGTACAACCTAAGCAGGGCTGCTCGCAGAGATAGCAAAAAGACGTAACAACCTAATAGTTTTGAATGCAAAAGATGCAATAGACTTACACAATGGTCCACTCCGGCATACAACTAGGAAAATACCGGTCGCTATGGAGGGTGAGAATATGTATGGGCACATAATCATACCATGTAGAATAACTAAGTAGACGGTTGTGCTGTTTCATCCCATCTAGCTACAATGCTCCGCACTGGGTGTGTGTATATTTATATATCTATATATTTATTCCATCTAGCTACAATGCTCTGCACTGTGGGTGTTTATATATTTACATATTTATTCCATCTAGCTACAATGCTCCGCACTGTGTGTGTATATATATATATATATATATATATATATATATATATATTTATAGTAATATGTACACTACCGTTCAAAAGTTTGGGGTCACTTAAGCCTGTTTTCCACTAGCCCAACACACCTCGGTACGGCTCGATTCACTTCAGTACGGCTCGGAATGCTTCTGTCTCCATTAGCACGGTGTTGTGCTTGTGCTGTGATGGTTTGTGTTAGGAGGTTTTAGAAGCGAGGCGGCGCCAGACTCCCAGCGAGGCGGGGCCACACTCCCGTGACGTTACGCACCCGACTGAGTCCTTATTTACACGAGACAAAAAATGGAGGATCCAAAGATTATTGCCTTGCTCGCTCTGTGGTTTTATCTCATAATTAAGTCCAGAGAGTTTTACCAGAGAAGACATTTACATATACTTGTACCTACTTTGACTTATAAGCTTCATCAGTCTCTCCTGCTGCATTTTAAAGTCCAACTGTGCAACTTCTTATAAGTTAACATAAAAAATTTACCCAAAGTTAATAAATTGATCATGTGGTGCTAATTTTTTATATTTCAATAAAAAGAACAGAAAGCTTACAAAAACATTTGTTTTTTGGTCTAGTTAAAAATTACATTACCTTTACAATGGTTGACCCCTGACAGGATGATCAGCATCATTTTCATCAGACTAGGCAATGGAATTTCTATGTAATTATACTGTTTTATAATTCAGTGTTATAACAGACAAACCACACTTTCCAAAACAATTCCATTTTATTATATACAAAATATTAAAATAAAAAAAGAACTTTGCAACACAACATGAAGGTTAATCGACATTTTATACACGCCGACCACTGAGTGCCTCTACACCAGCTTCCCAAACTGGGTCAGGAAGGCTCGGTTGAATGAAGCCGTCTCTGCCTGCTCTGGGTCAGGAAGGCTCGGTTGAATGAATCCGGGCGGGCTGGCACGGCGGACGCGTGGGATGATTCTACAAGGAAAATGCACACAATAAAATACAGCACGAAAGTGCAAGATATACAGAAAAGACAATAGTTTTTAACAAGATTACATAAGCTTATTTCAGCGTATTGTTCACATGAATAATTAAAATAAAAGCTTTAGTCCGCAGTGTGCTGCAATAAAGCAGCGATCATCATCCACAAATGAACAGCTTTTTTATTGCATAAATAAACTGAGCGTCTTACCGAATATATTTGCGAAAAAACGCACAATAAAAAAAAATTAAAACTCACCGTTAAAGGACTCCGATGTCGAGACCTCCCGGTATATTTTTTCATTCCGGGTGGCTCCGTCTAACTTGCGCTGGATACGTTCGTCTGACAATGCAGTGAGCAGACACTGCACCTCCTTATTGGTCCATGGAACACCCTTATTACGCGAAGCCATTTTTGATAGAGAATAAATGAAAATAGCACAGCAATACACTGAAAAGAAACCGCCAACAGTGGTTGCGTGCTGAGTAATGGCGGTCGTGAAGATTTTTTTTTTTTTTTTCAAAAACTTTATTGAGAAGGTCGTGAAGATTCGGTAGAAGAGGAGGAGGAGAGGGGCGGTTACAACCTGACCAATCAGCGGCGACCAGTCTGTTAACGTCACAACACGGCACAGCTCAGCACTGCTGTACCCTGCCCTGGAGCGGGGCTGAGAATCGCGGCTGTTAAACCGTGTTGGGGCTTGTGGAAAAGCGTACAAAGCGTGCTGAGCCGTCCCATGTCGCGCTAAAGCGTGCTAGTGGAAAAGGGCCTTTAGAAATTTCCTTATTTTTGAAAGAAAAACACTGTTTTTTTCAATGAAGATAACTTTAAACTAATCAGAAATACACTCTAGTATCTAATATACATTGTTAATGTGGTAAATGACTATTCTAGCTGCAAATGTCTGGTTTTTGGTGCAGTCTCTACATAGGTGTATAGAGGCCCATTTCCAGCAACTATCACTCCAGTGTTCTAATGGTACAATGTGTTTGCTCATTGTGTCAGAAGGCTAATGGATGATTAGAAAACCCTTGTGCAATCATGTTAGCACAGCTGAAAAGAGTTTAGCTGGTTAGAGAAGCTATAAAACTGACCTTCCTTTGAGCAGGTTGAGTATCTGGAAAAAATTATTTCAAATACAAATCATTATTTCAAACCTTGTCAATGTCTTGACTATATTTTCTATTTTTTTTTTTTTTTTTTTTTTTTTTGTTTTATCAATCAAAGACTTTATTTCAGACTCAAGGTCCATCAAAAAAAGTAAAAAACAAGACAGTTGAAAAAACAGTTAATAAGAGAAACATTCAAAAAGTTACAAAAAAAACAAAAAACAAAAAAAAAACACTAAGACACAACTACTAAGAGAAGTTTGACTATATTTTCTGTTCATTTTACAGCTCATGGTGGTAAATAAGTGTGACTTTTCATGGAAAACACAAAATAATTGTCTGGGTGACCCCAAACTTTTGAACGGTAGTGTACATATGTATATTAGCTGCTCTTGCTTTTTTTTTTCTTGCCTTCTGATTGTTGCTCTGAGTGTTGCTATCCCTGTGCTGTTGCAATCCTGGAATTTCACCATTGTGGGACTAATAAAGGCTTATCTTATCTTATCTTGATGTCTTTGTATGTATGGATTACTTGGGTTGTTACTGATATCTGGTGAAAATCTCAGGTCAATGGCTCCATCAGAAATATGTTTAATGAGAAAAATGTTGATGTGTTCCAATAGTTATTTTCCCTGCTGTAATTGTGCAGTTGTTTCTAATCATGTCAGTATTCCATTTAATCTGCTTTTGTTTATATTGCTTTTCAGCAGTTAAACATAACAAATGTTACAAGGCATAAATGCCCATTTTTCTAAGGAAAGCATGTTTGCAGTCTTATATTTGATTTTATTATTTCTTTTTAAGAGAAGAAGCATTGTTTACAGTCAGAAAAATAATAAAACTACTGCATTGATGCTGAAATCCCGTGAAGGCCTGCTTTTTTCCACGTGGAAAACTCATCAAGAATTGATAAGGGACTCGATAAAGAATTGTATTGATGAGCAAAAGGCCATGGATATTGAAAAAATCTTACAAGTTCCCATCCCTAATCCTTGCCCTGTTTAGCAGTGAACTGGCGAGCAATTCCAGCTGCAGTGTTGAACCAGTTCCCCATTGAGTCTTCGTATAATCCTGTCTCTCAAACCAGAGCAGTGTGAGAAACTAGTGATGTTCTGTGGGTGCAGATGTGCTGAAGTCATTCAAAGGAAGGGCCTCTACACTTCCTATTAATTTTTGAGTCCTGTAGCCTTAAAAAAAAAAACCAACAAAAAAACAAAATCTTCTCTTCTGACACAATGGTTGCTGTTCTCTAATTTTGCTCACTATTATTATTATTTTATTTTTTTTACAAAATAAATGTTTGTGTTGAAGTGCCTTGGGTAATTAAAAAAAAACATGCTCTTACAGCAGTGGTATAGCTACAGCTGATAATCTGTCAAATTCTGAACAATGAAGAATAACATTTCAGAATAATACATTGTTCTCTAATTTTGATCTTCAGTGTATATTTTTGAAGAATGTAAAGGCTTTAATTCTACACCTTTCTAAACAATTTTATGAAGTATTTTAATTTGGGGGGGGGTTTCCCATGAAAATACTATTTAATATTTAATTGTCAAGTTCCAACATTAGTCCAAGGGACTGCAAATTGGAATGTGCAGTAATTTCAGTTCGAGTGAATAACTGGACAAAGCTAACTTTATTGCGTTCACAAAACAAAGAGTCTTGTGAAAGGTCTCAAAGTATTAAATTTAGCTTCCTTATTGCTGTAGAACCCCTGTTGTTAGCCCAAGTCCAGCATCTTTTAAATAGGCATGGGAACACTACTGGACTGGAGATCTATAAATAGCTAGATGGATTTTAAGTCTATAGATGGTACCACTTTTTTGAGTTTCATTATGGAAAAAATGATTAACATTAAGACCATTTCCAAAAGTTTTCTCTGCTCATTTTTTTCCCGGTAACCACCCATCTTAAATAGAATTCTCACCTTTGGACCTATTTTCTCATTTTATTTTGTTTGTCATACTGAATTGTAGCTTCTCTTTTACTGGTGTTTTTTTTTTTTTTTAAACTTCCCTTCCCCCCCTCCAACTTTAGTTGTACAGTAGTTGTATTTAATTCAAACGTTTTCAGTGTTGTTCCTCTGAGCAGCCAACTCTGGGTCACTGCCTGAGGCTCTAACGCCTCCCTGTCTGAGATCAACCTCATATAAACATTTCCACTGTAGGAGATACTGTCTGCTGTGTGTTCAGAGCTAAGGCTGCACTCTTGCATGGCAATCCTACATACAACCTTAAGTTACTGGTCAAAATTGACTGTAGCCCTATATTGTGTAGTGTAAAGGATGTGGGGGTGGGGGGGTGTGCTGAAATCATTCAAACAAGAAATCCAAAAACGACTGACGATATCATGCAGAAAACTGAGTTTGTTTTCATTCACCAAGTTTGGGAATGTTGCTTTCCCACATGCTTCCAAAGTGAATAGAAACTTTTTTTTTTTCTTTTTTTTTTTTCTTTTTTTTTTTTTTGCAGGGGCTAATAATTATTTTCTGTCATTGGTTATTCTTTTACATATTTTTTCACAGTTTCACTCTGACTCACTGAGAACAAAGAAACTATGTGAGATGTATTTTAAAAGGCAGCCACAATACACATAAGGGAGAGATGTGAAGGGGGAGACTTTACAAGATCACAGATGAGCCTGATAGCATCACAATGCTCACTGTTTAAGAAGACACAAGCCAGAAATGTAAGGGGGGGCGGACTTGGTCAATGTCCTGTTATACAGTAAATGGCTCAATCATTCAGTAAAGGAATTAGATCCTCTTAGGCTTAATAGCTGTTAAGTCTCTTTAATCACAAAAGGACACAAAAGAGGGTTAAGAAAGGACAGAAGAATTTTTGGCACAGACTAAATGTGTCTTGTTGTTTAAAGTATTTCAGAGGGGGAGTGTCCCTTAATGGTGGTCAGATAAAAAGCAAGTTGGTAGAAGAGGGAGGATGAGAAGCATGGTATTTGCAGTCAGAGTGAATGAGTCAGTCATGCTCTTTAGCAGATGGTAAAGATTTTAACTGAAGTGTATGGGCAAAAGATGGCACACAGGAAGGAGTCTTTACATGCCTTGTTTTTTGTTATTTTGTTTTTTTAAATCAAAAAAATGAATGTAGCATTGTTGCAGCAGACCTATTGTAATACACTGTCTGGAATTTTTTAATAGGTGGATTTTATTTATTTTTTTAACCCCCTTGAAGTTAAATCACAAATTACTACAGTGTGGTATAAAAATTGGGGATACATCAATTGTGTACTTTTGCTGAAAACAATCTGTATGATAGCCTATTTGATTGTTTCTTTTTTTTGAGTTCCCTTTAAATACCAAGGACACACATGCAGTATAAAAACTAAATGAACTGCTAAAGTATGCTAGTCTTTCATCGCAACTAGGGGTAGGAATTAATTGAGGTCCCACAATGTATTATCACGTTTCTTTGCCTGCCATGCATTATCCTGATCTTGCAATACACTGAATATTTTCCAGCCCGATCTTTGTCTTGTTTGACTCCCGGGCTACATCTCAGCAATCTCTCCTTTGCTGTGCTGACCTAGCCAGACAGCGAGCATTTAGCATCATCTAGTTGGCTGAAAAGCGATTTTTTTTATTTTTTTTTTATTTTTTTTTTTTTTATACTTTGGTATGGGGTGGGTGATATGGCCCAAAAAAGTCACGATATTTCTGTGAATTTCACTATAACGATATTCTTCGTGATATCACAGAATACAGTTTTTTCTTTTAAATTTATAAAGTACAGTTTCACGGGCCAGCGTTAATTAGGTTCAACATATTCAGTAAAAACAAAAACTCTTATTTCTCCAGTTTATAAAGAGCAGTTTAGAATGTGTTTCAAAGTTTTTTTTTATTCTGTATCAAATATTACAAAAAAACATTATAAACCACCACATCTTAAGTGCACTGAGGGGTGGACTGGGACAAAAATTCAGGCCTGGACATATCTGGGTGTGATATGTCTTGTGCCCTCCGCTGCGCAGAGGGCACAAGACATATCACACCCAGAGTGACTATATTCATGCTACCATACTCACTCTCGTGTAATATTGCTTAGAGATTCCAGGAGTTATTCCACGATAATTGCACTCCAATGATTCACTGGATGTATATCACACTGCTTCATAGGTGTTCTAGTAACTGTTAATTACTAACAGTAATTTACTGTCAACTCTCAGTGAGAATTGCAGTACTGTGTTGGATACCTTAATTTCCACAGTGAGGCGCTGTTTAAAAAGGAACCGCAAGTCCCACCCTTTTGAAAAAAACAAAACAAAAAAACCCCAAAAACTTTTAGGTTTATTCTGTTTACAAAGTCTGCCCTTGCATCAACTCTGTGTTGGCCCTGCAATGGACTGGCGATCTGTCCAGGGTGTACCCCGCCTCTCGCCCAAAAGGTGCTGGGATAGGCTCCAGTCCCCCTGCGACCCAAAAAAGGATTAAACAGTAGAAGATGGATGGATGGCTTCGATCAAAGGAAAAAGGCACAAAAAAAGCTTATCTGATCAATCGATTAATTGATAGCTGCAGCCCTAGCCAAGCTATCAAAGGAGTTGCTTCAGGACAACTCTGAATGTCCTTGAGTGGCCCAGCCAGAGCCCAGACTTGAATCCAATTGAACATCTCTGGAGAGATCTGAAAATGGCTGTGCAAAGACACTTCCCATCCAACCTGATGGAGCTTGAGAGGTGCTGCGTAGAGGAATGGGCGAAACTGCCCAAAGATAGGTGTGCCAAGCTTGTGGCATCATATTCAAATAGAGTTGAGGCTGTAATTGCTGCCAAATGTGCATCAACAAAGTATTGAGCAAAGGCTGTGAATACTTATGTACATGTGATTTCTTAGTTTTTTATTTTTAATAAATTTGCAAAAATCTCAAACTTTTTTCATGTTGTCATTATGGGGTATTGTGTGTAGAATTTTGAGGAAAAACGTGAATTTAATCCATTTCGGAATAAGGCTGTAACATAACAAAATATGGAAAAACTTGTCAGTGCAAGTTTGCTTAATACATACATGGATGGCAGGACTTTGGTCAAAGAGCTTCAGTCAATCCCCAGCATCTTTGGGCGAGAGGCAGGGTACACCCTGGCCAGTTCGCCAGTCCATCGCAGGGACAACACAGAGAGACTGACAGCCATTCACTCTCACATCAATACCTAAGGACAATTTGGAATCCCCAGTTGATGCCAATGTAATAAGCATTACAATAAATGTGTGCCTGTGCTATTGTTTGGTGCAATTTCTACTGCTCTTTAGCAAGAAAGTTTCGCACCTGTTGGTCAGTGCAAGTTTCTTCAATACAAAAAAAAAGTATCAGATTATTTGATGAATCAATCTATTAGAATGGCCGGTTATTCACTTTGTAAAAATGATTGATAGCTGCAGCCCTAATATTTACCTTTCGGTTCCACCATTTGGCCAAAAATGGACGTATCATTTTACCCCCGAAAAATGTATTTTTTTTTTTTTTTTACATCACCAAGGGCAGAAAACGTTTTTGACTAAAATATTCACATAATTCTTCTTGAATGGTTGCATAACATTATAAACTAGAAAAGCACTGAGTGCATACCTGCACCAAGGCTCCTTCCGTCCCTCATGGATTACCTCTAAAATGTAATGGGTTTGTGTGTAGGTATAGAGCCACTTCTGGTGAAAAGTGCATCAAAGTCTGTCCATTAGTTTTGGAGTACTGTTGGGAACACACTGTGAGAAGATAAAAGCCTTGGCTGAGGTATGCATTCTCAGATCATCACCAAGATATCATGGGTTCGTCTGAAGCCCAAGAACCACCTCTGGTGAAAATTTCATCCATATCCATCCAGCAGTTTTGGAGTATTGCTGCTAATACTGTGAGAAGATAAGAGCCTTGGCAGAGGTATGTGTTAGAATAATTTACAGTATAATTAATCTGAGTCAAAAATCAGGCAGAAAATTTAGATTTAAGTACATTTATTTCCTCATGAGGGAGAAATACAGAGGCAGCCCCAAGTCTGACCATCCATATCTCTGAATCAGCCATTCATTGTTCTAGCTTTTAAAGCTGTGTTATCCATGGAAAGATGGAGAAACTGTCCTTGAGTACATCTGACAAGACAGGGTGTAACAGTTCTTATCTTTGCTCCCAGGAAACAAGGAGCCAGTACATTTTTGGTCACACAGGACTAGACATCCAAAAATGTATCAGTACAGCTGGTGATTAAAATTGCTAACTCAGGCACACTCACACGCAGACCGGGGCTGTTCAAGGCCATACATGAATCACAAGTCATATAATATGAAATATAATATGGAAGAATAATATAAAAGAATATTTGAACTTATCATGCATGGAATGCACATATAAACATCAGACATGAAATAGGAAAGGCATGATACATCTTAATTATAATAATACATTATTAATAACAATAATAATGTGGATAATATGGAATTTTTCTATCAGTATGCATTCTCTGATAATTACCAAAAGCTAATTAATTTGTCTGTAGCACAAGAACCACCTCTGTTGAAAATTTCATCCAAATCCATCCAGTAGTTTTTTTTTTTTTTTGGTAATCCTGCTGCACGAATACAAACAAAGCCCTTGGTGGAGGTATGCACTCTCAGATCATCACCAAAATCTAATCATCTGTTCTGGGTGCCATTACACACCATTCCTGAAAGTTTCATCAAAATCTGTACATAACTTTGTGTAATGTTGCTAATAGACGGACACAAAAAAAAAAACAAACCAAAGAAAGCACCAAGGTGCTGATGCCTCGGTGTCTGTGGCAGAGAGGCATAGGAGGCCTGTAAAAAAGGTGCACTGCCACCTCTACTGGTCTGGCATAGTTATTTTGCCGGCAAGATGGCTGTCAAACACACACGCAGACTGGCAGGCTCTGTATGTGCTTCTCTTAAACCTCCTCAACCTGTATCTTTTAGACCTATTTTATTCACAAAACGGACTCCACTGCCACCGAACACTGGATAATTGATGCCGTTTTAACTGCTTGTCTACTTTTACTATCAATGTGGCAGCGCCTCACAACTGAGAACAACGTTACGGTCATTCATCAACATCTGCTGTACTCCACATTTCTGGACGGTGGCCGTGTCTGGGTGCTTTCTGCGAAACTGGTACAAGCAAGACCTGGAAGTACGGCTTTGGGATCTACATATCTCCCTGGCAGCTATGATATTATTAGCAGGAGATGTGGAGGCACATCCAGGCACATAACCTTTGGACAATCGAAATCCGGTTTGCTGGCACGGCTAACCCAACAACCGCTGCTAACCTGGTCAGCCTGGCTACCACAACTAGCTCAACAACCGCAACTACACTGGCAAACCTGGATACTGCAACCAGAACGACAACTTCAGCTAAATTGGCCAACCTGGCCCCTGCAGCCAGCACAGTAGCTAAAGTGGCTAACTCGGCAGCCACAGCTAAACTGTTAATAATGGAATCCACTGCTCCTGGTCCCTTCAAACACCAATGCAGCAACAGCGACTGTTTCAGCAGACCCAGGCTGACTGCTTGGCATCCGGTGGCACTGACCTGGGCACCCGAGGTGGTGGTGCTTCATCGGCTTACTTGGTGGGGTGCACCTGCCAGGCGGAGTTGGAATGATGAATCATGGCCCAGCGGCGAGTTGACAGCACCAGCCCGGTCCCCCTAAATGCCAATGCAGCGGCGGCTCTTTCAGCAGGGGATGTCCATCAAATGGAGCCGTGTTAACGGCTTGGAGCCCGATGGATGGATGTCGGTTTTGGCCCTTCTTCCCCAGAGGCTGATGCAGCAGTGGCTCTTTCGACAAGGGATGCTTGCTGAGCCGTGTCAACATTTCGTGGCCCAGCGGCTGGCTGTTGATGTTGTCCTGGTCTCTCGGGACATTGATGCAGCAGCGGCTGATCCAGAGGAGGCTGGCGTCAGTCAGATCTTCAGAGAGAACGGTGATATGAAAGCAGGAAAGATTTCCCTGGACACTGATGTGGCGGCCGATCCGGAGAGGAATGGCATCAGTGGAGTCACTGAGGATGCCGGTGACATCGACACAGGAAAAATTCTTGCAACAAGACTCAAACTGCAGAAGCCTGGTAACTGTTACAAAACCCGCCGGGTATGGGATAAAAATTGTGACAGAAAATCAACAGACTACTCAAATGTTTCAAGCTATAAACCATGCCAAGATATTGTGGGATCTGACATGTGAAACCTACAGCCGTGGACAAAATTGTTGGTACCCCTCTGTTAATGAAAGAAAAACCCACAATGGTCACAGAAATAACTCAAATCTGACAAAAAGTGGTAATAAATAAAAATTCTATGAAAATTAATCAGTGAAAATCAGACAGTGCTTTTGAATTGTGGCTCAACAGAATTACTTTAAAAAACAAACTCATGAAACAGGCCTGGACAAAAATGATGGTACCCCTAGAAAAGATTGACAATAATGTGACCATAGGGGCATGTTCAACCAAGATGTGTCCTCTAATTAACATCACAGGTATCTACAAACTTGTAATCAGTCAGTCGGCCTACTTAAAGGGTGACAAGTAGTTACTGTGCTGTTTGGTGACATGGTGTTTACCACACTAAACATGGACCAGAGGAAGCAAAGGAGAGAGTTGTCTCAGGAGATTAGAAAGAAAATTATAGACAAGCATGTTAAAGTTAAAGGCTATAAGACCATCTCCAAGCAGCTTGATGTTCCTGTGACTACAGTCGTATATTCAGAAATTTAAGATCCACGGGACTGTAGCCAACCTCCCTGGATGTGGCTGCAGGAGGAGATGGGTAATACGAATGGTAACAAAAGAGCCCAGAACAACCTCTAAACACATTCATGGTGAACTCCAAGGTCAAGGTACATCAGTGTCAGATCACACCATCCGTTGTCGTTTGAGCCAAAGTGGATTTCATGGGAGACGACCAAGGAGGACACCACTGTTGAAAACAAATCATAAAAAAAGCCAGACTGGAATTTGCCAAACTGCATTTTGACAAGCCACAAAGTTTCTGGGAGAATGCCCTATGGACAGACGAGACAAAACTGGAACTTTTTGGCAAGGCACATCAGCTCTATGTTCAGACGCAAAAATGAAGCATACCAAGAAAAGAACACTGAAGCATCCATGTGAAACATGGAGGAGGTTCTGTTATGTTCTGGGGCTGCTTTGCTGCATCTGGCACAGGGTGTCTTGAATCTGTGCAGGGTACAATGAAATCTCAAGACTATCAAGGTATTCTAGAGAGAAATGTGCTGCCCAGTGTCAGACAGCTTGGTCTCAGTCGCAGGTCATGGGTCTTGCAAGAGGATAATGACCCAAAACACACAGCTAAAAACACCAAAGAATGGCTAAGAGCGAAACATTGGACTATTCTAAAGTGGCCTTCTATGAGCCCTGATGTAAACCCTATTGAACATCTGTGGAAGGAGCTGAAACATGCCGTCGAGAAGGCACCCTTCAAACCTGAGACAACTGGAGCAGTTTGCTTATGAGGAGTGGGCCAAAATACCTGCTGAGAGGTGAAGAAGTCTCATTGACAGTTACAGAAATCGTTTGATTGCAGTGATTTCCTCAAAAGGTTGTGCAACAAAATATGAAGTTAAGGGTACCATCATTTTTGTCCAGGCCTGTTTCATGAGTTTGTTTTTTAAAATAATTCTGTTGAACCACAATTCAAAAGCATTGTCTGATTTTCACTGGTTAATTTTCATAGACATTTTTATTTATTACCACTTTTGTCAGATTCAAGTTATTTCTGTGACCATTGTGGGTTTTTCTTTCATTAACAGAGGGGTACCAACAATTTTGTCCACCATTTTTTGTACAGAGGTACCTCATCATCTTATCTTCAAAGTATATGAACAAGAAATCAGTACATTATTAAAAAAAAACCAACACAGAAATAAGTCACTTACCAGCTTCTAAGGGGACTCGCTCTCTACTGTGGTCGCTGTGTTTTCACCCATCGAGGTTGTTATTTTGCGTCCTGTCGGTCATTTTCGGTCTCTACCACATCTACAAAGTCTTATGATTATCCCACATAAATTTTGCTTGTATCCCGCGGCTACTTTCCGTGTACAAGGCCGACAAAATGACAGTGACGATGACCGATCACGGCCATATTAGCAATCTGGGCTAAAATGCTAAAAACAGGAAAAGGAAATGAGG
This sequence comes from Pholidichthys leucotaenia, assembly GCA_020510985.1. Lineage (NCBI taxonomy): Eukaryota > Metazoa > Chordata > Actinopteri > Cichliformes > Pholidichthyidae > Pholidichthys > Pholidichthys leucotaenia. The sequence continues at coordinate 163,140,714 of CM035848.1, forward strand.
AGTTTTTCTTCTTTGGTGTATTACGTGTCATCCATTGAGTCCTCCAACGGATGTCTGCCACCTTCTGAAACTGACAGATCAGTACAAATCCTGAATGAAGTCAATCATGTCAGACTGAGATGACAGGCGCAGCGCCGCACTCTGCCACTAGGGGCATGCAAATTCACACACTCAAGAGGGTTAAGCCATTCAGAGGTGGACTTGCTGGTGTGTTTTGGATCATTGTCTTGCTGCAGAACCCAAGTGCGCTTCAGCTTGAGGTCACAAACAGATGGCTGGACATTCTCCTTCAGCACTTTTTGGTAGACGGCAAAATTCATGGTCCCATTTACCACAGCAAGTCTTCCAGGTCCTGAAGCAGCAAAACAGCCCCAGACCATCACACTACCACCACTATGTTTTTCTGTTGGTATGATGTTCGTTTTCTGAAATGCTGTGTTACTTATACGCCGGATGTAATGGGACACGCACCTTCCAAAAAGTTCAATTTTTGTCTCGTCAGTCCACAGAGTATTCTCCCAAAAGTCTTGGGGAGTATCAAGATGTTTTCTGGCAAAACTGGGACAAGCCTTTATTCTTTTTGCTCAGTAGTGGTTTTCGTCTTGGAACTCTGCCATGCAGGCCATTTTTGCCCAGTCTCTTTCTTATGGTGGAGTCATGAACACTGACCTTAACTGAGGCAAGTGAGGCCTGCAGTTCTTTGGATGCTGTTCTGGGGTGTTTTGTGTGTTTTTGGATGAGTCGTCGCTGCGCCCTTGGGATAATTTTGGTTGTCTAGCCTCTCCTGAGAACGTTCACCACTGTTCCCTGTTTTCGCCATTTGTCAATAATAGCTCTCACTTTGGTTCGCTGGAGTCCCAAAGCTTTCAAAATGGCTTTATAACCTTTTCCCGACTGATAGATCTGAATTACTTCAAATCAAATCAAATCAACCTTTATTGTCATATTGCTGTACATACAACTGTAGTGCAGGCAAGATGAAATTGCGTTTCTCTCGGCATCCATATAAGTAAAAGAACATAATTTAAGACACACTCGCACACACCCTCACCCCCGCCCCACCACATCCATTCACACATCCCTGAGACATACTTGAAAACTAACCAGAACTATAATATACAAATAATATACATAATGTCCGTAGGTGCAGTAGTATGTATGAGAGATTCCGTATCAACTGTTCAGCATCCTAACAGCTTGTGGAAGGAAGCTGTTAATCAGTCTGGTGGTTCTGCCTCTGATGCTCTGGAATCGTTTGTCAGATGGCAGAAGTTCAAAGTGTTTATGCAGAGGGTGAAAACGGTCCTTGATAATGTTCAGTGCCCTGCTCCTGCAACGGTTCTGAAAAAGTTCTTGGACAGAGGGGAGGGAGACTCCAATTACCCTCTCAGCTCCCTTAACTATCCTCTGCAGGGCTTTTTTGTCTGACATACTGCAGCTGGAGTACCATGTAGCAATGCAGTACGTCAGAACACTCTCCACCACACCTCTGTAGAAGGTCCTGAGGATGCAGATGGGGAGAGAGGCCTGTTTGAATTTCCTCAAGAAGTGCAGTCTCTGCTGGGCCCGCTTCCTAATCCCCAAGGAATTCTTGCTCCAGGTCAGGTCCTGCGAGATCTGCACTCCGAGGAACTTGATGTTCTCCACTCTCTCCACTGAACGGCCGCCGATGCTGAGGGGGACGTGTTCAGGCTGTGACCGCCGGAAGTCGATAATCATCTCCTTCGTTTTGTCCACGTTGAGCACCAGATTGTTCTCCCTGCACCAGCCCCCAGGTCTCTCACTTCTTCCCTGTACATTGATTCCTCATCCCTCTGAGTAAGTCCCACCACTGAGGTGTCGTCTGCAAACTTAATAATCTGGTTCCCCTCGTGTCTGGATACACAGTCATGTGTTAGAAGTGTAAACAACAGTGGACTGAGTACGCAGCCTTGAGGGGATCCGGTGCTCAGCGTGACAGAGTTGGAGATGTTGTTTCCAACTCGGACAGACTGAGGTCTCTCAGTCAGGAAATCCAGGATCCAGAGACATGTGGCGGTGTTCAGACCAAGAAGGACTAATTTCTCCATCAGTCTCTGGGGAATAATGGTGTTGAATGCTGACCTGAAATCAGTGTACAGGAGTCTGGCGTAGGTGTCTTTCTGATCCAGGTGGGGGGTGACAGAGTGCAGGGTGGTGACTATAGCATCCTCCGTGGAGCAGGTTGAACGATATGCAAACTGGAGCGGGTCATGTGATGCAGGGAGGCAGGCTGTAATGTGTGGTTTGACAAGTCGTTCGAAACACTTCATCACAGTTGGTGTTAGTGTAACAGGACGATAGTCATTCAGACAGGACACCACTGGTTTCTTTGCCACCGGTACTATGATAGAGGTCTTGAAGCATCTGGGAATGATGGCCTGACTCAGGGAGATGTTATAAATGTCAGTCAGGACATCCGCCAACTCGCTCGCGCAGTCTCGGAGCACATGTCCCGGGATGGTGTCCGGACCTGCAGCTTTACGTGGGTTGACTCTGGTTAGGGTCCTCCGTGTGTCCGCTGTGTTGATGGTGAAAGCTGGTCCGACCGATGGTGGGGATGGGCCAGCCCTCCCTCTGATTGTCAGGTTTGATGCTTCAAAACGTGCAAAGAAGTCGTTGAGCCTGTCTGGAAGCGAAGCGTCGTCATCATCGACCCCCTGCGTAGACTTATAGCCCGTCAGTGTCCAAACTCCCTGCCACATCTGCTTGGTGTTCCTAGTGTCACAGAGGTGTCCCTGGATTTTCTCCGCATAGGCGTGCTTTGCCGTCTTAATTCCCTTTGACAGCGCAGACCTGGCTGAGCGGAGGGCGATCCTGTCCTTCGCTCTGAAGGCTGCATCTCTGGCTGTAAGCAGCAAGCGCACCTCTGCGGTCATCCAGGGCTTACGGTTTCCCCGTACAGTGATGGTCTTCACAGTAGTGACATCCTCAGTGCACTTCGCGATGTAGCTGGTGACCGTTTCAGCATACTCCTCCACATCTGTCTTGTCTTCCTGGGAGGCTATTTTGAAGACCTCCCAGTCTGTGTGCAGAAAACAGTCTTTCAGTGCAGAGGTTGCACTCTCTGGCCAAATCCTGATTTGTTTCACTGCTGGCCTTCTGCGCCTCAATAAAGGTTTGTAGTCAGGCACCAGCATCATGGATAGATGGTCACAAAGGCCGAGGTGGGGGCGGGGTATTGCCTTATATGCATCTGTGTTTGTGTACACTAAGTCAAACATATTCTGTCCCCTGGTCTTAAAGTCCACACATTGTTTAAACTTGGGGAGCACAGTCTTTAAGCTGGTGTGGTTAAAATCCCCCGCAATCACCACAAAACTGTCCGGGTGTGAAGTTTGGATTTCACTAATAGCATCGTGCAGTTCCCCGAGTGGGCATCTGATTAGGATGCCTCCTGGACGCCTCCCACTTGAGGTGTTTCAGGCACGTCCCACTGGGAGGAGACCCTGGGGCAGACCCAGGACTCGGTGGAGAGACTATGTCTCCCAACTGGTCTGGGAACGCCTTGGTATCCCCTCTGAAGAGCTGGAGCAGGTGGCTGGGGAGAGGGAAGTCTGGGCTTCTCTGCTTGAACTGCTGCCTCCGCGACCCGGACCTCCGGAAAAGTGGTAGAAGATGGATGGATGGACAGTTCCCCGAGTGCCTTCTTAGCATTAGCGTTAGCGCTCGGCGTTATGTAAACAGCCGCTACAAACACGTTGCTGAATTCCCTCGGCAAATAATATGGCCAACAATTTACAATAAGGAACTCCACCAACGGAGAGCAGTGTTTAGACACTAACGTGGCATTAACGCACCAGTTCTTGTTAACATAGATGAATAGCCCACCCCCACGGCTCTTACCGGAGCTCGCCGTTTCTCTGTCAGCTCGGAACACCACCATATCTTCCAGTTGAATGGCCTCGTCAGGGATGTTGTCGTGGAGACATGTCTCCGTGAACGCAAGCACACAGCAGTCCCGTCACTCTCTCCGGGTTTCTCTCAGCAAATGCAGCTCGTCCAGCTTGTTGTCGAGTGAGCGGACGTTAGAGAGAAGGAGCGACGGTACTGCTGGTCTGGAGGGGTTAGCCTTTAGCCTAGCATGAATCCCGGCCCTTTTTCCTCGCTTTTGCTTGCGTTCCCTCCGCTTACGCTTCCTCCTCTCCCGGGTAGCCTCCAGCAGGGACTCCGCCAGAATTCCATGCTGGCGTAGAATGTCTAAGTCACAACCGAGCGCCGCAATTCTTGCAGCGTGCAGTACCTTGATGTTTAATAAGGTTTCACGGTTGTAAGTTTTACAGAATGTACGTCTGGGATGATCAAAACTCTCACACTCACTGATGCCAAGAGGGGCCGCTGCGTCTAGGCGCGCCGCCATCACATCTACTTTGTTTCTTATTTGTTCCTGAATTTCTTGGGATCACCGCATGATATCCAGCTTTTGAGAATCTTTTGGTCTACTTCACCTTGTCAGGCAGGACCTATTTAAGTGATTTCTTGGTTGAGAACGGGTGTGGCAGCATTCAGGTCTGGGTGTAGCTAGAGAAATTGAACTTGACTTTCCAAAGATGTGATAAACAACATTTAATTGATGTTTTAATGAGGGGGCAATCACTTTTTCACACAGAGCCATCTAGGTTTGAATTTTTTTTTTTTACCCTTAATAATAAGCACCTTCATTTAAAAACTGCATTTTGTGTTTACTTGTGTTATCTTTGTCTAATACTTATATTCGTTTGATGATCTGAAACATTTAAGTGTGACAAACATCCAAAAAAAGAGAAATCAGGAAGGGGGCAAACACTTTTTCACACCACTGTATATGTCAACAACAAAGAATGCTAGGGTCACCAAACCTGGTACATAGGTTCATTCTGAGACCATAACCTCTGACTACAGGTTTGGGGTCAAAATGTCAAAGGTCAAGGTTGGCACTCCCCATGATCTCTTACTATAGAATGTATAAAGCTCTCTAGGGTCACCGTACTTGCTATACAGGTTCACCTTGGGATTCCAACCTACAACTATAGGTTGTATACTTTGTTGTGTATTCGTGGATGATGGGCATATCATAATTTGGTTCTGCCACAGTATTCATTCATTCATCTTCTTCCGCTTAATCCTTTTCGGGTCGCGGGGGGGCTGGAGCCTATCCCAGCATCTTTGGGCGAGAGGCAGGGTACACCCTGGACAGATCGCCAGTCCATCGCAGGGCCAACACAGAGAGACAGACAACCATTCACTCTCACAGTCATACCTAAGGACAATTTAGAATCCCCAGTTTGATGCTAATTAACCCAACTTGCATGTTTTGGGGATGTGGGAGGAAACCGGAGAAATCCCGGAGTAAACCCACGCAGACACGGGGAGAACATGCAAACTCCACACAGATCACTGTTGGTCGGGGGCTGGGATCGAACCCAGGATCCCCCGGCCAAGGGTGAGTTGCTGTGCTGCCGCAGTGCTAACCACTCCGCCACCATGCCGCCCCTCTGCCACAGTAATTACAGTGGGGCAAAAAAGTATTTAGTCAGCCACCAATTGTGCAAGTTCTCCCACTTAAAAGATGAGAGAGGTCTCCAATTTCCATCATAAGTATACCTCAACTATGAGAGACAAAATGAGAGGAAAAAAAAATCCAGAAAATCACATTGAAGGATTTTTAAAGAATTTATTTGCAAATTATGGTGGAAAATAAGTATTTGGTCACCTACAAACAAGCGAGATTTCTGGCTCTCACAGACTTGTAACTTCTTCTTTAAGAGGCTCCTCTTTCCTCCACTCTTTACCTGTATTAATGGCACCTGTTTGAACTCGTTATCAGTATAAAAGACACCTGTCCACAACCTCAAACAGTCAGACTCCAAACTCCACTATGGCCAAGACCAAAGAGCTGTCAAAGGACACCAGAAACAAAATTGTAGACCTGCACCAGGCTGGGAAGACTGAATCTGCAATAGGTAAGCAGCTTGGTGTGAAGAAATCAACTGTGGGAGCAATTATTAGAAAATGGAAGACATACAAGACCACTGATAATCTCCCTCGATCTGAGGCTCCACGCAAGATCTCATCCCGTGGGGTCAAAATGATCACGAGAACGGTGAGCAAAAATCCCAGAACCACACGGGGGGACCTAGTGAATGACCTGCAGAGAGCTGGGACCAAAGTAACAAAGGCTCCCATCAGTAACACACTACGCCGCCAGGGACTCAAATCCTGCAGTTCCAGACGTGTGCCCCTGCTTAAGCCAGTACCTGTCCAGGCCCGTCTGAAGTTTGCTAGAGAGCATTTGGATGATCCAGAAAAGGATTGGGAGAATGTCATATGGTCAGATGAAACCAAAATAGAACTTTTTGGTAAAAACTCAACTTGTCGTGTTTAGAGGAGAAAGAATGCTGAGTTGCATCCAAAGAACACCATACCTACTGTGAAGCATGGGGGTGGAAACATCATGCTTTGGGGCTGTTTTTCTGTAAAGGGACCAGGACGACTGATCCGTGTAAAGGAAAGAATGAATGGGGCCATGTATCGTGAGATTTTGAGTGAAAACCTCCTTCCATCAGCAAGGGCATTGAAGATGAAACGTGGCTGGGTCTTTCAGCGTGACAATGATCCCAAACACACCGCCCGGGCAACGAAGGAGTGGCTTCGTAAGAAGCATTTCAGGGTCCTGGAGTGGCCTAGCCAGTCTCCAGATCTCAACCCCATAGAAAATCTTTGGAGGGAGTTGAAAGTCCGTGTTGCCCAGTGACGGCCCCAAAACATCACTGCTCTAGAGGAGATCTGCATGGAGGAATGGGCCAAAATACCAGCAACAGTGTGTGAAAACCTTGTGAAGACTTACAGAAAACGTTTGACCTCTGTCATTGCCAACAAAGGGCATATAACAAAGTATTGAGATGACCTTTTGTTATTGACCAAATACTTGTTTTCCACCATAACTTGCAAATAAATTCTTTAAAAATCAGACAATGTGATTTTCTGGATTTTTTTTTTCTCATTTTGTCTCTCATAGTTGAGGTATACCTATGATGAAAATTGGAGACCTCTCTCATCTTTTAAGTGGGAGAACTTGCACAATTGGTGGCTGACTAAATACTTTTTTGCCTCACTGTATATTAAAAAGTTGAAAACTTCTCTCCGTCAGTTAATATTGGGATCTTGAAAGAAAATGGAGGTGGGGGATATTGCACTAGCCTCAGTGCTCTTGCAAAATTATTCATGGTTCTGCACCCCCACCTCTTAACTTTTGTGTAGTTCTGAACAAAATACCAGAATAACAAGGACTTCCTCTAGGTGGCATTGTTGCATCCCCCTATGTACAGTGGGGCAAAAAAGTATTTAGTCAGCCACCAATTGTGCAAGTTCTCCCACTTAAAAGATGAGAAAGGTCTCCAATTTTCATCATAGGTATATCTCAACTATGAGAGACAAAATGAGGAAAAAAAAAATCCAGAAAATCACATTGAAGGATTTTTAATGAATTAATTGTTAAATTCCTTGGTAAAATAAGTATTTGGTCACCTACAAACAAGCAAGATTTCTGGCTCTCACAGACCTGTCACAACTTCTTTAAGAGGCTTCTCTGTCCTCCACTCGTTACCTGTATTAATGGCACCTGTTTGAACTCGTTATCAGTATAAAAGACACCTGTCCACAACCTCAAACAGTCAGACTCCAAACTCCACTATGGCCAAGACCAAAGAGCTGTCAAAGGACACCAGAAACAAAATTGTAGACCTGCACCAGGCTGGGAAGACTGAATCTGCAATAGGTAAGCAGCTTGGTGTGAAGAAATCAACTGTGGGAGCAATTATTAGAAAATGGAAGACATACAAGACCACTGATAATCTCCCTCAATCTGGGGCTCCACGCAAGATCTCACCCCGTGGGGTCAAAATGATCACGAGAACGGTGAGCAAAAATCCCAGAACCACATGGGGGGACCTAGTTAATGACCTGCAGAGAGCTGGGACCAAAGTAACAAAGGCTACCATCAGTAACGCACTACGCCGCCAGGGACTCAAATCCTGCAGTGCCAGACGTGTCCCCCTGCTTAAGCCAGTACATGTCCAGGCCCGTCTGAAGTTTGCTAGAGAGCATTTGGATGATCCAGAAGAGGATTGGGAGAATGTCATATGGTCAGATGAAACCTAAATAGAACTTTTTGGTAAAAACTCAACTTGTCGTGTTTGGAGGAGAAAGAACACCATACCTACTGTGAAGCATGGGGGTGGAAACATCATACTTTAGGGCTGTTTTTCTGCAAAGGGACCAGGACAACTGATCAGTGTAAAGGAAAGAATGAATGGGGCCATGTATCGTGAGATTTTGAGTGAAAACCTCCTTCCATCAGCAAGGGCATTGAAGATGAAATGTGGCTGGATCTTTCAGCATGACAATGATCCCAAACACACTGCCCGGGCAACGAAGGAGTGGCTTCGTAAGAATCATTTCAAGGTCCTGGAGTGGCCTAGCCAGTCTCCAGATCTCAACCCCATAGAAAATCTTTGGAGGGAGTTGGAAGTCTGTGTTGCCCAGTGACAGCTCCAAAACATCACTGCTCTAGAGGAGATCTGCATGGAGGAATGGGCCAAAATACCAGCAACAGTGTGTGAAAACCTTGTGAAGACTTACAGAAAACATTTGACCTCTGTCATTGCCAACAAAGGGTACATAACAAAGTATTGAGATGAACTTTTGTTATTGACCAAATACTTATTTTACCGAGGAATTTACCAATTAATTAATTAAAAATCATTCAATGTGATTTTCTGGATTTTTTTTTCTCATTTTGTCTCTCATAGTTGAGGTATACCTATGATGAAAATTGGAGACCTCTCTTATCTTTTAAGTGGGAGAACTTGCACAATTGGTGGCTAACTAAATACTTTTGCCCCACTGTAAAACTACTTTTTGACAATCAGCTTTCTCATACAAAGCTATAACGGAATGGAACAAACTCCCCACTGCTTTGAAGACCAGAACAAATTACAGAGGCTTTTCCACGGAGACTAAATAATGGATTTTAAGTAATCAAGCCTGCCAGCATTGATTCTCTCTCTAATGGGATTTGAAATTGTACTCTTAAATTATTTTTGTGTGTGTTGTTTTCTTCTTTTTTTTTTTTCCACAATATCTTTATTGAACCTTTTTTTTTTTTTTAACAAACATGATACAAACAATCAAACACTAACACTAAAGTACTACAAAAAAAAAAAAATGCACTAAAAACACCAACAACCACCAACAAAATCAAGTCTTCAACAATGCTCCTCTGTTTAGTCTAGACAATCCAATACATAAGTATACATATTATGTTCACCAGTTTGGAATTTACAAGGTCCACATACATCATTCACCTTCTTCTTCAAGAGTTATGTTTAAATTTTTTACATAATCAATAAAAGGTCTCCATATATTCTCAAACACAATTTCCTTTGATTTTAGTATATATGTTATTCTTTCTAATGGAAGGTTTGTTAACATCTGTCTTAACCACTGAGTCACATCTGGTCTATGAGTCTTTTTCCATAATAGTGCAATACATTTTTTGGCATTAAGCAAACTGAGGTCTATGAATGTTCTTTCACTTTTATTAAAATTATGCTTTTCTGGGTACAGACCCAACAAAAACAGTTTAGGATTCAATATGATTTGTTTTGAGATTATTTTTTCAATTGTTACCCTCACCTCTTCCCAAAACATTCTTATTAATCTACATTCCCATAAACAATGAAATAGGGTTCCTTTACTTTCCATGCATTTTGTGCATGTATCTGGTATATTTTTGTTATATCTATTTAACTCCTCCGGTGTAACATACATCCGCATTAACCATTTGAAATGTATCAATTTAAGGCGTGCATTTATTGATTTGGTTTGAGCTTCTGTACAAGCCAATTCCCATTGTTCCTCTGAAATTTCAATTTGCAGATCTTCTTTCCAGTAGTTTAATCTTTTCAGTGAATTTTCACTTGAAGATAGTGTCAGTGAGTTATAAAACTCTGAAATAATACCCTTTCTTTTACTATCTTTCATCATCATTTTTTCCAAGGATGAATAAATAGGTCGAGTGAGAGCTTTATTTTGATTTGATCGAATAAAGTTTCTAAGTTGAAGATATTTAAAAAAATGTGTTCTATTGAGATTAAATTTGATCCTCAGCTCTTCAAAAGACATTATGTTGTCTGCACATGGCAAATATAAATCCTGAATCTTTTGTATCCCTTTTAAATTCCATACTTTAAATACAGCATCCGCTCTCCCTGGTTTAAAATATTGATTACCCCATATTGGACTAAATTGTGACAATACCTGTGGTTCTTTTAAATAGTTTTTAGCTTCACACCATATTTTGATCATATGCTTTACAAATGGATTTTTAACTTGTTTTTGTAATTTTTTTGCCGAATCTGAGTATATGAATATGGGAAGAGGTAAAGGTAAATTGTATGATTCCATTTCAGTCCAGTGAGGGAGATCATTTGATGAAAAATAATATGTCATAGACCTCAGTTGTGCCGACCAATAATACAACATAAAATTTGGACATTTCAGACCTCCACGATCAAATGGTAAATATAATAAAGACAAACGTAATCTAGCCCTCCTGTTGTTCCATATAAATTCCACTAACTTTTTTTTTATTCTTGAGAATAGATCTAAAGGTGGTGATAAGGGAATATATTGAAATAAATAAAGTATTTTAGGTAAAATATTACTTTTAAGTATATTGATTCTCCCGATCATCGACATTGGTAGTGACATCCATCTCTGAGTTAACTCATTGATATCTGACATTAAGGCTTCATAGTTGACACTGGCGACTGATTCTAGCTTAGGCATAATTTGGATTCCTAAATATTTAAACTGATTTACAACATTGAATTGATTTACCTCAGGGGCTGGGTAATTTCTCTGGGTCTCATTTAGCATTAATATTGAAGATTTAGTTTTATTTATTTTATATCCTGATATTTCCCCAAAATTCTTTATTAAATTCAACAAGGTTGGAATTGATTTTTTTAGATTCGACATAAACAAAATTATGTCATCGGCGTACAGGGAGGTTTTATGTTCTGTTGGTCCAACTTTAATTCCATATATTTGTGAATGTAAACGTATCGCTATCGCTAAAGGTTCAATTGCCATAGTAAACAGTAAAGGTGAAAGTGGACAGCCTTGTCGACATCCTCTATTGATTTTTATTGGTTTTGAAATACTGTTATTTGTTAGGATTTCTGCTGTAGCATTATTGTATATTATTTGAACCCATTTTATGAAATTATTTCCAAGTCCAAACCTTTGTAGGACTTCAAAAAGAAAGGGCCATTCAACTCTATCAAAGGCCTTTTCGGCGTCCAATGATAAGAGAGCTGTATCCGGTGCTTCTTTATTAAAATAAATAATATTAAATAGTCTTCTTACATTATGGAAGCCTTGTCTACCCTTTATAAAGCCATTCTGATCTCGATTAATAATATTTGGTAAAATTTCTTGTATTCGTCTTGCTAAAATTTTACAGATTATCTTAAGGTCGGCGTTTAATAGGCTTATTGGTCTCATATTTTCACATTTATTAGAGGGCTTACCTGGTTTTGGCAGCAGTATAATTAAGGCATTATTTATGTATGATGGTAAATTATTATTTTGAAATGCTTCTAAAACCATTTCCAAAAAAGGTTTTATTAATTTATTCTTAAATTTTTTATAAAGGTCAACTGGAAGACCATCTGGTCCTGCACTTTTTCCTGATTTCATATTATCAATGGCTAGCCCAACTTCTTCTTGACTAATTTTAGACTCCAATATCTCCCTGTTTTCATTTGGAATACACGGTATAGATAGTTCGTTCAAAAACCCATTTAGTTTTGTTAAATCAGGTTCATTTTTGGTATCATATAATTTTTCATAGTAATCTCTAAAGGCTCTATTAATTTCTAAAGGATCTATAACTACCTGTCCGTTACTTATAATACTGGTAATTGGTGTTTTAATTTCCAATTGTTTAATCTGCCATGCTAATAATTTTCCTGATTTTTCACCTTGTTCATAAAAAGATTGTTTCAATCTTAGAAGACTCGAGGCAGCTCTATTCGCTGATTTTTTGTCGTATTCAGCTCTCAAAATCAGTAATTCATTCTCCAACCTTGGGTCACTTCCTGCATACACTTTTTCCTGAAGATTTTTTATTTTATGTTCCAATTTAGCTCTCTCCTCTCGAGTCTTCTTAGATTTTGATCCTGTATAACTAATAATATGTCCCCTAATAAAAGCTTTGAAAGCCTCCCACTTTACACATGCTGATGTTTGTGTAGTATTGATGTCAAAGAACTCGTCTATCTGTTTTTCTATATACTTGACAAATTCCTCATCCTGAAGCCATTTATGCTGAAATTGCCATCTACCTGATTCCTTTGTCAATTTTTTATCTACATATATTAGACAACAGGGTGCATGATCAGAGATCACGATGTTATCATAAAAGCAGTTTTGAATCTTGGACCTTAATTCTGTGGAAATCAAAAAATAATCAATACGTGAGAATGTCTTGTAGGTACTGGAGTAACAAGAATAGGCTTTAACTTGTGGTTTCATTTCTCTCCATATATCTAACAATCTCAATTCTTTCATAAAATGATTAATAGTCATCCTACATCCAATGTGCGTACAATCCAGTCCTGTTGATCTATCCACACCTGGATTCAATGTACAATTAAAATCCCCTGCTATTATATGTTGCCCTGTAAGTGATGATAAGATGAGAAATAAATTAGCAAAGAACTTCTGATCATCTATATTGGGACCATATAAGTTCACAAGATTTATATTTTCTAATAGCAAAGAACCTTGAATGATTACATATCTTCCAAATTTGTCTCCAATTACATTTTTCACTTGAAAAGGAACTGATTTATGTATGAGAGTCATAACTCCCCTGGCTCGGGATGAAAATGAAGAGGTGAATACACTTCCCTGCCATCTACTCCTAATTCTTTTAACATCCTCCTCTATCAGATGAGTTTCTTGTAAAAACACAATTCTTGAACCCATGTCCTTTATTTTATTCATAACTTGTTTAAGTTTTTTTAAATTTTGTAGACCTCTGCAATTCCATGAAGTTAAATTAAGGTTAACACTTTGGTCCATGATCAATAGAGAGTTTGGGATTACCTTGCAGTGTAAACATGCTCATACAGAGAAGCAAAAACATGAGTGGTTGAACATTCATCCTACAAACTACACACAAACAAATTTCCCCTTCCCACACTTGTGGCAAACCCCCCAAAATCAAAAGAAAAATTCTGTCTCCCGATATAGCCATCGACCGTTCCACACCCACGAGGAACAGCCTAAGCCACTCCTTCTTCATCCTCCCAATCACCCTAACTCTACTGCTTTTAATGACGTAACATTAACTCTCCTCTGTAGTTTTCCAACTTAACTCCAAAATTTTTAACAACTTTGTACATCATAGTTTTTTTTTTTTTTTTGTTTTGTTTTTGTTTTGTTTTTTTAATATATAATACAATCTATATTTTGTAAACTTACTATTTACTTCAAGTCAGTCAGATGCCTGTGCAAATGCTTAATTATTCTACCTTATATTTTGTTCATGCTTAGCTCCCACCAGTCTCTTCTTCTTTTTTGATCTTCTTGATGAACTCCTGCGCCTCCTCTGGGGTCTTGAAGATGTGGGTTCTGCCCTCATACGTGGTCAGCAGTCTCGCAGGATAGATTACACCATGACGAATCCCAAGGTTGCGCAGCTCCTTACGTACGGGATCAAACTGCTTCCTCAATTGCTGGATTCCTGTGGCCAAATCTGGGTAGAACCGCACCTGCTGATCCTGGTGTTTAATCTCTCCTTTAGCACGTGCAGCGTTGAAGATCTTCATCCTGTCTCTGTTGCTAAGAAACTTCATAATTAAGGTCCTCGGCGGTCCCTTATCTCTCCGTGGGCCAATACGATGTGCTTTTTCCAGAACCACTGCTGATTGCAACTCCTCGCTGCCCAGCACCTCCGGAATCCACTTTTCCAGAAAGGAACATACGTCCCGACCTTCTGATTCCTCTGGAAGACCCACCAGCCTCAAATTATTCTGTCTCGACCGAGATTCCAAATCCAAAATATTATCTTCCAGAGATTTATTTTTTTTTTCCAAAGTGCGCACCTTTAATTGAAGACGGGTGACGTCATCTTCAGCACTAGCGAGACGGAGCTCCATCTGCGCCGTTCGTTCTACACAGTCACCCAATTCCTTTCTTATTCCTTCCAGCGCTGTCATAATCCCATCAAATCTAGAGGAAAAGTCCGCTCTCATTGAACTCATGGCAGCCATCAGCGCATCTGCGCCTCCCCGCGCAGACATCGCACCGCCGCCAGCCTCCTCCGCCATATATGGAGCCTTGTTTGCTGCGTCACAGACCTGAAAGTCCGTTAATTTGGACTGTTTCGGCGGCTCGCTTTTTCCTTTTCCTGGTTTTCCAGCCTTAGGCTTCGCCGACATATCCTCGCCCAAATGCTGGGATATGTTCTGTCCCAAATGAGAGAGTTATTTGCCGATTTTTTTCTCCAGGAGCAGAGCAGAGCGAGACACGTCCGTCCTACGTGGCAGCCATAACCGGAAGTCTGTTTTCTTCTTTTTATTTTTTAAACTTGCTTCCTGCTTGTTTTAGGGACAATAGATTTTGAAATCGGACCTTAATTGCTTTTTATATGTGCTGTTTTTTCTTTTAAAATCTTCTTACCTGCCTCAGGGACTGCGGATGGAAATAAGTGAGAATGCTATAATCTGATACAGAGCATCTTTACTCTGTGTTTTATGTTTTTTCTGTACATGGTCCCTGACAAATAAACCAATCAACTTTAACTATTGCAATACCTTTTTTCCCAGCTGCCGTGACGGTAAAGGTGAGTTAAATTAGTGTTTATTTTGATAAGAAAACCATATGTGGAAATTTTGTCAAATAAAAAATCGATCAAACATGGCGATACAATAATAGAAGCCTTTAGTTCCACTTTGATTTTGGCCAGGCATGCTGAGCGGTGATGACACACACACACACACACACACACACACACACACACACACACACACACAGAGATTATGGTATGCCTACGTTGCTTTGAACTGAGGCATGATTGATGTAACCAACAATTCATGCCCCCAGGCCGATTTATACCCCCCCATGATATCAGCAGTGTTGAGTGATACACACTAGAATTACTTAATTTTTTTTTATCCCCCGCTAGTCCCAAAGGGAGGTCGATCATAGATCTACAGGGGGTACTTTTGTTGTGGTGCGGTGTAGAATGCCAAAAGGTGGCCATACAGTTGGTCTTCCATGGTTGTGAAAAGTCCTGCCAGCGCGTCCAAATTATGTGACTGCTTTAGGACGAGGTAGAAGCAAGACGCAGCATCACCATTTCAACTTGTGTTGAAAGTAGGGGTGGTTTCAAAAGATCGATACAACGATCTGGATCAATTCACGTTTGACTGAGCTGATATCGATCCAGAAAATCCGTGGATCGATCTTTTAATATAATGCTTTTACGTCTGTGAACGTCTGCCGAGTCTGATCGGGTCGAAACCGGGTCAGTGAGCCGGAACAGTGGCAACGAACCAGAAACACCCGGAGCGCTAACGGAGCTAACAGCTAACAAACAAACGGATATGCTAGTACTTCCTCTGTGGTGTTAAAATGGTTCTCATTCGGCAAGAGTTTCTGCGGCACACGTCTTTACTTTCATGTTTACATGAGTAGAGTTGATGTGCGTGTCTCTTAATTTATCAACAGAAGTCACTGTAAAGACTATCCTCCACAGTTTTCGAGTATTTTTCATAAAGTGGGGATAAACGGTTTTGTACTATGTGCAGCGCTGTGTTGGAACAAAGTCTACGATTGATAAACAGTTGAAACGGAAAGCGCAGAGAGACTGGCTGAAACTCGTGAACAGAGACTTGGAGCTGCTGAGATTGTAAGTAAAATATCATTTGTTTGTACATTGGTGTTGTAAATTAATAATTCATCCAGCATCATGGTGTTTTCTTTAAAAACTATAGATACAGTAGTTAACTGTTGGTTAAGCGCTGTGAATAAATGCAGAATAAAGGTATATTTTATGAGATTTTGGACTTCTAGCACTTAAGTGAGAGATTTGAAGATAATAAATCACAATAAAATGAAAATGGCAGAATTAATAAAGGCTGCAGTACGAGCTATTTTTACTTAATAGAACTAAACTGAAATGAACAAATCTTCCCAGGAAATGAATGAAACCTTTTTCAAAAATTGAAAGTTAATTTGTAGTTAAAATATAAACAATGAAAAATAAAAAACTAAATTATTAAACCCTACTGTTGTGTGGGGATTTAAAAATATGATTCATTTTATTTTGAATTATATTCTCCTTTTCATCTCCCCCTTCAGATCCGTGAAGACTAGGTTTCCACTCTTAAGAGCCATCCTGCACAGAGACCTTCTGAAGGGGAGAGGTTTTCAGTGGAGCAGCCATCCCTGCTTCCTTGTGGATTTCAGCACAGAAGAAGAGCTCAGATTTTTCAGGGTCTTAGTTTTTAAATTCAAGATTTCTTTTTTTTTTTTTTTAAATTTAAGTTCTCAGCAAGAATACAATATTGGTCATTTTTTGACAACTTTACTGAACATTTAATTCTACATAAATCACTGTTTAACAGGACATTTTTGGCAATCCTCTGCTTTTCTTGTGTTATATAGAACAGCATCACTGTTAACTATGGAAAAAGTAGCTACTTTAAAATCTGTACTTCCTCACTCAACTTTCAGTGCAAAAAAACCTCTAAAAATGTCACAACTTTTGGGAAAAGCTCCCACAAATTCAGGCTTTTTGGGCCACAACAATCACAAAAACAGCTGACGAAATCCTGGAGGGACTGAAATACAGTGAGATTATGTATACATGCTTCATGCATTGAATTTGTTTACTGACTCTGGGTTGTGTACTTGACACTACACACCCTTTGCACTAAAGAAAGCACTTGTGAGCACTTTGTGGGATCATAATTTAAGTAATAAAAAGTGTGTTATTGTAACTTATTTTGGGCCAGTTCTTTATGTGATAATTTATGTATTAACAAAGTTAGAGTATTCTTGGTACAATTTGCAGCATTAGGTCTCTGAAGATTTTTTTTTTTTTCCTGGCAAGTAGGCTATTAAAATGGTAATTTCCCAGATCGAATCAGGATTGGATCTGATCAAATCGAATCGGAATTGAATCGATTCCGAATCTCAAGAATTGGAATCGATTCCGAATCTCAAGAATTGGAATCGAATCGATTCTGGAAATTAGGGATCATTCCCAGCCCTAGTTAAAAGTGCAGATTCAAAACTCTCTCCCAATTTTTAAATTGTGTTGATAAGGCAGGTAAAACCAGAGTTATGATAAACAGTTTCCGTCATGTTTTTCCGAATATTTTGGTGATGTTGTTTGATGTTGACAGACAATATAAAGTTGTAAACACTGAGATATGGTTTTAATATTTTTGTAGAAAAATATTTACCTGTGTGTAGAAGTGGGATGGGCAGGCGTGACATTTATTTTGATAGGTCATTTTACAAAACGGGAAAAAAATGGTCAGCTCAGCTGATAATAACGTCAGGTAACGTAACATAGTGACGTCATGACGTGGTGACGTGTCATACAGTGTATCCGGAAAGTATTCACGGCACTTCACTTTTTCTACATTTTATGTTACAGCCTTATTCCAAAATGGATTAAATTCATTTTTCCCCTCAAAATTCTATACACAATACCCCATAATGACAATGTGAAAAAAGTTTGAGATTTTTGCAAATTTATTAAAAATTAAAAAAAAATAAGAAATCACATGTACATGGAAGAAGTTCGGAACCACCGGGACTCTTCTTAGAACTGGCCGGCCATCTAAACTGAACAATCGGGGGAGAAGGGCCTTAGTCAGGGAGGTGACCAAGAACCCGATGGTCACTCTGTCAGAGCTCCAGTGTTCCTCTGTGGAGAGAGAAGCACCTTCCAGAAGGACAACCATCTCTGCAACAATCCACCAATCAGGCCTGTATGGTAAAGTGGCCAGACAGAAGCCACTCCTTAATAAAAGGCACATGGCAGCCCACGTGGAGTTCGCCAAAAGGCACCTGAAGGACTCTCAGACCATGAGAAACAAAATTCTCTGGTCTGATGAGACAAAGATTGAACTCTTTGGTGTGAATGCCAGGCATCAAGTTTTGAAGAAACCAGGCACCGCTCATCACCAGGATAATACCATCCCCACAGTGAAGCATGGTGGTGGCAGCATCATGCTGTGGGGATGTTTTTCAGCGGTAGGAACTGAAAGACTAGTCAGGATAGAGGGAAAGATGAATGCAACAATGTACAGAGACATCCTGGATGAAAACCTGCTCCACAGTGCTCTTGACCTCAGACTGGGGCGACAGTTCATCTTTCAGCAGGACGGCGACCCTAAGCACACAGCCAAGATATCAAAGGGGTGGCTTCAGGACAACTCTGTGAATGTCCTTGAGTGGCCTAGCCAGAGCCCAGACTTGAATCCAATTGAACATCTCTGGAGAGATCTAAAAATGGCTGTGCACCAACATTTCCCATCCAACCTGATGGAGCTTGAGAGGTGCTGCAAAGAGGAATGGGTGAAACTTGCCCAAAGATGGGTGTGCCAAGCTTGTGGCATCATATTCAAAAAGAGCTGAGTCTGTAATTGCTGCCAAAGGTGCATCAACAAAGTATTGAGCAAAGGCTGTGAATACTTGTGTACATGTGATTTCTTAGTTTTTTATTTTTAATAAATTTGCAAAAATCTAAAAAAAAAACAAAAAACTTTTTTTCATGTTGTCATTATGGGGTATTGTTTGTAGAATTTTGAGGGGAAAAAAGAATTTATTTTGTTTTGGAATAAGGCTGTAACATCACAAAATGTGGAAAAAGTGAAGTACTGTGAATACTTTCCGGATGCACTGTAAATATACTGTGTAAATACAGTCAAAACCTCTTTACACAAGAGGGGTATAGTCTGGCCTAGACTCTTTTACACCCTTGGGTATGGTTTGGCCTTGGCCAGTTTATCCCTCAGATTTAATCTGGGCGGGGGTTAATTTGGCCTGTTACTCTGGCATGTTTTAGAGGCGAGCAGTGTGGGACTTGTAGTTTTTAACAGTGAGAAAAATAATGTGATGTAACATAAGCTTTAAAAACTCAAATGTTGTAGGAGTTAATGTTTTAATATTGAAATCGCTGCATAATTTAAGCACAAAGCTTACTTTTAAATTTTTTTTTTTTTTTTCCTCAGCTGTCTGTTGTGGTCCACCACATTTAGGAAGTCATCCATTGGCTGTAAAAAAAAAAAAAAAAAACCAAACAAAAAAACAAACAAAAAAACCCAACTATATATATATATATATATATATATATATATATATATATATATATATATATATATATACAGTATATACAGTATATATACTGTGTATATATATATATAAAAAAGTCGCACTGCTGCCTCTAGTGGCCCGGCATACTTATTACAATACCTTTTTTCCCGCGGCTCCATTACACGACCATGGTGAGTTAAATTTGTGTTTATTTTGAAAACAAAGCCTTATCTCAAAATTCTGGCAAAGTAAAAAGTTGAGAAAATATGGCAATACAATGATACAAGCCTTTAGTCTCACTTAATTTTGATCAGGCGAGCTGAAACAGCCAGGCGGACAGATGCACACACAACCAACCACACACCAACTTATTGGGTGATTACCATATGCCTCCCGTTTTCACCGAGGCATGACAAACCAGCACCGGCAAAAACATAATCTCCTTGGTGGAGGTAATAAATAAGTTAATTGACACCTTGAAAGAAAAATTGCCAAATATATTTGAATGGGCGCACATTCAGTCATACCAGTGTGTGTGAAACTCTTTATTATAAACCTCTGCATTTCAAATGACGCATATCCGCCACGGTTATCGGTGAATATTATTTGCCGATACCAATCAAGAAGGTAAATATTGGCCAAGGCCAATGTTAATCCAATAAATAAGTGCATCCCATGTAGTGTCATTTATTGGCATATTGTAATTGGATATGACATTCATTCTATCAGTTTGCTTTGTTTTTTGTGCCATACACAAAATGTCTGTTTCATTTGAAGATTTTACAAAGCTGGGCAGCTCGGTGGCGCAGTGATTAGCACTGTAGCAGCACAGCAAGAAGGTCATGGGATTGATTCCACCCCTGACCATCATGGGTTTGAGCTCACCCCCGACCATCTGTGACCCTTCTGTGTGGAGTTTGCATGTCACGTGGGTTTACTCTGGGTACTCCAGTTTCCTCCCACAGGCCAAAGACATGCAGGTTACGTTAATTGGCATCATCTGGGGATTCTAAATTATCCTTAGGTATGAATGTGAGAGTGAATGATTGTCTGTCTGTCTGTCTCTCTGTCTCTGTGTTGACCCTGTGATGGACTGGTGAGCTGTCCAGGGTGTACCCTGCCTCTCGCCCAAAGATGCTGGGATAGGCTCCACCCCCCCCAACCCAAAAAGGATTAAGTGGTAGAAAATGGATGGATGGATATTACAAAGCTCCAAAAGATTCATACACCTGTATTATAAGTGCTGTGGAAATCACAGTGTGATCACAAAATGAGCAAACGATGAAATGAGAAGTCTCGAGAGTAAATGTATAGTCATTCCAACCTGTAGCTTCACATACAGTTGTGCTTATAGGTTTACATACCTCCAGGGTATGTAAACTTACAAGCACAACTGCATGAATAGCACTGGTTAAATTATGACTATGCCCAGAAGTTTGCATACCCTGGAAGTATGTAAACTTACAGTATAAGCACTACAGAGTTATACACAGTTTTGGATACCACACCCTGGCTAATAAATGTATGAGTTTGCTGTACCTCTTCAAGGAGATTATTCTATTATTCTTGTGTTGCTGTATCACCAGCTGCTGCTGCATTGTTCACAACTTTTTATAAGAAAAGAAACAAGGCCAAATACGTTCAGCACACTTGGGGCTTGTAGCTGGCACACATATCCACAACAGCTTAACATGAGTGGCACTGTGAGGTGTATTGTTTTGCTAAAAGAACATGATTGAGCACAGCTCATACTGAGGCAAGACACAGCAGGACCTGGCTCATAGTGTGTCTGTGAGACTGCAAGTTTAGTAGCTGCTCTGGCATCTCGCATTAATGACATCGCTGCTGTGGTGCAACCACTGCTTCTGCTCAGCTCGTCTACTTCCTTCTTTTTGTTCACTGACCAGATACACCAACAGTGTGGTGCAGCTTGTAGAACCCAGAATCGCAGAAGCATTCACTCTACATGTTGGCAACAAAGGCTTTGATTTACTCATGTTTTATTTACCCTTGTTAGTATATATCTATAATGAACTAATTCACTTTCTGTTAACATGCATACTAGCAAAGAGCCAGCTAACAAAATAAATCACAATATCAAATAGGAAATTGTTCTCTGTATAAACCTTAAGGTTTAAAATAAAGTTAAAGCACTACATTTTGCACCATCGCTAACTCAATAAGGACATTCGCTTTGTCTTTCCCCTCTATCTTTTAGGTTCCTGTTGATGTGACACAAGTTTTATTTATACACACTGAAATAGAGGAAGTTGTATTCTGGGAACAATTTTTTTTTTTTTTTTAAACCCCTGTCATTTTGCCATAGTTGGTTGCAAAGAAAAATATGCGTTAAGAAATACAGTGGAGATCAAAATTAGAGAACAATATATTAATACTTGATTTATTCTGAAATGTTATTCTTCATTGTTCAAAATTTGACAGAATATCACCTGTGGCTATACTACTGCTGTACTAGCATGTATTTTTAAAATATAACCAAGGCTCTTCAACACAATTTGTCAAAAAAAAAAAAAGTGAGCAAAATTAAAGAACAGCAACCACTGTCAGAGTTAAACAATGTTTTTTTTTTTTTGTTTTTTTTAGGGCAGATTATGAAAAATGTTACATTTCCTGAAATTGCAAAGTACATTTTGATTTATATTCATCAAAAAGTAATATCTGAAAATCATTTAAGGAAAATTGAATCTATAAAAATAAAAAAACTAATGCTGGAATTGCATGGCCTCAAGCCAGTCTTGGCTGAATTACCAAGGCCATAAGTCTCGAGGATGAGACCAGCGACATTACCCTCCGAGGCTGAGGCCGGGAAAAACTGGCATTGAGTTCTACCTCGAGGCTGCCAACACTGATTATTGTGGATTAAAAATGTTTGTGAAAATACCCAGGAAATTCTCTTTTTTTGAACATCCATCCATCACCAAAACCTTAAAATTGACTGAAAAAGAAAAAAATCTTCTCTTCCAACAAAAACATTAAAAACTAAAATTGGATCATTGTCCAGATCTGCAGGGGAAAAAAAACCCCAAAACATTACATAGAACAGAAATTTAACCAGCATTTCTATGAAAATTGCAAATTTGCATGAAAAAATAACAGCTTATGAGGAAAAAATTGGTAAGTTTGACCAAGTTTTTAATGTACAAGTGAAAAAAATGTAATTGAAGAAAAAAAGCTGCACGTTTATGAGGGAAGTTTCAACTCTATAAGAAAAGTTGCAAATTTACAAGAAGGTCAAATTTGAGGAAAACATGTTGCACATTTATGGCAGACACAAAAGTAAATGGGAAAGTCACATTTTTGAGACAAAGCCAGCAAATTTACAAGAAAGAAGTAGGAAATTTCAGAAAAGAAGCTAATTTCACTAAAGTGAAACGGTAGTAAAACTGAAGCGACATACTACTACTAAAATACTATCATGACTGAAGAATAAACTAACTAACTAACCTGCACTTATATAGCGCTTTTCTAGTCACAAAGACCACTCAAAGCGCTTTCATTAATACTAACCCTCTATTCTAAGGGCCTATAGGAAACAGATATCTAGGGACAATTTAGAACAGCCAATTAACCTAACATGCATGTTTTTGGCATGTGGGAGGAAACCGGAGAAATCCCGGAGTAAACCCACGCAACACGGGGAGAACATGCAAACTCCACACAGATCACTGTTGGCCGGGGGCTGGGATCGAACCCACGATCCCACGATCCCCACAATCCCCCGGCCAAGGGTAAACTGTGCTGCCGCAGTGCTAACCACTGCGCCACCGTGCAGCCCCAAGTATACCGTGTATATCACGGTATACCATCAGTATACCAAGTATATCACCGTGCATCCCCAATAAAGGGATGCATTAAATCAGGGATGGGCACCTTGCGGGCTGCATGCAGCCCCCACCCTTATTCACTGTCCATTTCCAAAAATCAGTTATTTATATTACATTTGACCGTATTTGGGTGGTGCAGTGGCGCAGTGGTTAGCATTGCGGCAGCACAGCAACTCACCCTTGACCATGGGATCCCTGGTTGACAAGTTGACACATTTGAGACAGTTAAAACCTACAAACACACCAATTTTCAATCAGTGACCCCTTTCAGCTTTTTTGGTTATGTTTTTGTTTTTTTTTTGTTTTTTTTTTTGGGGGGGGGGGTGTACTTTATTGATCCCCAGAGGGGAAATTGAGGGCTTCCACCTGGATGGATGAAGCAGCCATGGTACAGTGCTATCCCTGTACCATTCACACACAAATTCACACCTAGGGCCACTTTTAGAGTCTCCAGTTAACCTAACCTGCATATTTTTGGCCTGTGGGAGGAAACCGGAGAACTCCCAGAGTAAACCCACACAGACACGGGGAGAACATGCAAACTCCATACAGATCACTGTTGGTCAGGGCCTGGGATCGAACAAGGGATCCCATGGCCAAGGGTGAGTTGCTGTGCTGCCGCAGTGCTAACCACTGCTCCACCGCACCGCCCCGTTTACTGTAGGGGTGGGAATCGCCAGAGGATCCACAATCCTATGATGATACTTGGGCTGCGATACAATATTATTACGAGCTTATGATGCACTGAGTATTGCGATATCATATATTGCAATTTCCCATTTCAATCTCTGCCATGTGGCTAGATTAGATCTTGTGAGTCACTTCTTGGCTAGCCTGACCTAATCAAATAAGCATTTGGCACCATCTAATGGATTCGTCATGAAGTGACATGCACACCATAGACATGGCTGTTTTGACAGGGATTCCAACCTGCAGTCTTCCACAAAAATTAACAAAGTGAGTGGGACTGCACTTTGTGATCCAAAGGTTTTATTAAACTAATTTTCCGAACATTCTATAAAATGGAAGGACAAAACAGATTTTAGTCTTGTCCTATACAATTCTTGTATGTTTTCAATGTTTTCATTTGAAGTCCCCATTTGTATAATTCTTACAGCTGTAGATTGACTATTTAAATGTATTTCAGTTGCACAGTGGGTCATTTCTGAAATATTATTCTTAACTTTTTATCTCTCCAGGTCCCAGAGATCATCAGTACATTGAGACAGGCTGGCAAAACCTCAGCACGCAACAGTGACCTGGTCACTGTCTCCAACCAAACTTCCATAAGCTCTGGAGGTGATTGCTCTGAAATATGGGTTTCATCTCTTTCCACTACTGCAGCCTCCGTAGAGCACACTGCTGCTGTGTCTCCGACAACATTTGCTAAGAAATTTGAAGTACTGTTTTGTGGCCGTGTTAGTGTTGCTCACAAGAAAGCACCACCAGCCCTAATTGATGAGTGTATTGAGAAGTTTGGCCAGTTACACGGAGCAGGGACCTCTGACAAAGGAGGACATGGTGGAGGATTGGTTAGTGGCCTCAGGAGGGCATTAAACTTCCAGTCTAATGGACTGGGAAGTAGTGCTGTTAGTAATGGCACTGCAACGAGTCCCGCGACTGCCAAACGCCCTGTTCTGTTCAAGAAAGACCCCAGTTTCCCTTCCCTACAGGCTTTGGATGAAAATGGTCTTTCACCAGAGATTTCTAACACCAACACTATAAACCCACTCACCCACTCTGCTGAAGTGCAGCCCACCAACCTGCAAGAGAACAGGACAATGTTGTTTACGGTAAGGTTAATAACTGCACATGCATACACACAGCATATGCCATTATAGACACGTTTGTGAGTGACGTTACATTTGGTGTATGATGACCTAAATGGGAATAATTGGTAATATGACTAGAACATGAGTACAGTAGGAATGAGAGACAGTTATGCTAATTATTGTATTGAATCAAAAACGGACAACATGCCAACAACTTATTGTACAGCTGCTGCTGTTAATTTATAAGTGTTTATTGTTTATGTGCAGTTCTCAGATGATCCGGCAGCAATGGTAAACATCAACTTTGGGGGGGTGGGGAAAGAAATACACAAGTCTTTTCTATACCAAATATGTCCCTGTCTGAGACTGTACAGTTTACAGATTTGCCGAGCATGCAATACACAGAGAGGCTTGACAGAAGGGTTAAGATTTTGCCTCAAGGATTTTGTTCCAAATAACGGCAAAAATGATGAGCATGCACATTTAAACTATTCACAAAAAGTTAGGGATATTCGGCTTTCGGGTGAAATTTCAGAATGCACCTAAAATACACTATAACCTTTACAGGTGAACATAATTTGACCTGCTCTAACCTTTTGAATGCACATGTCCAACGGATCAGTGTTCCAGTACTTTTTGCATAACTTGCTGTTCTCTAACAAGGTGCTTAAAGGCAGAATTCACAACAGGTGTTTGATCCATGAATCGACCAATAGATTTTCTGGTTCAATTAGAATTGGTATTTAAACAGTTCTCTTCATCATGCTGTTCACAGTTTGACATCATGAGACCAAAACGACACCTAACAGTTGATTAACAGAGATACAGAAAGGCTGGGAGAGTCACAGAAAGGCATAGAAGTGGACATCCTTTGGCCACATCCCACACTGATGGTAAATGGCGTTCACTTATATAGCGCTTTTTACTCATCACTGGATGACCAAAGCGCTTTACAGATGACCGCTTCATTGTGAACAGTGCCCTGTGGAAAAGGATGATGAATGCCACTCTACTCGAGGCACATTTAAAGGGAGGTCACTGGCACCTCGTGTCATGTCAGACCATTCAAAATTGTTTACATCAGTGTGGTCTGCGTGCTAGATGACCTGCAAGGGTACCTGACCACACACTACCAGACACAGGCGTCATAGTCTTTCATGGGCCAGGGAGCATTTACAGTCATGTGAAAAAATTTGGACACCCCTTTAAATATTCAGTTCTTCTTACTATAATGCAAGAAATCTCTTGTCTGTGTGTCTATCTGTTCCACGCATATCTCCCGAACCGTTCGTCAGACTGGCCTAAGATTTTATACGTGCTGTGCTGAGGTTACAAGGGTGTGCATCCCCGAATTTCAGCCTTCCCGGATATGCGGGAGTTTAGGAGGGAAATCTTTAATGAACATCCCTAGGGGAGCTATGGGCGTTCATAGCTATGACATCATAGACGCACAGATGTTGCTATGGTTACTGTTGCCATGCAGACACATAATCAGAGATCAAAGGCAGGCATCACTGAACGAGTGGTGACGTCAAAGATCAAAGGCAGATTTCACCATGGTTACTGTTGCCATGGTAACCATGTCAAAGATCAAAGGCAGGCATCACCATGGTTACTGTTGCCATGGTAGCAGTAACTTTCTATGGGCATGCAGAAATGCTTGCTTACACTTGCTTTGTACAGGCGTGCAGAGATACTAGTGCACTAGTTAAGAAATGTTCACGCATTTATACATTTTACAGAAAGTTTGGAAAAAAAAGTCTTGAATTTAAAATTTCATTGAATTTAAAAAATAATTTTTAAATGTTTAGTTGTATTACATGAATCTCCCAGTATTTTTAACGTTGATATTAAATATACCATATTTCCAAATATGTAAAAAAAAAAAAACCCAAACAAACAAAAAAAAACTACAGGCTTATTCAGGGTGTCCTAATTTTTTCACATGACTGTACATTGAACAAGGGACCAGTGGGCCTTAGTGCTGTTCTCTGATGAAAGTCAAGTCACGTTGAGCAGAAATGATGGCCGCCACCGATGTTGGAGACGTCAAAGAGAACGCTATGCATCAGTCACTGTTGTCACTAGATGAGCCGGTGGTGGTGGTGTTACAGTCTGGACAGGTGTGTCTAGTCCATACAGAACTGTCCTACACCTTGTGAATGGTACAGCGATAAGTCGATGCTACCTGAATAACCTCATTGTGGCCCTGCATGAACAACACGAGCCTAATTTCATCTTCATGGATGACCATGCTCCAGCTCATTTAGGTTGCATCATTAGGGAACAGTTGCTGGAGGCTGGGGAACCTCAAATAGAATGACCTGAACTTTCTCCAGACCTGAATCCCGTAGAAAACCTATGAGGTCAGCTGAGTCGCCGTGTAGTGGTTTGTAACCCCGCATTCCACAACCTCAGTGACTTGAGGGCTGTCCTTCAAGAAGAACGGGATGCCATGCCTCAGCAAGACAGTAAGTCGACTTGTGAACAGCATGAGGTGTTGTCAAGCTGTAATTGATGCTGAAGGGTATATAAGTTATCGAGACATTGACATTTTTTGTTGTGGTATACCCGCCACTGTTGTTGGCTTTTGTTTCAGAAAAATGTTTGAGATGAGAAAATCACCATTGCATGCTTCTACTTAAATGATCTGCTGGCCCCGAAGTATGACTATGGTTTTGGGATTGCAAAGTCAAAGGTCAGCAAAGGTGGCTTATAAACTATATCTCAATAACAAAGAAAACTTTGCTGTGGCAAAGTCTGGACAACTGTGGTGCTGTGAGGACAACCCCTCACAGCACCAGTAAACATCCAGGGAACAGACAATGAGATGGTGACATCCTACAAGTACCTGGGTGTTCATTTGAACAATAAACTAGACTGGTCACACAATACCTACGTACTCTACAAGATGGGACAGCGCAGGCTGTTCCTACTGAGGAGGCTCAGGTCTTTTGGTGTACAAGGGGTGCTCCTGAAGACCTTCTACGATTCGGTGGTGGCTTCAGCCATCACTTTGGAGTGGTCTGCTGGGGCAGCTGATAGGAAGAGACTGAACAAACTGATCAAGAAAGCTAGCTCTGTCCTGGGGCAGTGCCTTGACCCAGTGGAGTAGATGGGAGAGAGAAGGATGGTGGCTAAGCTGTCATCTCTGCTGGAGTCCGAGTCCCACCCTATGCAGGACATACTGAATGCACTGAGGAGCTCATTTAGCAGTAGGCTACATAATCCTAGGTGCGCGACCGAGAGGTTTCGCAGGTCCTTCCTACCTACGGCTGTCAGACTTAATAACCTAAGCAGGGCTGCTCGTAGAGATAGCAAAAAAAAAAAAAAAAAAAAAAATGTTACGACCTAACAGTATTGAATGCAAAAGACGCAACAGACTTGCACAAAATGGTCCCCTCCAGTATACAACTAGGACGATATCAATCGCTACGGAGGGTGACAATATGTGTGGGTACATATTCATACTATGTGGGGTAACTAAATAGACTGTTATGCTGTTTATTCCATCTAGCTACAATGCTTCGCACTGTGTATATATATTTATATATTTATGTGTACATATGTATATTCACTGCTCTTATTTTCTTATCTTCTAAATTATTGCTCTGAGTGTTGCTATCCCTGTGCTGTTGCAATCCTGGAATTTCCCCATTGTGGCACTAATAAAGGCTTATCTTATCTTATCTCTTATCTTAAAACTAGGGTCACCAAACTTGCACAGGTTCACTTTGGTATCCTGACCTGGCTATGGGTTTGGGGTCCAAAGGTCAAGGTTAGCAGTCCTTATGCCTTATTACTGTACAACCAATAAAGCTAGGGTCACCAAACCTGGTACACAGGTTCACCTTGGGATCCTGAGCTCTGACTATGGGTTAGGGATCAAAGGTCAAGGTTAATATTCCTTATGCCTTATTACTGTACAACAAATAATGCTCAGTCCACCAGGCCTGGTACACAAGTTCACCTTGGAATCCTGACCTCTGACTATGAGTTTGGGATCAAAAGGTCAGAAGTCAAGGTTAACATTCCCTATGCCTTATTACTGTACAACGAGTAAAGTTAGGGTCACTCAACTTGGTACACAGGTTCACCATGTGACCTTGAAGGGTGACACTGGTTTTGGGATTGCAAGGTCAAAGGTCAACGTCAAAATGGCTTGTAAACTATAGCTCAACAACAAAGAAAGCCAGGGTCAGCAAACCTGGTACACAGGTTCACTCTAAGACCATGACTACAGGTTTGGGGTCACAAGGTCAAGGTTGACTCTCCCTATGCTCTCTTTCTATACAACGTGTAAAGCTGTCTAGGATCACCAGACTTGCTACATAGGTTCACCTCGGCATTCTGCCCTACAACTGTGGGTTGTCTACATTGCTGTATATTCGTGGATGATGGGTTTATCATAATCTGGTTCTGCCACAGTAATTATATTGAAAAGTTGAAAACTGCTCTCCATCAGTAAGTATTGAGATCTTCAAAGAAAATGCAGGTGGGGGGATATTGCACTCGCCTCAGAGTGCTTGTGTTTCTTGTACTGTATTTTGTAATAAAGCTGGGCTGCTCGCAGAGATGGCAAAAAAAAAAAACGTGACGACCTAATAGTATTGAATGCAAAAGACGCAACAGACTTACACAAATGGTCCCCTCCAGTATACAACTAGGACAGTATCAGTCGCTACGGAGGGTGACAATATGTATGGGTACATATTCATACTATATAGGATAACTAAGTAGACGGTTATGCTGTTTATTCATCTAGCTACAATGCTCTGCACTGTCTATATATTTATGTGTACATATGTACAGTGGGGTAAAAAAGTATTTAGTCAGCTACCAATTGTGCAAGTTCTCCCACTTAAAAGATGAGAGAGGTCTCCAATTTTCATCAAAGGTATACCTCAATTATGAGAGACAAAATGAGAAAAAAAAATCCAGAAAATCACCTTGAAGGATTTTTAATGAATTAATTGGCAAATTCCTCAGTAAAATAAGTATTTGGTCACCTACAAACAAGCAAGATTTTTGGCTCTCACAGACCTGTAACTTCTTCTTTAAGAGGCTCCTCTGTCCTCCACTCTTTACCTGTATTAATGGCACCTGTTTGAACTCGTTATCAGTATAAAAGACACCTGTCTACAACCTCAAACAGTCAGACTCCAAACTCCACTATGGCCAAGACCAAAGAGCTGTCAAAGGACACCAGAAACAAAATTGTAGACCTGCACCAGGCTGGGAAGACTGAATCTGCAATAGGTAAGCAGCTTGGTGTGAAGAAATCAACTGTGGGAGCAATTATTAGAAAATGGAAGACATACAAGACCACTGATAATCTCCCTCAATCTGGGGCTCCACGCAAGATCTCACCCCGTGGGGTCAAAATGATCACGAGAACGGTGAGCAAAAATCCCAGAACTACATGGGGGGACCTAGTGAATGACCTGCAGAGAGCTGGGACCAAAGTAACAAAGGCTACATCAGAAACACACTACGCCGCCAGGGACTCAAATCCTGCAGTGCCAGACGTGTCCCCCTGCTTAAGCCAGTACATGTCCAGGCCCGTCTGAAGTTTGCTGGAGAGCATTTGGATGATCCAGAAGAGGATTGGGAGAATGTCATATGGTCAGATGAAACCTAAATAGAACTTTTTGGTAAAAACTCAACTTGTCGTATTTGGAGGAGAAAGAACACCATACCTACTGTGAAGCATGGGACTGGAAACATCATACTTTGGGGCTGTTTTTCTGCAAAGGGACCAGGACGACTGATCCGTGTAAAGGAAAGAATGAATGGGGCCATGTATCGTGAGATTTTGAGTGAAAACCTCCTTCCACCAGCAAGGGGATTGAAGATGAAATGTGGCTGGGTCTTTCAGCATGACAATGATCCCAAACACACCGCCCGGGCCACGAAGGAGTGGCTTCGTAAGAAGCATTTCAAGGTCCTGGAGTGGCCTAGCCAGTCTCCAGATCTCAACCCCATAGAAAATCTTTGGAGGGAGTTGAAAGTCTGTGTTGCCCAGCGACAGCCCCAAAACATCACTGCTCTAGAGGAGATCTGCATGAAGGAATGGGCCAAAATACCAGCAACAGTGTGTGAAAACTTACAGAAAACATTTGACCTCTGTCATTGCCAACAAAGGGTATATAACAAAGTATTGAGATGACCTTTTGTTATTGACCAAATACTTATTTTACTGAGGAATTTACCAATTAATTCATTAAAAATCCTTCAATGTGATTTTCTGGATTTTTTTTTTTCTTATTTTGTCTCTCATAGCTGAGGTATACCTATGATGAAAATTGGAGACCTCTCATCTTTTAAGTGGGAGAACTTGCACAATTGGTGGCTGACTAAATACTTTTTTACCCCACTGTATATTCACTGCTCTTATTTTCTTCTAAATTATTGCTCTGAGTGTTGCAATCCCTGTGTTGTTGCAATCCTGGAATTTCCCCATTGTGGGACTAATAAAGGCTTATCTTATCTCTTATCTTAAAACTAGGGTCACCAAACTTGCACAGGTTCACTTTGGTATCCTGACCTGGCTATGGGTTTGGGGTCCAAAGGTCAAGGTTAGCAGTCCTTATGCCTTGTTACTGTACAACCAGTAAAGCTAGGGCCACCAAACCTGGTACACAGGTTCTACCTTGGGATCCTGAGCTCTGACTGTGGGTTTGGGATCAAAGGTCAAGGTTAATATTCCTTATGCCTTATTACTGTACAACAAATAATGCTCAGTCCACCAGGCCTGGTACACAAGTTCACCTTGGAATCCTGACCTCTGACTATGAGTTTGGGATCAAAAGGTCAGAGGTCAAGGTTAACATTCCCTATGCCTTATTACTGTACGACGAGTAAAGTTAGGGTCACTCAACTTGGTACACAGGTTCACCATGTGACCTTGAAGGGTGACACTGGTTTTGGGATTGCAAGGTCAAAGGTCAACATCAAAATGGCTTGTAAACTATAGCTCAACAAAGAAGGCTAGGGTCAGCAAACCTGGTACACAGGTTCACTCTAAGACCATGACTTAGGGAGTGTCAACCTTGACCTTGTGACCCCAATGTTCTCTTTCTATAGAACGTGTAAAGCTCTCTAGGATCACCAGACTTGCTACGTAGGTTCACCTCAGCATCCTGCCCTACAACTGTGGGTTGTCTACTTTGCTGTATATTCGTGGATGATGAGTTTATCATAATCTGGTTCTGCCACAGTAATTATATTGAAAAGTTGAAAACTGCTCTCCATCAGTAAGTATTGAGATCTTCAAAGAAAATGCAGGTGGGGGGATATTGCACTCGCCTCAGAGTGCTTGTGTTTCTTGTACTGTATTTTGTAATAAAGCAGGGCTGCTCGCAGAGATGGCAAAAAAAACGTGACGACCTAATAGTATTGAATGCAAAAGACGCAACAGACTTACACAAATGGTCCCCTCCAGTATACAACTAGGACAATATCAGTCGCTACGGAGGGTGACAATATGTATGGGTACATATTCATACTATATAGGATAACTAAGTAGACGGTTATGCTGTTTATTCCATCTAGCTACAATGCTCTGCACTGTGTATATATATTTATATATTTATGTGTACATTTGTATATTCACTGCTTTTATTTTCTAATCTTCTTAATTATTGCTCTGAGTGTTGCTATCCCTGTGCTGTTGCAATCCTGGAATTTCCCCATTGTGGGACTAATGAAGGCTTATCTTATCTTATCTCATCTAAATGAGTGTTTGTGACCATGCTATGTCAGATTAACCTATTGACACTCAACCAGCACAGTGTGGAACCTTTTTGTGCACAAACATGTTAATTTTAACTTGAAGGCAAGATATCTGCTGCTGCTAGGATGGATGATGTAATTTAATACAATTGATGTTCATGAAACTGCTATTTTTAATGACTTATGCAAATATGTATACCTATAGTTAGAGACGGCATACATTTTTACTAATGCTGAGGTCTTATGTGTCATAACAAAAATGTGTTGATTTTCAAAAAAGTGCTCAAAGAGATAGATTAGTTTATTTGACAGGGACAGTGCATGCAGCTCTTCCTGAGGCCTGATTTGATTTTACAATTGTATAACTTTTGGGACTGTGGTCTTAATACTTGAACAGTTGATTTAAAACTGATGAAGTACTCTGGTTTAAAAAAAAAGAAAAAAAGATGGCTCCAAATCAGTCCTTTGCTTTTGGAGTTATCCTGCTAATAAACCAAATCTTTTTGGTGCAAGTGAGAACATCATGACTCAGCAGGAGGAAATGCTGACTGGTGCGCAAATAGAATGCCATGCTCCTCTAAATGGTTGTTGCTTGACCTCATTTGCTGTTTGCCAACAGTGATTTTTCTTTTTGTACTCAAGATGGGAAATGGTCATCAGTGACACAGGAACTGTGAGGGATGTCATTGTTCCCCTCAGCAGACACAGACATGTAGACTTACTTTTGACGCTGATGATACATCCTGCTGACACCAGAATGACCTCATCACTGGTGGTGATATAGTTTTTTTTTTTGTTTTTTTTTTTAGGTTTAATGACCAATCTTTTTTTATTTCAGTAATGTCTGTATTTATACAATAGAGATGATAAAGGATAAATTGTTGGGAAGACTGCATGGGCAGCATTAGGCCTTTTGTAGGGGTGCTGTAGCACCCTTAAATTTAAACTCTGCATCTTTAAAAACTGGAGTGAGAAAAGTTGTAATTGTAAAATTTTAGTTTCTTTGACAAGCTGAAATAACATCCAAAACATATTCAGTAGTTTTTCATTTAAACTTTTTAAAAATGAAAATGAAACGCCCACCCCACCCACCTCCACCGTCACGCAAATGGTATGATCCTTCCTCTCGCACACGTTTTCGCCCCTGTACCTGCACACACTGCAGCAGCCTGGCTCACACGCACAGAGAGGTCCCTCTCTCCCTCCCTATCTCAACAGCGGGAGGCTGCTACAGCTTTTCTACAGGTAACCTACTCATAATGATGTATGACACTAGCCTCAGCTGGAATATTCTACAATGTTACGAATAGTTTTTGGGTCTGTCTGAATTTATTCGGTAAGAGTATGATGCATACCTGAAAACATTGAGGTTTCAAAGTACCTGAGGTTTTCACCTGGGGTGGGGGTTAGAAAGTAGGCTATTAATAGGTTATAAATGGCCTATAATGAGACAGAAAATGCTACATCTTTGCTCATTTTTACCTCCGCCAAGGAGGTTATGTTTTCATCGGCGTTGGTTTGTCTGTCTGTCTGTCTGTTTGTTAGCAACATAACTCAAAAAGTTATGGACGGATTTTCATGAAATTTTCACAGATTGTCAGAAATGGGGTATCCTACAGATGATTAGATTTTGGTGGTGATCCGGATCACCGTCCAGAAGAAACCCGCCATTACAGAAAATGCGATTTTCGTGAATAACTACTGAACCACTAATCCTGTCAGTGTGAATCCAATTGCTAGTCATATGTTTTCATGGTCAAGGAATCTGAAAACATACACACAAACACTGTATGGGGGAACTGCGGCGCTTGGCGGAGGTCTGCACTCTGAGTGCTTTTCTAGTATTTTTGAGTTTTAATTTGAGGAAAAACCTCACAAATTTATGAGAGTGAAGTCTGAAATTTACAAGAAAAGCCCTAAATTAGCACTAAACACAAATTATGAGAAAAAGTTGATTTAAGTGGGGGAAAAAAATCTTTGAAATTTACACCGAAAATAGTAAATTTAGAATAAAACTGCCATAAAGTCAGGAGAAAAACCTCAAACTGTCCAGACTAAAGTCACATCGCCGCAACTTAACTATTTTGGGGTAACTACTCTTATGAATATCTGAGCGATAATATATTGATGTTCAACACTATCACAATCAGACTGATAGCACCATTATAACACTACAAAAATAATGCGCAGAACACAAGAATAACTAGAAAAGCACTCGGAGAGCGCAGACCTCCGCCATGCGCCACAGTTCCCCCCATACAGTCTTGAGATTCCTTGATCATGTAAACATATGACAAGCAGTGGTTCAGTAGTTATTCACGAAAATGGCATTTTCCGTAATGGCGGCCACAGTTCCTCCCATACAGTGTTTGTGTGTACATTTTCAGATTCCTTGACCATGAAAACATATGACTAGCAATTGGATTGACAATGATAGGATTAGTGGTTCAGTAGTTATTCACGAAAATGGCATTTTCCATAATGGCGGCCACAGTTCCTCCCATACAATGTTTGTGTGTACGTTTTCAGATTCCTTGACCATGAAAACATATGACAAGCAATTGGATTCACAATGATAGGATTAGTGGTTCAGTAGTTATTGACGAAAATGGCATTTTCCGTAATGGCGGTTTAGCGCCACAGTTCCCCCCATACAGTGTTTGTGTGTACGTTTTCAGATTCCTTGACCGTGAAAACATATGACTAGCAATTGGATTCACAACAATTGGATTGACAATGATAGGATTAGTGGTTTAGTAGTTATTCACGAAAATGGCATTTTGCATAATGGCGGTTTTCTTGTGGACGGTGATCCGGATCACCACCAAAATCTAATCATCTGTAGGATACCCCATTTCTGACAATCTGTGAAAATTTCATGAAAATCTGTCCATAACTTTTTGAGTTATCTTGCTAACAGACAAACAAACAGACAAATAAACAAACCAACGCCAATGATCACATAACCTCCCCCTTTGGCGGAGGTAATAACTGTCTGAATCCCCGTGGTGCAAAGCATGCCGGGAGAATCCCCCCTCCCCCTCCCTTTATCACAGCCCCGACATTACACTGTCCCCAGAACAATACGTCCAACTCAGAAGTCCAGTATGAATCTATCCAGGCATCAGTGCATCCAGCGGTGGCGGCTGATATGCATGGGCCCATTAGTGTCCATTTAAGCCTCGACCGGGGTCTCTGATCAGGATGGGACCCCTGGCTCGGCCACCCACGGCACAGCTGACTTGTACGGGGTGAGGTGGTCGCGGTGAAGCACCACCATCCGGTTCCTCTTCTGCAGCCTCATCCTGTACACTATGTCCGACAGTTGCTGTAGGACCACACACGGTCCCGACCAGTGGTTCGCTAGCTTTGGTGACAGTCCCTTCTTCTGCTCCCAGCAGAAAACCCAGGCTTGATCCCTGGGTGCAAAGTCTCTCCCCTGGCAGCAGAGTCATACGCTTGCTTCCGTCGACTCCCCGCCGCTACCAGGGCCTCCCGAGCCAGTTCATGCACCATGTGAAGACATTCTTTTAAGCAAAACAAATAATCCAACCCTGGTTTGCTCTCCACCACCACATGTTCCATGGGTGCCCCCACCTGATACTGCTTTAACGGGGTGTGGGAGCGCTGAGTCGGTCCTTTGGCCCGTGCAGGTGTCACATCAGTGGACATGGAGCTCCACGTCCTGATGACACCCCGGCCAGAAGAACCGGGCCTGAAGACGCTGCAGAGTCTTCGTCACCCCGAAGTGGCCCGCCCCAACTGACTCGTGGACCAACTGAAGCACCTTGTGGCAACGCCGTCGGGGAACCAGCAGCTGCCAGACATGACGCTGCCCAGCTGGAGATTGCCACCGCCGGTAGACGACACCCTCACAACAGCAGAGGTTGGACCACTGAGAATGCAGGACCTTGGTCTGTGGGTTCAGCGCAGACACAGCCTCCCAGGCAGGCCACCGGTCCGTGTCCAGCCACTGCCAGCCCCAGGAGATGACAGGGTCTCTAGCCTGCTTGACTCAAAAATGCTGCGCGCCAATGTGCCGTCATTGCTGGGGAGAGCTGGCTGATGATCTGAGGATGAGCTGTGAGCTGCTGCGCTATCCCCGGCCGCAGTGGTCTGGAGAGCAGCTGCCCGTGAGACTGCTGGGTGATGATCCTTGGCCCGCTGGCAGCGCCGACCGTCCTCCACAGCACAGCACCCCGGTGCAGGGCAGTGGCACGCGACATGGCCTGGCTCCCCGCAGTGGAAGCACCCCTCCTCACGTCACGGTCGTACTCTCTCCAGCCGTGCAGCTATGGCCTGGTGCAGCTCCTCCTCATCCCCACTCTCAGCTGCGGCTTGGAAAACTCTCTGTCTTGGTGATGGAACGTCAGCTGCTGGCTCCAGCATGGGCTCTACATGCTTCGCCTCTGCCACGGCCATCTCCCTGCTGCTTGCAGCATGAATCTGGACATGTTCTTGGAGCCAAGCTCGGTGGAGCCCTCGGATGAAACTCTGATGAAGGGCAAGCTTCTTCACCGCCTCTGGCTCAAGGTCCAGGTAGCCGTGTTGTGTCAGCAGCCGAACATCTGCTGTATAGGCCCCCAGAATTTCTTGATCGTGTTGCCAGCTGCTGGCAAGCTGTTCCCCTGACGTGGCCAGTGTGGATCGGCCTCCCAAACCGCCTCTGAAGTGCTCCCTGTAGCGCTGGCCAGCTGTGACGTTCCTCAGGCCAGAGATCGGACAGCGTGCAGAGAGCTCCACCCTCCAGAGCCAGTGTGACCTGCACAGCTGTCTCTTCAGGTGTCCAGCCGTTGAACGTAGCAGCCAGTTCAGCCTGGATGAGATAGTCATCGAGCGAGGTTTCGCCACCAAAGCGGGGAAGCTTGACCGGTTGGCGGGTCAGCAGTGATGGGATTGGGACAGTCACCTCCGTGCTGATCACTGCCCTTGACTGCAGTGGGATCACTGGCTCATAGTTCCCCACTGGCGCTTCACTGCCCTCAGCTGCAGTGGGATTGCTAGCTCGTAGTTCCCTTGCTGACGCTCCTGGTCATGCTTGGAAAAAGGCAGAACATGGGACTTGGATGGAACACGGACTTAATCCATTCGGTCCGTTTCCTCATTCTTTATGGCGAGCAGCTCTGGCGACTGGCATGTATGCTCTGCTGTCAGCTTCCATCTGAGCAATTAACTGTTGGAGCCATTGAATCTCTGCCTCAATTCTTGCTTCCATCGCTCAACATCACACTCCTGACACCAGTGTGAGGTTTCACGGGTTCACACAATGATGAGAGAGGATTTGGAACAGAGTAGGCAATTTATTTAATCACTGCTGAATTACGCAGAACAGAAGGGATGTCATTCACACACACACACTCACTTCACTCGGAGTGTCACAGACGTATAATCTCACACACAGGGAAGACAACTCTATCACAATCAGACGGATAACACCATTATAACGCTACAACAATAACGCACAGAACACAAGAATTGTAATGAATCCCCCGTGGCGCAAAGCATGCCGGGAGAATTCTCCGCCACTTATCACAGCCCTGACGTTACACTATAAAGATAACCTACGTTTACTTGTGTACAGTTTCAGGCAACTCTACCTCCTAAATTAGAGGGTTTTTTTTATTGAAAATGTGGAAATTTTTTAATGTAAATTTGGAGAGTTCTCATAAATTACCTATTTTGTGTTATGATTATTTTTTATTCTTTTTTAATTGTAGACTTTTTAAGAAAC
The DNA here is from genome assembly GCA_020510985.1 of Pholidichthys leucotaenia. Taxonomy (NCBI): domain Eukaryota; kingdom Metazoa; phylum Chordata; class Actinopteri; order Cichliformes; family Pholidichthyidae; genus Pholidichthys; species Pholidichthys leucotaenia. Next base: position 163,179,203 of record CM035848.1, read on the forward strand.
TTCATGAAATTTGAAACTTTGTGAAAAGTCTTTGCTCATGGATTGACATTTTTTTTCTTTGACTTTTGCGTCATAATCTGTCATCTTTTTTTCCTTCTGTCTTTGCATTTTTGCCTCAATAATTTTCCATCATCTTTCATTGATTTTTTTCCTTTATTTTTTTAAATTGCAAATGAGCTACATTTCTCTTGTGATTTTCTGACCTTTGTCTCAACAATTTATTAATTTACTTTTTCTTAATGAATTTATTAAATCTTTTAAATAACTTCCTGTGTTTACATTCTCAATGACTGTAATTGTATATATGTGAGTTTTTTCCTCAGAAATTTACAACTTTTGCCATGATTTTGTAACTTATCTTTTAAATTCAAGTTTGTTTTTCTTGTAATTTTGCATTTTTTTATCAAGAATTTAGTACATATTTTGGGCAGTCATCCCTATAAATTTGTTACATTATTCAAGTAAATTTGCGTGTGTGTGTGGTGGAGCTCATTGGGTGCTCAGCACCCCTAAAGCTGTGAGCCTAGAACCGCTTCTGGAAGACTGTTATACTGTTATATACAGTGGTGTGAAAAAGTGTTTGCCCCATTCCTGATTTCTCATTTTTTTGGATGTTTGTCACACTTAAATGTTTCAGATCATCAAACAGATTTAAATATTAGACAAAGATAACACAAGTAAACAGAAAATGCAGTTTTTAAATGAAGGTGTTTATTATTAAGGGCAAAAAAATCCAAACCTACATGGCCCTGTGTGGAAAAAGTGATTGCCCCCTAAACCTAATAAGTTGTTGGGCCACCCTTAGCAGCAACAACAGCAATCAAGCATTTGTGATAACTGGCAATGAGTCTTTTACAGCACTGTGGAGGAATTTTGGCCCACTCATCTTTGCAGAATTGTTGTAATACAGCCACATTGGAGGGTTTTCGAGCATGATCGCCTTTTTAAGGTCATGCCACAGCATCTCAATCGGCTTCAGGTCAGGACTTTGACTAGGCCACTCCAAAGTCTTCATTTTGTTTTTCTTAAGCCATTCAGAGGTGGACTTGCTGGTGTGTTTTGGATCATTGTCCTGCTGCAGAACCCAAGTGCGCTTCAGGTTGAGGTCACAAACAGATGGCCGGACATTCTCCTTCAAGATTTTTTGGTAGACAGCAGAATTCATGGTTCCATTTACCACAGCAAGTCTTCTAGGTCCTGAAGCAGCAAAACAGATCCAGACCATCACACTACCACCCCCATATTTTACTGTTGGTATGATGTTCCTTTTCTGAAATACTGTTACTTTTATGCCAGATGTAATGGAACATACACCTTCCAAAAAGTTCAACTTTTGTCTCGTCAGTCCACAGAGTATTTTCCCAACAGTCTTGGCGATCATCAAGATTTTTTTATTTATTTATTTATTTTTTTTGGCAGAACTGTGATGAACCTTTGTTGCTTTTGCTCAGCATTGGTTTTCATCTTGGAACTCTGCCATGCAGGCTGTGGCGTAACATTATGTAGCTCACATATTCCTTGGCAGAGACCCAGACGTGAGGGAACTTTGAGCTCACAGTGTGTATTGACATCATGCCCCAAATGGACATTGAGTCTGGACCCCCTGCGGACTAGAGGAGAAGTGAGAAGATCTGAGAGTGAACCCGAAGAGACTGTCTGACTCCTAGGGTCAGACAGAGAAGCCAGAGGACAATAGGAGGATTAGTTATGAATGGAATTCTGTGTTTGATGTGAATGTGATTTGTGTCTGTTGTAACAGTATAAAGGTATGTGGTTTATCTCAGCTCGCCCTCTTCATTCCCTGACTGAGAGAGGAGCTGTAGGACTTGAGATGGAATAAACCAATACTGAAAACTGAAATATCATTCAGTCTCTTCATTTTGAGTTTCCTACACAGGCCATTTTTGCCCAGTCTCTTTCTCATGGTGGAGTCATGAACACTGACCTTAACTGAGGCAAGTGAGGGTAGCAGTTCTTAGGATGTTGTTGTGGGGTCTTTTGTGACCTCTTGGATGAGTCATCGCTGTGCTCTTGGGGTAATTTTGTTTGGCCGGCCACTCCTGGGAAGGTTCACCACTGTTCCATGTTTTCACCATTTGTGGATAATGGCACTCACTGTGGTTTGCTGGAGTCCCAAAAGCTTTCAAAATGGCTTTATAACCTTTTCCTGACTGATGGATCTCAATTACTTTTTCTCATTTGTTCCTGAATTTCTATGGATCACAGCATGATGTCTAGCTTTTGAGGATCTTTTGGTCTACTTCACTTTGTCAGGCAGGTCCTATTTAAGTGAGTTCTTGCTTGAGAACAGATGTGGCAGTAATCAGGCCGGGGTGTGGCTAGAGAAATTGAAATCAGCTTTCCAAATATGTGATAAACCAGCTAATTTAGGTTTTTTTGGGGGTGGGCAATCACTTTTTCCACACAGGGTTATGTAGGTTTGGATTTTTTTTACCCTTAATAATAAACATCTTCATTTAAAAACTGCATTTCGTGTTTACTTGTGTTATCTTTGTCTAATATTTAAATTTACTTGATGAGCTGAAACATTTAAGTGTGATAAACATACAAAAAAAAAAAGAAATCAAGAAGGGGGTAAACACTTTTTCCCACCACTGTAGTTACAGTTGGGTCCATAGATATTTGGCCAATGACACAAGTTTTATTTTTTCCAGTTTTCAAAAACATTGAAGATACAGTTATATAATCAATATGGTCTTAAAGTGCAGACTCTCAGCTTTAATTTGAGGGTATTCACATCCAAATTGGAGTTACAGTTTAGGAATTGCAACAATTTTTAGACAAAATCTCATTTCAGGGGCTCAGAAGTAATTTGACAATTGACTCAAAAGCTGTTTTATGGGCTGCATGGACTATTCCCTCATTAATCCAACATCAAGCAAGTAAAAGGTCTGGAGTTGATTCTAGCTGTGCATTTGCATTTGGAAGCTGTTTTATTGATTTAACCGTTATTTTACCAGGGATAAACCAATTGAGGTAAGGACTGGGGGTGGGAATCTTTAGGCACCCAACAATTCGAGCCGATTACGATTCTCAATGCATCTTTTTTTTTTTTTTTTTCATTCAGGATTTTTTTTTTCCTCCCACTGTGTGACAACTTTTTACTTCTAAAGCATTTGCAATGGCCCATGAATTTACTTCCAGTATCTTTTAATGTTTCAAAAAAACCAACATGAAAAGTGCAACTGTAGCAGTGCATTTGCTGCTATAACAGACTTCAGAGTATCCTGAATTTTAACAAATGAGACTTGGAGCATTCTGTTAGGTGCAACAAGTGACTGAGTCCAGTCAAAAATACTTAGAATTTCTAACAGAAATGTTACTTCTAATGAAAGTTGTCCAGTTATGTGCAACAAATAATTGAGTCCTTCAGTCGAAAAAACTAAGAACATTTTGCTGTATCAAAATCACATTTACCTTTTATACAAAAATGTGCAGTTACCATTACAAACGATTCAGTGGCAATGGATGTCCACGCATCACATGATGGCAATCGTACCCACAGTCTTCAGTGATTGCATGACTTTGGCTTTGGTCTCGTTGTAGAGAGTGGGGATGTCTGTGTCCATAAAATTTGTCCATGATGGGACGTTGTACGTCGACTCACAGAGCGCATCATAGCACAAAAGCCCTGATTCTCGGCGACGGAATATGGGTATAAATCCTTGGCAATAAAAGTGGCAGTGGACCTGCACAGTGTAGAGCACAGGTGTCAAACTCATTCCATGGAGGGCCAAGACCCTGCAGGTTTTACCTCCACCCAGTGTCTTCAACAGGTGATTTCTCTGAATTTCGTCCTACTGATTGCTGATCAGTGAAAACACCTGCTGAAGACACTGGGTGGAAGTAAAACCTGCAGGGTCTTGGCCCTCCATGGAATGAGTTTGACACCCCTGGTGTAGAGTAATGTACATCTGGATTCCAGTCCTCCCGCAGTTCCAATTCCATGATATTTTCCCATTCCCTGGTGCTTTGTCGTCAATAAATACATTTTTTATCACTTTCAGTTATCATTGTACATACTGGAAATAGTGTGTGGGCAGATAATTTTTTCTCTATAAAATTTTTTCTTTATAAATTTCGATTGTTTTTGTAACCATACTGAGCCATTTAACCCTTTGAGTGTGTATGGTGCAGAACTGCGACATACCCCCTAGAGGTCAAGAGTGGCAAATATTTTTTATCAATAAAATAGTTCAGATTTCCAAGGCTATAACTTGAAAGTGTTAAGAGATAATGACTTACTGTCAATTAGAAAGATGTAAAATATGATCCAAATTTCAGATGGGAATAAATTTACGCATTTAACTTTTTGTCTTTTGAGAACCGTAGAACATTCAAATTTGCTTGTTCAATATATCAAATATAATAAATATTATTAACAGGTGTCGCGACACCTCTTTAAATTCCATAACTCAGTCAAAACTGGACTTTTGATACCGTTTTTTGTACAGAGGTACCTCATCATCTTCAAAGTATATGAACAAGAAATCAGTACATTAAAAAAAAAAAAAAAATTCTCACTTTCTTTTGACAAAGTCCGAGTGAAAAGGCAGGCGCAGTGCCATGCTCTGCCACTAGGGGCACAGAAATTCTCACACTCAAAGGGTTAATAGTTCCAGTTAGCTTAGCAGCTTTCGTGTTTTATGTCTCTGCCATTCCACATACCACTGCATGGACTGTAATAGACTTGTGTAATGGACATGTACTGTGCGAAGTCTTTATACAAGCTCATTCACGTTTATTTGAGTCCATGCAGTATTACTAGGAGTGATCAAAGTTTATTACAAGAATAAACGACACTAACAACTGGAAGCTAACTAAGCTAATATCAATAACAGTAATGTTAACATCAATAATCAAGGGATTCGGCATACACAAAGTAATATTAAAAGAAGTCGGGTAGCAACTGGGAGTCGGACATACATTTCAGTGAGTTTCACAGGTCTATTACAGTTCATGCAGTGGTATTTGGAGTGGCAGCAATATGAACAATACAATAGCTGCTAAGCTAACTGGGCAAACTATTAAATTAAATTAATTAAATTAAATCACCCTTATTGTCATTCAACCGTACAACCAATCATGTACAGTAGAACGAGATTGTGCTTTACCTATCTACTGTGTCAATCACACACCCCCCAAGTGCAGAATCAGAGGGCCGCTGCCATGCAAGGCGCCGCCACAGATTTCCCTCCCCATTCCATTATTGCTGAGCACCAAGCTGGATGGCAGGAAGTTCCACTTTTATATGGTCTTCGGCATGACCCGGCCGGGATTTGAACCCCTGCCTCCCAGGTGTGGGGCGGGTGCTCTACCAACTGAGCCACCACTCTGGTGGCTCAGTGTGGCTCCAAAAGTGATCAAAATGTGAAACACAAACTTTATAAAGCACAAACAATCTGCCTGTACACTACGCCCGATATGTACAATGATAAGTGAAAGTGATAAAATTGATTTATTGTCAAGAAAGCACCAGGGATATGGAGAAAATATAATGGAAGCAGAAACGGAGCTACAGGAGGACTGGAATGTGGAAGTACATCACTACATTGTGCAAGAGGTCCATAGATTTTGTAATACACTTTGCCCTTTCCAAATTGTTTGGAAGTTTTGACATTCTTGCTCAGTGGTCCCCTGGTCGTCATCGTCGGAAGCCAGTTTAGTTTATTTGTTCTTCATTAAAATGACTTTGTATAAATATACCAAATTATTAAAACAAATGGGTAACACAGAAAAGTGCAAGCACTTATTTCCATTGTGGCCACAACTGTTTTTTTTCCTTCTCCATCAGGTGGGTGGAAACGTGATATGGTTTTGCCTGGTTGTGGTGTTTCCAAAATATTTTAGTTTAGCCTGACGGAGCTTACATCAGGTGTGGGTCTTGTCCAAGTTTTTTTTTTTCTGCCTTTGACTTGATAAAAGCCAAAGTACTGCCATACGTTTCGTTCAATGAAGAGGGCGCTGATCATATACTCCACTCCGCCATTTTTTTCTTTTGTGTCATGCCATAAAGAGTCTGGGCACTGACTTTTTTGTTTCAGCCAAATTAATTGTTATTAATAATATTTAATAAACAGAATCTTGACATTTGTGTATCAATTCAGAATTGTTCACTTCCACATTGAGATGCATTGGAAAAATTATTTCTTCTCCCACCCCTAGTAAGGACCTCCTTTACAGTGGTGCTCTGACCAAGATGGCAACTGTGAACCTGCAACACGCAGTCAAAGGAGCTCTCAATGGAAGTGAAAAAGACCATTCTGAGACTGAAAAAAGAAGAATTCACCAGAGAGATAGCAGAAATGTTAAGAGTAGCCAAATCAACAATTTGGTACATTCTGAGGAAAAAGGGTGCACTGGTGAGCTCGGGAACTCTAAAAAGCCTGGACATCTACAGATGCCCCTTCGAGGCTGCTGAACTGGAGAAAGTCCTACAGGGCCTGAAATGTGGAAAGGCAGCAGGATACGATAACATCTTCCCAGAATTCATGAAGAATCTTGGCCCCCGAGCCCTAACCTGGTTGACACAATTCTACACAAGGATCACACAAACGAACTCGATCCCAAAGAAATGGCGGACAGCAAAGGTCATTGCCATCCCAAAACCTGGCAAAGACCACAAACTACCAGCAAGCTACCGCCCAATCTCCCTACTCAGCGTTCCTTACAAAATCATGGAGTGCCTAATACTGCAACGCATTTCCCCAGAAATAGAGGATATTCTAAGTGTGGATCAAGCAGGTTTCCGCAAGGACCGCAGTACAGGAGAACAAGTACTGGCCCTAACCACCTTCATTGAAAATGGCTTCGAGAGCAGACTGAAGACAGGGGCTGTGTTTCTCGATCTTACAGCCGCCTATGATACGGTCTGGCACAAAGGCCTCCTCCTGAAACTTATAAAGGCGATCCCTGCTTGGGCAACAGCAATTATAAAAACCCTGCTGACCAACCGAAGGTTCAGAGTCCACCTCAGTCAGAACACAAGTGCATGGAGAATGCAGGAAAAACGGACTCCCACAAGGCTCAGTTCTAGCTCCAACTCTGTTCAACCTCTACATAAACGACCTGCCTACTACAAAATCCCGCAAATTCATCTATGCAGACGACATCTGTTTGGCATTCCAAGCACCAGACTTTGAACCACTGGAACGGGTGCTCACGGAAGATCTTGCTAAACTGGACCAGTTCTGCAAAATCTGGCGCCTAAAACCAAGCCCAGCAAAAACCGTCTCCAGTGTATTTCATCTCCACAATGCAAAAGCTGCCAGAGAACTAAACATCCACCTGAGCGGACTCGAGCTTAAGCATGCCCCAAATCCAACTTATCTTGGAGTGACCCTTGATAGGACCTTATCCTTCAAGGAACATCTAAAGGGGACGGCTGCTAAGGTGAAAGTACGAAACAACCTGCTCTGCAAGCTCGCTGGTGCAAAATGGGGGGCGGCAGTCTCCACCCTGCGCACCTCAGCACTGGCCCTTTCATACTCTGTAGCAGAATATTGTGCCCCTGTCTGGTCCAGGTCATCTTACACACACCATGTAGACACCCAGCTCAACTCAACCATGAGAACTATAACTGGAACAATCCGCTCAACACCACTCCCCTGGCTCTCTGTACTGTCAAACATAGCCCCTCCACACATCCGGCGAGCAGCATTAACTCAAAGGATGCTCCAAAAAGTTAGATTTTCCTCACTTACCAATCCATGCAGATATCTACACCCCACCCACTGCCCGACTTTCATCCAGACGGCCGATTTGGAAAAACCCTCCCCCAGCTGACTTTACCATCCAGACAGCTTGGCAAGAGGAATGGGAAACCAAGGAGGTCCCAAACAAACAGCTGGTGATAAACCCCAACCAACAGGTCCCGGGCACCAACCTCCCAAGGAGACAGTGGTCTACACTCAATCGCTTCAGGACTGGACATGGCCCCTGCTTGGCCAGCCTTCACAGATGGGACAGTAGCCCTAGCCCACTGTGCGCATGTGGAGAGGAGCAAACTATGGAACACATCATAGAGGCTTGCCCGCTCCAAAGACTGGAAGGAGGATTACACACCCTCCATACAGCAAACCAGGAGGCAACTGCTTGGCTTAAGGACTTTGCATTCGCTAAATAAATAAATCTACAGAAAACAGCAGTAGTGGATGAAAGCAGGATCCTTTCCATGGTGAAGAAAAACCCCTTCACAACAGCGGCGCGGTGGAGGAGTGGTTAGCACTGCGGCAGCACAGCAACTCACCCTTGGCCGGGGGATCCTGGGTTCGATCCCATCCCCCGACCAACAGTGATCTGTGTGGAGTTTGCATGTTCTCCCCGTGTCTGCGTGGGTTTACTCCGGGATTTCTCCGGTTTCCTCCCACATGCCAAAAACATGCAAGTTAAGTTAATTGGCATCAAAATCTGGGGATTCTAAATTGTCCTTAGGTATGACTGTGAGAGTGAATGGTTGTCTGTCTCTCCGTGTTGGCCCTGCGATGGACTAGCGATCTGTCCAGGGTGTGCCCTGCCTCTCGCCCAAAGATGCTGGGATAGGCTCCAGCCCCCCTGCGACCCGAAAACGATTAAGCGGAAGAAGAGGAATGAATGAACATCCATTCAAGTGAGAAACACTCTCCAGGAAGTAGGTGTATCAGTATCTAAGTTTACCATAAACAGAAAAAGTCACGAGAGCACATATAGAGGGTTCACCATGAGGTGCAAACCACTAATCAGCCTCAAAAATAGAAAGGTCACATTAGACTTTGCCAGAAAACATCTGAAGAAGCCAGTTCAGTTCTGGAACAGCATTCGTTGGACAGTAAACCAAGATCAACCTATATCAGAATGATATGAAGAAGGAAGTACGGTATGGAGAAGACTTGGAACAGCTCATAATCCAAAGTACACCACATTGTCTGGGAAAAACATGGTTTCGGCAGTGTGATGCAAGGGCATGCATGGCTTCCATTGGCAGTGGGTTGGAAGTGTTGATTATCTCCACCAAGGAGGTAATGTAATCGGGGTGGTCTGTCATTCTTTCTTTCTGTCTGTCTGTTAGCAGGATTACACAGAAAGTACTGGATGGATGTGGATGAAATTTTCACCAGAGGTAGCCCTTGGGCCAAGGATGAACCCATTAAATTTTAGTGATGATCTGAGAATGCATACCTCCACCAAAGACCTTGTTTGTATTTGTGCAGCAGGATTACGCAAAAATTACTGCATGGAATTGGATGAAATTTTCACCAGAGGTGGTCCTTGGGCTAGAGATGAACCCATAATATTTTGGTGATTATCCCAGAATGCCTACCTCCATCAAGGCTCTTATCTTCTCTGTGTTTTAGCAAGAACACTCCAAAACTACTGGATGGATTTGGATGAAATTTTCACCAGAGGTGGTCCTTGGGCGAGAGAGGAACCCATAACATTTTGGTGATGATCCGAGAATGCATACCTCCGCCAAGGCTCTTACCTTCTCACAGTGTGTTAGCAAGAATACTCCAAAACTACAAGATGGATTTGGAAAAAAAAAAAAAAAAAATTCACAAGAGGTGGTCCTTGGGCTAGAGAGGAACCCATAATATTTTGGGACAATCAGAGAACGCATACCTCCACCAAGGCTCTTATCTTTTCAGTGTGTTAGCAAGAATACTCCAAAACTACTGGATGGATTTGGATTTGGCCTGCACACGAACCCATTACATTTTGGAGGTGATCCATGAGGGATGAAAGGAGCCTTGGTGGAGATATGCGGTCTCTGAGTGCTTTTCTAATTTGATTGTGTGAATATTAGTTACAGAATTATCAAAAATGAATGGGACATCCAGGATTAGTGACTGTTTAAGAACCCTTATTTGTCAGATCACTTTATTTGTGTGATCTTTTATGAGTTACGTTCATAAGTGTTGTATCTTGCCCTTGGGGGAATGAGAGTTGTTCAGTCATCATTATAATTGTTTTAGTTTATATGTGTAGTTTATAGTGTATCGTCAATAAACTCATGTTTTAGCACATTGAGAGAGCCAGATTATTTAGCATCTCAGACAAGAGACAGTGGATAAACATGGGAGAACAATGGGCAGGTGGTTCCTGGTGAGATAGCAGGAAGGAGTCAAGGACGAAGGGGGTTGAATGCAGTGTGATGCAAATGTCATGTTGTGTGTGGAGAAATGCCATGAAACTTAAGAGGAGAGTGCCTGCTTAAATGTTCAGTCTGTTCTTTGCTTGTGAGTTGTGAGTGTGTAATAAATCGTCTGAAATGAATCTGCCTCTTCATTTACACACTCCACACTGGTGACCCAAGACGTATTATGGAACACGAGGCAAGATCCCCGGAGCCGGCCCGGTCAGGAAGCTACAGCGAGGCGGCAGACATCCCACAGACAGCCTGGACTGGAACCTCCAGCCACGCGTGTGTGGTTTTAGTCAAGCTACCAGATTTCTGGCAGCACAACCCGCGCTCTTGGTTCCACCTCACCGAGGCCCAGTTCGCCCTCCGGGGAGTAACGGCAGACGACACCAGATTCTACCATGTGGTTGCAGCGCTCGACGCCCGCACAGCTCAGCAGGTAACGAGCCTGCTCGATCAGCCACCAGCCAGAAGCAAATATGAGGCGCTCAAGGCTGCGCTCATCCAGCGCTACACGCTCTCGGACTGTGAGAGAGCGGAGAGGCTCCTGACGCGGACCGAGTTAGGAGATGGTTCGGCCGTAGACCTGATGGAGAAGATGCTGGCGTTAATGGGCACGGACGACGGGCACTTTCTGTTTGCCCACCTCTTCCTCCGGAACCTTCCGACAGTGGCGAGAGCGGCTCTGGCCAATTCGCCGTGGTTGGCCGCGCACGACTACCGTGCGCTAGCCCAGGAGGCAGACCGGATCATCATCACCACCAGGGCATTCACAGTCAACGCGGCAGCGGCAGAGCCCAGCGAGACGACCAGAGGAGGCGAGGAGCCCCCGACGGTAGCAGCAGCGGGGGCCAAGGAGCGCCAGAGAGACACGCTCTGTTTCTACCACCGCTGCTTCGGAGAGAAGGCATGCAGATGTGCGCCACCGTGCCAATTCAAGCGCTCGGGAAAACGCCAAGGCCGGGGGTCGATAGCAGCTGCGACCCTCGCTGAAGAGAACAAGCTGCTCTACTTGACGGATGCACGCTTGGGGAGGCGTTTCCTCGTGGACACCAGAGCCCAGAAGAGCTTCATCCTGCCGACCTACGCTGACCGGCTGGCAGGACCTAGCGGCCCCGAGATGTTGGCAGCAAACGGCTCAGATATTAAGACCTTTGGTGAGAGGATTCTGCTCTTATCTCTACACGGCCATACATATGAGTGGACTTTTGTCGTAGCAGCACTGAATTATCATATCCTGGGGTCTGATTTTCTGTGTGCACATGGTTTACTGGTTGATGTTGCTAACAGGCGCCTGGTTAATGCACTGTCCTTTGACTCTCTCCCCTGTATAGCTCGAGTGACCCAGCCAACAGCACAAGCCAACGTCACAGCTACAGGCGGTAAGTTCCACACACTGCTCACTCAGTTCCCAGCACTCACGGTCCTGACGTTTTCCGTGGCCATCGCTAAACATGGGGTGGAGCACTTTATCACCACCACCGGGCCGCCCGTTTTTGCAAGACCTTGGCGCTTGGATGCAGCTAAACTGGCCATAGCGCGCGAGGAGTTCGCCAACCTGGAAAGGTTGGGCATCATCAGGCTCTCGAACAGCCCATGGGCAACCCCGCTACACATGGTCCCTAAGGCTGAGGGATCGTGGCGACCGTGCGGGGATTTCCGCAGGTTGAACAACGCCACAGCGCAATGACCGCTACCCAATTCCCCACATACAGGATTTTTCCATTCACGTTGCCGGAGCACACATTTTTTCCAAAATAGACCTGGTCCGCGGTTACCACTAAGTCCCAGTGCGCGCTGAGGACGTACCCAAAACAGCGGTAATAACTCCGTTCGGTCTATTTGCATTCCTGCGCATGCCATTCGGGTTAAAAGGAGCGGCACAGACGTTCCAGCGCATGATGGATGCAGTGCTGCGCGATCTCCCGTTCGTGTTCGTCTACCTGGACAATATCCTGGTAGCCAGTGCGTCCGAAGACGAACACGAAACCCACCTCACGACGGTTTTCCGGAGGTTGGAGGAGCACGGGTTAATAATCAACCCTGTGAAATGCCAGTTCGGCGTGACGGAGATTGATTTTTTTGGGGCACTGCGTCTCTCCGGAAGGAGCGATCTCGCTGCCCGACAAAGTGTGCGCCGTGGCGGATTTTCCCCGGCCTCAGACAGTCAGGGCGCTGCAGGAATTTTTGGGGATGGTGAACTTTTATAACCGTTTCCTTCCCCGCATGGCGCAGCTCATGCAACCATTGTACGCCGCGCTCAAGAAACAGAAACTCGTGGATAGGGTCGAATGGACCCCGGAGCAAGAGCGGGCGTTCTCGGAAGTTAAAGCAGCCCTGGCAAACGCTGCACTGCTGGCGCATCCAGACCCGGCGGCCCGCATAGCGCTCACCACCGACGCTTCAGACATGGCCATAGGGGCTGTCGTAGAGCAGCGCGTCGCCGGGGCTTGGCAGCCGCTTGCCCTTTTCAGCAGAACTTTGCGCAACAGCGAACGTAAATACAGCGCGTTTGACAGAGAGTTGCTGGCCCTCCACCTGGCCATACGTCACTTCCAGTTCTGGCTGGAAGGGCGCAACTTCACCACGTTCGTGGACCACAAGCCGCTAACATTCGCGATGGCCAAGGTTTCAGAACCGTGGTCGGGCCGGCAGCAGAGATAGCTGGCCGCGATCTCAGAGTTTACTACCGATATTCAACATGTGTCGGGTAAACTGAATGTGGTGGTGGACTGCCTCTCGCGCGCCGTGGTGGCCCCGGTCTACATGGAGATAGATTATGCAGCCATGACCGCGGAGCAGATTAGCGATGCCGAAGTGCGCGCGCTCCAGTCTGGACCAACAGGGTTAAGGCTGGAGAGCAGGGTGCTGCAAGATGGCGGCCCCCCCCAATCTGCGATGTCTCCACGGGTCGCCTGCGTCCGGTGGTCCCGGTCGCGTGGCGCCGCCGCGTGTTTGAGTCGGTTCACACTCTGGCGCACCCAGGAGTGCGCGCGTCGGTCAAAATGGTGGGAGAGAAGTTTGTGTGGCTGAGCCTACGCAAACAAGTGAAAGAGTGGGCTGCAGCCTGCGTGGCGTGCCAACGAGCCAAGGTACACAGACACACGAAGGCTCCCTTGGAGCCGTTTCGTATCCCGGCCAAGAGGTTCGACCATGTTCACGTGGACCTCATGGGCCCCCTCCCGCCATCTCAGGGGTGCACGCACCTCCTGACAGTGGTGGACCGCACCACGCGCTGGCCAGAAGCAGTCCCGCTGGCGGCAACCTCATCCGCAGACGTAGCGTATGCTTTTTTAACAGCATGGGTGGCGCGTTTTGGAGTCCCGTCGGACATTACGTCTGACAGGGGCCCTCAATTTGTTTCCGAACTCTGGTCCGCGATGGCCCGCAGCCTGGGTGTTATAATTCACCGCACAACCGCGTACAACCCACAGGCCAGTGGGTTATGCGAGCGTTTTCATAGATCACTGAAAGCAGCACTCAGGACTTGACTGACGGATGCAAATTGGGTAGACAGGCTGCCGTGGGTTTTATTGGGGTTGCGCTCCGCGCCAAAAGAGGATCTGGAAGCTTCCCCGGCAGAGCTCGTTTTTTCGCAGCCCCTACGGCTGCCCGGGGAATTTCTGCCAGATAATCCCGCGCCGGGCAGCTCCCCGTCTCAGCTTTTGCAGCGTAGCGCAAACACAGGCACGCTGCCGGGCCCTGCCCACCACAGTTTTCCGCGTGTTTTTGTGCCTAAAACTTTGAAGAGCGCAGAGTTTGTGTTTGTCAGACACGACGCCCACCGCCCTCCGTTGCGCCCACCCTATGATGGACCGTTCAGAGTGTTGGAAACAGGGGATAAGCATTTTTTGCTAGGCTTGGGGGGTAGGCGGGAAAAGATTGGCATAGTCAGCCTCAAACCCGCTTTCGTTGTGGCGGACGAGCAAGTGCTGTTGGCTAGGGCCCCTCGGCGTGGAAGACCCCCATGGAGAGAGCCCCAGGGAAACGATTCATCAGAGCAGCCACATGGACAGACCGAAGTGCCCCCCCCCCCCCCAGTCACAGCCCACCCACCGTCAGACACACTCCCAGCAGCCCCCCACCGGCACAGCAGCACCACGGAGGCGGTAAACCCCAGTTACAGCAGATAAGGGAGGAGACGGAAGCCCAAACAGCATGTGGACTGATATTCTATTGTTCTATCACAGCATGTGTACTGTTATTCTATTGTTCTAAGATGCTGGGGGGGGGGAGTTTAGCACCTTGAGAGAGCCAGATTATTTAGCATCTCAGACAAGAGACAGTGGATAAACATGGGAGAACAATGGGCAGGAGGTTCCTGGTGAGATAGCAGGAAGGAGTCATGGATGTAGGGGGTTGAATGCAGTGTGATGCAAATGTCGTGTGTGGAGAAATGCCATGAAACTTAAGAGGAGAGTGCCTGCTTAAATGTTCAGTCTGTTCTTTGCTTGTGAGTTGTGAGTGTGTAATAAATCGTCTGAAATGAATCTGCCTCTTCATTTACACACTCCACAATGTAGTACTTTTACAGGACACGTATACAAATATTTGAGACCCATTGTAGTGAATCTTTATATGTTTTAGCAATATTATAAGTACAAAACACCCAACATTATTATACACAGCAGAATAACACGTTTGGCTGTAACTGTTGCATCAGTGTTGCCCATTTGTCAGTAAATAAAAAATGATTTTTTTCTTTATTTGGGCATTTTTGTCACGGTCGTCATTTAATCAAAGCGTGCACATGTGTCTGCATATAATATGCAATTGAGCTGGCTATCCCGCTCCACAATCATGATGGTGCAGCGGATGTTAAAAAATAATAAGCAGCGATGCTGTAGTTTTAAGGAAGTTTTATCATACCGCCGTCACGGGCTCCGCTCCCGGCGCCGTGCATGCGCGCCGGGAGCGAGCCCAAACGGCTCTCGGAGAAGGAGGACACAATGTCTGTGTCCAGCAGCAGCAGTTGCAGAAGTAGGAATGAGAGGATGTGTTACAGAACCTGTGCAGTATTTATACCAAACTCAAACAATACATCAAAGCAGATTCACAGCAGTTGGTCTGATCAAAGGGACTGCAGAACAGGCATGAGACATTTGCATTTGTAAGACCTACATAACAATAGGCAGATGCAGCCTCTGCTCCGGCTTGCAGGACAAAGAGGTTACAAGGCACATCTACATATTGATCTTCGCCTCTAGGTCACAGTAAGGACAGGACGCATGAACACTATAAATGAATGGCACATTACATCACAATACATGAACGGCACATTGCATCACGATACATGCATGGCACATTACATCTCAGTAGTGCAGCGGGAAAAACCAAGGAGTGCGAGCTGACTGTCTCTGTGTTCTGTCTCTGTGTTGTGGGGGGGTTGAATTCAACCCGCTACACTGCTCCCCCCCAGAGGGCACGGTAGGGGACCGTGACCTCGATGTTGCAGTTTGGGCAGCGAGCAGGGAAAAGCTCTGTGCAGGAGGAGGAGGAGGAGGGGGGGTAGCAAATGCTGACCGGGCGTGGGAAAACCGTTCGAGTCGCGCCAAAAGTGTTTGCTGCTCTGCGATGTCCCGTCTGAACATGCGGAGATCAGAAGAAGAAAAATTTGTCTCTGACTCCTCCCGTGGCCATGAAGAAAAGCAGGAGCGGCTGTAAGGAGAAAAAAAAAAAAAAAAAAAAAAAATGAAACAAAAGCAGAGGGACTGGCGTGTTTGCTTTAGGTGCAGGAGCAACCCCAAAGCCCCCCGGGAACAGCTGACGGCTGAATTCCCCTTGTGTGCCGTGGCTAAGACCATAAAATCCAGTGAACAAGCTGCGGGCCTCAGGTGTACAAGCAAGCCTGAAGGGCCCGTGTGCAGCAGAAGGAAGGCGGTCAGTGAAGCCATTATTGTCCCGTGCGTGGTGTGCCGTTCTCGTAACTCCCCGGTGTGCGCGCGGGGGTTCCGTGCTTGGGTGGGCCGCTGGAGTGACGCGTCAGGGTGCAGAATCTTGGTGGAGATCGGCACAGACGGCGCCGATAAAATCCAGGTTGAGCTGTGGCTGCAGATTGGCCATGGTGCGTTGGAGCGGTTAGAGAAAATAGACGATCTTTTGTCCCTCAGGCTCGTGCAGATGCGTTGGAGCGGTGGGAGGGAATAGACGATCTTTGTTCCTCAGGCTCGGGTGGACGAGTAGGATCGCTGAGAGGGAGGGGTAGCGGTGAGAGGAAGAAAACGTTCTGTGTCCCTCGGCTGGTCCAGCGTGGACGTCCCGATCTCAGGCGAGGGTCGCGCCATGACGTTTTCTGCAGTTTTCCCGGTCGTGGGTGATGTCCGGAGAACGGCTCGACTGTGTTGGCTCCGCGTCGAGGTCTCCCTGAAGCCGAAGGGAGAGCAGCTCATCAGGCTGCTGTGTTCGCTGGCAGCGTGTTTTTTTCAGCGTTGGTTCGCCAGCGTGCCCTCTGGGGGGGGAGCAGTGTCCAGTGCAGCGGATGTTAAAAAATAATAAGCAGCGATGCTGTAGTTTTAAGGAAGTTTTATTATCATACCGCCGTCACGGGCTCCGCTCCCGGCGCCGTGCATGCGGCGCCGGGAGCCCAAACGGCTCTCAGAGAAGGAGGACACAATGTCTGTGTCCAGCAGCAGCAGCAGCACCACTCCCATGCTTTACAGTAGGTATGGTGTTCTTTCTCCTCCAAACACGACAAGTTGAGTTTTTACCAAAAAGTTCTATTTTGGTTTCATCTGACCATATGACATTCTCCCAATCCTCTTCTGGATCATCCAAATGCTCTCTAGCAAACTTCAGACGGGCCTGGACTGGCTTAAGCAGGGGGACACGTCTGGCACTGCAGGATTTGAGTCCCTGGCGGCGTAGTGTGTTTCTGATGTAGCCTTTTTTACTTTGGTCCCAGCTCTCTGCAGGTCATTCACTGGGTCCCCCCATGTGGTTCTGGGATTTTTGCTCACCGTTCTCGTGATAATTTTGACCCCACGGGGTGAGATCTTGCGTGGAGCCCCAGATCGAGGGAGATTATCAGTGGTCTTGTATGTCTTCCATTTTCTAATAATTGCTCCCACAGTTGATTTCTTCACACCAAGCTGCTTACCTATTGCAGATTCAGTCTTCCCAACCTGGTGCAGGTCTACAATTTTGTTTCTGGTGTCCTTTGACAGCTCTTTGGTCTTGGCCATAGTGGAGTTTGGAGTCTGACTGTTTGAGGTTGTGGACAGGTGTCTTTTATACTGATAACAAGTTCAAACAGGTGCCATTAATACAGGTAACGAGTGGTGGACAGAGGAGCCTCTTAAAGAAGTTACAGGTCTGTGAGAGCCAGAAATCTTGCTTGTTTGTAGGTGACCAAATACTTATTTTACTGAGGAATTTACCAATTAATTCATTAAAAATCCTTCAATGTGATTTTCTGGATTTTTTTTTTCTCATTTTGTCTCTCATAGTTGAGGTATACCTATGATGAAAATTGGAGACCTCTCTCATCTTTTAAGTGGGAGAACTTGCACAATTGGTGGCTGACTAAATACTTTTTTGCCCCACTGTAAATAAAGTTGAACAACATGAATCAAAATGACATTTTTTGGGGGGGTGCACAGAAATGCCAAAACTACCATGTATTCGGCCTTTTTTAAAACTGATCGCATATTGTATAGACCTGAAAACTATCATATAAATACGATAATTATAGTATATCTGGCAACACTGTACTGTGGTAAGGTGGTCCAGCTGCTGAACAACACCCGCCCCCTCCCCATCCCCAGCGCACCGTGCACCTTGTGTTCACCACATATGCCCAATTATTCTTCAGAGCAAGGCAATCACAGCAACATTATAGTCATATTTTTTAAGTATTAAATCTTCAGTATTCTCTTTTTCTGGTCAAATTTGTAGCTTTTCACTTGTTTTGTTTATGCAGTACTCTGAGTGGTCGTGATGCCGCATATTATCCAATCAGTACGGAGTCAATCCGAAACCCCGTCCACACTTCTAGAAACCAGAGCATGAGGAAACAGAGCGGTGGCTAAACTTTTATTGATAAAAATTACATATGTTGATTATGTTGCTGAGCAACTCCATACTTGGGGATGCACACCCTCGTAACCTCAGCAAAGCACTTATAAAATCTGAGGCCAGTCTGATGAACAATTTGGGAGATATGAGGAACACACAGACGGAGGTTTGTTGCATTTATAGATATACTGTAGATAGATGAGTTCTTATGTTGTGTGTGTGAACCAGAGTTTTTTGTTCATTAATAGAGATTTGCATTCTGGTCATGGTGAAAGGTGAAATTTTGCTAAGACTGCTGCTGCATGTCCTGATCCCACATTGCAGTGCATACCTGGCAGCTCACAATTTAAGGAAAGGTGGTGTGTTGTGTAATGTGTTGTGTAGTTTCATATTCTAAAGAAAATACGGAAAACTCAGTAGACACAGGAATTATTTCAGCACTTTTTTTTTAAACTGCAGACTAATTAGTAGATATAATCTGGTGCACGTATCTGCATTAGGACCAGAGGTTGTGCTTGGATTTATTGCTGTCCATCAAGATGACAGAGGGTTGTAAAAATTCCATCATGACCCATTGTAATCCGTCATTTTTTTAAGCGTATTTTTAAAAGAAAATGTGCCATAAATCACCAAAGGAGCAGTGTCAGTATTGACTTACAACTACCTCCAGTCATACAGAGAAAAACTATTACCAGAGAGAAGAAGAAATTTCCTTTTTATTCTGGCAGTTTTGACCAGATTCATCCCAGTTTGTGCTTGGTGAGAGCAGCTGTAGAAGGCTAAGTGTGCACAGCAACAGTAGGTTCCACAATTTTATCCTGGCTTGGAAGGTAAACTGGTATTATTTAAGATACTAGCAAGGCCAAAGATTCTTGTCTTTTGTGGCCAAACTGAATCTAGGTCAGCAAACAGATGAAGCTCCAAAATTACAAGGAATTGCAGTTAGGAGTTAAATTACATTCCGTCAAAATGGTATGGCCTTGAGAATTTTCCGTCACTGCTAAAAATAATCCTTCAATGACGGAGAATTCTGTTAACACAACCACCGATTAGGACTGCAAATTACTGGGTGATTCCATAATATTTTCATCAGTATTGAACGATTACATATTTTTCCTGACCTTTGAGCTAAGAAAAAAAAATGCAGTTGACTACGACATTTTTCTGTCATTCTTTAATGTTTCTTAAAGCCAGAAGGTTGTCATATTGAATAAAAAGTTTTGACATGTCTGTGATTAGTTCGTTTTTCCTCCAGGACTGGTGATCCATAATTTTTGCCCGGGGTTGTACAGTCTTTATTTTTTTCCCCCCATAATCCCTGTGGGTGTTTCAAAAAACAACTGGCAAACAGACCAACTAAGAGGACTGAACAGATAACCTTGGTGGAGGTAGCAAACATTAGTGCAAACATTATAGTAACTACATTTGCAGCCACACGACAGCTTAACCACACAGGCGTGGCCCAGGTTGCTTTTGGTAGCTGCCTTCAACTTGTCTGCATTGTTGGGTCTGGTGTCTCCTCTTCCGCTTGACAATACCCCATAGATTCTCTGTGGGGTTTAGATCAGTAGAGTTCGCTGGTCAATAAAGCACAGTAATACCTTAGTCATTAAACCAGGTTTTGGTGCTTTTGGCAAGTGCCAAGTCCTGCTTGAAAATGAAATCGCCATCTCCATAAAGCTTGTCAGCAGAGGGAAGTGTGAAATGCTCTAAAAATTTCCTGTGCTGACTTTGGGCTTGATAACACATAATGGACGGACACCAGCAGTATTCAGCTGTAGTAATTAATGTAAGGATTAAATTGTTTTGAAGAACATCTTGACTGTAATGTTGTGTGTTTCAGGTGGGCAAGTCCCAGATCTTCTTGGTTAGTCCGGACACTAAAAAAGTTGTGATAGAGAAGAGTTTCAAAGAAATCTCCTTCTGCTCACAGGTATGAAGCACAGTCAATGTAGAAGAGTATGTGTGAGATTTTGAAGCTCATGGTTCAATTCTTTCCCCAGGGCATTCATCACGTGGATCACTTTGGCTTCATTTGCAGGGAGATGGGGGAAAGTGGAAACTGCCACTTCGTGTGCTATGTTTTCCAGTGTACTGATGAATCACTGGTGAGGTGCTGTTAATGTGGATTCCTGCCATTTGTTGGGTGCTACTACTCTTATGAGATATAATAGTTGTTTAGAGGGAGAAGTAATTTGAGATGTTGGCTTCTTGGTGAATTAATTTTTTTGAAATCAACTGTTAAGATGTACATCAAAATTTTGCACACAGATGTTTGCAGAGAGGTTTCCATGCCACTGACGTTTTTTTGTTTGTGAATATTGAGCATAAACTGTTTTAATGTAAAGCAGACTTGTTTGCAGCAACACCCCTTTTTATAGATGTAAAGTTTAAGTTTTGCATTAAAAATCAGCATGTTCTTGTTGTTTTTATATCAGGAAATATAATTTTGAAAACTAGTTCATATGTTATACACTAATGGAAATAAACTGAAACATTTACAGATGTGGACAACTTTGTTGGTACCCTCTCACAAAACCCCCCACAATTATACCTGAAATAACTTGAAACTGACTAAAGTTTAATAATTGCTTCCCTTTTTGTTTTTATATATTTAACACAAATCAGACTTTGCTTTTGGTTATTGATTCAACTGAATATATAATCAAACAAATTAAAATGGCATGGACAAAAAAGATGGTACCCTTTAATTTAATATTTTGTGGCACCACCTTTTGTAGCAATCACTGCCAACAAGTAATCTCTGTACTTCACAATGAATAGTCTGCACTTGCCAACAGGTAGCTTGGCCCACTCTTCCTGTATAAACTCTCAGGTTTTGAGGGTAGTGTTTCCACACTACCATTTTCAGATCTTTCCATAGATGTTTAATTGGATTAAGATCTGGGCTCATGGAACGCCATTTAAGAATAGTCCAATGTGTTGTCTCACCCATTCTTGAGTGCTGTTGGCTTTGTTTTGGGTCATTATCCTGTTGGGGGAGCTATGACCTGGAACTGACACTGAACTTTCTGACACTGGGCAGTATATTTTGCTCCAGGATGCCTTGGTAGTCTTGAGACTTCATTGTGTTCTGCACAGATTCTAGGTTCCCCATGCCAGATGCAGCAAAGCAACCCCAGAACAAAACCAAGCCTTCTCCATGTTTCACAGTATGGTGTTCTTTGAAAGCTTAATTTTCCTTCTGTAAACATAGTGCTAATGTCATTGGCCAAAAAACTCCAGTTTTGTCTTGTCAGCTCAAAGGACATTCTCCCAGAAACTTTGGGTCTTGTTGGCATGCGTTTTGGTTAACTTCTTGTTTTTCTGTCAGCAGTGGAGGCTTCCTGGTCTTCTTCTTTGCAGCCCAATATTATTCAAAATATGACCATAGTGCTATCAGAAAGTAACAATACTACAGTATGCACTAGCCTTCTGATCAACCTGGGGTTGCAATCCTCTTGCTTCCACATCCTGGGAGGTTGGCTACAGTCCCATGAGCTTTAAACTTTTTATTAGTATTATTGGCAACTGTGGTCACAGGAACATGAAACTGCTTGGAGATAGTCCTATATAGCCTTTAACTTTAACATGGTTATCTATTCTGAGCTCCTCAGACAACTCTGTCCTTTGCTTTCTGTGGTCCATGTTCAGTGTGCTTCACACAATGATGCCAAACTACACAGTAGCATGTTTTCTTTTTCCCCCCATTAAATAGGCTGAATGGCTGTTGGCAAATGCAGACGTCTCATTGTGAAGTACAGAGATCGCTTGTTGGCAGTGATTGCTGCAAAAGGTGGTGTCACAAAATAGTAAATTTAAGGGTACTGTGGGCACCCAGCACAATGCAGACTGATAATATTCACGCTCAGCAGGGATTGCATACGAACAGAGAGCCCTAGGGGGACAACCAAAACAATGACTATTGTTATACATCCCCGGAGTAAGGAGAGGAATTCCGGCACCATTTAATCACGCGATTGATATGTATTTACTGATATGTATATCAATATGCAAATGTGCCATGCATTCTCTCTTGTCTGTATAAAAGAGCTGACTTTACATGCCTCAAGACAGCGCACTCACAGAGCACACACAGACACAGCACAGCGCTACTGTGTGTCTCATGATGATGGAGGAATAAAACTCTGAAACCTTCAGCTCGCCGTGTCTCGCCTGAACTTATTTTGTTCCTCCACAGTTTTTTTGTCCATGCCATTTTAATTTGAATATTTTATAGAATAAACTGAATTATCAAAAGCAAAGTCTGATTATTTTTTTTGTTAAACAATAAGGGATGCCATTAAACTTCTGTCAGTTTCAAGTTCTTTCAGAGATGGTTTTTTTTGTTGTTGTTGTTTGTTTTTGGTGGAAGGATACCACTAAATTTGTCCACATCTGTATAAGTGTAATAAGGGATGAATTGTGTTTTTCTATTCTAGGTGGATGAGATCATGCTTACTTTGAAGCAGGCATTCTCTGTGGCAGCCCTGCAGCAGACAAAGACCCAGACTCAGCAGTGTGACAGCTGCCCCATGCAGCAGCTCCACAGGCTGTGTGAGAGAATAGAAGGTTGGAAACTGTCCTTGAACTACTTGACACAAATAAAAGCAACTGTCTATTTTTTTGGGATTAGATAGAGATTTTATTCTGTTTAATGCTGCTGTGATGCCAAAATGCTGTTCGACCATACAGAAAACCTGAGCTTTTTAAAAAAACAAAAGTATTAATTTATTTTATTTTGTCCACTCTTCATACCACTGTGGTAGAAAATTTCCGGCAAAGGGAGTTCCTTTTTCGCTCCTGTTCGACTACTTAAGGGAAATAATTTGGCTGACAGTGGAGCAGTCTGAACAGCTGCTAGCCTCAAGCTCATTTACATTTGATAAATGCAGCCTGTTACAACTTTAGAAAGTGCTTTATGGTCCCTATGAGATGTGATGCTTACATGAACTGTTGGTTAACGTTGAATCCTTTCTGTACCAACATATACTGTAACATTTGCAAGTGAACACAAGCTAGATACGATCATCATCATCATGCAGCTTCTTGATGATCTCATGCTATATGTTGTTCTTGATTTGATTGAGTACTCATTGTGATGTTTATTATATAATTTTTTGGGGGTGCATTTTGACTTGGAAGTGCCACCACCTTAAACAATGAAACTCCAATATGTAGTTCTGCAAGCACAAGTCATCTGGGATCAGGTCCAGTGTATAATTTTTTTTTCTCACCTGCACGATTGTTGCATAGTGGTGCCGATATGCTTATAAGAACCCATTTTAATCTGTTCAAATTAATTCCTGTGATTTTTTTTTTTCCAAAAATCCTTGCTAGGTAGAAAACAGCCTTTAGACTCCAGTCTTTCTGCACATTTATACAGCAGACCTGTGTATATACAACAAATTTACTTTCTCTTCTATTTATCCCAAATAAATTGCTAAATAATATATATATTATACTATAAAGAAAAAAATGTGAAAGAATATGGGGTTTTCTCTTGTACATTTTAATTCTGTATTTACTTATTATTCAGGTCTTCACCCATCTAAAACCAAGCTGGAGCTCCAAAGACATTTGGCTTCTTTGAACAATGAGGAGCAAGCTTCAATCTTTGAAAACACAATGGTAAGCCTGTTCAGTCCATGACCCTGAGAGTCTTGTTGAATTAAATCTCTGTAGGATTAAAGTTTTGTTTCATTTGGCTCATTCTTTACACACAACTTAAATGTGTCTGCTACACTTTTCCTTTGTAAATGTTGGTTTTATCTTTTTTGTTTTATCTAATTTAATATTTAGACTATTGCTGATGTCTACTCTGTATGACTCACCTGATCCCTGTTGGTGGTTAAGCTGAACTGCAGCAGAGCAGCATCACCAAAGTGCAACCTTGTGAACATACTTTTAGGGAATTGCCTTCTTAAATCGGAAAGAAGGTTTAGAATATATATGAATCGGTGAATTCCAAAAGGGCCCAAGTCCACACTTTTTCAAAACCCAGATATTACATATGTTTAATGAACTTAACGAGACAAGCTATCTGATTATGTGCAAAAACGTCCCAAGTCAACTTTAATGCATTGACTATTCACAGCATTGTTTATGCATTGAGTGCATGAGAGACCCAAGTCCAGGACTTGGGCCCTTCCTGCATGGATTAAACTTAAAGTCATAGGTGGCAGCACCAGTCATCCAAGATGTTCAGAAATTGGCGAAATATCTTTCACCAGAGGCTCAGCAGTTCCTCAGTAATTTTAACAGTTTGTGATGCTAGGCGTGAAGATGAGTCTGACTTTGATGATTAGTTACCAGTAGATGGACCTCTATGTTAATCTGCCCACTTTTGGATGAAAATCTCATTTACTGGCAGTTATCAAAACAATAGTTTGAATATAAAGTGATCATAAAAGGTGTTCAAAACATGGCATAATTAAAAAAAAAGTTTTCAACATGTGAGAAATAGATGTTATGTGCTTCTTTTCATATGTTCTTATTGTTTAATTCAAGAAGGGCCCAAGTCCAGGGACTTTAGTTTGCCAATCCTCTGAAATTAAAAAAGTGAAATGCTTCATATTATAACATTTCTAAGCTATGGCCTTGTGCTATATCTGAGTAAAGTATGAACCATCTGGCAAAGACTACCTTTGAGATATGCAATTTATTTGATTTCCTGCAAAAACATATTTCTTGGGCCCCTTTTGAATTCACCGTTTCATATGCAATACTGTACATCCAATCCAACTTTATTTATAGGCACCTTAAAACAACCAAACTGGACCAAGGTGCTGTACAGAAAAGTAGGAAACATAATAAATACATAAAAAACATAGCAGCTCAACTACTAAAATCAAATTAAATGTATACATTAAAACAAGAGCAAAAAAATCATACAACAAATGACTTCTTCTTTCGGGTACTCCCTTTAGGGGTCGCCACAGTAGATCATCTGCCTCCATCTCATCCTATCCCTTGCATCTTCTTCTGTTACACCAACCCTCTCCATGTCCTCCTTCACTACATCCATGAATCTTCTCTGTGGTCTTCCTCTTTTCCTCCTGCCTGGCAACTCCATCTTCATCATCCTTTGTCCAGTATATCCACTATCCCTCCTCTGCACATGTCCAGACTATCTCGGCCTTGCCTGTCTTACTTTGTTTCCAAATCGCTCAGTGTGAGCTGTCCCTCTGATATACTCATTTCTAATCCTGTCCCTCCTAGTCACTCCCAATGAAAATCTTAGCATCTTCAATTCTTCCACCTCCAGCTCCATCTCGTCTTTTTGTCAGCACCACCATCTCCACAAACCATACATCATAGTAGGTCTCATTACCGTCTTGTAAATTTTCCCTTTCACTCTAGCTGCTACTCTTCTGTCACAAATCACCTCTGACACTCATCTCCACCCTGCTTGCACTCTCTTCTTCACCTCTCTTGTGCATTTTCCATTGCTTTGGATGGTTGACCCCAGGTATTTAAACTCATCTACTTCCACTACGTCTACTCCTTCCATCTTCACCATTACACCTGCCTCCCTCTCATTCATACTCATGTATTCTGTCTTGTTTCTACTGACTTTCATTCCTCCACCTCTCCAGATTCTCTTCCACCTGTTCCCTACAGATCACAATGTTGTCTGCAAACATCATGGTCCACGGGGACTCCTGCCTGACCTCATCTGTCAGCCTGGCCATCACCATAGCAAACAAGAAGAGGCTCAGAGCCGATCCCTGATGTAATCCCATCCCCACCCTGAATCCATCTGTCACTTCTACAGTGCATCTCACCACAGTCTTGCTGTCCTCATACATGCCCTGCACCACCCTCACATATTTCTCTGCCACTCCTGACTTCCTCATACAGTACCACACTTCCTCTCTTGGCTACCCTATCATATGCTTTCTCTAGATCTACAAAGACACAGTGCAACTCCTTCTGTCCTTCTCTATACTTCTCCATCAACACTGTTAAAGCAAACATTGCATCTGTAGTACTCTTTCTTGGCATGAAACCATACTGCTGCTCACTGATTGTCACCTCTTCTCTTAACCTGGCTTCAACAACTCTTTCCCATATCTTCATAGTGTGGCTGAACAACTTTATGCCTCTGTCGTTACTATAGGTCTGAGCATCACCTTTGTTCTTGAAAATTGGTACCAAAACACTTCTTCTCCACTCCTCAGGCGCCCTCTCGTTGTCCAAGATTGTGTTAAACAGTCTGGTTAAAAAGTCCATTGCCATCTCTCCTAAACATCTCCATACCTCCACAGGTATGTCATCTGGACCAACTGCCTTTCCATTCTTCATCCTCTTCAAAGCTGCTCTCATTTCTGCGTTGCTAATCCTCGGTACTTCCTTGTTCACTATCTTTCCTTCATCCACCCTTCTCTCTCTCTCATTTTCTTTATTCATCAGCTCTTCAAAGTACTCCTTCCACCTTCTCAACACACTCTCGTCATTTGTTAGTACATTGCCATTTCTGTCCTTACTCAATCTAACCTGCTGTACATCCTTTCCAGCTCGATCTCTGTCTAGCCAATCAATACAAGTCCTTTTCTCCTTCCTTAGTGTCCAGCCTGTCATACAACTCACTATATGCCTTTTCCTTTGCCTTTGCCTCCTCTCTTTAGAGGCCCATGCGCCTAGATTCCAAATACTCCTGTCTACTTTCTTCATCTCCCTGACTATCCCACTTTTTCTTTGCTAACCTCTTCCTTTGAATACTTTCCTGTACCTCCTCATTCCACCACCAAGTCTCTTTGTCTCCCTTTCTCTGTCCACTGGATACACCACATACCTTTCTACCTGTTTCCCTCAATACTTTTGCTGTACTTTCCCAGTCATCTGGTAATTCTTCCCTACCACCCAGAGCCTGTATCAACTCCTTCCTGGACTCTGTGTGACCTTCTTCCTTCTGTAACGTTCCCCACTTAATCTTTGTCTCTGCCTTCACTCTCTTCCTCTTCTTGGTTTCCAGTCATCCTACAGACTACCATCCGATGCTGTCTAGCTACATTCTCCCCAGCCACCACCTTGCAGTCTCCGATCTCTTTCAGATTTCTCCTTCTGCATAAAATGTAGTCTACCTGTGTGCACCTTCCTCCACTCTTGTAAGTCACCCTATGTTCCTCTCTCTTCTTGAAGTATGTGTTCACCACAGCCATTTCCATTACCATACAACAAATAACTCACAAATAAAATCAATTGAATCAGTAAAATCAATAAAATCAACGACCAAATGCCAAGGAGAACTGATGGGTTTTAAGATGAGATTTAAAAACGGACTGAAGAAGCCTGTCTGATATGAAGAGGCAACTCGTTCCAAAGTTTAGGAGCTGCCACAGGGAAGGTATGGATGGTCCCCTTGGAGCTTTTGCTTGGTTTTAGGTACACTCAGGAGCAGCTGATCAGTGACCTAAGAAGGCGGTAGGGTTTGTAGTGATGTAGTAGCTCAGAGAGATGGGGCGGAGCCAGGCCATTTAGGGATTTAAAAGCAAATAAAAGAATTTTAAAATGGATCCTGAAATGTATGCCAGTTAAAAGACGTGCAGCTGCATTTTGCACCAACTGGAGATGAGCAACGGAAGACCCACTAATCCCCATAGCCACATATATAATCTAATTATATAAAATTCAGTGGCGGACCGTGTATTTTACAACTAGGCCTTCAGTGGTGATCCAACTGATTAAAGTGCCATCCATACCAAGGACCATAAAAACTGCCCATAGGGCCATCCACACAAAGCATGTTAAAGATAACTTTAACTATAAAATTATAGTTTTAAAAATCTTCACCTTTTCGTTGTGGAGCATTGTTTCTCTGGCACTTGTTTGTTGCGCTGCAGATCCACTCTTGTTTTCCCAAAGGTTTTTAAAAATACTTTTGTTTGTAAGTGTCTGGCTATGCTTTGGTGTCTTGCTGCTGGCTTGGTTAGACGGCTCAAGTTTGTAAACCCTGTCTGGCTCCAAGTATCTACTTGATCAGTTGCAAACAACAGGCATTCCCAGTAAAATAATTTGCAGCACTCCTCGGAGCCTGTAATCCAAGGATACTGCTCGTTGCTAATATGGAAGTGGCGGACAAACCCTTTCCCCAGCTGAGACAGGCCTGCTACCTTCGGGGTTGGCTGACCTCTCTTCACAATGACCAGCTTTTCTTGAAAAGTCCGTCTGGAAAATTGATTTTTTTTTTTTTAAATATCAGCGACCAGATGATACAGTCATCTACACACATGGGAAGTATGCCAAACAAGTGGCTGACAAGTTAATGATAGCAATGGAGAAAGTGTCAAAATGGCTTAATCAATCATGCCTTACTCTGAACGTAGGGAAAACAGCTACTGTGTATTTTACCAACAAAAAAAATCATACGCACTATCCGACTATAACTGTAAATGGAGCAAATATAGAAAATGTAACATAGTTTAAGTATTTGGGTGTCACATTAGATCCCACGCTCAGCTTTAAAAAGCACATAAACGGATGAGCCGCACTCTGAAATATAACTTTTCAAACTTTCGTTGCATCAGAAACTCACTTACTCTAAAAGGATCAAAAACCTTTTTGAATGCCATGATTTTGACTCATTTCTGCTATTGCATCTCTTGCTGGTCACAAACCAACAGTATGACTCTGAAACCCTTGGAATCCCTGTATAAACAATCCATAAAATTCTGGATAAGAAGACACAACAGTATCACCATTGTGGTATACTTGCCAAACACAAGATGTTTAGCTTTGAAAATATGATCATGTATGCAGATATACAGTTGGTTTTTAAAATTATCCATGGTTCTGCACCCCCGCCCCTTAAAGGTGTGTTCACACCAAATGTGAACAGGTGGCACAAATCCATATAAAGTGAATGGGAAGACATGAGTACACACAAATTTGCACTGTCACGCGTTAGCTAGCTAGCTAGCTGCTAGCGTTGAGATTCTGCTGTCACTGGAGTAAAAGTATCACCACTGCAGAGTAAACTAGTTGAAAATGAGAATCACTGGGAGACAGGAGGACCAGGAACTCTTCAGCTGAATCGGGATTTTGGAGTTATTTACCCACAGTTTCTGGCCACGGATGTCCTAGCAAGCTAGCAATGTAAACACCCATCATCTATGAAGTTTTGGAGGCTTGAGACAACATTTTCAGGTGAGCCACCGGTCAGATAATGTAAACCTAAGCATGACGTTATTTTGGGAATTTCCACAGCAGGTTGAACACAGCTGCAGAAGTTTTAAAGACAACTCGCCTGTCTGCATCTCACTATTCATGTTGTTTACATTGAGTTGTAATGTAATCGTGCTGCGCAAAAAATTTGCCTGTTCATGTTTGGTGTGACTGCACCTTAAGACTTTTGTGTATCTGACTTCTGAACAAAATACCAGAGTAACAAGGACTTCCTCTAGGTGGCATTGTTGCATCCCCTTATGTAAAACTGCTTTTGGACAATCAGCTTTCTCATACAAAACTATAACAGAATGGAACAAGCTCCCCACTGCTTTGAAGATCAGAACAAATTACAGAGACTTTTCCACAGACACTAAATAATGGATTTTAAGTAATCAAGCCTGCCAACATTGACACTCTCCCTTAAATGGGATTTGAAATTGTACTCTTAAATTGCTTTTATGTGTGCTGCTTCTCTTATCTTTTTACCTTTTAAACTTACTTCCTGCTTGTTTCAGGGTCAACAGTTTGTGAAACCCAACCTGAATTACTTTCTATATATGCTGTTTTTCTTTTAATATATTCCTGCCTGCCTCAGGAACTACAGATGGAAATTAGTGAGGATGCTATAATCTGGTCGAGAGCATCTTTACCCTGTGTTTAATGTTTTTTTTCTGTACATTATCCCTGACAAATAAACCAATAAACGAAACTAAAACTAAACCAAATCATTTTCCTCTCCCCGTCAGCCATTGTGGGTGGAAAAACAGCTATTATATTTAAAATGGATATATTGTAGCTACTTAAGCAAGTCCTTGCACTGGCTTCTTGCTAGCTAGGATGCTCTGTAGTGTGGCTGGAGGAATTTAACCATCCAATCAAAAGACGAGAAAATGCAGACATTCTCTAATACCTTCTATGTGTACCCCTGGACGTATAGAAGACCTCTGATTGATTAAAGCAACAGTATAAGTCTAACAGGTAATTTAACTCACAGAGTGCACTGTTAATTCCTGAAGGCCCAAGGCAGATTTGCTTGACCCTGGCAACACAGATGACTGGAATATGATTGGACAAAAAAAAAACCAAAACAGCAAAAACAAAAGTAAAATTCTAACATGCATTACACTACTAGAAGGAGTGCAACCAAAAGAAAAGCTAAAAAATGAAGCAGTTAGACTATTGGGAATAATTTAATACATCCTCATGGAACAAATATAAGAATGTAGGTTGTAAATCTAATTCTGAGCAGAGAAGGCTTTGCTGGCCCTGAGGGTCCGCCACTGATAAAACTGTGTTTTTGTGTCCAGAGAGCTCGTCCTAAGAATGATCAGGAAGAAAATGAGTTGGTGATGGCTTCTTTGAGAAATCTGTATGAGGAGAGACAGAAGAGTCATCAGCACACACTTCCTGTGGACAACAAACGGGTATCTTGGCTTAGTTAAAACATACATTTATAATGTAACATTAAGTTCTGCATGTTTCTTTAGCATCAGCATTCATCTAACATTTGGTCTCTGAAAAAGGACTATTGGAAAAATACACTGACTTTAATAGGTACATCTGTTCAACTGCTTGTCAATGCAAGTATCCAATCATCAATCACAGGGTAGTAATTCATTTCATTTGGGCATTTAGACATGGTCAAGATGAGCTGCTGAAGTTCAAACTGAACATCAGAATGAAGAAATTTTGATTTATACGAGTTTGAACATAGAATGGTGGTTGGTACCATACACCCATCTTTAGGGTTTACAGAGAATGGTCTGGAAAAAGAGAAAATGTACAGTGAGCAGCAGTTCTCTGGGCTCAAATGACTTGCTGATGGCAGAGGTTGAAGGAGAATGGACAGAGTAGCTTGAGCTGACAGAAAGGCAACAGTAACTCAAATAACCACTCATTTCCACTGTTGTATACAGACAGTATCTGTGAAAGCACAGCACATTGATCCTGAAAGCAGATGGGCTACAGCAGCAGAAGACCTCAACTGGTGCCACTCTTGTCAGCCAAGAACAGGAAACTGAAGCTACAGTTCACACAGACTCACCAAAATTGGACAATCCACCTTATTCTCCCCATGATCCCTTGCATGAATGATGGGCACAACTTCCGGTCCTAGTTTAGAACATGTGGTTGTCACTGAAATGGGACACTTTTCCTTGTTTAAAAAACAATGACTTCAACATCAAAAATGTGGGAACACGGCTAGATGCTAACACTGTAACCAAATAAAAGCTGAGATATACTGTAGCAATGTCTCCACCACAATACAGTCGGATGCTTTTTGTTAAAATGTGTTGGACATACCTCAGAGTAGATGTAGAATCTAGTCAGAGCCACAAAGAACCACAACACCGTGCTTGGGTGTTTTAATGTCAGGGTAAATACAGACAGCTGTAGCTGTTTGTTTTACCTCAAAATTAAAATGCTCATGCTGCTGTCATGCTATGAATGCTTGTTATTTAACTTAACACATACAGACATTTTCTGACAGTTGTTCCAAATTTTATTGATCTATATTTTGTGATAATTTAAAAATTATACATGCTGAAGCTGCTAATATCAAGTCCATATCGTTCCAAGGCAGTGCAACGAAAACAGTTTTTTTGTTTGTTTTTTTTTTGCATTCGTTGCACTGTTTTTCCCCAAAAAACTATTTTGGGGGAAAAACAAATAATCTTAGGAAGCAAACTGTTACTATTTTTTTTATTTATCATTTTACTTCATGCAGCCTTGCATCTGGTGACATATATGACGCATAAACGTCAGATCTGTGACATTCATACAAGTGAAAACATACCTGGTGCTCTTGCGTCTGTACCACCAATCACACCAACAGTCCTCTTTAGTTTTCAGTGCATGATCTATGCATTGCCGGTGAGAAGCCTCCATTTATACAGTCTATGGCACAACCATGAACACCAGCAACAAGTACCAGAACTACGCCAAAGCATTTAGAAAATACAAAAACTACAGGGGCTGAAATTAGCTGCCACTTGAGTGCAAAACACGTATGTGGACTATACATTAAAATGAATTTGAAAAACTTTTAAAACGCTATTTTAAATGCCCCACTACTCCACTCTTACTAATTTAACACTACTTCAGCTGAAACTGGAAGTTGTGCCCATAATCGTTTGTACAGCAGTGCCCTCAGGAATAAGGTGGATAGAAAATTGGATAAATATTACCTGGTCTGAGTCTTTTTACTGCAACATTCAAGTGCATGGAGCATTATGGATGTGCAGCCAATAAATCTGTGGCAACTGCGTTATGTTAGCATATCAATATGGAGCAATATTTCTGAGGAATATTTTCCAGCACCTTACTAAATCTATGCCATGAAGAATTAAGGTCTATAAGGGCAATATGGATCCAACCCAGTGCAAGCAAAATGTACTTATAAAGTGTCCAGTGAATGTAACTGTTATACCCACTTTAGACAGGGGTGGCGATTGTTGAGAGATCTGGCCAATTTTTTTTTTTTTTTTTTATTTGTCATTGATGCTTCAGTGATCTCCACAGTCTCCTCAAAGTTTTGACTCTGTCCAGAACACACAAGGATGTCCCAGACTATTCCAAAGATTAAAAATTGGCCCAATCTCTGAACGATCTCTGTGCTGTGTAAAGGGGCCCTTAGAAATGAATAGCTGTTATAGTGTGGGTCTGAAGGGCTCGTTTATGCTTTTGAATATATTTTTTTTTTCTGTAACATTTCTTCCTCTGTGTTTAGGTGTGTGAAGATGTGCCTTCAGCCCCTGCAGAGGCACAGACACAAAGTAGCAGTCGACTTGAGCAGTTCAAGACCCGAGCTAAACGCTCTCTCACAGAGTCTCTGGAGGGCATTTGGAAGGTAACCGTATCCTCCTGAAAAAACTGGATAAGCTGTATTTTTGTGGTCTTGATTTCTGTGCTGTTATCCAGTATACAGTTGATCCAGTAGTTTTCTTCAGAAACATGTACATAGGACTTTTCACTTCTTCTAGGGTGGTTATATTTTTGGTGCAATTTGTCCATCTGTCTGACCATTAGCAGGATCTTCCAAAACTGCTGAACTTTTTTTTTTGTTTGTTTTTTTACTGCAGTTTAGAGGGAAAAAAAACGGAGCTTGGCGACAAGACTTAATTAGATTTTGGAAGTGAATAAAGGGATGCTGTGTGTGTGTGTGTGTTTTGTGAAAAAAATTAGGACACTATGAAAGCCTGTGTTTTGGGGTTTTTTTTACATTTGGACATATGGATATTTAACATCAATTTTAATAATACTGGGAGATTCAAGTAATATAACTAAACAATTAAAACTGAAGAAAAGACTTTGTAAAATTTTCTGTAAAATGTAATTCTAAAAACATTGAATTTCTGGTGAGGAATAAATTAAGACCCCCCTCCCCTCCACACACACATTTATTCCCACTTAAAATGGCTGAAATCACACACGTGGATCACATCAGGTGCACATGATTAGAAGATTGTTACTCAGCATTTTGAAGGAGGCTTGTCCTATTTAAACCTCAGACATTTAGTATGGTATGCTCCTGACTGTTGAAGTGAGAGTGAACACCATGGTGAGATCGAGAGAGCTGTCTTGAGGCCTTCAGAAAGAAGATTGTAGCAGCTTATGAGTCTGGTAAGGGATTTAAAAAGATCTCAAAAGAATTTGAAATCAGCCATTCCACTGTCCGGAAAATAGTGTACAAGTAGAGGACATTCAAAAGAACTGCCATCATGCCCAGGTCTGGCCGTCCAAGCAAGTTCACCCCAAGAGCAGACCGCAGGATGCTAAAAGAAGTCTCCAAAAACCCTAAAATGTCATTACGGGACCTTCTGCATGCTCTTCCTACTGCTGATGTGAAAGTGCATGCCTCTACAACCAGAAAGAGACTGCACAAGTTTAACTTGCATGAGAGGTGTGCAAGGAGGAAACCTTTGCTCTCTAAGAGAAACATGAAGGCCAGAGAGAATGTAGGCAAAGATCCGGACTTCTGGAATAATGTTCTTTGGGCAGATGAGTCTAAGATTGAATTATTTGGACACCAGAACAGAGGACGTGTTTGGCGTAGGCCAAATACAGCATTCCAGGAAAAGAACCTCATACAACTGTAAAGCATAGAAGTGGAAGTGTCATGGTTTGGGGATGCTTTGCTGCAGCAGGACCTGGCCAGCTCACGTCATAGAATCCATCATGAATTCTACCGTGTATCAGAGAATGCTTGAGGACCACATGAGACCATCTGTAAAAAACTTAAAGCTGAAGCAGAATTGGACCCTGCAACATGACGATGACTCAAAACATACCAGTAAATCCACCAAGGACTGACTAATGGCCGACTCAAAGCCCAGATCTTAATCCCATTGAGATGCTGTGGGGGTGACTTGAAATGGGCTGCACTTGCAAGAAACCCCTCAAACATCTCACAGCTGAAAGAATTCTGCATTGAAGAGTGGGGCAAACTTTCCTCAGATCGATGTCAGAGACTGGTAGATGGCTACAAGAAGCATCTTACTGAAGTTATTTGAGCCAAAGGGGGTAACATTAGCTATTTGGCGGTAGGGCATCCTAACTTTTTCCTCAGTTAGAATGCACATTTTTGTTGATATCTTTTGTTTAATGAGTAAAACAAGGTTAATTTTTGATAACCTGCAATTAAATCACCTTTTCCAGAGATAAATGAACACAAGATTAGACATCAATATGTGAACATTTTGTTACGGTCCGGCCCTCACGGACCGCTAATGAGACGCTATAGGTGACCAGTGAGTTTGTGTATTTATTAAACAATGACAAAAAGGGACAAAATAATGAGCCACGAGGGGCTAAACACAAATAAGGACCAAGGCAAGAATACACTGACGATAAACATTGATTAAGGAATAAACTTACAGAAAGCAGCGAGGAGTCAGAGGATGACTGGAGCCGGGATGTAGGGACTCCAGCCTAACGTTGGGAGACCAGCGTTATCCATAAGTGAGGTCACAGCCCCGAGCAAACAGAGCTGCTCCCTTAAATAGGGCTTTGAGAGATTAATCAGCTGATGAAAGGTCATCAGCTGATTGGAATCTCGCCGTTCAGCGGAGCTTCGCTCTGACAGCCAGAAGCCCCGCCGAGACGCTGTCAGAATAAAAGCCCGGAGGCTTAGTGGTGCACCTGAGAAGAGAATGGAGAACAACCGGACAATCCGAGTGCCAACAAAGTCGGCACACGGACCATGACAGTTGCCCCCGTTCACGAAGCGGATTCCAGACGTGGTGTAACATCGAGGCCCCATCGAGGACAACATGACCGCCCCGAGGAGGGGGAAAAAGGCCGAGGAGGGTCAGAACCAGGAGACAAAGGCAAACACAGAGAATAAACCATGGAGCAATTACAGAGCATAGAAAAAAGACACAAAACACTCCATAATGCACAGATGACAGCCAGTCAGGACAATAAATACGAATAACAGAATATTAAGCCTACAGGTCACAAACAGAAATACCAGGTAAAAAACCCAAAACATACAGGCGCAGAAGAAATAAACTGCAACAATCATCCTTCAAAAGGGGAGGAAGAGGAGAAAAAAAAAAACACTCTAAATAGCGGCGAATACATACAGCACAATGAGAAACAAGAACTGGCAGAGACAACAGCAGAGCACATCTCAGACTATTGAGGAAGGAAAAAAAAGGCACACGCAAAAGTGCGGCTATAAACAGTTCAGAATAGTCTAAGACTTCAAACAAAAACACCCCTACTCACTCGGGGGTGGGGGGGGGAGGACAGGAATGACGACAGGCAGAGCGCAATGGAGAGAAAAAAAAAAACAAGTTCAGGTGGCCTGCCTGCGTCTAGCGTCCAGATCACAAATGAGGGGAAAAGGAAGAGTTCGGGCGGCCTCCCCCAGTTCCAGGCCCGGAGAGACAGAACCTCCGGCGGCCGAACCAAGTCGCCCAGTAGAAAGTTCAATTTGTCGGGTGGCCGACCCAGAACGCCAAACCGGTGAAAAAGTTTCCCATGCGGCCGATCCGTATCATCAGGCCAACAGGACCATGGGGAGATTCGGAGACGGCCTCCTTATGGCGAGAAGCGGCGAGAGAGAGCCGAGCCAATCACAGGAAATCCCTGCGGCACCCGATGGAGGGAAAGAGGAAACGGGACAGAACAAGGGGCCAATCCAACTAAGATCAGTGGAGGATCTGCAGCTCCACCTCCGAACGTCACCAGAACAGGCGCTGTCCTCCTGTCGGACCCCAGGCGAGCCCGCGCTGCACCCACGATGGACCCTGATCGGATCGCAGCTGCACCCACGATGGACCCCGACTGGGTCGCGGCTGCACCCATGATGGACCCCAACTGGGTTGGAACAGCACCAAGGACGACCTCCAACCCCGAACCTGGAACCTCCAGAGCAGAGACCAGGACCGACTCATCATCGGCGACCCTAGGAGAAGGCTCAGGAGAGGGAACAGAACCGGAAACAAGATCACCGGTAGCGACAGAACCCGGCGAGACAAGCTTGGATGCAGCGGACGGCTGCACCCAGCTCATCTCCCCAAGAGACGGGCAAAAATGCTCCAGAGTAGAAAGAAGGAAGACAAAGTAGAGCACTTGCCTGATCTTGAGTTCTGTTGCCGTCCAGGACTTCAGCGATCCGGGCTCAGGACGAAGAAGGACCTCCTCCGGCTCCCACTCGGCCACAGCGGGCTCCACAGCTGGCATGATGGTCACCACAGTCTGAGGACCCTTCAACGCTGAAGACCACGCCGACGATCCGCACGGCGTGGTGGCAGGAGATCCTCGACCTGCTGGGTCGAACTGCTCCTCCATGGAGACCCGGGGACGCTTCGTTGTCGGCGCAGGCTCCAACTTGTGGTCCGCCCTCCTCCTCTGCCCGTGTCGTGGCTGCGGGGCTGGAACCAGGCTCTCCAGGCCCGCAGGCTCCCTCCTCGTCCCGCGGCGTAGGCCTGGCGCCGCGGAACGCTCAGGGGAAGGAGACACAAAGGTAGCAGGTCCATAATTAGTTACTGCAGCAGGTGGAGGAAGCTCGGGGGACTGTGAACCCCGAACTCCACCCCCAGGAATCAAGCAAGGTAATCCACCCAATGAAGGAAAAGAATGAAGAGTCACTTGCCTGATCCGCTGAGGCCCGATAGGACCCGCCACAGTGGACTTGGATCTTCCCTTCCCCCGCTGGATGGAGACGGAGGACCCCCCGGGAAGACAAAGAGGAGCCTCTCGCACCGGACTGGGAACAGGAGCAGCCGGGGACGGACTCATGGAGTACACAGCAGCTGGAGGGGGCGTCGAGGAGGGGGGAGGAACAGCCGAGGTGAACCGGGATCAAGGAGCTGACGGAACAGTGGGGACAGATGACCCAGAGGTGGAGGCGGCTGTCTTACTCCTCCGACGAGACCCGGAGACTGCAGCTGGCTGGGAGACAGAGTTTGTGCGGCTACCCGGAACTGGATCCGGACGGGGTTCTCACTGAGGCTTGCAATCAGGGTGGTGACAACGTTTTCCGGCACAGGGCGAGGCGAAGGTGAGGTTAGGGAAACGCCGCTCCTGCGCGGAAACGGAGGCGAGCAGGTCCGCGTATTCGGGGTAATCATACAGGTCCGGATTCCTCTCCACCAGCCTGACCGCCGCCGTCACATGCTTCATAATCTGTGTGGGATGGAAGGCGGAGCGAGCTGCAGCCACTCGGTCCCGGATGGAAGTCATTGTCAGCTGTAAATCCTCCGGGGGAATCCCGACTGACGTCTCACTCCATTGGGGATGACCTCTAGACGGAGCGAACTCCTGGACAGGATGAGGGACAGGAATGGGATCCCAGAGCGAGGATGCCTCCTCTACGGCTTCCTGCCGGAGTTTCCCTCCAGCCCACGGAGCTTCTCCCGGTGTGCTGAGATGTCCGCCATCCTCGCCGTGATTTCAGGGTGGTTGGAGTAGCAAGGATAGCTGTTAATGGTTGCCTCAGCGAGGTCCAACTACCAGCATGCATCGCTGGGAGTGTCATACAGGCGAGCGGTGAAAAAGACTCCATCAATTTCGTCGAGGGCCCTCACCAGCTCGTAGCCCAGGCTCTTAGCGTAGCACTGGGGTGGTGCCATCTCCCAGCGCACTGGTACAAGAACAGGGAAAAAACTACAAGTCCAAAAACAAAACTCACGGGCACCGGCGTCTCCTTTGGCTGCGACCTACTGTTATGGTGCAGCCCTCACGGACTGCTAATGAGACGCTATAGGCGACCAGTGAGTTTGCGTATTTATTAAACAATGACAAAAAGGTACAAAATAATGAGCCACGAGGGGCTAAACACAAATAAGGACCAAGGCAAGGATACACTGACGATAAACACTGATTAAGGAATAAACTTACAGAAAGCAGCGAGGAGTCAGAGGATGACTGGAGCCGGGATGTAGGGACTCCAGCCTAACTTTGGGGAGACCAGCGTTATCCATAAGCGAGGTCGCAGCCCCGAGCAAACAGAGCTGCTCCCTTAAATAGGGCTTTGAGAGATTAATCAGCTGATGAAAGGTCATCAGCTGATTGGAATCTCGCCGTTAAGCGGAGCTCCGCTCTGACAGCCAAGAAGCTCCGCCGAGACGCTGTCAGAATAAAAGCCCGGAGGCTTAGTGGTGCGCCTGAGAAGAGAACGGAGAACAACCGGACAATTCAAGTGCTGACAAAGTCAGCACACGGACCATGACACATTTCTTAATAAAGAACTAAATATTTAATTGGGGTGTCCTAATTTTTTTTCCACACGACTGTGTGTGTGTGTGTGCGTGCACACACACACAGTGATGTGGAAAAGTGTTTGCCCCCTTCCCGATTTCTCTTTTTTTTATGTTTATCGCACTTAAATATTTCAGATCATCAAACAAATTTAAGTATTTGACAAAGATAACACAAGTAAACACAAAATGCAGTTTTTAAATGGTGTTTTTTTTTATTAAGGGAAAAAAAATCCAAACCTACATGGCCCTGTGTGAAAAAGTGATTGCCCCCTAAACCTAATAAGTTGTTGGGCCACCCTTAGCAGCAACAACTACAATCAAGCATTAGCGATAACTGGCAGTGAGTCTTTTACAGCGCTGTGGAGAAATTTTGACCCACTTATCTTTGCAGAATTGTTGCAATTCAGCCACATTGGAGGGTTTTCAAGCATGAACCATCTTTTTAAGGTCATGCTACAGTATCTCAATCAGATTCAGGTTAGGACTTTGACTACACCACTCCAAAGTCTTCATTTTGTTTTTCTTAAGCCATTCAGAGGTGGACTTGCTGGTGTGTTTTGGATCATTGTCCTGCTGCAGAACCCAAGTGCGCTTCAGCTTGAGGTCATGAACAGATGGCCAGACATTCTCCTTCAGGATTTTTTGGTAGACAGCAGAATTCATGGTTCCATTTACCACAGCAAGTCTTCCAGGTCCTGAAGCAGCAAAACAGCCCCAGACCATCACACTACCACCACCATATTTTACTGTTGGTATGATGCTCCTTTTCTGAAATGCTGTTACTTTTATGCCAGATGTAATGAGACACGCACCTTCCAAAAAGTTCAACTTTTGTCTCGTCAGTCCACAGAGTATTTTCCCAAAAGTCTTGGGGATCATCAAGATGCTTTCTGGCAAAACTGAGATGAGCATTTGTTGTTTTTGCTCAGCAGTGGTTTTCGTCTTGGAACTCTGCCATGCAGCCTATTTTTTCCCAGTCTCTTATGGTGGAGTCATGAACACTGACCTTAACTGAGGCAAGTGAGGCCTGCAGTTCTTTGGATGTTGTTGTGGGGTCTTTTGTGACCTCTTGGATGAGTCGTCGCTGTGCTTTTGGGGTAATTTTGGTTGGCCGGCCACTCCTGGGAAGGTTCACCACTGTTCCATGTTTTCACCATTTGTGGATAATGGCTCTCACTGTTGTTCGCTGGGGTCCCAAAGCTTTGGAAATGGCTTTATAACTTTTTCCAGACAGATGGATCTCAATTACTTGGTTTCTCATTTGTTCCCGAAGTTCTTTGTATCACAGCATAATGTCTAGCTTTTGAGGATCTTTTGGTCTACTTCACTTTGTCAGGCAGGTCCTATTTAAGTGATTTCTTGACTGAGAGCAGGTGTGGCAGTAATCAGGTCTGGGTGTGGCTAGAGAAATAGAACTCAGCTGCCAAAGATGTGATAAACCACAGTTAACTTACAGGTGCATCTCACTAAATTAGAATATCATCGAAAAGTTGATTTATTTCAGTAATTCAATTCATCAAATGAAACGTGGACAAAATTGTTGGTACCCCTCTATTAATGAAAGAAAATCCCACAATGGTCACAGAAACAACTTGAATCTGACAAAAGTGGTAATAAATAAAAATTCTATGAAAATTAACCAATGAAAATCAGACAATGGTTTTGAAATGTGGTTCAACAGAATTACTTTAAAAAACAAACTGATTCTTTACAGACAGAGTGATGTATTCCAAGTGTTTATTTCTTTTAATTTTGATGGTTATGGCTTGCAGCTCATGAAAAACCCAAAAATCAATTTCTCAAAAATTAGAATATTACATGAGATCAATTTTTAAAAAAAAAAAAAAGATTTTTTTTTAATAGAAATGTTGGCCGACTAAAAGTATTTCCATGCACACACTCAATACTTGGCCAGGGCTCCTTTTGCATGAATTAACACTGCATCACTGTGGCATGGCATGCTGAGGTGTTATGAAGGCCCAGGTTGCTTTGATAGCGGCCTTCAGCTCATCTGCATTGTTGGGTCTGGTGTTTCTCATCTCCCTGTTGACGATACTTCATAGATTCTG
The DNA here is from genome assembly GCA_020510985.1 of Pholidichthys leucotaenia. Classification (NCBI taxonomy): domain Eukaryota; kingdom Metazoa; phylum Chordata; class Actinopteri; order Cichliformes; family Pholidichthyidae; genus Pholidichthys; species Pholidichthys leucotaenia. Next base: position 163,220,305 of record CM035848.1, read on the forward strand.
TATGGGGTTTAGGTCAGGAGAGTTTGCTGGCCACTAAAATATGGTAATACCATGGTCATTAAACCAGGCTTTGGTACTGTTGGCAGCAGTGTGGGCAGGTGCTGAGTCCTGTTTATGTAGATGCTGAAATCAGCATCTCCATAAAGCTTGTCAGCAGTGGGAAGCATGAAGTGCTCTAAAATGTCCTGGTAGACAGCTGCATTGACTTTGGACTTGATAAAACAGTGGACTAACACCAGCAGATGACATGGCTCCCCAAATCAGGTGCCAAGTCCTGTCATTTGGAAATCAAGGTCCCAGAATCTGGAGGAAGAGTGACCAGGCATGGAATCCAAGTTGCTTAAGGTCCAGTGTGAAGTTTCCACAGTCAGTGATGATATGTGGAGCCATGCCATCTGCTGGTGTTTTTCCCCATTGTGTTTAATCAAGTCTAATGTCAGTGCAGCCATCTAACAGGAGATTTTAGAGCACTTCATGCTTCCCTTTGCTGACAAGCTTTATGGAGATACTGATTTCATTTTCCAGCAGGACACAGCACCTGCCCACACTGCCAAAAGTACAAATACCTAGTTTAATGATCATGGTATCACTGTGCTTGATTAGCCAGCAAACTCTCCTGACCTAAATCCCGTAGAGAATCTATGGTGTATTGTCAAGAGGAAGATGAAATACAACAGATCCAATAATGCAGATGAGCTGAAGGCTGCTATCAAAGCAACCTGGGCTTCCATAACACCTCAGCAGTAACAAAGGCTGATCGCCTCCATGCCATGCTGCATTGATGCAGTAATTATATTGCAAAAGGAGCCATGACCAAGTATTGAGTGTGTACATAAACATACTTTTCAATCGGCCAATATTTCTATTAAAAATCATTTTTTTAAAAATTAATTTTATATAATAATTAAATTTTTTGAGAAACTGAATTTGGGGTTTTTATTTGCTGCAAGCCATAACCATCAAAATTAAAAGAAATAAAAACTTGAAATATATCACTCCGTGTGTAATGAATCTATGAGTTTCACTTTTTGAATTGAATTATTGAAATAAATCAACTTTTTGATGACATTCTAATTTATTGAGATGCACCTGTATGTTTTAATAGGGGAGCAATCACTTTTTCACACAGGCCCATGTAGGTTTGGATTTTTTTTTTTACCCTTAATAATAAACACTTTCATTTAAAAACTGCATTTTGTGTTTACTTGTGTTATCTTTCTCATATTTAAATTTGCTTGATAATCTGAAACATTTAAGTGTGACAAAAATACAAAAAAAAAAAAAGAGAAATCAAGAAGGGGGCAAACACTTTTTCACACCACTCTCTCTCTTGCTGTGTGTGTGTGTTTTGTTTTTTTTTTCCTATTTTTTGCTTTAACATTGCATGTTGGGGTGTTTTACATTTCCAATAATTTGTCTGGGAATTTTGCATGTAACTTAATGAAACAGTTAAGGTATATATGAGAGGTCAATGTCTTTGATACAGCTGGCATAAGACCAGACTTGGATTGCAAAGTTAATACTGACTTGAGTTCAGACCCTTTGGCAGTGTTTCCTCTGGCTTAAAGACCTTGGCGTGGTGGCAACATATTTTTCCGGGGGATTGGGGGGGGGGGTAGAAAACACATGACACTATTGTAACCGTCCATCCATCAGTCTTCTTCCGCTTAATCCTTTTTGGGTTGCGGGGGGGCTGGAGCCTATCCCAGTATCTTTGGGCGAGAGGCAGGGTACACCCTGGACAGATCGCCAGTAACCAGAATATGTTAATTTTATACTATTTATTTCACAGTAACTTTGCATATGGAACTTGCCATTTGAAGTATTGTACAACCGAGGCTTGAATGTTGGAATATTGGGCCAGCTGGGGTCCCACCCAGACGTCCTGTGTTTGGACTTTTTACTGGTGTTATCTTTCTCTCCTTCCTCACCTCTCCTGGACCCTCTACCTGAACACTTTCCTCTCCTTGGCTCCTCTCTGAGCTCTGTCTAATTCGGGTCTCTCTGTGTCTATGGTGGTATACAAACAGGTTAGAAAATATCAAGTGTCATGTAAATTAAAAGTAGACAACCAAAAATTTCTAGTTAAGGGTACAAAGAGCACCCACTTAAAAACTTGAGTAATGACTTCAGTCTTGAAGGTTTGAGGTTTTCCTCCAAAATTTATCACAATTTTCTTAGTTTTCTACTTTTCTCTGTAAATTTATGTAAATCTGAAACCATTTTCCTCAAATTTGTAATTTCCTCTTGTAAAATTGACTTGTACATTTGAGACTTTATTATAAATTTGTGGATTTCATGGCTAATTTTTGTCTATTTTTTTAAAATAAAATTAGTTTTTTTTTTTTAATTTGAAACAGTGGTTTTTTTTTTTTTTTTTTTTTACTTTTTCCTTATAACAATTTACATTTTTGACCATAATTTTGCATAGCCAGAACAGAACAATAATTTAACTCTGATTTCAAAGAAAAAAAAATTAAGATTGTATTGAATGAAATAACTTAAATTACGAAAGATGCAGTTATTTCTGTTATTATATTTGTATATAGTTTTTTTTTTTTTTTTTTTTTTAGAACTCCCTTCACCACCCAGACAGCAGGAAAAACCTCCCTTATTTTGAAATCCAGACGTTGGCATGTTTAGTTTGCCTGAAGGCTACTGACGGATTAAAGTCATTGACTTCGTGAATTTCGGTCATCTTAACTTGCCAGGTACATAATAATGAACATAAATTAGTGAATTAATATTAACTAAGGTAAAGGTAAAAACATATAAATAAGATAAACAAAAAACTAACCACACCTGTTAGCTAAGCGACTCTTCCATTATTACCTCTGCCAGGCCGAAAGGCCAGGAGGAGGTAATGTTTTTGCCGGGGTTTGTCTGTTTGTTTGTCTGTCTGTCTGTCTGTTGGTTAGCAAGATAACTCAAAAAATCTTGGACGCATTTCCATGAAACTTTCAGGCGTTGTTGGAAATGGTACAAGGAAGAACTGATTACATTTTGGGGATGATCCGCATCACCGTCTGCATACAGGAATTTTTTAAAGCATTTTTCCACACTGTGACATATGGCCATTTCCAACATGTGCGCAGGCGCAATGGACGGCGCTGGGCGTCGTGTCTGACCAACACAAACTCCGCCTTCTTCAACGTTTTAGCCACAAAAGCATGCGGAAAACACTGCTGGCCTGGGCCCGCCAGCGTGCGTGTTTTTGCGCCACGCTGCAAAACCTGACACGGCCACCTGTCCGCCGCCCCATTATTTGCCACAAATTCTCCGCCCAGCTATAGGCGCTGCGTAAAAACGACCTCTCTGCCGGGGAAGATTCTAAATTCTGTTTTGCCGCGGAGCGCAACCCCAATATAATATAAAACCCACGGCAACCTGTCTGACCAATCTGCATCTGTCAGTGGAGGAGATGGACACACCAACACTTCAGTTTATTACCTCCGCCAAGGAGGCAATACTTTTACAACCGTAAAATGGGGCTATAAGGGACGGCGGGGTAATATGGGACACTTTTCTAAATGTAATTCTGCTTTTTTAATTTTGCTTCCGCCTACATTTGATGAAGGATTCATGGATATTTGACAATAAAAACACAACTCAGCGTCCTGCTCAAAATAAAAAAAGCACAATTACATTTAAAACATTTCCCAGAAAAGTGTCCCTTATCAACCCGCCGTCCCTTATAGCCCCGTTTTACACTACTGAACCACTAATCCTATCACTATCACATTGATTGTCATTCATTAATTGTCTGTTTATTGCACTGTCCATGTCAAATAAACAAATAATCATTGTCAATCCAATTGCTAGTCATATCTTTTCATGCTCAGGGAATCTGAAAACGTACACACAAACACTCTATGGGGGGAACTGTGCCGCTTGGCGGAGGTCTGCGCTCTCCGAGTGCTTTTCTAGTTGCTTTTGTTACCAGTGGGTTAAAACCATGATGAATGCCTTCCCTGCTTACATACCTCTTCTGATTTCCCCCCCCCCCCCACGTATAAAGTACTTTAATAAGCTTATGTTCCTCTCCGACAGCAACGCTCATAGCGAGACGCTTTGCTCAATGTTGCCAGATGGGAAATGTTGCAGTATCGTACCAGCGGCTTAAAATTATTGTATTTTGAAGAAAATTATCATACACACCCAGTTTTCATTGACGTGGCTCAGGACCATCTGCTTCAGTAACACATTGTCACAGATCATGCATATTACAGCCTTTCACACAGTTTTACCTATAAATCTAACAGATCGGTTGAAAAGAGCACCTCCACTTGTGTGGAGTACAGGATGAGCCTGTACTGAATGGCCCAAAATATCAGTCGTACTTAACCGTCTTCTATATGCCTTCTCTTGAATGATCCTATATCAAGGTCTTGCCTCATAAATATTTTGAGAAGTGCTCCGTTTATACATTAGGAATAAACAATCAATCCACCTAAACTACTGCTAAAATGCCTCTGATAATTGAAGCAGAAACCTGTTTCAGTTTTACTGAGAACTACAATGTAGTGATATTTTTGCAGACATTTGCATGTTGCAGCAGTGACAGAAAGCTTCAGTACTAATGCCAACAACTGGGATCTGCCTCCCCCCCCCCACTTCGTTTCTCAACCTGCCCGGGATGTTGCTTACTTGTTGAGTTTACCATGTCTGCATTAGTGTTGTAACGTACACGAACGATTCAATCAAGTATACTAGTTTTTATGGGTGATTGTACTGTGCTGAATCACTCACCGGAGCTGTAGTGAAACCAGGGACCAGCAGCTGAATCCCGCGCCTGAGCAGCAAACGAGCCCCACCCGCTCGGTTCAGCCGACTCTCAGTTCGGTAAGTGGTAGGCAGTTGGAGCTCCAGTACAGCACTGAGTGATTCAGTGTACAACTATTAATAACGGATCTTTTTAACCTGACTCAGCATATTTCAGTGAATGGTGGATCCCATCACTAACTTCCATCCGAGCCTGCCTCTCTGCTACTGCAACACAAGTCTTCCTCCTCTTCTCCACACAGCCCGTGCACGTGAGATGATGCGTAAAAACAAACATATGTATGCGCAGGATCCGTATTCTGATTGTGTTTGCTAATGTATTAACGTAGCCATGTAATGAAGGGGCCAAATTATCGTACATTATGGGATTTTTGAAATTATTGATTGTACAGGGGGCAAAATTATTGTACGTCTGGCAACACTGACTCTCCTTGCTGACTGGAACACATGGGCGGGGCGCTTCTGAACTCTGCGCAGATGACGGTCACACGTGTTGTTTGTGTGCATGCTTGCGGACCGTCATTGCTTCATATATTTTTCTTAAATTTATATTTCCTGACAGAGAGGCAGAAATTTTTCAGGCGTGGTGGGCCGCCACTCAGAAATATTACCAGAGGAAACCCTGCTTTGGTGCAACTGGCCATATTTTTGAATTATTTTTTAAAAATCCATAATTTTTTAAAAATATTTTTTTCAGACCTATTTTACAAGTGCAACCCTGACAAATCAACATTCAGGTGTTTAATTTTTCTATAACTGATGTCTCAAGATATTTCATGAATGAATGGTGCAAGCACATCAGCATTATATAGAAAAAACAGACATCTAATGTGAGTTGAGCTGGATAGTCTGGTTGCTGAAATGCAGGAAGAAGAGATTTCTATAATGAACATAATAGTGAAAAAGACAGAAAATGTCATATTCGTAAATTATATGCTTGTTGACAATGCAGTCTTGAGGGCTGTGGTCCTGAATGTTGCTAGGCGGCAAGTACAGCAAATGCCAAACTTCACTTTCCCTTCAAACAAGTAGGGGTACTGAATGCCTTTAATGGTATTGTCCAAAGCTTTTGAGAACTGTTTTTCCCCTCTCTTCTGAATTGTTTGTGGTCTCAATGTGAACTTCAGAACTTTTGACATAACATGAAGTAAAGGTGACACTAAAATCAGTTTCTAAAAGTTTCCTACAAAACCTTAAGAAATATTCAAACGGTAAACAACCAAGGTGACATGCAAAGGATTGAGTAAAATACTTGTGTACCAAACTTTTGCATGCATTTATTTTTTGTGACTGGTTTATATCTGTTAACTAGGGCTGGGAACGATCCCTAATTTCCAGAATCGATTCGATTCCGATTCTTGAGATTCTGAATCGATTCGTTTCGATTCCGATTCAATCCCGATTCGATCTGGGGAATTACCATTTTAATAGCCATTTTACTTCCCATGAAACAAAAATCTTCGAGACCTAATGCTGCAAATTGTACCAAGAATCTTCTAACTTTGTTAATACATAAATTATCACATATAGAACTGACCCAAAATCAGTTACAATAATGCACTTTTTATTATTTAACTTATCATTTCATAAAGTGCTCACAGGTGCTTTCTTTAGTGCAAAGGGTGTGTCGTGTCAAGTTCAGCACCCAGAGTAAGTAAACAAATTCAATGCATGAACCATGCAGACATAATCTCACTGTATTTCAGTCCCTCCAGGATTTTGTCAGCTGTTTTTGTGATTGTTGTGGCCCAAAAAGCCTGGATTTGTGGGAGCTTTTCCAAAAAGTTATTGCACTTTTAGAGTTTTTTTGCACTCAAAGTTGTGTGAGGAAGTACAAATTTTAAAGCAGCTGCTTTTTCCATAGTTTACAGTGATGCTATTCTATGCAACACCACAAGAAAAGTACAGGATTGCCAAAAATTTCTTGTTAAACAGTGATTTATTTAGAATTAAATGCTCAGTAAAACTGTAAAAAAAAAAAAAGCCCAATATTGTGTTCTTGCTGAGAACTTTAAAAAAGAAATAAAAGAATTTGTCATTACAACAACTAAATTGCATTGAATGCATGTTAGTGTGGAGAAAATGATGGCAGCACCTCCTTGAATCTTGAATGTGAAGGTCTTCTTCTGTGTCCACATGAAGCAGGGATGTTCCTCCACTGACGACCTCTGACCTTCAGAAGGTCTCAGTGAGGATGAAGCTTCCAGTCTTCACACATCTGAAGGCAGATAAAAAGAACAGATTTCACAGTAAAATTAACATTCATATTTTTAGATCGCCACACCACAGTAGGGTTTAATAATTTAGGGTTTTTTTTTAATATTTTAACTACAAATTAACTTTCAATGTTGGAAAAGGGTTTCAGTTCATTTCCTGAGGTTTGTTCATTTCAATTTAGTTCTACTGAGTAAAAATAGCTTGTTGTACTGCAGCCTTTATTAATTTTATTGTGATTTATTCTCTTCACATCGCTTAAGTGGCAGAAGTCCATAATCTCATAAAATATATCTTAATTCTGCATTTATTCACAGCGCTTAACCAACAGTTCTCTCTGTGTCCATAGTTTGTAAAAGAAACCATCATCATGCCAGATAAATTATTAATTGACGACACAAATGTTAAAGCAAACAAATATTATACTTACAGTCTCAGCAGCTCCAAGTCTACCTCTGCTTCACGGGTTTCAGCCTCCGCGCATTTTCCGTTTATCAGTCGTCAACTTGATGTTCCAACACAGCGCTGCACGGAGTAAAAGTCCGTTTATCCCCGCTTTGTGAAAAATATTCAGAAGCTGTTGAGGACAGTCAGACGGACAGACGGTGACTTTTGCTGCTAAATTAAGAGACGCACGTTATTAACTCCGCGTCATGTAAACACAAAAGACGTGTGCACGCGCCGCAGGGAACACAGAAGTTTTATTTATGAAAAATATTCAGAAGCTGTTGAGGACAATCTTTACGGTGACTTTTGTTGCTAAATTAAGAGACGCACGTTATTATCTCCGCTCGTGTAAACACGAAAGAGCACGCGCGGCAGGAAACTCTTGCTGGATGAGAACCGTTTTAACACCACAGAAGAAGAACTAGCATATCCGTTAGCTTGCTAGCTCCGTTAGCGCCGTCGGCTGTTTATGCTTCTCGGCCATTGTTACTGGCTCACTGACCCGGTTTCAACCCGATTATTCTCAGCAGACGTTCACAAACGTAAAAATATTATATTAAAACATATTAATATTAAAAGATCGATCCGCGGATTTTGTGGATCGATATCGGCTCAGTCAAACATGTATCGATCCATATCGATATATTGATCTTTTGAACCCACCCCTACTGTTAACTCATAGATTAGAGGGATAAAGTAGTTACTAGGTCAGTGCTTTGTGTAGTCTCTCAGATTAGAAAGCACTATATACTGTAGATGTACAGTAGATCTTTATCATTTTAGATATGAGTTACTTTTCACAGTTGATAATCTTAACCTGTAAAACATAGAAATGCTGTTTGTTCCTTTATTAGTGTTTACAGGTGATTTGAATTCATTGCTGTGTGCTGTCTTTAACAGGGAAGCAACAAAGGCAGAGCTCAGAGGGAGAACAGTGAGGGAAGTGAGAGCAGCTCTTCTGTTTGTACAGTCAACAGCAGCCAGGACCAGCCCTGTTTAGACGACCTTTTGTCAGCTTCTTCTCTTCGACCCACCAGCCCTCTCAAGTAATCACACTGAAACTCCTACATCTTTGCAGTGGCTCTTATTCAGTGTTGAGGATTTAGTGGTTTAAACTCCAGAGCAAGTGCTTTGGTTTGTAGTTTGACTGGATGATTTGGTATTCAAAGATTTTTATTTGTCGTTACTTCTATACATACAGGACATAGAGGAGAATTGAAATGCTGTTTGTCTCTCTCTTAGTGGTGTGCACAATATATAAGAAAAGAAGGATGAAAAACAACAGCAGTGTAGGGCTGCAACTAACAATTATTTTGGTAGTCAACTAACAACTATTTTTTTGATTAGTCGACTAATCGCGATTATTTTTCTCATGTCCAACATTACTTCCTGTTGGGGCTGTAGTGCATTTTACCTCACCCACTGTTTAAGCCTGCACACCTGTGAAAATCACCTCGTCAGTCCCTGCTTTAATGCAACATTTTATAAGAAGTTTCCAGAGCTAAGTAAAATTACCCTTGAAACACACATTTGAAACTGAAGGTTGTATGAACATAATATAAAGTTAAGTTAGCTAGGTTATTCCCATGCCAATGACATTTTGGCATAGGGCGGCACCTAGCTCCGTTTCAAGACCCTAGGCCACGCAGCTACTGTAGGATAAGGATAAGCCTTTTGTCTTTGTTATTCAGTCTGTACAGCCAATCATGTACAGTAGAAGGAAATTACATTTCTCTTATCTACAATGTTAATCACATCTAGAATCAGAGGTGTCACTGCTATGCAAGGCACTGCCACAAATTTCCCTCCTCTGTTCCATTATTGCTGAGCACCAAACTGGACGGCAGGAAGTTCTGCTTTTATGTGGTCTTCGGCATGACCCGGCCGAGATTTGAACCTCTGCCTCCTGGGTGTGGGGCGGCTGCTCTACCAACTGAGCCACCACTCCTGTAGGTAGTGAAAGCTACAGTAAGGGGTCAGTCCTCTGGTAGCTCTGTGTGTTAGCTTTCCTTTCCCCATTCTGTAATGCTGAACACCAAGCTCAAAGGTGGAAAGTGCCATTTTTACCTGATCTTTGGTATGACCCGGCTGGGATATGAACCCCTGCCTCCCGGTTGTGGAGCGGATGCTCTGCCAACTAGGCCACCACTCCTGTCATGATATAATATAACTGAAGGTTATATATCAGTTTGTCACAGACAATGCCTAATGTCAATTAAACAGTTGATTAAATATCTTACAACTGAATTACTGATCTGCTCCAATCCACAAACTAACATTAGGTGGAAGTTTCTACAAGTGCATTTTTTTAACAATATAATTCAGTAAGGTAAACCTTCATATTCAGTATTCACTGCACTTAAGAGTGATACTTCAAGCCATTTGATTTAATTTTGATGAATATGGTTGTAGGTTTTTATTTATTAAATTACAAATTGGGATATTCAAATTAATCCAGATGCACTAATATTCAGAATGATGGCTAATATTAATGAAGATAAAAAAAGAGATGGTGACTACTGTAATTCAGTCATTTACTGCATTCAACACGTTAGCCATGACTTAAACAGCTCAGCCCTCAGCAACCAGGGACCTTATTGTCAAACAGGTAAGCTAACATAAACAGCACGTACTAGCAGTATTGCCATTTTTATAAAGCTTGAAACAGTTGGCCATTGAAAATAAGCGGCACTAACGTTCTTTACTCGATAAACTTACCAAGCAGAAGCAGCCGTTAATGTTGTGGCTCCCGGGGGCCGTCATTTCAGATGCTCATGCATCACTGTAGTGCTAACATGATAGGAAAGGTCTGCCTTGCAAAGTCTGCATTTTACTTGTTTCAGTTTTTTGTTTTCTGTGAAATGTTCCCATACTACAGAAAGTTTGGGTCTGCTTTTTTTAGCTGCGCTTTCTACGCATTTATCCTTCCGCTCTGCCATGCTGTGATGACTATGATGACAGGACTCGCTGCTAACCTCAAGGACATCAATGACACCAGGAACACTGTCATCATCAATAATGAGCTGAAGAGACTGGAAGTGGATATCGCCACTCTCCAGGAAACATGGTTGGCTGATGCAGGTACACTGAGAGAGAAGGACTACACGTTCTACTGGCAGGGAAAGGGCAGCGACGAACACAGGGAGCACGGAGTGGGCTTCGCAGTGAAGAACACCTTGCTGAAGATGGTGGAACCGGGCAGCAATGGCTCTGCACGACTCCTCACCCTCCGCCTGAACACCACTCAAGGCCCAGTCACCCTCGTCAGTGTGTATGCCCCAACACTGACAGCCACACCAGAGGCAAAAGACGAGTTCTACGAGAATCTCGCAACAACTGTCAGGATCATCCCCAACTCTGAACAACTCATTCTCCTTGGAGACTTCAATGCCAGAGTGGGTGCTGACCACGACTTCTGGCCCTCCTGTCTTGGACCATTTGGCGTGGGCAGAATGAACGATAACGGACAGCGGCTGCTCGAGTTCTGCACATATCACGATCTGTGCATCACAAACTCGTTCTTCAAGACCAAGCCCCAACACAAGGTTTCCTGGCGACATCCGCGCTCAAAGCACTGGCACCAGCTGGACTTGATCCTGACCAGGCTCACCTCACTGAAGAACATGCTAATCACCTGTTCGTTCCAGAGTGCAGTTTGCGATACAGACCATTCATTGGTGTGTTGCAAGGTCAAGCTGCAGCTGAAGAAATTCCATCATGCTAGTCAGCCTGGAAAGGCACGGATTGACACCAGCAAGATGGCCCAACCAGAACTTGTTGAGCAGTTTGCCTCCACCTTTGAGAAGGAACTTGGTGTACCACAAGAAGGAGAATCTGCAAAGCAGAAGTGGGAAGAGCTGCGAAACACCATCCACCGCACAGCCTTGGCTACCTTTGGGAGGAAGACCTCGAAGTCACAGGACTGGTTTGATGCCAAGTTGACCGAGATGACCCCCGTCATTGAAGCCAAGCGCTCAGCACTTGCTGAGTACAAGAAGTACCCAAACGAGAAGAATCTCCAGATTCTCAGGGCTGCGAGAAGCAAAGTTCAGCAGACTGCTCGGCGCTGTGCCAACGAATACTGGACTCAGCTCAGCCAAGACATTCAAACCACTGCCATAACAGGGAACATCCGTGGTATGTACGATGGCATCAAGAAAGCACTTGGTCCAGCTCAGAGCAAGATGGCCCCCCTCAAATCCTCCACTGGGGAGATGATCACAGAAAAGAACAAGCAGATGGAGAGATGGGTGGAACCATCTCAACCTCCGACCTCTACTCTAGACAGAACACCGTGACACCGTCAGCCCTTGATGCCATTGACTGCCTGCCATTCATGGACGAACTTGACGCCGAGCCAACCATCGACGAACTCAGCAAGGCCATTGATAGCTTGGCCGCTGGCAAGGCACCCGGCAACGACGGCATACCCCCTGACCTGATCAAGCACTGCAAGACCGTCCTACTGCTGCCATTGCATGATGTCCTCTGCCGGTGCTGGAAGGAAGGTGCCGTACCACAGGACATGAGGGACGCCAAGATCATCACCCTCTACAAAAACAAAGGGGAGAGAAGCGACTGCAACAACTACAGGGGCATCTCCCTCCTCAGCATTGTTGGCAAAGTCTACGCATGAATTGTTCTTGTTCGTCTACAGAAGCTTGCCGAACGTGTCTACCCCGAGTCTCAGTGTGGCTTCCGTGCTGAGCGATCGACGGTGGACATGATATTCTCCATCCGCCAACTCCAGGAGAAATGCAGAGAACAGAACATGCCCCTGTACGTCTCCTTCATCGACCTCACCAAAGCGTTCGATCTGGTCAGCAGAGAGGGCCTTTTCAAGCTCCTGCCAAAGATGGGATGCCCACCAAAGTTGCAAAGCCTCATCGAATCGTTTCACACCAATATGCAGGGGATAGTGCAGCATGACGGCAACGTCTCAGAGCCATTCAACATACGCAACGGAGTGAAACAGGGCTGTGTACTTGCGCCAACCCTCTTTGGGATTTTCTTTGCTATGCTCCTGAGGCATGCCTTCAGCACAGCAACAGAGGGAATCTACCTGCACACAAGATCTGATGGCAGACTTTTCAACCTCGCCCGCCTGAAAGCCAGAACCAAAGTACGCGAGGCTCTAATCAGAGACATGCTGTTCGCAGACGACGCTGCAGTCGCAACCCACACACAGCAGGAGCTTCAGACCCTGATGGACCGCTTCTCCCAGGCATGCAAGGACTTCGGGCTTACCATCAGCCTGAAGAAGACTAACGTCTTGGCGCAAGGCACGGAAGCACCACCAACCATCACCATTGACGACTACGAGCTGGAGGTCGTGAATCAGTTCACGTACCTGGGGTCCACGATCAGCAACAACCTCTCCCTTGATACAGAGATCGACAAGAGGATTGGAAAATCAGCCTTCACACTCGCTCGCCTCACCACACGAGTGTGGGAGAATCCCAAACTCTCTGTCAAGACGAAGATGGCAGTGTACAACGCCTGCGTCATCAGCACACTGCTCTATGGGAGTGAGACATGGACAACATACGCCCGGCAGGAAAAGAGACTGAACTCCTTCCACTTGCGCTGCATTTGCCACATCCTGGATGTATCCTGGCAGGACAAAGTGCCCAACACAGAAGTTCTGTCCCGCGCCGGCCTTCCCTCCATGTTCACTCTACTCAGGCAGCGCAGGCTCCGCTGGCTAGGCCACGTTCACCCTATGGAGGATGGCAGAATCCCCAAAGACATCTTCTACGGAGAACTGGCAACTGGCAGGAGAGACATTGGCTGCCCACAGCTGCGCTTTAGAGACGTCTGCAAGAGAGACATGAAGGCCCTGGAGATCAATACAGAGCGCTGGGAGGACCTTGCAACGGACCGCTCCAAATGGAGAGGCACCCTGACCAGACAGCTCAAGGCGGGTGAAGAGAGACTGACTGCTGCAGCAGATGAAAAAAGGACCCGCAGGAAGAACTGCCACAGACCCAGCAGCACGGAGACCACCCACAAGTGCGACCTGTGTGACAGGGACTGCCATTCGCGCATCGGCCTGTTCAGCCACAGGCGGTGCTGTTCCAGCAGAGTAGACATTTAGGATTCTCTTCCATGGTCATCATAGACCGACGGAGGCCGACGACTGCCATGCTGTGCTCCTCTTTTTCTTCGCTGGAAATTGTTCACGCATGCCGGACAACAGAGGCACTATTGCCCGCAGCAGTTCTGGTCGTGCATTGCAGTTACAACTGAACATTTACACAGCATGCATATAAACTTTATAATTAAACGATGTGTCGACAATAATAATCTTTGTCAACAAATTTTTATTGTTGACGTTATTGACAACGTTGACTAATTGTTTCAGCCCTACAGCAGTCTGTGCTACCTGTAGTGCAAATAAAGAAAAACAATAAAACCCAGCAATCCTATATACAGAAGAAGTGGACTTGGGCAAGGGGCCAATCCGAGCTCTGGATGTGCAAACTAGGTGCACAAATGTTCTGCCTGGAGTGTTGATAGCTGCTCACTTCTTCAAAGTCTGTGCAGCACCTATCAGTTCATGTATTTCTCTACACTTACTTTGCTCTTCATACTTTCAGGTGCCACAATTCGACAGGAGACCTAAAGCGCCTTGATCCCTCCTTCTCCCCCTCCACTCTACCAAGCGATGGACAACCACGGGGGCTCCGCCGACGGGCCAACACCTTCAGTCATTCCCCCAGCCCTTCCTCAGCAGTCGAGGACTTACCATTGCACATATCTATTCACACGCCACAGGACTCGACTGCAGTTTCCAAACCAAAGCTTTTACGATACCACTCTGTGAGCACAGACACTCCACACCAGAGCAAGTGAGTAGATTATTTTTAAATGTTCTCATTAATGCCCCAGTAGATAATCTCGTCTAGATGATTTTTATTGATGTTCTGTTCACATCAAAACAGCTATCCATAATTAAAGTGGCTTTAAAAAAGAAATGAAAATGAATCTTGTAGGGCAGAAGCGGGACTATAAAAATATCAGCCAATGCAGTGATTGGACGGCCTACCTTTCACCCACCCACTTGCACTCACTTGGCTGTGCATTTATTATATCACCTCAGTCTACAGAGTGCTTTAGAGTGTAAGAGGAGCAGGAAGACATGGCATGAAAATGGCAGGCCATAGAATACCCACGTGTTTCACCTCCACTAAAACCTTTAACCTCAAGCACTGCTACAAGAGAAATAAAACATATTTGGACAACGACAAAGGTCTAACCAATGTTAACATTATTACTTTTTAGCTAGGTCCTTATTTAGCTACATGATGTGTTAAGGTCTGTATCGGGCCACACTCCAGGTGTCGAAATGATGACACTTCCAAGCTGGCTGCAGTTAAGTGCAAAAAGTCAGAAAACCCCGACTCTCGTGTTAGCTACTGTTAACAGTGCCTAAGGAAAACAACACAATGGGCCTCATGCAAGAGCCGTTACTACTAACCAGTCTCTCCAGGATTTCGCGGGATGTTTTTATGATTGTTGTGGCCCCCAAAGCCTAAATTTGCACAAGCTTTTTAAAAGTTGATTTTTTTTTTTTTGGGGGGGGGGGGGGGTGTCCAGATCGAGATTTAGTTTTAAAGCTCATTGACAAGGTGTAGGAATGACTTTATCTCTTAAGGTGTATAAAATGTTCAAACACTGGCTGTAGTGTTACATTTGCTTGTTTGTTTGTGGTTTTACGGCATCGCTCCTTACGCACACTCCAGTGACGAGGTGGTTTTCAGGTAGGCAACGTTTTTCGACACAAACCCAGCACTTCGTACACATGGTCGGGACGGAGATGTCCACTGGCAGGCTGGGGAAGATGGAGGAAGGGACAGTGTGGGAAAACTCATGGGTGAAGTGTTTTTTTTTTTTTTTTAAATCACACACTGTTTTTTGCTGATGTGTTCCGTTAATGCTCACTGTAAACATGAAAGTGAGCATGGTGCAGCGATGCATTTGATTGGTTAGACTGAGCGTTTGAGCGTGACTCAGGGACAAATTTGGTTGGCGAAATTGGTGGAAGTTGACAAGGATTGGCCAAAATTGTGGGAAGGTTGTGGTAATTGGACAAAGTTGCAAGGTCGCACAATAGTCAGGCTGATTTCACATGAATTGACTTGACCACAACATCACAAAATCCTGGAGGGACTGACCAACAGATGTGTAAATGTGGCATACGATCAATTGACGTGAACTTTTGGGATTCATCAGTCTATTAGTATCTAGAAATTTAGTACGTTAACAAAATTCATGAGTGGTCCAGACCAGAGCTATGTACAGTTTGCTGTTATTCTAACCTTCAAAAACTTTATTCCAGACTCATGGTCCATCAAAAATAAAATAAAATAAACAAGACCATTGAAACAGTAAGAAAAACAATCAAAAAGTTACAAAGCAATAAGAAACAACTACTAAAAGAAGTACAAAAACAGTACAGACTTTAAAAAGACTTAAAAAGACAACTGTACCAGTGCCTTCTAAACTGTGACTGACAGCGAATAGAACTGAGCTTAATGCTAGACATGACGAATGATTTCATTTCTAGATACATCAAGCCGACAGATGAATTTATACATAAGATTCCTTATTACTGCATGCGGTGTATTTACACGTGATGATACAAATAACTCGGAAGCACTGCACCATCAAGGCTTTTTAAGTAAAATTCTTAAAGCATCATTGTAAGCAACCTGTAATTTCTGCATACTTTGTTTCCTATAATTTATCCATAAATGAGCAGTGTATAAAGGTGTACAATAGGTTTTAAAAAGAACCAGAAACAGAAACAACTTTATTGCCAAGTATGCTTGCACATACCAGGAATTCCACTTATCACTAAGGTGCGCTCATGTTAAGCGCTCCCTAATGACGCGGCAGCCATACAAGGCGCCTCATACAGTGAGGGGTAAAGAGGGGGAGGGGATGACACATTGGGCAGAGAGAAAAAACATAGTTTATCGAAATAAAGCTCGTTTGAGCAAGATTGTGATCACATAGAAAAAAATCCTCTAATGCACAGTTAGCAGACAATACAGATCACACATTAACAAAGCAAGTTGAGAGAGACAGTGTGTGTGTGTGTGTGTGTGTGTGTGTGTGTGTCAGTGTATGTGTATCAGTCATGTAATGTTGTATGCAGTGTGTGTATCAGTTACTGGTGAACAGCAAAAATCTTCTCCTGAGCAACGTTTAGATGTTATGTCTTTAGTGTCCTAAACATAGATAGCATGTCCACAAGAGTTCAACTCTCAGTGCATGTCCGATGGTAAACTCATGCTAGTCACATGACGCTGTCCTTGAGAGTTCAGATTACTGCACACCAGTGTTTGGGTTAGGGAGCCAAGAGAAGCCAAAACTCCCTTCTGCTTTATCTCTTCTCCTGGAGGAAGGATGCCGAATCAAGGCCTGATAAGCACAGTTCACTTAGAGCATAGAAATTTCCTCTCTTATGCGATTCTGTGCATCACAGTTTACATACACAGGCTTTAAAATCATTCCCTGGAGAGCACCCAGCGACTCCAGATGTTTTCCACCTACCGAAACATAGATAAACATGTCCACAGAGTCCATCTCTCTTCAGTGCATGCCAGATGGTAAATTCCATGTTAGTCACATATTTGCCGCTATCAGTGCTCTCCTCAGCTGGTCGAATTTGTTGGAGGAGCTACGCCGGGTCCACATTTTGATTAGCTCTTCCAACTTCTTAAATTTTCGATACACCAGGAAAACTCCAGAGCCAAACAACAGAAATCCTGTGATCATGAAGCCAAAACGGGTAGATGTCTTCCACATCTTCAATCGAATCACGCAGACACATGAGATCCAATTGTTCCATGAGTCTCTCCACTTGGGCTCCCCCTGGCCCGATTTACTGTTGAAAAGTGGTGACAATAGCATTAAAGCCCAGCTAAATTCCATAATTTCTGTTTGGGTCGAGATGCAGCAGAAGAAGAGCGAGACACAGACAGGACACAGCAAGCTGGGATCAGTAGGGGGGAGGAGGAGAAGGGAGAGGAAAGAAATGCGTCTGCTCTCTCTGATAGCCGGAAGAAGCTTCACCTCATCTGAACAGAAACCAAACCTGCCTTCAAGAATATTTGCTTGCATGTAGATTTTGCAGCGTTGTCTGAAAATATCATGATCATCATTCTATCATTAATAAAATGTCCCAGATATTTAATTTTATCCCTGACAATTAATTCCCTGCCTGCCAAACCAAAGACAGGGAATTTCATTAACAAATCTTCTCTAGTGCGGCAAATCAGCACACAACTCTTATTTGTATTATATTTTATGTCATTTTCACCTCCATAAGCAGTTCACACTCTTAATAACTCCTGAAGACCAGAACTACTTGGACTGGGAATAACTAGATCATCAGCATGCATAAAACGATTCACTAACTTATTCCCTATTAAACACCCAGTTTTACAGGCATTCAGTTGCTTTGACAAATCATCCATATAAAGATTAAATAGAATAGGGGACAATTGTCTGACGCCACTGCTCACACCAAATGGGGATGAATGACTCTTCCCCCATTTCACCAGCATCTTCTGATGTGCGTACCAGTAAATCAGGATACGTAATAAGTACTTGGGAACCCCCATCAATCGTTTTCCTAAACAATTTCCTGTGATTAACACGATCAAATGCCTTAGAGGCGTCAATAAAACACAAAAAAACTGATGAATTTTGATTTCTATACTTACTTATAATTTCTTTTAAAACATACAGTATATGCACAGATCTGTTCCATGATGGGGTTTAAATTCAAATTGATGATCAGTAGATTTGATGAATACATTTAATTTTTCAAACAGGATTCTTTCCAGTACTTTAGATATTATATTGGCTATAGCTATGGGCCTGTAATTGTCCAGGCTACACAGCTTGCCAGCTTTATCTTTAATGACTGGTACCAACACAACAGACAACAATGATTCTGGTAGCATCCCATGAATCATGAAGCTGGTGAAACAGATTGCAAGAAGAGGAGCAATTCTTGAGCTAGCATATTTAAGATGCTCAGCAGAAATACAGTCTAAACCACTCGCTTTATCTGATAGCTCTCTAATGGCTTTGGTCACTGCATAAGTGTCAATCAGGAACGAATCGTCCCTTTCTACTTTCCCTACCTTATAAGTTTCATCCTTAGTTGAATTAAATAATGAATAAAAAATGCTGCGCCATAAATCCACAATATTTTCTATACCTGAAATGCCTTCCAGGGTACAAGGTAAAGATGTTTTACTGTTACTAATCCGTCTAAGCTCCTTCCAAAAATCTGTGACATTCTTATCTAACAATTTCTTGGCCAAGGAATTACTTCTCATTGGCTGCTCATTTTTAGAAATATGACGAATAGTATACTTAAACTTTGTATTTGTACATTTCTTCATCTCAAATTCTGGTCCTTATCTGGGTCTCCCAGCCACCACCCATGCTTTATATGCTTCCCGAGCTTCAGAATAAGGCACAGCTACGGCCTCATTCCAGCCAGGTCTTACATTATGTGTTTTGCGTATCTTTCTATAATAAGGCTTACTGTCCTTATACAGGGAGTTAACTATAGCATCGTACATACTACAAAGGTCTTTCTTATGCTCGACAATGCTACAGTTCACATCATTGCACATTACAGCATCTCTAGGAAGACATATTTTACTCAAGGATTTGTCTGTATGGACACAGTATTCTACAATTTCTTCCTTAGAAAGAGTGGCCCAGTCTAATTTTTCCACCTCATCCTGACTGACATTCTGACAAAGTGCAGGTAGACAGTCAACATTAATTATCATCTCAAACGGTATATGATCAGACATTGCTAACCCATAATAAATACTGATGCCACCCAAGGAGGCATGTGCATCACCAGTGCTGATGCAATGATCTAGCCAGGACGTAGTGTGCCAAGCCTCACTTATATAGGTATAACTATCAGGAGGCATTAACACCTTACTTGGCAAAATTAAGTTATTTTCTTTACAAAAATGATACATATGTTTTGCAAATGAGTCGGTGTCAGATATGTCCGCATTCAAGTCCCCTATAATAAAAATACAAGTACATGTATTATAATCTTGCATACAAGAATTAATAAAAGCAAGCTTATTTAAATATTTATCCTCATTCTGTTGACACTCAAATGGCGTATATACATTAATAATGAGGAATTCCTTATCATTACAATTAAACTGCACACCAATACACCAATCTACACCAAGTCGGACTACTTTTATCAAGGAGTCCAGCTTCTTTCTCCAGAGGATAGCCACACCTCCAGGTATCCTACCCCTAATAATGCCCTTGCTGAGGTCAGTTGTAGACTCCCCAGCACCATGGAAATCAGGGTTAAGACAGTTCAAACATTCCAAGTCTTGTTCAGAAAGCAACATCTCCTGAAGGCACAAAATATCACAATTGTTCAATAATTTGTCAATAACTAACCGGCGAGCTTTCTCCCCAGCACTTTGCCCCAATTTAAGGCCACGACAGTTGTAAGACATGACCTGAATACCCATCAAAAAAAAAGGAAGAAGAGTTAAGAAAGATCACCATCATCCGTGGGTGCCCGCATATTCTCCACAGCAGCCGCTCCACTAGCTCCAGCCCCACGGGGCTCATAATATCGCCGCACCAATGCACCCTCTGGCCAGAGCTCTGGCTGGTACATGTCCCCGACCTCAAAACATTACGCCGTTACTTTAAATGAACCAACCCTGCCGTTCCCAGTGAGGATTTTCTGACAGATAACTTCACGTCCAAGCTTGTCTTTAAGATATGCAGATAGGGCGTCAGCTTCCAAATCAGACTGAAAACGGGTAACAAACACACTCACCATCTTAGTTTGTACAGTTTTAGTATTACCGGAGCCCGTACCAACAACAGTAGTCACGTTGCTGGCTTTATTCCTACAGCTGATTGAAGCAGAGGATGGCTTGGGTTTAGCCGCAGCGCGCTCAATTCGTCACACATCACAGTAATCACAGTTGTTCATTAACTTTAGGAAAAACACAGATTATATAAATTTTTTTTTTTTTTTTTATTCTTCTTACTTAACAATTACTAGATGAAGTCTGTGGCCAAAGCACTGGAGCGTTGTCCATTTATTTAGAGAAGCTGCCTTGATGACGTTGGATCCACTGTCTGTTGTTATGCAGACTAGTTCCTCCTCCTGCAGGCTCCAAGATGATTGTGCTTCCCTCAGTCCATGGGCTATAGCTTCTCCTGTGTAGTCTTGTGGGAAAAATGATGTCCACAAGCATCGACTCTTCATTTAAAAATCTCCATCAATGTAGTGAATTGTCAGGGACACGTTGGTTAAGTTTGTTAATCCCTTCCACAGCATGCGGGACACCATAGCCCCTTTTCCACTAGTACCTATTCAGCCCGACTCGCCTCAACTCTGCTCGGTTCGACACGGTGTGATTGGTTTTCCATTTCAACTGCGTACCACCTCAAGTGGGTGGGGTCGGGTTCATTACAGGAAGGCGGCCCATTATCCCGTTTTGTTGTTTACATGCTGACGTTTTCACTGATAGATAATGTAAAAGATGCTTAAAATCGCAAAACACTCACCATCTTCTCTGTGAGCAGCCATCAACTTGGAGACCTCCTGGTATAAGTTTTCATTTTGGCTCACTTCACTGCAGCAGGGGCGACGGGGCTGAAAAGTTCATAGGCTGAAAAATTCATAGTTTTCAAATTTGACCAAATGTAGTTTATTTTTCAAGCACAGGGATCCAAGCGCTGCAACACTGATGGAAGAACTGTGTGCACCGATGGGGAGACTGTTGAAAAATAACTACATTTGGTCAAATTTGACCACTATATGAACTTTTCAGCCCTGGTGCCGGCAGAGTGTTCCGAAGTGAAATACCAGGTCGTCTCTGAGCTGATGGCTGCTCACGGGGAAGATGGTGAGTGTTTTGTGATGGCATTCTGTGTATAGCCATTTATTTCGTTGATTATCACAGAAGTAATAAAAACTCACGGCTGAATTTACAAATGGCAATTTTGAATCTTGTGAAGACATCGCTCTCATCCACTGATGTTATGCCCTGGCCAATCAGTGGCCTGCAATCTGTTGACATCACATTTTCAGCTCGACTCAGCATGGTTCAAACCTCACTGAAGTAGGTCCCAAAAAAGTACCTGGTACCAGGTACTAATGGAAAACCCTACAAACCGAGTAGAGTTGAGGCGAGTAGGGCTGAGTAGGTGCTAGTGAAAAAGGGCCACATGTGGTGTATGGGGCGGCTCCTATCTCCATTTCACTGACCCTTGGCCACACAGCTACTGTAAGTAGTGAAAGCTACAGTGGGGGTCAGTCCTGTGGTAGCTCTGTGCATCAACTTTCCTTTCCCCATTCTGTTATGCTGAGCACCAAGCTAGAAGGTGGAAAGTACCATTTTTATATGGGCTTTGGTTCAGGGACAGGTAGGGCTCCATTATTCTGCTTGACCATACGTCAGTCATAGTTGCAAAGTACTCAACAGTTGTGATATCCATCTGTATTTTTCATACAGTGCAGGTAATGCAACTTTGGAGAATCACATGGGGTCACGTATTTCTTGTCCACTGTTTTGACCGTGTTTCTGAAGCCTTCGTTGCTCATACAGTATTTATTGGACACATCTTTGGCCAAATAAAATGCTATTGCATCAGTTACTTTAGCATGTCTTTGGGAGGCAGATGGATACAGGGAAGCTCTGTGCAGGGTTGATACTAGGATTGCCTGGGTTGGTGCCAACTGTGATTTAGTGAAGTGACATTCGCTTTAGCCTTCATGCATTTATCGTACTTGTGTTTGTGGTGTTTTTTCAGGTGGTTGAATAAGTTAGTTGTTGCCCTGCGGCACAGACACAGCTCTATGGCACTCTTTGCATAGAATTTCTTTTTAGTCAGCCATCACTTGCCCTAAATCCAAAACGCGTCCAGACAATGGATGATGATCCTTTCAAGGCACTAGCACCTCGCCTCCTCGTGTTGCCATACTGTCACCTTGTGCTCCCAACATCTGGTTTGTGTTTCACCATCACATCAGTCCGCTATTGAAAACTTCAGGCTGCTGCTACAGGGTGCGCTCAAATGTCAGTTCTGCAGCTTAATGTTGCCTTAATGTGTGTTCACCCACTGGTGGTCGGGTGGCTGTTGGTTGAGAAAATCCTTGATTTGATATGCAGCAGAGCCCGCAGTTTACCAGTTAATATCACCGATGATCTTGTTAATTTAATCGTGGCAGCCAAAATTGTGATCGCGATCAAAATTCAATTAATTGTGCAGCCCTAGTATAAACCCTATAAACTAATAATTAGTCGACGAAATTCTATATTTTGATAAAGTTATAATTAAAATTAAAATGTAGTTAAAAATAATTAAAAGCAGTATCCTTTCATTGGCCTTTAAATTATATCGGATGTAAAAGTAGCCCAAATTGTTGTTGACATGTGTCATCAGGGCTGTTTCCTGGTTTTTGGGGGCCTTATGCAAGATTGCATTTTGGTCCCCCTAGTTTATCAGTTTTTTTACCCAAACAGAACACAAGCTTCCAATTTCCCAGCAGCCCTTGTAGCTGATGGAACATGTTAAATGTTTTAAAATGAGCATCTCCTCCTTGGCTAGAGTGTACTCTGTAATACTGTTATACACATGGTCAGATGTTAGGATGCTGCAGTATTGAGTTTTAGATAACTTTTATCCACCATTGTAGTTTGTCTGCACCATGAGTATAGGTGGTATGACAGTGATACAAGACCCACCCCACCCAGAAAGCATGACCTTATATGGTAGTTTTGGGGTGTCAATTATGGAAATCTTCATTTCACATACACACCGACCTGCTTACACATGGGTGGAGTCCACTGTTTTTACAAACATGCTGTTTATACACGTTTGGAGGACATCCGAGTGTTTGTTGAATTAGGAGTGGCTCGTTAGTACTAATACACTAACAAAATATGCGTGATACTGATACTAACATTCTTGTATGAGGCCCAATATGTGGTAATTTGTGTATAAAAATGTAGCAGCAGCGATACAGATTGAGCAGTACTGTGTGTATGACCAACTAGAAGAGACATGTAAAATAAAATCCATGTTGAATTCACTTACCTTCACAAGCTGAAAAATATTTCACCAATGGAAGGTTACACCCTAAAAATAACATGTCTAGGTTCCAAAGATGGGCGCATTAGCCCATGGAGTGATGAGCTTTGACTTCAGACAGACCTCCAACAGAAGGTTGAGGCTGTTTTTATTGTCTGCTTTCAAAATCTGATTTTTCTCTTGCTTTGGGAAAACTTGGCCTACTGGGTCTTTGAGTCTGAATTGCTGAAAAAAGGCTTCTATGGGAGAGAGAGTGTGTGTGTAGAATATGATGTGGATCCAAACAACTGGAGCCACAGCTTGGGTATGTGCTTCCTTGTTTTTAACACAAGCACGTCGGCACTCGTTCAGTGATGCCTGCCTTTGATCTTTGATGATGTCATAGTGGGTCCTATGATCGTGAGTGATGCCTGCCTTTGATCACACACACAGATTTTCTTGAATCACTCTATACTATGGTGTCTATGTATATGGCGTCATATAGACATCATGTAGATATCATAGGCACATTATAGGTGATCCTATGATCTTTTAGCAAGTCCTATAGTTGTGACACTGTCACGTCAGGCATTATGTCTGATGTTATGTCAGGTCAGGCACTGGTTTGCTTGCTATCGGATAACCATGACAACCGGTACTACCTGTCTCATGGGTCGGGCCGTTGACGACTCAACTGGCAACCCTGCCCTTCCGAGAGCATGGAGGGTGAAACTGGGCATCCTGGCAGAACTAAAAACAATATCTGTCACAGGTCTGTGGTGGACCACTGCCAGTTAACACAGGGTGAGCCTGGATATCCTGGCAGATAAGCACATCTGTTACAAGGTCTGTGGTGGACTTTTGCCAGTCGGTGCATCGTGATATGCACTACACAAAGAGCAGAGATAAACCAACCTATCATCTGGTCAGTCACTGCAGCAGATACTGGAGTCAGATTGTCTTGGCCTGTCCTTGCCACTGATAATACCTCTATCTGCCAAGAATGTGCTGCTAGTCCAGCAAAAGCTAGCGGTACTCAAATACTTTGTAAGCAGTTTCATGAAATGGTCAGTCAGATAGCAACTCATGCCGGCTTGGATGTTGCCCAGTTTAACAAGGTCAGGAGTTCCTGGCAGCAGAAGGCGAAGGACAGAGCTGCATGGAGGAATCTGATCAGACCTAAATGAAACAGTCATTGTCGTCCCCGACAGACTGCTATGATGATGATGATGAACCAACAAACGTCAGGAAATAACGTTTTGAATTCTAATATTTTACATACAGAGTGTACAAGTGCATACCCCACTGGAGTGATGGTTATTAATTGTAGAGCATCCATCCCACACCTGTTGCTGGTTCAATTCCTGAGCAGGTAATACCAAAGACTGTGCAAAAATAGTACTTTTAGCTGAATGAGAGGAGGAATATAGAGCTTCCAAAAGATTAAGATGACATACCCACCCCCCAAAAATGTAGTAGCTACTACTCGCCATAGATTTGAGGCTTAGCGTCATTGAAACAGAGATAGGCAAAATGAGCAACAAACAAGCCTTCTTCTTAATAATAATAATAAGAAGAAATCAACTTGTCATTTAGCCCATATAGCCAGTCATGTACAGAAGAATGAAATTATGTTTCTCCTATCTTCAATGTTAATCACATCGAGAATCAGAGGGGCCGCTGCCATGCATGATGCTGCCACAAACAACTTTTTCCTTCCTTCATCCTATTATACTGAGCACCAAGCTAGAAGGCGGGAAGTAGCATTTTTATACGGTCTTTGGTATGACCCGACCGGGGGCTTGAACTCACGACCTCCTGGCTGTGGGGTGGATGCTCTACCACTAGGACACCACTTACAAGTTTTTCTCCCAGCTCTACTTGTGCTGTTTTCTTTTATTCTCTGTTTTTCTGTTCTCATACATTACACGTTACACTTGTTTTTTTCTCTCACTCATTCTGTTTCCACTCAGAGCTTTCAAATCCAACTCTTCTCTACTGCCTGTCCCTCCCTGCTCTTCATCTCACTCTCCTCTCCTCCTTCATCCTTCCTCACCCTCTACCGGAACCCGGCTCAATAAAAGAAGGTGAGCCTCTGTTTTTCTTGAACACTTTTTCATGTGATCTTCTGCTCTTAATTTCTTTTTTGTTACATTACCTGCCTAATTGGTTATATGTATCAAAGGGATTTGCGTCCTTGTCAAAATAAAGACAGATTATGTGTTTCAGGTTTAGGATGTCTCTGTGTGAATGAGACCTCGTTTTTTTTTTTTTTTAATATGTTTTTCCACCTTCTGTTGTCTTCATCACTTCCACTTAAGTCCTCTGGATGGTCTGCGTGCTCGTCTGCACTCCTCCTCCTCTGTCCCTAATTTTTTGAAATTTCAATTTCTGGCCCCTGTTCAAGAGAATGATTGTTCCGATCCACACAACAGGTGAACACATTTACACTGCAAAATCACCTTTTGGAGTTTCTCAGAAGTATCTCTAAGGCATTTACTGTATATGGCTTTGTAAGCAGTGAAACCAACATGTTGGATATTGCATACAGCTGTTTTTTGTGTGTTTTTGTCTCTTAGTGATGTAGCAGCTCTGTCAACACCTAGCTGGGAGGGGGACAGCCCTCTGCGGAGCCACCATCACTCATGGAGACAGCAGATATTTCTTCGGGTTGCTACGCCACAGAAATCTTCAGATTCAATCGGTAAGGATGGACATTAGCACATTCTGTTGAAAGCAGTGTGTGTTGTTAACTCATTCTGGGAAAGCCGAAAGGAGCTAATGTGATGACATGGTATCCATCCATCCACATTTCACAGGAATCGCTGCTACTCTTAGGCATTTGCTCTATTACACAGTGATTCTCAGATGGGTCTGCATCCAGGTTGTGGTCAAGGTCAAAGGTCAGGAGATCTGAGCATTCGTAATTTCAGAAAAATCAATATTCCTCGGCAATTACCCAGGTTCTCAACAAATTCATGCACAGTGATCATCAGAATTTCTGGAAGATACTTCTCAGTCCAATTCTTGACACTTGGAAATGCTGTGATAACGTTATATATCCATCTCCAGATTTGTTAGCATGAATAATTTTTTTTTTTCAATCCTTTCTCGAGTGACAGCTCAAACTTTTGCTAAAGTTTTTATACATGTGTAAATTGAAAATGACCCTCAGTTTTAACTTGATTTTACAAGCTTTGAGCTTTACAAAGTTAAAGCACATCATTGCACTGCAGTGGGTTGTACTATGACTCAATAGAAAGGTCAGTTTTTCAGGGGGCTGATAATATTGACCCTGGTAGTTTTGAGGTTTTGTGAAATAAATTTGATTCTGTGTGCAAAGTAAAATAATTTATGCTTTCTAAAGGACATGAGGATGTTTGGAAAAGCTGTGTTAAAAATTCTTTTGCACTGTTTAACAGCACTTGGGAAATGCTTTTGATTAAATAATGACATTTTCATGTCCTCAACTGTACGTATTTTTACTTAATAAAACACCACAAAAATCAAGCAGCCATTAAACAGCAGCCACTTAAAGTGGTCCAAACTATAAAGGGAAAAAAGTAATGCAATGCAAAGGTTTGTCCACAGTGTGTCACTCTTTGATTTAATATGATGTTGTTAGACATTATCTTTAGAAGAGAGGAAGAGGTTGATGCTCGAGATCAGTTTACCACTAATAGTAACAGGTCTTTCTTTCACTAGTAATACTAGTAGAACTTATATTTAAGTGATCTTAAGTGTAAGAGGGGTTTTTGTTTTTTTAGAAACAGAAGATAAAACAATAATGGGGACCAGTATGCTATCTATTTTTAATCACTTTCTGACATCATACAGTACAGTGTGCATAAGAGATATTGGCAGACTTGACACAGGTTACTTTACGTGTACTCTATATCTTTTTGTTCAAACACAGCAATAACACTAAATGCTCATATTCAATGTGGAGCTTTAAATATTGGATTACTGATGGCAGTGTCTAAAATTACTAGATGCCATTTTCCCATTATAAATGGAAATGACAATTTGCCTAAAAGTGGTCAGAGTTAAAGGAGTGGTTGAACATGTTGACCCCAGAAGAAATCAGTAGCATAACCTGGGGAGTGACAGCCTGTTAAATATTGTTGACAGATACAAGAAATGTTTTTTTTTAATATTTATTCAATCACAGATAATATTTAAGCAATGTTACACGAGAGGGAGTATGGTATCAATGAATACACCCATAGTTACTATATTCATTGATACCGTACAACCTCGAGTGTAATATTGCTTTTATAAAATGGTTCCGCAAGCACAATTTATTAAATTACTGCAATACTGGACAAAATATTATGTTTTATTTGTTTAACCAGTTATTTTGCACAGCTGAGGAAAAAATAGTCCCTTGTAAATGTAGCCAGTAACTGTTGCTAAGCATCTCAATCAGCATGAAGACGTCTATTGTCATTTCACACACATGTAAACAAGTTAAATGTTAAGTGCAAAAGTCATTTATAATACATACCAGTCGCCTTTTCAACTTTCCAATTCAACTTTTATTTGTATAGCGCCTAGTCACAACAAAAGTCGTCTCAAGGTGCTAGATACATAAGCACAAACCATAAATAATTCAGAGAAAAGCCCCAACGGTTATATGATCCCCTATGAGCAAGCACTAGGCGACAGTGGGAAGGAAAAACTCCCCTGTAGGAAGAAACCTCTGGTTAGAACCAGGCTCAGGGAAGGGCAGTCTTCTGCCATGACTGGTTGGGGGGGGTATACTATTCATAACACAACATAAGATAAGATAAGATAAGCCTTTATTAGTCCCACAATGGGGAAATTCCAGGATTGCAACAGCACAGGGATAGCAACACTCAGAGCAACAATCAGAAGGCAAGAAAAAACAACATCTAGTAAACATATGTCCATATTACTGTAAATGTGTATATATATAGACACAGTGCAGAGCATTATGGTTGGTTGGTGAATGTGCAGCAGAAAGTCTAAGCTCTCTCTCCGCGGATGCGGCGGGCCAGCTGGAAGTCTGGGCATGATGGTGACCCCCTTAGCGAAGAAGAGACCACCAGGTGGGCCTCGCTGGTCTCCTGCAGAGCCATGACGGCGAAGCTCAGGAAACGCAGGACGGTCTTGAAGTCCTGAGCGATCTCCCTCACCAGGCGCTGGACGGGCAGCTTACGGATGAGCAGCTCTGTGGATTTCTGGCAGCGACGGATCTCTCTCAGAGCCACGGGCCTGTGACGGCGAGGCCTCTTCACTCTGCCGGTGGCCGGAGCACCTCTCCGAGCAGCCCTGGTGGCTAGCTGTCTCCTGGGGGGCTTCTTCCTCCAGTAGATTTTACGGGTGGTCTGCTTGGTTCTTGCCATCGCTCTTTATTATTCTGTCTTATATTTCTTGCACGCCGCCTAAACTCCAGCCCGGCACCTGCGTCGTTTTCGCTACAGCTCCCGGTATGTCGAGTTTCCCATTAGCACCGGGCGGCGGCCAAGTGCTAGCTAGCACTAGCAGCTCCCCGCTGTAGCGTCTCCCGCTGCAAACCGTGGCTCCGTCCGCCGACCCGGGAGACCCCCGGGGCGATCCGTGCGTCCGTGATATATATACAGAGTGAAAGGTGTAGAAAGAAGAAGGAAGATAAAAAAGAGGCTGTTGCAACGGGCAGCCTACTCGTGTGGCGCCACCGGTTCGGCGGAACCGGAACCGGAAACATACAGGTAGAACAACGTTGGCACAGATATGACGTGCAATGTTGTATCAAAGCTAATTTGACCGAAGATTAAAGCATTTTTATAGGCTTTTTTCAGGCTTATTAAGCTAACTAAAGAATCTCATAGGTAGCACTACAAGCACACGCATCTGTAGTTGGACCTAGTGGTGCAGTGACCGGCAGCTGGTGGCTTGTGAGCCACCAGACTGCAAAACAAATCTACCTACGGGTACAAAATAAGTAAAAAAAAAAAAAAAAAAAAAAAAAAATGCCCAAACACTATGCGCAGTGAGCATAAATAGCAGTTTGGGGTTTTTTTTTCTGTTTTTTTAAATGGACATAGTAGATACTAATAGTAAAATTCAAAACTAGGACATGCAAAAGCCAATCTACACTTGTAAGATAAGATAAGATAAGATAAGCCTTTATTAGTCCCACAACGGGGAAATTCCAGGATTGCAACAGCACAGGGATAGCAACACTCAGAGCAACAATCAGAAGGCAAGAAAAAAAAACAAGCAAGCAAGAGCAGCTAATATACATATGTACATATTACTATAAAATATATATATACACACACACACACAGACACACAGTGCAGAGCATTGTAGCTGGATGGAATAAATATATGAATATATGAACACACAGTGCAGAGCATTGTAGCTAGATGGAATAAATATGTAAATATATAAACACCCACAGTACGGAGCATTGCAGCTAGGTGGAATAAATATGCAAGTATATAAACACACACAGTGCGGAGCAATGTAGCTAGATGGAATAATATGTAGATATATAAAAACACAGTGCGGAGCATTGTAGCTAGATGGAATAAATATATAGATATATAAATATAAACACACCCAGTGCTGAGCATTGTAGCTAGATGGAATAAATATGTAAATATATAAACACACACAGTGCAGAGCATTGTTGCTAGGTGGGATGAAACAGCATAACCGTCTACTTAGTTATCCTACATGGTATGATTATGTGCCCATACATATTCTCACCCTCCATAGCGACCGGTATGTTCCTAGTTGTATGCCGGAGAGGACCATTGTGTAAGTCTATTGCATCTTTTGCATTCAAAAAAAAACTATTAGTTTGTTACGTCTTTTTGCTATCTCTGCGAGCAGCCCTGCTTAGGTTGTACACTTGTGAATTACATCCAGTTAAAACATGATATCACCATCTAGCTAGCCAGCTGTTACGTGGCTCATACACACAATCACACATAATCAAACGTGCACAGCGGCTTCCATTGAGACGGATTTTATACTACACATATGTCTAGCAGTGGAACAGTATGCATAGTACTGTAACACTACCAGTTACATAAGATATAACATGTGGGAAGTCGTTTTCAGTTTTGTCTTAAAGGACCCAGGCTGGTAATTGGTTCCATAGAAGAGGGGCCAGACAACTGAAAGCCCTACACCCCATGGTACTTTTAGAGACCTTAGGGATTACTAGGAGTCCTGCATTCTGAGAGCGTAATAATCAGGACAGGATTGCCCTCCGCTCAGCCAGGTCTGCGCTTTCAAAGGGAATTAAGGCGGCAAAGCGCACCTATGCGGAGAAAATCCAGGGACACCTCTGTGACACTAGGAACACCAAGCAGATGTGGCAGGGAGTTCGGACACTGACAGGCTTTAAGTCTAGGCGGGGGGTCGATGATGACGACGCTTCGCTTCCAGACAGGCTTAACGACTTCTTTACACGTTTTGAAGCAACAAACTCGACAATCAGAAGGAGGGCCGGCCCACCCCCACCATCTGTCGGACCAGCTTTTACCATCAAAACAGCGGACACACGGAGGACCCTATCCAGAGTCAACCCACGCAAAGCTGCAGGTCCAGACAACATTCCGGGACGTGTGCTCCGAGACTGCGCGAGCGAGTTGGCGGATGTCCTGACTGACATTTATAACAGCTCCCTGAGTTAGGCCATCGTTCCCAGATGCTTCAAGACCGCTATCATTGTACCGGTGGCAAAGAAACCAGTGGTGTCCTGTTTGAATGACTATCGTCCTGTTGCACTTACACCAATTGTGATGAAGTGTTTTGAACGGCTTGTCAAACCACACATCACAGCCTGCCTCCCTGCATCACACGACCCGCTCCAGTTTGCATATCGTTCAAACCGCTCCACGGAGGATGCTATAGTCACCACCCTACACTCTGTCATCACCCACCTGGACCAGAAAGACACCTACGCCAGACTCCTGTACATTGATTTCAGTTCAGCATTCAACACCATTATTCCCCAGAGACTGATGGAGAAATTAGTCCTTCTTGGTCTGAACACCGCCACATGTCTCTGGATCCTGGATTTCCTGACTGAGAGACCTCAGTCTGTCCGGGTTGGAAACAACATCTCCAACTCTGTCATGCTGAGTACCGGAACCCCTCAAGGCTGTGTACTTAGTCCACTGTTGTTTACACTTCTAACACATGACTGTGTATCCAAACACGAGGGGAACCAGATTATTAAGTTTGCAGATGACGCCACGGTGGTGGGACTTATTCAGAGGGATGAGGAATCAATGTACAGGGAAGAAGTGAGAGACCTGGAGGGCTGGTGCAGGGAGAACAATCTGGTGCTCAACGTGGACAAAACGAAGGAGATGATTATCGACTTCCGGCGGTCACAGCCTGAGCACGTCCCCCTCAGCATCGGCGGCCGTTTAGTGGAGAGAGTAGAGAACATCAAGTTCCTCGGAGTGCAGATCTCACAGGACCTGACCTGGAGCAAGAATTCCTTGGAGATCAGGAAGCGGGCTCAGCAGAGACTACACTTCTTGAGGAAACTCAAACAGGCCTCTCTCCCCATCTGCATCCTCAGGACCTTCTACAGAGGTGTGGTGGAGAGTGTTCTGACGTACTGCATTGCTACATGGATAGTCAAGGGGGCGGAGAGGGTAATTGGAGTCTCCCTCCCCTCTGTCCAAGAACTTTTTCAGAACCGTTGTAGGAGCAGGGCACTGAACATTGTCAAGGACCGTTCTCACCCTCTGCATAAACACTTTGAACTTCTTCCATCTGGTAAACGATTCCGGAGCATCAGAGGCAGAACCACCAGACTGATCAACAGCTTCCTCCCACAAGCTGTCAGGATGCTGAACAGCTGACCCGGAATCTCTCATACACACTACTGCACCTATGGACATTTTGTATATTATAGTTAGTTATTCTTTTTCCCCAAGTATGTCTCAGGGATGTGTGAATGGATGGGGGGTGGGGGTAGGGGGTGGAGCTATGTGGGAGTGTGTCCTAATCATGCTGCTTCTTATATGGATGCCGAGAGAAATGCAATTTCATCTTGCCTGCACTACAGTTGTATGTACAGCAATATGACAATAAAATTTGATTTGATAGTATACTATCAATTCTTTAAAATAACTGGGGGATAGAGTATGTTTGGTTTTATATGTCAAGAGAAAATTTACATTTGATTCTGGATTCAGCAGGGAGCCAGTGAAGGGAGGTTAATATGGGAGAACTATGGTCCATCTTTTTAGTGCCTGTTAATATCCTAGCTGTAGCATTTTGAATTAATTGGAGAATTTTTTGAAAGTTTTTAGGGCAACCTGACAATTGTGAATTACAATAATCTAATCTAGAAGTGACAAAGGCATGGACTAGTTTCTCTGCATCAATTTTGGGACAGGGTGTTCCCGATTTTAGCAATATTCCATCAGTGGAAATAAGCAGTTTTAGAGATTTGTTTGATGTGCGAATTAAAGGACAAATTCTGATCAAAAATGACTCCAAGATTCCTGACAGTGGTGCTAGGGGATAGGGTAAAACCATCTGAGCTGTATGTCTGATCAGAGATGGTCTCTGTTTTTTGGGCCAGTTACAATAACTTCAGTTTTGTCTGAGTTAAGTTGTAAAAAGTTGTGATTCATCCAGGTTCTAATGTCTTTAAAACATGCACGTAACCTTGTCAAATGGTTTCTGTCTTCTGGTTTCATTGACAGGTATAACTGTGTATCACCCGCATAACAGTGGAAATTTATGGCGTCTTTTTCAATAATATCACCGAAGGGGAGCATATACTGTATATATATATATATATATATATATATATATATATATAAAATGAAGAGTACTGATCCTAACACAGAGCCCTGTGGGACTCCTTGACTGAGTTCTGTGAGTAGAGATGGCTCATCATGAACATGAACGGACATCTATCTGATAAATATGATTTAAATCACTGCAAACATGAGCCTTTAAGCTCTGTTGAGTCGGTGCTGCAGAATGACCGAGATCGAAAAGTGACCAATGCCAGTGGCTAATTAGCATGCTAGCGATTTGCTGTGGCACACTTCACTCGCTTTTTCTTGGCATTTTGAGATGAAATAAAGAGTCCATCACCACAAAAGTACTGTGGTTTGTTAACCCTTTAAACTGCCAAATTTGCCATATGGTGCCTGGGGAAATGCAAGTCAACTCAAGCGCCCCCCCCCCCTCCCAGTGGTCAAGAGTGGTAAAAAATTTTGTCAGTAGAATAGTTTAGATTTCCAAGGCTATAACTTGAAAGTTACAAGAGATAATGGCTTACTGTCAGTTAGAAAGATGTAGAATATGATCCAAAGTTTCAGATAGGAATAAATTTATGCATCTAATTTGCATAATGTCGCGGCAGCTATATAAATTACATAACTCAGTCAAAAGTGGACTTTGGAAGCATTTACATAAAGAATGGTCTGGGGGTTTTTTTGACGCCGATTTGTCTACAGGGGTATGTTTTTATCTAATCTTCAAAGTATATGAACCAGAAAATCAATAAAATGTCAAAAAAAACCCACATATTTCTCTGTTACTGGGAGGGGGGCTCGCCGCCCACGTGACCGGTCCGTTTTCGTCCATCGTAGCCAATGTTTGTGTGTTTGCTCAGCCATTTACACCGTGTACCACATCTACAAACTCTTATGATTACCCCACGCAAATTTCGTTTGTATTACGTGGCTATGTTTTCTGTTTGGTGCATTATTCCTGTGGGAATCCATGCCGCCCGTGGGCGCCGCCATCTTGGTACTGGGAGCTCAGTTTTTTGTTACATCGACCTCGATGTAACACGTTTACTTAGTAATTTACACCCGTGTACCACATCTGCAAACTCTTATGATTATCCCACATGAATTTCGTTTGTATTACGCGACTGTTTTTCCCGTTTCATGCAGTTTCCGTCATCGCTGTCGCAATGACCAACATGGCAGCATCCACATTGGTGTGTGAGCTCAAAGCAGAAAAAGGAAGAATAATAATGAGGTTTTCTCCTTCTTTGACATATTCCATGTCAGCCATGATTCCTTCGGCGCGTGTCTGCCACCTTCTAAACTGTCAGATCAATAGAGATTAGTACAAATTCTCAGTATAGCCGGGGGACGTCAATAAGTTGACACATGCAGTTGCTGTGCTGTGCCACTGGTGGCACGTGACCCGTCCATTTAATCTGGGCAGTTAAAGGGTTAATCGAGATAATGAATCCAACTCTAGCACTGCGTATTTTTTTTAATCAGATGTGAAATGGCTTAACGATGTTTATACTAAGGCAGACTTTGTAAACTCGTTTTTTTTTTTTTTTTTTTTCAAAAGGGTTCGACTTCTGGGTCACAGATGTATAATTTCTTTTCAAACAGCACCTCACTGTGGAAATTAAGATATCTAACATAGTATTGCAGTCCTCAAGTCTGCAGACTTGACCGTAAATTACTGTTAGTAATTAACGGTTACGAGAACACATTTTAAGTGGAGTGATACTTATCCAGTGAAACACTGGAGTGCAGTTATTGTGGAATATAGTAACTCCTGGAATCCCTATTGTTCAATCAAATTGCTCAGTTGGAACTAACTGTTGTATAATGAAATATCAATCACCCATCACAACAATATGTATTTTTCAGTCTCTGCAGACATAGGAATCGTGCTTGTGCTTGCATGTTTTCAGATCCTATCTCATTATGTACTGTGTGTATGCAGAACAAGTGCTGACAGTTGAGATAGTTGGGTTGGTTAAACTGTAGGGGAAAAAAAAGTTTAGATACTCTAATAAAAGCAGTGTTTACTCTTGTATGTCTGATTTAGTTGCACCCAATTTAGGTGAGTCTTTTTCAGTTGCATGTATTAACTGTTTGAGTGTGTCTGTCGCCGAATTGCGACATAACCACTAGTGGTCAAGAGTGGTAAATATTTTTTGTCAAAATAGTTAAAGGGTTAATACTGACCCTTTTCAGAGTTTAAGTGCTTGTAAAACAAAATCAACAACAGGGTTTTGGATATCAGTTTATTGATTATCTTTACTCTTTGGGCTGGAGTGCAGTGTTTCCTCTGGTTTAAAGACTTTGGCATGGTGGCAACAATTTTTTTTTTTTTTTTTTTTGGGTGGTAGTGGTGGGGGTTAAGTGACGCATGTGTAAAAATGAGAAAACATATGACACTCAAAGGGAAAAAATATTCATAATGCTGTACAAGGTCAGGAGTTCCCGGCAGTGAAGGGCGAAGGACAGAGCTGCGTGGAGGAATCTGATCAGACCTAAATGAAACAGTCATTGTCGCCCCCAACAGACTGCTATGATGATGATGATGATGTAGTAATTATGCATAATTAAATTATTTGACCTGAGGTGGGCATAGTAGCCAGAAATTGTATTCATGTAAAAGCAGTGTTGTCTTATCAAATTAATAATCAAAAATAGAGAACCAAAAAATTTCTAGCTGAGGAAGAGTACAAAAGCACCCACTTAAAAAATACTTGAGTAATGACTTAGTCTTGAAGGCTTGAGGTTCTTCTCCTAAATTTATAACAATTTTCTTGTAGTGTTCTACTTCTCTGTAAATTTTTCACCAAAATTTGCAACTATTATCCTCATTTGTAATTTCCTCTTGTAAATTTATGATTCTTCTTGTACATTTGAGACTTTATTATCATTAATTTGTCGATTATTTTATTTTTTGTCTTTTTATATTGAAATTAGTTTTGCTTAGTGGTAAGTACTTACTGGTTTTTAAATTACTGGTAATTTTTTTTTTACATTTTCTCATATAATTTGAAACTTTTGATCATAATTTTGCAGCGCCAGAATAGAGCAATAATTTCAACTCTGATTTCAAAGAAATAAAAGTAGTAATAAAATTATATTTAATGAAATAAACTTAACTAAAATAACCAATGATAGTTATTTCTGTCATATTTTTATATTAAAAGTTTTTTAGAACGCTCCTCGCTAAACAGACA
Source organism: Pholidichthys leucotaenia (assembly GCA_020510985.1). Taxonomy (NCBI): domain Eukaryota; kingdom Metazoa; phylum Chordata; class Actinopteri; order Cichliformes; family Pholidichthyidae; genus Pholidichthys; species Pholidichthys leucotaenia. Next base: position 163,256,816 of record CM035848.1, read on the forward strand.
ACAGGAAAAAACTACCATATTTTGAAATCCAAATGCTGGCAGGTTTAGTTTATCTGAAGGCTGGAGGATGTTAACAGATTTACGTCGCTGACTTAGTGAAATTAGGTCATAATAACGGTTCAAGTACATAATATTGACTATAAATTGGTTAATATTGTTGTGGTTGGTGAAGTAAGTCCTCAACAATTCAGTCATCCTTGCCTTTGCCTCAGTTAGCCTGCATATCAAGCCTAACCACACAGTAACTCATTGTCTCTGTTAATGGGTTGAATTCATGATAAATGCCTCCACTAAGTGATGAGCAGGTGAAACTGCAATCAATGAAGCTCTGAGGCTTTCCTTCTAATTGTGCCAAAAAAAGATTCAAAGCTTTGAGGCTTCAGTCTAAACAGTGACATCTGGTGGCCAGCTGAAGCCATAACAACCTCTCGGGACGCAAATGAAGTGCTGACAGGTTTCAAGCCTATGGCAGGAATAAAAATTCAGAAAATAAACTGGTCATTTTAATCTGCTGGTTTTTTTTTTTCTTTTTTACCAGTGGCTCTTAAATTTTTTCCTTCCCATTTTGGGGAGGCAAGTCCACCTACACGCACACAGGTCTTTCTCTGCCCCCTCCACATCCTCAGTGAATCCAAGAGCAAGCTAAGCCTCATATTTCCTTGTCTTCTTGGCTTTTTGGTTAATTACCATCAGGAATTTCTCTTTGCCCATCATTTTGATTGAGTTTTAAAAATTAGGTCATTATCTAATTTTATCAGTCATTTTAATTCTTAATATGATAAAACATTGAGTCATTTTTTTGTCATTTGCATTTCCATGTATTTATTTTTTGTTTAATGTAATCCAGATCCATGTGACACCATGGCGACACATGACTTCTGCCCACTGGTGCAGAGGAAAACAGCAGCTCTCCTCTGAACTTTTTTTTTTTTTTTTTTTTTTGTGATCAAATGTTTTTATTGAACAAAAGCACAAGTTTACACCTGAAAAAAAAAATTACAAGACTCCTTTTTTTGTTTAAAACAATAAAGACAGACATGACGATACAAGAATAGATGGGACTAAAAATAAAATGACATAACCATAATAATGAGCCTGCACCTAATAAGATGCAAACAACACAGGAATAAAAAGAGAACTATAAAAAATGAAGTAAAATAAAATAAAGGGCACTTCTCCCACACACACACACAGTCAAGAGGGAAACAAGGACGTTACTGATCTCCTAAATAGATGATCAGGTATGGAGAGTTCATACTTTAAGTTCTTTTACTGAATCAGCTGTTTCACACCAATTGTTTAAAGAAGTCTCACTAGCACCATTAACTCTACAAGTTGACAGTTCTAAATAGATGACATCCAGGAAGGTAAGTGCCCAGTGTCTGATGGTAAGAGAGTGAGGAGGCTTCCATCGCAATGCAGTCAACTTTTTGGCAGCAGTCAGGCCGGCCAGTACAGTACGTTTTTTTAAGTTTAGTCACATTCAGTTCTGATAGATCATTTAGCAAAAGGACAGGGATAGTCACAGGAATGGTCACGGACACCAAATCAGATATTTTGGAAACCACTTCAGACCAAAACAGTCTGGAGGGCAATTCCACATCATATGTAAAAAAACATGCATGTTAGGTTAATTGGCTGTTCTAAATTGTCCCTAGATATGTTTCCTATAGGCCCTTAGAATAGAGGGTTAGTATTAATGAAAGCGCTTTGAGTGGTCTTTGTGACTAGAAAAGCGCTATATAAGTGCAGGTTAGTTAGTTAGTTAGTAAAAAGGTGCCAGGGGCTTTTATAGTACATAGGCTACACAAGGGATCAGTTATCAAGTTTATGCAATGGAGTTTGCGAGGGGTTAAATATGTTCTGTGTATATAGTTAGTGGATCTGCTGGTGAGCCGGGTTGCAAGAAGCCTCCTTAATATTTGCCCAGCCTTTGGACCAATTAAAATCAGTCACTCTATCAATTGGTAAATCACTTTGAGGCCTCCAGAAAGAAATGATGCAGAACAGATACCAGACCTCTATTCTTAGTTCATGTAGCAAATGGCTTATATAAAGGATGGATTGGTAAAGGTTTTTGGCATGGTGCCCCATGTGCCTGGATAGATGAATTAAGTTGCAAATAGAAAAATGTGGCTGCAGGCAGATTAAAGCTGTTTCTGATATCCTGAAAGGTGCGCAGCCCAGAATCACTAAATACAGTGGGGCGAAAAAGTATTTAGTCAGCCACCAATTGTGCAAGTTCTCCCACTTAAAAGATGAGGGAGGTGTCCAATTTTCATCATAGGTATACCTCAACTATGAGAGACAAAATGAGAAAAAAAATCCAGAAAATCACATTGAAGGATTTTTAATGAATTAATTGGTAAATTCCTCAGTAAAATAAGTATTTGGTCACCTACAAACAAGCAAGATTTCTGGCTCTCACAGACCTGTAACTTCTTCAAGAGGCTCCTCTGTCCTCCACTCATTACCTGTATTAATGGCACCTGTTTGAACTTGTTATCAGTATAAAAGACACCTGTCCACAACCTCAAACAGTCAGACTCCAAACTCCACTATGGCCAAGACCAAAGAGCTGTCAAAGGACACCAGAAACAAAATTGTAGACCTGCACCAGGCTGGGAAGACTGAATCTGCAATAGGTAAGCAGCTTGGTGTGAAGAAATCAACTGTGGGAGCAATTATTAGAAAATGGAAGACATACAAGACCACTGATAATCTCCCTTGATCTGGGGCTCCACGCAAGATCTCACCCCGTGGGGTCAAAATGATCACGAGAACGGTGAGCAAAAATCCCAGAACCACACGGGGGGACCTAGTGAATGACCTGCAGAGAGCTGGGACCAAAGTAACAAAGGCTACATCAGAAACACACTACGCCACCAGGGACTCAAATCCTGCAGTGCCAGGCGTGTCCCCCTGCTTAAGCCAGTACATGTCCAGGCCCATCTGAAGTTTGCTAGAGAGCATTTGGATGATCCAAAAGAGGATTGGGAGAATGTCATATGGTCAGATGAAACCAAAATAGAACTTTTTGGTAAAAACTCAACTTGTCGTGTTTGGAGGAGAAAGAACACCATACCTACTGTGAAGCATGGGGGAGGAAACATCATACTTTGGGGCTGTTTTTTTGCAAAGGGACTAGGACGACTGATCCGTGTAAAGGAAAGAATGAATGGGGCCATGTATCGTGAGATTTTGAGCGAAAACCTCCTTCCACCAGCAAGGGCATTGAAGATGAAACGTGGCTGGGTCTTTTCAGCATGACAGTGATCCCAAACACACCGCCCGGGCAACGAGGGAGTGGCTTCGTAAGAAGCATTTCAAGGTCCTGGAGTGGCCTAGCCAGTCTCCAGATCTCAACCCCATAGAAAATCTTTGGAGGGAGTTGAAAGTCTGTGTTGCCCAGCGACAGCCCCAAAACATCACTGCTGTAGAGGAGATCTGCATGGAGGAATGGGCCAAAATACCAGCAACAGTGTGTGAAAACCTTGTGAAAACTTACAGAAAACGTTTGACCTCTGTCATTGCCAACAAAGGGTATATAACAAAGTATTGAGATGAACTTTTGTTATTGACCAAATACTTATTTTACTTATTTTCTTGTCAGGTCAGGCATTGGCTTGCTTGCTACTGGATAACCATGAAAACCGGTACCACCTGTCTCATGGGTCGGGCCGTCGGCGACTCATCCAGCATCCCCGCCCTTCCGAGGGCGTGGAGGGTGAAACAGGGCATCCTGGCAGAACTAAAAACAATATCTGTCACAGGTCTATGGTGGACCACTTCCAGTTACACAGGGTGAGACTGGACATCCTGGCAGATAAACACATCTGTCACAAGGTCTGTGGTGGACTGTGCCAGTCGGTGCATTGTGACATGCACTACACAAAGCGCAGAGATAAAGAAACCTATCATCTGGTCAGTCACTGCAACAGATACTGGAGTCAGTTTGTCTTGGCTTGTCCTTGCCACTGATATTACCTTTTTCTGCCAAGAATGTGCTGCTAGTCCAGCAAAAGCTAGCAGTACTCAAATATTTTGCAAGCAGTTTCATGAACTGGTCAATCAGAAAGCAACTCATACCAGCTCAGACGCCGCCCGGGCTTACAAGGTCCGCGCTGATCTGTTCACACTCCGACAGGCAGCGAAAAGTAAGCTAGGAGCAGGAAGACAAAAGAAGAGGAAAACAGCAACCTTGTGTGTAGCAGAATGGAATGTACGCACTCTTTTGGACAGAACAACATCACAGCGCCCAGAAAGACAAACCGCGCTTGTGGCCCTGGAAATGAACAGGTACAATGTAGACATAGCTGCACTTAGTGAAACAAGATTGCCTGGATATGACAGCTTGGAAGACCATGGGTACATCTTCTTTTGGAGTGGGAGATCAACTCAAGAAAGGAGAGAAGCAGGAGTGGGCTTTGCAGTTAGAAAGGAGATAGCAGCAGTGCTTGAGGAGGAACCGGTGCCAATCAATGACAGGATAATGACTGTGAGACTCCCACTACAGTGGAAGATGTATGCCACACTCATCAATGTATATGCCCCAACAATGACCAACGCAGAGGAGGTGAAGAAAGAGTTCTACAGTGATTTACGTGAGACTATCAGGCGTGTACCAACTGATGACAGGCTGATACTCGTTGGAGATTTTAATGCCAGAGTTGGTTCGGACACCAAGAAATGGAAAAGAGTGCTAGGCAGTCATGGAGTAGGCAAGTGCAGTGCTAATGGAGAACTTCTACTTGCACCATGTTCAGAGTACAACCTTGTGATAACCAACACTCTATTTAAGCACAAGGACACACACAAGAAGACATGGATGCACCCAAGATCCAAGCACTGGCACTTATTAGACTACATCATAGTCAGGCAGAGAGACATAAGGGATGTATTGGACACCAGAGCAATGAGAGGCGCGGACTGTGGCACTGATCATGTTTTTTTTTTTTCCACAATATCTTTATTGAACCTTTTTTTTTTTTTTAACAAACATGATACAAACAATCAAACACTAACACTAAAGTACTACAAAAAAAAAAAAAAAAAATGCCCTAAAAACACCAACAACCACCAACAAAATCAAGTCTTCAACAATGCTCCTCTGTTTAGTCTAGACAATCCAATACATTAGTATACATATTATGTTCACCGGTTTGGAATTTACAAGGTCCACACACATCATTCACCTTCTTCTTCAAGAGTTATGTTTAAATTTTTTACATAATCAATAAAAGGTCTCCATATATTCTCAAACACAATTTCCTTTGATTTCAGTATATATGTTATTCTTTCTAATGGAAGGTTTGTTAACATCTGTCTTAACCACTGAGTCACATCTGGTCTATGAGTCTTTTTCCATAATAGTGCAATACATTTTTTGGCATTAAGCAAACTGAGGTCTATGAATGTTCTTTCACTTTTATTGAAATTATGCTTTTCTGGGTACAGACCCAACAAAAACAGTTTAGGATTCAATATGATTTGTTTTGAGATTATTTTTTCAATTGTTACCCTCACCTCCTCCCAAAACATTCTTATTAATCTACATTCCCATAAACAATGAAATAGGGTTCCTTTACTTTCCATGCATTTTGTGCATGTATCTGGTATATTTTTGTTATATCTATTTAACTCCTCCGGTGTAACATACATCCGCATTAACCATTTGAAATGTATCAATTTAAGGCGTGCATTTATTGATTTGGTTTGAGCTTCTGTACAAGCCAATTCCCATTGTTCCTCTGAAATTTCAATTTGCAGATCTTCTTTCCAGTAGTTTAATCTTTTCAGTGAATTTTCACTTGAAGATAGTGTCAATGAGTTATAAAACTCTGAAATAATACCCTTTCTTTTACTATCTTTCATCATCATTTTTTCCAAGGATGAATAAATAGGTCGAGTGAGAGCTTTATTTTGATTTGATCGAATAAAGTTTCTAAGTTGAAGATATTTAAAAAAATGTGTTCTATTGAGATTAAATTTGATCCTCAGCTCTTCAAAAGACATTATGTTGTCTGCACATGGCAAATATAAATCCTGAATCTTTTGTATCCCTTTTAAATTCCATACTTTAAATACAGCGTCCGCTCTCCCTGGTTTAAAATATTGATTACCCCATATTGGACTAAATTGTGACAATAACTGTGGTTCTTTTAAATAGTTTTTAGCTTCACACCATATTTTGATCATATGCTTTACAAATGGATTTTTAACTTGTTTTTGTAATTTTTTTGCCGAATCTGAGTATATGAATATGGAAAGAGGTAAAGGTAAATTGTATGATTCCATTTCAGTCCAGTGAGGGAGATCATTTGATGAAAAATAATATGTCATAGACCTCAGTTGTGCCGACCAATAATACAACATAAAATTTGGACATTTCAGACCTCCACGATCAAATGGTAAATATAATAAAGACAAACGTAATCTAGCCCTCCTGTTGTTCCATATAAATTCCACTAACTTTTTTTTTATTCTTGAGAATAGATCTAAAGGTGGTGATAAGGGAATGTATTGAAATAAAGTATTTTAGGTAAAATATTACTTTTAAGTATATTGATTCTCCCGATCATCGACATTGGTAGTGACATCCATCTCTGAGTTAACTCATTGATATCTGACATTAAGGCTTCATAGTTGACACTGGCGACTGATTCTAGCTTAGGCATAATTTGGATTCCTAAATATTTAAACTGATTTACAACATTGAATTGATTTACCTCAGGAGCTGGGTAATTTCTCTGGGTCTCATTTAGCATTAATATTGAAGATTTAGTTTTATTTATTTTATATCCTGATATTTCCCCAAAATTCTTTATTAAATTCAACAAGGTTGGAATTGATTTTTTTAGATTCGACATAAACAAAATTATATCATCGGCGTACAGGGAGATTTTATGTTCTGTTGGTCCAACTTTAATTCCATATAATTGTGAATGTAAACGTATCGCTATCGCTAAAGGTTCAATTGCCATAGTAAACAGTAAAGGTGAAAGTGGACAGCCTTGTCGACATCCTCTATTGATTTTTATTGGTTTTGAAATATTGTTATTTGTTAGGATTTCTGCTGTAGCATTATTGTATATTATTTGAACCCATTTTATGAAATTATTTCCAAGTCCAAACCTTTGTAGGACTTCAAAAAGAAAGGGCCATTCAACTCTATCAAAGGCCTTTTCGGCGTCCAATGATAGGAGAGCTGTATCCGGTGCTTCTTTATTAAAATAAATAATATTAAATAGTCTTCTTACATTATGGAAGCCTTGTCTACCCTTTATAAAGCCATTCTGATCTCGATTAATAATATTTGGTAAAATTTCTTGTATTCGTCTTGCTAAAATTTTACAGATTATCTTAAGGTCGGCGTTTAATAGGCTTATTGGTCTCATATTTTCACATTTATTAGAGGGCTTACCTGGTTTTGGCAGCAGTATAATTAAGGCATTATTTATGTATGATGGTAAATTATTATTTTGAAATGCTTCTAAAACCATTTCCAAAAAAGGTTTTATTAATTTATTCTTAAATTTTTTATAAAGGTCAACTGGAAGACCATCTGGTCCTGCACTTTTTCCTGATTTCATATTATCAATGGCTAGCCCAACTTCTTCTTGACTAATTTTAGACTCCAATATCTCCCTGTTTTCATTTGGAATACACGGTATAGATAGTTCGTTCAAAAACCCATTTAGTTTTGTTAAATCAGGTTCATTTTTGGCATCATATAATTTTTCATAGTAATCTCTAAAGGCTTTATTAATTTCTAAAGGATCTATAACTACCTGTCCGTTACTTATAATACTGGTAATTGGTGTTTTAATTTCCAATTGTTTAATCTGCCATGCTAATAATTTTCCTGATTTTTCACCTTGTTCATAAAAAGATTGTTTCAATCTTAGAAGACTCGAGGCAGCTCTATTCGCTGATTTTTTGTCGTATTCAGCTCTCAAAATCAGTAATTCATTCTCCAACCATGGGTCACTTCCTGCATACACTTTTTCCTGAAGACTTTTTATTTTATGTTCCAATTTAGCTCTCTCCTCTCGAGTCTTCTTAGATTTTGATCCTGTATAACTAATAATATGTCCCCTAATAAAAGCTTTGAAAGCCTCCCACTTTACACATGCTGATGTTTGTGTAGTATTGATGTCAAAGAACTCGTCTATCTGTTTTTCTGTATACTTGACAAATTCCTCATCCTGAAGCCATTTATGCTGAAATTGCCATCTACCTGATTCCTTTGTCAATTTTTTATCTACATATATTAGACAACAGGGTGCATGATCAGAAATCACGATGTTATCATAAAAGCAGTTTTGAATCTTGGACCTTAATTCTGTGGAAATCAAAAAATAATCATTACGTGAGAATGTCTTGTAGGTACTGGAATAACAAGAATAGGCTTTAACTTGTGGTTTCATTTCTCTCCATATATCTAACAATCTCAATTCTTTCATAAAATGATTAATAGTCATCCTACATCCAATGTGCGTACAATCCAGTCCTGTTGATCTATCCACACCTGGATTCAATGTACAATTAAAATCCCCTGCTATTATATGTTGCCCTGTAAGTGATGATAAGATGAGAAATAAATTAGCAAAGAACTTCTGATCATCTATATTGGGACCATATAAGTTCACAAGATTTATATTTTCTAATAGCAAAGAACCTTGAATGATTACATATCTTCCAAATTTGTCTCCAATTACATTTTTCACCTGAAAAGGAACTGATTTATGTATGAGAGTCATAACTCCCCTGGCTCGGGATGAAAATGAAGAGGTGAATACACTTCCCTGCCATCTACTCCTAATTCTTTTAACATCCTCCTCTATCAGATGAGTTTCTTGTAAAAACACAATTCTTGAACCTATGTCCTTTATTTTATTCATAACTTGTTTAAGTTTTTTTAAATTTTGTAGACCTCTGCAATTCCATGAAGTTAAATTAAGATTAACACTTTGGTCCATGATCAATAGAGAGTTTAGGATTACCTTGCAGTGTAAACATGCTCATACAGAGAAGCAAAAACATGAGTGGTTGAACATTCATCCTACAAACTACACACAAACAAATTTCCCCTTCCCACACTTGTGGCAAACCCCCCAAAATCAAAAGAAAAATTCTGTCTCCCGATATAGCCATCGACCGTTCCACACCCACGGGGAACAGCCTAAGCCACTCCTTCTTCATCCTCCCAATCACCCTAACTCTACTGCTTTTAATGACGTAACATTAACTCTCCTCTGTAGTTTTCCAACTTAACTCCAAAATTTTTAACAACTTTGTACATCATAGTTTTTTTTTTGTTTGTTTTGTTTTTGTTTTGTTTTTTTAATATATAATACAATCTATATTTTGTAAACTTACTATTTACTTCAAGTCAGTCAGATGCCTGTGCAAATGCTTAATTATTCTACCTTATATTTTGTTCATGCTTAGCTCCCACCAGTCTCTTCTTCTTCTTTGATCTTCTTGATGAACTCCTGCGCCTCCTCTGGGGTCTTGAAGATGTGGGTTCTGCCCTCATACGTGGTCAGCAGTCTCGCAGGATAGATTACACCATGACGAATCCCAAGGTTGCGCAGCTCCTTACGTATGGGATCAAACTGCTTCCTCAATTGCTGGATTCCTGTGGCCAAATCTGGGTAGAACCGCACCTGCTGGTCCTGGTGTTTAATCTCTCCTTTAGCACGTGCAGCGTTGAAGATCTTCATCCTGTCTCTGTTACTAAGAAACTTCATAATTAAGGTCCTCGGCGGTCCCTTATCTCTCCGTGGGCCAATACGATGTGCTTTTTCCAGAACCACTGCTGATTGCAACTCCTCGCTGCCCAGCACCTCCGGAATCCACTTTTCCAGAAAGGAACATACGTCCCGACCTTCTGATTCCTCTGGAAGACCCACCAGCCTCAAATTATTCTGTCTCGACCGAGATTCCAAATCCAAAATATTATCTTCCAGAGATTTATTTTTTTTTTCCAAAGTGCGCACCTTTAATTGAAGACGGGTGACGTCATCTTCAGCACTAGCGAGACGGAGCTCCATCTGCGCCATTCGTTCTACACAGTCACCCAATTCCTTTCTTATTCCTTCCAACGCTGTCATAATCCCATCAAATCTAGAGGAAAAGTCCGCTCTCATTGAACTCATGGCAGCCATCAGCGCATCTGTGCCTCCCCCCGCAGACATCGCACCGCCGCCAGCCTCCTCCGCCATATATGGAGTTTTGTTTGCTGCGTCACAGACCTGAAAGTCCGTTAATTTGGACTGTTTCGGCGGCTCGCTTTTTCCTTTTCCTGGTTTTCCAGCCTTAGGCTTCGCCGACATATCCTCGCCCAAATGCTGGGATACGTTCTGTCCCAAATGAGAGAGTTATTTGCCGATTTTTTTCTCCAGGAGCAGAGCAGAGCGAGACACGTCCGTCCTACGTGGCAGCCATAACCGGAAGTCGGCACTGATCATGTTATGCTGAGATCTAGATTAAGGATTTGCAGACGAAAACAGCACTGCAGGATGGGTGCGAAGCCACCACGGAAGCTAAACACTAGTGCACTGAAAGGCCAAAAGAAGCGGGAAGAACTTAACACAGGAAATGGATGAAAACTTGAAAGACTGGGACAGCAGCAACTCAGAGAATGACATAGAAGAGAAATGGGCAACACTGAAGGATATGGTGTATCAGACTGCCAGTGATGTATTACGCTACCCTGAGAGGAAACATCAAGATTGGTTTGATGAGCATGATGAACGCCTGAAGAAACTACTAGAAGTGAGGAATACAGCTAGGCAGGAAAACCTACAGTGTAACACAAGGTCGAAGAAGAAGAAATACTCAAAGGCTCAGAGTGAGCTTACAGAAGTACACCAGAGAGATGAAGTCCAACTGGTGGGATGAAAAAGCGGAGAAACTTCAAACTGCAGTAGACAGGAAGGACATGAAAACATTCTTCACAGGTTTGAGAGAAATCTACGGCCCTAAACCAAGAGGATTGATCCAACTAAAGGCTATGGATGGTGAAATGGTTTTGCAGGAGAAAGACAAGATCCTGGACAGATTTGCAGACCACTTTGACCAACTACTAAACAACCCTGGAGATCTCACTGAAGAGGCTAAAGAAGCTTTAGTGCAGCGATCAGCTGTATCAAGTCTGGATGAACCACCAAATTTTGATGAACTAATGGCAGCTATCAGGACAACACAGGATGGTAAAGCTCCAGGAAGGGATGGAATTCCAGCAGAAGTGTGGAAATTTGGTGGTGTTCAGCTGACCAACTGCCTGCACAAGCTCATCCAAGAGATATGGGATGCCCAGAAAGTACCTCAAGACTGGAAGGATGCAAGTATTGTGCCTTTGTTCAAGAAAGGTGACAGGAAAGATTGTGGAAATTACCGAGGTGTATCACTACTAGCCACTGTTGGTAAGATTCTCTCATGTGTACTACTTAACAGACTCAGTGAACACATCTCGCAGAATGTACTACCGGAAACCCAGTGCGGCTTTAGAAGTGGAAGAAGCACAATGGACATGATTTTCTGCTTGAAACAGGTTCAAGAAAAGTGTATCGAACAGAACATGCCGCTTTATGTAGTCTTCATAGACTTCAGTAAAGCCTTCAATACAGTTACGCAACAAGGACTTTGGCAGGTACTCAAGAAATATGGTTGTACAGAGAAGTTTGTCAGCCTGATGGAGGCACTCCATACAGGTATGCAAGCAAACGTGGCAATGAGTGGTTCAGTATCTAAAGACTTTTCAGTAAGCAACGGGGTGAAACAAGGGTGTGTGCTGGCACCTACACTCTTTTCGCTATATCTGGCAGCCATGCTTGAGGTGGCCTTCGAAGACACTTCAGAAGGAGTATACATTCAAACAAGGAAAGAAGCAGACTTGTTCAATGTGGCACAGTTTAAAGCCAAGAGTAAGACATCGATAAAGATAGTAAGGGAAATGCTCTTTGCTGACGACAGTGCTCTAGTTGCACACAGCGTGGAAGATATGCAATCTTTAGTGGAGAAATTTGCAAGAGCAGCTAGCCAATTCGGCCTCCAAATCAACATCAAGAAGACAGTGCCTTTATCGACCACCAAAGTTTCAGTTATCAACATCACTACCAGAAGAGATCAGCATTGGTACAGAGCCACTAGTCAAGTGCAAGACTTTCAAGTACCTAGGGAGTACTGTTTCAGAGAATGCTAGGCTGTAGGATGAACTGTCTCTCATAATGGGAAGAGCAAGCGCTGTGTTTGGAAACTTGAGGGAGAGACTCTGGAACAATCGACATGTGTCAATCCGTGTGAAATGCAAAGTGTACAGAGCGACAGTACTGGCTACTCTATTGTACAGTGCTGAAACTTGGGACTGTCTACAGAGTGCAGGTGAAGAAACTCCACGCGTACATGATGAGACACCTTCGAGCCATAATGAACATCTCATGGAAAGACAAGATAACCAACATAGAAGTGTTGAAACGAGCTGGTCTACCATCAGTGGAAGACATGCTAATACAGACGAACCTGAGATGGCTCGGACATGTTGAGGATGGACCACTAGCATCTCCCTCGGCAGTTACTCTACTCAGTTATGCGAGGGCAAATGCAATCAGGGTAGACCAAGGCTCAGATTTAAAGACACTGTAAAAAGAAACTTCAAGAAGTTGGACATAGACAGGAGTTCCTGGCAGCAGAAGGCTAAGGACAGAGCTGTGTGGAGGAATCTGATCAGACCTAAATGAAACAGTCATTGTCGCCCACGACAGACTGCTATGATGATGATGATGATGATGATGACTTATTTTACCGAGGAATTTACCAATTAATTCATTAAAAATCCTTCAATGTGATTTTCTGGATTTTTTTTCCCTTATTTTGTCTCTCATAGTTGAGGTATACCTATGATGAAAATTGGAGACCGCTCTCATCTTTTGAGTGGGAGAACTTGCACAATTGGTGGCTGACTAAATACTTTTTTACCCCACTGTATATCATCTAAAGTGCAAACATTACTATTATTCCAAGCAGGGCATGAAACAGGTCTTCCTCCACTCAATAAACCCAGGTTGTTAAGAATTGGTGTACAGTACGTGTATGCCACATGTAGAAAATCTTACACTGAAGCTCAGCAGCACGCCATGTTTGAATAAGTTGTGATACTATCGGGCCAGAACATAATTGACATTGTTTATTGGATATATTAGCAAAGAGATCCTCCTGTAGGTTCCAGGGTCTCACACAGTTTTCTTCTAGCTTACATCAGGAAACGGAGGCATTAGTGTCATGCCACACAAGTAATGGCTTAAGTACAAATAACCAAAAATAAAACTTAGTTAGGAATTGATAAACCACCACTGGTCATTCCTTTTTGTGTGGTGGACAGTTTTAAATGAGGACGCTTTCTGTTCCAAATGAACTGTGAAATAACAGAATGTATTTTGTTCCAGTAATCAGCAGGAGGGGAGAGGAGGATCATTGAACTGACAAAATTTATTCTGGGCAGAATGTTCATTTTAACTAGACACGGACTCTCAGAGAGTTGGGGAGACTAATCCACCTGTCTAAGTCTGCTTTAACTTTATTCAGCGTTTCTGAGTAGTTGTGTGTCACAGTGCAATTCAGGGATGGGAATATTTGTATTCCAAGATACTTAAAGTCTTGGACAACAGGAATGTCAGCTGGAAATTGTAACCTCCTAGCTAAGTCATTAAGGGGGAGTAGTGTGGATTTGGTCCAGTCAATCTTAAAACCAGAGAGGCAGCTAAATTCCTCACAGATGGACAGTAAATTAGGTATGGATTGTAGGGGTTTCTCCATGAAGACTAAAACGTCATCGGCATATAATGACAAGTGGTGGTGTGTATCGTGAACTGAAATTGGGTGCACAGTGGGGGACTGATGAATCATCTGAGTAAGTGGTTCAAGTGAGAGCAAAATCAAAATCAAATCAAACTTTGTCATATTGCTGTACATACAACTGTAGTGCAGGCAAGATGAAATTGCGTTTCTCTCAGCATCCATATAAGAAGCAGCATGATTAAGACACACTCCCACATAGCCCCCCCCCACCCCCCCCATCCATTCACACATCCCTGAGACATACTTGGGGGGGGGGGGGAGAATAACTAACTATAATATACAAAATGTCCATAGGTGCAGTAGTGTGAGAGATTCCGGGTCAGCTGTTCAGCATCCTGACAGCTTGTGGGAGGAAGCTGTTGATCAGTCTGGTGGTTCTGCCTCTGATGCTCCGGAATCGTTTACCAGATGGAAGAAGTTCAAACTGTTTATGCAGAGGGTGAGAACGGTCCTTGACAATGTTCAGTGCCCTGCTCCTACAACGGTTCTGAAAAAGTTCTTGGACAGAGGGGAGGGAGACTCCAATTACCCTCTCCGTCCCCTTGACTATCCTCTGCAGGGCTTTCTTGTCTTTGACATACTGCAGCTGGAGTACCATGTAGCAATGCAGTACGTCAGAACACTCTCCACCACACCTCTGTAGAAGGTCCTGAGGATGCAGATGGGGAGAGAGGCCTGTTTGAGTTTCCTCAAGAAGTGTAGTCTTTGCTGAGCCCGCTTCCTGATCTCCAAGGAATTCTTGCTCCAGGTCAGGTCCTGTGAGATCTGCACTCCGAGGAACTTGATGTTCTCTACTCTCTCCACTAAACGGCCGCTGATGCTGAGGGGGACGTGCTCAGGCTGTGACCGCCGGAAGTCGATAATCATCTCCTTCGTTTTGTCCACGTTGAGCACCAGATTGTTCTCCCTGCACCAGCCCTCCAGGTCTCTCACTTCTTCCCTGTACATTGATTCCTCATCCCTCTGAATAAGTCCCACCACCGTGGTGCCATCTGCAAACTTAATAATCTGGTTCCCCTCGTGTTTGGATAAGTGCTGGATCGTGTTTGGATAAAAAGTGCTGGACTCAGGGGACAGCCTTGTTGGGATGATCTAGTAACTGGAAACGGCGCAGAGGATAGTTGGCCTGGGAGTACTAGGGCTGAGGGATTTGAATACAGAACCTTAATCCTATGAATAAAATTTTTGCAGAATCACATTTTTTCTAAAACCTCCCATAAAAAGGACCACTCCAGCCTATCTAAGGCTTTCATAGCATCGAGGGATAGAACTGCAGCTGGGGTTTCTGTGATGTAGCGTCAAATAAATGGAGAAGTCGTCTGACATTATCTGCGCCTCAGAACGCTTTTAAACTTTGAACTCGCGGGGAAAAAAAGACTGTGCTTCGACACAGTGTTTGGAATCACTCTGCTTCGGGAAGAGTGAGACAAGCGCTGATGCTTTGGTATCATTTGCCCATCACTACCTCCACTGCTTACATACCTCTAAAGTACACTCATGTTTCACTCTGACATCAAGGGAGCGAGTACATGTCTCTTGGACAGCGACGCTAGATGCACTGCTGCTGACTGGAACTCCAACCGCACCCAATGCCAGGATTGTGTTGTTTGCATGTGTGCTTGCGGAGTTACGTTCCTCATTTATTTTTTTGGTGAAAAACAAAAAAAAATATATATATATATGTCAGGGATGGTAAACATGCAGCTCTTTTTTGTCTCCTTTGCAGCTCTTTAATCATTTATTTAAACTAGTGCATTGCCTGTAGAACACAAGTATTCCTGTCTGAAACAGGTATCCCAATCAGGCTTTACACGCCCAAATGTAGGCTGTGTTTGGAAGTTGAATACAAAGAGGTGTAGGCTGTATGTAGGCAGTCACATGTTAGACTATGACAAATATAAAAGGGAGTAAATGGCACTAAGATTTATTTGATCGTTTGAATATTAACTACAGAATACCTAATTATTGAAAATGAATAGGACGTCCAATATTGGCGACTGTTTCAGATCCCTTGTTTGTCAGATCGTGTATTTGTGTGATCTTTTATCACTTATGTTCAAGATAAGTGTATCTTACACTTTAGAGAATGGGAGTTGTTCAGTCATTATAATTATTTTAGTTTATATCACTGTTCAGTGATGGAGTTGCGTGTAATATTGAATTTTTTCTGTGTATCGTCAGTCAACTCATGCAGTACTATAACAGGACACGTTTACAAATATTTTAGACCTACTGGCTGCTGCTTTACCTGTGTGCCTCCCAAGGACTGCAATCCACCAGTTCAGTGGCTGCTCCCCCCGGCGCACCTGGTGTTCTTCATGCCGACTTATCCTTTAGACCTGTGCAATCACAGCAACTTTATGGTATAATTCTTGAAGCATTAAACCTTAAAGTAGAACTGAAACCACCTTTTTGCGCAAAAAGTAGAATAGCGGATTAATTCCTTATTACCTATTGTATTTTTCAACACATAAAAGAAATTTTTAGGCCGTGCGATGGCCAAGCTATAAGCCAATAAACTTTTGCCTCTGGCTGGCAGTGCCAAACAAACCGGAAGCAGTGCAGACGACACTGCGTGACGTCACCAGTGTGACCCATATCAAAACAACAATGGCAGATGATAGCAGTTCCAGCAGTCAAGAACACCAGAGTTTTCAGAGTGAAGAGGCATTCAGGATCTGTGACGAGACAGAGGAGGATGCAGGAGTGTCAAGTGAACAGGAAGAGAGCGAGGGAGGCATCGAACCGTACAGATTTGAGCCAGAATTCCAAATAAGGGAGAAACGATATCACTTCAGAG
Source organism: Pholidichthys leucotaenia (assembly GCA_020510985.1). NCBI lineage: Eukaryota > Metazoa > Chordata > Actinopteri > Cichliformes > Pholidichthyidae > Pholidichthys > Pholidichthys leucotaenia. The sequence continues at coordinate 163,273,479 of CM035848.1, forward strand.
GAACAAGTATATTTCAAAAGCCTACAGTGAGAACAACCACCAAGCAACACTGTATTTCAGTGCAAGGAGTCAGATTATGGAACGATTTTGGACCTTAATTAAAATCATGTACAACGCTTGGACAATTTAAACAAAAACTAAAGGAAGAAATACTCCAAACATATATACAAGACGACATGTAAAATCACATAAGGATTGCCATATCCAGCCTGTGTTGTGTTGTAGCTTAGTTTTTTTTTTTTCTTTTTCTCTTTTTTTGCTGTCACATATTATCTTAGATTTGTTTTGAATTGTAATCACTCTTGCCTGTTTTCTCTTTTTTCTCTTTTGAATTCTTAGATGGTATATGGGTGGGCAATATAAGCTGCGGCTTCAGCCATCACCCATTTCGGATAACTTACGTTGAATTGTATAATCAGATGAGTCATTGTTCAATTTGACCTTGTTGTTATATCATTCAGTTTCTTTCAACCTGTACTGTACTATCCGAAATAAATAAATTCATTCGTTCATTCAAAAAATTGTCGGGGGATTCCGGCACCGACTCAGTCAGACCGCAGCAGTGATGGGGAGGAGAGTTGCTTATTGAATACAGAATGGTGAGTCTTTACTTCTCTACTTTGGCATGTTTGGGGTGTCAGGATAAGGAAAATTAACAATAAAAAAGAAAGGGGGAAAAAAAAAAAACCATCAGCATTTTTCCAACTTATTAGTTATACATAGGGCTAGGACTGTACAATAGCCTGGCCGTGTACACACTTGGCATTGAATAGACACATCCGTGGCGTAGGGTAAACACGTGTATTCAGGACAGGTTCCATGACCGTGGGCTATGTATTACAATACTTCTACAGACAATACTTCTACAGACTATAGTGGCAATACACATGAACAGAACTGGCCTCTGCATTTGACTGTGCTATTTATAAATAATATCTATATCTAGAAACGCATCGCCTCCCGGTCGCTTTTCCTCCCCCTTTCTTTCGTCGCCATGACAGCTTTCCTTGGCCACTGAAACAGATCTTCCCAGGTGTTGGAAGTGTTTTGTAGTCGACTATCACGACAAAATGCACCAAAAACAACCAGTGTCGACGTGCTCGCAATGGTAAACATGGAGGACTGGGTCCCATTCGTGACATCACGCGGAACTCCGGCTGCACTTCCGGATAATCGGCGGATTTGTAGGATTTTTCAGGGCGGGAAATTCAAAATCGCGATTTTCTCCAAGATTCCGGGATTGGTGGAGGGGGTGCCAATGATAAATTATCTTTATAATTGTATGTACTATCACCCAGTGCCGTTCAATGCCGTTCACTTCAGTTCACCTTTAAGTCTATCTTTTGTAGTTATTTGCACTATGGGGAGCATTATTGTACATGGACTGCTGTTATTGTTTTTCCAGCCTTATTCCTTTTCTTTTTCATATTCCACACACCACTGAAGAGAGAGAGAAATGCCATTTCAATGCTCCTGTATGTCCTGCACGTATATCAGCTGTTCTGATAGATATGCCATCAGAACACCGATGGATCCAATCAGCTGATCCCTCAAACCACAGAGCTCAACTGTTTTCCATGATAAATCAGCCTCGGGGCAAAAGCACACTCCGTGCATTATCTTTTTTTCACTTTATTGAAAATTACATTTTTTTGTCACCATCAGTTAGCATGCCTTTGAGCCAGGTCTGGCCGTTGCTTCTCCCGACATGTTCTGTGTTGAATTTGTCAAACCTGGTCCCCGCTCACGCTCCACCCAGTCTGATCGCGCACCTCATTCTCCACATATGGCAAATTATCCTTTAGACCTACGCAATCACAGCAGCTTTATAGTATAATTTTTTTAAGCATTAAATCTTCAGTATTATCTTTTTCTATTTTTCTAACTTTCATTTCCTTGCTTTGTCCCCGGAACACTGTAGTGACTGACAGGTTGTGATGCTGCATATTGTCCAATCAGCACAGAGTCAATCTGAAACCCCGCCCACACTTCTTAAAGCTAGCTTATGAAAAGAGACAGAGCGGTGGCTAAAACTTTAATTGATAAAAATTACATTTTTTGACTGAGCGACACCATATTCTGGGATGCACACCCTTGTAACCTCAGGAAACCATGTTTAAAATCTTCGGCCAGTCTGACGAACGGTTCAAGAGATATGCGTGGAACAGACACACAAACAGAGATTTCTTGCATTTATAGATAGATTGGCTCTCCTTTTAAAAATTATACATTTTTTTTCTTAGCATGGTGGCTCAGTATTTGGCGTGTGGGCTGCCACGCAGAAATGTTACCTGAGGAAACCCTGGGAGTGAGGTATTTAGCACAAAACAGGCATATACTGTACATACTGCTACTCAATTAACATAGATACTTTAACAATGTGATTTTTGTAATGTTGTGGTATCTATATGATGGAGTATTCATGCATTGCAGTAATTGTATTCTAATATGAGATTTCACCAGATGTGTGCAACAGATTATGAAGAATAAAAGGTATTGGTTGTAACAGCAATTAATAGATGGGACTGACTTGAGACATGACTACATTTTATGGGGACTGATTTCAAAAGTTACTCTAAAAGTAGTTTTTCCGCAAAGATGAAAGATGTGAGGTTTAGCTTCAATCCCACAGTATCAGTGTTATGTAGGATTTATTAACATAATAGATTTTCAAAACGCTTCATATCAGACACTGCGTGTGTTGAGAAGGCTGTCTACTGCCGTTTGCCTGCCTCATTTCACTACATTGTCACTAGGGGTTCATCCATCCATTTTCTACCGCTTAATCCTTTTTTTGGGGGGGGGGGGGGGCTATCTCTGCATCTTTGGGTGAGAGGCAGGGTACACCCTGGACAGATCGCCAGTCCATCGCAGGACTAACACAGAGAGACAGACAACCATTCACTCTCACAGTCATACCTAAGGACAATTTAGAATCCCCAGCTGATACCAGTTAACCTAACCTGCATGCCTTTGGCCTGTGGGAGGAAACCGGAATACCCAGAGAAAACCCACGGAGATGGGGAGAACATGCAAACTCCACTATCGAACATTATATATTCTATAGCAGGGTCACCAGCTAAAACTGCAAGAAGTCCCAACAAGTCAGTCCTCCTCCCCAGCTGAGGTCCGAATTAGGCCTGGGGATCTTTAAGCATCTCATGATTCAGTTATGATTCAGGGTGTCCAATTTCATTCTAAAACAATTCTCAATGCATTTTTTTTTTTTCCAGGATTTTTTTCCTCTCACTGTGTGACAACTTGGTACTTTTAAAGCCAAGTGTTTGCAGTGGCCCATGAACTTACTTCAAATATCTTTTAATAAAATAAATGGAAGAGAAATGTGGCAAGTCACACGGACAATTTTTTTTTAAAAATGTGCTTTGAAGAGCTTTCGTCCTTTATGGACATTCTTTCAGAAGACCGCAGCCGTCTCCAGCAGGCCAAAATCATTTGCTTTTACACATTATTTTGTTAAGCTGATGGTTTAGCTGCTTTTAGCTCTGGATTGATGTTTTTTTTTGTTTGTTTTTTACAAAAGTCAAATAAATTCTTTGCTCAATTTCAAACAAAACATGTAGTAATTTAATCATAATAATACAGAACACTAAATGTGTTTTGTTTATTCTTTTTTACCCCAAATAAATGTCTCTTAAAATCTACAGCTTAAATCCTAAAAATGTAAAGTTTTACATGAGAACACAAACTAAATTACATGCATTTAAAAAGATCTATCTTAATAATAAATGAATGTTGAATGTTTTTCTTTCGACTGCTCCCTGTAGGGGTACCCACAGTGGATCATCTGCCTCCATCTCACCCTGTCCCTTGCATCTTCCTCTGTAACACCAACCCTCTCCATGTCCTCCTTCACTACATCCATGAATCTTCTCTGTGGTATATCTTAATAATAAATAAATATAGATAATTAAAAAATAATGGATAAAAGATAATATTTTACTTAATAACTTATTTATTATTGCTCTGAGTGCCGCAATCCATTTGCTGCTGCAATCCTGTAATTTCCCCCTTGTGGGACTAATAAAGGTTTATCTTATCTAAAAAACCAAATATCACAAAAAGTCCACCTCTATACTGAATTTTTCAGTCTAAAGTTTCTAACTGTAAGACTAAAAAAGGAACAAAAATATAATTCCACACTAGAATTCCTGTTTTGTTTTGTTTTTTTCATGTCAACAATGTTCTTGTCTTTTTAATCTCATTTGTGTCTGGGCAACACTCTTGTCACAGGTATAGAGGAGGTGGATGTGTGTGGAACTTAACCTGTTCAGTAATACACAGAGCAAATTGTTTTTTTCATGATATCAGAGGGTCAAGGAAATTACCTCTATAACCAGCATCATGCTGGCCCGATGGGGAACACACTTCCAGGGGAGATGTGGAGGAGGCACGGAGACCTTCCGTCAACAGACCCCCAGATGGACATGTAATATCGGAGGCAGTCAGAGTGTCGGTAGATGCCCAGTTTTATAACAGTGCTTCGTTCTATGGGTAGACACCAGGAAGGAAGTATGGCTGTCCACCTCATGTGATGCCATCAGTGAATGGTGATTTTGCCTCCCACTGCATCCCCGTTCTGCAGAGAACGTCCAAGGTGTCATGCCGTAAAATGTCCAGATGGCTGCCAATAAAATGTTTCAGTTCCGCTTTTTTCATTCCGTTAACAGTTTCATTTTTTTTCCCCAAATTATATTAAAAGGCTTCGGGATCCAGAAGGAGGACTCTCGGGGCCTGGCTCTGAACCGGAGTCTGCCATTTGGCGACTTCTGTTTTATAGCATACACTTAGTGGTTTTAGGTGCTCATATAATAAAATGATCAAATGAATGCCTCCGATGCATTTTAAACTTTATTTGAAACCTTGTATTGCCTTAATAGGACTTATTTAAAATTGCATTACCTGGGTTTAACATTATTATGGTAATTCTTATACACACCCCTGTGGTTTCTGTTGGGAATGTGTATTGTGTCTCATAAAAATGTCATTGTGGAATGCAGGTCTAATGTGGCCCTGTCAGTTATGAATGTGCCACAGTGGTATGTTTGTGCGCCGATTGTTACCTTTCAGCTAAAATGAGTCAAGAAGAGCTAAAATTTGAAAGCCAGAATTCTGAGTAAAATCTGCTCCCAACGTTTACTGTGAAAGCCATCTGTAGTTGTTTCCTTGCAGTTCTGCAAAATGGACTTGAGTTGGGTGTGGATTCAAGTATGTGCTTACATGCATTAGGCCCTGGGTGTGTCAAGTGTGTGTGTATTTCAAGAGGTGGCAGCATCTCAAGGTCATGTTGACAGTCCATACATAGACAGCGCCAGCCTTGTTGACCCACTTTGTATGCTGTGTGTGTTTGTGTTGTAACCTAATTTTGGCTGAGTTGTGTGCTCAGGTGCATGCATCCTGCCACTCTGTGCTAATATGCATGTTTGTGATAATTTCCCAGCTGTGATTTCCTATCTTATTGTGGCTATAAACATGAAGTTGTTAAAATTGACTGTGGAAGTAATATTGTTGGTGACTCTTAGTGATTGATGTATTTTTTAAACCTGAAAACTGACAGTATTCCGTTAAACGGCATATCAGACTCTTGTTTCTGTTTGTGTGCATGTGTCAAACATCAGACTAGTTTGTGTACCCTTCTTCTATGACCAAGAGCCAAAGATTTGTATTATGGCTCTGCTGGTTTGTGCATGTTTTGGAAGCTCTGTGATACAAGAGACTACTACCAGTTTTGGAACCCATGTTGTGTCAAATATATTTATTTTGTGTGTGCATAATACAGTTAAGTAAGTTTGTGTTTAGTTACCTCATGAGCTGTCATATTTTTCTCCTTTACACACTTGTGCTTAGCACAGGTATGGGCGTACGTAGATATGTTCAGACTCATTCGTGGTATAAGAACTCAAAGTGGCGCTATCTGCATAGTTGGTATGTCCTTGCTCTAAACAAACCAGGGTATTTTGAGTTTTGGGATCCACCCTATACTTTCGGGTGAAGTCATACAAATACTTAAAAAAAAAAAAAAAAAAAACCTTGGTATGTGCATTACACTCTACTGTGCCAAAATACAGGCACAGAAATTGAGGAGTATAATATAGAGAAATGGAGGCGGAGTAATCATGAAGGAGGAGTATGTGAAGAGTGTTCAGGAGATAAAGAGAGATTCAGACAGAATCATGAGTTCGAAGCTATAAGTCAAAGGTGTGATGTTGAATGTTGTCAATGTGTATACCCCACAAGTTGGATGTCCGGTAGAAGAGAGAGTGGAATTCTGGAGCAAGTTGGATGAAGGAGTAGAATGTTCCCAGGGGGGAGAGAGTGGTGATTGGAACAGACTTCAATAGACATGTAGGTGATGAGAACAGAAGTGACGAGGATGTCCTGAGTAGGTATGGTCTTAAGGAGAGAAATGTAGAAGGACAGATGGTTGTGGATTTTGCTAAAAGGATGGAAATGGCTGTGGTGAACACATACTTAAAGAAGAGAGAAGAACATAGGATGACTTACAAGAGTGGAGGAAGGTGCACACAGGTGGACTACATCTTCTGCAGAAGGAGAAATCTGAAAGAGAAGACTGCAAGGTGGTGGCAGGCGAGAATGTAGTTAAACAGCATCAGATGGTAGTCTGTAGGATGACTTGCAAAGTAAGAAGAGAGAGAGAGTGAAGGCAGAGCCAAAGATTAAGTGGGAGAAGTTGCAGAAGGAAGAAGGTCGTACAGAGTTCAGGAAGGAGTTGAAACAGGCTCTGGGTGTTAAGGAAGAATTACTAGATGACTGGGCAAGTACAGCAGAAGTATTGAGGGAAATGGGTAGAAAGGTATGTGGTATATCCAGTGGACAGGGGAAGGAAGACGAGACTTGGTAGTGGAATGACGAGGTACAGGAAAGTATTCAAAGGAAGAGCTTAGCAAAGAAAGATGGGATAGTCAAAGAGATGAAGAAAGTAGACAGGAGTATTTGGAATCTAGGTGCTTGGCAAAGAGTGGTGGCGAAGGAAAATGCATGTCGTGAGTTGTATGAGAGGCTGGACACTAAGGAAGGAGAAAAGGACTTGATTGATTGAAGGATTGATTGGCTAGACAGATCGAGCTGGAAAGGATGTACTAACAAGTAACAAGTGACGAGAGTGTGTTGAAGGTGGAAGGAGTACTTTGAAGAGCTGATGAATAAAAGAAAATGACAGAGGAGGATGAATGAAGTAAAGATGGTGAACAAGGAAATCCTGAGGATTAGCAAGGCGGAAGTGAGGGCAGCGTTGAAGAGGATGAAGAATGGAAAGGCGTTTGGTCCAGATGACATACCTGTGGAGGTATGGAGATGTTTAGGAGAGATGACAGTGGACTTTTTAAACCAGATTGTTTAACACAATCTTGGAGAGTGAGAGGATGCCTGAGGAGTGGAGAAGAAGTGTTTTGGTGCCAATTTTCAAGAACAAAGGTGATGCTCAGAGCTGTAGTAACTACAGAGGCATAAAGTTGATCAGCCACACGATGAAGCTGGGGCAAAGAGTTTTTGAAGCCAGGTTAAGAGGAGAGGTGGCAATCACTGAATAACTGTATGGTTTCATGCCAAAAAGAGTACTACAGATGCAATGTTTGCTCTAAAGCCAGATTTATGCACCAGCATCATGTCAACGCCATTACTGACGGATGATGCTTATGCAGTCCTCTGCAACATTTTCTTCCACGCCAATTTGTCAGCGTCTGTTTGCAATTCACCACCCAAACGAGCAGTGAATTGCTTGTTTATGAAATAGTGACGGACAAGAGCAGAATGTCATGGAGTTGGAGCTAAAAATGTTAAGAAAAAGCAACTTTTAATACGATCGTTGCACAGAAAAAAGAAGTCGGAGAAAATGGTGCATGCGACCACCGCTGCTGCAGTTTTGACAATCTGTGTAATTACCTGGGTTATGATGAGCCACAAAATGTTCTGTATATGCTTACTAGCTCAAAATTCTTTTGAATTTGGACCGCTATTTGACCAACTCGCCTTAAACAGGCAGACCGAAATGGTGGTGAGAACCAGGAAGTGTGAAGGGGACAAAGTGGACAATCTGTGTAATTACTGGGGTTACAACAAGCCACAAAATGCTCTGGTTGTGCATACTTTGTCAGTATTGTTTTTAATTTGGACTGCTGTTTAACCGACTCGCCTTTGAAGTTGTACCGCGGTGAATAGGCAGAGCGAAGCAGCGGCGAGAACCAGAAAGTGGGAAGGAGGAGACAAAGCGTATCAATCACAGCTCTTAGGGTCTGCGTCGCCGATGTGCACCTCTCCTTCTCTGGAGAGGTGCATGTCGGGCTACGCAATAGGAACGCACGTCGCTACTGCATTGACACACAGCTGCATTAAAAATGGTAAATGGTGTTCACTTATATAGTGCTTTTATTCTCATCTCTTGATGACCAAAGCGCTTTACAGATCCTGCAATCCACCCATTCACGCACACATTCACACACTGATGGCGGCATGCTGCCTAACATGGCACTTCCAGACCCACCAGGAGCAATTGGAAGTGAAGTGTCTTGCCCAGGGACACAACGGCAGGATCATGGGGAGAGTGGGATTCGAACCGCCGACCATGTGGTTATTGGACGACCTACTCTACCTTCTGAGCCACTGCCGTCCCCATTATGCCAATGCGGGAGCATAACTTGTGCTTTAGAGTGCTGATCGAAAAGTATAGAGAAGGGCAGAAAGAGTTGCACTGTGTCTTTGTGGATCTAGAGAAAGCATATGATAGGGTGCCAAGAGAGGAAGTGTGGTACTGTATGAGAGTCAGGAGTGGCAGAGAGGTATGTGAAGGTGGTGCAGGACATGTATGAGGACAGCGTGATGGTGGTGAGGTGCGCTGTTGGAGTGACGGATGGATTCAAGGTGGGGGTGGGATTACATCAGGGGTTGTCTCTGAGCCCTTTCTTGTTTGCCATGGTGATGGTCAGGCTGACCGATGAGGTCAGGCAGGAGTCTCCGTGGACCATGTTTGCAGATGACATTGGGATCTGCTGTGAGAGTAGGGAGCAGGTGGAAGAGAGCCTGAAGAGATGGAAGTATGCTCTGGAGAAAAGAGGAATGAAAGTCAGTAGAAGCAAGACAGAATACATGTGTGAATGAGAGGGTGGCAGGTGCAATGGTGAAGATGGAAGGAGTAGCGGTAGTGAAAGTAGATGAGTTTAAATACCTGGGGTCAACCATCCAAAGCAACGGAAAATGCAGAAGAGAGTGCAGGCAGGGTGGAGTGGGTGGAGATGAGTGTCAGGAGTGATTTGGGACAGAAGGGGAGCAGCAAGAGTGAAAGGGAAGATTTACAAGATGGTAATGATACCTGCTATGATGTGTGGTTTGGAGGTGGTGGCGCTGACAAAACGACTGGAGATGGTGCCGGAGGTGGCAGAGTTGAAGATGCTAAGATTTTCGTTGGGAGTGACTAGGAGGGACGAGATTAGAAATGAGAATATCAGAGGGACAGCTCAGGTTGAGCGGTTTGGCGATTAAGACGGGCAAGGTTGAGATAGTTTGGACGTGTGCAGAGGAGGGTTAGTGGATGTATAGGACAAAGGATGTTGAAGATGGAGCTGCCAGGCAGGAAGAAATGAGGAAGACCACAGAGAAGATTGTGGATGTAGTGAAGGAGGACATCTAGAGAGTTACTCTGGTTAACTGTAACTGGTCATAGTTACTCTTTAACAGTTGTTACAGAGGAAGATGCAATGGATAGGGTGAGATGTTTAGTTTATTGGTTTATCAGTCAGGGACAATGTACAGAAAAAAACCAAAACATTAAACACAGGGTAAAGATGCTTTGTACCAGATTATAGTGTTCTCACTAATTTCCATCTGTAGTCCCTGGGGCACTATTATGAGTCCCTCATAATAGTGTATCTTGCACTTTGGGGAATGGATCCTAGCATTTTTCCTTACGAGGACCAGGCCAAATGTCCTCACGAGGAAAAATGTCCTCACAGAAAAGGTGGTTTGTCAAGGGGTGGTCCACACAAGAATAGAAAGACAGGAGTACACACACACACACACACACACACGCATAGTAGTTTTCATGTTTGAGTAGGACCAATTGGTCCGACATTCCAAATTCAGAGAATTTCAGTACATTAAAAGGAGTCTAGCATCATATACAGGGAAAATACCCATACATGTAAACCCAAACATAACAGTTTCGTTGTTCTAAACGTTGACATGAATGTGAAAAACCTATGATTTTCTGATTCAATACATCCAAAGTGTCATAGGTTGGAAAAAAAAAAATAATTTGATGTTGGCCAGTGTGACAATGTCACAGTATTTAATAGGAATAAAAAAAGTTTCATCACATAATTTCTAGGTCCATTGGCAGTTCCATCTAACCCAAAGTGATTTGTCTACTTACTGCATTTTTCGTAGACAGTTTCTCCGGTGTTATAGCATGTCATTACCTGTCCCTTAACAGATATCTCTTATAAATAACAGTAGACATATGGGAAAAAGAAAAAAACAATTGTGTTTCTGTTGCCCACAACCGTTGTTACCTACAGGTTGTGGGGTTACATTTGGATGTGCTTTGGATGTGCTTTTTTTTTTTTTTCCACAATATCTTTATTGAACCTTTTTTTTTTTTTTAACAAACATGATACAAACAATCAAACACTAACACTAAAGTACTACAAAAAAAAAAAGCACTAAAAACACCAACAACCACCAACAAAATCAAGTCTTCAACAATGCTCCTCTGTTTAGTCTAGACAATCCAATACATAAGTATACATATTATGTTCACCAGTTTGGAATTTACAAGGTCCACACACATCATTCACCTTCTTCTTCAAGAGTTATGTTTAAATTTTTTACATAATCAATAAAAGGTCTCCATATATTCTCAAACACAATTTCCTTTGATTTCAGTATATATGTTATTCTTTCTAATGGAAGGTTTGTTAACATCTGTCTTAACCACTGAGTCACATCTGGTCTATGAGTCTTTTTCCATAATAGTGCAATACATTTTTTGGCATTAAGCAAACTGAGGTCTATGAATGTTCTTTCACTTTTATTAAAATTATGCTTTTCTGGGTACAGACCCAACAAAAACAGTTTAGGATTCAATATGATTTGTTTTGAGATTATTTTTTCAATTGTTACCCTCACCTCTTCCCAAAACATTCTTATTAATCTACATTCCCATAAACAATGAAATAGGGTTCCTTTACTTTCCATGCATTTTGTGCATGTATCTGGTATATTTTTGTTATATCTATTTAACTCCTCCGGTGTAACATACATCCGCATTAACCATTTGAAATGAATCAATTTAAGGCGTGCATTTATTGATTTGGTTTGAGCTTCTGTACAAGCCAATTCCCATTGTTCCTCTGAAATTTCAATTTGCAGATCATCTTTCCAGTAGTTTAATCTTTTCAGTGAATTTTCACTTGAAGATAGTGTCAATGAGTTATAAAACTCTGAAATAATACCCTTTCTTTTACTATCTTTCATCATCATTTTTTCCAAGGATGAATAAATAGGTCGAGTGAGAGCTTTATTTTGATTTGATCGAATAAAGTTTCTAAGTTGAAGATATTTAAAAAAAATGTGTTCTATTGAGATTAAATTTGATCCTCAGCTCTTCAAAAGACATTATGTTGTCTGCACATGGCAAATATAAATCCTGAATCTTTTGTATCCCTTTTAAATTCCATACTTTAAATACAGCGTCCGCTCTCCCTGGTTTAAAATATTGATTACCCCATATTGGACTAAATTGTGACAATAACTGTGGTTCTTTTAAATAGTTTTTAGCTTCACACCATATTTTGATCATATGCTTTACAAATGGATTTTTAACTTGTTTTTGTAATTTTTTTGCCGAATCTGAGTATATGAATATGGGAAGAGGTAAAGGTAAATTGTATGATTCCATTTCAGTCCAGTGAGGGAGATCATTTGATGAAAAATAATATGTCATAGACCTCAGTTGTGCCGACCAATAATACAACATAAAATTTGGACATTTCAGACCTCCACGATCAAATGGTAAATATAATAAAGACAAACGTAATCTAGCCCTCCTGTTGTTCCATATAAATTCCACTAACTTTTTTTTTATTCTTGAGAATAGATCTAAAGGTGGTGATAAGGGAATGTATTGAAATAAATAAAGTATTTTAGGTAAAATATTACTTTTAAGTATATTGATTCTCCCGATCATCGACATTGGTAGTGACATCCATCTCTGAGTTAACTCATTGATATCTGACATTAAGGCTTCATAGTTGACACTGGCGACTGATTCTAGCTTAGGCATAATATGGATTCCTAAATATTTAAACTGATTTACAACATTGAATTGATTTACCTCAGGGGCTGGGTAATTTCTCTGGGTCTCATTTAGCATTAATATTGAAGATTTAGTTTTATTTATTTTATATCCTGATATTTCCCCAAAATTCTTTATTAAATTCAACAAGGTTGGAATTGATTTTTTTAGATTCGACATAAACAAAATTATATCATCGGCGTACAGGGAGATTTTATGTTCTGTTGGTCCAACTTTAATTCCATATAATTGTGAATGTAAACGTATCGCTATCGCTAAAGGTTCAATTGCCATAGTAAACAGTAAAGGTGAAAGTGGACAGCCTTGTCGACATCCTCTATTGATTTTTATTGGTTTTGAAATATTGTTATTTGTTAGGATTTCTGCTGTAGCATTATTGTATATTATTTGAACCCATTTTATGAAATTATTTCCAAGTCCAAACCTTTGTAGGACTTCAAAAAGAAAGGGCCATTCAACTCTATCAAAGGCCTTTTCGGCATCCAATGATAGGAGAGCTGTATCCGGTGCTTCTTTATTAAAATAAATAATATTAAATAGTCTTCTTACATTATGGAAGCCTTGTCTACCCTTTATAAAGCCATTCTGATCTCGATTAATAATATTTGGTAAAATTTCTTGTATTCGTCTTGCTAAAATTTTACAGATTATCTTAAGGTCGGCGTTTAATAGGCTTATTGGTCTCATATTTTCACATTTATTAGAGGGCGTACCTGGTTTTGGCAGCAGTATAATTAAGGCATTATTTATGTATGATGGTAAATTATTATTTTGAAATGCTTCTAAAACCATTTCCAAAAAAGGTTTTATTAATTTATTCTTAAATTTTTTATAAAGGTCAACTGGAAGACCATCTGGTCCTGCACTTTTTCCTGATTTCATATTATCAATGGCTAGCCCAACTTCTTCTTGACTAATTTTAGACTCCAATATCTCCCTGTTTTCATTTGGAATACACGGTATAGATAGTTCGTTCAAAAACCCATTTAGTTTTGTTAAATCAGGTTCATTTTTGGTATCATATAATTTTTCATAGTAATCTCTAAAGGCTCTATTAATTTCTAAAGGATCTATAACTACCTGTCCGTTACTTATAATACTGGTAATTGGTGTTTTAATTTCCAATTGTTTAATCTGCCATGCTAATAATTTTCCTGATTTTTCACCTTGTTCATAAAAAGATTGTTTCAATCTTAGAAGACTCGAGGCAGCTCTATTCGCTGATTTTTTGTCGTATTCAGCTCTCAAAATCAGTAATTCATTCTCCAACCTTGGGTCACTTCCTGCATACACTTTTTCCTGAAGACTTTTTATTTTATGTTCCAATTTAGCTCTCTCCTCTCGAGTCTTCTTAGATTTTGATCCTGTATAACTAATAATATGTCCCCTAATAAAAGCTTTGAAAGCCTCCCACTTTACACATGCTGATGTTTGTGTAGTATTGATGTCAAAGAACTCGTCTATCTGTTTTGCTATATACTTGACAAATTCCTCATCCTGAAGCCATTTATGCTGAAATTGCCATCTACCTGATTCCTTTGTCAATTTTTTATCTACATATATTAGACAACAGGGTGCATGATCAGAGATCACGATGTTATCATAAAAGCAGTTTTGAATCTTGGACCTTAATTCTGTGGAAATCAAAAAATAATCAATACGTGAGAATGTCTTGTAGGTACTGGAATAACAAGAATAGGCTTTAACTTGTGGTTTCATTTCTCTCCATATATCTAACAATCTCAATTCTTTCATAAAATGATTAATAGTCATCCTACATCCAATGTGCGTACAATCCAGTCCTGTTGATCTATCCACACCTGGATTCAATGTACAATTAAAATCCCCTGCTATTATATGTTGCCCTGTAAGTGATGATAAGATGAGAAATGAATTAGCAAAGAACTTCTGATCATCTATATTGGGACCATATAAGTTCACAAGATTTATATTTTCTAATAGCAAAGAACCTTGAATGATTACATATCTTCCAAATTTGTCTCCAATTACATTTTTCACCTGAAAAGGAACTGATTTATGTATGAGAGTCATAACTCCCCTGGCTCGGGATGAAAATGAAGAGGTGAATACACTTCCCTGCCATCTACTCCTAATTCTTTTAACATCCTCCTCTATCAGATGAGTTTCTTGTAAAAACACAATTCTTGAACCCATGTCCTTTATTTTATTCATAACTTGTTTAAGTTTTTTTAAATTTTGTAGACCTCTGCAATTCCATGAAGTTAAATTAAGATTAACACTTTGGTCCATGATCAATAGAGAGTTTGGGATTACCTTGCAGTGTAAACATGCTCATACAGAGAAGCAAAAACATGAGTGGTTGAACATTCATCCTACAAACTACACACAAACAAATTTCCCCTTCCCACACTTGTGGCAAACCCCCCAAAATCAAAAGAAAAATTCTGTCTCCCGATATAGCCATCGACCGTTCTACACCCACGGGGAACAGCCTAAGCCACTCCTTCTTCATCCTCCCAATCACCCTAACTCTCCTCTGTAGTTTTCCAACTTAACTCCAAAATTTTTAACAACTTTGTACATCATAGTTTTTTTTTGTTTGTTTTGTTTTTGTTTTGTTTTTTTAATATATAATACAATCTATATTTTGTAAACTTACTATTTACTTCAAGTCAGTCAGATGCCTGTGCAAATGCTTAATTATTCTACCTTATATTTTGTTCATGCTTAGCTCCCACCAGTCTCTTCTTCTTCTTTGATCTTCTTGATGAACTCCTGCGCCTCCTCTGGGGTCTTGAAGATGTGGGTTCTGCCCTCATACGTGGTCAGCAGTCTCGCAGGATAGATTACACCATGACGAATCCCAAGGTTGCGCAGCTCCTTACGTACGGGATCAAACTGCTTCCTCAATTGCTGGATTCCTGTGGCCAAATCTGGGTAGAACCGCACCTGCTGGTCCTGGTGTTTAATCTCTCCTTTAGCACGTGCAGCGTTGAAGATCTTCATCCTGTCTCTGTTGCTAAGAAACTTCATAATTAAGGTCCTCGGCGGTCCCTTATCTCTCCGTGGGCCAATATGATGTGCTTTTTCCAGAACCACTGCTGATTGCAACTCCTCGCTGCCCAGCACCTCCGGAATCCACTTTTCCAGAAAGGAACATACGTCCCGACCTTCTGATTCCTCTGGAAGACCCACCAGCCTCAAATTATTCTGTCTCGACCGAGATTCCAAATCCAAAATATTATCTTCCAGAGATTTTTTTTTTTTTCCAAAGTGCGCACCTTTAATTGAAGACGGGTGACGTCATCTTCAGCACTAGCGAGACGGAGCTCCATCTGCGCCGTTCGTTCTACACAGTCACCCAATTCCTTTCTTATTCCTTCCAACGCTGTCATAATCCCATCAAATCTAGAGGAAAAGTCCGCTCTCATTGAACTCATGGCAGCCATCAGCGCATCTGCGCCTCCCCCCGCAGACATCGCACCGTTGCCAGCCTCCTCCGCCATATATGGAGTTTTGTTTGCTGCGTCACAGACCTGAAAGTCCGTTAATTTGGACTGTTTCGGCGGCTCGCTTTTTCCTTTTCCTGGTTTTCCAGCCTTAGGCTTCGCCGACATATCCTCGCCCAAATGCTGGGATACGTTCTGTCCCAAATGAGAGAGTTATTTGCCGATTTTTTTTCTCCAGGAGCAGAGCAGAGCGAGACACGTCCGTCCTACGTGGCAGCCATAACCGGAAGGTGTGGATGTGCTTTTTAAAAATGTTTGAAATTATTTTGTAAGTAAAAGTGGGATAGGATTAACTGGAAATATAACAAGTTTCCACACATAATTCCAAGGTCAATTGGCAATTCCATCAAACCAAAAGTGAGTTGTCTAGCTGCTGCATATTTTTGCAGTCAGTTTCTACGGTGTTTTAGCGTGTAATTACCCATCCCTGAACAGATATCCCTTATAAATAACAGTAGATGGGAAAATGATACACAATTGTGTTTCTGTTGGCCACAACCGTTGTTACCCACAGGTTGTGGGGCTACATTTGGATGTGCTTTTTAAAAATGTTTGAAATTATTTTGTAAGTAAAAGTGGGATAGGATTAACTGGAAATATAACAAGTTTCCGCACATAATTCCAAGGTCAATTGGCAGTTCCATCAAACCAAAAGTGAGTTGTCTAGCTGCTGCATTTTTTTGCGGACAATTTCGCCGGTGTTTTAGCATTTAATTACCCGTCCCTTAACAGTTAACCATTATGAACAACAGAGGAGACGTAGATGAAAAGTGCACAACATTTTATTTAAAAAACACAGATGTTTGACATATGTATGCACATGAATACTGACCAAATGAAATGTCTACTTTTTGCTACACAAGTACTGCATCACAGCATCTCTTATATCTCCACCCTGCTCCTCTACTCCCTGTGACGCTGCCACCACTTGTTCATCTGCTGCATCATCCAATGTAGTGTCAAAGGCCTCTCCATGACTCTCACACAGATTATGCAGTGCACAACAAGTCAACACCATCGATTTAACCAGTGCGATGTCACAGTCATTCCGTTTTAGAAGGCAGCGCCACCTTCCCTTCAGCCTGCCGAAAGCATTCTCCACAACCACCCGTACTCGACTGATGGTCTGGTTGAACGTGTGATGTTCTTCAGTCAGTCGTCCGGTGTCATGGAATGTTTTCAACAGCCAGTTTTGCAGTGGATAAGCAGAGTCTCCAAGGATGAAGTAGCCCACACGTACCGCACCAATGTTCCTGATTTTAGGTGGGAAGAGGTTTCCCCGACTGGCTAACTCCCACAGTGTGGACAGTCTCAGCACCCTAGCATTGTGCATGCTCCCTGACAGCCCTGCAAATACATTCCAGAACAACCCCTTTCCATCAACAACACCTTGAAGGATTACGGAGTGCCAGCCTTTACGATTAAAGTAGCCGGTGTGATAATGTGTTGGTGCTATGATGGGTATGTGGGATCCATCAATGGCACCAGCGCACATTGGTAGCCCCCACCGACTCTCGATGTAGGCTGACATTTCCGTGAACCTCCCTTCATCAGGAAAATGGAGTTGTTCTGGAACCAGC
Organism: Pholidichthys leucotaenia; assembly: GCA_020510985.1. Taxonomy (NCBI): domain Eukaryota; kingdom Metazoa; phylum Chordata; class Actinopteri; order Cichliformes; family Pholidichthyidae; genus Pholidichthys; species Pholidichthys leucotaenia. Next base: position 163,290,896 of record CM035848.1, read on the forward strand.
AATGACTCTGCTACTGCACAAAAGTCCTGCACACACCTGCACACCGTTGTGATGCTGACCCCAAATAGATGTCCAATACTGCGGTACTCTGAACCGGTAGCAAGCTTCCACAGTGCAATGGCCACTCTCTTCCTCAGAGGCACACACTGGCGGAATGTCGTATGTTGATGCTCCATGCATGGACGCAATTTGTGGCACAAGTAGGTAAGTGTCCTCGGACATCCGGAAGTTCTGCAACCACTGCGTGCTTGAGAAACCGGGGACAATATCCTCCCACCACTGCGAGCTACGGTTTGCTGCCCAGGCCGATGGTCTGCAGTGATTAGTTCACAACAACGCAGCCAACTGAAACACACACACAGCATACATAATGTAATGCCTTTAATACTGATAACCTGGCGACATCAAAAGGCTGTACACAAGAATGACATGACTATAAAATGACAATAGAAAGCATTAGCATGCGTTAGCTTACCGACATCTGCTCCCTCATCTGCCGGGCAGTTAAGCTCTCCATTGCTGCTTCATATTCCGCCGTGGCAACCGCGAGTCTCCTGTACTGCTCCAACGTGCGTTGTCTCAATGCACGTCGTCTTCTCCCGTAAAACTGTCTTCTCTGGTTAAACTCTCTGGCCTTCATTGTGATAAAAAGCCACAGAGCGAGCAACGTGTAAATCCTCTGCTCGTAATCCTCCATTTTCTTTGTTGTGGAGGATTCAGTCGCGTGCTTTACGTCAGGAGTGTGTGGCGCCGCCTCGCTGTTATAGAAATCCCACCCACCCCAGCTTTACACGGCTTTACACGGTTGTAATGGAGACACAACCGAGGCTGAACCGAGTAGTGGCGAATCGAAACAAGGTGAGGCGAACTGGGCTAGTGGAAAAGCGGCTTTGGTGGCAGTAGGTCAGGCCAGGCACTGGTTTGCTTGCTACCGGATAACCATGAAAACCGGTACAACCTGTCTCATGGGTCGGGGCGTCGGTGAATCAACCGGAAACCCCGCCCTTCTGAGGGTGTGGAGGGTGAAACTGGGAATCCTGGCAGAACTGTAAACAATATCTGTCACAGGTCTGTGGTGGACCACTCCCAGTTACATAGGGTGAGACTGGACATCCTGGCAGATGAGCACATCTGTCGCAAGGTCTGTGGTGGACTTTTGCCAGTCGGTGCATCGTGACATGCACGACACAAAGAGCAGAGATAAACAAACCTATCATCTGGTCGGTCACTGCAACAGACACTGGAGTCGGTTTGTCTTGGCCTGTCCTTGCCACTGATAATACCTCTATCTGCCAAGAATGTGCTGCTAGTACAGCAAAAGCTAGCGGTACTCAAATACTTTGCAAGCATTTTCATGAAATGGTCAGTCAGAAAGTAACTCATACCAGCTCGGATGTCGCCCGGGTTAACAAGGTCAGGAGTTCCTGGCAGCGGAAGGCGAAGGACAGAGCTGCATGGAGGAATGTGATCAGACCTAAATGAAACGGTCATTGTCACCTCCGACAGACTGCTATGATGATGATGTTGAGTCCCTGGGGCAGGCAGGAAGATATTAAAAGAAAAACTGCACATATAGAAGGCAATTCAGGTCAGGTTTCAGAAACTGTTGACCCTGAAAGAAGCAGGGAGTAAGTTTAAAGGTAAAAAGATAAAGAGAGACGGCACACAATTTTAAGAGTACAATTCCATAATCCCTTTTAAGGGAGAGAGCCGATGCTGGCAGGCTTGATTACTTAAAATCCATTTTTTTTTTAGTCTCTGTGGAAAACTATGTAATTTGTTCTGGTCTTCAAAGCAGTGGGGAGCTTGTTCTATTATAGCTTTGTATGAGAAGGCTGATTGTCCAAAAGCAGTTTTTACGTAGGGGGATGCAACAATGCCACCTAGATGACATCCTTGTTATTCTGATATTTTGTTCAGAAGTTAGGTACACAAAAGTCTTAAGGGGTGGGGGTGCAGAACCATGGATAATTTTAAAGACCAACCATATATTTGTATACATAATCATATTTTCAAAGCGTAACATCTTATGTTTGACAAGTATACCACAATGGTGATACTGTCTTCTTATCCAGAATTTTGATACCTTGTTTATACAGGGATTCCAAGGGTTTCAGAGTCATACTGTTGGCTTGTGACCAGCAAGAGATGCAGTAGGAGAAATGTGTCAGAATCATGGCATTCAAAAAGGTTTTTGATCCTTTTAGAGTAAGTGAGTTTCTAATGCAACGAAAGTTTGCAAGGTTATATTTCAGAGTGCGGCTTATCCATTTTATGTGCTTTTTAAAGCTGAGCGTGGGATCTAATGTGACACCCAAATACTTAAACTGTGTTGCATTTTCTGTATTTGCTCCATTTACAGTTACAGACAGTGCGTATGATTTTATTTGTTGGTAAAGTACATGGTAGCTGTTATTGCTACGTTCAGAGTGAGGCATGATCGATTAAGCCATTTTGACACTTTCTCCATTGCTACACTTGTTTGGCATCCTTCCTATGTGTGTAAATGACTGTGTCATCTGCATACATCTGAATTTTTATGTCATTTTCATATAATGATGGCAAATCATTAATATACTAAGTAAATAGCAGTGGGCCTAAAATTGAACCTTGTGGTACTCCCATGGTGCATGCCTTTGATTGGGATACAGTATTGTTTATGCGCACACACTGGGCATGACCAGCTAGATAAGATTTTAACCAGCTAAGGGGATTCATGGACAGTTTATATCCTGATAGCTTTACGCAAGTCTAAAAAGATTCTCCAGATTTTCTTTAATCGTTTCAATAAAGTAACAATATCCAGTCTCCGTTGAGTGGTTCGGCCTGAAACCAAACTGCATGGGATGCAGCAGCTGAGCAGATTCGAGACATTGTACCAGCTGGTCTACTACCACCTTTTCAATGGCTTTTGACAAAACAAGAAATATACTTATCGGCTGTAATTACTAATTTTCTGTTTGTCTCCGGCTTTGTGTATGGGGGTTACAATGGTGGGTTTCAATGCATCAGGGAAGATATTTTCAGATGATCCGCTGGAGGCGATGCCTAAAGGGAGCAGCCGAAAGAAGATGGATGGGTGGATGGATATAGATATGTCTATGTATATATATTTTGTATACTTTATTGATCCCCAGAGGGAAAATTGAGGGCATCCATCTGGATGGATGAAGCAGCCACGGTACAGTGCTATCCCTTTACCATTCACACACACATTCACACCTAGGGCCACTTTGAGTCTCCAGTTAACTTAACCTGCATGTTTTTGGCCTGTGGGAGGGAACCGGAGAACTCCCAGAGTAAACCCACACAGACACGGGGAGAACATGCAAACTCCACACAGATCACTGTTGGTCAGGGGCTGGGATCGAACCAGGGATCCCATGGCCAAGGGTGAGTTGCTGTGCTACCGCAGTGCTAACCACTGCTCCACCGCACCACATATGTGTGTTTGTGTGTGTTTAAATTGCACATTGATATTGTGTTGTTGTGGCTAGTCCTATATGTATTCTCAAATAAAGAAAAAAAATAAACATTTAGTTGTTTCAGCTTCACAAGTGTGAGAATATGCTCATTTGATTTTATCAGCTCATTCCAGCAAAGCTGAAAGGAGCTAATGCAATGGTGCTGTCTGTTGTCAGGCCATCCACATTTCACAAAAATCACCACTTGGCTATTGTCCCGATGCTCACCAAAGTCACACACAGTGATCCTCAGATGGGTCTGCATCCAGGTTGTGCTCAAGGTCAAAGTTCAGGAGATCGGGCCAGAATGAGTGGTTCTGTCATTGATGGTCTGATTGTGAATTGAAGTGGCATTGTTTTTTAGTTTTTGTATTCAAATATTTGTATTTCATGAGAGAAATCATTCTCTTATGTCACCTTCATCCTGTGACTCATTATCTGATCCAGTGCAATATTCTCACATCTTACAGAGCTGGGGGATCCCTGTCATGTGGTGGGCCAGGTGGTGGGTGGAGGAGGGGACTCATCCATGAAAGTTGTCCCAGAAGAGAAGCCAAAGAGGAGCAGAGAGGAGTTGAGGGAGCTTTGGAGGAAGGCCATCTTGCAGCAGATCCTTCTACAGAGGATGGAGCGGGAGAACCAGAAACTACAAGGTGGGCTGGGTGTGTCTGAAACACACAAAATGAGCTTGGTTTTTCATTAATGGCATTAATTCACGATTTTGGGGGAGGGAATATGCATGTGCAGCCTTGAATCAACACTCATATGGTGGCTCAGTCTGTGGCTGGATAGATCACCAGTATTTCCTCTGGCTTAAAGACCTTGGTACGGTGGCAACATATTTTTCTGGGGGGGGGGCAGTAAACTCATGGCACTATTGTTACCAGAATATGTTAATTTTATACTATTTATTTCTTTTTTTAAAATTTTGCACAGTAACTTTGCATATGGAACTTACTGTTTGAAGTATTGTACAACCGAGGCTTGAATATTGGAATACTGGGCCATTTGGGGTCCCACCCAGACGTCCTGTGTTGAGACTTTCGTGGTGTCATCCTTCTCTCCTTCCTCTGCTTTCACCTCTTCTGGACCCTCTGCCTGAACACTTTCCTCTCCTTGGCTCCTCTCTTCTGTCTCATCTTGCCATCTCTGAGCTCTGTCTAATTCAGGTTCTGTTTCTGTCTATGGTGGTATACAAACAGGTTACAAAATATCAAGTGTCTTGTTTTGTCCTGCAGGATTTTTTTGTCATGGTTTACGTAGATGCCAAAAATATGTGTATTTTTATTCTAGTGTTTCTTTTTTTTTTTCTATTGACAGAGTAGGGAAGGGGAAAAAAAACATTCATAATAGTAATTTACTCATGCATACTTAAATTATATGATCAGAGGTGGGTATAGTAACCAGAAATTCTACTCATATAAAAGCAGTGCTTTGAAATTAATAATTAAAAGTAGACAACCAAAAATTTCTAGTTGAGTTAAGGGTACAAATAACACCACTTAAAAACTTGAGTAATGACTTCAGTCTTGAAGGTTTGAGGTTTTTCTCAAAAATTTATAACAATGTTCTTAGTTTTCTACTTTTCTCTGCCAGATTATCTAAATTTGAAACCATTTTCTTCAAATTTGTAATTTCCTCTTGTAAAATTGACTTTTCTTGTGTATTTGAGACTTTATTATAAATTTGTGGATTATTTTATGGCTAATTTCTTTTTTAAAAATTGTTTTTTTAAATAAATTTGAAACAGACTGTGGTAATTTTTTTTTTTTTTTTTACTTTCCTTATAACAAGTTAAATTTTTAACCATAATTTTGCAGAGCCAGAACAGAGCAATAATTTAACTCTGATTTCAAAGAAAAAAATATTAATAAAATTGTATTTAATGAAATTAACTTAAATGACCAAAGAGGCAGTTATTTCTGTTATAATATTACTATACTGTATATTTATAGTTGGTTTTTTTTTTTTTTTTTTTTTTTTTTAGAAATCTCACTACCCAGACAGCAGGAAAAACCTCCCTTATTTTGAAATCCAAATGTTGGCACGTTTAGTTTGTCTGAAGGGTGCTGACGGATTAAAGTCATTGACTTTGTGAATTTCAGTCATCTTAACTTGCCAGGTACATACAGGTACATCTCAAAAAATTAAATATCATGAAAAAGTTCGATATTTTTTGTCACTCATTTCAGAAAGTGAAAACCATGTATTATATAGATTCATTACACAGAGAGTGATATATTTCAAGTGTTTATTTAAATTTTGATGATTATTGTTTACAGCCCATGAAAACTCCAAATTCAGTTTCTCAAATTTCTCAAAAAATTAGAATATTACATGAAATTAATTTTGAAAAATAGTTTTTTAACAGAAACGTTGGCCGACTGAAAAGTATGTCCATGTACACACTCAATACTTGGTCGGGGTTCCTTTTGGATTAATTACTGTATCATTGTGGCGTGGCATGGAGGTGATCAGTGTGTGGCACTGCTGAGGTGTTATGAAGGTCCAGGTTGCTTTGATAGTGACCTTCAGCTCGTCTGTATTGTTGGGTCTGGTGTCTCATCTTCCTCTTGACAGTACTCCATAGATTCTCTATGGGGTTTAGGTCAGGAGAGTTTGCTGGCCAATCAAACACAGTGATACCATGGTCATTAAACCAGGTTTTGATACTTTTGGCAGTGTGGGGGGGTGCCAAGTCCTGCTGGAAAACGAAATAAACTTCGCTATAAACTTGTCAGCAGAGGGAAGCATGAAGTGCTCTAAAATTTCCTGGTAGATGGCTGCGCTGACTTTGGTCTTGATAAAACACAGTGGACAAACACCAGCAGATGACCTCTGTTCAGATAAAGGTACTAGCGTGCCCGTCCAAGAGAAACATGAGCTTATTAAAGTACTTTAAACGCGGAAAAAAATCAGAAGAGGTATGTAAGCACTGGAGGCATATATCATGGTTTTAACCCATTGGTAATGGGAGCAATAATGGAAGAGGAGCTTAGCCAACAGGTGTGGTTTAGAGCTTGAAAACCCCAAATTCAGTTTCTCAAAAAAATAGAATATTACATAAAATTAATTTTAAAAAAATTGTTTTTTAATTTTTACTGCTTTGTGCCTGTATTTTTATTTGCTTTGTTTTTTACCATGTTAAGCACTTTGTAACTCTGTGAAAGTGCTCTATAAATAGAGCAAATTAGTAACTTACTCATGAATTTGTGACTTTCTTTTGTTGCTTTCTATTATTTATTGTACCGTATAATGTTTTTGACCCTTCCGTCTGACATTTTATGTTGTTGCTACTATAACTTTGACATTTCTGACTGGATCAACTTAAAATTTAATCAGAAGCTTTAACTCATCAGTACCTTTAACACATTCAGTTTTCAGACACATCTAATGAGGGGTTCTGTTTATTTTGGGGAGGGGTCATTTTCTGTTGTGCATATTTCTGATTGGATTAATTTTCAGATCTACTGAGGGTCTATTTTTTTTGGGGGGGGGGGGGGGGGGCTTGTGCTTTCTCACTCCATTTTATGTTTTCATCAGTGTAGCCAATCTACATTTCTGATCGGATCCACTTGCCATTTATACAGATGGTTTATCTCAAATGAGGGGTCCCATTTTTGGGGAGGGGAACATTTTCCCCACCATTTTATGTTGATCACAGTTCTCAATAGGGCCCCCTGATATGCAGATATGTGGGGTACGTGAGCTTAGCAGTCAGGTTCTTTCATTAGTAAAGCCATTAAATGAAACAGTGGAGAACAGTCAAGAAGGCATATATGGTGGTGTGAAAAAGTGTTTGCCCCCTTCCTGATTTCTCATTTTTTTGTATGTTTGTCACACTTAAATGTTTCAGATCATCAAATGAATTTAAATATTAGACAAAGATAACATAAGTAAACACAAAATGCAGTTTTTAAATGAAGGTGTTCATTATTAAGGGTAAAAGAAAATCCAAACCTGCATGGCCCTGTGTGGAAAAAGTGATTGCCCCCTCCTGTTAAAACATAAATTAACTGTAGTTTATCAGATCTTTGGAAAGTAGAGTTCAATTTCTCTAGCTACACCCAGGCCTGATTACTGCCACACCTGTTCTCAATCAAGAAATCACTTAAATAGGACCTGCCTGACAAAATGAAATAGACCGAACGATCCTCAAAAGCTAGACATCATGCTGCCATTCAGAGAAATTCAGGAACAAATGAGAAACAAAGTAAATGAGATCAGTCAGTCTGGAAAAGGTTATAAAGCCATTTCTAAAGCTTTGGGTTTCCAGCGAACCACAGTGAGAGCCATTATCCGCAAATGGTGAAAATATGGAACAGTGGTGAACCTTCCCAGGAGTGGCCGGCCGACCAAAATCACTCCCAAGAGCACAGCGACAACTCCTCCAAGAAGTCACAAAAGACCGCACAACAACATCCAAAGAACTGTAGGCCTCACTTACCTCAGTTAAGGTCAGTGTTCATGACTCCACCATAAGAAAGAGACTGGACAAAAATGGCCTGCATGGCAGAGTTCCAAGATGAAAACCACTGCTGAGCAAAAAGAACATAAAGGCTCGTCTCAGTTTTGCCAGAAAACATCTTGATGATCCCCAAGACTTTTGGGAAAATACTCTATGGACTGACGAGACAAAAGTTGAACTTTCTGAAAGGTGTGTGTCCCATTACATCCAGCATAAAAGTAGCACAGCATTTCAGAAAAGGAACATCATACCAACAGTAAAATATGGTGGTGATAGTGTGATTATCTGGGTTTGTTTGTTTGTTTGTTTTTTGCTGCTTCAGGACCTGGAAGACTTGCTGTGGTAAATGGAACCATGAATTCTGCTGTTTACCAAAAAAATCCTGAAGGAGAATGTCTGGCCATTTGTTTGTGACTTCAAGCTGGAACGCACTTGGGTTCTGCAGCAGGACAGTGATCCAAAACACACCAGCAAGTCCACCTCTGGATGGTTTAAGAAAAACAAAATGAAGACTTTAGAGTGGTCTAGTCAAAGTCCTGACCTGAAGCCGATTGAGATGCTGTGACATGATTGAATTAAATTCAATTCAACTTTATTTATATAGCACCATTTCACAACAACAGTCATCTCATAGTACTTTCAACTGTAGGGGAAACCCCCACAATTGCAAAAAGACCCCAGCAATCAGGTGATCCCCTGTGAGTAAGTGCTTGGCGACGGTGGAGAGGAAAAACTCCCTTTTAACAGGAAGAAACCTCCAGCAGAACCAGGCTCAGGGAGGGGCAGTCATCTGCTGTGACTGGCTGGGGGGTGAGGGGATAGAGAAGAAGAATAAAAGAACAGACATGTAGAGAGCAAACAGCACGATGGGGACTCAATCTATGGGCGAGAACAAACATGTTAATGACCAGCAAAAAAAAATAAAAAAATTCATTGAGAGTGAAGAAAGGAGTGAAGCCCAGTGCAATTATTGGGGGTCCCCCGGCTGTCTAAACCTAATAGCATAACTAAGGGAGGGTTCAGAAACACATGATCCCTCCCTAATTGTAGGCTATATCAAAAAGGAAGATTTTAACCCTATTCTTAAAAAGAGAGCTCGACTCTGACTCCCGAATCCAGATTGGCAGCTGGTTCCACAAGAGAGGAGCTTGATAACTAACGGCTCTGCCCCCCATTGTATTTTTGGAGATTCTAGGTATTACAAGTAATCCAGCATTTTGGGAGCGTAGTGCTCTGTTCGGATAATAGGGTAATATAAAATCTTTTAATTAAAAAGGGGCCTGATTGTTTAGAGCTTTGAAAGTGAGAAGAAGGATTTTAAACTCAATTCTAAACTCTATGGGAAGCCAATGAAGGGAGGCCAGAACCAGAGAGATATGATCTCTCTTTCTAGTACCTGTTAAAACTGTTGCTGCAGCATTTTGGACCAACTGAAGACTTTTTAGAGATGTTTTAGGACAGCCTGATAATAAAGAGTTGCAATAATCTAATCTAGAGCTAACAAAGCGTGGATCAGTTTCTCAGCATCACTCTGAGACAAGATGCTCCTAATCTTGGTAATATTACGCAAATGATAGAAAGCAGTCTTAGAAACAAATTTAATATGTGAATTGAAAAACAGATCTTGATCAAAAATAACTCAAGGTTCCTCACAGAGCTATTGAGAGAAAGAGTAACTGCATCCAAACTAAAAGTTTGATTTGGAAAGGTATTTCTCAGGTTTTCTGGACCAACAAGAATGACTTCATTCTAATCTGAATTTAATAGCAGGAAATTACAAGTCATCCAAGCTTTGATTTCCTTAAGACAGGCTTCTAACTTGGCTAATTGATTACTATCATCTGGCTTCATTGACATGTATAATTGTGTGTCATCTGCATAACAATGAAAATGTATACAGTGCTTTCCAATAATGTTGCCTAACGGAAGCATATATAAACTAAAAAGAGTAAGGCCGACTTCCGGTTATGGCTGCCACGTAGGACGGACGTGTCTCGCTCTGCTCTGCTCCTGGAGAAAAAAATCGGCAAATAACTCTCTCATTTGGGACAGAACGTATCCCAGCGTTTGGGCGAGGATATGTCGGCGAAGCCTAAGGCTGGAAAACCAGGTAAAGGAAAAAGCGAGCCGCCGAAACAGTCCAAATTAACGGACTTTCAGGTCTGTGACGCAGCAAATAAAACTCCATATATGGCGGAGGAGGCTGGCAACGGTGCGATGTCTGCGGGGGGAGGCGCAGATGCGCTGATGGCTGCCATGAGTTCAATGAGAGCGGACTTTTCCTCTAGATTTGATGGGATTATGACAGCGTTGGAAGGAATAAGAAAGGAATTGGGTGACTGTGTAGAACGAACGGCGCAGATGGAGCTCCGTCTCGCTAGTGCTGAAGATGACATCACCAGTCTTCAATTAAAGGTGCGCACTTTGGAAAAAAAAAATAAATCTCTGGAAAATAATATTTTGGATTTGGAATCTCGGTCGAGACAGAATAACTTGAGGCTGGTGGGTCTTCCAGAGGAATCAGAAGGTCGGGACGTATGTTCCTTTCTGGAAAAGTGGATTCCGGAGGTGCTGGGCAGCGAGGAGTTGCAATCAGCAGTGGTTCTGGAAAATGCACATCGTATTGGCCCACGGAGAGATAAGGGACCGCCGAGGACCTTAATTATGAAGTTTCTTAGCAACAGAGACAGGATGAAGATCTTCAACGCTGCACGAGCTAAAGGAGAGATTAAACACCAGGACCAGCAGGTGCGGTTCTACCCAGATTTGGCCACAGGAATCCAGCAATTGAGGAAGCAGTTTGATCCCGTACGTAAGGAGCTGCGCAACCTTGGGATTCGTCATGGTGTAATCTATCCTGCGAGACTGCTGACCACGTATGAGGGCAGAACCCACATCTTCAAGACCCCAGAGGAGGCGCAGGAGTTCATCAAGAAGATCAAAGAAGAAGAAGAGACTGGTGGGAGCTAAGCATGAACAAAATATAAGGTAGAATAATTAAGCATTTGCACAGGCATCTGACTGACTTGAAGTAAATAGTAAGTTTACAAAATATAGATTGTATTATATATTAAAAAAACAAAACAAAAACAAAACAAACAAAAAAACTATGATGTACAAAGTTGTTAAAAAATTTTGGAGTTAAGTTGGAAAACTACAGAGGAGAGTTAATGTTACGTCATTAAAAGCAGTAGAGTTAGGGTGATTGGGAGGATGAAGAAGGAGTGGCTTAGGCTGTTCCCCGTGGGTGTGGAGCGGTCGATGGCTATATCGGGAGACAGAATTTTTCTTTTGATTTTGGGGGGTTTGCCACAAGTGTGGGAAGGGGAAATTTGTTTGTGTGTAGTTTGTAGGATGAATGTTCAACCACTCATGTTTTTGCTTCTCTGTATGAGCATGTTTACACTGCAAGGTAATCCCAAACTCTCTATTGATCATAAACCAAAGTGTTAATCTTAATTTAACTTCATGGAATTGCAGAGGTCTACAAAATTTAAAAAAACTTAAACAAGTTATGAATAAAATAAAAGACATGGGTTCAAAAATTGTGTTTTTACAAGAAACTCATCTAATAGAGGAGGATGTTAAAAGAATTAGGAGTAGATGGCAAGGAAGTGTATTCACCTCTTCATTTTCATCCCGAGCCAGGGGAGTTATGACTCTCATACATAAATCAGTTCCTTTTCAAGTGAAAAATGTAATTGGAGACAAATTTGGAAGATATGTAATCATTCAAGGTTCTTTGCTATTAGAAAATATAAATCTTGTGAACTTATATGGTCCCAATATAGATGATCAGAAGTTCTTTGCTAATTTATTTCTTATCTTATCATCACTTACAGGGCAACATATAATAGCAGGGGATTTTAATTGTACATTGAATCCAGGTATAGATGGATCAACAGGACTGGATTGTACGCACATTGGATGTAGGATGACTATTAATCATTTTATGAAAGAATTGAGATTGTTAGATATATGGAGAGAAATGAAACCACAAGTTAAAGCCTATTCTTGTTATTCCAGTACCTACAAGACATTCTCACGTATTGATTATTTTTTGATTTCCACAGAATTAAGGTCCAAGATTCAAAACTGCTTTTATGATAACATCGTGATCTCTGATCATGCACCCTGTTGTCTAATATATGTAGATAAAAAATTGACAAAGGAATCAGGTAGATGGCAATTTCAGCATTAATGGCTTCAGGATGAGGAATTTGTCAAGTATATAGAAAAACAGATAGACGAGTTCTTTGACATCAATACTACACAAACATCAGCATGTGTAAAGTGGGAGGCTTTCAAAGCTTTTATTAGGGGACATATTATTAGTTATACAGGATCAAAATCTAAGAAGACTCGAGAGGAGAGAGCTAAATTGGAACATAAAATAAAAAGTCTTCAGGAAAAAGTGTATGCAGGAAGTGACCCAAGGTTGGAGAATGAATTACTGATGTTGAGAGCTGAATACGACAAAAAATCAGCGAATAGAGCTGCCTCGAGTCTTCTAAGATTGAAACAATCTTTTTATGAACAAGGTGAAAAATCAGGAAAATTATTAGCATGGCAGATTAAACAATTAGAAATTAAAACACCAATTACCAGTATTATAAGTAACGGACAGGTAGTTATAGATCCTTTAGAAATTAATAGAGCCTTTAGAGATTACTATGAAAAATTATATGATACCAAAAATGAACCTGATTTAACAAAACTAAATGGGTTTTTGAACGAACTATCTATACCGTGTATTCCAAATGAAAACGGGGAGATATTGGAGTCTAAAATTAGTCAAGAAGAAGTTGGGCTAGCCATTGATAATATGAAATCAGGAAAAAGTGCAGGACCAGATGGTCTTCCAGTTGACCTTTATAAAAAATTTAAGAATAAATTAATAAAACCTTTTTTGGAAATGGTTTTAGAAGCATTTCAAAATAATAATTTACCATCATACATAAATAATGCCTTAATTATACTGCTGCCAAAACCAGGTAAGCCCTCTAATAAATGTGAAAATATGAGACCAATAAGCCTATTAAACGCCGACCTTAAGATAATCTGTAAAATTTTAGCAAGACGAATACAAGAAATTTTACCAAATATTATTAATCGAGATCAGAATGGCTTTATAAAGGGTAGACAAGGCTTCCATAATGTAAGAAGACTATTTAATATTATTTATTTTAATAAAGAAGCACCGGATACAGCTCTCCTATCACTGGACGACGAAAAGGCCTTTGATAGAGTTGAATGGCCCTTTCTTTTTGAAGTCCTACAAAGGTTTGGACTTGGAAATAATTTCATAAAATGGGTTCAAATAATATACAATAATGCTACAGCAGAAATCCTAACAAATAACAATATTTCAAAACCAATAAAAATCAATAGAGGATGTCGACAAGGCTGTCCACTTTCACCTTTACTGTTTACTATGGCAATTGAACCTTTAGCGATAGCGATACGTTTACATTCACAAATATATGGAATTAAAGTTGGACCAACAGAACATAAAATCTCCCTGTACGCCGATGACATAATTTTGTTTATGTCGAATCTAAAAAAATCAATTCCAACCTTGTTGAATTTAATAAAGAATTTTGGGGAAATATCAGGATATAAAATAAATAAAACTAAATCTTCAATATTAATGCTAAATGAGACCCAGAGAAATTACCCAGCCCCTGAGGTAAATCAATTCAATGTTGTAAATCAGTTTAAATATTTAGGAATCCAAATTGTGCCTAAGCTAGAATCAGTCGCCAGTGTCAACTATGAAGCCTTAATGTCAGATATCAATGAGTTAACTCAGAGATGGATGTCACTACCAATGTCGATGATCGGGAGAATCAATATACTTAAAAGTAATATTTTACCTAAAATACTTTATTTATTTCAATACATTCCCTTATCACCACCTTTAGATCTATTCTCAAGAATAAAAAAAAAGTTAGTGGAATTTATATGGAACAACAGGAGGGCTAGATTACGTTTGTCTTTATTATATTTACCATTTGATCGTGGAGGTCTGAAATGTCCAAATTTTATGTTGTATTATTGGTCGGCACAACTGAGGTCTATGACATATTATTTTTCATCAAATGATCTCCCTCACTGGACTGAAATGGAATCATACAATTTACCTTTACCTCTTCCCATATTCATATACTCAGATTCGGCAAAAAAATTACAAAAACAAGTTAAAAATCCATTTGTAAAGCATATGATCAAAATATGGTGTGAAGCTAAAAACTATTTAAAAGAACCACAGTTATTGTCACAATTTAGTCCAATATGGGGTAATCAATATTTTAAACCAGGGAGAGCGGACGCTGTATTTAAAGTATGGAATTTAAAAGGGATACAAAAGATTCAGGATTTATATTTGCCATGTGCAGACAACATAATGTCTTTTGAAGAGCTGAGGATCAAATTTAATCTCAATAGAACACATTTTTTTAAATATCTTCAACTTAGAAACTTTATTCGATCAAATCAAAATAAAGCTCTCACTCGACCTATTTATTCATCCTTGGAAAAAATGATGATGAAAGATAGTAAAAGAAAGGGTATTATTTCAGAGTTTTATAACTCATTGACACTATCTTCAAGCGAAAATTCACTGAAAAGATTAAACTACTGGAAAGAAGATCTGCAAACTGAAATTTCAGAGGAACAATGGGAATTGGCTTGTACAGAAGCTCAAACCAAATCAATAAATGCACGCCTTAAATTGATACATTTCAAATGGTTAATGTGGATGTATGTTACACCGGAGGAGTTAAATAGATATAACAAAAATATACCAGATACATGCACAAAATGCATGGAAAGTAAAGGAACCCTATTTCATTGTTTATGGGAATGTAGATTAATAAGAATGTTTTGGGAAGAGGTGAGGGTAACAATTGAAAAAATAATCTCAAAACAAATCATATTGAATCCTAAACTGTTTTTGTTGGGTCTGTACCCAGAAAAGCATAATTTTAATAAAAGTGAAAGAACATTCATAGACCTCAGTTTGCTTAATGCCAAAAAATGTATTGCACTATTATGGAAAAAGACTCATAGACCAGATGTGACTCAGTGGTTAAGACAGATGTTAACAAACCTTCCATTAGAAAGAATAACATATATACTGAAATCAAAGGAAATTGTGTTTGAGAATATATGGAGACCTTTTATTGATTATGTAAAAAATTTAAACATAACTCTTGAAGAAGAAGGTGAATGATGTGTGTGGACCTTGTAAATTCCAAACTGGTGAACATAATATGTATACTTATGTATTGGATTGTCTAGACTAAACAGAGGAGCATTGTTGAAGACTTGATTTTGTTGGTGGTTGTTGGTGTTTTTAGTGCATTTTTTTTGGTAGTACTTTAGTGTTAGTGTTTGATTGTTTGTATCATGTTTGTTAAAAAAAAAAAAAGGTTCAATAAAGATATTGTGGAAAAAAAAAAAAAAAGAGTAAGGCCTAGCACAGATCCCTGTGGAACTCCATGACTGAGCTTTGAGTTGAAAGAAAACTCATTATTGACATGAACAAACTGGAACCTATCAGATATTATGATTGATAGTATCAGAGGCTGCACTAAGGTCTAAAAGGACAAGTACAGAAACAAGTCCATTTTCAGATGCGATCAGGAGGTCATTAGTGACCTTCACTAAGGCTGTTTCAGTACTATGATGGATTCTAAACCCAGATTGATACTCTTCAAATAAACCATTTCCCTACAAGTGATCAAATAATTGCGTAGCAACAACTCATTCTAAGATTTTTGAAATGAAAGGGAGATTAGAGATTGGTCTATAGTTAGCTAAAACTCCTGGATCCAGCGTTGGCTTTTTGAGTAAGGATTTAATTACAGCAGTTTTAAAAGCCTGCGGTACATGGCCTAAAGTTAATGAAGAATTAATTATTTGAAGAATAAAGCTACCATCAGCATGATCTTAAAAAGGCGAGCATGCTCGAAAACTCTCAAATGTGGCTGAATTACAACAAGAGTGGGCCAAAATTCCTCCACAGCGCTGTAGAAGACTCATTGCTGGTTATTGCAAATGCTTGATTGCAGTTGTTGCTGCTAAGCGTTGCCCAACCAGTTATTAGGTTTAGGGGGCAATCACTTTTTCACACAGGACCATGTAGGTTTGGATTCCCCCCCCCCCCTTCATAATAAACACCTTCATTTAACAACTGCATTTTGTGTTTACTTTGTGTTATCTTTGTCTAATATTTAAATTTGTTTGATGATCTGAAACATTCAAGTGTGACAAGCATACAAAAAAAATGAAAAATCAGGAAAGGGGCAAACACTTTTTCACACCACTGTAGGCCTATTGTTAGTTTCGGTTTTGGTTGTGACTTTTTGCCAAATTTATGTTAAAGAGCTATTAAAAGAATTATTACATAACTGGTATTTATTGTGAACAATACCAAGTCATTAATGCCCATTTTCCCTTTTATCCCTCAGCCTCTAAAAAGGACGGATGGGTGATGGTGTCAACACCTACCTTGTAAACACAAACTAGAGAAAGAAATGATGTAGGCATTTCAAATCAATGTGATAGTTGTATCTAAGAAAAATCTTACACGAGTTCTGTCAAGGTCAGAAGTCACTTTTCCCCTAAATCTTGTAAATGTGATAACCTGAAAATGGAATGAGGGAGGCTTTTGATATAGATACCCTAGTTGTATGAGAAATCTCAGACGAGTTTGACTTAGGTCAATTTCAGACTGAGTGATACCACCGAAAGCCACCAATGTTTTTCTTCATTGTGAATACCAGACTGATTTGGAACACTGATTTGGAAGGAGTGATAATAAAAACAATATAAATTCTAGGTCAGTGCAACAAAACCAAACTTGGTACCATATTTTTAATGACAAAAATCGTGAAAAAAAATAAAAAGCTGGTATATTCAACCTGCGGCTCAATCCTAATTCCTCACGGTGTTCATAAGCAGCTTTTTTTATTTAAGTCTGTTCACATTCACTCCAAAAGAAAACACTAAACAGAAGACTAAAACAAGCTCCACTACAGTGGCTGCTGTGAGCTCAGATTATAATCAGCCCTAACACAAACATTGCAGCCTGCAGTGTGTTGTGGTAACGGTACCACAATACACGCAACAGCCAAAGTGTCTTATTGGGTGATAAAAACCTGAATGTCTGCCTGGCTTTTGGAAACAACGACAAAGCTATACCTAATATGGAACTCATACAGTCATTTTAAATATTTGTGTACTTTATATTGGCAATTTTAAAAACCTCTGTTTGGCATTCATTCATTCATTCATTCATCTTCTTACGCTTAATCCTTTTCGGGTCGCGGGGGGCTGGAGCCTATCCCAGCATCTTTGGGCGAGAGGCAGGGTACACCCTGGACAGATCGCCAGTCCATCGCAGGTTCAACACAGAGAGACAGACAACCTTTCACTCTCAGTCATACCTAAGGACAATTTGGAATCCCCCGTTTGATACCAATTAACCTAACTTGCATGTTTTTTGGCATGTGGGAGGAAACCCGGAGAAATTCCGGAGTAAATCCACGCAGACACGGGGAGAACATGCAAACTCCACACAGATCACTGTTGGTCGGGGGCTGGGATCGAACCCTGGATCCCCTGGCCAAGGGTGAGTTGCTGAGCTGCCGCAGTGCTAACCACTCTGCCACCGTGCTGCCCCCCTCTGTTTGGCATCATCTCTGAAATTGAGTCACAGTACATTTTACTGCTTGCCGGTATGACGTTATCTCCATTGTAATAGCAGGCCCACCATCTATTAATTTATTACTTCCGCCAAGGAAGTAATGTTTTCATCTGTGTTGGTTTATTTGTCTCTCAGCAGGATTATGCAAAAACTACCAGATGGATTTGGATGAAATTTTCACCAAAGGTGGCCTTTGGCATAAGGTTGAACCCATTAGATTTTGGTGATCTGAGAGTGCATACCTCCACCAAGGGCCTTGTTTGTATGTTTGCAACAGGATTACACAAAAACTACTGGATGGATTTTAATAAAATTTTCAACAGAGGTGGCCCTTGAGCTACAGAGGAACCCATTAGATTTTGGTGATGATCTGAGAGTGCATACCTCCATCACAGGTCAATCTTCTCACAATGTGTTACGAGATTACTCAAAAACTACTGGACAAAGTTGGATTAAATTTTCACCAATGGTGGAGATCACAGAGCTGTCAACCCCCATCACCCACAGCTTCTCACCCAGCAGTAGTGGCTGGATGGTGTTAAAGGCACTGGAGAAATCAAAAAAAGTGATTCTCACAGTATCTCCTCCACCATCAAGGTGCAGATGGGCTCGTTGCAGCAGGTAGATGACAGCATCTTCAACTCCTAAATGGGGCTGATATGCAAACTGCAGAGGGTCCAGCCACGTCTTCACCTGCGGCCTCAGGTGGCTAAGACCAGTCTCTCTAGGACCTTCATCACATGAGATGTGAGGGCAACTGGTCGGTATTCATTGAAATCTGATGGAGATGACTTCTTGGGGACAGGAACCAGGCAGGATGTCTTCCACAGCACCGGTACACTCTCCAGACTCAGGCTCAGGCTGTACAGGTGTTTCAGTACCGGAGCTAGTTGGTTGGCACAGGTCCTCAGGGTCCTTGCGGAGATGCCGTCAGGGCCCGAAGCCTTCCACTGACGGAGTCTCTCCAGCTGTTTCTCCACCTGATCTGTAGTCACGGTGAAGTGAGGGAGGGTCCTGGTGCCCCCTGAGGAGGAGGAGGGGAGAGATGGAGAGAGGTTCTGCGTGGGAGCGTGGGTGGAGAGGGGTGTGTGGGGGTCTGGTTGTGTTGCTCGGGTGACAAGACTGTGAGTTGAACCTATTAAAAAACAGATTCAGTTCCTCAGCTCCCTCCTGGCTCCCAGATGGCTGCCTGACTCTCCCCTTGTATCCAGTTATTTGTTTCATTCCTTCCCACACATCTTTAGTGTTGTTTTGCCTGAGTTTCTCTTCCAACTTCCTCCTATAATTGTCCTTGCACCTCCTCAGCATCTCTCTCAGCTCATGCTGCACTCCCCTCAGCTTCTCCTTGTCTCCAGCCCTAAAAGCTCTCTTCTTTTTGTTCAGAAGTGCTTTCAGGTCACTAGTGACCCATGGTCTGTTGGTGGAGGAGCAGTGTACAGTCTGAGCTGGCATGGTCATGTCTTCACAGAATCTAATGTATTCTGTGATGCAGTCGGTCATATTGTCTATGTCCACCCCATGTGGTTCACGGAGTACGCTCCAGTCTGTCGTCTCGAAGCAGTCCTGTAGTGCATCAGCAGCCTCCTGTGTCCACCTCCTCACAGTCCGTGTATAAGCAGGCTGCCTTTGCACAAGGGGGACGTACTTGGGTGTTAACATGACCATGCAGTGATCTGATTTACCAATGGGGGTAGAGCTGTTGCACTATATGCATCCCTGACATTGGCATACAGTAAATCCAGTGTTTTGTTCTCTCTGATGGGACAGTCAACAAACTGGTGAAAGTTTGGTAGTGTTTTTCTCACTGAGACACGGTTAAAATAACCTGTGATGGCCATGAATGCATCCGGGTGCTTCTCCAGTAATGTGGCCGCAGTGGAGCTGATGACATCACAGGCCACCTCTGCGTCAGCTGACGGAGGGCCGTAGACGATAACAATTAAAGCGCACTTCATTTCTCGCGGCATACAATGTCTCATACTGACAGCCAGCAGTTCAATGTGTGGGCTGCAGCACTTTTCCTTCACATAAATGTGCCTGGGATGACACCATCGTTCATTAACAAGAAGTGCCACTCCTCCTCCTCTCTTTTTCCTGCTGCTTATCATGTCTCTGTCCCCCCGTATAGTCCTGAAGCCAGGTATCGCTACGTTTACATCCGGGATCTGTGAGTGTAACCACGTCTCCGTAAAACACATGAAACTACACTCACAATACTCCTTTTGCATCCTGACCAGCGCTGTAAGCTCGTCTGTTTTATTCTGTTTTATTTCCCAGCAATCGCACGTTCCCGGTGATGATCATCGGTACAGCCGGCTTATGCTTCCCCCTCCTCCTCCTCACCTTCACTCCAGCCCTTCGCCCGCGGTGTCTCCTCTTCAGCTCATCCGGGATGAGGGGCTTCACTGCCGGCCGCAGCGCTTCAGGCTCCGGCCTCCTCAGCGCAATCAGCTGTTTGCGTGTGTAAACAATGCATCTGCCCCCACCTCTGTTGATCTCCATTGTCCGAGGAAGAGAAAAAGAAACGAAAACCAGAAAAAAAGACCGGCTAAAATAGAGAAAAAAGTTGGTCCAGTCTTAGTCCGAGTATTCCTACAGAGCCCTGGTTAGTAAGAGACACACTATATACAAGTATAAACAGATAGAAACACAAAGACACAAGAGAGTTGCTGCTGGTACGGCTGCCCTGCCTCCGGCGCCATTAAAAAAAAAAAAAAATGTATATATATTAATAATAAAATATTTACAGAAAATATGAGGGGTGTACTCACTTTTGTGAGATACTGTACCTTCTCCAAGGCTCAATCTTTTATCAGTGCCTTAGCAGGATTACACAAAAAGCACTGGATGGATTTTGATGAAATTTTCACCAGTGGTGGTGCTTGGGCTACAGATGAGCCCATTAGATTTTGGAGGTGATCCATGAGTGCATACCTCCACCAAGGCCTTATCTTGCAATGTATAGAAGGATGGAGGGAGAGAGGTGGTGACAGATGGATGGACAAAGGGAGGGAGGAAAGGAGCCTTGGCGGAGGTATGTGCTGTCTGAGTGCTTTTTTCATCTGCTAATGCCATGGAGTTAAAAAATGTGGATTTGGCAACTTTGACCTTGCAAAAACCACTGGAGCAATTTGTGGACAAAATTTTCAGTATGGAGGCACACAAAATGTATTTAAGCTTTAAAAGTAAAACAGATGAGCTGTCAACATCATAGAAAAATTGAATATCGTCACTGCCAGGCAAAAACCTCGTATCCCCATCTTTGGCCTTTTTATTTTTTTCTGATAATCCCATTCTATTAGTCATCCTTTGATGTTTTTTTTTAACTAATATCAAATCAATGATACGCATTAGAAAGTCCATGTGAATAAATCTCTTATCAGCTAAATTAATTGGATATTAGTTTTTCTCCTTTCCTGAAAAATGTCTTCATTTGAGGTTTGCACTGGACAGCAACAGTATGCAACTTTTATTGGATACAATTGTGAGGTTTCTTGTGTGGAGATGTGTGTGTGTACATGGAAGGGTCTCCATCCATCCATCCATCCATCTTCTACCGCTTTTCCGGAGGTCCGGGTCGCGGAGGCAGCAGTTCAAGCAGAGAAGCCCAGACTTCCCTCTCCCCAGCCACCTGCTCCAGCTCTTCAGAGGGGATACCAAGGCGTTCCCAGACCAGCTGGGAGATATAGTCTCTCCACCGAGTCCTGGGTCTGCCCCGGGGTCTCCTCCCAGTGGGACGTGCCTGAAACACCTCAAGTGTGAGGCGTCCAGGAGGCATCCTAATCAGATGCCCATACCACCTCAACTGACTCCTTTCAATGTGGAGGAGCAGTGGTTCTACTCTGAGCCTCTCCCGGATGACTGAGCTCCTCACCCTATCTCTGAGGGTGAGTCCAGCAATCCTACGGAGAAAGCTCATTTCAGCCGCTTGTATCCGCGATCTCGTTCTTTCGGTCATTACCCAAAGCTCGTGACCATAGGTGAGAGTAGGAACGTAGATTGACTGATAAATTGACAGCTTTGCCTTAGAACTAAGCTCCCTCTTCACCACAACAGACCGGTACAACGTCCGCATCACTGCAGATGCTGCTCCAATCCGTCTGTCGATCTCTCGCTCCATTCTCCCCTCACTCGTGAACAAGACCCCAAGATACTTAAACTCCTCCACTTGGGGCAGGAGCCTGTCCCCAACCCGGAGAGGACAATCCACCTTTTTCCGGCTGAGGACCATGGACTCGGACTTGGATGTACTGATTCTCATCCCAGCCGCTTCACACTCAGTGGCAAACCGTTTGCCGTTTGCCGCTGGAAGGGTCTCTTGGCAGATTTTTTTTTCTCTCGTATTTGCAGGGGTTTTTTCTTGTGAATTTGTGACATTTTATCATTACTTTCTGACTTTTCAAATAAAATCAAACTTTATTGTCATATTGCTGTACATACGGTGGGGCAAAAAAGTATTTAGTCAGCCACCAATTGTGCAAGTTCTCTCACTTAAAAGATGAGAGAGGTCTCCAATTTTCATCATAGATATACCTCAGCTATGACATACAAAATCAGAAAAAAAAAATCCAGAAAATCACATTGAAGGATTTTTAATAAATTAATTGGTAAATTCCTCGGTAAAATAAGTATTTGGTCACCTACAAACAAGCAAGGTTTCTGGCTCTCACAGACCTGTAACTTCTTCTTTAAGAGGCTCCTCTGTCCTCCACTCGTTACCTGTATTAATGGCACCTGTTTGAACTCATCAGTATAAAAGACACCTGTCCACAACCTCAAACAGACAGACTCCAAACTCCACTGTGGCCAAGACCAAAGAGCTGTCAAAGGACACCAGAAACAAAATTGTAGACCTGCACCAGGCTGGGAAGACTGAATCTGCAATAGGTAAGCGGCTTGGTGTGAAGAAATCAACTGTGGGAGCAATTATTAGAAAATGGAAGACATACAAGACCACTGATAATCTCCCTCGATCTGGGGCTCCACACAAGATCTCACCCCGTGGGGTCAAAATGATCACGAGAACGGTGAGCAAAAATCCCAGAACCACACGGGGGGAACCTAGTGAATGACCTGCAGAGAGCTGGGACCAAAGTAACAAAGGCTACCATCAGTAACACACTATGCTGCCAGGGACTCAAATCCTGCAGTGCCAGACGTGTCCCCCTGCTTAAGCCAGTACATGTCCAGGCCCGTCTGAAGTTTGCTAGAGAGCATTTGGATGATCCAGAAGAGGACTGGGAGAATGTCATATGGTCAGATGAAACCAAAATAGAACTTTTTGGTAAAAACTCAACTTGTCGTGTTTGGAGGAGAAAGAACATCATACCTCCTCTGAAGCATGGGGGTGAAAACATCATACTTTGGGGCTGTTTTTCTGCAAAGGGACCAGGACGACTGATCCGTGTAAAGGAAAGATTTTGAGTGAAAACCTCCTTCCATCAGCAAGGGCACTGAAGATGAAACGTGGCTGGGTCTTTCAGCATGACAATGATCCCAAATACACCGCCCGGGCAACGAAGGAGTGGCTTCGTAAGAAGCATTTCAAGGTCCTGGAGTGGCCTAGCCAGTCTCCAGATCTCAACCCCATAGAAAATCTTTGGAGGGAGTTGAAAGTCCGTGTTACTCAGCGACAGCCCCAAAACATCACTGCTCTAGAGAAGATCTGCATGTAGGAATGGGCCAAAATACCAGCAACAGTGTGTGAAAACCTTGTGAAGACTTACAGAAAACATTTGACCTCTGTCATTGCCAACAAAGGGTATATAACA
Organism: Pholidichthys leucotaenia; assembly: GCA_020510985.1. Lineage (NCBI taxonomy): Eukaryota > Metazoa > Chordata > Actinopteri > Cichliformes > Pholidichthyidae > Pholidichthys > Pholidichthys leucotaenia. The sequence continues at coordinate 163,314,311 of CM035848.1, forward strand.
AAGTATTGAGAGGAACTTTTGTTATTGACCAAATACTTATTTTACCGAGGAATTTACCAATTAATTCATTAAAAATCCTTCAATGTGATTTTCTGGAATTTTTTTTTTTCTCATTTTGTCTCTCATAGTTGAGGTATACCTATGATGAAAATTGGAGACCTCATCTTTTAAGTGGGAGAACTTGCACAATTGGTGGCTGACTAAATACTTTTTTTCCCCACTGTACAACTGTAGTGCAGGCAAGATGAAATTGTGTTTCTCTCGGAAAACGCAATTTTCTCGCAATTTTCGCAGTTTTCTCATGACTATTTGAGACTTTCTTCTCAAATCTATGACTGACTTCTCATGAAACTGATTTTTTTTTTCTGTGAATTTTTTTCCCTTTTTCATTCTTTGTTTTTGTCTCATAAATTAGCTTTTTTTTTTTTTCATACATACAATATGCCATTTTTGGCAACCCCCGAGCCAAGTGGTGGACACCAATGGTGATGGGGCCCATCAAGCTGAAGGAGTCCTATCGAGCTGATTTGGCTTGTGGGACTCCCGAAGCAGCTGAGGTGTGCCGACAGGCGAAGTGTAGTGCAGCTTGGGTGGTTGCTGAATCAAAAACTCGGGTGTGGAAGGAGTTTGGTGAGACCATGGAAGAAGACTTTCGTTGGCCTTGAAGAGATTCTGGCAAACTGTCCAGCGGCTCAGGAGGGGGAAGCAGCTCCCTGTCCACATTGTGTATGATGCGGATGGGGCACTGCTGACTTCGACTGGGGACATCGTCGGGCAGTGGAAGGAATACTTTGAAGATCTCCTCAATCCCACTGACACGCCTTCCACAGAGGAAGCGGGGCTTGAGGACGAGGGGGACGACTCGCCCATCACAGAGGCTGAGGTCACCAAAGTGGTTTCAAAAATTCTTTGGTGGCCGGGCCCCGGGGGTGGACGAGATTTGCCCTGAGTACCTCAAGACCCTGGGTGTTGTGGGGCTGTCATGGTTGACACACCTCTGCATTGTTGCATGGAGGTCGGGGACAGTGCCTTTGGCATGGCAAACCGGAGTGGTGGTTCCTCTCTTCAAGAAGGGGGACCGGAGGGTGTGTTCCAACTTTAGGGGGATTCCACTTCTCAGCCTCCCTGGGAAGGTCTATGCCAGGCTACTTGAGAGGACAGATCGACCACTGGTTGAACCTCAGATCTAGGAGGAGCAATGTGGTTTTCATCCTGGCCATGGCACATCGGACCAGCTCTTTACCCTCTCAAGAATCCTTGAGGGTTTGTGGAAGTTTGCACACCCAGTCCACATGTGTTTTGTGGACTTGGAGAAAGCATTCAACCGTGTCCTTCGTGGTATCTCGTGGGGGGTACTGTGGGAGTATGGGCTATTGGACTTGTTGTTATGAGCTATTTGGTCCCTATACGATCGTTGCAAGAGTTTGGTTCGTATTGCCAACACCCAGTCGGACTCATTTCCAGTGAGAGTTGGACTCCTGCAGGGCTGCCCTTTGTCACCGATCCTGTTCATAATTTTTATGGACAGGATTTCTAGGTGCAGCCAGGGAACGGAGGGTGTCATGCTCGATGACCACAGGATCTCATGTCTGCTGTTTACAGATGATGTCGTCCTGTTGGCTTCATCAAGCAATGACCTACAGGTCTTGCTGGGATGGTTTGCTACTGAGTGCGAAGCGGCTGGGATGAGAATCAGCACCTCCAAGTCCGAGTCCATGGTCCTCAGCTGAAAAAGGGTGGATTGCCCCCTTTGGGTTGGGGACACGCTCGTGCCCCAAGTGGAGGAGTTTAAGTATCTCTGGGTCTTATTCATGAGCGAGGGAAGAATAGGAGCGAGAGATTGACAGACGGATCGGAGCAGCATCTGCAGTGATGCGGATGTTGTACCGGTCTGTTGTGTTGAAGAGGGAGCTGAGCTCCAAAGCAAAGCTGTCGATTTACTGGTCAATCTATGTTCCTACCCTCACCTATGGTCATGAGCTTTGGGTAATGACCAAAAGAATGAGATTGCGGATACAAGTGGCTGAAATGAGCTTTCTCCGTAGGATTGCTGGACTCACCCTTAGCGATAGGGTGAGAGGCTCAGAGTAGAACCGCTGCTTCTCCACATCGAAAGGAGCCAGTTGAAGTGGTTTGGTCATCTGATCAGGACGCCTCCCACTTGAGGTGTTCCAGGCACGTCCCACTGGGAGGAGACCCCATGGCAGACCTAGGACACACTGGAAAGACTACATCTCCCAGCTGGCCTAGGAACGTCTTGGTGAAGCAGGTGGCTGGAGAGAGGGAAGTCTGGGCTTCTCTGCTTGAGCTGTTGCCTCCCTGACCCACACCCCTGGAAAAGTGGTAGAAAATGGATGGATGGAAAAAATCAGTTTTGGCTGATTGTTTTTTAAAAAATAAGCCGATTAACAGGCAGGCATTGCTATGGACAGCCCAGTGACAAGTCCCCAGAGCGTCAAAGATGGCACTGAAACTTTGTGAGAAAATATTCTGGCTTTGTTTTTGTTTTCCCCTTTCAAAGCTGATAGGTAGCATTTTAGAGTGAAAACACAAATGTCATTCTGCTTTGGAGCCTTTAGCTTTTAGTCAGTTGTAGCACAAAATGTTCTGTTATGACATCAAGTGTACTTTGGAATGAAGTTATTCTGTTTTATTTAAAATGTTGTTCAATAAATGTTTGTTAGGCAGTTTTGCATATAATTTGTTATCATTAAACTGGTATATTTTATCAGATGGCATTGCATATCGGCCGCCAGCTGTCTGCTTTTTTAAATATCTGCATTGCCATAGAAAAAAAAACAATATTGGTCAACCTTTAAAAATAGGCACGAGACTCTGGAGCCGCAGGTGTCAAATCAGATCTTAAGAGACCTTGGCCAGTGTTTGTTGATCAAGATCACACATGTTTTTATTCCTTGAAAAAATTAGTCTAAAAACAAATTACAGGGTTATGTAATGTGTTGACGTGGGTGTCTGTGCCTAAGTGTTTAATGGTAGGAACATCTGTGTGTGCCAAGTGCACCACCTCTCTCCTGACCCACTTGGCTCAGGTCTGCTCACACTTGTCAATGCGTCACTCCCCCAAGTACCCGTGCTATTCACAAACCACTGGTTCACATGCACCCAGTGATACAGCAGGGTGGAGACGGAGGGAATGTGGGTCAGTACTGATGGAAGAATTGAACTCAGGCCCACAGCCCCACTAACTTCACTGTTTCACACACTTGCACTCGTGCAATCATAGTACACACATCTCCAGCATGTGGTGGCTTTCTCTGTGAACTGTAGTTTTATTGTGTTTGATTCATCCCAGAGGTGGAGCACACCACCTTTCTGTTCATTATTTGTATGGGTGTGGTTCAACTCTTCGTTCTCTGGTCTGTTTATCTCTCTCACCATTGCCTGGTTTGTGGGTTAGCTATGAAACCTCTGTGTGTGTGTGTGTGTGTGTGTGTGTGTGTGTGTGTGTGTGTGTGTGTGTGTGTGTGTGTGTGTGTGTGTGTCAGCTGCAGGGGTGGGATATCTTATCCTGTTTTGTTTCATCACTGGTGAAAGAAGGAAAAATGTAGAGCAGGAGACAAAGAGAGCGGAGAGTCTGAGTGCATACTGGGCTGCTGCCAGTGCACTGATCAAACGGTCCAGACTGATAAGACCGTCAGCACAGCCGTGGCTCACTGACAGCATCTATTCTTACTCTGGGTGTGTCTGCTATCCACTCCATCCAAGTATTCTTCCTTTATTATCCAGACTACGTCTCCCAGGTCACTCCCGTCTCCTACTGATTTGGGAATGAGAAATGGTGTTTCATAAAATTCATATCTGTTTGGATGAACTCAATATGTCTGTTGATATAAAATATGAGTTTTATACAAAGCACTGTTCGCCATAACCACTGGCTATCTGTCAGATTTACAGGAAAGATGTTGCTAATTTTAAGGGGGGAAAAAAAATCAAAATTTCACGAGACACCTTAAATATACACAGTCTCAAATTTACACCAAAAATATTATTTAATGAAAAGTCAAATATACAGGAAAAAAACTCAAGTGTACAATAGTCTCAAACTTACAAGAACTGTCTAAGTTAACACAAATTTCAGTGTCTCAGTATTTACACAAAAATCTCACATACTTTGAAAGAGTTTAACAAAACTCAAATTTACAAGAAAAAAGTTGACTGGCTAAAAAGTTACATAGTTACAAGAAAAGGTCAGTTTTAATTAAAAAAAAATCTGAAGTTTAAAAAAACATTTACAAGAAAAAAAAAATGAGCAAGTTTACCAAAAAAAAAACAAAAAAACAAAACCCTAGAAATTTTCAAGAAGTTACAAATTTACAAGAGATGGGTTGTATATTTAACAGCAAAAAACATTCCAAATTCTGATGTGGACCAGTTGGTCTGTTTTTATAACTCGGTGGTTTTACCTTCATTCTAAGGCTCAAATATGTTTTGTGGCCCAAAACAGATATTTTTGGCTTGTAACTACTCGCTCTTACTATTGTTCCTGATAATTCCGCTTGTTCACTTATTGACTCAAAGACATTCGTTCCCCCTCCACATAAACTTCCCACTTAGTTTCCTTAGCCTCAAAGGTATCACTGCTTGGTTGAAACAGGACATGACCTTGCGTCTCCGTCCTGTCCTGTGGTGAGGATATCAGTCTCCTAGGCACAGCCAACAGCAGCAGCTGGTCACTGGGTAGACACCACACTTGAGTGGAAAGGGTGGGGACGTCCACAAGGGGAAGGAGCGCAAAGGAGTGTAGTTATGAATACAAATGTGGGACTGACCTAGACGAAAGACTTGAAAAAAGAGAGAAGAGGAAATGGGTTGTGGGTCAAGAGATTAGGAAAGGGAGAGAGGAAGGGTGTTGTCAACAAGAGAGGGACAGATGGAGGGGTTCTGGGTGTGCCCTCACCTTCTTTGATCACTGGTGTCAACATGTTGTAACGGAATTCACAGTTTGTGCATTTCTGTTTGTCGGCTGCAATAATCTGAAAGTCCAGGGGCAGGGTTTCCCACACGCTTTTATTATGTGGTATAAAGTATCACACATCAGTGGTGGGGAAAATGAGAACGTTTCAAAATAAGAATAATAGAATTTATATCTAAAATGTACACAGAAAGTCCAAAGGGTATTTTCTGCCAGTGGGTTATGAACAAACTTTATCCTTTCCAACTATAGAAAGTGTTGTTACTTGACGTATAGCTTGAAAGCATTGTAGTGGTGTAATATGCAGATGTAGGTATTAAGAAGTTAAATTTAGTCCAATGCATTTCCTCAGACTACCAAAAAAAGTAGTTTCAGGAATAGTTTTGTTGTTGGGTGCGTTTGGCCATGACTGGATGTGGGAGGTTGTGAGTTCACACCCCAACCAGGTCATACCAAAGACCAGATTAAAGAAAAAACATACTTTCTGTGTTCTAGCTCAGTGCTTAGCATAATAGAATGGAGACAGTTAACAGAGGACTAGCTGAAGCAGGTGTGGGATGAAGTGTGTCCTCCTCTTCTGGCACTTGCAGATTTTTAAAACAAGCAGCTTAAATAGTGACTGACAATGACTTTAGACGTGTTTTTTGGTGGTCAAAAACCTTTTAAGACACCACTCCTATGGGTAAAAAGTGCAGTCAAATAGGGATGGGAATCATCAATAATTTCCATTTGATTCTGGCTCTTGTGGTTCTGATTTGACATTGATTCACTCAGGGAAATTACCAGTATAGAAAGTATTTTACTTGCCTATGGGAAAAAATTCTCAGCGACCTAAAGAAGGATTTATTCCCTCCGTGTCGGGTCGCCACAGTGACAATGGGGTCAACATAGACCCAAAGCAGTAGTGATTAGGGGTGGGAATCTTGAGGTGCCTCACGATTCAAGCCAATTACGATGCATGCTTTTTCAACCTAACATGGAAATATTTGAAAAAGGAGTTTCTGAACTTCATTCCACAGAAACTGTAGCTGTTGCAGGTGCTTGTCAGCTTAAGGACATCAAAATAGAGGAAGAGAGTCTGGAGCACAATGTCAGATTCACAACCTTTATTGGTGTGAAAAGGCCTGATCAGAGTCCCTCCAAGGCGAGAACATTTGTGTTTTGTAGACTGTTTGTGTACATAGCAATATTCAGAGTAGTTTTTGAGCCACTGCAGCTACCGCTCAGCAGCTGCGTTTCACACATGCAGTGAAAATAATCTGCAGTTCACATGCCCGTACTGTCGGTGGCAGCCTAGAGCCACCAAACTGATTTGAACAGCGGCAATCCAAACACAAAAGAAGAGTGGAAGTTTTTAAATGGTGGAAGCGAGTGAGGTATGTGAATACGATGACAATCAAGATGAACAGGAGTTGCTGTTTAGTGAGAGAGGAAGAAAACAGATGAACATACACTACTCACAAAAAGTTAGGGATATTTGGCTTTCGGGTGAAATTTATAGAAAATGGAAAAAGTTCACCCTACAGTGATGTATCGTGAAAGTAGGGCATTTAAGTAGAAGCATGCAATGGTGATTTCCTCATCTCAATTTTTTTAAACAGAAGCAAACAACAGTGGTGGGTATACCACAACAAAAAATGTCAATGTCTCAATAACTTGTCATGTGCCCTTGAGCATCAATTACAGCTTGACAACGACATCTCATGCTGTTCACAAGTCGGCTTATTGTCTGCTGAGGCATGACATTTCACTCTTCTTGAAGGGCGGCCCTCAGGTCATCGAGGTTGTGGGGTGCAGGGTTATGAGCCTCTACACGGTGACTCAGCTGATCCCATAGGTTTTCTATGGGATTCAGGTCTGGAGAAAGTGTAGGCCACTTTATTTGAGGTACCTCAGCCTCCAGCAGCCGTTCCTTAATGATGCGACCTTGATGAGCTGAAGCATTGTCGTCCATGAAGATGAAATTAGGCCTGTGTTGTTCATGCGGGGACACAATGACTGGCTTAATGATGTTATAAGATAAGATAAGCCTTTATTAGACCCACAATGGAGAAATTCCAGGATTGCAACAGCACAGGGATAGCAACACTCAGAGCAACAATCAGAAGGCAAGAGAAAAAAAACAAGAGCAGCGAGAATACATGTGTACATATAAATATATACTGTATATATATATATATAGACACACAGTGCGGAGCATTGTAGCTAGATGGAATAAATATATAAATATATAAACACACAGTGCGGAGCATTGTAGCTAGATGGAATAAATATGAGTATATAAACACAGTGCGGAGTATTGTAGCTAGATGGAATGAATATGTAAATATATAAACACACAGTGCAGAGCATTGTAGCTAGATGGAATAAATATATGAATATATAAACACACACAGTGCGGAGCATTGTTGCTAGATGGAATAAATATGTAAATATATAAACACACACAGTGTGGAGCATTGTTGCTAGATGGAATAAATATGTAAATATATAAACACACACAGCGTGGAGCATTGATGCTAGATGGAATAAATATATAAACACACACACAGTGCGGAGCATTGTAGCTAGATAGAATGAAACCGCACAACCGTCTACTTAGTTATCCTACATGGTATGATTATGTACCCATACATATTCTCACCCTCCATAGCGACCGGTATTATTCAGGTAGTACTGGCTTGTCACTGTACCATTCACAAGGTGTCGGACAGTTTGGTATTGATTAGACACACCTGCCCAGACTGTAACACCACCACCATCAAAGACTTGTCTGGTGACAATAGTGACTGATGCATAGCGCTCTCCTTGACGTTTCCAGCATCGTTGGCAGTCATCATTTCTGCTCAGCGTGAATCAACTTTCATCAGAGAACAGCGCTGAGGCCCAGTGGTACCTTGTCCAGCATAAATGCTCGTTGGCTCATGCAAGACGATGACGCCTGTGCCTGGCGGTGTGGTCAGGTACCCTTGCAGGTCGTCTAGCGCGCAGACCATCATCATCATTGTCATCATAGCAGTCTGTCAGGGGCGACGATGACTGTTTCATTTAGGTCTGATCAGATTCCTCCATGCAGCTCTGTCCTTCGCCTTCCACTGCCAGAAACTCCTGATCTTGTTAACCCGGGCGACGTCCGAGCCAGTATGAGTTGCTCTCTGACTGACCATTTCATGAAACTGCTTGCAAAGGATTTGAGTACCACTAGCTTTTGCTGGGCTAGTGGCACATTCTTGGCAGATAGAGGTATTTATTATCAGTGGCAAGGACGGGCCAAGACAAACTGACTCCAGTATCTGTTGCAGTGACTGACCAGATGATAGGTTTGTTTATCTTTGCTCTTTGTGTAGTGCATGTCACGATGCACCAACTGGCAAAAGTCCGCCACAGACCTTGCGACAGATGTGCTTATCTACCATGATGTCCAGTCTCAGCCCTTGTAACTGGGAGTGGTCCACCACAGACCTGTGACAAATATTGTTTTTAGTTCTGCCAGGATGCCCAGTTTCACCTTCCATGCCCTTGGAAGGGCAAGGTTGCCGGTGGAGTCACCGATGGCCCGACCCATGACACAGGTAGTACCGGTTTTCACCACACTGATGTAAACGGTTTTGAATGGTCTGAGGTGACACTTGGGTGCCACTGATCTCCCTTAAATGTGCCTGGAGTTGAATGACATTCATCATCCGGTTCCGCAGGCCACTGTTCACAATGAAGCGATCATCAGTGTGAGATGTGGCCAAAGGACGTCCACTTCTATGCCTTTCTGTGACTCTTCCAAGCTCTCTTTATCCCTGTTGCAACCTGCTGATGACTCTCTAAGCTCAGTAGCCACTTCTTTCTGAGAACATCCTGTTTGAAGCTTCACAATGGCGAGGTACTGTTGATCAATTGTTAGGTGTCGTTTTAGATTCAAGATTCAGATTCAAAGGCTTTATTATCATGTGCACAGTTAAGAAATGCTACATTTCCTGAGCAATGAAATTCTTATTTTGCTCTCCGAACGAATGCAAAGGTACAAGGTACAGAAACAACAATTCTAATAGGTCATGACACACTAACACAGTAGCTCAATCCTAATACTAATGGATGCTAATAACACACACACCAACACACAGTTATGGAATTAGGACTCCTAAAGCACACCTTGATACTAAATACTAAACTAATAGAGTACTAATAACACACTCTAGGCAGTTTGGGCAGTTAAAGCAGTCAAACAAGAGGAATAAAATTTAAAATTCATTGGATGACTAAAGTGATAGTGATATATTGATATAAGATAAGATAAGATAAGATAAGCCTTTATTAGTCCCACAATGGGGAAATTCCAGGATTGCAACAGCACAGGGATAGCAACACTCAGAGCAACAATCAGAAGGCAAGAAAAAAAACAAGCAAGCAAGAGCAGCTAATATACATATGTACAAATTACTATAAAATATATATATACACACACACACACACACAGACACACAGTGCAGAGCATTGTAGCTGGATGGAATAAATATATGAATATATGAACACACAGTGCAGAGCATTGTAGCTAGATGGAATAAATATGTAAATATATAAACACCCACAGTACGGAGCATTGCAGCTAGGTGGAATAAATATGCAAGTATATAAACACACACAGTGCGGAGCAATGTAGCTAGATGGAATAATATGTAGATATATAAAAACACAGTGCGGAGCATTGTAGCTAGGTGGAATAAATATATAGATATATAAATATAAACACACCCAGTGCTGAGCATTGTAGCTAGATGGAATAAATATATAGATATATAAATATAAACACACCCAGTGCAGAGCATTGTAGCTAGATGGAATAAATATGTAAATATATAAATATAAACACACACAGTGCAGAGCATTGTTGCTAGGTGGGATGAAACAGCATAACCGTCTATTTAGTTATCCTACATGGTATGATTATGTGCCCATACATATTCTCACCCTCCATAGCGACCGGTATGTTCCTAGTTGTATGCCGGAGAGGACCATTGTGTAAGTCTATTGCATCTTTTGCATTCAAAAAAAACTATTAGTTTGTTACGTCTTTTTGCTATCTCTGCGAGCAGCCCTGCTTAGGTTGTACAGTCTGACAGCCGTTGGTAGGAAGGACCTACGAAACCTCTCGGTTGTGCACCTGGGATGATGTAGTCTGCTGCTAAATGAGCTCCTCAGTGCATCCAGTATGTCCAGCATAGGGTGGAACTCGGACTCCAGCAGAGATGACAGTTTAGCCACCGTCCTTCTCTCTCCTATCTCCTCCATCGGATCAAGGCGTTGCCCCAGGACAGAGCTAGCTTTCTTAATCAGTTTGTTCAGTCTCTTCCTATCGGCTGCAGTAATGCCACTGCCCCAGCAGACCACTCCAAAAGTGATGGCTGATGCCACCACCGTGTCATAGAATGACTTCAGCAGCGCCCCTTGTACACCAAAAGACCTGAGTCTCCTCAGCAGGAACAGCCTGCGCTGTCCCTTCTTGTAGAGTGCGTCAGTATTGTGTGACCAGTCTAGTTTATTGTTCAGATGAATACCCAGGTACTTGTAGGATGTCACCATCTCAATGTCTGTTCCTTGTATATTTACTGGTGCTGTGAGGGGCTGCCCATGCCTGCGGCAGTCCACCACCAGCTCCTTAGTTTTCCTTGCGTTGATCTGGAGGCAGTTCCGATGGCACCAGTCCACAAAGTCCTGGATAAGCCCTCTGTACTCAGCTTCATCTCCACTGGAGATGAGACCAACGATCGCAGAGTCATCAGAGAACTTCTGTAGATGGCAATGTGTTGTGTTGTGTGAGAAGTCCGCAGTATAAAGAGTGAACAGGAAGGGAGCCAGCACCGTTCCCTGGGGGGCCCCCGTGCTACTGATGATCGTGTCGGAAACACAGTCCCGGGTTCTCACAAACTGAGGCCGGTTCGTGAGGTAGTCCAGGATCCATGATGACAGGTGCTGGTCCACCCCTGCGCGCAGCAGCTTGTCCTTCAGGATCATCGGTTGGATGGTGTTGAAAGCACTGGAGAAGTCAAAGAACATGATCCTCACCATATTCCCGGGCTTCTCCAGGTGGGACAGAGAACGGTGAAGGAGGAAGATCACCGCATCCTCCACCCCAATGCCATGCTGGTAGGCGAACTGGAGTGGATCCATCGCTGGTTCCACCAGGGGGCGGAGATGAGCAAGGAGCAGTCTCTCCAGGGTCTTCATCAAGTGGGACGTCAAGGCCACCGGTCTGAAGCTGTTCAGGTCTTTGGGGTGGGAAGTTTTTGGTACAGGTACCACACAAGATGTTTTCCACAGCTGTGGTACCCTCCCCAGTTTCAGGCTCATGTTGAAGATATACGTCACAATCCCACACAGCTGGTCTGCACAGGACTTGAGGAGCTTTGCGCTGATGCCGTCCGGTCCCGACGCCTTCCTCGCCTTGATCTTCCTCAGCTCCGTCCTCACCTGGGTCTTGGTCAGGGTCAGGATGGGGGGCTGTGTGTTGGGAGTGGGGGGGGGGTGTCGGTGGAGTGGGGAGTGGGTAGCAGGACTTGATTTCTTAGAGGCAGCAGTGGTTGTTGTGCAGACAGGGGGGAGGGCAGTTGGTCAAATCTATTGAAAAACAGATTCAGGTTGTTCGCCCACTCCCTGCCCCCCGTGGCCTGGGGGGAGGTATTCTGGAGCCCCGAGATGGTTTTGAGGTTTCTCCAGACCCTGCTGATGTCGCTCTGTTGCAGCTTGTCCTCCATCTTCTTCCTGAAGCTGTCCTTGCCTTCTCTGATCTTTCTCCTCAGCTCCCTCTGTACGGACTTCAGCATCTCCCTGTTCCCCGACCTGAAGATCCTCTTCTTCTCTCTCAGAAGTGTTTTTATCTCAGGGTTGATCCAGGGTTTGTTGTTTGAGTGACGCCGTATGGTCTTGGTGGGAACGGATTTGTCCACACAGAAGCTGAGGTAGCCCGTGAAGGTGTGAATGAGGCCATCGATGTCCTCACCATGTGGATCGCAGAGCTGCTTCCAGGCAGTGGCTTCAAAACAGTCCTTTAGAGTGTCCATTGTCTCCTCAGACCATAACTCCACAGTGTGCATGGCCGGAGATTGTCTGTGCACTAGGGGTTTGTACACCGGTCGGAGATGAACCAAGTTGTGATCCGATCTCCCAAGTGGGGGGAGTTGTGATGAGGTGTACGCCTCCTTAGTGTTTGCGTAGAACAAATCCAGTGTTTTATTGTCTCTAGTGTGGCATGTGACATACTGGGTGAAAGTGGGCAGAATGGGAGACAGTGAAACGTGGTTGAAATCGCCTGAGATGAGGAGAAGAGCATCTGGGTGTTCTGTCTGCAGCCTGCTGGTTACTGAATGGATGACGTCACGCGCTGTCCCAGCGTTCGCCGTCGGATTTGCATAAACAACAATGCAGATCACGTGTGAGTGTTCTCTCGGGAGATATGTAGGCCTCATGCTAACAGCTAGCAACTCAGTGTCTTTGCTGCAGTGTTGTTGTTTAACAGTGATATGTCCCGGTCTACACCAGTTGTTGTTAACATACATTATCACTCCACCGCCCCTAGTTTTGCCACTCTCTGGTGTTCGGTCAGCTCGTATCATGTGAAAACCCTCCAGCTCAATGTTAGCATCTGCTGCTAGTTCAGTTAGCCACGTCTCAGTAAACAAAAGGAGAGAGCACTCCCGGTAAGTGCTATCATAACGGGAGATAGCCGCTAGCTCATCTAACTTTCCCAGTATCGACCGTACATTTCCCATGACAACAGATGGAAGGGAGGGTCTGTACCTTATATTTTTTGTCCTCCGCCTTACTCCAGCCCGGCAGCCGCGGCGTTTTCGCCTCAGTTCTCTCGGTATGTCGAGTTTTTCCAGTGGGACCGGGTGGCGGTTAAATGCTAGCAGCTCTTCCCTGTTGTATCGTATCCTGCTATAAACAGTGGCTCCGTCCACCGGCTCAGGAGACATTTGGGACGGTCTGTGTGTCCGTGATATAAGTGGGGTGAAAAAAAAAGTGATCAAAAGAGAGAGGAAGGGAAAAAAAACTCGGAATCGAGCCGCTGTTGCAAAAGGCAGCCGACTGGTGTGGCGCCGAGAGGAGAAATCTGAGAAACTACTCAGATTAAATCAAATGTTCAACTTTTGAACATTTATGAACATCATATTGAACATTGAACATTGAACATCATATTGAACATTTTGAACATCATATCAGAGATGATGTAAACCTGAGATGGCATAAACCTATGAACAGTGTGCAAATGAGCATTGCACAACCTGATGTGAACCTGAGATGGCACAGACTTATGTACAGTGTGCAACTGAGCATTGTCTTGGTCTCATGAGGTCAAAATGTGAACAGCATGATAAAGAGGACTGTTTAAAAACTATTATATTATATATAATAATAATATATATATATTATAGCCAGAAAATTTACTGGTCGATTCATCTATCAAACACCTGTTGAACTGTCTTAAGATCAAGTTTCTAACTCATGTTCAATTCAATTTAACTTTATTTATATAGCGCCATTTCACAACAACAGTCATCTCATAGCACTATCAACTGTAGGGGGAACCCCCACAGTTGCAGAAAGACCCCAGCAATCAGGCGATCCCCTGTGAGCAAGCACTTGGCGACGGTGGAGAGGAAAAACTCCCTTTTAACAGGAAGAAACCTCCAGCAGAACCAGGCTCAGGGAGGGGCAGTCATCTGCTGCGACTGGCTGGGGGTGAGGGGATAGAGAAGAAGAAAAGAACAGACATGTAGAGAGTAAACAGCACGATGGGGACTCAATCTATGGGAGAGAACAAACAAATGTTAATGACCAGCAAAAAAAATATTTCATTGAGAGTGAGGAAAGGAGTGAGGCCCAGTGTATTACTGGAGGTCCCCCGGCTGACTAAACCTATTAGCAGCATAACTAAGGGAGGGTTCAGAAACACATGATCCCTCCCCAATTGTAGGCTATATCAAAAAGGTAGGTTTTAGCCCTATTCTTAAAAACAGAGATCGAGTCTGACTCCCGAATCCAGATTGGCAGCTGATTCCACAGGGGAGGAGCTTGATAACTGAAGGCTCTGCCTCCCATTGTACTTTTTGAGATTCTAGGTATTATAAGTAATCCTGCATTTTGGGAGCGTAGTGCTCTGTTAGGACAATACGGTAGTATCAGATCTTTTAAATAAAAAGGAGCCTGATTGTTTAGAGCTTTGTAAGTAAGAAGAAGGATTTTAAACTTAATTCTAAACTCTATGGGAAGCCAATGAAGGGAGGCCAGAACCGGAGAGATATGATCTCTCTTTCTAGTACCTGTTAAAACTCTTGCTGCAGCATTTTGGATCAGCTGAAGACTTTTTAAAGATGTTTTAGGACAGCCTGATAATAAAGAATTACAATAATCTAATCTCGAGCTAACAAAAGCGTGGATCAGTTTCTCAGCATCACTCTGAGACAAGATGCTCCTAATCTTGGCAATATTACACAAATGATAGAAGGCAGTCTTAGAAACAAATTTAATATGTGAATTGAAGGACAAATCCTGATCAAAAATAACTCCAAGGTTCCTCACAGAGCTATTAAGAGAAAGAGTAACCGCATCCAAACTGAAAGTTTGATTTGGAAAGGAATTTCTAAGGTTTTTTGGACCAACAAGAATGACTTCAGTCTTATCTGAATTTAATAGCAGGAAATTACAAGTCATCCAAGCTTTGATTTCCTTAAGACAGGCTTCTAACTTGGCTAATTGATTACTATCATCTGGCTTCATTGACAGGTATAATTGTGTGTCATCAGCATAACAATGAAAATGTATACAGTGCTTTCTAATAATGTTGCCTAACGGAAGCATATATAAACTAAAAAGAGTAGGGTCTAGCACAGATCCCTGTGGAACTCCATGACTGAGCTTTGAGTTGAAAGAAAACTCATTATTTACATGAACAAACTGGAACCTATCAGATAAATAAGATCTAAACCACTGCAACGAAGTTCCATTAAGTCCAACATAGTGTTCTAATCTATCAAGTAGAATATTATGATCGATAGTATCAAAAGCTGCACTAAGGTCTAAAAGGACAAGTACAGAAACTAGTCCATTATCAGAAGCAATGAGGAGGTCGTTAGTGACCTTCGCTAAGGCTGTTTCAGTACTATGATGGATTCTAAACCCAGACTGAAACTCTTCAAGTAAACCATTTCCCTGAAGGTGGTCAAATAATTGCGTAGCAACAACTCTTTCTAAGATTTTTGAAATGAAAGGGAGATTAGAGATTGGTCTATAGTTAGCTAAAGCTCCTGGATCTAATGTTGGCTTTTTGAGTAAGGGTTTAATTACAGCCGTTTTAAAAGCCTGCGGTACATGGCCTAAAGTTAATGAAGAATTGATTATATGAAGAATAAGGCTACCAATAAGTGGGAAGACTTCTTTAAATAACCTGGTAGGAATAGGGTCTAAAAGACAAGTTGAAGGTTTGGATGAGGAAAGTATTTTGTCTAACTCACAAAGGTCGATTGGAGTAAACTCATCAAGACAGACATCAATAGAAGGAGTTGTAGTAGTTACAGTATTTAAGTTAACTGTGGGAAGAATCTGATTGATTTTATCTCTGATGGATGAAATTTTATTATTGAAAAAGTTCATAAAGTCCTGACTAGTAAGCTCTAAAGCAGGGGTGTGAAACTCATTCCATGGAGGGCCAAGACCCTGCAAGTTTTACTTCCACCCAGTCTCTTCAGCAGGTGTTTTCACTGATCAGCAATCAGTGGGAAGAAATTCAGAGAAAACACCTGTTGAACCCACTGGGTGGAGGTAAAACCTGCAGGGTCTTGGCCCTCCATGGAATGAGTTTGACACCTGTGCTCTAAAGGAATGCTAGGATTGACAGAATCCTGACTCTTTGTCAACCTGGCTACAGTACTGAAAAGAAACCTGGGATTATTCTTGTTCTCTTCTATTAATGCAGAGTAATAACTCACTCTCGCTTTTCTAAGAGATTTTTTATAAATTAAAAGATGATTTCTCCAAGCTAAATAGATTTCATCTAAATAAGTGAAGTGCCATTTTCTTTCTAATTGACGAGTCTTCTGTTTCAAGCTACGAGTTTCTGTGTTGAACCAAGGAGTTAGAAATCTCTGATTAGACTTTTTCTTTTTTAAGGGGGCCACCAAGTCTAGAGTCTGATGCAGAGAAGCTGAAACACTATCCACCATGTTATCAATTACAGAAGGAGCAAGCTGTCTATAGCTTATTTCCATTGTGTTGACACATGGCATAGAGGAAACAATCTGCATAAATTTGGAAACAGCATCATCTGAGAGGCATCTACTGTAATAATATTTTTCTTTAGGAGCCAAATAGTCAGAAATAGTAAAATCAAAGGTTAACAGACAATGGTCTGACAGTACAGGGTTATGAGGAGACACTACAAGATTTTCTATTTCTATGCCATATGTCAGAACAAGGTCCAATGTATGGTGGAGGTAATGAGTAGAATTTCCTACTTTCTGAGAAAACCCAATCGAGTCTAATATTGAATTAAATGCCACATTAAGGCAGTCACTATCTACATCCACATGTACTGTATATTAAAGTCCCCTACTATAATTATTCTATCAGATTTCAGCACTAAATCAGCTAAGAAATCAGCAAATTCCGATAAAAATTCTGAGTAGGTTGATGGGGGACGATAAACTATGGCAAATAAAATTGGGTTTAACGTAAAATTGCTAAAGTGCCCAATACTGAGGACCAGGCCCTCAAAGGAATTATAACATGTTTTTGGCTTTACATTAACTAGTAATTTGGAATGGTAAATTGTTGCTACTCCTCCTCCACGACCAGAATTTCTGGGATTTTGACAGTTTAAATAACCAGAGGGAGTTGATTCATTCAAACCAACATAATCCTCTTGCCCTAACCAAGTCTTTGTAAGGGAAATTAAATCAATCTGATGATCAATTAACAGATCATGGACTAACAGAGACTTGGGAGTTAGAGACCTAATATTTAATAAACCACATTTAATTTTTAAATTATGAGGAGGAGCAGAGGCCAATTCATTCAATTTAGAGGCTTTATGTTTAATTTGAGTTTTACCAGTATTTTGCTTTATCACTTTGGGATGCTTATGCATTATATTTTTATTTACTTTGGAGGGAGCAGACAACGATTCTCTGATGGGGAAGTCAGGGGCTAAGCTGAGGGGTGGCGGATGAAGAGGAGCTGCAGAGAGGCGTTGTAAGACTGCGACTCTGCTTCCTGGTCCCAACTCTGAGTAGTCATGGTTTTGGAAATTTGGATAAAAAAGATGTCAGATTGTTAGATAAATGAGAAGCACCATCCAAAGTGGGATGAATGCTGTCTCGTCTCATAAGACCAGGTTTTCCCCAAAAACAGCTCCAATTGTCAATGTAGCCCACGTCATTTTTAGGACACCACACAGACAGCCAGCGGTTCAAGGATGACGAGCGGCTAAACATGTCATCACTGGTCAGATTGGGGAGGGGCCCAGAGAATACTACAGTGGCAGACATCGTTTTTGCAAAGTCACACACCGATTCTATATTAAGTTTCGTGACTGCCGGAGACGGATGTCATTAATGCCGGCGTGAATAACAATTGTGGAATATTTACAGTTACTTTTAGCCAGCATTTTCAAATTTGACTCGATGTCGCCTGCTCTGGCCCCAGGAATGCATTTGACTATGGCCGCTGGAGTCTCTAGGTTCACGTTTCTGACTACAGAGTCGCCAATGATCAGAGTTTTTTCCTCAGTGGGTGTGTCGCTGAGTGGGGAAAAACGATTAGAAACGTGAACAGGTTGGTGGTGTACCGGGGCTTTGCGACTAGGCTTACTTCTCACCATCACCCACCCAGTCTCCTCGCTGCTGAGGAGAGCCGGGGAACCGCTGACAGGGGGGCCTAAGCTAGCTAGCTCCGCTGCAGCTAAGGGGCGTCCGTCGAGATTAACTGGCGCAGACGGTGTTTCAATGCAGCGGAGCCGGGATTCCAAATCAGACAACCTCGCCTTGAGCGCCTCAAAAAGACAACATTTATTACATTTACCGTTATCACTAAAAGAGGCAGAGGTGTAGCTAAACATCTGACAGAGAGAGCACACCAGAGGAGGAGAGGAAAGAGAGCTAGTAGCCATAGCTAGTGGCTAGCTAGTGGCTGGAGAGCAAACCACACAGGCAGACAGCAAAACAGGAAGTGACGATACGTTACCACAAGGAAGTGACGATCCCAGATCCACAGTAGTCAGTCTGACAATAGTAGTCAGTCTGATGGGTCATTATTTTATTTAGCTATGGGAACTTGTTATAATACGCTACATTATATTAAGACGGAGACTAACAACAAGGTGATATTCACTGGTGTGCAGACTTAAACGGGTGAGGTAAAACATGACCTGGAGCCCAAACAGGCGCTGCATCAACAGGAAGCAGAGATGGTGGACATGAGTGAAATAATCGGGTCATGTCGTTATATTAGTTTACTACCAAAATAATCATTAGTTGCAGCCCTATTACCAATATCAATCCAGCCATTTTACCTGGATCAAATCTGATACAGATGGATCAGATCAGCTCATCCTTATTTTGGTCTAGCAGTGGCTGTGCAGGTCGGATGACCGGCTCACCACAGTCGCATTTCACGCACGTGCATTGAATGTAATCAGTGGTCCATATGTCCATATAGGATGACAGCGACATTCCACCAAACTAATTTGAACAACCATAATTAAATCAAATGAGGAGTTTTTTGCCAGTGTTGAGTGCCGCAACCACAGATGTGAACATATTTATGTTCCGTGAAAAACACTGTCCGGACACCAACTTCCGTATTTGAGTTTGCTTTTTTCATTCATTCATCTTCTTCTTCCGCTTAATTCTTTTCGGGTCGCGGGGGGGCTGGAGGCTATCCCAGCATCTTTGGGCGAGAGGCAGGGTACACCCTGGACAGATCGCCAGTCCATTGCAGGGCCAACACAGACAGACAGACAGACAGCCTTTCACTCTCACAGTCATACCTAAGGACAATTTAGAATCCCCAGTTTTGATGCCAGTTAACCTAACTTGCATGTTTTTGGCATGTGGGAGGAAACCGGAGAAATCCCGGAGTAAACCCATGCAGACATGGGGAGAACATGCAAACTCCACACAGATCACTGTTGGTTGGGGGCTGGGATCGAACTCAGAATCCCTCTGCCAAGGGTGAATTGCTGTGCTGCCGCAGTGCTAACCACTCTGCCATCGCGCTGCCCTTCCATCAAATTTAATTGTTATTAATCTATGGTCCATATAACTAGAAAGCATGACAGTGACACCCTGGCAACACAACTGGAACACCTAGACCAAAATCAGGAGTCTCTCTACCGTGTTGTGCGTTATGTGAAAGACCGTCTGGGTGGACACCAACTGCCACATTTAAGGTTCCACTTTTTTCATTCCGGCAACATAAAATTACATTATAAATACTTATTTAAGAATCGAAATTTTGCTATTTGAGCATCAATTTAGAATTGTTCATGTCTACATCGAGATGCATTGGAAGATAAGATAAGCCATTATTAATCCCACAATGGGGAAATTCCAGGATTACAGCAGCAAAGGGATAGCAGCACTCAGAGCACTAGTAATAAGATAAGAAGATAAGAAGTGGATAGCCAAAGCAGTAAATAAATATACATATGTACACAGTTATATACACAGTGCAGGAGCATTGCAGCTACATGGTATAAACAGCATTACAGTTTGTTAAATTACTCTACAGAATATGAATATGTACCCAGACAGTATATTTCACATTTTAATCAATAGTGTTGTTGCCACCCTCAATAATGATTATTGTCCTAGTTGTATGTTGGAGGGGACGATCTCTATTGTACGAAGTTGTTACGTTTAGTACATTTAATACTACCTCTACGAGCAGCCCTGGTTAGGTTATAAAGTCTGACAGCTGTAGGTAGGTAGGAAGGACCTGCTGAACCTCTCTGTCGTGCACCTAGGATGGCACAGCCTACTGCTAATGAGCTCCTCAGTGTGTTCAGCATGTCCCGCATGGGGTGGGACTTGGACTCCAGCAGAGATGACGGCTTAGCCACCATCCTTCTCTCTCCTATCTCCTCCACTGGGTCGAGGCATCGCCCCAGAACAGAGCTACATTTTTTGATCAGCCTGTTCAGTCTCTTCTTGTCGGCTGCCGTGATGCCACTGCCCCAGCAGACCACTCCAAATGGGGATGACTGATGCCACCACTGAATCATAGGTCTTCTGGAGTGCCCCTTGCACTCCAAAAAATGGTTTTCTCCCATCCCTAGTAGCGATGCAATACCCCCCAGACTGCAAGGGCTGTGATTGGTCCACTTTGTCTCTTCCTTCACATTTCTTGGTTCTCATCTCTGCTCCACTCTGCTTGTTCACCGCTGCACTACTTTCAAAGCAAGTTGGATAAACAGTGGTTCAAATTCAAAAGAATATCAAGGAAGTTAGCAGATACAGAACATTTGTAAGACTCATGCTGACCCCTTTAATTACAAACAGTGCATCCGGAAAGTCTTCACAGCATTTCACTTTCTCCACATTTTGTTATGTTACAGCCTTATTCCAAAATGGATTAATTTCATTTTTTCCTCAAAATTATACACACAATACCCCATAATGACAGCGTGAAAAAAAATTTTTTTGAAATTTTTGCAAATTTATTAAAAATAAGTAAGAAATCACATGTACGCAAGTATTCATAGCCTTTGCTGTGAATCTCAAAATTGAGCTCAGGTGCATCCTGTTTCCACTGATCATCCTTGAGATGTTTCTACAGCTAAATTGGAGTCCACCTGTGGTAAATTCAGTTGATTGGACATGATTTGGAAAGGCACACACCTGTCTATATAAGGTCCCACAGTTGACAGTGCATGTCAGAGCACAAACCAAGCATGAAGTCAAAGGAATTGTCCGTAGACCTCTGAGACAGGGTTGTCTCGAGGCACAAATCTGGGGAAGGGTACAGAAAAATTTCTGCTGCTTTGAGGGTTCCAATGAGCACAGTGGCCTCCATCATTCATAAATGGAAGACGTTCGGAACCGCCGGGACACTAACTAGAGCTGGCTGGCTGTCTAAACTGAGTGATTGGGGGAGAAGGGCCTTATTCAGGGAGGTGACCAAGAACCCGATGGTCACTCTGTTGGAGCTCCAGAGTTGCTCTGTGAAGAGAGGAGAACCTTCCAGAAGGACAACCGTCTCTGCAGCAATCACACAATCAGGCCTGTATGGTAGAGTAGCCAGATGGAAGTCACTCCTTAGTAAAAGGCACATGGCAGCCCACCTGGAATTTGCCAAAAGGCACCTGAAGGACTCTGACCATGAGAAACAAAATTATCTGGTCTGATGAGACAAAGATTGAACTCTTTGGCGTGAATACCAAGCATCATGTTTGGAGGAAACCAGGCACCGTTCATAACCACGCCAATGTTGGTAGCAGCATCATGCTGTGGGGATGTTTTTCAGTGGCAGTAACTGGGAGACTAGTCAGGATAGAGGGAAAGATGAATGCAGCAGTGTACAGAGACATCCTGGATGAAACCTGCTCCAGAGCGCTCTTGACCTCAGACTGGAGCGACGGTTCATCTTTCAGCAGAATAACGACCCTAAGCACACAGCCAAGATATCAAAGGAGTGGCTTCAGGACAACTCTGTGAATGTCCTTGAGTGGCCCAGCCAGAGCCCAGACTTGAATCCAATTGAACATCTCTGGAGAGATCTGAAAATGGCTGTGCACCGACCCTTCCCATCCAACCTGATGGAGCTTGAGAGGTGCTGCAAAGAGGAATGGGAAAAACTGCCCAAAGATAGGTGCGCCAAGCTTGTGGCATCATATTCAAAAATAGTTGAGGCTGTAATTGCTACCAAAGGTGCACCAACAAAGTGTTGAGCAAAGGCTGTGAATACTTATGTACATGTGACTTCTTAGTTTTTTTATTTTTCATAAATTTGCAAAAATTTCAAAACTTTTTTCACATTGTCATTAAGGGGTATTGTGTGTAGAATTTTGAGGGGAAAAAATTAATTTACTGTAATCCCTTTTGGAATCAGGCTGTAACATAAAAGTGGAAAAAGTGAAGTGTTGTGAAGACTTGCCGGATGCATTGTAGATTTTCAACTGCAGCTGTGGTCAAACTAACATCTTTTCTATTTTCTGTTTTTCTCTGCAGTCATTTGAAAAGTGCCTTTTTCAACGTTTATTAGCTCCAACATCACAATCTACTTCTGTCCATCACTATTTAATAAACAAAAACATACGACAAACACAGATCACTCTATACATCGGCATTTTATCCCATCTTGGCAAACCAGTGCACAAGAAAAAATTGCTGTTAACCATATTGGCCATATACATTGGCAACAGCGTCACAATGACAAGGGTGCATAAATCCAGCTTAATGCTGCAAATTGTGCCAGAAATACTAACTTGATTAATTCAAGATTCAAAGATTTTGTTTGTTAGTACTACTATACGTACAGGACATATAGGAGAATTGAAATGGCGTTTCTCTCTCTCTTCAGTGGTGTGCACAATATAAAAAAGAAAAAGGAATAAGGCTGGAAAAAACCAACAGCAGTATATGTACAGTTATGGAACCCGTAGTGCAAATGGCGACAAAAGATAGACCCAGACCTCCCATAGTGCAAATAGAGATGAACGATTAACGATGAGGAAAACTAGCAGTCCTGTATACAGAAAACTAGAGATGTAATACCCGTAGTTGCAGTTCAGTGCAGTAGTGTAGGTGCAGATAGTAACAGATAGGACTGCACATAATCAGTATTGCATTGACAGACAGCAGCAGATATGGCATTTGTGCAAATGATTGCAGTAAAGTGCAGAGACATACAGCAGCAAATGTATTACTGTTGGTGTGCCAGTCTTTCTGTGCTAACAGCTGAGGTAGTTATTGTGCGGGTGAATACGTTACAGTCCGGGGGGTGGATTGGACAGAGTTTAGGGTCTTAATGGCCTGATGAACAGAGCTGTTTAGCAATCTTGTGGAGCAGGCCCAGAGGCTCCGGTACCTTTTCATCAAGGGCAGGGGGCTGAAGAGGGAGTGTGAGGAGTGTGAGGTGTCGCCTGCGATGTTGATGGCTCTGCTGGTGAGGCACGTGAGGTAGATGTCTGAGAGGGGGGCAGAGGGACACCAATGATCTTGCTGGCTGCTTTCATTGTGCGTTGTAGTGTCTTCCGCTGGAGACGGTGCAGCTTCCATACCACACCGTGATGCAGCTGGTGAGGATGCTCTCAGTGATGCCCCAGTAGAATGAGCACATGATGGGGGGTGGGACTCGTGCGCTCCTCAGTTTGCGGAGGAAATGGAGGCAAGTTTGAGCCTCCTTGGCCAGTGATTAAATACATAAATTATCACATTAACTGATCAAAAATCTGTTAAAATGATTTTTTTTTTATTTGCACTTTTTAAATTTAACTTATGATTTGACAAAGTGCTAATAAGTGCTTTCTTTTGAAAGTGTGTGTATTGTCAGTCATTGCTCCAGATGTCCAGCTGTCACACATTTAGATCAACTCTCCCTGCTGGCTTCAGTGAAATTGTGTTGCAGTGTTTTACTTTTTCATACAAGTTTGGAATTACCGTTTCACTGAAGCACCCTGAAGTGGTTTGTAAAACATAGCATAGTTATAGCATATTGATGAGACTTTGGAAGTCATCATTTTCAACAACACTGTGCAGTACATCCGCACTGTATATTCTTACATATTATAGTTGCAACAGCCTCCATTATTTTTGGGAACTCTGCGAAGTGGAGGCCAACTTTACCGCAAATGCCTTTTTTCTGGTGCAGTTTGCTTCTGGTCAAGCATTTCTGCTACCGTCATATCTGGGTGATGCCTCGCTAAAGGGTTTCTCAGATTTGTGGTATTTCCACAATATTTCATCTCCACTTTGCAGGTCTTCCGTGCAGCTTTGGAATTTTTGGATGCCATCATGATGATCTACATTTACTCAGAGCTGAACTTGCACAAATGTTGAATCATGCAAGAGCGGCAGTGGCTCAGAAGGTAGAGCAGGTCGTCCAATAACCATATGGTTGGCGGTTCGAATCCCGCTCTCCCCGGATATCCTGCCGTTGTGTCCCTGGGCAAGACACTTCACCCCAATTGCTCCTGGTGGGTCTGGAATCGCCATGTTAGGTAACATGCCGCCATCAGTGTGAATGGGTGGATAGCAAGATCTGTAAAGCGCTTTGGTCATCAAGAGATGAGAATAAAAGTGCTATATAAGTGAATGCCATTTACCAAGAGTTCAGCTGGCCCAGAGATTTCTGGCAAGGTTCACACATGTTTAAAAAAAAAAAAAAATGGTGATAGATTAAAAAATTGATCTGTTGATTTTGTATTTGTATATCAGCTAATTCAAACAGGAATCAATCCGAATCGGAGAATCAGTCCTTTAAAACCACCCCATATTCATTTATTATTTGGACGATGGGCACAAAGTGTGAAAATGGGCAACGCACCACCAGAAATTATTAAATCTACTAGAGGATGGCACAAAGTGCAGCACAAATTTGTTCTTTAGATCATCCTAATGGGGCCGTCTCAGTTACTTTTGATTTCACCCATTGGAACTGAATGTGAGTCAGTTTTTCTGTTTCATTTTATTCCCATCATATTTGAATTTTTTCTGTTCTGGATCAATAAATAATAGATTTATTACTGTGTTTTTTAACGCAATTTGGATTAATTTGATGTACACATATGGCTAGATTATATATACTGTAGTTATAAAGAGTGAAAGGTTGTACATTTATCACAAATGGTTGCAAAAATGTTCTACAAACAGGCAAATTTATAAAGGAATTTAAAAGATTTATCAGGGAAAATAAAAATTTGCAAGAAAATTGTCAGAAGATTACAAGAAAAACTTTTTTCGGTGTTGGTACTTGTATAAAACCTGAAGCCATTGACATTAAAACTTCTTTTAAAACTTATTTGGGGGGAGGCAGAAATGGTAGAAGAAATGTGTGAAATGCAAAAGTTATAAACCTGTAAAGAATTATTACTCTAAATCAACATCTTTCTTAGCTTTATAGACTTATAAACTGCCTACTACTGTATGTGTGAAAATCTGGATCTCTTGATTGTGAGTTGATGTTGAAGAGTGAAGCCCACTGGCACCTCATTATCAACATGTTAATTTAAAGGCTTCAGGGATATTTGTCATTGACACACATACACATCTGAGGCGAAGGGCACTGTAGTTATAACATTACTGACATCTGTTCTCTGTGTGTTTGTAGCCTCAGAGAGCGATCTGCAGAACAAACGTCTGAAGTTGGACTACGAGGAGATCACTCCCTGTCTGAAGGAGGTCACTCTGGTGTGGGAGAAAATGCTGGGAACTCCCGGGAGGACAAAGGTCAAATTCGACCCCGAGGCCATACATACGGCTGTTGCACAAGGTAGATATTGCTTTCACAGATGTTTATTGACACTGCTTAGAATTGTTTGCTCTTCTAAAAAATTCAGCAGGCATTTGCAAATATTAACCTCCTAAACTAAAATGGATATTATAACTTATCTTTTACCCCTTGTTGAAATGAAGCATAAAGAATGAGGAGTCTGAATTCCTTTCTGTAGTATACCAGTGTGTTTCTTCAGTGAAATCAGTGTTTATTCCCTTCAATTTTGTATGCGTGTGTCTCATCGTTGAGGCTTTTTGTTCTGTCCATGTTCCAGTATCAGCATGTTCGGTCTAAGGGACACGCAGGTTATCGCCTGTGTTTCTGACCTCAAACAGTCCAAAAATGCACATTTACTCACTAAAAGGTCTTTATATAACAAGCACTTATGGTCAAACTGACTGAAATACTTAATTGCACAAAGTTTTGAGTAAAATATTACCTCACCATTTGTAGTAATAGCCTTAAAGAGCAAGTTTGACATTCCAAAAAATGCTTTTGGTGTCATATAAGATGTGAAGTTTTACACCAGCCTTGTCTGACTTTCATTTACAGTTACAAACATTTAGTAACTTGTTTAGTTTAACACAGAAAAATTAAAACAAAGGGACTTCTGTCCAAATAGTTATGAAACCAAAACCTACAGACAATAGTAAAGATAAGCCAAAATGATTTTTTAACTGTAATATATTGTGTGACTTTTTATTTTGTGTACTTTATTGATCCCCAGAGGGGAAATTCAGGGCATCCACCTGGATAGATGAAGTAGCCACGGTACAGCGCTATTCAGGTTCAGGTTACTTTATTTGTACCCGTAGGTAGATTTGTTTTGCAGTCTGGTGACATCCATATTTACAAGCCACAATTACATTCAACATAAACACAAACACAGGCGCACATGAAGCTGACTATAAACATGATAAAAATACTCAAGGCTCCATCAATCAGGATATAAAGACAAAGAGATGAGAGAAAAACCAGAGATAAGAGAGAAGGGTCATATTAAAAAGTTAAAGACTAGTCAAAGAGGGTAAAAACTCAAAGGTCTAAAACCCAATAAAAGATTTAGAACCCAAATAAAAATCCTACAAAAATAAGTAAATATAAAACGGAGGTAATAAATAGGTAACTAAATTATGTGCAATATATTGTTACAACTTGTTCAACTCTTTGACAGCAGCAGGAACAAAGCTGTTTTTGTAGCGCTGGGTTTTACTTTTTGGGACAGCAAACCTCTGTCTTGAAGGAAGAAGCTGAAAGGGGCAGTGCAAAGGGTGGGAGTCATCATTTAAAATGGAGGTAGCAATCCTCTGTACCTGTCTGGTGTACAAGGATGTCAGGCTCAGCTGTGACTCACCAAGCAAACGACTGGACCATCTAACTACCTGATCCAAGGTTTTCCTCTGTTTCAGTTTTATCTGACCAAACCATGACACTAAAGAAAAGGATAAAACAGATTCAATAAAAGCCCGATAAAACATTGTCATTATGGTTCGGTCAGTTTGGAAGCGTGCAAGTTTCCTCCAACAATGTAATTGTTGCTGACCCTTTTTTCACACCCTTTCACAGTTCTCTTCAAAGTTTAAATTACTATCAATAATCGTCCCAAGATATTTGTAGGATTGTACACATTCAGTGGTCTGGCCTTTTAGTACGGTGACTTTGTGCCTGGGAGTTTTCCTCCTAAAGTCAATAATCATATCTTTAGTTTTTGTCGTATTCAGCTGCAGGTAGGAATCCTCACACCAGTGAACAAAATCATCAACTACTGGGCCGTGGCCACTCTCACCATCCTGGAGGAGACTGACAATAACTGAATCATCAGCATACTTTATAATGTGTCTGTTGTCATGTCTGCTCCGACACATGTTTGTGTACAGGATGAAGAGTAGTGGTGACAACACACACCCTTGAGGAGAGCCAGTAGAAGAGCACTTTTGGTCAGACAATGTACCATTGACCCTTGCTCTCTGTGTCCTGTTGGTTAAGAAATCCAGAATCCAACCCACCAGATTATTGCTCAAATCAAATTGTTGCAGGAGCCTTTCAACTAAAATATGAGGTTGGATTGTATTAAAGGCGGAGGAAAAGTCCACAAATAAAAGCCTGGCGTGTGTCTCATTAAAATCCAGATGTTTAAAAAGCATGTTAAACAGAGTGACAGTGGCGTCCTCCACTCCTTTGTGAGGCCTATATGCAAACTGCAAAGGATCCAATGCATGTTCAATCTGCTTTAGGACCTCAAATCTGACCAGTTTTTCAAATATTTTCATTAAAATTGAAGTCAAAGCAACTGGTCTAAAGTCATTTACCGTTTTAGGACAGCTGGATTTTGGAACGGGGACAACCACGGCATCTTGCCAGATCTTAGGCACATGTTGTGTCTGTAAGGACTTATTGAAAATGTAATGAAATACAGGACTCAATTTCCGTGCACAGGACTTTACCAATCGCCCACATATATTATCAGGGCCCTGACTTTTGTTCACTTTTACAGCACAGAACTCCCTTTTAATATCCTGCACCTCAATATTAAAGTGCTGATTGTCTTTTGAGTTTCTGTTTCAAATCTTGGGTTTCTATGCTAAAATCAGAGGAATCAAAATGACCATAAAAACAATTAAGAGCATTAGCCAGCTCTGTCTCTGAATTAAAACCATCTAAAAACACACGATTACTGCGCTCTGTGCTCTGAAGGCCTGCAATAGTTTTCATACTGGCCCAGGCTGAACCAAGTTTCTTTGTTGCCATCTTGCTTTCCAATTCTGATTTATAATTCTGTTTTGCTCTTAAAATTTCGGACTTCAGCTCTTTTGTGGCAACCTGTAGCTCAGAAACAGACCCCTGTTTAAAGGCGAGTGCTTTCCTCTGTAAGCAGGATTTAACTGATTTTGTAACCCATGGCTTGTTGTTGGGATATATTTTGACACATTTACGTGGAACGATCATATTTTTACAGAAAGCCATGTATGAGCATGTGACGTCTACCAAAGAGTCCAAATCATCCCCGCAGGACAGTGTGAAAACCTCCCAGTCCGTACAGTTAAAGCATTCCTGGAGGCAGTGCACTGAATCCTCTGTCCACACATCTATGTCTCTGGTCTTCACCTTGCCTCTTCTGAGAGCAGTTTCTATCCCTTTACCATTCACACCTAGGGCCACTTTAGAGTCTCCAATTAACCTAACCTGCATGTTTTTGGCCTGTGGGAGGAAACTGGAGAAATCCCAGAGTAAACCCACTCAAACATGGGGAGAATATGCAAATTTCACACAGATCACTGTTGGTTGGGGTGGGATTGAACCCGGGGTCCCATGGCCAAGGGTGAGTTGCTGAGCTGCCACAGTGCTAACCACTGCTCCACCACATCGCCAAGGGACTAGGGATGGAAATTGATAACATTTGATCAATATCAATGGCATTGTTGATTTTGCTTATCAATCTGATTATCTATTCCCTTATCAAATCCAAATCAGTTTTCTCTGTGTGTGTGTTTGTGTGTGGGGGGGGGCTTCACAAGATCTCGGCATTAATGCAGGAGTTTTATTATCTGTCAGACTTCAAACAGTACTTTCTCTCTTAAAAGGATATAGTAAAATCCAATGTGAAATGTGAACAAGCCTTCCTTTGAAAAATGGGCATCTACAGTGGATATAAAAAGTTTACACACCCCTGTTCAAATGCCAGGTTTTTGTGATGTAAAAAAATGAGACCAAGGTAAATCATTTCAAAACATTTTCCACCATGAATGTGACCTATAACCTGTACAAACCAATTGAAAAACAAACTGAAATCTTTTAAGGAGAAAAATAAAAAATAAAAAACTTACAATAACTTGGTTGCATAAATATGCACACCCTGCTATAACTGGGAACGTGGCTGTGTTCAGAATTAACCAGTGACATTCAAACTCATGTTAAATGGGAGCCAAAGGTCAGGAGTTCCTGGCAGCAGACGGCAAAGGACAGAGCTGCGTGGAGGAATCTGATCAGACCGAAATGAAACAGTCATTGTTGCCACCGACAGACTGCTATGATGATGATAACCACCGCCTGGGAGCAGCTCTGCGATCCACATGGTGAGGACATCGATGGCCTCACTCACACCATCACGGACTACCTCAGCTTCTGTGTGGACAACACCGTTCCCACCAAGACCATACGGTGTTGCTCAAACAACAAACCCTGGATCAACCCTGAGATAAAATCACTTCTGAGAGAGAAGAAGAGGATCTTCAGGTCGGGGAACAGGGAGATGCTGAAGTCCGTACAGAGGGAGCTGAGGAGAAAGATCAGAGAAGGCAAGGACAGCTTCAGGAAGAAGATGGAAGACAAGCTGCAACAGAGCGACATCAGCGGGGTCTGGAGAAACCTTAAAACCATCTCTGGGCTCCAGAATACCTCCCCCCAGGCCACGGGGGGCAGGGAGTGGGCGAACAATCTGAATCTGTTTTTCAGTAGGTTTGACCAACCGCCCTCCCCCCTGACTGCACAACAACCACTGCTGCCTCTAAAGACATCAAGTCGTGCTGCCCACTCCCCACTCCACCAACTCCCCCCCACTCCCAACACACAGCCCCCCAATCTGACCCTGACTAAGACCCAGGTGAGGACGGAGCTGAGGAAGATCAAGGCGAGGAAGGTGTCGGGACCGGACGGCATCAGCGCAAAGCTCCTCAAGTCCTGTGCAGACCAGCTGTGTGGGATTGTGGAGTACATCTTCAACCTGAGCCTGAAGCTGGGGAGGGTACCACAGCTGTGGAAAACATCTTGTGTGGTACCTGTACCAAAGACTTCCCACCCCAAAGACCTGAACAGCTACAGACCAGTGGCCCTGACGTCCCACATGATGAAGACCCTGGAGAGACTGCTCCTTGCTCACCTCCGCCCCCTGGTGGGACCAGCGATGGATCCACTCCAGTTCGCCTACCAGCATGGCATTGGGGTGGAGGATGCAGTGATCTTCCTTCTTCACCGTTCTTTGTCCCACCTGGAGAAGCCCGGGAATGCTGTGAGGATCATGTTCTTTGACTTCTCCAGTGCTTTCAACACCATCCAACCGATGATCCTGAAGGACAAGCTGCTGTGCGCAGGGGTGGACCAGCACCTGTCATCATGGATCCTGGACTACCTCACTAACCGGCCACAGTTTGTGAGAACCCGGACTGTGTGTCCGACACGATCATCGGTAGCACTGGGGCCCCCCCCAGGGAACGGTTTTGGCTCCCTTCCTGTTCACCCTTTATACTGCGGACTTCTCACACAACACACTGCCATCTACAGAAGTTCTCTGACGACTCTGCGATTGTTGGCCTCATCTCCAGTGGAGATGAAGCTCAGTACAAAGGGCTTATCCAGGACTTCGTGGACTGGTGCCATCGGAACTGCCTCCAGATCAATGCGAGGAAAACAAAGGAGCTGGTGGTGGACTGCCGCAGGCAAGGACAACCCCTCACAGCACCAGTAAATATACAGGGAACAGACATCGAGATGGTGACATCCTACAAGTACCTGGGTGTTCATCTGAGCAATAAACTGGACTGGTCACACAATACTGACGCACTCTACAAGAAGGAACAGCGCAGGCTGTTCCTACTGAGGAGACTCAGGTCTTTTGGTGTACAAGGGGTGCTGCTGAAGACATTCTATGACACGGTGGTGGCATCAGCCATCACTTTTGGAGTGGTCTGCTGGGGCAGTGGCATTACGGCAGCCGATAGGAAGAGACTGAACAAACTGATCAAGAAAGCTAGCTCTGTTCTGAGGCAGCGCCTTGACCCAGTGGAGGAGATAGGAGAGAGAAGGACGGTGGCTAAACGGTTATCTCTGCTGGAGGCCGAGTTCCACCCTATGCAGGACATACTGAATGCACTGAGGAGCTCATTTAGCAGCAGACTACATCATCCTAGGTGCACAACTGAGAGGTTTCGCAGGTCCTTCCTACCTACGGCTGTCAGACTGTACAACCTAAGCAGGGCTGCTCGCAGAGATAGCAAAAAGACGTGACAACCTAATAGTTTTTGAATGCAAAAGACGCAATAGACTTATACAATGGTCCCCTCCGGTATACAACTAGGATAATACCGGTCGCTATGGAGGGTGAGAATATGTATGGGTACATAATCATACCATGTAAGATAACTAAGTAGACAGTTGTGCTGTTTCATCCCATCTCGCAACAATGCTCTGCACTGTGTGTGTTTATATATTTACATATTTATTCCATCTAGCTACAATGCTCCGCACTGGGTGTGTTTATATATCTACATATTATTCCATCTAGCTACAATGCTCCGCACTGTGTGTTTATATATCTACTTATTATTCCATCTAGCTACAATGCTCCGCACTGTGTGTGTTTATATATTTACATATTTATTCCATCTAGCTATAATGCTCCGCACTGTGTGTTTATATACTCATATATTTATTCCATCCAGCTACAATGCTCCGCACTGTCTATATATACACTCACCGGCCACTTTATTAGGTACACCTGTCCAACTGCTCGTTAACACTTAATTTCTAATCAGCCAATCACATGGCGGCAACTCAGTGCATTTAGGCATGTAGACATGGTCAAGACAATCTCCTGCAGTTCAAACCGAGCATCAGTA
Organism: Pholidichthys leucotaenia; assembly: GCA_020510985.1. Lineage (NCBI taxonomy): Eukaryota > Metazoa > Chordata > Actinopteri > Cichliformes > Pholidichthyidae > Pholidichthys > Pholidichthys leucotaenia. The sequence goes on from CM035848.1 coordinate 163,346,333, forward strand.
TGGGGAAGAAAGGTGATTTGAGTGACTTTGAACGTGGCATGGTTGTTGGTGCCAGAAGGGCTGGTCTGAGTATTTCAGAAACTGCTGATCTACTGGGATTTTCACGCACAACCATCTCTAGGGTTTACAGAGAATGGTCCGAAAAAGAAAAAATATCCAGTGAGCGGCAGTTCTGTGGGCGGAAATGCCTTGTTGATGCCAGAGGTCAGAGGAGAATGGCCAGACTGGTTCGAGCTGATAGAAAGGCAACAGTGACTCAAATAACCACCCGTTACAACCAAGGTAGGCAGAAGAGCATCTCTGAACGCACAGTACGTCGAACTTTGAGGCAGATGGGCTACAGCAGCAGAAGACCACGCCGGGTGCCACTCCTTTCAGCTAAGAACAGGAAACTGAGGCTACAATTTGCACAAGCTCATCGAAATTGGACAATAGAAGATTGGAAAAACATTGCCTGGTCTGATGAGTCTCGATTTCTGCTGCGACATTCGGATGGTAGGGTCAGAATTTGGCGTCAACAACATGAAAGCATGGATCCATCCTGCCTTGTATCAATGGTTCAGGCTGGTGGTGGTGGTGTAATGGTGTGGGGAATATTTTCTTGGCACTCTTTGGGCCCCTTGGTACCAATTGAGCATCGTTGCAACGCTACAGCCTACCTGAGTATTGTTGCTGACCATGTCCATCCCTTTATGACCACAATGTACCCAACTTCTGATGGCTACTTTCAGCAGGATAATGCGCCATGTCATAAAGCTGGAATCATCTCAGACTGGTTTCTTGAACATGACAATGAGTTCACTGTACTCAAATGGCCTCCACAGTCACCAGATCTCAATCCAATAGAGCATCTTTGGGATGTGGTGGAACGGGAGATTCGCATCATGGATGTGCAGCCGACAAATCTGCGCCAACTGTGTGATGCCATCATGTCAATATGGACCAAACTCTCTGAGAAATGCTTCCAGCACCTTGTTGAACCTATGAAGAATTGAGGCAGTTCTGAAGGCAAAAGGGGGTCCAACCCGTTACTAGCATGGTGTACCTAATAAAGTGGCCGGTGAGTGTATGTATATATATATATATATATATATATATATATATATATATTAATATGTACATATGTATACTAGCTGCTCTTGTTTTTTCTTGCCTTCTGAGTGTTGCTATCCCTGTGCTGTTGCAATCCTGGAATTTCCCCATTGTGGGACTAATAAAGGCTTATCTTATCTTACTTACCTTATCTTATGATGATGATGATGATGATGACACGCCTGCCACCATTTAAAGTGCCTCTTATTAACCCCAAATAAAGTTCAGCTGTTCTAGTAGGCTTTTCCTGACATTTTGTAGTCACATCTTACAGCACAAGCCATGGTCTGCAGAGAGCTTAAAAGCATGAGCGGGATCTCGTTGTTCAAAGGTATCAGTGAGGAGAAGGGTACAGAAGAATTTCCAAGGCATTAAATATACCATGGAACACTGTGAAGACAGTCATCATCAAGTGGAGAAAACATGGCACAACAGTGACATTACCAAGAACTGGACACCCCTTCAAAACTGATGAAAAGACGAGAAGAAAACTGGTCAGGGGAGGCTGCCAAGAGGCTGACAGCAACATTGAAGGAGCTGCAGGAATTTCTAGCAAGTACTAGCTGTTTAGTACATGTGTCGACAATCTCCCGTCTAGGGTGGCAAGACGGAAGGCAAGGCAAGTTTATTTGTATAGCACATTTCGTGTTCAAGACAATTCAAAGTGCTTTACATAAAAACATTAAAGCATTAGAGCAAGTTGCAAAAGGAATACATAAGGATTATAAAAAAGCAAACTCAGAAGTAAATTAAAGAAAAACAAAAGCAGGCTAAAATAGAATACGACAGAAATAAAAATTTACAGTGCATTGTAGGAGATTGTCAATTGTTCTACTGAAAGGCCACGGCAAATAGGAGCATTTTTAACCTGGATTTAAAGCAGCTGAGAGTTTCAGCAGCCCTGATGCTTTCTGGGAGTTTGTTCCATATATGAGGGGCATAACAACTAAACGCTGCCTCACCATGTTTGGTTCTAACTCTGGGCATAGATAGTAGGCCTGGCCCTGATGATCTGAGGGCTCTGGGTGGTTCATAATGGAGTAGCAGATCTGAAATGTATTTTGGCCTTAAACCATTCAGAGCTTTATAAACCAACAGCGGTATTTTTGAAGTCTGTTCTTTGACAGACAGGAAGCCAGTGTGAAGATTTGAGAACTGGATTTTATAGGATCTACTTTCTTGGTCTTAGTGAGGACTCGAGCTGCAGCATTCTGAACCAACTGCAGATGGCTCAGAATGGAGTTTTTAGGGATGGAGTTTTTAGGGAGGGGGCTCGCTCACGTGGCCAGTCCGTTTTCGTCCATCGTGGTTGATGTTTTACGTTTGCTCGGTCATCTACCACATCTACAAACTCTTATGATTATCCATCCATCCATCCATCTTCTTCCGCTTAATCCTTTTTGGGTCGCGGGGGAGCTGGAGCCTATCCCAGCATCTTAGGGCGAGAGGCAGGGTACACCCTGGACAGATCGTCAGTCCATCGCAGGGCCAACACAGAGAGACAACCATTCACTCTCACAGTCATACCTAAGGACAATTTAGAATCCCCAGTTTTATGCCAGTTAACCTAACCTGCATGTTTTTGGCGTGTGGGAGGAAACCGGAGAAATCCCGGAGTAAACCCACGCAGACATGGGGAGAACATGCAAACTCCACACAGATCACTGTTGGTCAGAGGCTGGGATCGAACCCAGGATCCCCCGGCCAAGGGCGAGTTGCTGTGCTGCCGTAGTGCTCACCACTTCGCCACCGCACTGATTATCCGATGTGAATTTTGTTTGTATTACGCGGCTGTTTTTTGATGCATTTTCCTGTGAGAATCCATGACGACGTGGGCGCCACCATCTTGGTGCTGGTAGCTCAGTTTTTCGCCCATCATGGTCGTAGTTTCGTGTTTGGTTGGTCATTTACACCCTGTACCACATCTACAAACTCTTACGATTATCCCACGTGGATTTTGTTTGTATTACATTGCTATTTTTCTAGTTTCATGCAATTTCAGTCAGAATCACCTCCGCCATGACCGATCATGGCAGCGACCACATTGATGCTGTGAGCTCAAAGCGGAAAAAGGAAGAATAATAATGAGGATTTCTTCTTTGTTGTATTCCATGTCAGCCATGATTCCTCCAGCGCGTGTCTGCCACCTTCTGAACTGTCAGATCAGTACAAATTCTCAGTAAAGCTGGGGGACTTCAATAAGTTGACGGTACAATTGCAGCGCTGTGCCACTGGGGGCGCGTGACCCATCCATTTAATGTTGACAGTTAAAGGGTTAATGTGGCTGTTAAAATTCAGGTCTGAGTCCAGAACCACACCCAGATTTCTGGCTTGGCTGTTGTTTTTTTTAGCATCATTGATTGCAGCTAAGTACTAACTTTGAGTCTTTCTTCTCTGGCTCCAAAAACTGTTATTTCGGTTTTGTCTTCGTTTAACAGAAGAAAGTTCTGGCACATCCATTCTTTAATTTGACCAGTGCATTTGATCAGGGTTTTAATTGGACCATAGTCTCCTGGTGAGACAGTTACGTAGATTTGTGTATCATCTGCATAATTATGGTAATATATTTTGTTTTGGGTTTTTTTATGATTTGAGCTAGTGGGAGTATATAGATGTTGAAAAGCAAAGGTCTCAAAATGGAACCTTGGAGAACTCCACAGGTTATTTTTGTTCGCTCAGATTTGTAGTTACCTATTGACACAAAATAGTCCCTGTCTTTTAAATGGGACTCAAACCAGCCAAGTGCTGTACCAGAAAGTCCCACCCAGTTTTTTAGCTGGTCTAGTAAGATGTTTTGGTCGACCATGTCGAATGCAGCACTGAGGTCCAGTAGAATCAAGACTGAAATGTTGCCATTATCTGTATTGGAGTGGATGTCATTAAGGATCTTAACTAGAGCTGTCTCAGTGCTGTGGTGTGGCCAAAAACCAGACTGGAAGACATCAAAACAGTTATTTAATGTCAGGAAGTTGTACAATTGTTGAAAAACAGCCTTTTCTATTATTTTACTAAGAAAGTGGAGGTATGATATGGGCCTATAGCTGTTCATGAGTGAGGTGTCTAGGTTGCTGTTTTTTAGAAGTGGCTTGATAACAGCTGTTTTTAAGCACTGAGGGAAGACACCTGAATGCAGACATATTTATGATCTGTAGTAGATCTGAGGCCATACAATATGAAATGTTTTTAAAAACCCCTGTTGGGAGGGTATTAAGGCAGCAGGAAGTGAATTTCAGGTAGTGTGCGATGTCAATCAAGATTTTATTATTGGAAAAAAAATTTGTCATGGTGTTTACATCTTCTCTACGTGGACACAGAGGAAGCACAAGTTCAGCACCCGGCATAGGAACACTAACTGCCTAATTTTCTGAATTTTAAAGAAAGAGGCAAAGTCATTGCAGGCACGGTTGGATAGAAGTTCAGGAGCTACTGACACAGGGATTTCTTAGCCTGTCAACAGTAGTGAACAAGGTGTGTGCATTATTGTTGTTTTTAGCAATGATGTCAGAAAAATATGCTTGCCTTGCATTTCTCAGCTTCAAATTATAAATGCTCAGTCTCATTATAGATTTCATAATGAACCTGTAATTTAGTTTTAAGCCACCTGCGTTAGGCTTTTTGACTCTTCCCCCCCCCCCCCCCAAGCTCTTACTAGTTTGGCATTTCTCATTGGGGGTTTCTTTTTAATAGTGACCACTTTCACCTTGATGGGAGCAATGCCATTGATAATATTTGTAATTTTACCATTGGAATTTTCCACAAGCTCATTTACTGAAGGTGAAGGGGGGGGGGGGGGTGAGGAATAGAAAGCTTGGATTAATGTTTCACTGGTATTATTACTGATGTACCATTTTTTGATGACCCCTGTCTGGATATTTCTGTTGACATTAATAGCACTCTCAAAGAAAACACAAGAATGGTCTGACAGAGCAACGTCCATCACCATAACCTTAGAGATGTTCAGACCTTTGGAGATGACCAAGTCCAGACTGTGTTCTCTGTTGTGTTTTGTTTTTTTTGTTTTTTTTCTGTTACATTCTGAGTCAGTCCAAAGTTATCAAGGACACAACACAATTCTTTGGTCCCTCTGTCCTAAGGGTTGTCAACATCAATGTTAAAATCACCAACAATAACTACACAGTCAAAGTCAACACAGATAAAAGACAGCAGCTTACTTCCAGTTATGGCGGCCACGTAGGAAGATGTGGTTCACTCTGCTCTGCTCCTAAAAATAAAAAGTTGGCAAATAACTCTCTCAATTGGAACAAAACCTATCCCAGCGTTTGGGCGCGGATATGCCGGTAAAGCCTAAGGCTGGGAAATTAGGTGGAGGAAAAACTGAATCGTCGAAACAGTCCAAGCTAACAGACTTCCACGCTCGTGATGAAGCAGAAAAATCTCCAGAGATTATGGCGGAGCAAGCTAGCAGCGGAGCGGTGACTGCTGGCGAGGGCACAGGTGCGGTGCTCGCTGCCATTAGCTCAATGAGAGCAGACTTTTCCTCTAAATTTGATGGGATTATAGCAGCGATAGAAGGAATGAGAAAGGAAATAAGCGACTGTATGGAACGAGTATCGCAGGTGGAGCTCCGAATTTTCAGCGCTGAGGATGACGTCACCAGCCTACAATTAAAGGTGCGCACATTGGAATTAAAAAATAAACGTCTGGAAGATAGTGCCCTGGACTTAGAATCCCGGTCGAGACGGAACAATCTGAGGCTGGTGGGCCTCCCGGAGGGAACGAAGGGACGGGACCCATGTTCCTTTTTGGAAAAGTGGATTCCAGAAGCGCTGAACAACGCGGAGCTGCAGTCATCGGTTGTCTTAGAGAGCGCCCACCGAATCGGCCCACTGAGAGATAATAAGGCACCACCGAGGACGCTGATTATGAAGTTCCTTAGCTACAGAGACAAGATAACAATCTCCAACGTGGCGCGAGCTAAAGGAGAAATTAAATGCCAGGATCAACAGGTGCGGTTTTACCCAGATTTGGCCACAGGAATCCAACAATTAAGGAAACAGTTTGACCCCGCCCGTAGAGAGCTGCGCAACCTCGGGATTCGTCATGGAGTGATTCATCCGGCAAGACTGCTGGTCACATATAAAGGGAGAACCCACACCTTCAAGACCCCTGAGGAGGCGCAGGTGCTTATCAAGCAGATCCAAGTAGAGACTGGTGGGAGCTAAGCATGAACAAGATATAAAGGTAGAATATTTAAGCATTTGCACAGGTATCTCACTGATCTGAAGCATATAGCAAGTTTACAAAATATAGATTGTATTATTATATATATATAAAAACTATGATGTACAAAGTTGCTATAAAATTTTGGAGTTAAGTTGGAAAACTACAGAAGAGAGTTAATGTTATGTCATTAAAAGCAGTAGAGTCAGGGTGATTGAGAGGAGAAAGAGTGGTTTTGACTGATCCTCGCGGGTGTGGAGCAGTCAATGGCTATAGCAGGAGACAGAATTTTTTTTTTGATTTTGGGGGGATTACCACGAATGTGGGAAGGGGGAATTTGTTTGTGTGTAGTTTGTAGGATGAATGTTCAACCACTCATGTTTTTGCTTCTCTGTATGAGCATGTTTATATTGCGAGGTAATCTCAAACTCCTTATTGATCATAGACCAAAGCGTTTATCTTAATTTAACTTCATGGAATTGCAGAGGTCTACAAAATTTTAAAAAACTTAAACAAGTTATGAATAAAATAAAAGACATAGGTTCAAAAATTGTGTTTTTACAAGAAATTCATCTAATAGAGGAGGATGTAAAAAGAATTAGGAGAAGATGGCAGGGAAGTGTGTTCACCTCATCATTTTCATCTCGAGCCAGGGGAGTTATGACTCATACATAAATCAGTCCCATTTCAAGTGAAAAATGTAATTGGAGACAAATTGGGAAGATATCTAATCATCCAAGGATCTTTGTTATTAGAAAATATAAAGTTGGTGAACTTATACGGTCCCAATATAGATGATCAAAAGTTCTTTGCTAATTTATTTCTTATTTTATCATCACTTACAGGGCAACATATAATAGCAGGGGATTTTAATTGTACATTGAATCCCAGTACAGATAGATCAACAGGACTGGACTGTACGCACAATGGATGCAGGATGATCATTAATCATTTTATGAAAGAATTGAGATTGCTAGATATATGGAGAGAAATGAAACCACAAGTTAAAGCCTACTCTTGTTATTCTAATACCTACAAGACATTCTCACGTATTGACTATTTTTTGATCTCCACAGAATTAAGGTCCAAGATTCAAAACTGTTTCTATGATAACATTGTGATCTCTGATCATGCACCCTGCTGTCTAATATATGTAGATAAGAAATTGACAAAGGAACCAGGTAGGTGGCAATTTCAGCATAAATGGCTTCAGGATGAGGAATTTGTTAAGTACATAGAAAAACAGATGAGTTCTTTGATATCAATACTACACAAACATCAGCATGTATAAAGTGGGAGGCTTTCAAAGCTTTTATTAGGGGGCATATTATTAGTTATACAGGTTCAAAATCTAAGAAGACTCGAGAGGAGAGAGCCCAATTGGAACATAAAATAAAAATTCTCCAAGAAAAAGTGTATGCAGGAAGTGACCCAAAGTTAGAGAACGAATTACTGATTCTGAGAGCTGAATATGACAAAAAATCAGCGAATAGAGCTGCCTCGAGTCTTCTAAGATTGAAGCAATCTTTTAATGAACAAGGTGAAAAATCAAGGAAATTATTGGCATGGCAGATTAAACAATTAGAATTTAAAACACCAATTACCAGTATTATAAGTAACGGACAGGCAGTTGTAGATCCTTTAGAAATTAACAGTGCCTTTAGAGATTATTATGAAAAACTATATGATACAAAAAATGAAACTGACTTAACAAAACTAAATGGGTTTTTGGACGGATTATCTATACCGTGTATTCCAAATGAAAACAGGGAGATACTGGAGTCTAAAATTAGTCAAGAAGAAGTTGGGCTAGCCATTGATAATATGAAATCAGGAAAAAGTGCAGGACCAGATGGTCTTCCAGTTGACCTCTATAAAAAGGAAATGGTTTTAGAAGCATTTCAAAATAGTAATTTACCACTATACATGAATAATGCCTTAATTATACTGTTGCCAAAACCAGGTAAACCCTCTAATAAATGTGAAAATATGAGACCAATAAGCCTATTAAATGCTGACCTTAAGATAATCTGTAAAATTTTAGCAAGACGACTGCAAGAAATATTACCAAATATTATTAACCGAAATCAGAATGGCTTTATGAAGGGAAGACAAGGCTTCCATAATGTAAGAAGACTATTTAGTATTATCTATTCTAATAAAGAAGCACTGGATACAGCTCTCCTATCATTGGACGCCGAAAAGGCCTTTGATAGGGTCAAATGGCCCTTTGTTTTTGAAGTCCTACAAAGGTTTGGACTTGGAAATAATTTCATAAAATGGGTTCAGATAATATACAATAATGCTACAGCAGAAATCCTAACAAACAGCAATATCTCAAAATCAATAAATATCAATAGAGGATGTCGACAAGGCTGTCCACTTTCACCTTTACTGTTTACTATGGCAATTGAACCTTTAGCGATGGCAGTACGTTTTCATCCACAAATATATGGAATTAAAGTAGGACCAACAGAACATAAAATCTCTCTGTATGCCGATGACATAATTTTGTTTATGTCAAATTTTAAAAAATCAATTCCGATCTTGTTGAATTTAATAAAAAATTTTGGGGAAATATCAGGATATAAAATAAATAAAACTAAATCTTCAATATTAATGCTAAATGAGACCCAGAGAAATCACCCAGCTCCTGAGGTAAATCAATTCAAAGTTGTAAATCAGTTTAAATATTTAGGAATTCAAATTGTGCCTAAGCTAGAATCAGTCGCCAGTGCCAACTATGAAGCCTTAATGACCGACATTAATGAGTTACTTCAGAGATGGATGTCACTACCAATGTCGATAATTGGGAAAATTAATATACTTAAAAGTAATATCTTACCCAAAATACTTTATTTATTTCAATACATTCCTTTACCACCACCTTCAGATCCATTCTCAAGAATTAAAAAAAAGTTAGTGGAATTTATATGGAACAATAGGAAGGCTAGATTACGTCTGTCCTTACTATATTTACCATTTGATTGTGGAGGTCTGAAATGTCCAAACTTTGTTGTATTACTGGTCAGCACAATTGAGGTCTATGACATATTATTTTTCATCAAATGATCTCCCTCACTGGACTGAAATGGAATCGTACAATTTACCTTTACCTCTTCCCATATTCATATACTCAGACTCGGCAAAAAAATTACAGAAACAAGTTAAAAATCCATTTGTAAAGTATATGATCAAAATATGGTGTGAAACCAAAAAATATTTAAAAGAACCACACTTATTGTCACAATTTAGCCCAATATGGGGTAATCAATATTTTAAACCAGGGAGAGCGGATGCTGTATTTAAAGTATGGAATTTAAAAGGGATTCAAAAGATTCAAGACTTATATTTGTCATGTTCAGATAACATAATGTCTTTTGAAGAACTGAGGATCAAATTTAATCTTAATAGAACACATTTTTTAAAATATCTTCAGCTTAGGAACTTTATTCGATCAAATCAAAATAATGCTCTCATCCGACTTACTTATTCATCCTTGGAAAAAAATCTTGACGAAAGATAGTAAGAGAAAGGGTATTATTTCAGAGTTTTATAACTCATTGACATTATCCTCAAGTGAAAACTCACAGAAAAGACTGAATTATTGGAAAGACGACCTGCAAACTGAAATTTCAGAGGAACAATGGGAATTGGCTTGTACAGAAGCTCAAACCAAATCAATAAATGTACGTCTTAAATTGATACATTTTAAATGGTTAATGCGGATGTATGTTACACCGGTGGAGTTAAATAGATACGTGCACAAAATGTATGGAAAGTAAAGGAACCTTATTTCATTGTTTATGGGAATGTAGAAAAATTAGAATGTTTTGGGAAGAGGTGAGGGTAACAATTGAAAAAATAATTTCAAAACAAATCATATTGAATCCTAAATTGTTTTTGTTGGGTCTGCATCCAGAAAAGCATAACTTTAATAAGAGTGAAAGAGCATTCATAGACCTCAGTTTGCTTAATGCCAAAAAATGTATTGCACTATTGTGGAAAAAGACTCATAGACCAGATGTGACTCAGTGGTTAAGACAGATGTTAACAAACCTTCCACTAGAAAGAATAACATACATACTGAAATCAAAGGAAATTGTGTTTGAGAATATATGGAGACCTTTCATTGATTATGTAAAGAATTTAAACATAACTTTTGAAGAAGAAGGTGAATGATGTGTGTGGACCTTGTAAATTCCAAACTGGTGAATGTATATTATGTATACTTATGTAATGGATTGCCTAGACTAAACAGAGGAGCATTGTTGAAGACCTGCCTTTGTTAGTGGCTGTTGGTATTTTTAGTACTTTTTTTTAATTACTTTAGTGTTAGTGTTTGATTGTTTGTGTTATGTTTGTAAAAAAAAAAAAAAGTTTCAATAAAAAATATTGTGGAAAAAAAAGATGAATAGAATGTAGTCAGCTATGCTAACGATGCTTATATTACCAAAACAACTATAGCCACCACCATTAGCATCCGAGTGCTAATGGCGTCCGCTAGCAGATGCTAACGGCTAGCAAAAGGAACTTTATGGTGTAATGTACTGTTTAAAGTTACGTTCTATGCAATAAATATTGCAATAAGCATTGCAATAAATGTGTACCTGTGGGGGGAAAAAAAAGCAAAAAACAGCAGCTTTGTAAAATCATCAAAAAAGGTTGCATGGTATTTAGGTGGTCTGTAAACATTGAGAAACAATGGAAGCCTTATTTTATGAAGAAATCCAAGCTTGGCTACATTTTGCAAAACCACATTTGAAATCTCTCAAACACGTGTGGGAAAATGTGTTATGGTCCGATGAAACCAAGACTGAACTTTTTGGCCATAATTCCAAAAGATATATTTGATGCAAACGGCAACACTGCTCATCACCAAAACAACACCATACCTACAGTGAAGTATGGTGGTGGCAGCATCATGCTTTGGGGCTGTATTTCCTCAGCTGGAACTGGGGCTTTAGTCAAGGTGGAGGGAATTATGAACAGTTCCAAATACATACCAGTCAGTATTGGCACAAAACCTTCAGGCTTCTGCTAGAAAGCTGAAGATGAACAGGAACTTCTTCCTTCAGCATGACCATGACCCAAAGCACACATCCAAATCAACAAAAGAATAGCTTCACCAAAAGGAGATTATGGTTGTGGAATGGCCCAGCCAGAGTCCAGACGTGAATCTGATCGAACATCTGTGGGGTGATCTGAAGAGGGCTGTAAACAGGAGATGCCCTCGCAATCTGACAGATTTGGAGTGTTTTTGCAAAGAAGAGTGAGCAAATATTGCCACATAAAGATGTGCCACACTGATGGACTCCTAGCCAAAAAGACTGAGTGCTGTAATAAAAGCCAAAGGTGCTGCAACAAAGTATTAATGTAAGGGTGTGCATATTTATGCGGCCATGTTATTGTAAGTTTTTTCTTTTTCCCCTTAAAAGATTTTAGTTTGTTTTTCAATTGGGTCGTACAGGTTATAAATCACATTAATGGTGGAAAAAGTTTTGAAATGATTTATCTTGGTCTCATTTTTTTACATCACAAAAATTTGAATAGAGGTGTGTAAACTTTTGATATACACTGTATGCCTTGTAACGTTTTGGTATTTGTAAATGCTGAAAAAACAATAAATGGAATTAAGTATAAATGAATACTGAAGTTTTTAGAAACAACTGCACAATTACATTATTTTAGCCATCAGAAAAATGTGCATGCTGTACTTGGGTGTAATTTTGTTTGCATATTATACATATTATGTACCCACACACAAAAAATACTTAATTGTATGCTTGCATTATTGGACACGGAGAATGGATGCAAACCTTTCACTACAAACTTTGTTACAGCTCTGTGGCACACTCTAAACTCATTTTTGTTCCATGTGCAGCTAGCGTAAATAAGTTTCCCTAGCAAGGAGTGGAGGTGGAGGAACTTGGTAAATGACTTAATGTTCGGGATGGGCAACTTTGGTAGTGAGGGCCACAATTTTTTTCCTCCCGTCCCAAGGGCCAGATTTACATGCAAACCTTCTGGGGGGGTCTTCAAAGTCAAAAGTTTCACAATTATCAATCAATCTTTATTTCGGATAGATTAATAGTACAGATTAAAAGAAACAGAATAATATAAGAAAGGGGGAAAGAAAATCCAACAAGGTCATATTAGACAATAACTCCTCTGATTATACAGTTCAACATAAGTTATCCGAAATGGGTGATGGCTGAAGCTGCAGCTTATATTGCCTACCCATATTCCATCCAAGAATTCAAAAGAAAAACAAAACGAGAGCGATTACAATTCAGAACAAAGCTAAGACAAAATGTGACAAAAAAAAACTAAGCAACAACACAACGCAGACTGGATATGACAATCCTTATATGATTTTATATGTCATCTTGTATATATGTTTGGAGTATTTCTTCCTTTAGTTTTTGTTTAAATTGTCCAAGCGTTGTACATGATTTTAATTCAGGTCCAAAATTGTTCCATAATCTGACTCCTTGCACTGAAACACAGTGTTGCTTGGTGGTAGTTCTCACTGAAGGTTTTTGAAATATACATGTTCCTCTGAAATGATATTGTTTCTCCCTTATTTGGAACAGCTTTTGGATATTTGCGGGCAGTGATAGATTCTTCACTTTAAACATTATTACTGCAGTTTTAAAGTCAACCAGATCTTTCAACCTGAGAGCTTTTAATTTAAGAAAAAGTGGGTTTGTTGGTTCCCTGTAAGCGGCTTTATTATTCTAATAGCTCTCTTCTGAAGCATAAAGACTGGATATATATACTTGTCTCCATTAGACATCCGCATTGGACTGCCGCAGGCATGGGCAGCCCCTCACAGTACCAGTAAATATACAGGGAACAGACATCGAGATGGTGACATCCTATAAGTACCTGGGTATTCATCTGAACAATAAACTAGACTGGTCACACAATACTGATGCACTCTACAAGAAGGGACAGCGCAGGCTGTTCCTGCTGAGGAGACTCAGGTCTTTTGGTGTACAAGGGGCGCTGCTGAAGTCATTCTATGACACGGTGGTGGCATCAGCCATCACTTTTGGAGTGGTCTGCTGGGGCAGTGGCATTACTGCAGCCGATAGGAAGAGACTGAACAAACTGATTAAGAAAGCTAGCTCTGTCCTGGGGCAGCGCCTTGATCCGATGGAGGAGATAGGAGAGAGAAGGACGGTGGCTAAACTGTCATCTCTGCTGGAGTCCGAGTTCCACCCTATGCAGGACATACTGAATGCACTGAGGAGCTCATTTAGCAGCAGACTACATCATCCCAGGTGCACAACCGAGAGGTTTCGTAGGTCCTTCCTACCAACGGCTGTCAGACTGTACAACCTAAGCAGGGCTGCTCGCAGAGATAGCAAAAAGACGTAACAAACTAATAGTTTTTTGAATGCAAAAGATGCAATAGACTTACACAATGGTCCCCTCCGGCATACAACTAGGAACATACCGGTCGCTATGGAGGGTGAGAATATGTATGGGCACATAATCATACCATGTAGGATAACTAAGTAGACGGTTATGCTGTTTCATTCCATCTAGCAACAATGCTCTGCACTGTGTGTGTTTATATATTTGCATATTTATTCCATCTAGCTACAATGCTCAGCACTGGGTGTGTTTATATATTTATATATCTACATATTATTCCATCTAGCTACATTGCTCCGCACTGTGTGTGTTTATATACTTGCATATTTATTCCACCTAGCTGCAATGCTCCGTACTGTGGGTGTTTATATATTTACATATTTATTCCATCTAGCTACAATGCTCTGCACTGTGTGTTCATATATTCATATATTTATTCCATCCAGCTACAATGCTCTGCACTGTGTGTCTGTGTGTGTGTGTATATATATATATTTTATAGTAATACGTACATATGTTTATTAGCTGCTCTTGCTTGCTTGTTTTTTTTCTTGCCTTCTGATTGTTGCTCTGAGTGTTGCTATCCCTGTGCTGTTGCAATCCTGGAATTTCCCCGTTGTGGGACTAATAAAGGCTTATCTTATCTTATCTTATCTTATCTTATTAGAAACGCACCCCCCATACACATATGGTACAATGTGCATTAATGGTATTCCCAGTTTTTATTTTGTATATTTTGATTTAGAAATGGGAGGTCTGATTGCTAGGGTGTTTTGTTTTTCTTTCTAAGTACAGAATTCTGTGTACAGGCCACACCTTAAAATTTGAGTGTTGAGCAGAATCTCATACTCAGAGTCATGCTTGACTGAAATTTTGAGTTGTGGTGAATAGCCTATATAAGGCCAGTATAAAAAAACGCCAAAAGGTTTCATCCAGCTCGAAATGCCGAGACTCACGACGCAGCAGAGAGAACGTGCCATTGGCATGTTAAGGGCGGGTCTCAGTCATAGTGCAGTTGCCCGGCAAATGCGCTGTCATCGCACAACAATCAGTCGTCTGGGTGTCAGAGAGAATGAGACAGGCAGTGTTGCCGACCGACCACGCCCAGGACAGCCCAGAGTTACGACAGAAGCACAAGATCGCTACATCTGGTTACAGCACACAAGGGACAGATTTCGTACAGCTTCACAGACAGCACGTGAGACAAGGGGTAGAAGGGTGCGAGTGAGTGCCAATACCATCCGGCGCCGTCTGCATGCGAGAGAGATGCATGCACACATCCCTTATCGAGAGCCTATTTTGACACGTGCTGCCCGTCAAAACCGCCTACGTTGGGCTACACAACACAGGAGATGGCGCCAAAATGACATCACTGTTATGAATTGGCCTGCTTACTCCCCTGATTTGTCACCCATTGAGCATCTTTGGGACCAGCTTAAGACAGCTATTGCCCAACGTCAACCAGCTCCACGTACGCAGCGTGAACTCGTCCAGGCCGTACAGGAGGACTGGGAGAGGATCCCTCAGGACAGGATCATGAGGCTCGTCAGCTCCATGCGTCGTCGATGTACTGCTTGTGTGAATTCCAGAGGTGGACACACCCAGTATTGACTCATGACACTTCTGAATTTCGAGTGGTTGTATGCAATGCACTAAATAAACGTCTTAAATTGATCCAAATTTGTTCAAAATTAATTCACGTGGGGTTAATAAGTCCTTCTTCGATAATGTATTTCCTGGAATAAAACAAATAAATGTATCCCTGGTTATGCCCAGAAATCTGACCCGTGCGTTTTTAATGGAGGCAAGTATATGTTTGTTTTATATGTATTTCCCCATACTTCAGTACAATATGTCATGTATGGGAGTATTAATGAATGATACAAGGTATATAGTGTGGGTTGATTCAGCAAATATTTCACTCTGTGTAGTATTGCAATTGACTTGGATATTTTACCTTTAATATAATTAATATGTGACTTCCAACACAGTTTATTATCAATTATTACATCAAGAAATTTAGTTTCGGATACCCTTTCAATCTCTACACCATTTACACTGAGTTTAGATACTAAGTTGTTGTGATGGCTGTTAAAAACTATAAATTTTGTCTTACTTAAATTGAGCGTTAATTTGTTTGAATCAAACCACAGTTTAAGCTTTCCTAATTCCTTTCTGAGTGTATCCAAAAGTTGTTCCAAATTGCTTCCACTGCATAATAAATTAGTGTAATCGGCAAACAATATTAAATCCATTTTTTCTGAAACTTTACATATATCATTTATATACATATTGTGGTTCATATATCCATATCTGCATATGTATAGACACAGGGGGATGTTTTGTGATTGCATGTGTGGAATGACCTCACGTCTCAGAAGAGGACAATAGGTCTGGACCGCCTGCGGAGAACAACGAGGAGATGGAGGCGCGGCGGTGAAGACCTGAAAAGACTTCCTGACCCCCTGGGGTCAGGCGAAGGAACGGGAGGACATCGGAAGAAGACATTGGATGATTAGAAGGATATGACAAGGATGTGTGATGTTGGCTTTTGTTGTGTGGTGTATAAGTATGGGGGTCTGACTGTGATCAGTCTCTTTCTGCTTTCTGCTTCCGGTGAGGCATGTTGGGGATGTGAAGCCGACATTAAAGCTGAATTATAAAATCACTCAGCATCTTCATTTCACACTCCCCACATTGGTGACCAGACGTGAGAATGGATGAACGGCGTTCCCCCGTTGCAGACTCGTCGGAGGTGGCCCGAGCAAGCGCCGTCGCCATCAAGCTCCCAGAATTCTGGCAGAACGACCCGAACTCGTGGTTCAAACAGGCTGAGGCACAGTTCGCGCTCACAGGGGTGACGGCAGACGAAACCAAGTTCTACCACGTCATCGCCAGGCTCGACGCCGCCACAGCACAATGCATGCGGAGCGTGATACAGCAGCCGCCCGCCAGCGACAAATACGAGGAGCTGAAAGCTACTCTCATCGAGAGCTTCGTGCCCTCGGCCAAGGAAAGGGCCAAGAGACTACTGGCGATGTATGGCCAAGGATGGCGCAGACCGATGGCCCTGATGGAAGACATGCTTCAGCTGAGGGAGGCAGACAACGACAGCTTCCTCTTTCAGCACATCTTCCTCAGCAATCTTCCGGCGCACATGAGAGGGACTCTGGCCAGCACGCGTTGTAAGACCCAGCAGGATTTCCGCGCGCTAGCCCGGGAAGCACAGCGGCTCCTCAACTCCGGCGGCGAGCAGATGGCCACAGCAGCAGCGGCGGACTTCGGTGCGGAAGCCCAGGGCATCGAGGAGCCGGAGACAGCGGAGCAAATCCCCCCCACCATGGCAGCGACGCGGCCGCAACGCAACAGACGAGATGACCTCTGTTACTACCACCGGCGATTCGCTGAGAGGGCATACAAGTGTGTGCCACTGTGCAGTTTCAAGAGCTCGGGAAACTCCAAAAGCCGGGAACCGTTAGCAGTTACGGCTCTTGGCGAGGCCAACAAGCTGCTCTACATCACTGATGAAGGCTCCAGGCGACAGTTCCTCATAGACACCGGAGCTCAGGTGAGCTTCATCACTCCGACCTACGCTGACCGAGTGGCTGGACCCCGCGGCAACGGGGCAACGGTGGCGAACGGCTCGAACATCAGCACTTATGGTGAAAGGACCTTGTCTCTGTCCTTACACGGCCGCACTTATGAGTGGACTTTTATCATAGCGGCGGTGAGTTTCAACATGTTAGGTGCTGATTTCTTATGTTCACATGGGTTGTTAGTTGATCTTGCAAACAGACGCTTAATCAATGCACTGTCATTCTCTTCTATCCCCTGTGCAGCTCGAGTGTCCCCACCACCCGTGCAGGCCAACGTCGCCACAGCAGGAGGTAAGTTTGACAAACTCCTCACCCAATTTCCAGCACTCACAGTTCCCAAATTTTCGGCAACAGTAGCGAGACACAGGGTGGAGCACTTCATCCCCACAAAGGGCCCCCCTGTCTTCGCTAAAGCTCGGCGCTTAGACGCGGCCAAGCTCGCCATAGCACGCGACGAGTTCGCCAGCCTGGAAAAGCTGGGCATTATTCGGCGCTCGAAAAGCCCATGGGCTTCGCCACTGCATATGGTCCCGAAAGCCGACGGCTCCTGGAGACCTTGCGGCGATTATCGCAGATTAAACAATGCTACAGCGCATGACCGCTACCCAATCCCTCACATCCAGGATTCTTCACTACATCTGGCGGGTGCGCGTATTTTTTCTAAAATAGACCTGGTCCGCGGCTACCACCAAGTCCCAGTCCGACCTGAGGACGTCCCTAAAACGGCCGTAATAACCCCTTTTGGTCTTTTTGAGTTTCTGCGCATGGCTTTTGGCCTTAAAGGCGCGGCACAAACGTTTCAGCGTATGATGGACGCTGTGTTACGCGATCTTCCTTTCGTGTTTGTCTACCTCGACGATATTTTAGTCGCCAGCACGTCTGAGGAGGAACACGAAAATCACCTCACTACAGTTTTTCAGAGGTTGGAAGAACATGGGTTAATAATTAATCCAGCCAAGTGCCGATTCGGCGTGGCGCAGATTGATTTTTTGGGACACCGCGTTTCCCCAGAAGGGGCAGTCCCATTGCCTGACAAGGTGTGCGCAGTGACAAATTTTCCCCGACCACAAACGGTCAGATCGCTGCAAGAATTTCTGGGAATGGTAAATTTTTACAACCGTTTCCTCCCCCGCGCAGCTCAGCTCATGCAGCCATTACATGCCGCGCTTAGAATGCAAAAGCCCTCAAACGCGGTCGCATGGTCCCCGGAGCGGGAACGCGCGTTCGCGGAAGTAAAAAGAGCCCTGGCTGACGCCGCGCTTTTGGCCCACCCCGACCCCTCGGCCCGCATAGCGCTTACCACAGACGCATCAAATTTGGCCATAGGGGCGGTCGTGGAGCAGCACGTTGACGGGGTTTGGCAACCGCTAGCATTTTTTAGCAAATCCTTAAACGAAACCGAGTGCAAATACAGCACATTTGACGGAGAGCTGTTAGTGCTTCATTTGGCCATCCGCCATTTCCAGTTCTGGCTGGAAGGTCGGCGTTTCATGGCTTTTGTCGACCATAAACCGCTCACTTTTGTGATGTCTAAAATCTCAGAACCTTGGTCGGGCCGGCAACAAAGGCAGCTGGCTGCAATCGCGGAATTTACCACAGACATTCGGCACGTAGCGGGCAAACTCAACGTGGTGGCAGATTGCCTCTCCCGCACCGTGACATCGTCAGGGCACGTGGAGGCAGATCATACTACCACAGCCGCAGGGCGCGAGACCAACACGGAAGCGTACGCGGCCCCAGTTCATGTAGGGATAGATTACGCAGCCATGGCAGCAGAACAGGGTAGTGACGCGGACGTGCACGCACTCCAGTCTGGACCAACAGGGTTAAGGCTGGAGAGCAGGGGTTTGCGTGATGGTGTGCCCCCCTTAATCTGCGACGTGTCAACCGGGCGACCTCGCCCGGTAGTCCCGGCCGCGTGGCGCCGCCGCGTTTTTGATTCGGTTCACTCCCTGGCGCACCCAGGAGTGCGCGCTTCGGTAAAAATGGTGGTGGAAAAGTTTGTTTGGCCGGGCCTGCGCAAGCACGTAAAGGAGTGGGCAAGAACATGCATGTCTTGCCAACGTGCCAAAATTCACAAGCACACGAAAGCTCCTTTAGAACCATTCCGAATCCCGGCCAGAAGGTTTGACCATGTGCATGTCGACCTCGTGGGCCCCCTACCGTCGTTGCAGGGGTTCACACATCTTTTAACAATGGTGGACCGAACCACACGTTGGCCAGAAGCGGTCCCGCTGACGTCAACTACGGCCGCAGAGGTGGCTTGCGTTTTTTTAACGACCTGGGTAGCGCGTTTCGGAGTCCCGTCGGACATCACGTCCGATAGGGGGCCTCAGTTTGTCTCAGAGCTCTGGTCTGCGATGGCCAGCAGCTTAGGGGCGACAATCCATCGCACTACCGCGTATCACCCACAGGCTAATGGTTTATGCGAGCGTTTTCATAGGTCTTTGAAGGCTGCCCTCAGAGCGTCACTAACGGATACAGATTGGGTTAACAAACCGTGGGTTTTATTGGGGTTGTGTTCTGCGCCCAAGGAGGATCTAGACGCCTCCCCAGCAGAATAAGTTTTTGCTCAACCTCTCAGGCTCCCCGGTGAATTCTTAGAACATCCTGAGCCGGGGCGCCTCCCAGCTCTGAGGCCACTAAGCAGCACAGGAGCGGACATGCTCCCGGGCCCAGTTCATTACACCTTTCTGCGGGTTTTTGTTCCCCAGGCTTTAAAAAATGCCGAGTTCGTTTTTGTTAGGCACGAGGCTTTAAAGCCAACCCTCCGCCCACCATATGATGGTCCATATAGAGTTCTGGAACCTGGAGATAAGCATTTTGTGCTGGATTTGGGGGACAGAAAAGAGATGGTCAGCATTGACAGACTCAAGCCTGCCTTCATGTTGAGTGACGAGCCTGTGCGGGTGGCGAGAGCACCTCGACGTGGTAGACCCCCCAAGGGACACGTCCCAGCCCCCCCGCAGGGATCAAATAACCACTCTTTTCCTCAAGCTGCAGATTCCTTACAAGACAGCGCCGCTGGGACGCCGAGGCAGGCGTACAGCAGATTTGGAAGACGGTTGAAACCCAGACGACACACAGACTGATGTGAATGTGATAATGTGTTTTAAGATATGCTGTCGGGGTTATCATGGCAGTTTTAAGGCGGACATGGGGCATAGACTGTACCGTTACTGTTATCACTGTGTTTTTAACGTGATCAACTTGTATAGTTATGCCAGTGATGTCACCATATTCTGTGAACCTACATATATTGTCCTTTTCTTAGACGTTTGGGGGGGGGGGGCTGTGGTTCATATATCCATATCTGCATATGTATAGACACAGGGGGATGTTTTGTGATTGCATGTGTGGAATGACCTCACGTCTCAGAAGAGGACAATAGGTCTGGACCGCCTGCGGAGAACGACAAGGAGATGGAGGCGTGGCGGTGAAGACCTGAAAAGACTTCCCGACCCCCTGGGGTCAGGCGAAGGAACGGGAGGACATCGGAAGAAGACATTGGATGATTAGAAGGATATGACAAGGATGTGTGATGTTGGCTTTTGTTGTGTGGTGTATAAGTATGGGGGTCTGACTGCGATCAGTCTCTTTCTGCTTTCTGCTTCGGGTGAGACATGTTGGGGATGTGAAGCCGACATTAAAGCTGAATTATAAAATCACTCAGCGTCTTCATTTCACGCTCCCCACACATATTGAATAACAGTGGCCCCAAAACTGAACCCTGTGGGACTCCACAAGTAACCTTCAGTAACTGTGAGTTTTTGTTACCAACACATGCGTACTGATATCTATTCTTTAAGTAACTACATAACCAGGACAGTGCTACCCCCCTAATACCACAATTTTGTAGTTTCTTTAATAATAAATTATGATCCACTGTATCAAATGCTTTTTTGAGATCCAGGAATACCCCAACTGAATACTCTTTATTTTCAACGGCAGTTGATATTTTTTCTATAAATTCCATTAGAGCAAATACAGTTGTCCTCTTGTGGCTGAACCCATATTGCTGCTCACACAATAAATTATTCTTCAGTATGAAGTTGTCAATTCTCCCATAGAATATTTTTTCAAGTATCTTGGAAAATTGCGGCAATAGTGAAATTGGTCTATAGTTTGAAAGTTCCCCTCTGTCACCCGTCTTGTATATCGGAATTACTTTAGCTATTTTCTGTGTATTTTATTTATTTCTGTGAGGGCAGCCCCTCACAGTACCAGTAAATATACAGGGAACAGACATCGAGATGGTGACATCCTATAAGTACCTGGGTATTCATCTGAACAATAAACTAGACTGGTCACACAATACTGATGCACTCTACAAGAAGGGACAGCGCAGGCTGTTCCTGCTGAGGAGACTCAGGTCTTTTGGTGTACAAGGGGCGCTGCTGAAGTCATTCTATGACACGGTGGTGGCATCAGCCATCACTTTTGGAGTGGTCTGCTGGGGCAGTGGCATTACTGCAGCCGATAGGAAGAGACTGAACAAACTGATTAAGAAAGCTAGCTCTGTCCTGGGGCAGCGCCTTGATCCGATGGAGGAGATAGGAGAGAGAAGGACGGTGGCTAAACTGTCATCTCTGCTGGAGTCCGAGTTCCACCCTATGCAGGACATACTGAATGCACTGAGGAGCTCATTTAGCAGCAGACTACATCATCCCAGGTGCACAACCGAGAGGTTTCGTAGGTCCTTCCTACCAACGGCTGTCAGACTGTACAACCTAAGCAGGGCTGCTCGCAGAGATAGCAAAAAGACGTAACAAACTAATAGTTTTTTGAATGCAAAAGATGCAATAGACTTACACAATGGTCCCCTCCGGCATACAACTAGGAACTTACCGGTCGCTATGGAGGGTGAGAATATGTATGGGCACATAATCATACCATGTAGGATAACTAAGTAGACGGTTATGCTGTTTCATTCCATCTAGCAACAATGCTCTGCACTGTGTGTGTTTATATATTTACATATTTATTCCATCTAGCTACAATGCTCAGCACTGGGTGTGTTTATATATTTATATATCTACATATTATTCCATCTAGCTACATTGCTCCGCACTGTGTGTGTTTATATACTTGCATATTTATTCCACCTAGCTGCAATGCTCCGTACTGTGGGTGTTTATATATTTACATATTTATTCCATCTAGCTATAATGCTCTGCACTGTGTGTTCATATATTCATATATTTATTCCATCCAGCTACAATGCTCTGCACTGTGTGTCTGTGTGTGTGTGTATATATATATATTTTATAGTAATACGTACATATGTATATTAGCTGCTCTTGCTTGCTTGTTTTTTTTTTATTGTTGCTCTGAGTGTTGCTATCCCTGTGCTGTTGCAATCCTGGAATTTCCCAGTTGTGGGACTAATAAAGGCTTATCTTATCTTATCTTATCTTATCTTATCTTATTTTCATTGCATTGGGAAATATACCTGTTTGGAGAGACAGGTTACAGATATACGTCAGTGGTTTCACTAAGCATTCAATAATAGTTTTGACTAAGAGCATGCCAGTACCATCACAGTCCGTAGATGTTTTACTTAGATGTTTTACTTTTAAATGATTTAACAATTTCAATGACCTCTCTCTCGTCTGTGTTCTTTATGAAAATGGAGTCTTTTATAGCAGTGTTTTTGCTTATTGTATCACCTGTGGGTGCCGTAATGGGTATTTCTCGAGCCAAATTAGGACCAGTGTTAACAAAAAAGTTATTAAATTCATCTGCAGGTGAAGCTGCATTCACACTCTGAGTCGTTTTATTATTTTTTGAAAAATTGGTTGGGTAGCTTGTATTTCTGTTTTTATTTCCAAGAATATTGTTGAGTATTGTCCATGTATTTTTAATATTGTCTGTTTTTTTCCAGTTCTTTACTGTAATAGTCTCTTTTACTACATCTTATTATATATGTTAACTTATTTTTGTATGTTTTATACCGCTGCTCTGCTTCTTTTGTCCTTTTCTTTAGGAAAGCTTTATATAATAAATTTTTCTTTTTACATGCCTTTTGTAATCCTTTGGTTAACCATGGCTTATCGGCAAATTTATGTTTAAGCTTTTTCTTTACTAATGGACATTTTTTTTCATAAAGAGTGGTTACAATGTTCATGAATGTGTCATAGGCTTCATTTACATCTGATACATAGACTTTTGTCCAGTCTTGCTTCAGCAAGTCTTCTTTAAAAGAACTGATTGCATTTTGTGATTTGTATCTGAACGATTTTAAAATTTTTTCTGTATTGGCCCCCGTGTGGCCATGGATAAGTGCAAAGGTTGGCAAATGGTCACTTATAAACAGGTTGTCAATAAGTGTAGCAGTGTGAACTGTGATTCTACTGGGATGCGTTATTGTGGGATATAGACTCATGCTGTACATAGAATTCATGAACTCTGTAATTACATTTTGTTGATATGGATTTAGTAAATCAATATTGAAATCTCCACAAATTACTACTATTTTCTTACTAGTAATATTATTGTACAGCTCGACTAATTTATCTCTGAATGTCTCAATGCAAGTTCCCGGAGTTCTATATATACAACTTATAATTAGATTTTTTGTTTCATCTTGGTCAATCTCAACAGTAACACATTCCAAAATCCCTGGTAGTGCAAAGGACATTCCATTTACAAGCTTACTCCTATACAGGTCATCAATATACAGTGCAACACCACCACCCTTTTTTTGAGATCTGTTAACCACTTGCGCTCCATTGTTCCGCGGGCGGGCAAGTCTCTGCGTCCTAGGGCGCACTCGTGCGCGCTCGGACGCATGACGCATGATACACTGATGATGGTGCAGATGAAGATGGTGCTGGCCTCCAAGCGCCACTGAAAAAAAAAGCTGCAGACACAGAACAGATTAGTTCATCTGATTGACCTGTCATTCGACTAATAAGAGCCTTGAATTGGGTTTCTGAAACCATGAAGAGCCAATGAATGAAAATCTAGCCAGAAGGACCCGCCTCCCAACGGCTGCGAGCCAATTGAAGCACAGAAGTTCGCTGAGCTGTTGTCTAAAGCTGGGTGAAGAGAGACTGCTTCAGCAGCCACAGGCAGTGGTTTATTTATTTTATTTAATTCCAGCAGAGTGTTTAGGATTATCTTCCGTCATCATAGACCGACGGAGGCCGACGACAAAGGTCGTAAATCATTCACCAAAACCGCAATATTGGAATTATGTTTTGATCGGGATCCACGAGCGGACCAGCGTCGCGTTCGTCTGACAATGGGGAAGAGAAGTTCGCCAGGACTCTGCTGCTGTGAAGAGGTAAGGTGTTACAAGCTAAATTATTATTTCTCCCTGAAAACTGTAATCCAAAAATGACTTTTGACCGATCGGTAAATTACAACTGTACGGCGCACGTACTTCGTGCGCCGCGATAAACGGTTCATTTGCCGTGTTCGGACCGTGAACGCCCCCCCCCCCCCGCTGCAGAAGAGGAGCGGGGGGTGGGGGGGCGTTCACAGTCCGAACGCCCCCGGTCCGCGGGGGGGGAAGCCGCGCTGACTGCGCAGCGGTCGTCACATAGACATGAGTCTATTCCTTCATGTAGCGATGGCCGTCCTCTGTAGCGAGGGGGGGGGCCACCCCCCCCACCCCACACACACACACACACACAGTAGCGAGGGGGGGGGAGCCGCTGTGACAGCGTTGCTGTGGAAACATGCAATGAGTGTAATCCGTCATGTAGCGAGGGCCGAACTCCGTCCTTGGTAGCGGGGGGGGGGGGACGACCCCCCCCACCACACACACAGACACAGCCCTGAGTGTGACCTTTCATTAGAGCCTAAAATGAAGCTTCTACATTGAATTATTCAAAAGTTACAGACGTTTTTCCAAACTGTGCCATTTGGCACAGTTCCAAAACGCCTGGGAACAACCTGAGAACAAAGTTGTGTAAAATATTCATTTTTTGTGGTATTGTTACAAAATTTGGACCTCAGCTGGATAACACTTGGTTCTACATTTCTGTTGCATTTTCCAGCCGGATCGGACAGCTGTGTGTTATTTACAAGCATTTGTATCCAAAAAAACACCGTGGCCAAATTTATTTTCTTCAAGTTCAGTATGTTTAGATGACTGTAACTCAGTGACCGGAGCACGTAGAGGGATCATGTTTTTTTTCCCAAAAAATTCAAAGTGTTTTCTTTTAAATGAGACCAACCCCATGAAGATGCTGCAAAGGGTTGAAGAACAGCTTTCGATTTACTTTGGGCACGTTATTTTTTTGGCATTTTTAGGAAAATTGCCCGGAGTGCAAGGGGTTAATATGAAACATCTGATATCCCTCTGTTGCCATCAGGGGAGCCTGCTCTTCATTAATCCAAGTTTCAGAGACTGCGATAGCTGTAAATTTTCTGTCTAGCTGTTTTAAATAGTCCTGAATCTGTGGAAAGTTTTTAAGACTTCTGCTGTTGAAGTGTATTATTGATAGTTTACCATCTAGTTGCAGTTGACTTTTGAATTGCTTTTCAGTGTAATATTCACAATGATTTTGAATATTATTGAAAAAGTGGTTATCAGGATCAGTATCATTTTCCATCTCTTGTAGTTTATGTTCGGCATAATGGCATATTTTCAGAGTTTGAATTTCCTCACTCTGTGAAATGACTTCCTTCAACTGGGGATAATTGATGTCTACTCAAGTCAGTCATAAGTTTTTTTGTTTGTTTTGTTTAGGTTTGTTTTTTTTTTTTTTTTAAGTACATTGACATGGTATGTCAAAAGAACTATTCTTGCCGTGTGTGTGGATATGGATTTTTATAGTCTCTTAATTTTCTTAATCAGTGTTCATCTGTATTTAAGTCAGTACTTTTTCAATTAAAACTGAAAATGAAAATAAAAGCTGCTCAGTGTTTTCTAATATTAGATTTAAAATTACTGGTAAAGTTATATCATGACCTAATTTTTAAAACTCTCCATCAAGATGATGAGCAAAAAGAAATTCCGGACAGTAATTAACAAAAAAGCCAAGAAGAAAAGGAAATATGGCGATGAAGAAAAATGTTTTTAAAGGGCCTATATCATGCGAAATTGACTTTTTTGAGCTTTTAAGCATGTTATAATGTTAATTCTTCACCAAAAACACCCCCAAAGTGGTATTTTGCTCCATTCACGCATCTCTGAGTATTCCTCCTCAACCCTGCTTTCTGAGCTGCTGCTCCGCCCTGTCCCTGATAATGACTGGGTCCCCACGTTCATACGTATGAACGTGGGTGAGCTGCCCACTCCAGGAAGTGCCTGTGCTGCCAGCACCGCCCCCAGGCTAACGCACACACCCACTTTCTCCGCGCAGCTAATGGAGCGGTGATCGGCAAAACTCTTTCACTTTAGCATTGACGCTGTGAAGAGGTAGTTCCTCTCGCACCTAATCTGCTCAGTGACAACAACTGTTTGCTTTTTTACGTAAGACAATGTCTTCTAAGTTTCCGTGGGCGGAACCCAGTGACACGCTGCAGCAGCCGACTCAGGGGTTATGACATGAAATGGGCGGCAGCCACAAGAAGGACGAGGCGGAGCCAGAGATCGAGGCATCTTACTTCCGGGTTGGAAAAGTAGCTCGCGAAAATAACTCGTATTTCATAAGAAATTCATTCTCCAGTGTACCAAAGGTAATATACTATCACATACATACATATAGTTTACTCTGAAAGGCTTAAAATAGCATGATTTAGGCCCTTTAAAATATTGGAAGAATATAACCAAAGTAAAAAAATAGTTTTACTGATGAATAGGCTACATTTCTGGTTTAAATTAGCTTCTTTTTTGCAAATCTATATTTTATTTTGGTCTTAGATGTGCAAGCTTCTACTGATAAATTTGCGTCTTTTAATTGAAAAATTTATAACTTTTTAGCTGTGCTGGGTTTTTTCTATATTAGTGAGTTTTTCTGTCGTAAATTTGTTGTTTATATAAATTTGCCTTGCAGTTTGAAACTTGTTACTGTAAATACTCCTCAGTGAGGAGCTGTAGTATATGTTTAAAAGCAGCATACTCTGTATATTTACTGCTGTTCACAGCCTATTAATGCGGTCCCAGCATGCAACACATACATACCTTAAAAGACGTACTCCAGGGCGCACTGTTCCCTCCATCTGTGGCTCCCTCACTCTTGCTCAACCACTTGCATGGAGTAGCACTTGGGTTTCAATTAGCGCTCCCTCTGCTGGTGGACTCTATAACTGCATTTAAGAATGCAGTTCCAATACATTCAAACAAGATATATAAATAATTTTTGGAAATAGCCTGGCAGGCTGCAGTGGATAGATGGCGTTGGGGGCTGCATGCTGCCCACAGGCCGCCAGTTGCCCATCCCTGACTTATGTGGAAAAGTCATTTATTAGTCCCATTGTGGGACTAATAAAGTCTCATCTTCAGAGCTCAGAGCTACCTGTTGCAGTTGTCATCTAAAAAGAATGAGATCATATTTGAATATCACACATTTTTAGCTAGGTTTTCGTGGTTAAAAACATTAAGCTAGGGGTGCTGGCATTGCACCAATATTTTACTACTCCTAATAATAAGCTAATATTGCCATCGCTAACAAAGGTCCTGTTGTTTGGGAAGCGGGTGCACTTCGTAGACGGCTGAACACATTGTAGTCTTGTAATTTTATCCCATGCTGCTTCGTGATGTTTCAACATGTTGTTTGTGTTTAAATTTGTATAAAACAACAGATTGGCAGCTTCTGCCTCCTGCTCTACCATGATCCCGCCGTAGCCATAGCAACGGCTCTGCATGGCAGTATGTCACATCATGATGCCTGCTGTTTTGTACACCCCCCCCCCCCATTAAAACATAAATGTGACCTGTGCTGGCAAAATGAGTCGGAATGCACACCGCATCATTACGAGCTACAGGCACGAGAAGTCATAAATCATGACTCTCTTTGTTTGCTAGTGGCAAGTTCCGGAGAAAACCCACATGAGTGCCTGGTATCATTGTAAAGCTTAGAAATCGTACTTTCTAAAATTACATATGTTTTGGTGGAAGATGTAACTCCCGACTGATCGAACGCAAGTTTTAACCTTTTGAGTGTGAGATTTTGCATGCCCCTAGTGGCAGAGCGCGACGCTGTGCCTGTCATCTCATTCTGACATGATCGGCTCCATTGAGGATTTGTACTGATTTGTACAGATCTGCCAGTTTCAGAAGGTGGCAGACATCCGTTGGAGGACTCAATGGATGACACGTAATACACCAAAGAAGAAGAACTCCTCTTTTGTTTTCCTGTATTCCCTTCTTTTAGCTCAGAAAGCTAATATGCCCACGATCGGTCATCGTCACCGTCACTTAGTCGGCTTTGTACACGGAAAATAGCCCCAGGATGCAAGCGAAATTGATGTGGGATAATCATAAGACTTTGTAAATGTGGTAGAGACCATAAATGACTGACAGAGCGCAAAATAATGACCACGATGGGTGAAAATGCAGCGACCAAGCCAGCCAGCCAGCCAGCCCCCCTTTGTCAAAAGTGAGGAATTTGTTTTATTTTTTTAATATTGTACTGATTTCTTGTTCATATACTTTGAAGATAAGATGGTGAGGTACCTCTGTACAAAAAACAGTGTCAAAAGACTGAACCATTCTTTGTGTATATATGTCCAAAGTCCAGTTTTGAGTGTTAGGGAATTTAAAGAGGTGCTGTGACATTATGCAAATTAGATGCATAAATTTATTCCCATCTGAAACTTTGGATCATATTTTACATCTTTCTCATTGACAGTAAGCCATTGTCTCTTACCACTTTCAAGTTATATCCTTGGAAATCTGAACTATTTTATTGACAAAAAATATTTACCACTCTTGACCACTAGGGGTTATGTCACAATTCGGCGACAGACACACTCAGAATTAAACCTAGCCAAAATATAAACAAATTGGCTTTTTCTGGGTCCGTTTTTGCACACTTCTACAAATTAAATATCATTTTGAAGGTCTTTCAATCCAGAATATGGAAAAAAAACGTTACCTCAGTGTTGATAATTTCCTCAAAGTGACTCATTTTGCCAGCATGGGTCACAAATTAACTGTGGTTTATAACATCTTTGGAAAGCTGAGTTCAGTTTCTCTGACCACACCCAGTCCTGATTTCTGCCACACCTGTTCTCAATCAAGAAATCACCAAAATAAGACCTGCCTGACGAAGTGAAGTAGACCAAAAGATCCTCAAAAGTTAGACGACATGCTGCAATCCAAAGAAATTCAGGAACAAATGAGAAACAAAGTAATTGAGCTCTATCAATCTGGACAAGGATATAAAGCCATTTCTAAAGCTTTGGGACTCCAGCAAGCTACAGTGAAAGCCATTATCCACAAATGGTGAAAACATGGAACAGTGGTGAACCTTCCCAGGAGTGGTCGGCCAACCAAAATTACCCCAAGAGTGCAGCAACGACTCATCCAAGAGGTCACAAAAGACCCCACAACAGCATCCAAAGAACTGCAGGCCTCACTTGCCTCAGTTAAGGTAAGTGTTCATGACTCCCATCATAAGAAGGAGACTGCAAAACTGGCCTGCATGGCAGAGTTCCAAGACAGAAACCACTGCTGAGCAAAAAACATAAAGGCTTGTCTCAGTTTTGCCAGAAAACATCTTGATTATCCCCAAGACTTTTGGGAAAATACTATGTGCACTGACGAGACAAAAGTTGAACTTTCTGAAAGGTGTGTGTCCCATTACATCCGGTGTAAAAGTAACACTGCATTTCAGAAAAGGAACATCATATCAACAGTACAATATGGTGGCAGTTGTGTGATGGTCTGGGGCTGTTTTGCTGCTTCAGGACCTGGAAGACTTGCTGTGGTAAATGGAACCTTGAATTCTGCTGTCTACCACAATATCCTGAAGAATGTCCGGCCATCTGTTTGTGACCTCAAGCTGAAGCACACTTGGGTTCTGCAGCAGGACAATGATCCAAAACACACCAGCAAGTCCACTTCTGAATGGCTTAAGAAAACAAAATGAAGACTTTGTGGAGTGGCCTAGTCAAAGACCTGACCTGAAGCTGATTGAGATGCTGTGGCATGACCTTAAAAAGGTGGTTCATGCTTGAAAACCCTCCAATGTGGCTGAATTCCAACAATTCTGCAAAAATGAGTGGGCCAAAATTCCTCCACAGCACTGTAAAAGACTCATGTCCAGTTATTGCAAATGCTTGATTGCAGTTGTTGCTGCGAAGGGTGGCGCAACCAGTTATTAGGTTTAGGGGGCAATCCCTTTTTCACACAGGGCCATGTAGGTTTGGATTTTTTTTTACCCTTAATAATAAACACCTTCATTTAAAAACTGCATTTTGTTTTTACTTGTTATTTTTGTCTAATATTTAAATTGGTTTGATGATCTGAAACATTTAAGTGTGACAAACATACAAAAAAAAAAGAGAGCGAAATCAGGAAGGGGGCAAACACTTTTTTACACCACTATACATACTTTTCCACATAAGTCTAATCTAGCCACATAATCTAGCTACCTAAACAGACTCACCACACCATGCAAACTAATGTGCCATGTTTGGCCCACAGGCCATATGTGTGACACCCTTGAACTAGACTGTAAAAATAGCTTCCGTCGCCTGGTAGAGCTTCCTCTTTCTCTTTCGCACTTGTTACGGGGTGACCCGTGCCCTGTAAAATGTCTTTTGGGTTAGCCAACAGCACACTAAAAGATCCTTAATTTTCTTTGTACATCATGCCAGCCAATTGGGGGTTTAATTGTTTGTTTGTTGGGCTAATTGCTTTAAGATATTGGTGTCACACTTCTTCAGTGCAACAGTGAGGAATACAGTGCTGTAAAAAAGTATTTCCCCCCTTCCTGATTTCTTATACAGTATTTTTGCATATTTGTTTACACCTTAAATGTTTAAGATCCATCCATCCATCTTCTACCGCTTTTCCGGAGGTCCAGGTCGCGGAGGCAGCAGTTAAAGCAGAGAAGCCCAGACTTCCCTCTCCCCAGCCACCTGCTCCAGCTCTTCAGAGAGGATACCAAGGCGTTCCCAGACCAGCTGGGAGACATAGTCTCTCCACCGAGTCCTGGGTCTGCCCTGGGGTCTCCTCCCAGTGGGACATGCCCAAAACACCTCAAGTGTGAGGCGTCGAGAACGCATCCTAATCAGATGCCCATACCACCTCAACTGACTCTTTTCAATGTGGAGGAGCAGCAGTTCTACTCTGAGCCTCTCCCGGATGACTGAGCACCTCACCCTATCTCTGAGGGTGAGTCCAGCAATCCTACGGAGAAAGCTTATCTCAGCCGCTTGTATCCACGATCTCGTTCTTTTGGTCATTACCCAAAGCTTGTGACTATAGGTGAGAGTAGGAACGTAGATTGACTGGTAAATTGACAGCTTTGCTTTAGAACTACGCTCCCTCTTCACCACAACAGACCGGTACAACGTCCGCATCACTGCAGATGCTGCTCCGATCCGTCTGTCAATCTCTCGCTCCATTTTCCCCTCACTCGTGAATAAGACCCCAAGATACTTAAACTCCTCCACTTGGGGCAGGAACCTGTCCCCAACCCAGAGATGACAATCCCACCTTTTTCCAGCTGAGGACCATGGACTCGGACTTGGAGGTGCTGATTCTCATCCCAGCCGCTTCACACTCAGCGGCAAACCGTCCCAGCAAGAGCTGTAGGTCATTGCTGGATGAAGCCAACAGGACAACATCATCTGCAAACAACAGAAATAAGATCCTGTGGTCACCAAGCATGACACCCTCCACTCCCTGGCTGCGCCTAGAAATCCTGTCCATAAAAATTATGTTATATTATTATGTTTAAGATCATCAAACAAATTTTAATATTAGACAAATATAACCTGAGTAAAATGCAGTTTTTAGATGATGATTTCATTTATTAAGGGAATAAAATCAGAATCAGAATCAACTTTATTGCCAAGTATGCTTACACATACAAGGAATTTCACTTATCACTAGGTGCGCTCGTGTTAAGCGCTCCCTAATGACGCGGCAGCCATACAAGGCGCCTCATACAGTGGGGGGTAAAGAGGGGGAGGGGGAGACACATTGGGCAGAGAGAAAAAACATAGTTATCAAAATATAGCTCGAATGAGCGAGATTGTGATCACATAGAAAAAAAAACTCTAATTGCACACTAGCAGACAATACAGATCCACACATTAACAAAGCAAGAGAGAGACCAGTGTGTGTATGTCAGTCATATGATATCAGTGTGAGTGCAGTGTGTGAAGTATCAGTTACTGGTGGACAACAAAAATCGTCTCTTAGGCAACGGCTAGATGTTATGTCCTTAGTGTCCTAAACATAGATAACATGTCCACAGAGTTCATCTCTCAGTTCATGCCAGATGGTAAAATTCCATGTTAGTCACATGGCTGTCCTTGGAGAGTTCAGATTGTTGCACATCAGCAATTGTTTGGGTTAAAGAGAAGCAAGCCAAAACTCCCTTCTGCTTTATCTCTTCTCCTGGAGGAATGAGTCTCCCAAGGACGCCGAATCAAGGCCTGATGAGCACAGTTCACTTAGAGCATAAAAATTTCCTCTCTCATGCGATTCTGTGCATCACACATTCACAGGCTTTAAAATCATTCCCTGGAGAGCACCCAGCGACTCCGAGATGTTTCCTACCTTCTGATTCAGTTCGCCATTGCCGCTATCAGAGCTCTCCCCAGCTGGTCGAAATTGTCGAAGGAGCTACGCCGGGTCCGCATTTTGACCAGCTCTTCCAACTTCTTTAATTTCCGATACACCAGGAAACTCCAGAGCCAAACAGTAGAATCCTGTGATCATAAGCGAAACAGATAGCTGTCTTCCACATCTTCAATCGAATCACACAGACACATGAGTTTCCAATTGCCCCATGAGTCTCCCCACTTGGGCTCCCCCTGGCCCGATCTTCTTTTAAAGTGGTGTCAATTGCATTTAAAGCCCAGCTCAATTCCATAATTTTCCGTTTGGGTCGAGATGCAGCAGAAGAAGAGCGAGACACAGACAGGACACAGCAAGCTGGGATCAGTGAAGGGAGGAGGAGAAGGGAGAGGAGAAGAAATGCGTCAGCTCTCTCTGAAAGCCGGAAGAAGAAAAAGCTATGCAAACCTACCTGGCCCTATGTGGAAAAAGTAATTGCCCCCTAACTGCCCCCTAAACCTAATAACTGGTTGTGCCACCCTTGGTGCCAACAACTGGCAATGTGTCTCTTACATCGCTGTTGAGGAATTTTTACCCACTTTTCTGTACAGAATTGTTTAATTTCAGTCACACTGGAGGGCTTCATGAACTGATGGCTGGACATTCTCCTTCAGGATTTTCTGGTAGAAAGCAGAATTCATGGTTATGTCAATTAGGGCAAGTTGTCCAGGTCCTGAAGCAGCAAAGTAGCCCCAGACCATGACACTACCACCACCACCACAGTTGACTGTTGATACAATGTTCTTTTTATGAAAGTCTGTGTTAGTTTTATGCCAGGTAAAACAGGACTCGTCTTCCAAAAAGTTCAACTTTTGCCTCATCAGTCCCCAGAATATTTTCCCAAAAGTCTTGAGGATCATCTAGATGTTTTCTGGTAAATGGTGAGATGAGTATTTGTGTTCTTTTTGTCCAGCAGCGTTTTTTTGTCCTGGTATGGAGCTCTTCCGTGGATGCCATTTTTGCCCAGTTTCTTTCTTATTGTTCCATCATGGACCAGTGTCCAAACTGAGGCAAGTGAGGCCTGCAGTTCTTTAGATGTTGTTCTGGATTTTTGCGTCTCATCTGATCTTGAATTTCTTTAGATCACAGTTGGATGTGTTGTTTTTTGAGATCTTTTTATTTAAGTGATTTCTTGATTCAGTAAGTCTGGTAGTAATCTGGTTTGGGTGTAGCTACTGAAACTGAACTCAGCTTTCCAAAAAATATGGTTAATCACAGTTAATTCATGATGTAACAAGAGGGGCAATTACTTTTTCACATAGGGCCAGGTAAGTTTGGATAGTTTTTTTTCCTTTAATAAATGAAATCATCATTTGAAAACTGCATTTTGTATTTATTTAGGTTGTCTTTGTCTGATTAAAATCTGTTTGACGATCTGAATCATTAAGTGTGACAAATATGCAAAAATATAAGAAATTAGTAAGGGGCAAATACTTTTTCACAGCACTGTATATAGGAATCATGGAGTGGTTGTTACTAGTGATGGGACGGCAGGCTCTGGAGCTTCGAGGGTGCTCCGAGCTTATCCAGGAAATATTTGGCGAAGCGCGTTTCAAGGCGTTTATTGCTGACGCATGTGTTGACATCGTACCATGTGACTAGGTCAGGAAGCCATTCATGATTCTGCACACAACATGAAATAAAGTGAGCAGCGATACACAATGAAAATCCCCGTCCCTCATGTTTTGTGTTGTCGATGTTTGACTGTGTAAGGGATTTGTCACAGCCAATTTTCACAGCCAGCACCAAAACCACGGACTTCTCCCATTTGGGAACATTTTGAGTGCATTTCTCCCATTGATGTATTTTTTTTACAAATAGTGGATATTTATTGTACCTGAGGTAATAGCTTAGCGGTAAAGCACGTGCTCTACAAGTGGAAGGCTGGGGTTTGAATCCCAGCTAGATCATTTTTGTAATTCTGTTTTCATTTGCAAGGTGAAGTGTCTGTTGTGTTTCAAAGAGCTTGGATCATTATTATGCATCATTATGCCGAGGCACTATTGGTATTGTGCCCTGCATGAGAATAAGAACAGAGTTTAATATACTGGTAAAGACACAGTATAAGACTGTTGAAAATTTAGTATTTCTTAATAAAAATGGATAAGTGGTAACAAGCACACCAAGTAACACAGGCACATTCACCATAGTCACCCCAGTTTTTCTTTTTTCCCCTTATGATATTGATATTTCTTAAAAGACAGCACATTTATTGAAATTGAAAAAATACACATTAAACCAATAGTGCCCTTGTAAAAATCTGCATGCTGTATACTTTTTGTCAACTACATGACCTAGTAGAGCAAATGAAATTTCACATGAGGCCTCGTGTATATGAACCATTTTGATGGAAAGGCTCAAGTGTTCAAGAAAGCCTCATCTGGCTACCACTTTGTGGTAGCCTAGAGGTGAAATCATCATCATCATAGCAGTCTGTCGGGGGCGACAATGACGGTTTCATTTAGGTCTGACCAGATTCCTCCACCCAGCTCTGTCCTTCGCCTTCTGCTGCCAGGAACTCCTGACTTGTTAACCTGGGTAACATCCGAGCTGGTATTAGTTGCTCTCTTGACTGACCATTTCATGAAACTGCTTGCAAAGGATTTGAGTACCACTAGCTTTTGCTGGACTAGCAACACATTCTTTGCAGATAGAGGTGTTATCAGTGGCAAGGACAGGCCAAGACAAACTGACTCCAGTATCTGTTGCAGTGACTGACCAGGTGATAGGTTTGTTTATCTCTGCTCTTTCTGTAGTGCATGTCATGATGCACCGACTGGCAAAAGTCCACCACAGACCTTGTAACAGATGTGCTTATCTGCCAGGATGTCCAGGCTCACCCTGTGTTAACTGGGAGTGGTCCACCACAGACCTGTGACAGATATTGTTTTAGGTCTTATCTGGAGAGCTGAGGTTCAAGTCCCAGTGGTGTTAGTCTTATTTATTTTTATTTGTGAGGTGAAGTATCTGTTGTGTTTCAAAAAAGCTTGGATACAACAATAACACATCATTATGCTGAGGCACTATTGTTTGTAAGATGTGTGCCTGTGTTTGTGTCTTTGTTGAATGTAATTGTGGCTTGTAAATATGGATGTCACCAACTGCAAAACAAATCTACCTACGGGTACAAATAAAGTAACCTGAACCTGAACCTGAACCTGCCCTGCATGACAATAAGGACAGAGATGAATGTACTGGGAAAGACAGTATAAGACTGTAGAAAAGTTATTTCTTTAAAAAATGGATAAGTAGCACACGTGCATTTACTGTAGTCAACTCAGTTTTATTTCTTTTCTCCCTTATGATCACTGACATTTCTTAAAAGGCATTTATTGAAATGAAAAATACACAAACCAGTAACACTCTTGTAAAATCTGCATGTTGTATATGGTTTGTCCACTAGATAGCCTAGTAGAGAAAATGAAGTTTCACATGAGGCCTCGTCTATATGAGCCATTTTGATGAAAGGCCTCAAGTCCTCCAGAAAGCCTCATCTGGCCATCACTAGTCGTTACCTTCTTTTGGTTGTGGTGTGTAGGTTCCTCCCTTTTGGTTTCCTTGTGGGTGTCTGGGCTGACAAACGGGAAGAGGATTCCAATCCCTTGTATAGCAGGAGTTAATTGGGGGAGACTATGTTGTGGAGAAACAGAGAGGGGAATTCTTATTTTTCCCACTAAGCACTATTTTAAACATGATAAATTTATTAAATTTACTTTGTATTTTTCTTATGGGTTCAATAGTAGTAATTGGAATTCCTTTAGGTTGTTTTGGTGTTAAAGTATCATTTGGTTAAGTTAATTGATCATCTTTATGCCTGGTTTATTCTAGAGGGAGCTAAAGTTATATAAGATGGAGTAAAGAAGCCCTCTGGGAGAGTTGGACAGACTGTCACAGAATGTTCAAGTTAGAGCTTTTGCTAGTTACCCAAAATGGTTCCAACCATTTGTTTGTCTGAGGATAGATTTCCCTTATGTTGGGTTTCCTTTGGAATTTTAAAGACCAGAAGTTTGTTGATGCTGCAGTATTTGTAAAATTGTTTACTTGCTGACTACTCCTGCGGGGTGAGGGCTGGGTGGCCATCACCATGCATAGAGCCAATCAGATTAATCAGTGCATGCCAACATTGCGGGTTTTGGGCCAGCTCCTCTGCAGCGTCAACAGCGACTCAGTTGTCGGAGGTCTCTCTCCACCACATTGAACCATCTGGTGCGTGGCTGGATTTTTAAAATGGACACTATAGATAAAATCTCCACTTGGTGAAGAAGATTCCTTACTTCCAGTGCACTTCCTCCACCATTTGGCCAGTCCTTACAGCACTCCTCCAGAGACTGGCGCAAAATCTGCTGTGGGCCCAGGAGAAGCTGGAAGAAACATAAAAAAAATGTTTCTTTTCTAAGAGCATCTGTTCAGTCACTCTATCGGAGTCTGCAGCAGCTCTGACTGTCCCCCGGCTACTGCCGAAGAGACCAGCCTGTCCTGTTGGTGAGGGGCATTCTTTGTAACCCAGTTCACCTTGCATATCCTCTGCCCCCCCCCCCCCATGGCAGCCCCCTCCGAAATAAAACACATCCCGCTTTGTGTGGCACTAAAGTCCTGTACTGTAGAACAACACAGTGGGCAAAGGTGTGGGCTTTGCCTCTGGGTTAGGGTCCATTTTGAGAAGTGATTTTGAGAAAAGGCTAGGCCAGGCCTATTCAGTTAGCGGCCTGTGGGCCCCATGTGGCTCAGAACCGACCACCGAGTGGCCCAGGCCCAGCCCACGCCAAGGAAATATAAATTTAAGAAAAAGATATGCAGGGATGAGAATCCTCCGCGGATCCGCGGAATTCCTCAGATTTAATCATGTCTAGGGTCATTCTCGTGAATCGTCTAAATTTGAGGAGAAATTTTTTTTTTTTGGAGAGGGGGAAAGGTATGTTATGAGCGGCGAGTCGTATTTTCGATCGGCTGCTAAAATCCACCGCTCAGAATGTGCTACCCAGCGAGATCAGTAATGTAATGTAACAAGGCCACTGATTGGCTGATACTTATTGAAGCAACCAGTCGGCGATTTTGTTAGATTTCCTTTGTCATATCCAACACGCGGAGCGAAATGCAAATGGCGGACAGTTCAATCAGTTCAATCAACTGAGTTTTCCTGATTTCGTGAAAATGGTGAACCTAAAGCTCACGAAAGACAACAAAGCAAGAATTTTAGAAATCGACAAAGGGATAAGGAACAAGTTTCGTTGGGAATGGCTCGAAAAAACTGTGTCAATGACTGTAAAGATCGGTAAAAATACTGAAGTTGTGGTTGAAAAAATGGCCGACTTCATAGCGAAATGCGAAGTACCAGGGAAAGCCCAGTGTGTTTATTGCAATGATTTCTTGAGTTATGGATCTCGTGGTTGTGTTGCCTTAGTTGAGCACTGTTCAAAACAGAAACATCTCAAAATTGTGGCTACAAGGAGATCGAACTACTCGCTCGTGCTGCATTCAAAACGATCGATGGACACGGTCAAATTCAGATGCCAGTCAATCAAAGTTCATCACAATCGACCCCGATTACAGCAATTAGTGATCGGAAGACACATTCCGAGGTAAGATTTTTTTCTCGTTTAAGTAATGTACTTGAGAATTTTCGCGTAATGAATGTTATGAAATAGCATGTGTAAGTTGTGATGTCATGCCTGTTTTGAAACACTAATTGCATTTGAATGCTGATTATCGATTATGTTATTACATATTTTCTCACAATTTGAAATGCAATCTAAGAATTTTGAATATAATTTATCATTTTTTGTTTCACTATGAGGAGTTACATAATGCATGTGTAAGTTTTTTTTGTCATGGGGTGGTGATGGGTTGCCTTTCCTAAGATATCTTTGCTTTTATTAGTAAACATAATTTCTTTATGGTCATTGCATAAAAATATTAAACATTTTTAGGTTTTACTTACTTTCTTAGATTATCTTTCAAATATTAACCTGTTGAACTCTGTTCAACTTCCCTAAAAACGCCTAAAAATAACATGCCCAAAGTAAATCAAAAGCTGTTCTTCAACCCTTTGCAGCATTTTCATGGGGTTAGTCTCATTTAAAAGAAAATACTCTGAATTTTTTGGCAAAACAGTCATAATCTCTCTAAGTGCTCCTGCCACTGAGTAACAAGAAAGTTCACCTGAGTGTTTTTTTAGATACAAATGCTTGCAAATAACATACAGCTGTCAGATACTGGCTGGAAAACACAACAGAAATGTAGAACCAAGTGTTTTCAAGCTCAGGTCAAAATTTTGTAAAAATACCACAAAAAATGAATATATTACACAGCTTTTTTTCTCAGGTTGTAACAAGGCTGTGTCTGTACTGGAAGACCGGAAATACAGCTTTTTTTTTTCAGTGCGCACTGAGACGCACTAAGATGCAGAGACGTGACCGCCCGCGGAATTCACAAGAGTTCAAGGGGTTAAAATATACTGATATGCAACTTTTTTTATATTCCTAGTAACACTAACAAATGCACATATGTGCCTGGAATTTCTCAAAAAAGCGTCAACTGCATACATCAGTTGTGGAAAGCACATGCAGAAGCGACTGCCCCTCAACAACCCACTGCTTCAAGCAATGTCTGCCCTTGATCCTGCTGCTAAGGGACACAGTGAAGGTACCAAGGCCCTAGAGAAACTCAGTCAGCTCCTGGACCCTTTCCTGACAGACAAGGAGAAGGATTCAGTGTCTATGGAAATCAGGAAGTTCCAGGTAGACTCAAGCTTGAAACAAACTTTGGAGGAAGGAAGAGTAGATGTCTGGTGGGGAAAAGTCTTCACAACAAACAACTATCCAGCTCTCTCTAGAATGGCTATGGTGTCTCTAAGCTGCTTTCATGGGCCTAGAGTTGTCATCATTCAACACCATGGGAGATATCATTGACATAAGGTCAACTAGAATGAACATTAACACATTCAGCTCAATTCAAACTGTGAAGTACAGTCTCAAGGCTAGAGACACATCATCACTTGCTTTCTTCAAGAAACATGATGTCAAGCACTCCAAAATTGATGAAAGGCTGTGTGTCAACTTCAAAAATGCAGCAAGTGCCTACAGGCATGAAAAGGAAGAAAAAAGGAAAGTGAAGGAAATGAAACAGAAAGAACTCAATCTTCAACATGATTCTGTGGCAAGCAAGGCAGCCATGAAAAAGAACAGAGAAGCTGCAGCTAAGCAGGCACTGCTTGCCCACAGAAAATCAGAGAAGAGGAAGGCTACAGAACGGCTCCAGGCTTTGGTAGCCAAGAAGAAAAAATTGCACAATTAGATGTGAAGAATACGTTGACTTGTACATAAGCTCATAGAGTAGTAGCACAGGCATGTAAATATGGAAGTGACATTTTCTGTTTCTCAATAAAGTGTGACACTGAATCAAAACAGTATTGAACATGATTACACATGTGATGCAGTAGCAGATTAAAAAGGTAGCTTAGTTTCCTCTTTTTTTCCCAAACCCCATTCTCATCCCTGGATATGAAGGAATGATGGTCCACAAGCATGCACATGAACAATGCGTGCGACCATCATCCCCGTGGAGTTCAGAAGCTCCCCACCCATGTGACCGTTACAGTCAGCAGGCAGTGTCTCTCGCTTGTGTCACTGTCCAAGAGAAGCATGAGCTTATTAAAGTACTTTAAACATGGAAGAAGTAGAAGAAGGTATGTAAGCAGTGGAG
The DNA here is from genome assembly GCA_020510985.1 of Pholidichthys leucotaenia. Taxonomy (NCBI): domain Eukaryota; kingdom Metazoa; phylum Chordata; class Actinopteri; order Cichliformes; family Pholidichthyidae; genus Pholidichthys; species Pholidichthys leucotaenia. The sequence goes on from CM035848.1 coordinate 163,386,983, forward strand.
GCATTTGTGGTAGTTTTAACCTGCTGATAAATGGGACAATAATGAAGAGTCGCTTAGCGAACAGGTGTGGTTAGACATATGCAGGAAAAGGCGAGTGACTGATGAATCACTGAGCATTGACTTCACCAGCTACTACAATATTAACTAATAATTTATGTTCATTATTATGTACCTGGCAAGTTAAGATGATCGAAATTCATGAAGTCAGTGACTTTAATCCACCCACATCCTTTAGACAAACTAAATGTGCTAACATTTGAATTTCAAAATAAGGGAGGTTTTCCTTGCTGTCTGGGTGGTGAGGAGAGTTCTAAAAAACTATAAATATATAGAAATTTTATAACGGAAATAACTGCATCTTTGGTAATTTAAGTTAATGTATTTCATTAAATATAATTTTATTAATATTCTTTTCTTTGAAATCGGAGTTAAATTATTGTTCTGTTCTGGCTCTGCAAAATTATGTCAAAAGTGTAAATTGTATTAGGAAAAAAGTCAAAATTTTACCACAATCTGTTTCAAAATTATTATTAAAAAAAGCAGTAATTTTATTTAAAAATGGACAAAAATTAGCCATAAAATAATCCACAAATTTATAATAAGAACTCAAATATACAAGAAAAGTTAATTTTACAAGAGGAAATTACAAATTTGAGGAAAATGGTTTCAAGTTTAGATCAATTTACAGAGAAAAGTGTGGGTGCTTTTTGCATCCTTAACTCGACTAGAAATTTTTGGTTGACTGGTGTAGTTATAAAAAAACATAAGGTTCCGACTCACATGTGGTGATTTAAAGCAAAAACTACAATAGTGAATGTGCAATGTTGAATGTTGTCAATATTTTCTTGGAGGGTTTGTGCACTGAATTGTTTGACAGTTCATTTTGTATTCAGCTAAATGCACTTTGTGATATGCCAAGGCCAGTTATGACCATGTAGTATATTTTATTTCGAAAGGGAAACAAACGTTCATGCTACTAACAGTGCACATTGAGTTTTTGCATGAGTAACGTGATCAAAATGGTTATTTACAAAATTTTATTTTTTTCATTCTATTTAATTGTTCAAGAGGAAAAATATTTCTACTACTTCAAGTTCTGCTCAGCCCCAGCACTGTTATTGTGTTTTTATGCACTTTTGATGTGCCTTTGTCATGTGCCAAGCGCACATTTAAAACCAAGACAATGAATAAAAAATGCATATTTTTCATCATATTGATCTGTGTTGGTTTGAAATTTGTCATATTCAACAGATCGCTGAACATGTGCGGCCCAGTTACATGTCTTGATTTCAAATTGTGGCCCAACTTGAATTGATGAATTCAAAAGGGGCCCAAGTCCCCTTTGAAAAAGTGTGGGCTTGGGCCCTTTTTGAATTCACCGATTCATTTGTAATTGAATAGCTCTGGACTAGGTTGTATTTTCATAAACTAACATTTTACTATGAAAATTAACAAATGTCTTTTTTAACCATGTTTTTTTTTTTTAATGCAAACATTTTAAGTCCAAATTGTTGAAATGTTTCATAATGCTCAGCAAAGTGGGACATTTTCAGTACAGTATGCATGAATGGGACACTTGACCAAAGTGCGCTGCTCTCAGCTGTTTTCATGTCTGTCACTTCTAAAAGGAACATCTGTAACATCTGGCTCCCGTAATCTGAAAGATTCTTCCATTTTTGCAGGTCCTATGATTCTGCTACAGATGCTACTTAAATTGTATTTTTTGGATCTCAGACAGAACTTCAGTTTTGCTCTGAGGTTGTTGGGTTTTTTTTTTTTCTTTAGACTTTGAAGGCAATTTTTGAATGAAAGTTCTGAACAGACTATGGAACGCCTACCATTACATGGTAGTTTTTGGGCGCATCAATTTATGTAACTTGAATTTTCAGGAATGCACGCTTACTTACATATGGATGGAAGTTACCAGTTTTACACATGCTGTTTACACACGTTTGGAGGACGTGTGTAAACATGGACACACAACAAATAAGCCACTACTGATTTGTTGAATCAGGAGTGGCTTGTTCCTACTTGGGTGGCTTACTAACAAAATACGTGTGATTTACCCATACTAATACCAACATGTTCCTGCATGAGGACCATTGTCTTAAGCAAACAAACTACTTCCTGTTGGTCTAAACTACAGGATTTTCTTGACCATGGTTTGGGATATCTTTAGTTTACCATTTGCCAGGTTTCTGGTTTGCATTTGATGTGCATATGCTTTAATAATTCAGAAAGTGTTAACAGAATGTACCTGAATCTGCACCTGTCAGTTAGCACACCACACCACCTTTGTTCAACCCTAACCTCACCCTCTTATCTCTGTCATCTTTGGCAGGCGTCCCGAGGCAACATCGAGGTGAAATCTGGAAGTTTCTTGCCGAACAATACCGCCTCAGGCAAACAGTCCCATCACGGCCCCCATCGAATCCCACTGCCTACAAAGAGCTGCTGAAACAGCTCACCTCACAGCAACATGCTATCCTCATAGACCTGGGTAATGCATATGCACAGTGATGGATTCTATAAAGCCATGACATGTTAGGTTTTACCAGGATATATCTGTTGGCATTTGAGTACTACAGTCAAAGAATTCACCTTTTCTTCCCAGTGAAAGTGATGATTTAATGTATGTAGTTTTAACAATTTTAATTAGAATGTGTACTCTAAATCCACCTTGCAGCTTAACTCTTCTTTTTCCCCATTCGTGTGTGTTCACCTTTAATAAATGACAAGGAATGACTAGAGGGGGGAAAAAAAAACCCTGCCCCCTGTGCCTGTTGAGATGTTTGATTACATCAATAGTGCAGTAGATGTTTTTATTTTCAAACCTCATTTTAGCGCATTCACTCTTAACACGTCCCACCCAAAAAACAAATACTGCTGCTACCTCCAAACCACTCATGTAACACCCACATGCATGCGCACACATACACATCCAACCACACCTCAATCCGGGTAGTAAATACCCTTCTGTGTTTTGTGTTTTTGACTCCTGCATTTGTTAGTCACTCTACATAAATTAGAGCAAGGACAGCGGCGACACCATGTATGCACAATTACTCTTTGCTAACACAGCTTAACATAGAGGTGTTTGCAGTACGATGAACAATCACATTGTTTGACAACAAAGAAGCCACAGAGAAAAATGCAGATCTAAATCTAAGTTAATACTTTGTATGTGCTGGGTGGACCAGATTTATCATCTTAACCCTTTAGTTGTCCCAGGTGCTGGATGGCGACAGAACGGTTAAGGGGTAAACATAACCCCTAGTGGTCAAGAGTGGTAAATAGTTCAGATTTCCAAGGCTATAACTTGAAAGTTGCAAGAGATAATTGCTTACTGTCAGTTAGAAAGATGTAGAATATGATCCAAAGTTTGAGATAGGAATAAATGTATGCATCTAATTTGCATAATGTCACAGCAGCTATATAAATTACATAATTCAGTCAAAAGTGGACTTTGGACACATTTACACAAATAATGGTTCGTTTTTTTATGCCGTTTTGTCTACAGGGGTATGTTTTTATCTAATCTCCAAAGTATATGAACCAAAAAATCAATAAAATGTAAAAAAAAAAAAAAAAAAAAAGAAGCATAAATTTGTTTTACCTGTTGGGGGGAGGCGGGGCTCGCTCGCCCACGTGACCAGTCCATTTTCGTCCATCGTGGTTGTTTTGCGTTTGCTTGGTCATTTACACCCCGTACCACATCTACAAACGATTATGATTATCCCACGTGAATTTTGTTTGTATTACATGGGTATTTTTCTAGTTTCATGCAGTTTCAGTCCCAGTCGCTGCCGCCGTGCCCGATCACGGCGGCATCCACATTGGTGTATGAGGTCAAAGCGGAAAAAGGAAGAATAATAATGAGGATTTCTTCTTCTTTGCTGTATTCCATGTTAGCCATGATTCCATCGGCACGTGTCTGCCACCTTTTGAACTTTCAGATCAGTACAGAGCAGTACAAATTCTCAGTTTAGCCGGGGGACGTCAGTGAGTTGACAGGTGCTGTTGCTGCGCTGTGCCACTGGGGTTGCGCAACCCGTCCATGAAATGTGGACAGTTAAATGTAATGTGATGTACTTTATTTATATAGCCCTTTAAAACAACCCGTAGGTGACCAAAGTGCTTTACAGAAAATTAAAAACACACACAGCATTAAAAACAAATAACATAAACAAAGAAATAAGAATAAATACCTAAAAGTAAGAATAAAATAAAAACAAATGCCACCACTACTGGGTATTAAAAGCCATCCTAAACAAATATGTTTTAAGTTCTGATTTAAAAAGGGCCAGGTCAGAGATAGCACGTAGGTCAGGGGGGAGATTATTCCAGAGCCTGGGGGCGACAACAGAAAAGGCTCGGTCACCCCAATGTTTATACCTTGACCTAGGCACATCCAGCAAAAGCTGATTGGAAGACCTCAAAGCCCTGCCTTGGTCACGGACAGTCAAAATCTCAGACATATAAACCAGAGCAAGGCCGTTAAGAGCTTTAAAAACAAAAAGCAAAAGTTTAAAATTAATTCTAAAATGGACTGGAAGCCAATGAAGTGAAAAAAGGATCGGAGTAATGTGCTCTCGCCTAGGTGTGTTGGTCGAAAGACGGGCCGATGCATTTTGCACAAGTTGAAGACGGCCGAGAGAAGACTGAAAGGTGCCAACATAAAGTGCATTGCAGTAATCAAGTCGAGAAGTGATTAAAGCATGGATGGCTATCTCAAGATCATGATGGCTCAGGAAAGGTTTAACTTAACGTAATTGATAAAAGCTCATCTTGACTACATTGTCAATCTGTTTATCAAATTTTAAATGGCTGTCAAAAATCACCCCCAAATTTCTGAAAGCTAAACTGAGCCTTAAAGAGAGGGTACCAAAGCCAGCCGTTACAGTATCCCCAAACACAATACATTCTGTTTTTTCTTCATTTAAGTGGAGAAAATTTTTGCTTAACCACAACTTAATGTCAGTGATGCAGTCCAATAGAACATTTTGTGAGTTTGTTTGTTTGTTCTGGGTTCAAAGGTAAATAAAGATGCAAATCGTCCGCATAACAGTGGAAAGACATGTTGTGCCTGGCTATTATTGACCCGAGTGGCAGCATATATAATGAAAACAGAATAGAGCCAAGGATAGAGCCCTGTGGGTCCCCACAGGAGAGAGATGCACTAGAAGAAGACATGTCACCAATCATTACAGAAAAAGTTCTGTTAGATAGGTAGGATTCAAACCACTTATGCCAACATGATGATTCAGGCGTGACAAAAGGATAGTATGGTCCACAGTGTCAAAGGCTGCTGTAAGATCTAGCAGCACTAAGACCACAGGGCATTTGGCATCAACAGACATCATAATATCATTGTGCACCTTTAGCAGGGCAGACTCGGTGCTGTGACGAGATCTAAACCCAGACTGAAACTTTTCAGAAATAGAATTGTCTTCTAAAAAAGATTGCAACTGTATAAAAACGGCTTTTTCTAAAACCTTAGATAAAAAGGGCAAATGAGAAATGGGTCTAAAATTAGATAAAACTGAAGGGTCAAGGTGAGGTTTTTTAAGAGGGGCCTAACCACAGCATGTTTAAAAGCAGGTGGGACAAATCCTGAACTAAGGCAGGAATTAATAAAAACCAAAAGACCAGGCCCTACAGTATTAAAAACCCTTTTCAATATTCTTGCAGGAACAACATCCAGTGAACAATTTGTCGGCTTCAGAGACTTCACTATGTCAGTAAGTGATGATAAAGAAACCAGCTCAGACTGTTCAAACACAGCAGAGTAACCCGGGACAATAGACAAGCTCCCATTAAAACGGTTATTAATAGCTCGTCTGACAGAGTCCACGTTATCAATAAAAAAGTGAAGAAAAGCCTTACATGTTGTAAACAAATCATCTGTTATAGTCTGAGTGCGTGGGTTTATAAAAGAGTTAATTGTGTTAAATAGTACTCTAGGACAGTGACTGCTGCTAGAAATAACATCAGAGAGATACTGAAATTTTGCCTTTTGCACGGTCCTCTGGTAATCAGCAAGACAGTCCCTAAAAATTTCCAGAGACACATGTAATTTGTCCTTTTTCCATCTCCGTTCAGCCTGCCTGACCCGCTGTCTAATGGCACAGGTAGTGTCATTTAGCCAGGGATCTGTTTTCGGTTTAGCCGATTTAAGCCAAAATGGGGCAATAGAGTCCAAAATCCCAGAGCAGGTGGTATGAAAGGAGGAAAGAATATTATCCGGATGGGAAGGGGAAACGAGTCCATTCAAGGCAAAAAACTGTGAATCCCTAAAAGCAGCAGAAAACTCCTCTGGCGTTGAAGAAGTGATGATGCGACGCCAGCATGGTGGAGCCACAGGCTTGCTGGGTGATGAAAGGGTCAACAATTCAAACATAATGGGGAAATTATCCGAGATGACAGACTCAGAAATTTCTTTGAGAGAGACTGAAAGCCCAAAAGAGATAACAAGGTACAGAGTGTGACCAAGACGGTGTGTAGGTTTGTCCGCTAAAATATTTAAATTAAATATCGCCAACAGTCTTTTAAAATCAGATGCCAGCTGATCAGATGGGCAACAGACATGAATATTAAAGTCCCCGCAGATCAAAAGTTTATCATATTTTGGCATAACATCTGCCAAAAACTCAGAAAACTCATTAATAAAGTCCTTATTATATTTTGGAGGAGGATAGACAACAGCAAATAATACAGGACTTGTGAGATCCACCACAAATAGTTGCAGCTCAAAACAGGAATAAGCATTTGTGGAGAGAAGGCGACATTTAAAACTATCGTTAAAAACAGAAGCCAGACCCCCACCCCGACCAGATGCTCGCAGGGAGCTGAAGAAAGAACAGCCGGGAGGGAGGAGCTCAGAGAAAGCGACGGTCTCACCTGGTTTAACCCATGTTTCTGTCATCAGAAGAAAATCCAAGGAATGCGAAGTAAAAAAGTCGTTTAGAATAAAAGTCTTGTTTGCGATGGATCTGGTGTTAATCAGAGCCATGGGAATCAAACACTGATCAGCCTGCTGGGAAGCACGACTGATTGGGTGAAGATTCTCCAGTGCGCAGCCCCTTCTGCGAATCCACACGGGCCGGCGGCAGGGAAGTGGGTATCCAGCCTCTGGGACAGTCGGCGACAGCCATCGGTAGTGATAATCCATGGATTCTTGTACGTCAAAACCGATACGCTTCCTGAAGAGCTCAGTCAGCAGCTGACGAGGGTTGCGAGTTGAAGAAGAAGCCAGGTAAGCCCTCAGTCTGCATGATAGTCCGCCTCTCTGACCTCGTCTTTTGCGGCGTCTCTTGTGGCGGCCGTTACGAAACAGTCTGCTGGGTGCACATCTCAGATAGGATGGTATAGATGTCAACAGAGGCGGAGGAGGCTGACCATTAAATTCATAAGTCGAGAATTTGACCACAGAATTGCGAATATTTAGGAGAGTCAGGCGATCCTAAACCAGTAGCGATGACACGTTTTGAGCTAGAAACAATAAAAAGACAACTAAATACATAAGACACAGCACAGGTAGACGTCCAGCCACACACAACGGCACCATCTTGCCAAAAAGTTAAAGGGTTAACTAAGTTTATCAAAACTTGGCAACAAATTTAAACAACATGGTAGTGAATGAACAGCAAAGTGGGGAAAAAAAAGTGGTGCTTTCTGATTGCCTAGTAGTTCCCTGGGAAGTGGACTGAACAGGGTATTCATCCATGGCAGCTAAAGGTGGATTCACACTACAACATGTGGACCGACTTTTACTGGCGTTTTAGCAAACATCTGGCTCTGCTGGCAAAAGTTAATGATTGCTGGTGTTTGTTGGCAAATGCTGGCAGAAGTTATGTACTTTGAAAATTTTCAGCATGCTGAAAATTGCCGACGTTAGGAAATGCACGTTGGTGAACTTTGTGCTCAGCTTGTAAGAGTTCTTGAGCGCTGAGCTAAGTTATGCAGTTTGCCTAAGTCAGCCTAAGTTAAAGCTGGGTCCACTCTATAGCGTTTGGACCGACTTTTACAGACATTTTGAAAAATCAAAGAAATACTCAGCGCAGATCAGCTGACATCAGCGTCAGGTGACGATTATATAAAGATCAGTGTTTATGGAGGCTTCCTGCTGTTCTGCTTCTAGAGTGAACACATCTCCCTTGGGCATACGTTTCAGTATTTATTTTCGTTTGATATTCCTATGTAGTTACTTCTGCATACCCTTTTCCGCTGTTCATTCATTCATCTAAAAAAAAAAATCAAATAATGCATAGACTCCAACACTAAGTCCGCAATTAAAATGTGAATGTGGATGGAATAAAAAACTATTTAGTGAATCATGATATAAATAAAATGACGGGTGATTGTATTTTGATCTTTCTCCATTAAAATAACATAAAATCCTTTTAAATGTTATTTACTTTTTGACACCACATCATCGTTGTTTGAGTCCCACACTGGAAGTGAACCAATCCTGGAGAATGATTACGCACGGAGCAGAAAATTAAGAATAGTAAATTTCTCAATGAGATTTTTTTTTTTTTTTCTTTTGGGCTGTCGCATCTTTTGGGAGATTACATGCAGCCTAAGTGTCCACCAAACATGTTTTTTTGTCGCCTGACTGCCCTGAATGTCTTTTTTTTTTTTTTCAGCACTTGTACGCTGCGCTCCTGGAAAAAAAAAAAAAAAAAAAAGCCTGTGCCCTATATCCCAGCAACAACTTGTCAGTCACAGCTCAGCACTTCCGCTTTTCCTATGGTCAGACTTTCTACTTATTTTTAATAGCAGTCTCTAAATAACAACGGACAGGAAATGTATTCTAGTATTGGTAGCAGCTCTGGATGTAAAATATGATGGCATGGAAAGCAGGCGTCTGAGTACAGACTGTACCGGCATCCTATGTCCCGCCCTTCCTTAATTCTGATTGGCTGCTTAGAAAGGTCTGACATTGACAGATCAGCTGCAGTCTGAAAAGTTGAACTTTTTTCAACTGAGCACTGTGACAAAAAGCGGCTACTGCCGTAAGCTTGCAAAACATCCCACAAACAATTCAACAATTCAAAACTAATAGATTAAAAAAATTTAAAAAACATGTCATACACACCATGTTATCACCAAACAAATACTGTACATTATCCTTTTACATAAATATTTTCTTTTTTAATTACCCCTTCTCTCCATTTCTCTTTTGTTCCTGCATGCATGAACTGAGTTTTGATGTAAAAACATCTGTTTCACCAGCATTTCAGTCAATGTTTGCCAAAGGAGCTTAACTTAGGCTGACTTAGGCGAACTCTCCATAACTTAGAGGAACTTTTACAAACTGAGCACAATTTTCACCAATGTTTATTTCTAAACGTTGGCAAATTTTCAGCATGCTGAAAATTTTCAACAAATACAACTTTAACCAACAAACACCAACTATGATTAACTTGTATCAACTTTTGCCACCAGAGCCAGACGTTTGCCAAAACATTAGTAAAAGTTGGTCCAAACATTGTAGTGTGAATCTACCCAAAAAAGCAGGTCCAGGATGGCAGGAAGCTTCCACAAACGCTGATCTTTATATCAGCGCCGCCTGACGCTGATGTCAGCTGACCTGCGCTGAGTATTCGTTACAAAGGTGGACTTGCTGGTGTGTTTTGGATCATTGTCCTGCTGCAGAACCCAAGTGCGCTTCAGCTTGAGGTCACGAACAGATGGCAATGATGGTGAACCTAAGTTGGCAACTGCTACACATAAGCTGGCCTAAGTTGGCAAAAGTTTGACAACGCTGAATGCAACGTTGTGAAATGCTAGCAAAAGTTCATAAAAGTTTGTAAAAGTTGGTGTGTGCTCACAAACGTAATTTCACCGTTTGGTCTGATTTCTCTTAATTTTTCAAAACGTCAGTAAAAGTCGGTCCAAACGTTATAGTGTGAACCCAGCTTAAGAGTCACAACAGTAATATAAAAGTGAACAGTTTTTCATTACTTTGCCAGATGTTGGCAAGATTAGCCATAAGTCATTGATCTTCATAAAATTAAATAAAAGTGCAAAATTAGCTGTTGTTGCAAATGTTACTACCATACTTAACTAATGTTGGTTTGGCAAGCTAGCCATCTAATGTCTGTATTATAACTTTCAGCATCAGTGTAAATATTAACTGTTAGCAGTTAAATACAGCGCTCATACATAACAATTGTAAGCACAAGTAGCAGCAATCTTGAGGTTACCGGGGTAACACACGGAGGAAGGAGGTGATGTTGCAGGGTGTTTCTAATTGAGGAATTGTGTTGAGAAACCGACTCTCTCTGACCAGGGAGTAGACCTGTAACAATGACGCATTTGGTTGGAAGATACATTTTCCTAGAAGTGATCACAATAGTATTATTGTTGACATCATGAAGATAATTTTATGCCACTGATATGACAGTCATCCATGTATCTCCTTCAAATAGCTTTTACCATTTATTTTCACCAGTATTTCATATTGGAATTGAAATGTGGAAAAAGTATTTGCTGTTCATATGCCCACACAGGAGATGGCAGCAGTGTGTTACCAAATCGATTTGAACACCAAGAATCAAACACAAAAAGGAGGCTGAACATGAAGGCAGTTCAATTTCACTGCCAACATGTTGAATAATAGGTATAAAAATGAACTTGATGAATAATTTTTATACAATAAGTCGATGAAGTAATTATTGTAACAGGCCTAGCAGGGGAGTACTGCTATAGTGTGCTGTGGACTGGAATGCAGCGATAGTATCATACATTTTTTGTTGTCACAAATTGTTACCAACAAACAAGTACAGGGAGAGTGAAGTATTGCCCAACTGCAGAGCCTTTGCTTTCTCCCACATGCTACAATTGCTCTACCACTAACAAGGTTCTAGGTTTAAATTCTGTATTCGAGTGTATGGTTGGAGATTGTCTGTTGCTGTTTGTCTTTCCATCGTGTATCCCGCCATTCACGGATGGTTGAATACTTGTTTGTCTCACATTTAACTGTCCTAGCAACTCCATTTTTACAAAGTGAAAGGTCATCTGAAAAAAATGAATGCCATTCACTTATATAGCTCTTTTTACTCATCTTTGGATGACCAAAGTGCTTTACAGATCCTGCTATCCACCCATTCACACACACATTCACACACTGATGGCAGCAGAGCTGCCATGCACAGGCACTGGCCTGACCCACCAAGAGCAACTGGGGATTCAGTGTCTTGCTCAAGGACACTTTGACATGCAGACTGCAGACAGAGTGGGAATCGAACCACTGATCCTCTGGTCAGTAGTTGGCCACACTACATCTGCGCCACAGATGAAAAGATGACCCCTATTGTCTTTTACTCAAAGCATGCTGGATTGAGTAAGCAATGTAACATGCAGGTCTTGGCATTAATTCTGGGCTGGAATTCGGCTGCGGCCTGAAGTTCAGTCATTCTTACTAGTGACTTTGACAGGTTATGGTCTCTGGAAAGACAACAGAAGTAACAAACTCAATGGATTTTTTTTTTTTTTTAAAGTGCTAAACCAATGATAAAGCAGTCAATTTACTAGAGAAAAAAAATCACAAATTTAACACCAACTCTTGACAGTTTTGCAGACTTACTGTAAGTCACAACTTTACAAAGGGAAAGCTACAAAATTGGGAGGGAAAAAGTTAGATATTGGTAGGGTGGGGGGAAGCTTGCAAATAGATGAGAAAAATAAGAAATTTATGATTTTTTTTTAAGTTGCAAATATAGGATGAAAAGTCACAAATTTGCAATAAAAAAAGTTGAAGAAATAAGGAGGAAAAGCACGAATGCAAAGTTGGTAATTTATGAGGAAAAAGTTGCTATTTACTGGAAAAATCAGTAAATGTCATGGGTAAATACTTGTTTATTACAAATGCTGAAAGACCAGTATATAATTTTTCGTTAAAATGCAAATGCATTTATTGCCTTTCGGTAGAACACAACAAAATTAAGACCTATTTTTACTTCAATTTTAAGGGTCAAATATGCTTTGTGGATCCGTGTTTTGTTTTGTTTTTTTGTTTATGAATTGGCCAAAAGTGGCTCAAAATCTCTCTTCAATTAGTAGAGGTTATGACCCCTTGGCCATTGAAATTGAGTAGCCATAGTGGCTGGTGAGGACTAAAGTTGATGTATGATAATGTACAGTATATTGTACTGTATTAGAATAGGGCTGTGAAATATGACCAAAATTTCATATCACAATATAAGCAATCTTATTTGATGATAACCATATATATACACTACTCACAAAAAGTTATGGATATTTGGCTTTCGGGTGAAATTTATGGAAAATGTAAAGTTCACGCTCCAGAGATATTAAATTGTGATAGTAGGGCATTTAAGTAGAAGCATGCAATGGTGATTTTCTCATCTCAAACAATATATTGAAACAAAAGCCAACAACAGTGGTGGGTATACCACAACAAAAAATGTCAATGTCTCAAGAACTTGTGTGCCCTTGAGCATCAGTTACAGCTTGACAACATCGTCTCATGCTGTTCACAAGTCATCTTAGTGTCTGCTGAGGCATGGCGTTCCACTTTTCTTGAAGGGCGGCCCTCAGATCATTGAGGTTGTGGGGTGCAGGGTTACGAGCCTTTACACAGCGACTCAGCTGATCCCATAGATTTTCTATGGGATACAGTTCTGGAGAAAGTGCAGGCCACTCCTCTGGAGGTACCCCAGCCTCCAGCAGCTGTTCCCTAATGATGTGAGCTGGAGCACTGTTGTCCATGAAGATGACATTGAGCCTGTGTTGTTCATGCAGGGGCAAAATGACTGGATTAATGATTCAGGTAGTATCGGCTTGTCACTGTACCATGCACAAAGTGTAGGGCAATTCTGTATTGACTAGACACACCTGCCCAGACTGTAACATGGTGACAACAGTGGCTGATGCATAGCGCTCTCCTTGACATCTTCAACATCCGTGGCAGCCATCATTTCTGCTTAATGTAAATTGACTTTCATCAGAGAACAGCACTGAGGCCCACTGGTCCCTTTTCCAGCATAAATGTTCCCAGGCCCTTGCAAATGGTGACGCCTGCGCCTGATGGTGTGGTCAGGTACCTGTGCAGGTCGTCAAGCACGCAGATGTAAGTGGTTTCAAATGGTCTTACGTGACACTTGGGTGCCTCTCAGCTTCCTTAAATGCGCCTGGAGTTGAAGTGGCATTCATCATCCGGTTCCATGTTGCACTGTTCACAATGAAGTGGTCATCAGTGTGAGATGTGGCCAAAGGACGTCCACTTCTGTCTTTCTGTGACTCTTCCAGTCTCTCGGTGTCTCTGTTGCAACCTGCTGATGACACTCTAAGTTCAGTGGCCACTTCCCTCTCTGAGAACATCCTGTTTGAAGCCTCACAGTAGTGCGGTACTGTTGATCAATTGTTAGGTGTCATCTTGGTCTCATGATGTCAAAATGTGAACAGCATGATGAAGAGGACTGTTTAAATACCAATTCTAATTGAACCAGAAAATTTATTTGTCGATTCAAGCACCTTGTTAGAGAGCAGCAAGTTATGCAAAAAGTATTGAAATATTGCACAGTTGTAGAGTAGTAGAGAAGGTCAAATTACATTCACCTGTAAAGGTTATAGTGCATTGTAAGTTCATCCTGAAATGTCACCCTAAAGCCGAATATCCCTAACTTTTTGTGAGGCGTATGTGTACACACACAAATACTATATACACACATATATCTCATGATATACATTTTCTGTAAATTCTTTTTTTTCCATTTGTTTTTATTAGAAAAGGATGCCATCTTTACAAATATAGCATTCAGACATTTGTATCATAGTCCTTCTCTTACAGTGGGGAAAAAAAAGTATTTAGTCAGCCACCAATTGTGCAGGTTCTCCCACTTAAAAGATGAGAGAGGTCTCCAATTTTCATCATAGGTATACCTCAACTATGAGAGACAAAATGAGAAAAAAAAAAATCCAGAAAATCACGTTGTTGGATTTTTAATGAATTAATTGGTAAATTCCTCGGCAAAATAAGTCGTCGGCTTCCGTCGGCCAATGATGACCATGGAAGAGAATCCTAAACGTCTACTCTGCTGGAACAGCACCGCCTGTGGCTGAACAGGCCGATGCGCGAATGACAGTCCCTGTCACACAGGTCGCACTTGTGGGTGGTCTCCGTGCTGCTGGGTCTGTGGCGGTTCATCTGCTGCAGCAGTCAGTCTCTCTTCATCCGCCTTGAGCTGTCTGGTCAGCGTGCCTCTCCATTTGGAGCGGTCCGTTGCAAGGTCCTCCCAGCGCGCTGTGTTGATCTCCAGGACCTTCATGTCTCTCTTGCAGACGTCTCTAAAGCGCAGCTGTGGGCGGCCAACGTCTCTCCTGCCAGTTGCCAGTTCTCCGTAGAGGACGTCTTTGGGGATTCTGCCATCCTCTATACGGTGAACGTGGCCTAGCCAGCGGAGCCTGCGCTGCCTGAGTAGAGTGAACATGGAGGGAAGGCCAGCGCGGCACAGAACTTCTGTGTTGGGCACTTTGTCCTGCCAGGATATGTCCAGGATGTGGCGAATGCAGCGCAAGTGGAAGGAGTTCAGTCTCTTTTCCTGCCGGGCGTATGTTGTCCACGTCTCACTCCCATAGAGCAGTGTGCTGATGACGCAGGCGTTGTACACTGCCATCTTCGTCTTGACAGAGAGTTTGGGATTCTCCCACACTCGTGTGGTGAGGCGAGCGAGTGTGAAGGCTGATTTTCCAATCCTCTTGTTGATCTCTGTATCAAGGGAGAGGTTGTTGCTGATCGTGGACCCCAGGTACGTGAACTGATTCACGACCTCCAGCTTGTAGTCGTCGATGGTGATGGTTGGTGGTGCTTCCGTGCCTTGCGCCAAGACGTTGGTCTTCTTCAGGCTGATGGTAAGCCCGAAGTCCTTGCATGCTTGGGAGAAGCGGTCCATCAGGGTCTGAAGCTCCTGCTGTGTGTGGGTTGCGACTGCAGCGTCGTCTGCAAACAGCATGTCTCTGATTAGAGCCTCGCGTACTTTGGTTCTGGCTTTCAGGCGGGCGAGGTTGAAAAGCCTGCCGTCAGATCTTGTGTGCAGGTAGATTCCCTCTGTTGCTGTGCTGAAGGCATGCCTCAGGAGAATAGCAAAGAAAATCCCAAAGAGGGTTGGCGCAAGTACACAGCCCTGTTTCACTCCGCTGCGTATGTTGAATGGCTCTGAGACGTTGCCATCGTGCTGCACTATCCCCTGCATGTTGGTGTGAAACGATTCGATGAGGCTTTGCAACTTTGGTGGGCATCCTATCTTTGGCAGGATCTTGAAAAGGCCCTCTCTGCTGACCAGATCGAACGCTTTGGTGAGGTCGATGAAGGCGACGTACAGAGGCATGTTCTGTTCTCTGCATTTCTCCTGGAGTTGGCGGATGGAGAATATCATGTCTGCCGTCGATCGCTCAGCGCGGAAGCCACACTGAGACTCGGGGTAGACACGTTCGGCAAGCTTCTGTAGACGAACGAGAACAACTCGCGCGTAGACTTTGCCAACAACGCTGAGGAGGGAGATGCCCCTGTAGTTGTTGCAGTTGCTTCTCTCCCCTTTGTTTTTGTAGAGAGTGATGATCTTGGCGTCCCTCATGTCCTGTGGTACGGTACCTTCCTTCCAGCACTGGCAGAGGACGTCATGCAATGGCAGCAGTAGGGTGGTCTTGCAGTGCTTGATCAGGTCAGGGGGTATGCCGTCGTTGCCGGGTGCCTTGCCAGCGGTCAAGCTATCAGTGGCCTTGCTGAGTTCGTCGATGGTTGGCTCGGCGTCAAGTTCGTCCATGGATGGCAGGCAGTCGATGGTATCAAGGGCTGACGGTGTCACGGTGTTCTGTCTAGAGTAGAGGTCGGAGTAGTGTTCCACCCATCTCTCCATCTGCTTGTTCTTTTCTGTGATCATCTCCCCAGTGGAAGATTTGAGGGGGGCCGTCTTGCTCTGAGCCGGACCAAGTGCTTTCTTGATGCCATCGTACATACCACGGATGTTCCCTGTTATGGCAGCAGTTTGAATGTCTTGGCTGAGCTGAGTCCAGTACTCGTTGGCACAGCGCCGAGCAGTGTGCTGAACTTTGCTTCTCACAGCCCTGAGAATCTGGAGATTCTTCTCGTTTGGGTACTTCTTGTACTCAGCAAGTGCTGAGCACTTGGCTTCAATGACAGGGGTCATCTTGGTCAACTTGGCATCAAACCAGTCCTGTGACTTCGAGGTCTTCCTCCCAAAGGTAGCCAAGGCTGTGCGGTGGATGGTGTTTCGCAGCTCTTTCCACTTCTGCGTTGCAGATTCTCCTTCTTGTGGTACACCAAGTTCCTTCTCAAAGGTGGAGGCAAACTGCTCAACAAGTTCTGGTTGAGCCATCTTGCTGGTGTCAATCCGTGCCTTTCCAGGCTGTCTAGCACGATGGAATTTCTTCAGCTGCAGCTTGACCTTGCAACACACCAATGAATGGTCTGTGTCGCAATCTGCACTCTGGAACGAACGGGTGATTAGCACATTCTTCAGTGAGGTGCGCCTGGTCAGGATCAAGTCCAGCTGGTGCCAGTGCTTTGAGCGTGGATGTTGCCAGGAAACCTTGTGTTGGGGCTTGGTCTTGAAGAACGAGTTTGTGATGCACAGATCGTGATATGTGCAGAACTCGAGCAGCCGCTGTCCATTGTCGTTCATTCTGCCCACGCCAAAAGGTCCAAGACAGGAGGGCCAGGAGTCGTGGTCAGCACCCGCTCTGGCATTGAAGTCTCCAAGGAGAATGAGTTGTTCAGAGCTGGGGATGATCCTGACAGTTGTTGCGAGATTCTCGTAGAACTCATCTTTTGTCTCTGGTGTGGCTGTCAGTGTTGGGGCATACACACTGACGAGGGTGACTGGGCCTTGAGTGGTGTTCAGGCGGAGGGTGAGGAGTCGTGCAGAGCCAGTGCTGCCCGGTTCCACCATCTTCAGCAAGGTGTTCTTCACTGCGAAGCCCACTCCGTGTTCCCTGTGTTCGTCACTGCCCTTTCCCTGCCAGTAGAACGTGTAGTCCTTCTCTCTGTGTGCCTGCGTCAGCCAACCGTGTTTCCTGGAGAGTGGCGATATCCACTCCCAGTCTCTTCAGCTCATTATTGATGATGGCAGTCTTCCTGGTGTCGTTGATGTCCTTGAGGTTAGCAGCGAGTCCTGTCATCATAGTGCGGACGTTCCAAGTTCCCAGTTTTAGAGTTGGTCTCTTTTGTTTTATTGTCTTGCCTGGTGCGAAGGTTCTCAGCCTGCTGTTCGGACTTCTCCTCATCCCCATGCACCCAATGAGGAAAGCAAGCTGTGGCGGGACAACACCTTATTGGCTGTGGGCTGCCCAGCTTGAGGCGGGCGGTAGCTGTCCAGTGAGATCCGATGATCCCTCCCACCGTCGGGAACAACCCCTGGTGCCGCGCTCTACGCCAATTGAGCGGTGGCTTATAACTGGTAACTGTCACTCCCCGTGTTTTGTCTACGCCAAAGGCGAAGCTGGAGTGTCCTCTCCAGTGATCTGGTGTTCTACCTTCCAGCGTTGGGCGTTGGTAGGATTCAAGCCTGGGCAGGAAGATATGGAGGACAAGATGTTGCCCATGCAGCATGTCCCCCCTCTCCACGTCACTGATGAATCCAAAGGAACAGCAGGGCTGCTACAGTTTGGCACCAGCGCCATTGCAGGAGCTGCCAGAACGATGTTGAGCACAACATAGAACTGCCTTAGGGGCTCCGACTCCGGATTTTTCCTCAGGGTTGACTCCCGAAGCCTTTCCCATGACCGGGTATGCCGCAAGGCAGCGGAGGTTTGAAATCAGGGTTTGCCTTCCCCTAGATGGGCTACCTTCCCAGGTTGACGAGCCACCATCTACCTGAAGCATCTGGTTTTAAGGCGCCAGAGATCCGCCCTCGCCCCTTCTCCTGTTAGTCAAAGCAGTTCCGCCGGGCTTAGAGACTAAACCACACGGGCAGGCTAGGAGTTGGACTTAGTTGTCAGAGGCTTTTCGAGACGCACGCCATAAGGAGCATTTTATGAGCACTGGGAGCTTAACCCCAGTGCCGCTCCTGGCTATGACAACCTTGGAACCACAAAATAAGTATTTGGTCAATAACAAAAGTTCATCTTAATACTTTGTTATATACCCTTTGTTGGCAATGACAGAGGTCAAACGTTTTCTGTAAGTCTTCACAAGGTTTTCACACACTGTTGCTTGTATTTTGGCCCATTCCTCCATGCAGATCTCCTCTAGAGCAGTGATGTTTTGGGGCTGTCGCTGGGCAACATGGACTTTCAACTCCCTCCAAAGGTTTTCTGTGGGGTTGAGATCTGGAGACTGGCTAGACCACTCCAGGACCTTGAAATGCTTCTTACGAAGCCACTCCTTGGTTGCCTGGGCGGTGTGTTTGGGATCATTGTTACACTGAAAGACCCAGCCACGTTTCATCTTCAATGCCCTTGCTGATGGAAGGAGGTTTTCACTCAAAATCTCACGATACATGGCCCCATTCATTCTTTCCTTTACACGGATCAGTCGTCCTGGTCCCTTTGCAGACAAACAGCCCCAAAGTATGATGTTTTCACCCCCATGCTTCACAGTAGGTATGGTGTTCTTTCTCCTCCAAACATGACAAGTTGGCTTTTTACCAAAAAGTTCTATTTTGGTTTCATCTGACCATATGACATTCTCCCAATCCTCTTCTGGATCATCCAAATGCTCTCTAGCAAACTTCAGACGGGCCTGGACATGTACTGGCTTAAGCAGGGGGACACGTCTGGCACTGCAGGATTTGAGTCCCTGGTGGCGTAGTGAGTTACTGATGGTAGCCTTTGTTACTTTGGTCCCAGCTCTCTGCAGGTCATTCACTAGGTCCCTCCATGTGGTTCTGGGATTTTTGCTCACCGTTCTCGTGATCATTTTGACCCCACGGGGTGAGATCTTGCGTGGAGCCCCAGATCGAGGGAGATTATCAGTGGTCTTGTATGTCTTCCATTTTCTAATAATTGCTCCCACAGTTGATTTCTTCACACCAAGCTTCTTACCTATTGCAGATTCAGTCTTCCCAGCCTGGTGCAGGTCTACAATTTTGTTTCTGGTGTCCTTTTACAGCTCTTTGGTCTTGGCCATAGTGGAGTTTGGAGTCTGACTGTTTGAGGTTGTGGACAGGTGTCTTTTATACTGATAATGAGTTCAAACAGGTGCCATTAATACAGGTAACGAGTGGAGGACAGAGGAGCCTCTTAAAGAAGAAGTTGCAGGTCTGTGAGAGCCAGAAATCTTGCTTGTTTGTAGGTGACCAGATACTTATATTACCAAGGAATTTACCAATTAATTCATTAAAAATCCCTCAATGTGATTTTCTGGATTTTTTTTTTCCTCATTTTCTCTCTCATAGTTGAGGTATACCTATGATGAAAATTGGAGACCTCTCTCATCTTTTAAGTAGGAGAACTTGCACAATTGGTGGCTGACTAAATACTTTTTTCCCCACTGTATTTGTTTTATAGGAACAATAAATAAAAAAAAAAAGAAAAACAAACAAACTGAACTGGGGGCTTACAGTCATTCCTTCTTCTCATCTGGAAGAATAAATAAACAAAATTTCAGTCTTAGTAAGGTGATTCAACAAGGATGTTTACAACTGGAGTCATAAAAAATCATTCCGAATAGGGGATATAAAATGAATCCACTTGTTCCAAATTGAATAGAATTTTTTCCTTTGAATTCTCAACAAATACGTCAATTTTTCCATTTTGAAGATTTCCAAAATCATTCCAAACCAATCATTGAGTGTGGGTGGGGCTGGGTTTAACCATTTTCTAGTAATTGATTTCTTACTGGCTGCTAAGAGCACCTGCAGCAATTTCATGTCCCTTCTTCTGTCCAGAGTTAGAACAAGACCCATATATAAATTTAAAAAGTCGTTTGCAATATTAACCTTGAAGATATCATTTAAAGCTTTATGAATTCCAGACCAATATTGATGCAAAACCGGACATTCCCAGAATATATGAAAAGATTTGCTTCAACAGATCCACACCTTCTCCAACACTCATTATATATGTTTCTATATTTACTTTGGTGAGGAGTCTTTAAAAATCTTATCACATTTTTCCAACAGTGTTCTCTCCATACCAATGAGTTTGTGGAGGACCATTGAAAGATACAAATTTTTTCCCAATTCTCATCAGAATTGCCCATTCCCACTTCATGTTCCCCCTTTTTCTTAATGTGTAGCGTATCATCATTCCTTGCATTTAGCATCCCATTATATAACTTAGAAATTGCCGGCTTTTTCATCAAAGTATCATAAGCTGACTTTAAATTTTTAAAAACATGTGACTCCATTGAAGATAGGTTTAGAGATTTGCTATGCTTGTTAAAATAATCACGTATTTGGATGTACCTGAAGAAGTCTACTTGCTCAAGACCAAATTTGGTTTGTAGGGACTGGAAATTCTGTAGTGTTCCTTTACTTGTAAAGGTGAGGTACATTGTTAGCCCTTTTTTGTCCAAGTTTGAAATCTGTTATCACTTTTGTTGGGTTGAAAATCTGTGTCATAGGCACACCATCTGAAATTTCTTAGCATGTTTCCTATTTCACAGGTTTTCACTATTTTATGCCATACCTTAAGTGTGTGTTCAATCCAAGGGTTTAGACCCTGTAATTGGTCAGCTAATCGTTTATCTGAAATTGCAGCTTGTAAGGGGAATATAGGTGATATGTTGGATTCTATTATCTTCCAATTGGCTTGGAAGTCTAGATTACACCAATACAATAGAGGAATAACTTGAGAAGCTTAATAATAGTATTTCAAACAAGGAAGCATTGTTCCACCCTTTTCTTTCCTTAATTGTAAAACAGTATAGCGTATTCTTGGTTTCTTCCCCTGCCATATAAAGCGTGAAATCCATTTGTCCCATTCCTTGAATTGATTGTCACTCACTTCAGTAGGTAATGTTCTGAACAAATACAGCAATCGGGGAACTATATTCATTTTCACTGCAATAATCCTTGAGTTTAAATTGAGAAAGGGTACAAGATTCCATCTGTATACAGACGTGGACAAAATTGTTGGTACCCCTCTGTTAATGAAAGAAAAACCCACAATGGTCACAGAAATAACTTGAATCTGACAAAAGTGATAATAAATAAAAAGTCAATGAAAATTAACCAATGAAAATCAGACAATGCTTTTGAATTGTGGTTCAACAGGATTATTTTAAAAAACAAACTCATGAAACAGGCCTGGACAAAAATGATGGTACCCCTAGAAAAGATTGAAAATAATGTGACCATAGGGACATGTTCAACCAAGATGTGTCCTCTAATTAACATCACAGGTGTCTACAAACTTGTAATCAGTCAGTCGGCCTATTTGAAGGGTGACAAGTAGTCACTGTGCTATTGGTTGACATGGTGTGCACCACACTAAACATGGACCAGAGGAAGCAAAGGAGAGAGTTGTCTCAGGAGATTAGAAAGAAAATTATAGACAAGCATGTTAAAGGTAAAGGCTATAAGACCATCTCCAAGCAGCTTGATGTTCCTGTGACTACAGTTGCACATCCATCCATCTTCTACCGCTTAATCCTTTCGGGTCGCGGGGGGGCTGGAGCCTATCCCAGCATCTTTGGGCGAGAGGCAGGGTACACCCTGGACAGATCGCCAGTCCATCACAGGGCCAACACAGAGAGACAGACAACCATTCACTCTCACATCCATACCTAAGGACAATTTAGAATCCCCAGTTTTGATGCCAATTAACCTAACTTGCATGTTTTTGGCATGTGGGAGGAAACCGGAGTGCCCGGAGTAAACCCACGCAGACACGGGGAGAACATGCAGACTCCACACAGAAGGGTCACCGATGGTCTGGGGGTGGGATCGAACCCACGATGGTCAAGGGTGGAATTGATCCCATGACCTTCTTGCTGTGCTGCCACTGTGCTAACCACTGCGCCACCGTGCTGCCTACAGTTGCACATATTATTCAGAAATTTAAGATCCACGGGACTGTAGCCAACCTCCCTGGACGTGGCCGCAGGAGGAGGCGGATAATACGAATGGTAACAAGAGCCCAGAACAACCTGTAAACACATTCATGGTGAACTCCAAGGTCAAGGTACATCAGTGTCAGATCACACCATCCGTTGTTGTTTGAGCCGAAGTGGACTTCATGGGAGATGACCAAGGAGGACACCACTGTTGAAAATAAATCATAAAAAAGCCAGACTGGAATTTGCCAAACTGCATGTTGACAAGCCACAAAGCTTCTGGGAGAATGTCCTATGGACAGACGAGACAAAACTGGAACTTTTTGCAAGGCACATCAGTTCTGTGTTCACAGACGCAAAAATGAAGCATACTAAGAAAAGAACACTGTCCCTACTGTGAAACATGGAGGAGGGTCTGTTATGTTCTGGGGCTGCTTTGCTGCATCTGGCACAGGGTGTCTTGAATCTGTGCAGGGTACAATGAAATATCAAGACTATCAAGGTATTCTAGAGAGAAATGTGCTGCCCAGTGTCAGACAGCTTGGTCTCAGTCGCAGGTCATGGGTCTTGCAATAGGATAATGACCCAAAACACACAGCTAAAAACACCCAAGAATGGCTAAGAGTGAAACATTGGACTATTCTAAAGTGGTCTTCTATGAGCCCTGATCTAAATCCTGTTGAACATCTGTGGAAGGAGCTGAAACATGCCATCTGGAGAAGGCACCCTTCAAACCTGAGACAACTGGAGCAGTTTGCTCATGAGGAGTGGGCCAAAATACCTGCTGAGAGGTGCAGAAGTCTCATTGACAGTTACAGAAATCGTTTGATTGCAATGATTGCCTCAAAAGGTTGTGCAACAAAATATTAATTTAAGGGTACCATCATTTTTGTCCAGGCCTGTTTCATGAGTTTGTTTTTTAAAATAATTCTGCTGAACCACAATTCAAAAGCACTGTCTGATTTTCAATGGATAATTTTCATAGAATTTTTATTTATTACTACTTTTGTCAGATTCAAGTTATTTCTTTGACTATTGTGGGTTTTTCTTTCATTAACAGAGGGGTACCAACAATTTTGTCCACGTCTATGTCTGATTTTATTGCTAATGATAGTGGGTCATAATTTGCCTGAGACAGTCTAGAGATGTCTTTAGTGAGAATTATACCTAAATATTTTAGGGAGACAGCATCCCAGTCAAGATTATATTTTTCCTTAAGAGATTTTGAAACTTTATAATTCAGGGTCATCACCTGAGTTTTAAATATATTTAATTTGTAACCGGATAACTTCCCAAAGCTGTTTAATACAGACATCAACTTCATAAACGATTCTTCAGGCTCCTCCAAAAAAACCAAGTACATCATCTGCAAACATTGCAACTTTTTGTTCATTCCCCGCTATTGTAATCCCCTTAATCTCCCCCGTCTGTCTTATCAATTGGCCAAGGGGCTCAATATAAAGGGCAAAAAGGAGGAGTGAAATCGGGCATCCCTGCCTCGTTCCTCGCTCCAGGAGGAAGGAGTCAGAAAAATCTCCGTTGATCTTTACACGAGCCCTTGGCTTATCATAAAGGGATTGCATTAATGTGAAAAAATTTTCATTAAAGCCGAATTTTGCCAATACTTTATAGAGGAATAACCATCTGACTGAGTCCAACGCCTTTTCGGCATCTAATCCTACAATAATTGCCTTAGTCTTTTCCTTATTTATTTGTCCTATCACATGTAAGGAGCGTCTTATATTATCTAAGGTCTGTCTTTGTTGGATAAATCCACACTGGTCTAAATGTATTAGATCAGGTAGGAATTTTTCAAGTCTTCGAGCCACTGTTGCTGTGAATAATTTATAATCCAAGTTAAGGACACTAATGGGACGGTAGCTACTGCAATCCTGTCTGTCCTTACTTACCCTCCTTGGGTATGACAGAAATGACTGCATCTTTCCAAGATGGAGGGATTTCACCATTTACATTTTCTGTAAATTCTATAGTTTAGGTATAATAATCACATAAAAAGGACCATGTCTTTTCTTGCATTTAAATTACATACTGAAGAAAATATATTCTACAAATCCATCTGTCATTATTTTAGACTGGCCATGATCTGAAAATCAAAGGCACAAAAGGTGATATAATGAAATACAAGTGATGACTTCAGCTTTATTCATTATCGCTACTTGACTAATCAAAAATTATTAGAAATCAAGTAAGTTACATTAAGACCCAGTTTGCTTCTCCGACACATTTTAATTTATTTAGTGTGTATATGGCCGCTATCATGCACTTTTGCAGCTTTAGTAATATTTTTTTCAGACAAAATTAATAAACTTGGCAGTAATTTAAACAAAAGAAAAGATGGTCTGATACACTATAATTTGTAATTGTAACTGCAATTTCCCAGTTTGGGATCAATAAAGTAAATCTATCTGTTTCCTGAGTGACAACTTAGCATCATCATATAGCATTTGCTGTTTTATAATTGGAGTGAGATGGTATCACAAACGGGTTCATTTTGTGTTAATGATAAAACTGGTCTTGTTCTTCTGTTAAGACAAAGCAAAAAGAAGGTTCATACCTTTGACATGGTTTCGTCTGTCACCCGTAGTCTTCTTCAGAAAGTGTCGTCTGATGTCTGTAACTGAACCCATACAAAGAATCATGAAAAAACACGGAATAAACAGAGGAATAAAACTCCACACAAAATTACAGCAGCTTTTGGTTCACACCAAGGACAAAATACAACCTAACAAAAAAATGCAACATAATTTATGAAATATCATGCAAATCATGTGGAAACTAGAAAAGCACTCGGAGAGCGCAGACCTCCGCCAAGTGCCACAGTTCTCCCCCATACAGTGTTTGTGTGTACGTTTTCAGATTCCTTGACCATGAAAACATATGACTAGCAATTGGATTGACAATGATAGGATTTGTGGTTCAGTAGTAAAAGCATTACCTCCTTGGCGGAGGTAATAAACTGAAGTTTTGGTGTTGTGTCCATCTCCTCCATCTCCAAACTCCCAGGCTGCGGGCGTTGCAATTGAATGAATGAATGAATGAATCTTTATTTCGGATAGATTAAGAGTACAGGTTAAAAGAAAGTGAATAATATAACAAAGGGGGAAATAAAATCCAACAAGGTCAAATTAGACAATAACTCCTCTGATTATACAGTTCATCATAAGTTATCCGAAATGGGTGATGGCTGAAGCCGCAGCTTATATTGCCCACCTATATTCCATCCAAGAATCCAAAGAAAAAACAAAACAAATCATGGCACAACCGCGTACAACCTACAGGCCAATGGGTTATGCGAGCGTTTTCATAGATCACTGAAAGCAGCACTGAGGTTCACTGACAGATGCAAATTGGGTAGACAGGTTGCCGTGGGTTTTATATTGGGTTTGCGCTCCGCGGCAAAAGAGGATTTAGAAGCTTCCCCGGCAGAGAGCTTCTTTGTGCGCAGCCACTATGGCTGCCCGGGGAATTTCTGCCAAATAATCCGGCGCCGACAGCTGCCCGTCTCAGCTTTTGCAGCGTAGCGCAAACACAGGCAGGCTGCCGGGCCCTGCCCACCACTGGTTTCCACGTGCTTTTGTGCCTAAAACTTTGAAGAAGGTGGAGTTTGTGTTCATCAGACACGACGAGCAGCGCCCTCCACTGGGCCTGCACACATGTTGAAAATGGCCATATGTCACAATGTTAAAGAATCCTTTAAAAAATTCCTGTATCCAGACGGTGATCCGGATCATCCCCAAAATCAGTTCTTCCTTGTACCATTTCCAACAACGCCTGAAAGTTTCATTGAAATCCGTCCAAAACTTTTTGAGTTATCTTGCTAACCAACAGACAGACAAACGCTGGCAAAAACATAACCTCCTCCTGGCCTCCGGCCTGGCGGAGGTAAAAAACATACATAGGAGAAATTGGGAGGATGTTTGCAACACAGAAAAGGGAACACCAAAAAGAATGTGGGGGAAAAAAAAACAGCAGGGCGACTCAAAAGAACACAAAAAGAAAATGCAGAGCAGGAAAACCTCAAATCAGCAATATCAGACCACTGCAAGATAAACAACCACATCATGGACTGGAACAATGCAAAATTAATTGTATCCGAGGACAACAAATGCTGGATCAAAGAATCAACTGAAATCAGGAAGTGAGCCCACAACACCATGAACCAAGATGATGGAGCCTTCATGGTCTTGCATACCTGGGTCTCTCATGGCAGGGGCATGACTGACCTGGCAGATCTATCAAATCTGACAGGTCGGTCACGCCTACGGAAAGGATGAAACAGCTGATGTGACATGTCATGGACGCCAGACGACACTTTCTGCAGAAGACTGCAGGTGACAGTTGAAACATGTCTTAATTGAAGAACAAGACTAGTTTTAGAGTGAGGTGGTGTTAATGTTGCTTACCTCTAATTAAAACGAGGTTAGAGGACTATCTTCTCTGACGCAGCACGGTGAGAAACAGTCCCACACCCTTGGCAAACAGAAGTAGCGGCTATTTGACCAAACCATTAGTTTGGCATTAGCTGTTGTACTAACCACCAGAACCCACACACCTGACGCACTGCGGAGGAGAGGTGGGGCAGTCATAAGTAGAAACGGGGTAGCTAACTTTTAAATCCCGATATTAACGATACAGTTTTATATGAAACAATAGACATTTTTATCATGTCACCTGATACATATTGTCATATCGCACAGCCCTATATAAGAACATTTGAGTGGATCCTAAATTTGTCAAAGTTTATAATTTTAGTATGCAAATTCCAGAAGTCCCACACCTGTGCAGCAGAGCAGATAAATGCATACACTCACTTTCCTTCAAGCATGGGAGTGAACTATAGCATTATTTTCAATAACTGTAACACACACACACACATTCCTTTCGTACACTTGCTCAGATACCATTGTCTTCTCCAAAACCTCACATCATACACTATAAGACAAGAAGTCCCCTGTCCCATCACACAGACACAAATACCTGCCAATTACAAGTCTGTTCGTGTGAAGAATGTTGTTTTATGGATCACTCTCCTCATTATCTAGTCGTTTTTAAAACATCCATGTCTTCTCCATCATGACATGTTAAGCTGTTGAAGCAGGGTCTGCCACACTGACAAAAAATGCATTCATGTGTGTTTTGTTGACCACGAATGTAAGCAAGTTGGTTGGAATGAGTTGGTGCATGTCTGTGCACCACTGAGGACCCAAGAGTGAAAGTTAACATCAGAGTTCAGCAACGTCCTAGGACCCGTCACAAGCTTTGGTTTCCAGATGATTTTGAATGAATTAAAGTTGGTATTGTTCTTAATGAACAGCAGTTCAATCTCGGTCACAAGAGAAAAGATGAACAGTTCTGATTAATGACAGCTTCACCTCTCCTCTGTTCCAGGCCGCACATTTCCCACTCATCCATATTTCCAAGCCCAGCTGGGGGCGGGACAGCTGTCTCTGTATAATATATTGAAAGCCTACTCACTGCTTGACCCCGAGGTGTGATTTAATTATTTTTGCTTTAAATCTGACTTGCTTCATATTCATTTTTTGAATGTCTCCTCATTTGTTAAACCTTAAGATTTTTTCCATCCTTACTTGTTCAACAATTTTTTTTGGTTGTCTTTTTTTAGGTGGGATACTGCCAGGGTCTGTCCTTCATTGCTGGAGTGTTGCTTCTTCACATGGGGGAAGAGGATGCCTTTAACATGCTCAAATTTCTGATGTATGAAGTTGGGCTTCGAAAACAGTACAGGCCAGACATGATTATTCTGCAGGTAAAGTGAAAATACACATAAAGCAATCCCATTTACAGAATCTGTCCACACATCTTAAAGAAGGCACAATCTCTGTTCCTTCTGTATTTTACTAGAGGTCTGTTGATTAATCACATTGCTCAACTAAAGGCTGTTTCATGCTAAGCGCAGACTTTTCTCAAAAAAATTGTAGAAATGTCTGAAAGATTCAGTGGGTTCTTAACATACATACAGCTGCTGAACATTTGTGTAGGTGAAAAAAATCCACAAATATACACTGGGCCAATGAAATCTTTTGTTCAGGTGATGTCACTTCCAAGTCAGAATAGGGCAAAGGGGGACATCCTAGGCAATTGCCCTGATGCAAGAAAAAAAAAATTATAAGCACCATGCATACTTGAGTTATTAGTTCAAGAACAACAGCGTTAATGCAGCTGATATTTGCTTGCAGAAACTGCATTGGTACAGAAAGGAATTAATGCTAGTCACAACAGCTAGTCCGCACTCGAGTGAGTGAGACCAGTATTCCCAAACTTCTCCACATCCAGAAAAAAACAGTGGAATATTGTGCTGCACCACATTTTCACATCACAGCAGTGTGAAAGAAACTTAACACTGTGAAATATTATTAGTTGATGTTTTTATGTAAATCCTTTTCCAAATTAATACAGTGATAGCTGGTATATTTTAATTTTATTTTAATTAAAATGGTTATCAGAATTGTTGGACTTTGTTGTTGTTCCATCATCTTTGGTGGTAGTGCATTCTGTAGAAATTTTTTCACAAGGACCAACAGGACATCATTTTACTGGCTCAAAGAGCATTAATAATTCTCACATTTACAGTTTTGATTGGTTTTCAGCACAATTGTTAATATTTGATCATTTTTAGCTCATTCCAGTGAAGTCAAAAGGAGCTATTGCAATCGCGCTACTCACTAAACTTGGACACAATGATCCTCATATGGTTCTGCTACCAGATTGTGCTCAAGGTCAAAGGTCACAGTCATGAGGATGAGTCAGAGGTGTGGATATCTGGGTGCTCTCACAGTGGTTTCATCAGGTCAGAGTGAACTATGGTCATTGACGGTCTGGTTTACATTTTACATTGTGACTGTGAATTTATTTGGATTAATATTTGGCTTGTACAGTTAAAGATGGATTTTATAGATGCCTACAGACTTTATGATGTGACACTGAATTTCACATCATGATAGAACAAGCAAATAAGATGAGCCTTTATTAGTCCCACAGTGGGGAAATTCCAGGATGAAATGAAGTTGAACGTGCTGTAGAACATTTTTTTTAATTTTAGTTTTATTATTATATTTATTAGAGAGTGGTGTGAGAAAGTGTTTACCCCCTTCCTGATTTCTCATTTTTTTTGTATGTTTGTCACACTTAAATGTTTCAGATTCTAAAAAAAATTAAATATTAGACAAACCACTGCACGGTGGCACAGTGGTTAGCACTGTGGCAGCACAGTTTTACCCTCGGCCGGGGGATCGCGGGGACCGTGAGATCGTGGGTTTGATCCCGGCCAACAGTGATCTGTGTGGAGTTTGCATGTTCTCCCCGTGTTTGCGTGGGTTTACTCCGGGATTTCTCCGGTTTCCTCCCACATGCCAAAAACATGCAGGTTAGGGAGTTAAGGGGCGCTTGCGCACGCAGCGACTGGCAGCTGGTGGTTTGTCACCAGACTGCAAAACAAATCTACCTACGGGTACAAAATAAGTAATAAAAAAAAAAAAAAAAAAGATAACACAAGTAAACACAAAATGCAGTTTTTAAATGAAGGTGTTTATTATTAAGGGGGAAAAAATCCAAACCTACATGGCCCTGTGTGGAAAAAGTGATTGCCCCCTAAACCTAATAACTGGTTGGCCACCTTTAGCAGCAACAACTGCAGTCAAGCATTTGCGATAACTGGCAATGAGTCTTTTACAGCGTTGTGGAGGAGTTTTTACCCATTCATCTTTGCAAAATTGTTGTAATTTAGCCACATTAGAGGGTTTTCAAGCATGAACCGCCTTTTTAAGGTCATGCCACAACATCTCAATGAGATTCAGGTCAGGACTTTGACTAGGCCACTCCAAAGTCTTCATTTTGTTTTTCTTAAGCCATTCAGAGGTGGACATGCTGGTGTGGTTTGGATCATTGTCCTGCTGCAGAACCCAAGTGTGCTTCAGTTTGAGGTCACGAACAGATGGCCAGACATTCTCCTTCAGGATTTTTTGGTAGACAGCAGAATTCATGGTTCCATTTGCCACAGCAAGTCTTAAAGGTCCTGAAGCAGCAAAACAGCCCTAGACCATCACGCTACCACCACCATATTTTACTGTTGATATGATGTTCCTTTTGAAATGCTGTTACTTTTATGCCAGATGTAATGGGGGACACACCTTCCAGAAAATTCAGCTTTTGTCTTGTCAGTCCACAGAGTATTTTCCCAAAAGTCTTGGGGATCATCAAGATGTTTTCTGGCAAAACTGAGACAAGCCTTTATGTTCTTTTTGCTCAGCAGTGGTTTTCATCTTGGAACTCTGCCATGCAGGCCATTTTTGCCCAGTCTCCTTCTTATGGTGGAGTCATGAACACTGACCTTAACTGAGGCAAGTGAGGCCTGCAGTTCTTTGGATGTTGTTGAGGGGCTTTTATGACCTGTTTGATGAGTCGTCGCTTGCGCTCTTGGTGTAATTTTGGTCGGCTGGCCACTCCTGGGAAAGTTCATCACTGTTCCATGTTTTTGCTATTTGTGGATAATGGTTCTCACTGGTTTGCTGGAGTCCCAAAGCTTTAGAAATGGCTTTATAACCTTTTCCCAACTGATAGATCTCAGTTACTTTGTTTCTCATTTGTTCCTGAATTTCTTTGGATGGCAGCATGATGTCTAGCTTTTGAGGATCTTTTGGTCTAATTCACTTTGTCAGGCAGGTCCTATTTAATTGATTTCTTGATTGAGAACTGGTGTGGCTAGAGAAATTGAACTTAGCTTTCCAAAGATGTGATAAACCACAGTTAATGTTTTAACGGGGACAAATCACTTTTTCACACAGGGTCATGTAGGTTTGGATTTTTTTTTACCCTTAATAATGAACACCTTCATTTAAAAAACTGCATTTTGTGTTTACTTGTGTTATCTTTGTCTATTATTTAAATTTGTTTGATGATCTGAAACATTTAAGTCTGAAAAACATACAAAAAAAAAAGAGAAATCAGGAAGGGGGCACTGTTTCACACCACTGTATTTGTTTATTTGGTTGTGCTTACATTTTTACATTGTTGATCCTTGCTTGATGTTGTCTCAGCTCCTCATCCCACCAGCATCCTAAATCAGGGGTCTGCAGCCTTTGCCAACCGAAGAGCCGTTTTGCCCATCTCCGACTATGCACACGTGGACAAAATTGTTGGTACCCCTCTGTTAAAGCGTACCTGTGGTGGTCGTGAAGACGCATTTGACTTGAAAACATTATGAAAAAGTATTTCTTATTTTGGTAAATAATTTTTGCCAGCCATATACCACCAGACATATATTCAAATAGCACCTTGGCCATGGGCAGCCAATGAAAACTGTGGGCGCAGCCATGACACATGCGGATGTAACGTCACTTTGTTGATACTCAACAGTCAATGCTCTGCCTGTATGAGAGACTAGGGTGCTGTTGTGAGTGTTTTTATTCTATTATGGCTGAATTGTCGGACTCTGAGGAAGAATTCTTCCAACATGGCTACAGATTTGAGCCAGAAAGGTCTTCTGAGGGTTAAAAGTGACGAAGTGGTCCTCACACACAACGCAATTTCGTCTGAAATTATTCGTCTGTGCCCTGTTTCCGCTCCGATCTTCTGACAAGGTGAGCTGGGTTTGGGTACACAAAAAAAGTGTTTCTTTGTTTTTTTCGCTTATTATTCAGACATCCAAAGGCTTTACATTCCGCCATGTTGCGATATCCATATCGCATTGTATGTTTTTGTTTTTACAAGAGCACCGAGTGTCTGCTGCTCTGTATATAGTTGTAGAATCATCTTCCGTGTTGCGGCAGTTACGAGATCAGATGAGACAAGCAGCCGAATTTAAGCATTTATTTATTTATTTTCTACTCGTTTTAGTTCTGCATTTAATATGAACCCTGAGTTTGAAACCTTATCGTGGTGGGGGGGTTTGCGTGCCCCAGTGATCCCAGGAGCTATGTTGTCCGGGGCAATTTGCCTCTGATAGGGTCTCCCAAGACAAACTGGTCCTGGGTGAAGGGCCAGACGAAGAACGATCCAACAGACTCTCATGATAAATTGTATATCAAGGATTCAGTGTACCCCGCCCGGTATGGGGTTACCGGGGCCCCACCCTGGAGCCAGGCCTGGGGGAGGGGCTCGAAGGCTAGCGTCTGGTGGCCGGGTTTCCACCCATGGGACCCGGCCGGGCTCAGCCCGAAGGAGTTACATGGGTCCGCCCTCCAGTAGGTTCACCACCTGCAGGAGGGATCATGGAAGTCCGGTGCTATGTGGATTAGGTGGCAGTCAAAGGCGGAGACCTTGGCGGACTGATCCCAAGCTTTCTAAACTGGCTTTTGGTACGTGGAATGTCACCTCTCTGGTGGGGAAGGAGCCTGAGCTGGTGTACGAGATTGAGCGATACCGGCTAGATATAGTTGGCCTCACCTCAACACACGGCTCCGGTTCCGGAACCAGTCTCCTGGAGAGGGGCTGGAGCTTGGCCTTTTCTGGAGTTGCCCCGGGCGAGAGGCGACGAGCAGGGGTAGGTATTCTTGTATCGCCCCACCTTGCTGCCTCTATATTGGAGTTTTCCCCGGTGGACGAAAGGGTTGCTTCCCTGCGCCTTCGGGTTGGGAAACGGGTCCTGACCATCATTTGTGCCTATGCACCAAATGATGTTTCAGAGTACCCACCCTTTTTGGAGTCTGTGACTGGGGTGCTGGAGGGTGCTCCTCCTGGAGACTCCATTGTCCTACTGGGGGACTTCAATGCGCACGTGGGCAACGACAGTGAAACCTGGAGGGGGGTGATTGGGAGGAACGGCCTGCCCGATCTGAACCCGAGTGGTGTTCAGTTATTGGACTTCTGTGCTAACCACAGTCTGTCTATAACGAACACCATGTTCAAGCATAAGGGTGTCCATATGTGCACCTGGCACCAGGACACCCTAGGCCGCAGGTCGATGATCGATTTTGTTATCGTATCATCAGACCTGCGACCGTATGTCTTGGACACCCGAGTAAAGAGAGGTGCAGAGCTGTCAACTGATCACCACCTGGTGGTGAGTTGGATCCGATGGCAGGGGAGGAAGCCATTCAGACCTGGTAGACCCAAACGTATAGTGAGGGTGTGCTGGGAGCGTCTGGCTGAGGCCCCTGTCCGGGAGGTCTTCAACTCCCACCTCCGGAAGAACTTCAACCACATTCCGAGGGAGTCTGGAGACATGGAGTCTGAATGGGCCATGTTCTCCACCTCTGTTGTTGAAGCGGCAGCCCAGAGCTGCGGCCGCAAGGTGGTCGGTGCATCTCGTGGTGGCAACCCCCGAACCAAGTGGTGGACACCAGTGGTGAGGGGGGCCATTAAGCTGAAGAAGGAGTCCTATCAAGCTTGGTTGGCTTGTGGGACTCCCGAAGCAGCTGAGGTGTACCGGCAGGCCAAGCGGAGTGCAGCTCGGGTGGTTGCTGAAGCAAAAACCCGGGTATGGGAGGAGTTCGGTGAGGCCATGGAACAAGACTTTCGGTCGGCTTCAAAGAGATTCTGGCAAACTGTTCGGCGGCTCAGGAGGGGAAAGCAGCTCCCCGTCCACACTGTGTATGGTGCGGATGGGACACTGTTGACTTCAACTGGGGATATCGTCGGGCGGTGGAAGGAATACTTCGAGGATCTCCTCAATCCCACTGATACGCCTTCCACAGAGGAAGCAGGGTTTGGGGACGAGGGGGATGACTCGCCTATCACAGGGGCTGAGGTCGCCAAGGTGGTTAAAAATCTCCTTGGTGGCCGGGCCCCGGGGGTGGACGAGATTCGCCCCGAGTACCTCAAGGCCCTGGATGTTGTTGGGTTGTCATGGTTGACACGCCTCTGCAACATTGCGTGGAGGTCGGGGGCAGTGCCTTTGGCATGGCAAACCGGGGTGGTGGTTCCTCTCTTCAAAAAAGGGGACCGGAGGGTGTGCTCCAACTTTAGAGGGATCACACTCCTCAGCCTCCCTGGGAAGGTCTATGCCAAGGTATTGGAGAGGAGAGTCCGGCCGTTGGTCGAACCTCGGATTCAGGAGGAGCAATGTGGTTTTCGTCCTGGCCGTGGCACATCGGACCAGCTCTTTACCCTCTCGAGAATTCTTGAGGGTTCGTGGGAGTTTGCCCAACCAGTTTACATGTGTTTTGTGGACTTGGAGAAGGCATTTGACCGCGTCCCTCGTGGATTTTTGTGGGGGGTGCTTCGGGAGTATGGGGTATCGGGCTTGTTGTTACGAGCTATTCGGTCTCTGTACGACCGTTGTGAGAGTTTAGTTCGCATTGCCAACACTCGGTCGGAGTCATTCCCAGTGAGAGTTGGACTCCGCCAGGGCTGCCCTTTGTCACCGGTCCTGTTCATAATTTTTATGGACAGGATTTCTAGGCGCAGCCAGGGAATGGAGGGTGTCATGCTTGGTGACCACAGGATCTCATCTCTGTTGTTTGCAGATGATGTTGTCCTGTTGGCTTCATCCAGCAATGACCTACAGCTCTTGCTGGGACGGTTTGCCGCTGAGTGTGAAGCGGCTGGGATGAGAATCAGCACCTCCAAGTCCGAGTCCATGGTCCTCAGCCGGAAAAAGGTGGATTGTCCTCTCCGGGTTGGGGACAGGCTCCTGCCCCAAGTGGAGGAGTTTAAGTATCTTGGGGTCTTGTTCACGAGTGAGGGGAAAATGGAGCGAGAGATCGACAGACGGATTGGAGCAGCATCTGCAGTGATGCGGACGTTGTACCGGTCTGTTGTGGTGAAGAGGGAGCTTAGTTCTAAGGCAAAGCTGTCGATTTACCAGTCAATCTACGTTCCTACTCTCACCTATGGTCACGAGCTTTGGGTAATGACCGAAAGAACGAGATCGCGGATACAAGCGGCTGAAATGAGCTTTCTCCGTAGGATTGCTGGACTCACCCTCAGAGATAGGGTGAGGAGCTCAGTCATCCGGGAGAGGCTCAGAGTAGAACCGCTGCTCCTCCACATTGAAAGGAGTCAGTTGAGGTGGTATGGGCATCTGATTAGGATGCCTCCTGGACGCCTCCCACTTGAGGTGTTTCAGGCACGTCCCACTGGGAGGAGACCCCGGGGCAGACCCAGGACTCGGTGGAGAGACTATGTCTCCCAGCTAGTCTGGGAACGCCTTGGTATCCCCTCTGAAGAGCTGGAGCAGGTGGCTGGGGAGAGGGAAGTCTGGGCTTCTCTGCTTGAACTGCTGCCTCCGCGACCCGGACCTCCGGAAAAGCGGTAGAAGATGGATGGATGGATGGATGGTTTGAATTTTGGTCCTCACACAACGCAACGCACTGTCTGCCGCTCTTTGTAGCGGCGAGGGAGGAGCTGAATTAATCTGCCGTATTGCGGCTGTTAACGACCTCAGATCAGACAAGAGGACCCGCCGAATTTAAGCATTTATTTATTTATTTTCTACTCGTTTCAGTTCTGCATTTAATATGAACCCTGAGTTTGAAATAAACGTTTGAATTTGAATATCCCCAAAGCCGCTGCACATCCGGGTACTCGAGGCTCAGCCAATACTGATCCAGATCGCGGTAGCCACGAAATTACGTCACAGGAAGCGTCCTGGAAGTCCATGTAGCCGCTAGTATGGCTGTACCCATGTTTTGCTGACATAGCTGAACCAGCACATCAGCAATGGATTTATATCAAATTGCTTTGAACGTGAATTTCAACTTGAACTAGAACGGGAGACAGGGGCTCAATATAATATCTTTTTTTTTCACGACCACCACAGGTACACTTTAATGAAAGAAAAACCCACAATGGTCACAGAAATAAGATAAGATAACATAAGCCTTTATTAGTCCCACAATGGGGAAATTCCAGGATTGCAACAGCACAGGGATAGCAACACTCAGAGCAACAATCAGAAGGCGAGAGAAAAAAACAAGAGCAGCAAGTATACATATGTACATATAAATATAAATATATATATATATAGACACACAGTGCAGAGCATTGTAGCTAGATGGGATAGATATATAAATATATAAACACAGTGCGGAGCATTGTAGCTGGATGGAATAAATATACAGTGATCCCTCGCTACTTCGCGCTTCACCTTTCGCGCCCTCAGTGCATCGCGGATTTTTCAAAAATATTCATCAAAAATTCAAAATTGAGAAATAATGGGCGGGCGCTAGCAGAAGGCAGGGAGACTACATTAGACCATCAGGTATCAACACGGAGAGCCGCACAACTCAAAAAATCCACCTCTCTGTTCGCTGTTCTCGTGTTGGCTCGGCTCAGATATCTCGCAAGCTGATTGGCCGAGACGTTTCACCCACCTCTCCTTGCCGAGCGCCCATGAAGGGAAGGAAGACCGCATTCATTGCTCTTCATCGCTCGTGTTACGTAGTCAGAATCAGAATCAGAATCAGAATCAGGTTTATTGCCATTGTTCATGTAGTACACAAACTAGGAATTTGTCTCGGTACAATGCTGCAACATTAAACATGATAAGATAAGAGAAATAAACTATACATGTAATAAAGTGTAATAAAGTCTCGCAGCGTGGAACTTTTTGCTGTTCTCTTGTGCCATTTTGTGCGAAATAGTCTTCCCGTCGAGCCACTACGCCGCCTCCTGCAGCTTCTCCAGCTCTATCGGAAACTGCCCTCGATGATCCTGCGCAGAAGCACCTGACGATGAGGCGTCACCTGAGGAGCAGTAAAGCTCTCATTAACCTGTGAAGTAAATCATCTTCATCTTGAGTTACGTATCTTGTTATAAGAATAAAAGAGTTCTAAAAACATATTTATGTACACTTTATTTACATCTACGTATGTATGTACACGTACACACACACACACACACACACACACGTATCATATGAGAGAGAGAGAGTGAGAGAATGAACGTACGTATTATTTATGGATGACGTCATTAGGGGTGACGCTACTTCGCGGTTTTTCACTTTTCGCGGTCGGTTCTGGAACCCATTAACCGCGATAAGTGAGGGATCACTGTATGAGTATATAAACACAGTGCGGAGCATTGTAGCTAGATGGAATAAATATGTAAATGTATAAACACACACAGTGCGGAGCATTGTAGCTAGATGGAATAATAAGATAAGATAAGCCTTTATTAGTCCCACAACGGGGAAATTCCAGGATTGCAACAGCACAGGGATAGCAACACTCAGAGCAACAATCAGAAGGCAAGAAAAAAAAACAAGCAAGCAAGAGCAGCTAATATACATATGTACATATTACTATAAAATATATATATACACACACACAGACACACAGTACAGAGCATTGTAGCTGGATGGAATAAATATATGAATATGTAAACACAGTGCGGAGCAATGTAGCTAGATGGAATAATATGTAGATATATAAACACACAGTGCGGAGCATTGTAGCTAGATGGAATAAATATATAGATATATAAATATAAACACACCCAGTGCGGAGCATTGTAGCTAGATGGAATAAATATGTAAATATATAAACACACACAGTGCAGAGCATTGTTGCTAGATGGGATGAAACAGCACAACCGTCTACTTAGTTATCCTACATGGTATGATTATGTGCCCATACATATTCTCACTCTCCATAGCGACCGGTATTTTCCGAGTTGTATGCCGGAGGGGACCATTGTGTAAGTCTATTGCATCTTTGCATTCAAAAAACTATTAGTTTGTTACGTCTTTTTGCTATCTCTGCGAGCAGCTCTGCTTAGGTTGTACAGTCTGACAGCCGTTGGTAGGAAGGACCTGCGAAACCTCTCGGTTGTGCACCTGGGATGATGTAGTCTGCTGCTAAATGAGCTCCTCAGTGCATTCAGTATGTCCTGCATAGGGTGGAACTCGGACTCCAGCAGAGATGACAGTTTAGCCACCATCCTTCTCTCTCCTATCTCCTCCACTGGGTTAGGGCGCTGCCCCAGGACAGAGCTAGCTTTCTTGATCAGTTTGTTCAGTCTCTTCCTATCGGCTGCAGTAATGCCACGGCCCCAGCAGACCACTCCAAAAGTGATGGCTGATGCCACCACCGTGTCATAGAATGTCTTCAGCAGCGCGCCTTGTACACCAAAAGACCTGAGTCTCCTCAGCAGGAACAGCCTGCGCTGTCCCTTCTTGTAGAGTGCGTCAGTATTGTGTGACCAGTCTAGTTTATTGTTCAGATGAACACCCAGGTACTTATAGGATGTCACCATCTCGATGTCTGTTCCCTGTATATTTACTGGTGCTGTGAGGGGTTGTCCTTGCCTGCGGCAGTCCACCACCAGCTCCTTAGTTTTCCTCGCGTTGATCTGGAGGCAGTTCCGATGGCACCAGTCCACGAAGTCCTGGATAAGCCCTCTGTACTCAGCTTCATCTCCGTTGGAGATGAGGCCAACGGTCGCAGTCATCAGAGAACTTCTGTAGATGGCATTGTGTTGTGTTGTGTGAGAAGTCCGCAGTATAAAGGGTGAACAGGAAGGGAGCCAAAACCGTTCCCTGGGGGGCCCCCGTGCTACCGATGATCGTGTCGGACACACAGTCCCCGGTTCTCACAAACTGAGGCCGGTTAGTAAGGTAGTCCAGGATCCATGATGACAGGTGCTGGTCCACCCCTGCGCACAGCAGCTTGTCCTTCAGGATCATCGGTTGGATGGTGTTGAAAGCACTGGAGAAGTCAAAGAACATGATCCTCACCGCATTCCCAGGCTTCTCCAGGTGGGACAGAGAACGGTGAAGGAGGAAGATCACCGCATCCTCCACCCCAATGCCATGCTGGTACCCTTAACTCCACCAGGGGGCGGAGGTGAGCAAGGAGCAGTCTCTCCAGGGTCTTCATCATGTGGGACGTCAATGCCACTGGTCTGTAGCTGTTCAAATCTTTGGGG
This sequence comes from Pholidichthys leucotaenia, assembly GCA_020510985.1. NCBI lineage: Eukaryota > Metazoa > Chordata > Actinopteri > Cichliformes > Pholidichthyidae > Pholidichthys > Pholidichthys leucotaenia. Next base: position 163,425,813 of record CM035848.1, read on the forward strand.
TGGGAATTCTTTGGTACAGGTACCACACAAGATGTTTTCCACAGCTGTGGTACCCTCCCCAGCTTCAGGCTCAGACTGAAGATGTACTCCACAATCCCACACAGTTGGTCTGCACAGGACTTGAGGAGCTTTGCGCTGATGCCGTCCGGTCCCGACGCCTTCCTCGCCTTGATCTTCCTCAGCTCCGTCCTTACCTGGGTCTTAGTGAGGGTCAGGTTGGGGGGCTGTGTGTTGGGAGTGGGGGGGTGTTGGTGGAGTGGGGAGTGGGCAGCAGGACTTGATGTCTTTAGAGGCAGCAGTGGTTGTTGTGCAGTCAGGGGGGAGGGCGGTTGGTCAAACCTATTGAAAAACAGATTCAGATTGTTCGCCCACTCCCTGCCCCCCGTGGCCTGGGGGGAGGTATTCTGGAGCCCAGAGATGGTTTTAAGGTTTCTCCAGACCCCGCTGATGTCGCTTTGTTGCAGCTTGTCCTCCATCTTCTTCCTGTAGCTGTCCTTGCCTTCTCTGATCTTTCTCCTCAGCTCCCTCTGTACGGACTTCAGCATCTCCCTGTTCCCCAACCTTAAGATCCTCTTCTTCTCTCTCAGAAGTGTTTTTATCTCAGGGTTGATCCAGGGTTTGTTGTTTGAGCAACACCGTATGGTCTTGGTGGGAACGATGTTGGCCACACAGAAGCTGATGTAGTCCGTGATGGTGTGAGTGAGGCCATCGATGTCCTCACCATGTGGATTGCAGAGCTGCTCCCAGGCGGTGGTTTCAAAACAGCCCTTTAGAGCGTCCATTGCCTCCTCAGACCATAACTTCACTGTGCGCATGGCCTGAGGTTGTCTGTTCACTAGGGGTTTGTACACCGGCCGGAGATGAACCAAGTTGTAATCCGATCTCCCGAGTGGGGGGAGTTGTGTTGAGGTGTACGCCTCCTTAGTGTTTGCGTAGAATAAGTCCAGTGTTTTATTGTCTCTAGTGTGGCATGTGACATACTGGGTGAACGTGGGTAGAATGGGAGACAGTGAAACATGGTTGAAATCGCCTGAGATGAGAAGAGCATCTGGGTGTTCTGTCTGCAGCCTGCCAGTTACTGAGTGGATGACGTCACGCGCTGTCCCAGCGTTCGCCGTCGGATTTGCATAAATAACAATGCAGATCACGTGTGAGTATTCCCTCGGGAGATATGTAGGCCGCATGCTAACAGCTAGCAACTCAATGTCTTTGCTGCAGTGTTGTTGTTTAACAGTGATATGTCGCGGTCTGCGCCAGTTGTTGTTAACATACATTATCATTCCACCGCCCCTTGCTTTGCCACTGTCTGGCGTTCGGTCTGCCCTTATTGCATGGAAACCCTCCAGTTCAGTGTTAGCATCTGCTGCTAGTCCTGTTAGCCAAGTCTCTGTGAATAGGAACGGGCTACACTCCCGGTATATGCTATCGTAGCGGGAGATAGCCGCTAGCTCATCTACCTTTCCCAGTATCGATCGTACATTCCCCATAACAACGGATCGGAGGGTGGGTCTGTACCTTATATTTCTTGCCCGCCGTCTTACTCCAGCCCGGCACCCACGTCGTTTTCACCTGAGTTCTCCCGGTATGTCGAGTTTTTCCGTTAGCACCGAGTGGCGGTTGAGTGCTAGCAGCTCTTCCCTGCTGTACCGTCTCCTGCTATAAACAGTGGCTCCATCCACCGGCTCGGGAGACATTTGGGGCGATCTGTGTGTCCGTGATATATATGGAGTGTAAGGTGTCGCCGGATCAGAAAGTTGTCACCGGATCAGAAAGAGAGAGGAAGCAAAAAAACTCAGAATTGAGCCGCTGTTACAAAAGGCAGCCGACTCGTGTGGCGCCGGAAGTAAAAAAAAATCTGACACATTATTATTATTTTTATTATTATCTTGGACGACTTGCACTCTGACCTGACTATGGGTTTGGGAGCAAGGGGTCAAAGGTCAAAGTTAACATTCCAGTTGCGCTATGGTAAATGCTAAATTTACCATTACTATAAAACGAGTAAAGCTAGGGCCACCAAACCTGGTACACAGGTTCACCTTGGGATCCTGACCTCTGATTATGGGTTTGGGGTCTAAAGGTCAAAGTTAACATTCCCTATGCGTTATTACTGTACAACAAGTAAAGTTAAGGTCACCAAACTCGGTACATAGGTTCATCCTGTGACCCTGAAGTGTGACTATGATTTTGGGATCACACGGTTAAAGGTCAACATCAAAATGGCTTATAAACTATATCCCAACAACAAAGAAAGCTAAAGTCACCAAACCTGGTCAACGGGTTCACTCTGAGACCATGACCTCTTGACTACAGGTTTGGGATCAAAAGGTCAGAGGTCAAGGTTGGCACTCCCTATGTTTGCTTACTATTGGACACTTCCTGTGGTCACGTATTGTCACTTGTCACTTTCTGTGTTGCTGGCTGTCAGTGTGGTTTGCTCTGTGGTTAGCTCTCCTCACTCTCCTGAGGATTATTTCCTTTAATTGTATTTTAATTGCTTTTTCCCCATCTACCGTCACCTCGCACTTCTGTTGAACAAGCCTCTTGCACCTGTGTGCGCACTCAGTGTCACCTAATCACCCTCTTTAGCCTTCTGTTTACCTTTCATCGGTGTTTGTGTTAGCTTCGGGTTAGCCAATAGCTATGGCTACTAGCTCTCTTTCCCCTTCTCCTCTGGTATGCTTTCTGTATCAGATGTTTAGCTACACCTCTGCCTCTTTTAGTGTTAATGGTAAATGTAATAAATGTTGTCTTTTTGAGGCACTTGAGGCGAGGTTGTGTGATTTGGAATCCCAGCTCTACTGCATTGAAACACCATCAGCGCCAGTTAATTATGACGGACTCCCCTTAGCTGCAGCGGAGCACCCTAGCATAGGGCCTGTTAGCTGTCCCCTGGCTTCCACCTCTCCTGGGCAGCCAGGAGAGCATGGGTGGGTGATGGTGAGAAGGAAGCATAGTCCAGGGGCTTGCGACTAGGTTCACCACTGACCTGTTCATGTTTCTAATTGCTTTTCCCTGCTCAACGACACACCCGCTGAGGAAAAACTCTGATCATTGGCAGTTCTATAGCCAGAAACGTGAACCTAGAGACTCCAGCGGCCATAGTCAAATGCATTCCCAGGGCCAGAGCAGGCGACATCGAGTCAAATTTGAAAATGCTGGCTAAAAGTAACTAACTACTCCACAATTGTTATCCACGCCAGCATTAACGACATCCGACTTCGGCAGTCGGAAGTCACAAAACTTAGTGTGGAATCGGTGTGTAACTTTGCCAAAACGATGTCTGCCTCTGTAGTATTCTCTGGGCCCCTCCCCAATCTGACCAGTGATGACATGTTTAGCCGCGTGTCATCCTTCAACCGCTGGCTGTCTGTGTGGTGTCCTCCAAACAATGTGGGCTACATAGACAATTGGAACTCATTTTGGGGAAAGCCTGGTCTTATTAAATGAGACAGCGTCCATCCCACTTTGGATGGTGCGTCTCTTTTATCTAACAGTCTGGCATCATTTTTATCCAAATTTCCAAAACCTTGACAACTCAGAGTTGGGACCAGGAAGTAGAGTCGCAGTCTGACACACCTCTCTGCAGCTCCTCTTCATCTGCCACCCCTCAACTTAGCCCCTGTCTTCCCCATCAGAGAATCATTGTCTGCTCCCTCCAAAGTAAATAAAAATATAATGTATAAGCATCCCAAAGTGAATAAACAAAAAGTTGGTAAAACTCAAACATGAATCCTCTAAATTTAATGACTTGGCCTCTGTTCCTCCTCATAATTTAAAAATTAAATGCGGTTTGTTAAATATTAGGTTGTGGAGATTGTGGAAGGACGAGGCTGAGTTTATTTCTCAAGACCAGTTTTATTCACATTCACATTCTCCAACATCAAAAACAGAAAGAGAAAGGAATCCCCCCACATCTGTCCCTTTAATACCCCGGGACATCAAAGCACACAGTCACATTGTCTCTTAATCCCAAATCACAATGCATCCCCCTCCAGGTCTTCTCGTCTCCACATACAATAAGCATACAGTAATACACACGTGAAGCATATGGAACCCACATATGTGCACCACAAGGTCTCTAACTCCCAAGTCTCTGCTCATCCATTATCTGTTAATTGATCATCAGATTGATTTTAATATCCCTTGCAGAGACTTGGTTAGGGCAAGAGGATTATGTTGGTTTAAATGAATCAACTCCCTCTGGTTATTTAAACAGTCAAAATCCCATAAGTTCTGGTCATGGAGGAGGAGTAGCGACAACTTACCATTCCAAATTACTAGTTAATGTAAAGCAAAAAATGTTATAATTCCTTTGAGGGCCTGGTCCTCAGTTTTGGGCAATTTAGGTTAAACCCATTTTTATTTGCCATAGTTTATCGTCCTCCCTCAGCCTACTCTCCAGAGTTTTTATCCAAATTTGCCAAATTCTTAGCAGATTTAATGCTTAAATCAGATAGAATAATTATAGTAGGGGACTTTAATATACATGTAGATGTAGATAGTGATTGCCTTAATATGGCATTTAATTCAATATTGGACTCGATGGGTTTTTTTCAGAAAGTAGGAAATTTTACCCAGGATCTCCACCACACGTTGGACCTTGTTCTGACAAATGGCATAGAAATAGAAAATCTGGTAGTGTCTCCTCATAGCCCTGTACTGTCAGGGCTGCACGGTGGCGCAGTGGTTTAGCACTGTGGCAGCACAGTTTTACCCTCGGCCGGGGGACCGCGGGGATCATGAGATCGTGGGTTCGATCCCAGCCCCCGACCAACAGTGAGCTGTGTGGAGTTTGCATGTTCTCCCCGTGTTGCGCGGGTTTACTCCGGGATTTCTCCGGTTTCCTCCCGCACACCAAAAACATGTAGGTTTAGGGCGCTCGCGCACGCAGCGACCAGCAGCCGGTGGCTTGTCACCAGACTGCAAACCAAATCTACCTACGGGTACAAATAAGTAACAAAAAAAAAAAAAAAAAGACCATTGTCTGTTAACCTTTGATTTTACTATTTCTGACTATTTGGCTCCTAAAGAAAAATATTACTACAGTAGATACCTCTCAGATGATGCTCTTACCAAATTTATGCAGATTGTTTCCTCTATGCCAAGTGTCAAACACAACGGAGATAAGCTATGGAGAGCTTGCTCCTTCTGTAATTGATAGCATGGTAGATAGTGTTACAGCTTCTCTGCATCAGATTCTAGACATGGTGGCCCCTTTAAAAAAGAAAGTCTAATCAGAGATTTCTAACTCCATGGTTCAACACAGAAACTCGTAGCTTAAAACAGAAGACTCATCAATTAGAAAGAAAATGGTGCTCCACTAAATTAGATGAAATCTATTTAGCTTGGGGAAATCTTCTAATTTATAAAAAATCTCTTAAGAAAGTTAGAACAAGCTATTATTCTGCATTAATAGAAGAGAACAAGAATAATCCCAGGTTTCTTTTCAGCATTGTAGCCAGGCTGACAAAGAGTCAAGACTCTTGTTAAACCTAGCATTCCCTTAGAGCTTACTAGTCAGAACTTTGTGAACTTTTTCAACAATAAAATTTCATCGATCAGAGATAAAATGTCAGATTCTTCCCACCGTTAACTTAAATACATTAAGTACTACGACTCCTTCAATTGATATCTGTTTGGATGAGTTTACTCCAATTGACCTTTTAGAGTTAGAAAAAATAATTTCCTCATCCAAGCCTTCAACTTGTCTTTTAGATCATATTCCTACCAGGTTACTTAAAGAAGTCTTCCCATTTATTGGTAGCTGTATTCTTCAAATAATCAATTCTTCATTAACATTAGGCCATGGACCGCAGGCTTTTAAAACTGCTGTAATTAAACCCTTACTCAAAAAGCCAACGCTGGATCCAGGAGTTTCAGCTAACTATAGACCAATCTCTAATCTGCCTTTCAATTCAAAAATCTTAGAGTTGTTGCTACGCAATTATTTGACCACTTGCAGGGAAATGGTTTATTTGAAGAGTTTCAATCTGGGTTTAGAATCCATCATAGCACTGAAACAGCTTTAGTGAAGGTCACTAATGACCTCCTTATTGCATCTGATAATGGACTTGTTTCTATACTTGTCCTTTTGGACACTGTTCATCCACTGTGTTTTATCAAGACCAAAGTCAGTGCAGTCATCTACCAGGAAATGTTAGAGCACTTTGTACTTCCCTCTGCTGACAAGCTTTATGGAGAAGCTGATTTCATTTTCCAGCAGGACTTGGCACCTGCCCACACTGCCAAAAGTATCAAAACCTGGTTTAATGACCATGGCATCACTGTGTTTGATTGGTCAGCAAATTCTCCTGACCTAAACATCATAGAGAATCTGTGGAGTATTGTCAAGAGGAAGATGAGAGACACCAGACCCAACAATGCAGATGAGCTGAAGGCCACTGTCAAAGCAACCTGGACCATCATAACACCTCAGCAGTGCCACAGGCTAATCACCTCCATGCCATGCCACATTGATACAGTAATTAATCCAAAAGGAGCCCCGACCAAGTATTGAATGTGTACATGGACATACTTTTCAGTCGGCAAGCATTTCTATTACAAAAGTATTTTTTTTAATTAATTTTATGTAATATTCTAAATTTGAGAAACTGAATTTGGGGTTTTCATGGGCTGTAAACCATAATCATCAAAATTAAAATAAACACTTGAAATATATCACTCTCTGTGTAATGAATCTATATTATATATGGGTTTCACTTTCTGAAACGAGTGACAATAAAATATGGAACTTTTTCATGATATTCTAATTTTTTGAGATGTACCTGTATATATGCTTCCACTAGGCAACATTATTAGAAAGCACTGTATACATTTATTGTTGTGCAGATGACACACAATTATACCTGTCAATGAAGCCAGATGATAGTAATCAATTAGCCAAGTTAGAGGCCTGTCTTAAGGAAATTAAAGCTTGGATGACTTATAATTTCCTGCTATTAAATTCAGATAAGACTGAAGTCATTCTTGTTGGTCCAAAAAAAACTTAGAAATACCTTTCCAAATCAAACTCTTAGTTTGGATGTGGTTATTCTTTCTCTTAATAGTTCTGTGAGGAACCTTGGAGTTATTGTTTTATCAAGATCTGTTTTTTTATTTTTTTTTTATCAAGATCTGTTTTTTAATTCACATATTAAACTTGTTTCTAAGACTGCCTTCTGTCATTTGCATAATATTGCCAAGATTCGGAGCATCTTGTCTCAGAGTAATGCTGAGAATCTGATCCACACTTTTGTTAGCTCTAGATTACATTATTGTAACTCTTTATTATCAGGCTGTCCTAAAACATCTTTAAAAAGTCTTCAGCTTATCCAAAATGCTGCAGCAAGAGTTTTAAGATAAGATGAGATGAGCCTTTATTAGTCCCACAATGGGGAAATTCCAGGATTGCAACAGCACAGGGACAGCAACACTCAGAGCAACAATCAAGAAGACCAGAAAAACAAGAAAACAAGAGCAGCGACTATACATATGTACACATGAATATATACACACAGTGCGGAGCATTGTAGCTAGATGGAATAAACAGCATAACCGTCTACTTAGTTATCCCACATAGTATGAATATGTACCTATACATATTGTCACCTTCCATAGCTACTGATATTGTCCTAGTTGTATACTGGAGGGGACCATTGTGTAAGTCTATTGCGTCTTTTGCATTCAGTACTATTAGGTCGTCACGTTTTTTTGCCATCTCTGCGAGCAACCCTGCTTAGGTTATACAGTCTGACAGCCGTAGGTAGGAAGGACCTGCGAAACCTCTCGGTTGCGCACCTAGGATGATGTAGTCTGCTGCTAAATGAGCTCCTCAGTGCGTTCAGTATGTCCTGCATAGGGTGGGACTCGGACTCCAGCAGAGATGACAGTTTAGCCACCATCCTTCTCTCTCCTATCTCCTCCACTGGGTTAGGGCGCTGCCCCAGGACAGAGCTAGCTTTCTTGATCAGTTTGTTCAGTCTCTTCCTATCGGCTGCTGTAATGCCACTGCCCCAGCAGACTACCCCAAAAGTGATGGCTGATGCCACCACCGTGTCATAGAATGTCTTCAGCAGCGCCCCTTGTACACCAAAAGACCTGAGTCTCCTCAGCAGGAACAGCCTGCGCTGTCCCTTCTTGTAGAGTGCATTGGTATTGTGTGACCAGTCAAGTTTATTGTTCAAATGAACACCCAGGTACTTGTAGGATGTCACCATCTCAATGTCTGTTCCCTGTATATTTACTGGTGCTGTGAGGGGTTGTCCTTGCCTGCGGCAGTCCACCTCCAGCTCCTTAGTTTTCCTCGCGTTGATCTGGAGGCAGTTCCGATGGCACCAGTCCACGAAGTCCTGGATAAGTCCTCTGTACTCAGCTTCATCTCCGTTGGAGATGAGGCCAACGATCGCAGAGTCGTCAGAGAACTTCTGTAGATGGCAGTGTGTTGTGTGAGAAGTCCGCAGTATAAAGTGTGGTGTGGTGCATTGTGGTGTGGTGCTTCTAAGCACAGGGTGCTTAGTATGTAGTGCTGTAGCATAATGTTGTGTCTGCCTGCTTCTGCATGTCTCTCGCTTCCAGCTGCAGCCACCATCTAGCTCCTTGGAGTGAAAAGGAGGCAGAGTGTGTAAGTCCTCTCTGATGGTTTTTACATCTCTATGCATCAAGACTCTCACGTAGCCTTCCAGCGGTACACCACGTTAACTGGATCCTTGCAGTTCCACGACAGAACAGTGAGGGATCTCGGAGCAGGTTGGATCCCCAGAGGTACAGTGTGCAGGCCCACCGGCGTGTGGATATGCCCTAACACTTACCGATCCAACCACCTGCTGCCTTGTAGGTTGTGTCTCTGTAGGCAAAAGCTAGGAGAAGGTAACTCTGAAATCAAATCCACCTGCTGCCTTGTAGGTTGTGCCGCTTTAGGCAAAGGCCAGGAGTAGGTAACTCCGAATTCAAATCCAACTGCTGCCTTGCAGATTTGTCTCCACACCGGAGAAAGGCTGCACCCATGCATGCCGCTCATCTTGTGGCAACCTTTGCACCAGGTGGCATATGACATGCATTGGACGAGAGAGTGGGACTGGGAGTGCACAAACCTCTCTCACTTAAATCCATTCATGTGCAGGTCATCTTGCGAATCACATCACATCTATTACTTCAAGTCCTGGGGCGACGGGCACGTGGCGATGGGCACAGGCATAGGATGATGCTGGAAGTTCTTAGCTACAAACCTGCACTCAGGCGGCTCATGTGTGATGGTCGTTTGTCGTATACTGGGGTAAATGCGGCACTCGTATCCTGCATGAGTGACAGAGCAGCCTTCTTCAGGGACAGCACTGCTCTCCCCAGATGGGGAAGGATACTGAAAAGGGATCCTAAACATTGCTTACTCCACTAAGAACCTGCCAAGCAGCCGCACCTGACTGGTCATCCAATACTGCGGCGGAAGACCAACACGAAAACACCAAATGGTCTTTGCCTCATGGAATGTCAGAACCCTTTTAGACTGTGACAACAGACCAGCGTGCCGTACTGCAATACTGGCAAAGATGCTGGGGCAGTACAGCATTGATATTGCAGCCCTCAGTGAGACCAGACTCGCTGGTGAATCTAGCCTGGAGGAGGTTGGTACAGGCTACACCTTCTACTGGAGAGGCAAGCCAGAGGGAGAACCCAGAATTGGAGGTGTGGGCTTTGCAATACAAACATCTATTGCTCAGAAGCTCGACAGACTACCTACTGCCATCAGTGACAGAATTATGTGCATGCGTATTGGTCTCCACAAGGGACGCCACTTGACCATTCTCAGTGTATATGCTCCCACCATGACATACAGCGACGAGGAGAAGGAAGCTTTCTACAGTGACCTTGACCAAGCCATCAGGTCAACTCCCTCTAGCGATAAGCTCATAATCCTTGGAGACTTCAACGCCCGGGTAGGCTGTGACAATGACGCCTGGAAAGGTGTTATTGGCAAACATGGTATAGGGAAGCTCAACTCAAATGGCCAGCTCCTTTTGGAAAAGTGCAGTGAGCACCAACTCACAATCACTAACACCCTCTTCCAGCAAGCCGACAAGTATAAGACAACCTGGATGCACCCTCGTGCAAAGTTGTGGCATCTCATAGACTACATCATCGTAAGACAGAGAGATGCCAGAGATGTCAAGCTTACCAGAGCCATGCGTGGAGCCGAATGCTGGTCTGACCACAGGCTGGTCAGAAGCAAGATGGCACTCCACATCAGGCCCAAGATACAAACCAGGAGAGTAAAACCACCAGCCAAACTTCAAGTCTCCTGCATTAAGGACTCCCATATCCAAGTGGATCTGCAGAGGAAACTTCAGGAAACCAACGTACCTGAAAATTTTGAGGGTATGGAGGTCGAGGCAGCCTGGAAGCAGTTCAAGGATGCCACCTACTCTGCTAATGCAGATGTCCTTGGATTCGTCAAACGCAAACACCAGGATTGGTTTGATGAAAATGACCCAGAAATCTCACAGCTTCTGCACACGATGCACAAAGCTCACAGGAACTACATTGACGACAAATCATCACCAGCCAAAAGATCGATCTACTTGAACGCAAGGCACACCTTGCAGAGAAAACTCCGCCAGATGGAGTCATGGTGGGACAGTAAAGCCACAGAGCTTCAGGAATCGGCTGATAAGCATAACAGTAAGCTCTTCCATGAAGGGCTGAGGGCGGTGTATGGTCCTAAGTCCACTGGTAGCGCACCCATCCGATCGTCTGACGGAAATAACTTCCATACTGACAAATCGGAAATACTACAACGCTGGGCTGAACACTTCAACACCCTGCTCAATAGGCCATCATCAATATGTGAGGAAACCCTGGACGCCATCCCCCAGAGGCAGATACTGGCCGAGCTGGACCTCCCTCCTTCACTGGATGAAGTCAAGCGTGCCATAAAACAAACATCTGCAGGAAAGTCTCCAGGTGCCGACGGCATCCCTGCTGAGATTTTCAAAAACGGCAGCGTGCATCTGCAGAGCAAACTCCTACAGTTATTTAAACTTATCTGGCAGTATGGCACAGTCCCACAAGAGTTTAAGGATGCTTCTATTGTACATCTCTACAAGCGTAAAGGAGACCGCTCTGTCTGTGATAACCACAGAGGTATTTCCCTCCTGTCAGTTGCTGGGAAAATACTGGCACGCATTGTCCTCAACAGGATGACATGCTGTCTCACTGCTACGGTCTACCCAGAATTTCAATGTGGATTCAGACCTGGAAGAGGTACAGTGGACATGATCTTTGCAATGCGACAGATACAGGAGAAATGTAGGGAACAGAACATGGACCTCTACATGGTGTTTGTCGATCTCACCAAGGCATTCGACACTGTAAATAGACCTGGCCTGTGGAAGATACTTCACAAAGTTGGTTGCCCTGACAAGTTCATTTCCGTCATAAGGTCTTTCCATGAGGGAATGCAAGCAAAAGTCCAAGGGAATGGAGATACCTCTGACCCATTTCCAGTGACAAATGGTACCAAGCAAGGCTGTGTCCTGGCCCCAACACTCTTCTCCATTGCCTTTTCTTTCATGCTCATGGAGGCTTTTCGTGACCTGGATAAAGGAGTGCACATTCAGTTTAGAACAGATGGTGGCCTATTCGATCTGAGACGTTTACAAGCTCGGACGAAGACCATGTCAATGCTAGTCAGAGACCTTCTGTTCGTTGATGACTGTGCCTTAGTTACACACACACTGGAAGATATTCAGCTCATCACTGACAAATTTGCCACGGCATCAGAGAAATATGGTTTTACCATCAGTATTAAGAAAACGGAGGTCATGTACCAGCCAACCCCCAGAAAATGCCATGTTCACCCTGTGGTAACTATCAACAACAGCCCGCTCAAGTCCGTAGAGAAGTTCTGTTACCTTGGAAGCACCCTCTCTTACTCTGCAACCCTTGACGAAGAGATCAACCAGCGATTAGCCAAGGCAAGTGGTTCCTTTGGCATGCTTAGAAGGAGGTTGTGGGATGAACGTGGTATCAAGCTCCACACCAAGATTAAAGTGTTCAAGGCTGTCGTTCTTGCTTTCCTCCTGTATGGTTGTGAGATGTGGACACCATATCGCCGACATATCAAGCTTCTTGAACAGTTCCAACAGCGATGCCGGAGATCCATATGCGGTATCAAGTGGCAGGATAGAGTAACCAATACAGAGGTTTTGGACAAATGCAAGTTACCCAGCATTGAAAGCCTGATCATCAAGGCCCAGCTGCGTTGGACTGGACATCTGGCCAGGATGGAGGACATTAGGATCCCAAAGGCAATGTTCTTCAGCCAACTGCAGCAAGGAAAGAGGTCAGTCGGCAGACCCCGTCTCCGTTACAAAGACATCTTCAAAGCTACCCTTAAATCCTGTGACATAGATATCAACTCTTGGCAACATAATGCCCAAGATCGACTCGCATGGCACCATCTGTGTATGCAGGGCGTCAAGCACTTTGAACAGTCCAGGACTACACACTTAATCGAGAAGAGAGCTCGAAGGAAGGCTTCAGCTATGCCATCCTCCAGCAGTAACACAACTCTCATCTGCAGTGTCTGCAACAGAGTTTGTTTGTCCAAGATTGGACTCATCTCCCACCAGAAGACACACCGTTGAACTATACTTCACAAGATACTCATGCATCGCCAGCAACGCGAGACTCCATCATCATCATCAAAGGGTGAACAGGGAGGGAGCCAAAACTGTTCCCTGGGGGGCCCCCGTACTACCGATGATCGTGTCGGACACACAGTCCCGGGTTCTCACAAACTGTGGCCGGTTAGTGAGGTAGTCCAGGATCCATGATGACAGGTGCTGGTCCACCCCTGCGCACAGCAGCTTGTCCTTCAGGATCATCGGTTGGATGGTGTTGAAAGCACTGGAGAAGTCAAAGAACATGATCCTCACCGCATTCCCGGGCTTCTCCAGGTGGGACAGAGAACGGTGAAGGAGGAAGATCACTGCATCCTCCACCCCAATGCCATGCTGGTAGGCGAACTGGAGTGGATCCATCGCTGGTCCCACCAGGGGGCGGAGGTGAGCAAGGAGCAGTCTCTCCAGGGTCTTCATCATGTGAGATGTCAAGGCCACTGGTCTGTAGCTGTTCAGGTCTTTGGGGTGGGGAGTCTTTGGTACAGGTACCGCACAAGATGTTTTCCACAACTGTGGTACCCTCCCCAGCTTCAGGCTCAGGTTGAAGATGTGCTCCACAATCCCACACAGCTGGTCTGCACAGGACTTGAGGAGCTTCGTGCTGATGCCGTCCGGTCCTGAGGCCTTCTTCGCCTTGATCTTCCTCAGCTCCGTCCTCACCTGGGTCTTAGTGAAGGTCAGGTTGGGGGGCTGTGTGCTGGGAGTGGGGTGTGGGCAGCAGGACTCGATGTCTTTAGAGGCAGCAGTGGTTGTTGTGCAGTCGGGGGGGAGGGCGGTTGGTCAAACCTATTAAAAAACAGATTCAGATTGTTAGCCCACTCCCTGCCCCCCGTGGCCCGGGGGCAGGTATTCTGGAGCCCAGAGATAGTTTTAAGGTTTCTCCAGACCCCGCCAATGTCGCTCTGTTGCAGCTTGTCCTCCATCTTCTTCCTGAAGCTGTCCTCGCCTTCTCTGATCTTCCTCCTCAGCTCCCTCTGTACGGACTTCAGCATCTCCCTGTTCCCTGACCTGAAGATCGTCTTCTTCTCTCTCAGAAGTGTTTTTATCTCAGTGTTGATCCAGGGTTTGTTGTTTGAGCAACACCGTATGGTCTTGGTGGGTACGGTGTTGTCCACACAGAAGCTGATGTAGTCCGTGATGGTGTGAGTGAGGCTATCGATGTCCTCACCATGTGGATCGCAGAGCTGCTCCCAGGCAGTGGTTTCAAAACAGTCCTTTAGCGTGTCCATTACCTCCTCAGACCATAACTTCACTGTGCGCATGACCGGAGGTTGTCTGTGTACTAGGGGGTTGTACACCGGCCGGAGATGAACCAAGTTGTGATTCGATCTCCCGAGTGGGGGGAGTGGTGATGAGGTGTACGCCTCCTTAGTATTTGCATAGAATAAGTCCAGTGTTTTATTGTCTCTAGTGTGGCATGTGACATACTGGGTGAACGTGGGTAGAATGGGGGACAGTGAAATATGGTTGAAATCACCTGAGATGAGGCGAAGAGCATCTGGGTGTTCTGTCAGCAGCCTTCCAGTTACTGAGTGAATGACGTCACGCGCTGTCCCAGCGTTCGCCGTCGGATTTGCATAAATAGCAATGCAGATCACGTGTGAGTATTCCCTCGGGAGATATGTAGGCCGCATGCTAGCAGCTAGCAACTCCTTGTCTTTGTTGCAGTGTTGTTGTTTAACCGTGATATGTCTCGGTCTGCACCAGTTGTTATTGACATACATTATCACTCCTCCGCCCCTTGCTTTCCCACTGTCTGGTGTTCGGTCTGCCCATATTGCGTGGAAACCCTCCAGTTCAGTGTTAGCATCTGTCGCTAGTTCTGTTAACAGGTACTAGACAGTGTTTCCTCTGGCTTAAAGACCTTGGTGTGGTGGCAACATATTTTTCCGGGGGGGCAGAAAACACATATGTATGAATATGTTAATTTCATACCATTTATTTCTTTTTTAAATTTTGCACAGTAACTTTCCATATAATAATAATACATTTGATTTATATAGCACTTTATCATAGACACTCAAAGATGCTTTTTACAGATAGATTATTCATTCACTCCAGACAGACAATGGTAGTGGCAAGCTACGACTGTAGCGACAGCTGCCCTGGGGCAGGCTGACGGAAACATGGCTGCCAATCCGGGCCAACGGCCTCTCTGGCCACCACCAAACATTTATACACATTCATACACAGTGTTATGGACATTGGAGGCAAGGTGGGTAAAATGTCTTGCCCAGGGACACAACGGCAGGATATCTGGGGAGAGCGGGATTCGAACCGCCAACCATCCGGTTGTTGGATGACCTGCTCTACCTCCTGAGCCACTGCCGTGCATATGGAACTTACAGTTTGAAGGATTGTACAACGAAGGCTTGAATGTTGGAATATTGGGTCATTTGGGGTCCCACCCAGACGTCCTGTATTTGGTCTTTTTACTGGTGTCATCCTTGTCTCCTTCCTCTGCTCTCACCTCTCCTGGACCCTCTGCCTGAACACTTTCCTCTCCTTGGCTCATCTCTTCTGTCTAATCTTGCCCTCTCTGAGCTCTGTCTAATTCAGGTTTTCTCTCTGTCTATGGTGGTATACAAACAGGTTAGAAAATATCAAGTACCATGTAAATTAAAGGAGACAACCAAAAATTTCTAGTCAAGGGTACAAAGAGCACCCACTTAAAACTTGAGTAATGACTTCAGTCTTGAAGGTTTGAGGTTTTTCTCCAAAATTTATAACAATTTTCTTATAGTCTTCTACTTATCTCTGTAAATTTATCTAAATTTTCAACCATTTTCCTCAAATTGTAATTTCCTTTTGTAAAATTGACTTTGTGGGTTCTTTATGGCTTGTTTTTGTCTGTTTTTTAAAATAAAATTACAGTTTTTTAAATAAATTTGAAACACTGTGGTATGTTTTTTTTTTACTTTTTCCTTACAACAGTTTATATTTTTGACCATAACTTCGCAGTCAGAACAGAACAATAATTTAACTCTCATTACAAAGAAAAAAAATGTTAATAAAATTGTATTTAATGATTTAAATTAACTTAAATGACCAAGGATGCCGTTATTTCTGTTATAATATTTCTATATATTTATAGTTTTGTTTTAGAAATCTCCTCACCGCCAAGAAAAACCTCCCTTATTTTGAAATCCAAATGCTGGCACGTTCAGTTTGTCTGAAGGCTGCTGACGGATTAAAGTCATTGACTTCGTGAATTTTGGTCATCTTAACTTGCCAGGTACATAATTTGGAACATAACTTAATATTGTAGGGGCCGGTGAAATATATCCTCAGCAATTCAGTAGTTCCCCTTGCCTTTCCCTTCATATGAAGCCGGCTGCATTTGAATTCTAACCACATCTCTTAGCTAAGCGACTCTTCCGTTATTGCTCCTGTTACAGCGGGTTAAAACCATGATAAATGTCTCCAGTGTTTACATACCTCTTCTGAATTTTTTTTTTTACGCATTTAAAGTACTTTAATAAACTCATGTTTCTGTCAGACAGTTGAGCCTTATTGCATTTCCCCTCTAGTCCGCCTTGGTCCGTGTACGCTTTGGACGAGCCCGGCACACATGCGGCACTGTACATGCTCACTTTTTTCATCTATCCAGGCCAAGCGGTTGACGCATGCACACAACCATCATTTGTCGTTTCACTCCCGCCCGATGGGTAGCGCCAAGACGCTGACGCGCCAGGATTTTCACCAACAAAGAAACGGCAGACTTCTTCACAAAGTTTCTCTTCAAATAGAGTTCATTTCTGCTGTTTTACTTCCCGGTTTTCACTCCTTTTCCACAAAGATGCAGCAGCGAGACACTGCCTGCTGACTGGAAAGCTCGTGTGGGCGGGGCGCTTCTAAACTCCGCGTAGATGATGGCCACGCGCGTTGTTCGTGTGCGCGCTTGCGGAAAGTCATTGTTTCATATATTTTTCTTAAATTCATATCTCCTTGGTGTGGCGGTAAATTTTCTGGCGATGTGGCCCGCCACCGAGAAAGGTTACCAGAGGAAATCCTGCTAGAAAGAGAGATCATATCTCTCTGGTTTTGGCCTCCCTTCATTGGCTTCCCATAGAGTTTAGAATCAAGTTTAAAATCCTTCTTCTCACTTACAAAGCTCTAAATAATCAGGCCCCTTTTTATTTAAAAGATCTGATACTACCTTATTATCCTAACAGAGCACTATGCTCCCAAAATGCAGGATTACTTGTGTAATATGTAGAATCTCCAAAAGTACAATGGGAGGCAGAGCCTTCAGTTATCAAGCTCCTCTCCTGTGGAACCAGCTGCCAATCTGGATTCGGGAGTCAGACTCAATCTCTGATTTTAAGAACAGGGTTAAAACCTTCCTTTTTGATATTGCCTATAATTAGGGAGGGATCATGTGCCCCTGAACCCTCCCTTAGTTATGCTGCTAATAGGTTTAGACAGCCGGGGGACCGCCAAACAATGCACTGGTCTTCACTCCTTTCTTCACTTTCAATGAAATATTTTTGCTGGTCATTAACATCTGTTTGTTCTCTCCCATAGATTGAGTCCCCGCTGTTCTATTTTCTCTCTACATGTCTGTTCTTTTCTTCTTCTTCTCTATCTCCTCACCCCCCAGCCAGTCGCAGCAGATGACTGCCCCTCCCTGAGCCTGGTTCTGCTGGAAGTTTCTTCCAGCTAAAAGGGAGTTTTTCCTCTCCACCGTCGCCAAGTGCTTGTTCACAGGGGATCGCCTGATTGCTGGGGTCTTTCTGCAATTGTGGGGATTTCTCCTACAGTTGAAAGTGCTATGAGATGACTGTTGTTGTGAAATGGCGCTATATAAATAAAGAATTGAAATATAGAATGTGTAAAGCTCTCAAGGACCACCAAACTTGCTACACAGGTTCATCTCAGGATCTTGACCTACAACTATGGGTTGTATACTTTGTTGTACAGTGGGGCAAAAAAGTATTTAGTCAGCCACCAATTGTGCAAGTTCTCCCACTTAAAAGATGAGAGAGGTCTCCAATTTTCATCATAGGTATGAGAGACTGTCTCTCAACTATGAGAGACAAAATGAGGAAAAAAAAATCCAGAAAATCACATTGAAGGATTTTTAATGAATTAATTGGTAAAGTCCTTGGTAAAATAAGTATTTGGTCACCTACAAACAAGCAAGATTTCTGGCTCTCACAGACCTGTAACTTCTTCTTTAAGAGGCTCCTCTGCCCTCCACTTGTTACCTGTATTAATGGCACCTGCTGGAACTCATTATCAGTATAAAAGACACCTGTCCACAACCTCAAACAGTCAGACTCCAAACTCCACTATGGCCAAGACCAAAGAGCTGTCAAAGGACACCAGAAACAAAATTGTAGACCTGCACCAGGCTGGGAAGACTAAATCTGCAATAGGTAAGCAGCTTGGTGTGAAGAAATCAACTGTGGGAACAATTATTAGAAAATGGAAGACATACAAGACCACTGATAATCTCCCTCGATCTGGGGCTCCACGCAAGATCTCACCCCGTGGGGTCAAAATGATCACGAGAACGGTGAGCAAAAATCCCAGAACCACACGGGGGGACCTAGTGAATGACCTGCAGAGAGCTGGAACCAAAGTAACAAAGGCTACATCAGTAACACACTACGCCGCCAGGGACTCAAATCCTGCAGTGCCAGACATGTCCCCCTGCTTAAGCCAGTACATGTCCAGGCCCGTCTGAAGTTTTCTAGAGAGCATTTGGATGATCCAGAAGAGGATTGGGAGAATGTCATATGGTCAGATGAAACCAAAATAGAACTTTTTTGGTAAAAACTCAACTTGTCATGTTTGGAGGAGAAAGAACACCATACCTACTGTGAAGCATGGGGGTGAAAACATTATACTTTGGGGCTGTTTTTCTGCAAAGAGACCAGGACGACTGGTCCGTGTAAAGGAAAGAATGAATGGGGCCATGTATTGTGAGATTTTGAGTGAAAACCTCCTGATGAAATGTGGCTGGGTCTTTGAGCATGACAATGATCCCAAACACACTGCCCGGGCAATGAAGGAGTCGCTTCGTAAGAAGCATTTCAAAGTCCTGGAGTGGCCTAGCCAGTCTCCAGATCTCTTTGGAGGGAGTTGAAAGTCCATGTTGCCCAGCGACAGCCCCAAAACATCACTGCTCTAGAGGAGATCTGCATGGAGGAATGGGCCAAAATACCAGCAACGGTGTGTGAAAACCTTGTGTAGACTTACAGAAAACGTTTGACCTCTGTCATTTCCAACAAAGGGTATATAACAAAGTATTGAGATGAACTTTTGTTATTGACCAAATACTTATTTTACCGAGGAATTTACCAATTCATTAAAAATCCTTCAATGTGATTTTCTGGATTTTTTTTTTTCTCATTTTGTCTCTCATAGTTGAGGTATACCTATGATGAAAATTGGAGACCTCTCTCATCTTTTAAGTGGGAGAACTTGCACAATTGGTGGCTGACTAAATACTTATTTCCCCCACTGTATATTAGTGGATGATGTGCTAATCATAATTTGGTTCTGCCACATTAATTATATTGAAAAGTTGAAAACCGCTGTCTGTCAATAAGTATTAGGATCATCAAAGAAAATGGAGGTGGGGATATTGCACTCGCCTCAGAGTGCTCTTGTTTGAACATATTGCAGGCATCAAATTCAAAATGAGTGAATATTTGTTAAACAATAAGTTATCAGTTTGAACATTAATATCTTGTCTTGGTAGTGTCTTAAGTTGAATTATACTATATGCCACCACAGTGGTACAGTGGTTAGCACTGTTGCCTAACAGCTAAAAGGTACCAGGTTCGAATCCCCAGGTTGGCAGGGGTAGGAACCTTTCTGTGTGGAGTTTGCATGTTCTCCCTGTGCTGTGTGGGTTTACTCCAGGTGCTCTGGTTTCCTCAAACAATCTCAAGACATGCATTTTAGGTTAAGTGGTGATTCTAAATTGTCCCAAGGTATCTGTCTCTCCTTAGAATAGAGGGTTAGTACCAGTGAAGTGCTTTAAGTGGTCTTTGAGACTAGAAAAAGCACTATAAAAGTGCAGGTCCTTATAGGTTGGAAAGGATTTCAAATTATTGTATTCTGTTTTTATTTAAGTTTTACACAGTGCCCCAACTTCATTGGAACTGGGGTTTGTACTTTGCGACTATAAATAATGGCACAGGAATCATGTCACCCCTTTATTGATTTTGGCCTTTTATTGGACTATAACTGACAGCAAAAATGAGTGGTAAGTATGTGCATTATCTTATGTGTGAGGTTTTCATTACTTGACTGGGTATCTACAATAACTGTATAACAGACACGTAACCTCTTGCACTCTGGTGTACCGCAGGCGAACACGTCTCTGCGTCCTAGAGCGCACGAGGGCACCCTCACTGTGCGTCCTAGTGCGCACTGGAAAAAAAAAAGCTGCATTTCCGTTCTTCCACTACAGACACAGCCGCGAACAGAAAGCCAAAGGAGTGCTTTGATTGGTTTAGATGTGATTGACCTCTCATTCGACTAATAAGAGCCTTGAATTGGGTTTCTGAAACCTTGAAGAACCAATGACTGAAAACCTAGCAAGAAGGACCCGCCTACCAACGGCTGCAAATACAGCCAGCCAATTGAAGCACAGAAGTTCGAAAGCGTGCGTCCCTTGCCTACAATCTGTTTTGTGTAAGGCTGGGTGACACACAGGCGTTCGCCAGTCTTTTTTTTCTTACTACTGTTCTTATTTGTTTTGAAAAATCGTTCGCCAAAACCGCAATCATGGAAGCGCAAAACCGCAATAATGGAATTATGGTTTGACCGGGTCGCGTGACCAGAACCACGAGTCCGTAACAAGCGGACCAGCGTCATGTTCGTCTGACAATGAGGAAGAGAAGTTCGCCAGTGACACTGCTGTTGTGGACAGGTAAGTGTTATAAGCTAAATTATTCTTTATCCCTGAAAATTGTAATCCAAATGACTTTTGACCGATCGGTAAATTACAACTGTGCGTTATCGCAACATGACGGACCCGGAGCGGTCCGGGTCCGTCATGTTGCGAACGGCCCCCCCCCCCCCGTCATGTTGTGAACGCCCCCCCCCCCCCGCTACTCTTTTGTAGCGGATTGCAGATATATTACAGATATTTTAGTGCAACTGTGCGTAGTAGACCGCGGCGCACCGTCACCGCTTTCCGTCATGTAGCGATGGGCGATGTCCATCGTCTGTAGGGGGGGGGGGGGGGGAGTTGTTATCTTCTACATTACAGATATTTTAGTATAATTTTTAGTGCACTGTAGGTTATTTTTTCTTGTAAAAAAAAAAGCCACACATTTTTTACGTGGCATGCTTCTTTGTGTGTGGGGGCTTGTTTGTTCATTCATTCATTCATGAATGAATAAACAACCCCCCCCCACACACACACACAGCCCTTCACCTTTCATTAGAGCCCAAGATGAAGCTTCTATATTGAATCATTCAAAAGTTACAGACGTTTTTCCAAACTGTGCCATTTGGCACAATTTGGCACAGTTCAAAAACGCCTGGGAACAACCTAAGAAAAAAGCTGTGTAATATATTCATTTTTTGTGGTATTGTTACAAAATTTTGACCTCAGCTGGATAACACTTGGTTCTACACTTCTGTTGCATTTTCCAGCCCGGATCTGACAGCTGTGTGTTATTTGCAAGCATTTGTATCCAAAAAAACACCCAGGCGAAATTTATTTTCTTCAAGTTCAGTATGTTTAGATGACTGTTACTCAGTGGCAGGAGCACTTAGAGAGATTATGACTGTTTTGCCAAAAAATTCAACGTGTTTTCTTTTAAATAAGACCAACCCCATGAAGATGCTGCAAAGGGTTGAACAGCTTTTGATTTACTTTGGGTACATTATTTTTTGGCGTTTTTAGGGAAATTGACCAGAGTGCAAGGGGTTAAGCAATATTACACGAGACGACGTATGGTATTGTGAATATCGTAATGAGTATCACACTCGGAGTTAGTATATTCATGATACCGTAACAATGTCAAGTGTAATATTGCTTTTATCCAACAGTTCTGGCAAGCACAATTTATTAAATGACAGCAATACTGGACAAAATATTATATGATTTGTTTGTTTAACCTGTTACAGTTAGGCCCTGAAATATTTTGACAGTGACACAATCTTAATGATTTGGGCTCTGCATGCCACCACATTGGATTTGAAATGAAACAACTACAACGAAATTGAAGTGCAGACTTTAAGGTTTAATTCAAGGGGTTGAACAAAAATATATGATTAATCATGTTGGAATTGTGGCTATTTTTATACAAACGCTCCTCATTTCAGGGGCTCAAAAGTAATTGGACAAATAAACATAACCCTAAGTAAAATGTTACTTTTCAATATTTTGTTGAGAATCCTTTGCAGGCAATGACTGCCTGAAGTCTGGAACCCATGGGCATCACCAAACGCTGGGTTTCCTCCTTTGTGATGCTTTGCCAGGCCTTTACTGCAGCTGTCTTCAGTTGTTGCTTGTTTGTGGGTGTTTCTGCCTTAAGTTTTGTCTTGAGCAAGTGAAATGCATGCTCGATTGGGTTGAGATCTGGTGATTGACTCGGCCATTGCAGAATATTCCACTTTGTTGCTTCAGAAAACTCCTGGGTTGCTTTTGCAGTATGTTTTGGATCATTGGTGAAGCGCCGTCCAATCAACTTTGCTGCATTTGGCTGAATCTGAGCACAAAGTATATCCCTATACACTTCAGAATTCATCCAGCTGCTTCTGTCTTTTGTCACATCATCAATAAACACAAGTGACCCAGTGCCATTGGAAGCCGTGCATGCCCATGCCATCACACTGCCTCCACCATGTTTTACAGAAGATGTAGTGCTTTGGATCATGAGCTGTTCTAATTCTTCTCCAAACTTTCTTCTTCCCATCATTCTGGTACAGGTTGATCTTAGTCTCATCTGTCCAAAGAGTGCTGTTCCAGAACTGGCCTGGCTTCTTCAGGTGTTTTTTGGCAAAGTCAATTCTGGCCTTTCTATTTTTGAGGCTGATTCATGGTTTGCACCTTGTGGTGAATCCTTTGTATTTACTCTCATGAAGTCTTCTCTTTATGGTAGACTTAGATACTGATACACGTACTTCCTGGAGAGTGTTCTTCACTTGAGTGGATGTTGTGAAGGGGTTGTTCTTCACAGGAAAGGATTCTGTGATCATCCACCACTGTTGTCTTCCGTGGACGTCCAGGCCTTTTTGAGTTCCCAAGCTCACCAGTGCACTCTTTTTTTCTCAGAATGTACCAAACTGTTGATTTGGTCACTCCTAACATTTCTGCTATCTCTCTGATGGATTTCTTCTTTTTTTTCCAGCCTCAGGATGGTCTGTTTCACCTCCATTGAGAGCTCCTTTGACCGCATGTTGTGTGTTCACAGCAACAGCTTCCAAATGCAAACGCCACACCTGGAATCAACTCCAGACCTTTTAACTGCTTAATTGATGACAGGTTAACAAGGAAAGAGCCCATGCAGCCTTGTTGTTTTGTTTTTTTTTGCAGCCTTCTGAGTCAATTGTCCAATTACTTTTGGTCCCTTGAAAAAGAGGCGGCTACGTATTAAAGAGCTGTAATTCCTAAACTCTTGCTCCAATTTGGATGTGAATACTCTCAAATTACAGCTGAGAGTCTGCACTTTAAGCCCATATTGATTATATAATTGTATCTTGAATATGTTTTCGTAAACGGCTAAAATAACAAAACTTGTCCCTGTCCAAATATTTTTGGGCCTAACTGTATTTTGCACAGCTGAGAAAAAAAATAGTCCTTTCTTAATGTAGCCAGTAACTGTTGCTAAACATCTCAATCAGCATGAAGACGTCTATTGTCATTTCACACACATGCAAACAAATTAAATATTGTCAAGTGCAAAAGTAATATGTTTATAAAACATATACCTGTTGAGTTGGTACTGCAAGGGACTACAGATCAAAACATATCCAATGCCGGTGTAGGTACCATATGTGTTCAGGCTGCTCGATCTGCTCGGGGCCGGAGCCAGTAGCTAGTACTTAGCATGTTAATGATTTAGCACACTTTGTTTGCTTTTCTTCACATTTTCAGATGAAACAGAGTCCATTACCACAAGAGTATTATGGTTTGTTAATTGAGACAATAAATCAAACTCTAGCACTGCCTATTTTTTTAAACAGACGTGAAACAGCTTAATGAGCTTAAAATGACAGCAGGGTCAGCAGGTAGACGGAAAGTTTTTTTTTTTTCAAAAGGGTGGGACTTCCAGTCAAGGATGTATAATTTCTTGTCATATGGTGCCTCACTGTGGAAATTTAGGTATCCTAAACAGTACTGCAATTGTTATAGTAATTACTGTTAGTAATTAATGGTTACATGAACACCTTTGAAGCGGATTGAGACATATCCAGTGAAAATGGAGTGCAATTATTGTGGAATATAGTAACTCCTGGAATCCCTATTGTCCAATCAAATTGCTCGGTCGACACTTAACTGTTGTATAATGTGCTTTAACAACCTAATCTGTCAAATCATGCTTTCAAAACATGTACAGAATAAGAACATGCAGCACCATACCTAAACAGAGCACAATTTTGCATTGCTCATTTCAGATACAGATGTATCAGTTGTCACGGCTGCTTCATGACTACCACCGGGATCTTTACAGCCACCTGGAGCAGCAGGAGATTGGGCCCAGCTTGTATGCCACCCCCTGGTTCCTCACTGCTTTTGCTTCACACTTCCCTCTGGGCTTCGTGGCCAGAGTCTTTGGTAAACATTGAAAACTGCATTTCATACACACAACTGCTCTATATTGTTAGGTTATCACTTCAGTCAGGATAGAGACGGGGAGATTGGCATTAATGGGGTTGCTTCATTCATCTCACTGTTTTACTAAATTTTTATAAAGTGATAATGAACCCTAAAGCAATAATGGTAAATTGGGCAGATTTATTGCAATGATCACTTCCCTTTAGTTTTTCACACTATACTCACGCCATGCTTCAAATGCTTTTTGCCAGTTACAGGTAGTTGTTTACCTTTGAAGTGACCTTTAATCATTTGTGTGAACACTCTCAAAGTCCTTGCTCTTCTCTGCCTTATTCTTTCCTCTATTATTGTCATGCTTAATTTCTTATGTGGTGCTCAACCACTGAACTAGACTCACTGGCTCCTCATGCTCACCTGAGCAGAACGCAGCTGGTGTGGAATGTGTGAGTGTGGTGCTCAGATGTTTGCAGTCTCCTCTAATATCATACTGTGTGTATGTATATACACCTCCACTCCATTCCTTAATCTTGTACATGATCTCATGCAATCCTGCCTAACCCTCACCACACCCTGATGTATGCAAAGCACACACACAAATACACACATGCTTGTGTCTCTCCACACTTGCACTGGCCTATATTTTTGTTTGCATAAGTGTTTTTTTTTGCAATTGACATCATGTTATTCATTGAACAGATTAATTTGATAATCTCAGCTGTCAACACCTTTTTTTCATAAACACTTCCACGCCAGTCTTTTCTCACATCCTTTCCTATTGTATCTTGTTCAAATTGTTTGATTTTCGTAAGTAACTTTAAGCCCTCGTTTTATCCTCTGTCAGACATGTTGTTCCTGCAGGGGTCAGAGGTCATCTTCAAGGTTGCTTTGAGCCTCATGGGGAGCCACAAACCTCTGATTTTGCAGCACGAGAGCCTGGAGTCCATAGTGGACTTCATCAAGACCACACTACCAAACCTGGGTCTGGTGCAGATGGAGAAAACCATCAACCAGGTAAGAAATATATTCAAAAATTGTTTGGATAGGTTTAAAAAGATCATCTTATCTAGTTGATCATACATACCTTCAACTACTCTAAGACTTCACTCAAATTGGTGCCAGGTGATTTGTTCCTAGCAAAGTGAAATGGCCCTCTGCTCCTCCATCTGCTGGTTTGCTCAGTCATTGTTTTTTGTTTGTTTAGCACGGTTCCCAGACTTCCTAAACGAGTCCCTGTCTTACAAGCATGCACATGCTTGTACCATGAGTGAACATATTGGGCACACTCTCACTGATGGCAGGTGACTTGTTCTGTGCAAAGTGAAATGGTCCTCTGCTCCTCCATGACTGGGTGGCCTGTGCTGGCCCACACCACAGTGTTTTTACCCGTCAGCCTCTGAAAGCTGAAGAGGTACTGTCATCACCCTGCCGGGTGGATGGGCAACAGTCGCATCAACACCTACCTTGTGAATGTGATAACTAGAGGAAGAAATGGTGGGGATTTTTCAAATTCATACCATGGGTGTATCTATGAAATATCTCAGACAAGTTTGAATTCGAAGTTTTCCCTAAATCTTGTCATGTGATAACTACAAAAAGGAATGATGTAGCCTTTTCAAATTGATATCATCATGTCTTAAACAAGTCTTGGATGGCTTAGACCCTGCCCTCTGACTGTGGGTTTGGGGTCAAAAGGTCAAAGGTTACGGTTAGCTTTCCCTATGCCCTCTTACTACAGAATGAGTAAAGCTAGCGTCACCAAACTTGGTACACACGTTGACCCTGAGACTCTGACTTCTGACTATAGGTTTGTGTTTGCAAGGTGAAAGGTTTAGGTCACAATGCCATGTAAACTACATCTCAACAACAAAGAGGCTGAGGGGTACCACTGGCAGCCACCAATATTTTGTTTTGGTTTTTTTTTAAATTTAGCAAGGTTTTCCTTCTGTGTTGACTGCTGATAATGTTTGCACAGTGCCACTCTCAACTTGTGTGTATGATGGGAGGGTAGAGAACAGCACAGATTTACCCACAGAGAGAGTGATTGCTCACAAGGTGAGCTAATGTTTCTCTTTTAAAAAGCCTGGATCAGTTCCATAAAGCATTATATGAGGGCGTGTTCACATCGGTTGTTCCGTGGCAAGTGAAATGGCTCTGTGCTCCTCCGTCAGTGGCTGGTCTGGACCGCTCACATTGTTTTTGGGTTTTTTTTCCGCACAGTTCTCAGACTTCCTTAAAGAGTCCTGATATAGAAGCTCAGCTTCTTCACCTTATCCTGACACTGTGAGTGAACAGTTACATATATTCTGTTTCTGAGACTATCTCTACCAACCGATCCACAGCTGAAGAAATGTTCTGCTCCACAGAACAATAGGGAGGGATCACACTTACCAAATGTTCCAGACTTTGGGGTTCAGATCTTGGTCACTACGGAACAGACACTACGGTGTGAGCGGACCCTTACATTCATTCTATTCCTGAGACTACTGCTACCAGTGGTTCCAAGGATAGGAAAATTTTCTCTTCTGCAGAACAGTAGAGAGCAATCACACTTTTCAAACACTCAGACTTTAGGGTTCATACCTTGATCATTGCAGAACACACACGATAGTATAAGCGAACCCCAAGTACTTCTGTGAAAGCAGTGACACTGTAAAACAGTACTGAGTGTATTTTCTGACTGAAAAATTGACCGAAGTGTGTGTGTGAAGCCCCCCCCCCCCCCCCAAAACAAAAACAAAACTGTCTTCTACAAGTCCTGTCTTTGACCCCAACTACATCAGTAATTGGGGTCCAGTTTTTATGGAGCCTGGTCTATATTCCATACCACACCTGACTTTACCAGTCCCTCCAGGATTTCGCAGGATTTTTTTTTTTTTCCTATTGTTGCAGGGCTCTCCTTGGGGATTGCCTGAATCACACATTGGCTCATGTCCAGACCGGAGAGTCCCAATTTTAAAGCTCATTGACAAGATGTAGTAATGACTTTTACCTCTTAAGACATATAAACTGTTACAACACTTGCTGTAATATTAGATTCACTTGTTTTTTGTGTGGTTTTACGATGTGTCTGGGCGCACGCGTTCCCGAGACGGAGGTGCTTTCAGGCAGGCGGATGTTTTTCATCACAAACCCGGCACTTCATACACACGGTCATTACGGAAAATTGAGGAGACGTTCACCGGCGGGCTTGGGGAGACGGAGGAACGAACGATGTGGGAAAACTCGCAGGTGAGTGTGGTTTTTTTTTTTTTTTTAAATCACACTGTTTTTTGGGATCAGTCCGCCAAGGTCTCCGCCTTTGACTGCCACCTAATCCACATAGCACCGGACTTCCATGATCCCTCCTGCAGGTCCCAGACCCAGGACTCGGTGGAGAGACTATGTCTCCCAGCTAGTCTGGGAACGCCTTGGTATCCCCTCTGAAGAGCTGGAGCAGGTGGCTGGGGAGAGGGAAGTCTGGGCTTCTCTGCTTGAACTGCTGCCTCCGCGACCCGGACCTCCGGAAAAGCGGTAGAAGATGGATGGATGGATGGACACTGTTTTTTGCTGATGTCTTCGGTATATACTCACTGTAAACACAGAAGTGAGCACGGTGCAGCGCTGCATTTGATTGGTTAGACTGATGACGTACGCATCTGCGCGCTACTGAGAGACAAATTTGATTGGCGAAATTGACGGAAGTTGACAACAATTGGCCAAAATTGCGGTAAAGTTGCAGTGATTGGACAAAATTCAAATTTTGCAGGACCTGCTGAAGTCGCGGGAATTGGTAGAATCGCAACATCGCGAAATCCTGGAGGGACTGCTTTACTCTTCATCTTTATTAGGACTTCATTTCTACAATTTTACACCATCCTCTAGGACAGGGGTGTCCAGTCATGTGCCATGGAGGGCCAAGACCCTGCAGGCTTTACCTCCAACCAGCGTCTTCAGCAGTAGATTTCACTGAATTTCTTCCCGCTGATTGCTGATAAGTGAAAACACCTGCTGAAGAGACTGGGTAGAAGAGAAAACCTGCAGGGTCTTGGCCCTCCATGGCACATGATTGGACACCCCTGCTCTAGGATGTTGATCACTAACTTTTCAACAGGACTACTGAGATAAATACACTAGAGAGGAAAATACTTATAATATCAAATTACAGTGGGGCAAAAAAGTATTTAGTCAGCCATCAATTGTGCAAGTTCTCCCACTTAAAAGATGAGAGAGGTCTCCAGTTTTCATCATAGGTATACCTCAACTATGAGAGACAAAATGAGAAAAAAAAACATTCAGAAAATCACATTGAAGGATTTTTAATGACTTAATTGGTAAATTCCTCGGTAAAATAAGTATTTGGTCAATAACAAAAGTTCATCTGAATACTTTGTTATATACCCTTTGTTGGCAATGACAGAGGTCAAACGTTTTCTGATTAAGAAAGCTAGCTCTGTCCTGGGGCAGCGCCTTGATCCGATGGAGGAGATAGGAGAGAGAAGGACGGTGGCTAAACTGTCATCTCTGCTGGAGTCCGAGTTCCACCCTATGCAGGACATACTGAATGCACTGAGGAGCTCATTTAGCAGCAGACTACATCATCCCAGGTGCACAACCGAGAGGTTTCGTAGGTCCTTCCTACCAACGGCTGTCAGACTGTACAACCTAAGCAGGGCTGCTCGCAGAGATAGCAAAAAGACGTAACAAACTAATAGTTTTCTGAATGCAAAAGATGCAATAGACTTACACAATGGTCCCCTCCGGCATACAACTAGGAACATACCGGTCGCTATGGAGGGTGAGAATATGTATGGGCACATAATCATACCATGTAGGATAACTAAGTAGACGGTTATGCTGTTTCATTCCATCTAGCAACAATGCTCTGCACTGTGTGTGTTTATATATTTACATATTTATTCCATCTAGCTACAATGCTCAGCACTGGGTGTGTTTATATATTTATATATCTACATATTATTCCATCTAGCTACATTGCTCCGCACTGTGTGTGTTTATATACTTGCATATTTATTCCACCTAGCTGCAATGCTCCGTACTGTGGGTGTTTATATATTTACATATTTATTCCATCTAGCTACAATGCTCTGCACTGTGTGTTCATATATTCATATATTTATTCCATCCAGCTACAATGCTCTGCACTGTGTGTCTGTGTGTGTGTGTATATATATATATTTTATAGTAATACGTACATATGTATATTAGCTGCTCTTGCTTGCTTGTTTTTTTTTTTCTTGCCTTCTGATTGTTGCTCTGAGTGTTGCTATCCCTGTGCTGTTGCAATCCTGGAATTTCCCCGTTGTGGGACTAATAAAGGCTTATCTTATCTTATCTTATCTTCTGTAAGTCTTCACAAGGTTTTCACACACTGTTGCTGGTATTTTGGCCCATTCCTCCATGCAGATCTCCTCTAGAGCAGTGATGTTTTGGGGCCGTCGCTGAGCAACACAGACTTTCAACTCCCTCCAAAGATTTTCTATGGGGTTGAGATCTGGAGACTGGCTAGGCCACTCCAGGACCTTGAAATGCTTCTTACGAAGCCACTCCTTCGTTGCCCTGGCGGTGTATTTGGGATCATTGTCATGCTGAAAGACCCAGCCACATTTCATCTTCAATGCCCTTGCTGATGGAAGGAGGTTTTCACTCAAAATCTCACGATACATGGCCCCATTCATTCTTTCCTTTACACGGATCAGTCGTCCTGGTCCCTTTACAGAAAAACATCCCCAAAGCATGTTGTTTCCACCCCCATGCTTCACAGTAGGTATGGTGTTCTTTCTCCTCCAAACACGACAAGTTGAGTTTTTACAATAAAGTTCTATTTTGGTTTCATCTGACCATATGACATTCTCCCAATCCTCTTCTGGATCATCCAAATGCTCCCTAGCAAACTTCAGACGGGCCTGGACATGTACTGGCCTAAGCAGGGGGACACGTCTGGCACTGCAGGATTTGAGTCCCTGGCGGCGTAGTGTGTTACTGATGGTAGCCTTTGTTACTTTGGTCCCAGCTCTCTGCAGGTCATTCACTAGGTCCCCCCATGTGGTTCTGGGATTTTTGCTCACCGTTCTCATGATCATTTTGACCCCACAGGGTGAGATCTTGCGTGGAGCCCCAGATGGAGGGAGATTATCAGTGGTCTTGTATGTCTTCCATTTTCTAATAATTGCTCCCACAGTTGATTTCTTCACACCAAGCTGCTTACCTATTGCAGATTCAGGCTTCCCAGCCTGGTGCAGGTCTACAATTTTGTTTCTGGTGTCCTTTGACAGCTTTTTGGTCATGGCCATAGTGGAGTTTGGAGTCTGACTGTTTGAGGTTGTGGACAGGTGTCTTTTATACTGATAACGAGTTCAAACAGGTGCCATTAATACAGGTAATGAGTGGAGGACAGAGGAGCCTCTTAAAGAAAAAGTTACAGGTCTGTGAGAGCCAGAAATCTTGCTTGTTTGTAGGTGACCAAATACTTATTTTCCACCATAATTTGCAAATAAATTCTTTCAAAATCAGACAGTGTGATTTTCTGGATTTTTTTTTCTCATTTTGTCTCTCATAGTTGAGGTATACCTATGATGAAAATTGGAGACCTCTCTCATCTTTAAAGTGGGAGAACTTGCACAATTGGTGGCTGACTAAATACTTTTTTGCCCCACTGTATTTAAATGTTCTATAGCACTTCTTTAAATCTTGTACAGTGTGATCAAAAGTGTCCATGGTGTAGATTGATGAAAGAAAAATACTTTTCCCCAACAGTAAGATTACGCAGTCAACTCTGGCAATTCTGGTTACCTCCGCCAGGCCGAAAAGGCCAGGAGGAGGTTATGTTTTTGCCGGGGTTTGTCTGTGTGTTTGTCTGTCTGTTTCTGTTGGTTAGCAAGATAACTCAAAAAGTCTTGGACGGATTTCCATGAAACTTTCAGGCTTTGTTGGAAATGGTACAAGGAATAACTGATTAAATTTTGGGGATGATCCGGATCTCCGTCTGGATACAGGAATTTTTTAAAGCATTTTTTAACACTGTGACATACGGCCATTTTCAACATGTGCACAGGCGCAATGGAGGGCGCTGGTCGGCGTGTCTGCAACACAAACTCCGCGTTCTTCAACGTTTTAGGCACAAAAGCACGCGGAAAACACTGGTGGCCTGGGCCCGCCAGCGTGCCTGTGTTTGCGCGCAGCTGCAAAACCTGACATGGGCAGCTGTTCGCCGCCGGATTCCTTGGCAGACATTCCCCGGCCAGCCATAGGCGCTGCGCATTTGGCAGAAATTCACCGGCCACCCATAGGCGCTGCGCAAAAACGAGCTCTCTGCTGGGGAAGCTTCTAAATTCTCGTTTGCCGCGGAGCGCAACCCCAATATAATATAAAACCCACGGCAACCTGTCTACCCAATCTGCATCCGTCAGTGGAGGAGATGGACACAACAGCAACACTTCAGTTTATTACCTCCGCCAAGGAGGCAATGCTTTTACTACTGAACCACTAATCCTCTCACTATCAGATTGATTGTCATTGATTAATTGTCTGTTTATTGCACTGTCCCTGCCAAATAAACAAATAATCATTGTGAATCCAATTGCTAGTCATATGTTTTCATGCTCAATGAATCTGAAAACGTACACACACACACTGTATGGGGGGAACTGTGGCGCTTGGCGGAGGTCTGCGCTCTCCGAGTGCTTTTCTAGTTGTCACTTGATTCAGTAACATTTTCAAAAAAAGACTATTCCTAGCCTTAGTAGAACATCATCTCATATGTCTCATTTAAACTGAAGTCAGTGACTTTATTTCTATGGCTACATAACTTCTTTTAGCCAGTCTAATGTCCTATCAAAGCAATAAATCCTGAGATGTTCATTTTTTGATTTAGTAACTTCAGTCAGATCCCTGTTTTGTCATATTGTACAACTCAAAGAGGCTTAAAAAGAGATGCCATAACTGCTTTATGATGAAACAAAATAGAGAAGGCTGGTTTGATGATGGAGGCTATTAATGTGAGCCACACCCGCCTTTATAACAGTAATGATCAGCTGATGGGTGGAGTGAGAGTGAATTCAATTCAACTTTATTTATATAGCGCCATTTCACAACAACAGTCATCTCATAGCACTTTCAACTGTAGGGGAAATCCCCACAATTGCAGAAAGACCCCAACAATCAGGTGATCCCCTGTGAGCAAGCACTTGGCGATGGTGGAGAGGAAAAACTCCCTTTTAGCAGGAAGAAACCTCCAGCAGAACCAGGCTCAGGGAGGGGCAGTCATCTGCTGCGACTGTCTGGGGGGTGAGGTCATAGAGAAGAAGAAAGAATAGACCTGTAGAGAGCAAACAGCACAATGGGGACTCAATCTATGGGAGAGAACAAACAATTGTTAATGACCAGTAAAAATATTTCATTGAGAGTGAAGAAAGGAGTGAAGACCAGTGCATTGTTTGGCGGTCCCCCGGCTGTCTAAACCTATTAGCAGCATAACTAAGGGAGGGTTCAGGGGCGCATGATCCCTCCCTAATTATAGGCTATATCAAAAACGAAGGTTTTAACCTTCGCTATATATCAAAAACGAAGGTTTTAACCTTATTCTTAAAAACAGATCGAGTCTGACTCCCAAATCCAGAT
Source organism: Pholidichthys leucotaenia (assembly GCA_020510985.1). Lineage (NCBI taxonomy): Eukaryota > Metazoa > Chordata > Actinopteri > Cichliformes > Pholidichthyidae > Pholidichthys > Pholidichthys leucotaenia. The sequence goes on from CM035848.1 coordinate 163,458,858, forward strand.
TGGCAGCTGGTTCCAAAAGAGAGGAGCTTGATAACTGAAGGCTCTGCCTCCCATTATACTTTTGGAGATTCTACGTATTACAAGTAATCCTGCATTTTGGGAGCGTAGTGCTCTGTTAGGATAATAAGGTAGTATCAGATCTTTTGAATATAAAGGGGCCTGATTATTTAGAGCTTTGTAAGTGAGAAGAAGGATTTTAAACTTAATTCTGACTCTATGGGAAGCCAATGAAGGGAGGCCAGAACCAGAGAGGTATCTGTCTTTCTAGTACCTGTTAAAACTCTTGCTGCAGCATTTTGAATCAGCTGAAGACTTTTAAAGATGTTTTAGGACAGCCTGATAATAGAGTTAAAATAATCTAATCTAGAGCTAACAAAAGCGTGGATTAGTTTCTCTCAGCATCACTCTGAGACAAAATGCTCCTGATTTTGGCAATATTATGCAAATGATAGAAGGCAGTCTTAGAATCAAGTTTGATATGTGAATTGAAAAACAGTTCTTGATCAAAAATAACTCTTAAGGTTCCTCACAGAACTATTAAGAGAAAGAGTAACCACATCCAAACTAAGAGTTTGATTTGGAAAGGTATTTCTAAGGTTTTTGCGACCAACTAGAATGACTTCAGTCTTATCTGAATTTAATGGCAAGAAATTACAAGTTATCCAAGCTTTGATTTCCTTAAGACAGGCCTCTAACTTGGCTAATTGATTACTATCATCTGGCTTCAGTGACAAGTATAATTGTGTCATCTGCATAACAATGAAAATGTATACAGTGCTTTCTAATAATGTTGCCTAGCGGAAGCATATATAAACTAATAAGAATAGGGCCTAGCACAGATCCCTGTGGAACTCCATGACTGAGCTTTGAGTTGGAAGAAAACTCATTATTGACATGAACAAACTGGAACCTGTCAGATAAATAAGATCTAAACCACTGCAATGAAGTTCCATTAAGTCCCGACAAGGTGTTCTAGTCTATCAAGTAAAATATTATGATCGATGGTATCAAAAGCTGCACTAAGGTCCAAAAGGACAAGTACAGAAACATTTCCATTATCAGATGCGATAAGGAGGTCATTAGTGACCTTCACTAAAGCTGTTTTAAGTACTATGATGGATTCTAAACCCAGATTGAAACTCTTCAAATAAATTTCCCTGCAAGCGGTCAAATAATTGTGTAGCAACAAGTCTTAAGATTTTTTGAAATGAAAGGCAGATTAGAGATTGATCTATAGTTAGCTAAAACTCCTGGATCCAGTGTTGGCTTTTTGAGTTAGGGATTAATTACAGCAGTTTTAAAAGCCTGCGGTACATGGCCTAATGTTAATGAAGAATTGATTATTTGAAGAATAGAGCTACCAATAAATGGGAAGACTTCTTTAAGTAACCTGGTAGGAATAGGGCCTAAAAGACAAGTTGAAGGCTTGAATGAGGAAATTATTTTATCAAACTCTACAAGGTCAGTTGGAGTAAACTCATCCAAATCAATTGAAGGAGTTGTAGTAGTTAATGTATTTAACGGTGGGAAGAACCTGACTGATTTTATTTCTGATAGATGAAATTTTATTATTGAAGAAGTTCATAAAGTCCTGACTAGTAAGTTCTAAGGGAATGCTAGGTTTGACAGAGTCCTGACTCTTTGTCATCCTGGCTACAGTGCTGGAAAGAAACCTGGGATTATTCTTGTTCTCTTCTATTATTGCAGAATAATAACTTGTTCTAGCTTTCCTAAGAGATTTTTTTATAAATTAGAAGATTATTTCTCCAAGCTAAATAGATTTCATCTAATTTAGTGGAGCACCATTTTCTTTCTAATTGACAAGTCTTCTGTTTTAAGCTACAAGTTTCTCTGTTGAACCAAGGAGTTAGAAATCTCTGATTAGACTTTTTTTCTTTTTTAAAGGAACCACCATGGTTAGAGTCTGATGCAGAGAAGCTGTAACACTATCTACCATGGTATCAATTACAGAAGGGGCAAGCTCTCCATAGCTTATCTCCATTGTGTTGACACATGGCACTGAGGAAACAATCTGCTTAAATTTGGTAACAGCATCATCTGAGAGGCATCTACTGTAGTAATATTTTTCTTTAGGAGCCAACTAGTCAGAAACAGTAAGAGCAAAAGCTAACAGATAATGATCTGACAGTACAGGGTTATGAGGAGACACTACCAGACTTTACCAGACTAAATGACTTTCATGTGAAGTCATTTAGCCTGTCTTTGTGTGTCATTATTTGGAAAACTTCTGTCAATAACAGGCTCATGTGTTGAGTGATTGCACCAACAATCAGTCAATGATTTATGATCAAATGGGTTTCAGTACAATACTGTTTGAGTCAGTCTCATTTATATTGAGGCATTATGACACATTTAAGAATTAAACATTTCTGTTGTGATGCTATCAAGCTACATAGACTCTACTTTAAAAGGTATTCATTGTCTTTCATATTTGCTGGACTTTCCCTCCAGTTCCACTTTTTTTTTTTAACCTGGTTTTTATGTTAACAATAACATGACTCACAGTTTCACCACCTAAATAAATGATAAATTCATGAGATTTTTGTCATAGTTTTGAGAATAATTGCCATTGTAATAACATAGTATTGCCATTTTATCAACATAGGTCTGGAGAAACCTTAAAACCATCTCTGGGCTCCAGAATACCTCCCCCCAGGCCACGGGGGGCAGGGAGTGGGCGAACAATCTGAATCTGTTTTTCAGTAGGTTTGGCCAACCGCCCTTCCCCCTGACTGCACAACAACCACTGCTGCCTCTAAAGACATCAAGTCCTGCTGCCCACTCCCCACTCCACCAACACCCCCCCACTCCCAACACACAGCCCCCCAACCTGACCCTCACTAAGACCCAGGTGAGGACGGAGCTGAGGAAGATAAAGGCGAGGAAGGCGTCGGGACCGGACGGCATCAGCGCAAAGCTCCTCAAGTCCTGTGCAGACCAGCTGTGTGGGATTGTGGAGTACATCTTCAACCTGAGCCTGAAGCTGGGGAGGGTACCACAGCTGTGGAAAACATCTTGTGTGGTACCTGTACCAAAGATTTCCCACCCCAAAGATCTGAACAGCTACAGACCAGTGGCCTTGACGTCCCACATGATGAAGACCCTGGAGAGGCTGCTCCTTGCTCACTTCCGCCACCTGGTGGGACCAGCGATGGATCCACTCCAGTTTGCCTACCAGCATGGCATTGGGGTGGAGGATGTGGTGATCTTCCTCCTTCACCGTTCTGTGTCCCACCTGGAGAAGCCCGGGAATGCGGTGAAGATCATGTTCTTTGACTTCTCCAGTGCTTTCAACACCATCCAACCGATGATCCTGAAGGACAAGCTGCTGTGCGCAGGGGTGGACCAGCACCTGTTATCATGGATCCTGGACTACCTCACTAACCGGCCTCAGTTTGTGAGAACCCGGGACTGTGTGTCCGACACGATCATCAGTAGCACGGGGGCCCCCCAGGGAACGGTTTTGGCTCCCTTCCTGTTCACCCTTTATACTGCGGACTTCTCACACAACACAACACACTGCCATCTACAGAAGTTCTCTGATGATTCTGCGATCGTTGGCCTCATCTCCAACGGAGATGAAACTGAGTACAGAGGGCTTATCCAGGACTTCGTGGACTGGTGCCATCGGAACTGCCTCCAGATCAACGCGAGGAAAACTAAGAAGCTGGTGGTGGACTGCCGCAGGCAAGGACAACCCCTCACAGCACCAGTAAATATACAGGGAACAGACATCGAGATGGTGACATCCTACAAGTACCTGGGTGTTCATCTGAACAATAAACTAGACTGGTCACACAATACTGACGCACTCTACAAGAAGGGACAGCGCAGGCTGTTCCTACTGAGGAGACTCAGGTCTTTTGGTGTACAAGGGGCGCTGCTGAAGACATTCTATGACACGGTGGTGGCATCAGCCATCACTTTTGGAGTGGTCTGCTGGGGCAGTGGCATTACAGCAGCCGATAGGAAGAGACTGAACAAACTGATCAAGAAAGCTAGCTCTGTCCTGGGGCAGCGCCTTGACCCAGTGGAGGAGATAGGGGAGAGAAGGATGGTGGCTAAACTGTCATCTCTGCTGGAGTCCGAGTTCCACCCTATGCAGGACATACTGAATGCACTGAGGAGCTCATTTAGCAGCAGACTACATCATCCTAGGTGCACAACCGAGAGGTTTCGCAGGTCCTTCCTACCTACGGCTGTCAGACTGTACAACCAAAGTAGGGCTGCTCGCAGAGATAGCAAAAAGACGTGACGACCTAATAGTATTGAATGCAAAAGACGCAATAGACTTACACAATGGTCTCCTCCAGTATACAACTAGGAAAATACCGGTCGCTATGGAGGGTGAGAATAGGTATGGGTACATAATCATACCATGTAGGATAACTAAGTAGACGGTTGTGCTGTTTCATTCCATCTAGCTACAATGCTCCGCACTGTGTGTGTTTATATATTTACATATTTATTCCATCTAGCTACAATGCTCCGCACTGTGTGTGTTTATATATACGTATATTTATATATTTACTCTATCTAGCAACAATGCTCCACACTGTGTGTGCTTATATATTTACATATTTATTCCATCTAGCTACAATGCTCCGCAATGTGTTTATATACTCATATTTATTCCATCCAGCTATAATGCTCCGCACTGTGTTTATATATTTATATATCTATCCCATCTAGCTACAGTGCTCCGCACTGTGTGTCTATATATGTACATATGTATACTTGCTGCTCTTGTTTTTTTCTCTTGACTTCTGATTGTTGCTCTGAGTGTTGCTATCCCTGTGCTGTTGCGATCCTGGAATTTCCCCATTGTGGGACTAATAAAGGCTTATCTTATCTTATAGTTACAGTAGAGATCATGCTTCCTATTGAATATTGACATAATCAAATGTTTAAAAAAAACTAATTATTTGAAACACTGATTAACACCAGTGCATTTTGGCTTTTTCCTGGATTTTCTCTTGACACATTTGTGTTTTGAAAATTTAGTTTTTTGGATTAGCTTAATTCTGTCTAAGCATGTAGACAATTTCTGGTGTGACTGAACAATGTTGTCTTTACAGGCAGTCACAAAAGGCCAGTTAGCACCTGTTGTTTTGAAGGAGGTGTTTACCCCGCAGATCGACAGATCACAAGTCTTTTTTGTGGTTTTGGTGGTAGTTTTCTCTCTTGAAATCTCTGACATAGGTAAATGTATACATTACATGCTGTAACAGCTGTGAACATTTTTTTTTTTTTTACCTTAACTTGAATTAAATATTTGTCATTCTTGCACTTAACCAAAAAGCATGTATTATGTGAAACCTTTTGGCCAAGCAGTTTGGATCATATACTGTATATAAAATAACAGGTTCTCATATTGCTCAGATAATCAGTTCTAAATTAGGGAATGTATTATGCACGAATCCAAGTACATTCCATCAAGTTAAGTAGTAGTTACCACAACAAAGCAAATAGATATAGCCATGTATGATTTTAAGTCACCACACTCTCATTGCAAAACACACCTGAGATTAAAAATTTCCAACACTTTTTTAAAAAGTATTGCTGCACATTTTAAGTGTTGTCTCTGTGTTCTTCAGGTGTGTGAGATGGACGTTTCTAAGCAGCTCCAGGCCTATGAGGTGGAGTACCATGTGCTGCAGGATGAGCTGCTGGACACGTCACCGAACCTCAACCAGCACCAGCGAGCTGCACAGCTAGAGAGGACGAATCAGAGCCTCCGACAGCAGAACCTCGACCTGCTTGAAGAGCTGCAGGTACACAAGTCCACATGGACACTAAAACTAGGACTGTCAATCTTGTCCCGCTATGGCTTTTGAACAGTCGTTGAAAAGTTTTTCTATTTTGACTATTGCTCACAATGGCATCAAAAGCGAAATCCATCACAAAGAGTACAGATGTGCACACTGTTATTTAATTATTGTGTCTTTTCCCCAGACTTACGTGCCCAAACATTACAAAATAATATGACTATTTTAGGTACTCAGAAGAGCAGAAACACAGTCAGAAACAAGGAGTAACAGTTTAGTTTTTCAGACAATGACATGAAAATGATATCATAACTGAGTCTCAATGCATAAAATTTGAGCCCCTCAATGGTGAATGTAAAATATTTCTATAACTATCCAATCACCTTGGTAAATTTGTTTTTTTGTTTTTAACTTAGAATGAGGCATTTTACATCTATGTTGTGTAGGGTCCATGTACTCTAAGGAATGGAGATATTTGCATCGTTATCTTACTACATTACCCGAGGATGGACAAACGCCTCTGTGGGCATAGCTGCAGTACAAAAAAACGAGTTATACAGTGTTGAATTATTCACCTCTAGTGTGTTCATCCCTGGAAACAAAGCTACAGGATCCAGTCGCAAATGAAAAATATTAGCCAGTTTATGTTTGGAAGAGTTTTGGCACCCAACTGTCACTGTCCCTCCGCAATTGATCTTGTAGATGGAGGGGTGGGTGGAGGACATTTGAGATTGTTGCTATCTTCACCTTGTCTGGTATATGTCAGTAACTGTTACACACTGAACCAATAAAGCGCTCCCAAGATCAGAGGATATTCTCTCAGGTCTGCTTTTCAAGAGACTCGTCAGTGCTGAGTGCAGTGCTGGCTGTCACTCTTTCACATGGCTTTGTTTCTTTATTAATACACACGTGGACAAAATTGTTGGTACCCCTCTGTTAATGAAAGAAAAACCCACAATGGTCACAGAAATAACTTGAATCTGACAAAAGTGGTAATAAATAAAAATTCTATGAAAATTAACCAATGAAAATCAGACAATGCTTTTGAATTGTGGTTCAACAGAATTACTTTAAAAAAATAAACTCACGAAACAGGCCTGGACAAAAATGATGGTACCCCTAGAAAAGATTGAAAAGAATGTGACCATAGGGACATGTTCAACCAAGATGTGTCCTCTAATTAACATCACAGGTGTCTACAAACTTGTAATCAGTCAGTCGGCCTATTTAAAGGGTGACAAATAGTCACTGTGCTGTTTGGTGATATGGTGTGTGCCACACTAAACATGGACCAGAGGAAGCAAAGGAGAGTTGTCTCAGGAGATTAGGAAGAAAATTATAGACAAGCATGTTAAAGGTAAAGGCTATAAGACCATCTCCAAGCAGCTTGATGTTCCTGTGACTACAGTTGCACATATTATTGAGAAATTTAAGATCCACAGGACTGTAGCCAACCTCCCTGGACGTGGCCGCAGGAGGAAACTTGATGAAAAATGGAAGAGACTGATAATACGAATGGTAACAAAAGAGCCCAGAACAACCTCTAAACACATTCACGGTGAACTCCAAGGTCAGGGTACATCAGTGTCAAATCGTACCATCCGTCGTTGTTTGAGCCAAAGTGGACCTCATGGGAGACGACCAAGGAGGACACCACTGTTGAAAACAAATCATAAAAAAGCCAGACTGGAATTTGCCAAACTGCATGTTGACAAGCCACAAAGCTTCTGGGAGAATGTCCTATGGACAGACGAGACAAAACTGGAACTTTTTGGCAAGGCACATCAGCTCTGTTTACAGACGCAAAAATGAAGCATACCAAGAAAAGAACACCATCCCTACTGTGAAACATGGAGGAGGTTCTGTTATGTTCTGGGGCTGCTTTGCTGCATCTGGCACAGGGTGTCTTGAATCTGTGCAAGGTACAATGAAATCTCAAGACTATCAAGGTATTCTAGAGAGAAATGTGCTGCCCAGTGTCAAACAGTTTGGTCTCAGTCGCAGGTCATGGGTCTTGCAACAGGATAATGACCCAAAACACACAGCTAAAAACACCCAAGAATGGCTAAGAGCGAAACATTGGACTATTCTGAAGTGGCCTTCTATGAGCCCTGATCTAAATCCTATTGAACATCTGTGGAAGGAGCTGAAACATGCCGTCTGGAGAAGGCACCCTTCAAACCTGAGACAACTGGAGCAGTTTGCTCATAAGGAGTGGGCCAAAATACCTGCTGAGAGGTGCAGAAGTCTCATTGACAGTTACAGAAATCGTTTGATTGCAGTGATTGTCTCAAAAGGTTATGCAACAAAATATTAATTTAAGGGTACCATCATTTTTGTCCAGGCCTGTTTCATGAGTTTGTTTTTTAAAAGTAATTCTGTTGAACCACAATTCAAAAGCATTGTCTGATTTTCATTGGTTAATTTTCATAGACTTTTTATTTATTACCACTTTTGTCAAATTCAAGTTATTTCTGTGACCATTGTGGGTTTTTCTTTCATTAACAGAGGGGTACCAACAATTTTGTCCACGGCTGTAGGTCTTTACTTTCAGCCCGCGTGCTTATGAGAACATGAGATATTTCTGTGAATTTTCAACGGTAATGATATTATTCCTGATATCAGAATACAGTTTTTTTTTTCCCTTTTAAATTTATATATAAAGGCAGTTTCACAGGCCAGCATTATTTACCTTTAACATATTCAGCAAAAACAAAACAAAAACTCTTATTTCTCCAGATTATAAATGGTAGCTCAGATTTTTTTCCACAATATTTTTTATTGAACCTTTTTTTTTTTTTTTACAAACATAACACAAACAATCAAACACTAACACTAAAGTAATTTAAAAAAAAAATGTACTAAAAACATCAACAACCACTAACAAGAACAGGTCTTCAACAATGCTCCTCTGTTTAGTCTAGGCAATCCATTACATAAGTATACATATTATACATTCACCAGTTTGGAATTTACAAGGTCCACACACATCATTCACCTTCTTCTTCAAAAGTTATGTTTAAATTCTTTACATAATCAATGAAAGGTCTCCATATATTCTCAAACACAATTTCCTTTGATTTCAGTATGTATGTTATTCTTTCTAGTGGAAGGTTTAACATCTGTCTTAACCACTGAGTCACATCTGGTCTATGAGTCTTTTTCCTCAATAGTGCAATACATTTTTTGGCGTTAAGCAAACTGAGGTCTATGAATGCTCTTTCACTTTTATTAAAGTTATGCTTTTCTGGATGCAGACCCAACAAAAACAATTTAGGATTCAATATGATTTGTTTTGAAATTATTTTTTCAATTGTTACCCTCACCTCTTCCCAAAACATTCTAATTTTTCTACATTCCCATAAACAATGAAATAAGGTTCCTTTACTTTCCATACATTTTGTGCACGTATCTGGTATGTTTTTGTTATATCTATTTAACTCCACCGGTGTAACATACATCCGCATTAACCATTTAAAATGCATCAATTTAAGACGTACATTTATTGATTTGGTTTGAGCTTCTGTACAAGCCAATTCCCATTGTTCCTCTGAAATTTCAGTTTTCAGGTCTTCTTTCCAATAATTCATTCTTTTCTGTGAGTTTTCACTTGAGGATAGTGTCAATGAGTTATAAAACTCTGAAATAATACCCGTTCTCTTACTAGCTTTCGTCAAAATTTTTTCCAAGGATGAATAAATAGGTCGGGTGAGAGCATTATTTTGATTTGATTGAATAAAGTTCCTAAGCTGAAGATATTTAAAAAAATGTGTTCTATTAAGATTAAATTTGATCCTCAGTTCTTCAAAAGACATTATCTGAACATGACAGATATAAGTCTTGAATCTTTTGAATCCCTTTTAAATTCCATACTTTAAATACAGCATCCGCTCTCCCTGGTTTAAAATACTGATTACCCCATATTGGGCTAAATTGTGACAATAAGTGTGGTTCTTTTAAATATTTTTTGGTTTCACACCATATTTTGATCATATGCTTTACAAATGGATTTTTAACTTGTTTCTGTAATTTTTTTGCCGAGTCTGAGTATATGAATATGGGAAGAGGTAAAGGTAAATTGTATGATTCCATTTCAGTCCAGTGAGGGAGATCATTTGATGAAAAATAATGTCATAGACCTCAGTTGTGCTGACCAGTAATACAACAAAGTTTGGACATTTCAGACCTCCACGATCAAATGGTAAATATAGTAAGGACAGACGTAATCTAGCCTTCCTATTGTTCTATATAAATTCCACTAACTTTTTTTAATTCTTGAGAATAGATCTGAAGGTGGTGGTAAAGGAATGTATTGAAATAAATAAAGTATTTTGGGTAAGATATTACTTTTAAGTATATTGATTCTCCCAATCATCGACATTGGTAGTGACATCCATCTCTGAAGTAACTCATTAATGTTTGTCATTAAGGCTTCATAGTTGGCACTGGCGACTAATTCTAGCTTAGGCACAGTTTGAATTCCTAAATATTTAAACTGATTTACAACATTGAATTGATTTACCTCAGGAGCTGGGTGATTTCTCTGGGTGTCATTTAGCATTAATATTGAAGATTTAGTTTTATTTATTTTATATCCTGATATTTCCCCAAAATTCTTTATTAACTTCAACAAAGTCGGAATTGATTTTTTAAGATTCGACATAAACAAAATTATGTCATCGGCATACAGGGAGATTTTATGTTCTGTTGGTCCTACTTTAATTCCATATATTTGTGGATGTAAACGTACTGCCATCGCTAAAAGTTCAATTGCCATAGTAAACAGTAAAGGTGAAAGTGGACAGCCTTGTCGACATCCTCTATTGATATTTATTGATTTTGAAATATTGCTGTTTGTTAGGATTTCTGCTGTAGCATTATTGTATATTATCCGAACCCATTTTATGAAATTATTTCCAAGTCCAAACCTTTGTAGGACTTCAAAAAGAAAGGGCCATTCGACCCTATCAAAGGCCTTTTCGGCGTCCAATGATAGGAGAGCTGTATCCGGTGCTTCTTTATTAGAATAGATAATATTAAATAGTCTTCTTATATTATGGAAGCCTTGTCTTCCCTTTATAAAGCCATTCTCGGTTAATAATATTTGGTAATATTTCTTGTAGTCGTCTTGCTAAAATTTTACAGATTATCTTAAGGTCAGCATTTAATAGGCTTATTGGTCTCATATTTTCACATTTATTAGAGGGTTTACCTGGTTTTGGCAACAGTATAATTAAGGCATTATTCATGTATGGTGGTAAATTACTATTTTGAAATGCTTCTAAAACCATTTCCAAAAATGGTTTTATTAATTTATTCTTAGATTTTTTTATAGAGGTCAACTGGAAGACCATCTGGTCCTGCACTTTTTCCTGATTTCATATTATCAATGGCTAGCCCAACTTCTTCTTGACTAATTTTAAACTCCAGTATCTCCCTTCATTTGGAATACACGGTATAGATAATCCGTCCAAAAACCCATTTAGTTTTGTTAAGTCAGTTTCATTTTTTGTATCATATAATTTTTCATAGTAATCTCTAAAGGCACTATTAATTTCTAAAGGATCTACAACTGCCTGTCCGTTACTTATAGTACTGGTAATTGGTGTTTTAAATTCTAATTGTTTAATCTGCCATGCCACTAATTTTCCTGATTTTTCACCTTGTTCATAAAAAGATTGCTTCAATCTTAGAAGACTCGAGGCAGCTCTATTCGCTGATTTTTTTGTCATATTCAGCTCTCAGAATCAGTAATTCGTTCTCTAACTTTGGGTCACTTCCTGCATACACTTTTTCTTGAAGAATTTTTATTTTATGTTCCAATTGGACTCTCTCTTCTCGGGTCGTCTTAGATTTTGAACCTGTATAACTAATAATATGCCCCCTAATAAAAGCTTTGAAAGCCTCCCACTTTATACATGCTGATGTTTGTGTTGTATTGATATCAAAGAACTCATCTGTTTTTCTATGTACTTAACAAATTCCTCATCTTGAAGCCATTTATGCTGAAATTGCCACCTACCTGGTTCCTTTGTCAATTTCTTATCTACATATATTAGACAGCAGGGTGCATGATCAGAGATCACAATATTATCATAAAAGCAGTTTTGAATCTTGGACCTTAATTCTGTGGAGATCAAAAAATAGTCAATACGTGAGAATGTCTTGTAGGTATTAGAATAACAAGAGTAGGCTTTAACTTGTGGTTTCATTTCTCTCCATATATCTAGCAATCTCAATTCTTTCATAAAATGATTAATGATCATCCTGCATCCATTGTGCGTACAGTCCAGTCCTGTTGATCTATCTATACCGGGATTCAATGTACAATTAAAATCCCCTGCTATTATATGTTGCCCTGTAAGTGATGATAAAATAAGAAATAAATTAGCAAAGAACTTTTGATCATCTATATTGGGACCGTATAAGTTCACCAGATTTATATTTTCTAATAACAAAGATCCTTGAATGATTAGATATCTTCCAAATTTGTCTCCAATTGTAGAGGAGCTTGAAATAACGAGGCGATGTGATTCATAAACCAAAGTTTATTATCAGCTCCTCTAACAAGTCTCATCTAGGTGCAGCAGCAGAAGAAGTAAGAGAGCGAACACCTTCGGCTCTACGAACTTATACTCGCACATAACAAAAGACATGCATATCAAAAGCTGACATCCCTCACTATCTTAATCCCCTCTTTTGTCTTCGTACCCCTCCACCTGGCCCTGGGGGGTCAGGGCGACCTATCCGGTCTCCACCGCAGTGCCTCGGATGCTCTTTGATCTTCACTGGCGGTTGAGACCTCTTTGTCCTGTTCTGAGGTGTGAAGTCGCTTTACATATGTAATCACCAAACATTCTCACATGCTTATACATATGTAGGTTATGGGATATATGATTAATATAGACCACAGCCCCCCCCAAACGACTAAGAAAAGGACAATAGAAAAATTCACAGTTTAAGATAATTATTATGACATACTAACTGCTACACCTCTTGACACAGAAGAAACTTTCCAGCAGCCATGCTCCTAAGAGAGTTCAGTGGTAATCATAACAGCATAGTAATATCACAAGTCAGTCCTAAACTGTTACAGCACAATTAGTGAACAACTGTTGAGTAGTTTGCATCAGTCCCTGTGCCGTCTGGGTTTTAATCTTCTCCCGAATCTGCTGTGGGTCCGCTTGGGCGTCCTGGTGGGACCTTCCTGTAACGAATCTGCAGCTTGGGGAGGAGAGTGATTATTTGGTCCCTGCAGGGGGGCTGAGTCTTTCCTCTTGGGGGGGTCTACCCCGCCGAGGTGCTCTCACCAACCGTGCAGGCTCGTCTCTCAACAAGAAGGCAGGTTTAAGTCTGTCAATGCTGACTGTTTCTTTTCTATCCCCAAAATCAAGCACAAAATGCTTATCACCATGTTCCAGCTCTCTGAATGGTCCATCGTATGGTGGGCGGAAAGTTGGTTTTAAAGCTTCATGCCTAACAAAAACGAATTCAGCGTTTTTTAAAGCTTGGGGGACAAAAACCCGTGGAAAAAAGTGATGTGCCGGTCCGGGGAGAGAGTCCGGTCCGTTGCTGCCTAAAAACCTCGGGGCTGGAAGATGCCCTGGCTCTGGGTTCTCTGGTAAAAATTCACCTGGGAGCCTGAGAGGTTGTGCAAAAACTAATTCTGCTGGGGAGGCGTCTAGATCCTCTTTAGGCGCAGCACACAACCCCAATAAAACCCAGGGAAGTTTATTTACCCAATTTGTATCCGTTAGTGAGGCTCTGAGGGCGGCCTTTAAAGATCTGTGAAAACGCTCGCATAACCCTTTGCCTGAGGGTGATAAGCGGTGGTGCAGTGAATTGTCGCCCCTAAGCTGCTGGCCATGGCTGACCAAAGCTCCGAGACAAATTGAGGCCCCCTATCGGACGTGATGTCCGATGGGACGCCGAAACGTGCCACCCAGTTTGTCAAAAAAACGCGAGCGACTTCCTCCACTGTGGTTGACGCCAAAGGGACCGCCTCAGGCCAGCGCGTGGTGCAGTCTATTATTGTTAACAGATGTGTGAAACCTTGGGAGGAAGGTAGCGGCCCCACGAGGTCGACATGAACGTGGTCGAACCTTCTAGCAGGGATTCGAAAAGGCTCTAGAGGGGCTTTTGTGTGTTTGTGTACTTTGGCGCGCTGACAAGAAATGCAAGTCTTTGCCCATTCTTTTACGTTTTTGCGCAGGCCAGGCCACACAAACTTTTCGGCGACCATTTTAACCGAAGCGCGCACACCTGGGTACGCGAGGGAGTGAATCGCGTCGAAAATACGGCGGTGCCATGCAGCTGGGACTACCGGGCGAGGTCGGCCGGTTGAGATGTCGTATATTAGGGGGGGCACACCGTCGCGTAAACCCCTTTCCTCCAGCCTTAACCCTGTTGGTCCAGACAAGAGTGCGCGCACGTCCGCGTCACTACTTTGCCCCTCCGCCATGGCTGCATAATCTATCCCTGCATGGATTGGGGCCGCGTATGTGTCCGCGTTGGCGAAGAGTTCTGCGGCTGAGGTAGTATAATCTGTCTTTTCGTGCTCTGGCGATGTCACAGCGCGAGAGAGACAGTCTGCTACCACGTTAAGTTTGCCTGCCACATGTCGAATGTCTGTGGTGAACTCTGAAATCGCAGCTAGCTGTCTCTGTTGCCTGCCTGACCACGGTTCGGAAATTTTAGCCATCGCAAAGGTGAGCGGTTTGTGGTCTACAAAAGCCGTGAAACGCCGCCCTTCCAACCAGAACTGGAAGTGGCGGATGGATAAATGAAGCGCTAGCAGCTCCCTGTCAAAAGTGCTGTATTTACGCTCAGTTTGGTTTAGCGATTTGCTGAAGAATGCCAAAGGTTGCCAGATTCCGCTGACGTGTTGTTCTACAACTGCCCCTATGGCCAGGTCTGAAGCGTCTGTGGTTAGCGCAATGCGGGCCGAGGGATCGGGGTGAACCAACAATGTGGCATTAGCTAGGGCACTTTTTACTTCCGCGAAGGCGCGTTCGCGCTCCGGGGTCCATTCGACCGCGTTGGAAGGTTTTTGTTTTCTTAGTGCGTCATATAGGGGCTGCATGAGCTGAGCTGCGTGGGGGAGGAAACGGTTGTAAAAATTAACCATTCCCAAAAATTCTTGCAGCGATTTGACCGTTTGTGGCCGTGGGAAACTTTTTACTGCGTGAACTTTGTCTGGCAGTGGGACTGCCCCCTTCGGTGAAACTCTGTGTCCTAAAAAATCAATTTGAGACACGCCGAATTTGCATTTGGCTGGATTGATTATTAACCCGTGCTCTTCTAGTCTCTGAAAAACCATAGTGAGATGCTGCTCGTGTTCTTCCTCAGACGAGCTGGCTACCAGCATATCGTCGAGGTAGACGAACACGAAGGGGAGGTCGCGTAATACTGCGTCCATCATCCGCTGAAAGGTTTGAGCGGCGCCTTTGAGGCCGAAAGGCATCCGCAAAAATTCAAAAAGACCGAAGGGGGTTATTACAGCTGTTTTAGGAATGTCCTCTGCTCGAACTGGGACTTGATGATAGCCGCGGACCAGGTCTATTTTTGAAAAAATGCGCGCACCCGCCAGATGTAGTGAAAAATCTTGAATGTGAGGAATTGGGTAGCGGTCATGCGCTGTCACATTGTTTAATCTGCGGTAATCGCCTCACGGTCTCCAAGAACCGTCGGATTTCGGGACCATGTGAAGTGGTGACGCCCAGGGGCTTTTCGAGCGCCTGATAATGCCTAATTTTTCAAGGGTGGTAAACTCGTCCCGAGCTATGGTGAGCTTGGTCGCGTCTAAGCGCCGAGCTTTGGCGAATACGGGTGGGCCCGTTGTGGGAATAAAGTGTTCAACCCCGTGTTTAGCCACTGTGGCTGAGAATTTGGGAATTGTGAGTGCTGGAAATTGGGTGAGGAGTTGATCAAACTTACTTCCTGCTGTGGTGACGCTGGCCTGCACGGGTGGTGGAGAAACTCGAGCTGAGCAGGGAACAGAAGCAAAGGACAGTGCATTAACCAAGCGTCTGTTCGCTAGATCAACTAATAACCCATGTGCACACAAAAAATCTGCGCCCAACAGGTTAAAACTCACCGCCGCTACAACAAATGTCCATCTGTAGTTGCGGCCGTGGATGCAGAGGGGCAGGCTCTTTTCGCCAAAAGTGTCGATGATGGAGCCGTTGGCTGCCACCGCTCCATTGCCCCGGGGGCCCATGGCCCGGTCTGCTTGGGAAGGCATGACAAAACTTAGTTGAGCTCCCGTGTCGATAAGGAACTGCCTGCCGGTGTGTCCGTCCGTCACATATAAAAGCTTGCTTTTTTCGCCGAGAACCGCCGCTGTTAACGGCTCTCGGCTTGGGCATTTTCCCGAAAACGTGAATTTGCAGGGGGGAATGCATTTGTAAGCCTTCTCGGCGAAGCGGTGGTGGTAATAACAAACGTCGCTCCGTCTGTTACGTCTTGGCCGTGTCGCTGTCACCGCGGGCTGATTCTGCTCGGTGGTTTGTGGCTCCTTGTGGCTCCGGACATCAGCGTTGAGGTCTGCGGACGCTGCTGTGGGTGTCTGCTCCTTGCAGGCGTTGACGAGCCGTTGAGCTTCGTGAGCCAGCGTGCGGAAGTCTTGCTGGGTGCTGCATTGCATGTTGGCAAGCGTCCCTCTCATGTGTGGCGGCAGCGTACTGAGGAATATGAATTGGAAGAGGAAGTTGTCATTGTCCTCTTCTTTAAGTTGCAGCAAGTCCTCCATGAGGGCCTTGGGTCTGCATCCTCTGTGGCCGTAGACCGCCAGGATCCTCTCGGCTCTCTCCTCGGCTGAGGGGACGTAATTTGCCACGATGGTCGCTTTCAGTTCTTTATATTTGTCCTGGGCCGGCGGCCGCTGGATTATGCTCCGCGCACATCTCGAAGTGGCGGCGTTGAGTTTGGCGACGATGTGATAGAACTTTGTATCGTCAGCCGTGATGCCCACAAGTGCAAACTGGGCTTCAGCTTGCTGAAACCACGAGGCGGGGTCCTCCTGCCAGAAGTCCGGCAGCTTGACGGTGACGGCGTTTGTGTGGACCGTCACTGATGTGTCCGCAGGGTGAGAGTGCCTTGCTTCGGCTCTCTCCGCGGCGCTGGTGCTCGGTTGAGCCCTCTCTATCACTTCTGCCGTGGGGGAATGTCTCTGGTCCATTCTCGCGTCAGGGTCACCAGTGTAGAGGAGCTTGAAATAACGAGGCGATGTGATTCATAAACCAAAGTTTATTATCAGCTCCTCTAACAAGTCTCATCTAGGTGCAGCAGCAGAAGAAGTAAGAGAGCGAACACCTTCGGCTCTACGAACTTATACTCGCACATAACAAAAGACATGCATATCAAAAGCTGACATCCCTCACTATCTTAATCCCCTCTTTTGTCTTCGTACCCCTCCACCTGGCCCTGGGGGGTCAGGGCGACCTATCCGGTCTCCACCGCAGTGCCTCGGATGCTCTTTGATCTTCACTGGCGGTTGAGACCTCTTTGTCCTGTTCTGAGGTGTGAAGTCGCTTTACATATGTAATCACCAAACATTCTCACATTCTTATACATATGTAGGTTATGGGATATATGATTAATATAGACCACACCAATTACATTTTTCACTTGAAATGGGATTGATTTATGTATGAGAGTCATAACTCCCCTGGCTCGGGATGAAAATGATGAGGTGAAGACACTTCCTTGCCATCTTCTCCTAATTCTTTTTACATCCTCCTCTATTAGATGAGTTTCTTGTAAAAACACAATTTTTGAACCTATGTCTTTTATTTTATTCATAACTTGTTTAAGTTTTTTTTTAAATTTTGTAGACCTCTGCAATTCCTTGAAGTTAAATTAAGATTAACACTTTGGTCTATGATCAATAAGGAGTTTGAGATTACCTCGCAATGTAAACATGCTCACACAGAGAAGCAAAAACATGAGTGGTTGAACATTCATCCTACAAACTACACACAAACAAATTCCCCCTACCCACGTTTGTGGTAATCCCCCCCCCAAAATCAAAAAAAAATTCTGTCTCCCGCTATAGCCATCGACCGCTCCACACCCGCGAGGGCCAGCCAAAGCCACTCCTTCTTCATCCTCCCAATCACCCTAACTCTACTGCTTTTAATGACGTAACAATAACTCTCTTCTGTAGTTTTCCAACTTAACTCCAAAATTTTATAGCAACTTTGTACATCATAGGGGTTTTTTTTAATATATAATACAATCTATATTTTGTAAACTTGCTATATGCTTCAGATCAGTCAGATGCCTGTGCAAATGCTTAAATATTCTACCTTATATTTTGTTCATGCTTAGCTCCCACCAGTCTCCTCTTGGATCTGCTTGATGAGCTCCTGTGCCTCCTGAGGGGTCTTGAAGGTGTGGGTTCTGCCCATATATGTGACCAGCAATCTTGCAGGATGAATCACTCCATGACGAATCCCAAGGTTGCGCAGCTCTTTACGGGCGGGGTCAAACTGTTTCCTTAATTGTTGGATTCCTGTGGCCAAATCTGGGTAGAACCGCACCTGTTGATCCTGGTATTTAATTTCTCCTTTGGCTCGCGCCGCGTTGGAGATCGTCATCCTGTCTCTGTAGCTGAGGAACTTCATAATCAGCGTCCTCGGTGGTGCCTTATTATCTCTCGGTGGGCCGATTCGGTGGGCGCTCTCTAAGACGACCGATGACTGCAGCTCCGCGTTGTTCAGCGCTTCTGGAATCCACTTTTCCAAAAAGGAACATGGGTCCCGACCCTCCGTTTCCTCCGGGAGACCCACCAGCCTCAGGTTGTTCCGTCTCGACCGGGATTCTAAGTCCAGGACATTATCTTCCAGACGTTTATTTTTTAATTCCAAAGTGCGCACCTTTAATTGTAGGCTGGTGACGTCATCCTCAGCGCTGGAAATTCGGAGCTCCACCTGCGATACTCGTTCCATACAGTCGCTTAATTCCTTTCTCATTCCTTCTATCACTGCTATAATCCCATCAAATTTAGTGGAAAAGTCTGCTCTCATTGAGCTAATGGCAGCGAGCACCACACCTGTGCCATCGCCAGCAGTCACCGCTCCACCGCTAGCTTGCTCCACCATATCTGGAGATTTTTCTGCTTCGTCACGAACGTGAAAGTCCGTTAACTTGGACTGTTTCGGCGGTTCAGTTTTTCCTCCATCTGATTTCCCAGCCTTAGGCTTTACCGGCATATCCTCGCCCAAACGCTGGGGTAGGTTTTGTTCCAAATGAGAGAGTTATTTGCCAACTTTTTATTTTTAAGAGCAGAGTAGAGTGAAACTCGTCTTCCTACGTGGCCGCCATAACCGGAAGTCCCGGTAGCTCAGATTTAGTTTAAAATATTTTTTTATTCTGTATCAAATATTACAAGAAAAGTGCAGACAGATGCTGGGGGTTGTATACTGAATCACTCAACGTGCATTGTAACTGTCGCTGTACTCTCCTAGGGCTTTTTGGTTCTTGTCACACTGAACAGATTTTTTTAAATGGATGAATAAAATCAAGCTGAAGCAGCCGAATGAACGAAAATAGAACTACAGACACTTCAAACAGTTCTGTCAGACATCAGTGGTGCTGTTGATGTGCGGGGGGAAAAATGCGGGCGGATTGCCCCATTGCCCTGGGGTGGAACAGGAAAGCAAACCCAGACAACAGAATCTGACTGAATAATTTGTTCACCAGGTAAGCAAAACTAATAACACACAATACTGGCAGAGACGGAACACTTCCAATGCTATGGGTGTGCCTTATCGTGTTTTTGGTGATAATTACAGTCTACATTTCCACAGCAGTGTAAAAATGAATATCATGATAATTGGGGTCTGCTGTGTGATGACGTCACACTGTTCCGCTGCTGACGAAAATCACGTTACCATAGAAACGGCAAAGCAAACAAGGCGCAAGAAGCTGCCGCTCTGAAATCGGAGCCTCTGCATCCAGTTGAGTGGAAATATTTAAGTTTTAGGGCCATTTCTGACTGCTGCCATGCTTAAAAAAAAAAAATTTTAAAAATGGCAGGGCAATGGGGCAGTCCGCCCGCATTTTTCCCTCCGCACATCAACAGCACCACTGATGTCTGACAGAACTGTTTGAAGTGTCTGTAGTTCTATTTTCGTTCATTCGGCTGCTTCAGCTTGATTTTATTCATCCATTTAAAAAAAATCTGTTCAGTGTGACAAGAACCAAAAAGCCCCAGGAGAGGTTCGTACAGCGACAGTTACAATGCACGTTGAGTGATTCAGTATACAACCCCCAACATCTGGGGGAAAAATGTCAATTTTCTTGACTTTAGAACATTTTTACAAGTTTACTGAACAGGGACAAGGCACTACAAAATTTAGCAGAAATGGCAAACAAATATGCATCTATAGTCCCTTGTTTGCCATTTCTGCTAAATTTTGTAGTGCCTTGTCCCTGTTCAGTAAACTTGTAAAAATGTTCTAAAGTCAAGAAAATTGACATTTTTCCCCCATAACCAAATTATAAAATGTTAACTGACACCCTTAACACAAAGGCACATGTATGAAGGGATGATACCCTCTTGTGTTGACCTCGTTTCCACCAACCCCCTCCCCCCTCTCTCTCAGGTCTCTCACGCTAGGGTCTGCAGCCTGGAGAGTCGGGTGGAGGCCTTGGCTCAGTCAGAGGGTCAGCTGAAGGAGCAGGTTTCTGCACTGGAGGAAGAGAAGCAGCAGCTGGCGAGCACTGTTACATGCCTCCAGGACCTCCTCACCAGCCTTGGTATACACATTGGCCCAGATGGACATACACTCCCCCCACCGTCTGAAAAATACACAGTCACAGCAGCTTCTTAAAGGCAGGGAGGGTTTCGGTAACAAACTGTGAGCTTTGTGTATTACCTGCTGGTTCTTCCAGTGTTTTTAGCACTGACTGTTTTAAATGTTCAGGCAATGGGGTTGTTCAAAGACAGGGGGACACCAATGAGGAGTCTCTACCATGACCCTCCCACTTTAAGAATATTTTATTCACAAGAAGAAAGATGGGATGTAACGAGTGAAGACTTAATAGAAGAATGAATAGCTTCCTCTTACCAAACCAATATGAATAATAAATCCCAAAGATAGTGCTGCCCCACTGGGCCTGTACAGTTACATTTGCACCTGTTTCTGTTATTGAAAGTGTTTTCACTGAGTTGTTCAGTTAATGAGACTAAAATGGCCAAAGAGTGACCAGATTAATCTATAAGATTGTAGAACAAAGACATCATTCACACTGTATTCTCACCGTTGTAATGATCACTGTTGCACATATCACAATATCAAATAAGAAGCACAAGTTACTCTCAGAGAAAGCAAGAAGAGAAGATGAGATCAAGGGATGGGAAGAAGGATCTCAACTGAGTGGCTCAGTATTTAAGTCTAATACAACAGTGAAATGGTAGATTCTGGATGGTGGTGCTCATACTCAGGTCAGAGGTGAACTATATTTACTTCTTCCTCCACATTTTTGGTCTTCCACAGCCGAGTTTCCTGACTCCGTGACTTCATTTTAGACTTCATTTAGCGGCAGTAGCTTACAGGAAGACAACCACAATCAATCCAGTCCATTTCACATCCTGTTTTTTCACCTTTGAGCACACATACTTTAGTCTGTGCAGATGGAAGAAATCTGAAATGGCAAGGGAGCGAAAGTACACACATTCATTGATCAGCTACTTAATACAGCAAATAACTACGATGATGAGAAAAAACCTGCTGTTGCGACAATCCGTCACCTTTGAAATTATTTACTGTATTCAACACACTGAATTCTCTGCTGCAGCTTGATGTGATTGTATGTCAGTGTTTGAATGTTACCGTGTCTGTGTTTGTGTTCTCACTGACGGCAACAAGCCTGTCGGTTTACACTGTAAAGATATTTTCCTTTTACTCCCAAAATTCTTTTTGCACACCTTTTCTGTTTTATTGATTATTACTATTATTGTTATTCTGTACTTAAAATACATTTCCTATTCTTTCAGCACATCTGAGGTGGTGTTGTTTCTAGTTTATCAGACAGTGGCTGTCTGCACACAGTGTGAGCATGTCTGTTAATTGTACCACCTCCTGTCTAAACCTGCCAGTCACTTTGAATGTTGACGGCCTGATATAAGGTGCTGAGCATTTAGAAATGCACCATGTGTGCACACAAACATGCATTTAACAGGAGGTTGAAGAGAAAACCTGTGCGGACAAGTTGCGACTGCGTTAGGGTGCATTTACTGTAAACGTGTATGCACAACGGAACAGACACAGAAAAATTCAATTTTCCCTTCTTAGGGCCTTGTTATACCCCACACACCAAAATAATGTTTTTGACCCGTCCTTCCATTTGACATTTTATGTTGTTGCTAATATAATTTCAACATTTGATTTGACTGACACCGTATTTATACAGAAGGTTATCAATATTTTCGATGAGTTTGATTTAATGGCTTACATTTAAATAGCACTTTTCATGACACCCAAAGATGCTTTACAATGAGTCCATTCATTCATTCCACAGATGATGATAGTAGTAAGCTACTTCTGTAGCCACAGCTGCCCTGGGGCAGACTGATGGAAACATTTATTCACCAGTGTCATGAACTCACCGGAGGCAAGGTGAGTTAAATGTCTTGCCCAAGACACAACAGCCGAGGGTGGGGGAGTGGGGGGGGCAGGATTTGAACCAACAACCCTCCAGTTATTGGATGATCTGCGCTACCTCGAGAGCCACTACCACCCCAAATTTAGAGATAATTGTAATGAGGGGTTAACCTGCAAGGTTAATGAACAACTAAAAGGACTTGAATATGAACTTTGTTTTCCTGTTGAAAGACACCAATTTCTTTGGTTATATGCCAGGTTTATATTTGCATCAGATGAGGGCATGCATCACTATGTTCGAGGACTCTGACATGGGGATGTGTGGGATGTGAGCTTGTTCACTAAGGTTCTATCATTACTTAACAGGTAAGTGCTTTACAAGTGTTTTTAATTCTAGCACACTGCAGTGAAGCCAAAATGAGCTTGCCGTGCCCATATGTCAATCCACCTGCAGATCCTTCCACATTTTGCAAAAATCACTACTACTCTTCCTAGGCAGTTGTCTGGTTGCTTACCATACTTGATCCTCAGGTGACTCTGCATCCAAATTGTGCTCATCAGAGGTCACAAGCTACAGTGCATCCAGAAAGTATTCACAGCACTGAACTTTTTCTACATTTTGTTATGTTACAGCCTTATTCCAAAATGGATTAAATTCATTTTTTTCCTCAAAATTCTACACACAACACCCCATAATGACAACATGAAAAAAGTTTTGAGATTTTTGCAAATGTATTAAAAATAAAAAAAACGAAGAAATCACGTGTACATAAGTATTGACAGCCTTTGCTCAATACTTTGTCAGTGCACCTTTGGCAGCAATTACAGCCTCAAGTCTTTTTGAATATGATGCCACAAGCTTGGCACACCTATCTTTGGGCAGTTTTGTCCATTCCTCTTTGCAGCACCTCTCAAGCTCCATCAGGTTGGATGTGAAGCGTCGGTGCATAGCCATTTTCAGATCTCTCCAGAGATGTTCAATTGGATTCAAGTCTGGGCTCTGGCTGGGCCACTCAAGGACATTCACAGAGTTGTCCTGAAGCCACTCCTTTGATATCTTGGCTGTGTGCTTAGGGTCGTTGTCGTGCTGAAAGATGAACAGTCGCTCCAGTCTGAGATCAAGAGCGCTCTGGAGCAGGTTTTCATCCAGGATGTCTCTGTACATTACTGCATTCATCTCTCTCTCTATCCTGACTAGTCTCCCAGTCCCTGCTACTGAAAAACATTCCCCACAGCATGATGCTGCCACCACCATGCTTCAGTTTAGAGACGGTATTGGCCTGGCGATGAGCGGTGCCTGGTTTCTTCCAAACATGACGCCTGGCATTCACGCCAGAGATTTCAATCTTTGTCTCATCAGACCAGAGAATTTTGTTTCTCATGGTCAGAGTACTTCAGGTGCCATGTGCCTTTTATTAAGGAGTGGCTTTCGTCTGGCCACTCTACCATACAAGCCTGATTGGTGGATTGCTGCAGAGATGGTTGTCCTTCTGGAAGGTTCTCCTCTCCACAGAGGAACGAACGCTGGAGCTCTGACAGAGTGACCATCGGATTCTTGGTCACCTCCCTGACTAAGGCCCTTCTCCCCCAATCGCTCAGTTTGGACAGTTGTAGGAAGAGTCCTGGTAGTTCCGAACTTCTTCCATTTACGGATGATGGAGGCCACTGTGCTCCATGGGACCTTCAAAGCAGCCAAAAATTTTTCTGTGCCCTTCCCCAGATTTGTGCCTTGAGACAATCTTGTCTCGGAGGTTGACAGACGATTCCTTTGACTTCATGCTTGGTTTGTGCTCTGACATGCACTGTCAATTGTGGGACCTTACTGTATAGACAGGTGTGTGTGCCTTTCCAAATCATGTCCAGTCAATTGAATCTACCACAGGTGGACTCAATTAAGCTGTAGAAACATCTCAAGGATGATCAGTGGAAACGGGATGCACCTAAGCTCAATTCTGAGCTTCAGGATAAAGGCTGTGAATACTTATGTACATGTGAGTTCTTAGTTTATTTTGAATAAATTTGCAAAAATCTCAATTTTTTTCATTGTCATTATGGAATAGAATAGGCTTTGTCATTGGACAATACAAAAAAAATTGTGGGTGCTCTACCAGGCTACTGTGCAATAAAGAGAAGGATTAGATAAAACACAGTTACAGAACACACAATCACATGACTGAAATAAAAATGGCCCAGGATTATGGAAATATACACAGGTATGGTAGTGGCTACACGGGTGGAACTGTGTACATAAAAGTGCAAAACACACAATTGAGTAAAATGACCCAAGGATTATGGAAAATATACACAGCAGCGGTTTCACTGATGGGTCAATATACGTGAAAGTGAGGAGTGCAAAGGCAGGTGAGTTATTGTGATAATTAAAAGGTCCTCAGTTCTGTACATGTGAGCGTTCAAAGGGAGGTGGGGTGGGGCCTCTGACTGCAGTTTGGCTGGCCCAGGGGAAGAAACTGTCAGTCTGGAGGCGTGGGACCTGATTGATCTGAACTGTTGTCAAGAGGGAAGCAGGTCGAACAGGTGGTGGGCGGGATGTGAGGGTCTCCTGTGATGGCCTTTATCCTTCTGAGACAGGAAGATCTGGAGATGTCTTCCAGGGAGGGCAGAGGGTCGCCGATAATTGGGGTAATGTGTGTAGAATTTTGAGGAAAAAAATTAATCCATTTTGAAATAAGGCTGTAACATAGCAAAATGTGGAAAAAGTGAAGCGCTGTGAATACTTTCCGGATGCATGTATATGTCATTTCAACTTTAAGGGCAGCCTACACCATGTACATGTTTACTACATCTCAGTAAATTAATTTTAGATACTATATAACTAATCATCAAAATTCATTTAGAAAGGCTTGAAAATGGTATACTGTGGATGGTATGAAAATTAAATATATGAAGGTTCATCTTTTAGAATTACATTGGGGGGTGATGTTTTCACAATATTCTTATTTGCAGAGATGCACTAGTATTGCAGAGAAAGAAGTGAAGGCTCCTGGTGACCTCGGGGTGTGTTCCTCACCTTGGAATGAGCTCCATCATTGTCTGTCTGGTTTTCCACAGGTTTTGCTGTTAAAAGAATGCATTTTCTTGAAGTCCAGTTCCACACAAGTTTAAGATTTCAAAAAGCCTTCAAACAAGATTTTTTTTTTATTCACCTCACATTACTAGCATTGTTTTTGCTTCTTCATTAGCAATGTTGTCACAGCCAGAAGGTTCCTGGTTCAATTCCAGAAGCTGGCAGAGGTAGAACTCTTATTTGTGGCATTTGCATGTTCTCCCTGTACTTATGTAGGTTCACTCTGAGTGCTCTGGTTTCATACCACAATCCAAAGATACCGTTAGGCAAATTGGTGATTCTTGGTTGTGCCTCCGATGAGCCCATAGCACCATTTCCATATACTGTTTAACTGTTAAGCAACACAAAAGATAGTGAATCAAGAAATTCAGGGGATTAGCAAGGTGGCAGTGAGGGCAGATTGAAGAGGATAAAAGGTGGTTGGTGCAGATGACATAGCTGTGGAGGTCGAGAGATGATTAGGAGAGATGGCAGTGGACTTTTTAACCAGACTGTTTAACACAATCTCAGCTAGTGAGAGGATGCCTGAGGAATGGAGAAGTGTAAAAGGCACAGCTTTTCAAGAACAACAGTGATGCACAGAGCTGTAGTAACTACAGAGGCATAGGAAAGAGTTGTTGAAACTCGGCTGAGAAGCGATGGCACAATCAGTGAGCAGTGGTATGGTTTCATGTTGGAGTACTACAGATGCAATGTTTGCTTTAAGGGTGTTGATGGAGGAGTATAGAGAATGTCAGTTGGAGTTGCCCTGTGTCTTTGTGGATTTAGAGAAAGCATATGATGGGGTACCAAGATAAGAACTGTGGTACTGTATGAGAAAGGGTGGTGCAGGACATGCATGAGGACAATGAAATGGTAGTGCTGTCTACTATAGGAGTGACTGATGGATTCAAGGTGGTGGTGGGATGACATCACGGATCAGCTCTGAAAGTCTTATTTGCCATGGTGATGCACTAAAAGTTAGGGATGTTCGATTTTCGGGTGAAATTTCAGGATGCACTTAAAATGCACTATAACCTTTACAGGTGAACTTAATTTGACCACCTAACCTTTTGAATGCACATGTCCAACTGTTCAGTGTTTCAGTACTTTTTGCATAACTTGCTGCTCTCTAACAAGGTGCATAATGGCAAAATTCACAACAGGTGTTTGATCCATGAATCAACCAATAAATTTTCTGGTTCAATTAGAATTGGTATTTAAACAGTCCTCTTCATCATGCTGTTCACATTTTGACATCATGAGACCAAGACAACACCTCACGATTGATCAACAGTACCTCACCATTGCGAGGCTTCGAACAGAATGCTCTCAGAGGGTAGTGGCCACTGAGCTTCGAGTGTCATCAGTAGGTTGCAACAGAGAGACTGGAAGAGTCACAGAAGGGCATAGAAGTGGACGTCCTTTGGCCACATCCCACACTGATGACCGCTTCATTGTGAACAGTGACCTGCGGAACTGGATGATGAATATCACTCAACTTGAGGCACATTTCAGGGAGGTGAGAGCCACCCAAGTATCACATCAGACCATTCGAAACCATTTCCATCAGCATGATCTGCGTGCTAGACAATCTGGAAGAGTACCTGACTACACAGGTGTCATTGTCTTGCATGGGCCAGGGAGCATTTATGCTGGACAAGGGACTAGTGGGCCACTGATGAAAGTCAATTCACGTTGAGCAGAAACGATTGCCGCCAACAGAGCGCTATGCATCAGCCACTGTTGTCACTAGATGAGCCTTTGGTGGTGGTGTTGTTACAGTCAGCTGGAGATGGCAGAGTTGAACTGACTAGGACGGACAGGATTAGAAATTAGGATATCAGAAGGAAAGCTCAGGTTGAGCAGTTTGGAGACGATGTAAGAGGCAAGGCTGAGATGGTTTGGACATGTGCAGAGGAGGGATAGTGGATATATTTGACAAAGGATGTTGAAGATGGAGCTGCCAGACAGGAGGAAAAGAGGAAGACCACAGAAGATTCATGGATGTAGTGAAAGAGGACATGGAGGGTTGGTGTTAAAGAAGAAAATGCAAGGGATAGGGTGAGATGGAGACTGATGATCTGCTGTGGCGACTCCTAAAGGGAGCAGCCGAAAGAGGAAGTAGTTTTAACTGTTAAGAAACAACATTAACTACACAAGACATCTACTGAAAGCTACAGTCACAAATGCACTTACAAAAGACTGCGAACACTGTATGAATGATTTTTGGACCATTTCATACAGCCTTCTTAAGGTGGCGGTAGGAGAACCCAGCATTCATAGACTAAGTTCATAGCCAGGTCAGTGGTCTTGTTCAAGATTTCTACGAACGCCCCACGAAAACCCCTCATCATAGGGCAGACGTACGAATGCCATAGGAACAATGCAAGAAATACGCAAGATGCTGGCCGCAACTATGTCTCAAGAACACCTTAAGTTGTTCTTGAAGGCCCCTTACAGCCATCGTATGACAGAAAAGAACCTCATTTCTCAAGAATGCCTCAAGTTGCTCTTGTGGCATTGAACGGCAACCGTAAGAAACAATTACCCCCTCCACGAATTTCTGCTAATTCCAGAATTCGTAGGAGCTGGGAGATTCTTACGAACTCATCGTTCGTAAGAATCTTTGTTACCCTAACTTAAGATGTTGCCCTGTAAACTTTTCAGACTTTCCTTGTATATAAATAATGGTGTGATAATGCGGTAGCCATATGACATACCAAGTCACCATATCCTTTTTTTTGTTGTCATTTTTGCCTCACACCAAATGACTGAGTAAAAGCTTGAGTGAGAATGGCTTGAAACACATTAACCAAACTGACAACAGTGCAAGATTAAAATGGGGAAAAAAGGTGGCAGGTGTTATCACCCCACTCTCTTCAGTACATTCACGTCAAAGTATTAGTTTTCATATACAAGTGTCCCTGAGAGCTTTATTGAAGTTTTCCAAGTAGAGGTCACTCTTTTCAGCTATGCTTGCTGCAAACACTTGGCACTTATAACAAGTGCAAATTACCCTGAATTGCACAGATCCCCACACTGTGCTGGTCTCCTACTTTTCAGCCTTGATCAAAAGACAAGGATAGACCCTGTGACCACTCAGGAAAGTGAAAAATGCAAAGTTCACACCGTCCAACATGTAAATGACATATCAGCATATCAAGAATTAAGTACAAAATTTTACAAGTTTTTTTCCCCCTTTCACATTGTACATTTTTGAGTCTTCCAGTGCAAAAAACAAGAATTCATCCATTTCACATGTATCTACATGACTAATGTCTCCTTTCACCTCTGATGACCTCTTATTTGGACCTCCCCAGTTCAAATAAGAAAATTACTGGAAAGCTCTGCTGTCTTCCCACAGATTACTTGTGACCAGAAAGCTGACGAAGTACTGAGGATGAAATGCTCTGGGATCCAGCAAGGAGAAACAGAAGTGTATAGTAGGGGTGGGGGGTAATTGTGTGCTCTCTTTCTTGTAAAACCTCATTGGTTTTATGTTTTTGGTTTTTTTTTTTCTGACTTGCACTATATTTTGATCATCAGCAGCTTCTCTAATACTTATTTCCAACATGCATGCATTGCTACCATTGCTGTGGAACAATGCCAAACCTGAAAGATGAATTTGAGGCACTTCTCTCAACTCTGCTGCTCTCTGAATGACCTTCACCCCACGACTAAGAGACTTTCCATCAGGGATCAAACAAAAGGACCGTTAATACCGTTGCTGTGGTTTTAATAGACATGTCTCAATCCAAACCAAACACTGAAGCTGAATGGAGATTTCCATCAAGTAGCAACAAAGAGAGTCGAGTTCTTTACGTAAGATCCAGAAGCCGAACACGCCTTCCTGTGCAAATGTCACTGATTACCAAGACTGCCACACCCTGCAGACCACCATAAACTGCCATAATCCACAAGAAGGTTCTCAATAGTTGTACACTGTTATTACAGCTAAGAGTTCCTGTTAAGAGTACAACACTATGGTCTTTCAGTAGACACGTTTTGTCATGTTACTGTTGCTGAAAAGCTGCGTCTTTGGACAGATTTTCTAATTTTTCTGGTAACATGAAAGGATATGGTACACGGTCATCCTCTGTCTGGCATGATGTCTGTCTTGTGTTAAGATTGCCTGAGTTCAGTCTGTTTGTATGCTGCATATCTTTGTGCCACACACAGCAGGCTGCTAGGGGTTGTTCCATTGCTATACTTTCATTTGACTTGGCATCTGTTTACTTGTCCACACTCCACCTCAGTCCCACCCTGCCTTGCAGCCACAGCCCTTTATTCTCCCAGAAACCTGATTTATCACACTCAGGGAGAGTCTGACAAACATTGTCAAGCTAAGGGTGTCGTAATTACCTATCAAAAATTACAACTTGGCAGCTTCCACGCTTTTACAGCCTTGGCCAAGAGAATTTAGGATTGATTTTCTTTTTGTCAGCAACTATACTTGGAAAAG
Organism: Pholidichthys leucotaenia; assembly: GCA_020510985.1. Taxonomy (NCBI): domain Eukaryota; kingdom Metazoa; phylum Chordata; class Actinopteri; order Cichliformes; family Pholidichthyidae; genus Pholidichthys; species Pholidichthys leucotaenia. The sequence goes on from CM035848.1 coordinate 163,488,786, forward strand.
CTACTTGGGATTTACATGAAAGTTTTGAACCAGATCCTGGACTTGGCCCAACACTGACTTTTGGCACCAATATGAATGTGCATCCAGATTTTTTTTTTTTTAAATTTCAGTATTCATTGACATTTTGACATTTTAACTCTAGACTTTGTGTGGCTTGAAAGAAAAATCTGAAGTTTTTTTTAATTGATCATCGTTTTAAATAATTTGACAATTACCAAAGAATTTGCAAGAGAAAAGTTATCGATACAAAAGGAGACTGCCAGCACTACACCACAGCCTGCTGGCAGTACTGGTGGTGTTTGAATAAAAGAAAGTCTAACCAGCGTTAACCTCATTATGCAGCCAGCTGGAGCTGGCCCCTTATGAGGGGCTGAAAAGTTCATAGTGGTCAAATTTGACCAAGTGTGGTTTATTTTTCAACCGCAGGGGTCCAAGCGCTGCAACACTGATGGAAGAAGTGTGTGGACCAAAGGGTCCCACACATGTATGTTGAAAAATAAACCACATTTAGTCAAATTTGACCACTATGAACTTTTAAGCCCCCCCGTATGTAGCTACATGGCATTTCATGGTGCGTTCCTTCTCCAGTCTCAGAAACCAAATGTCAAGTCAGCCAGCAACATCAAAATGTAACACTGGTGTCAGGCCTGTTACAGTGCAACAAGTCAGAAAATGCTCTTGTAGTGTTAAGGTGGATTCACACTGTTTGGACTGACTTTTACTGATGTTTTGGCAAAGGTCTGCCTCTGCTAGCAAAAGTTAATGATTGCTGGTGTTTGGTGGCAAATGCTGGCGAAGGTTGTGTTCTTTGAAAATTTACCAACGTTTGGAAATACACAGTGAAAGTTGTGCTCATTTTGTAAAAGTTCCTGAGCGCTGGGCTAAGTTATGCAGTTTACCTAAGTCAGCCTAAGTTAAAGCTGTGGTCACACTGTAGCATTTGGACCAACTTTTACAGTGTGGTGGATACAATACACAGGTCTGGTGCAGAAAGAGAGGTCAGAAGCAGAAAGAGAGACTGAATAATGGACTGACGGAGGAAGTGCCTCTGGGAGGTATCAAACGGGACAGTAGTTCTACACACCTCCCGGGGAGAGGAAAATTAACATGGAGTCAACCAGACAGGAGGCGCCTTTCGCCACCTGCAGCAACAAGTGGGCACGTGAACATGCAGGTGGCGAATGTATTGTAATTTAGGTAACAACTGTTATAATTGCATCACAATTCCTTTGTACATACGATGCATCATGCGCCAGCCCCAGTTTCTATGTATGATTAATAAAGCTATAAAGGCAGAACGCATAAACTGGGAAAGGCTTCTTAGCCCCCAGTGTTCATGGTTGTACATGTTTGTTAGAGGGAAATAAAGAGTCTGTGTCATCCTATGCTCGTGCCTCGCCTCACATCCTTTCCTTTACCCTCTACAACAGACGTTCTGAAAAATCAAATAGCGCAGTTCAGCTGACATCAGCATCAGGTGACGCTCATATAGGTCAGTGTTTGTGGAGGCTTCTTGCCATTCTGGACCGGCTTCTCGAGTGAACATCTCCCTTGGGCATACAGTTAGGCCCAGAAATATTTGGACAGTGACACAATCTTCATGATTTGGGCTCTGCATGCCACCACATTGGATTTGAAATGAAACAACTACAACGGAATTGAAGTGCAGACTTTAAGGTTTAATTCAAGGGGTTGAACAAAAATATATGTTTAAACATGTAGTAATTGTAGCTATTTTTATACAAACGCTCATTTCAGGGGCTCAAAAGTAATTGGACAAATAAACATAACCCTAAGTAAAATGTTACTTTTCAATATTTTGTTGAGAATCCTTTGCAGGCAATGACTGCCTGAAGTCTGGAACCCATGGACATCACCAAACGCTGGGTTTCCTCCTTTGTGATGCTTTGCCAGGCCTTTACTGCAGCTGTCTTCAGTTGTTGCTTGTTTGTGGGTCTTTATGCCTTAAGTTTTGTCTTGAGCAAGTGAAATGCATGCTCGATTGGGTTGAGATCTGGTGATTGACTTGGCCATTGCAGAATATTCCACTTCTTTGCTTTAAAAAACTCCTGGGTTGCTTTTGCAGTATGTTTTGGATCATTGTCCATCTGTTCTGTGAAGTGCCGTCCAATCAACTTTGCTGCATTTGGCTGAATCTGAGCAGAAAGTATATCCCTATACACTTCAGAATTCATCCAGCTGCTTCTGTCTTTTGTCACATCATCAATAAACACAAGTGACCCAGTGCCATTGGAAGCCATGCATGCCCATGCCATCACACTGCCTCCACCATGTTTTACAGAAGATGTGGTGTGCTTTGGATCATGAGCTGTTCCAATTCTTCAAACTTTCTTCTTCCCATCATTCTGGTACAGGTTGATCTTAGTCTCATCTGTCCAAAGAATGCTGTTCCAGAACTGGGCTGGCTTCTTCAGGTGTTTTTTGGCAAAGTCAATTCTGGCCTTTCTGTTTTTGAGGCCGATTAATGGTTTGCACCTTGTGGTAAATCCTTTGTATTTACTCTCATGAATTCTTCCCTTTATGGTAGACTTAGATACTGATACACCTACTTCCTGGAGAGTGTTCTTCACTTGAGTGGATGTTGTGAAGGGGTTGTTCTTCACCATGGAAAGGATCCACCACTTGTCTTCCGTGGACATCCAGGCCTTTTTGAGTTCCCAAGCTCACCAGTGCACTCTTTTTTTCTCAGAATGTACCAAACTGTTGATTTGGCCACTCCTAACATTTCTGCTCTCTCTCTGATGGATTTCTTTTTTTTTTTTTTTTCCGGCCTCAGGATGGTCTGTTTCACCTCCATTGAGAGCTCCTTTGACCGCATGTTGTGTTCACAGCAACAGCTTCCAAATGCAAATGCCACACCTGGAATCAACTCCAGACCTTTTAACTACTTAATTGATGACAGGTTAATGAGGGAAGAGCCGTGCAGCCTTGTTTTTTTTTTTGTTTTTTTTTTTTTTTGCAGCCTTCTGAGTCAATTATCCAATTACTTTTGGTCCCTTGAAAAAGAGGCGGCTACGTATTAAAGAGCTGTAATTTCTAAACCCTTGCTCCAATTTGGATGTGAATACTCTCAAATTACAGCTGAGAGTCTGCACTTTAAGCCCATATTGATTATATAATTGTATCCTGAATGTTTTTGTAAACAGCTAAAATAACAAAACTTGTCACTGTCCAAATATTTTTGGGCCTAACTGTATGTTTCAGTATTTATTTTCATTTTATGTTCTCGTGTAGTTACTTCTGCATGCTCTTTTCCCCTGTTCATTCATTCAAAAAAAATAAATAAAATAATGCTGTAGACTTCAACACAAAATCTGCAATTAAAATGTGGATGGAATAAAAAAACAAACTAGTGAATCATAAATAAAATGTCAGGTGATTATATTTTGACTGTTACAACTCTACATTAAAATAACAAAATCATGTTATGTCATTTACTTCTTGACACCTCATCAGCGCTGTTTGATTCCCACAATGGAAGTGAACCAATAAATCCTGGAGAATGATTACACATGGAGCAGAAAATTAAGAACAGTAAATTTCTCAATGAGATTTTTTCTTTTGGGCCGTCACATTTTTGGGAGATAGATGTGTGTGTGTGTACAGTGGTGTGAAAAAGTGTTTGCCCCCTTCCTGATTTCTTTTTTTATTTTGTATGTGTTATATCAGAAATCACAGCACAGGGAGCTTCTTGAGGAACATACAACTGAACTTTAAGCGGAACACAACTATATACAGAGTGGGCCGTGCCCACCGACGTCACCCTGTGGGTGGGTACAGCATCCCAGACACACATTCTCATACAAACATCCCCCCTTTTAGAAAAACGTGAAACCATACACACAATTGAACCTCTGCTGCCAGGTGGTGTTGGCTCAAGCCTCCTTACAGTGGTTCTGTAAGTTGGTGTTCCCCCTGCAGAGAACTGTTGGCAGCAGACAAGGTCTTTCCCCTCCCCACCATTTCCCCCTCCACAGGACTGCGCGCCGGAGGCTGAGTTTGTCTCCTGCCCATCTCAACAGCAAAATGCTTCGGCTGGTCCAGCGACTCCATGTTACAGCCGTTATGGGTGCCAGCTCAAGCCTAAGGTGCCGGAGGGTTAGAGCCCCTTCTGGGTGTTACTTTTTTTTTTGGGGGGGGGGGTGACTGTGTGGTGGACACAGTACACATGGCACTCCACCCAGGACAGAGGGTTTGGTGGGGGAGAAGATAGTTAGGGATGCTAATAGAGAAAGGCGAGGGAAGCCAAACAAAAAGATGTGCCTTTTGCCCCCCACTGTGCCAGGTTCACACCTGAAGACGCAGGGGTGTGAATGTATTGTACCAAGACCTGCTCTGTGACGTGTGGGTCAATGTCATGTTTGTGTGTACATGTCTTTCATGTCTGTATGTTAAGGTGTTTACCCTGTGTGCCGGAGGCGGGAATATAAGTGTATAAGAGTTTGCGCAGGCACTCAGAGGGAGAATTTCTGTGTTTTATGTTGGAAGGTGAATAAAGTCTGTCGTCCAGCTTGCTGTCTCGTCTGCTTTCATCTTCCATAATATCATTTTTTTTAAATTAATTTTATGTAATATTCAAATTTGAGAAAATGAATTGGGGTTTTTAAGAGCTGTAAGCCATAATCATTAAATTAAAAGAAATTAACACTTGAAATATATCATTCTGTGTGTAATGAATCTGAGTTTCATTTTTAAATTGAATTACTGAGATCAATCAACTTTGATAACATTCTAATTTATTAAGATACACCTGTATACAGTATATTCCCTGACATGTGAGAGCATAATGATGATCAACTAAAATGTGGTTATTTACACGAAGTGTTTTGCTGAATAGACATGAGTAGGCCTGTAACAGTAACGGCTTAAACGATTAACCATACGATAAGAAAAAATGACTTAAGTTTTCTGGCCTCGATAAGTCACAGTTTACATGTGTGTTAAACTTTTTTTTTTTTACATAATCCACCAACACTAAAGCACCAGCGCTGCTTCTGTCCGCACACTCCCCATGCGAGGCGGAGCTCATACTGACAAAGTGGGGACAGCCAGAAAGGCTGAAGCAGAGAGCTGGGGTCCGCTCACAATATCAAGTTTGTCTTGACTGAGAAAAAAAAAATTATCAGCCATCAAAATTAGTTATTGTTACAGGCCTAGACATGAGTACAAGTAAAAAATAACTTTGGATCTTTCAAGCCCTGGAAAAAATCTGGTTATATAAAGGCTTAACAAGTGTAATTTTAACAAGAGCTCTCTACCTCTTTCTTTGGAGATCCCAATACTTATTGACGGAGAGTAGTTTTCAACTTTTCAATATAATTACTGTGGCAGAACCAAATTATGATAAGCCCATCATCCACGAATATACAGCAAAGTATACAACCCATAGTTGTCGGACAGAATCCCAAGGGGAACCCGTGTTGGAAGTTTAGTGATTCTAGAGAGCGTTACACATTTTATAGTCAAAAATCATAGGGAGTGTCAAGTGCCATGGAGGGCCAAGACCCTGCAGATTTTCTCTTCTACCCAGTCTCTTCAGCAGGTATTTTCATTTATCAGCAATTAGTGGGAAGAAATTCAGTGGAATCTGCTGCTGAAGACACTGGTTGGAGGTAAAGGCTGCAGGGTCTTGGCCCTCTATGCCACGTGATTGGACACCCCTGACCTCTATGATACATGCCCCACTCGATTTTCGCTGACATTTTAGACAGTCATTTCAAATACCTCCCCCCCCCCCCCCCCCACATGATTCTCTATTGGGAATTGCTCAAAGTCAAATTCATACATTTCTGATTATTAAAAGTACCAACTTTCATAAAATTAACTTTTAAGGGTGGGGGAGGGGTTAGTGGTGTAGGCTACCATATTTACTGTTGTGAATAGTGTAATCAATTTTCACAAATTTTTTTTTTTTTTTTTACACTGTCCAAAGCAAATAATTCCACTTTTGATTTAAAATCAATTTATTGCCCAGCCCTACTTTCAAGCAGTTGTGTGTAGAATATCCAGAAATTGTGCATAAAAGTAGCACTACCTTAAGATAATACTTGTAGAAATCAAACTACAGGTGTATCTCAGTAAATTAGAATGTCATCGAAAAGTTGATTTATTTCAATAATTCAATTCAAAAAGTGAAACTCATTATATAGAGTCATTACACACAGTGATATATTTCAAGAGTTTATTTCTTTTAATTTTGATGGTTATGGCTTGCAGCAAATAAAAACCAAGTTCAGTTTCTAAAAAAAATTAGATTATATAAAATTAATTTTAAAAAATGTTTAATAGATATGTTGACCGACTGAAAAGTATGTCCATGTACACACTCAGTACCTGGTCAGGGCTCCTTTTGCATAATTACTGCATCAATGCAGCATGGCATGGAGGCGATCAGCCTTTGTTACTGCTGAGGTGTTATGGAAGCCCAGGTTGCTTTGATAGCGGCCTTCATCTCATCTGCATCATTGGGTCTGGTGTATTTCATCTTCTTGACAATACACCATAGATTCTCTGGGATTTAGGTCAGGAGAGTTTGCTGGCTAATCGAGCACAGTGATACCATGGTCATTAAACCAGGTATTTGTACTTTTGGCAGTGTGGGCAGGTGCCATGTCCTGCTGGAAAATGAAATTAGCCTCTCCATAAATCTTGTCAGCAAAGGGAAGCATGAAGTGCTCTAAAATTTCCTGTTAGATGACTGCACTGACATTGGACTTAATTAAACATAATGGAAAAACACCAGCAGATGGCATGGCTCCACATATCATCATTGTGGAAACTTCACACTGGACCTCAAGCAACGTGGATTCTGTGCCTGTTCACTCTTCCTCCAGACTCTGGGACCTTGATTTCCAAGTGACAGGACTTGGCACCTGATTTGGGGAGCCATGTCATCTGCTGGTGTTTGCCCACTGTGTTTTATCAAGTCCAAAGTCAATGCAGCTGTCTACCAGGACATTTTAGAGCACTTCATGCTTCCTTCTGCTGACGAGGTTTATGGAGATGCTGATTTCATTTTCCAGCAGGACTTGGCACCTGCCCACACTACTGCCAAAAGTACCAAAGCCTGGTATGAACTAAATTACTGAAATAAATTAACTTTTTGATGATATTTTAATTTAGTGAGATGCACCTGTAGTTGTAAACATGGTTACAAACTTCAACTATAAGGAAAATTATCCAGACTGTAGGGCTGTAACTCATGAGTGTTTTTACAGTCAATTAATCTATTGATAATTGGAAAAAAAAATGATCAACTTGTGGTGACATTTATTGTTGGTCTCACACACAAATTTGATCTTTTAATGTGAAGGCGGAGTTTTTCCGTTTTGGACGGAGAGAGAAGGAATAAAAGGAGGAAGTGGAAAAATATAAAAGTTTTTACCAGACAGACTTACGCGTGTTCCGTCTGTTTTTCTGCAACTTCCACATTGGTGACCCCGACGTTTGAAGAATGTTTGTTCAAGCGACCTCTTCTAATATCGCCGCCACAGTGTTTGTAACCGCCGCGGCTCCCACACCGGCTGTTTTCGCGGCTACCATTAAATTACCGGACTTTTGGCAGCATGACCCAGAGCCCTGGTTTCAGCATGTCGAGGCTCAGTTCCGTCTGCACGGAGTGGCCACGGATGACACGAAGTATTTCCATGTTGTCGCAACTTTGGATTCTGCCACTACTCGTCGTTTGATGGGACTGCTCCGGGACCCGCCTCACGCTGACAGGTACGTCACTCTGAAGAGGGCTCTTCTGCAGCTGTACCAGCTCTCTGATATAGAGCATGCTGATCGTCTTCTGTCTATGACTGGTTTGGGGGACAGCAAACCTGCTGAGCTGATGGAGAATATGTTGGCACTTCTTGGTTCAGGAGACAGCTCATTTCTGTTCACCCACCTGTTTCTGCGTCAGCTTCCGCCTCCAGTGCGCACTGTCCTGGCCAGCTTTCCCCTCATTCGTACTAAGGATTACCGGGGTTTAGCTGAAAAAGCGGACAGGCTTTTGCTGGCTTCTCGTCATTTGTCAGTGCATGCATGGCTGCCTGGGCAGTCTGATGGAGAAGTCTCGGTGGATGTGGCCGCAGTTTCGGATTGCCGTAAGAAAGAGAGCGGCCTGTGTTTCTACCACCGCCGTTTTGGACCGAAGGCTCGGCGCTGTATTCCACCGTGCTCTTTCCAGCCACAGGGAAACGAGAAGGCTGGTGCTCGCTAGCAGCTGCGTGCACCGACACCAACAATAAGCTGCTTTTTATTGAGGACTGCGCTGCTGGACGTCGCTTTTTGGTGGATTCAGGAGCGCAATGGAGCATCGTTCCCCCCTCTTCGGCTGACGTCATGGGATATGGACACGGACCTCCACTGGACGCTGCTAATGGTACTTCTATTCGCACCTTTGGCACCAGGTTCATTACTGTATGTTTTAACGGTCGTGAATTTAGTTGGGACTTTGTGGTAGCATCTGTAGCAGTCCCTATTCTTGGTGCAGATTTTTTGTGTGCTTACAGACTGTTGGTTGATGTAGCTAACAGACGTTTGATGCTGTGTCTTTTGATTCCTATCCATGTACACTGGGTGAGGCTGGTCCACTGCTTGCTAACATGCTCGCCTCAGGAGACAGGTACCAGCGCCTTCTCTCTGAGTTTCCTGTGCTCACTGTGCCTACATTTTCTGCGGCAGTAGCCAAACATGGGGTTGAGCATTATATTACTACTGTGGGTCCACCTGTTTTTGCCTGCGCACGCCGTCTGGATGCTGCTAAGCTGGCCATCGCTAGAGATGAGTTTGCCAATATGGAGCGGTTGGGTATTGTGCGCCGTTCCGACAGTCCGTGGGCCTCTCCCCTCCACATGGTCCCTAAGTCAGATGGGGGTTGGCGCCCTTGTGGAGATTTTAGGCGCCTTAACAACGCTACTAGCAATGACAGGTACCCAGTCCCCCATATCCAAGATTTTTCTTCACGTCTGGCAGGGACGGTCATTTTTTCTAAAGTGGATTTAGTACGTGGTTATCATCAGGTGCCTGTCCATCCCCAGGACGTCCCCAAGACAGCGGTGATCACTCCATTTGGACTGTTCGAGTTCTTGAGAATGCCATTTAGCCTTAAGGGTGCTGCACAGACGTTTCAACGGCTTATGGACTCTGTGTTATGGGACATGCCTTTCCTGTTTGTATACCTGGATGATATACTGGTGGTGAGCGCTTCGGTGGAGGAACATGTGTCGCACCTTCGTCAGCTCTTCAGGCGCCTCTGTGACCATGGACTGATAGTGAATCCTGCAAAGTGTCAGTTTGGGCTCTCAGAACTTGAGTTCTTGGGGCACAAGGTATCCCAGCAGGGTGCCGTACCCCTCCCGGCTAAAGTCAAAGCGGTTTTAGCTTTTCCGCGCCCCTCCTCTGTCAAGCCCCTGCAGGAGTTTTTGGGCATGGTCAATTTTTACAACCGTTTTATACCTCATGCTGCCCATATTATGCGCCCGCTGTATGAGGCCTTGAAGGGTAAGAGGGGTAATCAGGACATTGAGTGGACCCATGAGAGGTTATGTGCTTTTGACGGGGCTAAAGCAGCGCTGGCTGATGCTGCCTTGTTGGCTCATCCAGACCCCAAGGCCGCCATTGCTCTTAGCACCGATGCATCCGATTATGCTGTCGGAGCAGTTTGTGAGTAGTGGGTGGGCAATTCCTGGGAACTTCTAGCCTTTTTCAGTAGACAGTTACGCGAGTCAGAAAGGAAGTACAGCACTTTTGACAGGGAGCTGTTGTCCCTTTTCTTGGCGACAAGGCATTTCAGGTTTCTCTTGGAGGGCCGTAAATTCACCGCTTTTGTGGACCATAAACCCCTCACGTTTGCCATGGCCAAGTCCACTGAACCTTGGTCAGCTCGGCAACAACGGCAGCTTTCGGCTATTTCCGAGTTCACTACTGACATTCAGCATGTGGCTGGTAAGACCAACTTGGTGGCGGACTGCCTTTCTCGTGCCCCAGTTGCTGCTGTTCATTTGGGCATGGACTATGCTGAGATGGCTGCCGATCAGTTGTTGGACCCGGAGGTGCAGGTGCTTCGTTCCACTGAGTCCAGTTTGCAGTTGGAGGATGTCTGCTTTCAAGACAGTGGCGCCACTCTTCTGTGTGACACTACATTGGGAAAACCACGACCTTTGGTGCCTGCGGCTTGGCGTCGTCGTGTTTTTGACGCTGTTCACTCTTTGTCGCATCCTGGGGTTAAGGCTTCGGTTAAGTTGGTGAGCGCCAAGTTTGTATGGCTGGGTCTTAGAAAGGATGTGAAGACTTGGACGACAACCTGTGTGGCGTGCCAGCGTGCTAAGGTGCAGCGCCATATAAAGGCTCCATTGGGGCCTTTTTGGATTCCGGAGCGACGTTTTGATCATGTTCAGGTGGACCTGGTCGGCCCTCTTTCTCCGTCTCGTGGTTTTACTCACCTCTTCACTATGGTGGACCGGACTACACGGTGGCCCGAGGCAGTTCCCCTGGCATCAACTACGGCGTCTGATGTTGCCCGGGCATTTATCTCCTCTTGGGTGTCCCGTTTTGGTGTCCCCTTGGACGTTACCTCTGACAGGGGCCCGCAATTTACCTCCGAACTTTGGAATGAAGTAGCCGGTAGTTTGGGGGTTAAACTCCATCGGACCACAGCATACCATCCACAAGCTAATGGGCTATGCGAGCGGTTTCATCGGACTATGAAAGCGGCCCTTCGCGCGTCATTAGTGGACAGATTACCATGGGTTTTGTTGGGTTTGCGTTCAGCCCCCAAAGAAGACCTGCACTCCTCTTCTGCTGAGTTGGTCCTCGGCCAGACCTTGAGGGTTCCAGGGGAATTCCTTCCTACCAGTCCAGGGTTAGGTCCCAGTATGGTTAAGAGGCCTAAGTGTCGGGAGGAAGCCAGGGCTTTTGCTCCCGTGGCTGCGCACCACTATCTTCCTCAGTCTTACGTCCCTGACAGCCTTATGTCGGCTAAATATGTTTTTGTCCGGCACGATGCCCATCGTTCTCCTCTGTAGGCACCTTATGATGGCCCTTTTCGGGTGTTAGAAACAGGCCATAAGGATTTTTTGGTTGAGTTGGGGACTTGTCAGGATCGGATTTCGGTGGATCGTTTGAAGCCCGCTCATGTCCTTTGTGACGATGAGGGTGAGCTAGCCCGCCCGGCTCAGTGGGGGCGCCCTCCCAACCCCGTGCCTGGGGTTGTGTCTGCTCCGGTTACAGTTGCACCCCCTAGGACTGCACAGTGCAGTCGTCGGGGCAGAGTAATTAGGTTGCCTAAGAGGTTCTCTTGAGTTATTTTCTTTTTTGAATTTTGTTCATGCTGTTTTAGTTTGTTTTTTTGTCAGCATGTTTATTTATGTTGTTATTTGTGTGTTCTGGGGGGGCCTGTGTGGTGACATTTATTGTTGGTGTCACACACAAATTTGATCTTTTAATTTGAAGGCGGAGTTTTTCCGTTTTGGACGGAGAGAGAAGGAATAAAAGGAGGAAGTGGAAAAATATAAATAAAGTTTTTACCAGACAGACTTACGCGTATTCAGTCTGTTTTTCTGCAACTTCCATAAACTAATCCAATTATAAATCTGGTGGTGCTGCAGTTTTCTTCACCATTTCAGAAAAGCACAAGAACAAAGCCATATATAGCTATAGTCAAGTTGGTGCTTTTAAAATAAGTCTCTGGATTTGTGATAGTCCGCCAAGGTCTCCGCCTTTGACCGCCACCTAATTCACATAGCACTGGACCCCCATGATCCCTCCTGCAGGTGGTGAGCCCACTGGAGGGTGGACCCATGTAACTCCTTCGGGCTGAGCCCGGCTGGGTCCCATGGGAGCTGGTGTACTAGGTTGAGAGATACCGGCTAGATATAGTCGGCCTCACCTCAACACACAGCTCCGGTTCCGGAATCAGTCTCCTGGAGAAGGGCTGGAGCTTGGCCTTTTCTGGAGTTGCCCCGGGCCAGAGGCAACGAGCAGGGGTGGGTATTCTTGTATCCCCCCTCCTTGCTGCCTCTATATTGGAGTTTTCCCCGGTGGATGAAAGGGTTGCTTCCCTGCGCCTTCGGGTTGGGAAACGGGTCCTGACCATCATTTGTGCCTATGCACCAAATGATGTTTCAGAGTACCCACCCTTTTTAGAGTCTGTGACTGGGGTGCTGGAGGGTGCTCCTCTTTGGAGACTCCATTGTCCTACTGGGGGACTTCAATGCCCACGTGGGCAACGACAGTGAAACCTGGAGGGGGGTGATTGGGAGGAACGGCCTGCCCGATCTGAACCCGAGTGGTGTTCAGTTATTGGACTTCTGTGCTAACCACAGTTTGTCCATAACGAACACCATGTTCAAGCATAAGGGTGTCCATATGTGCACCTGGCACCAGGACACCCTAGGTCGCAGGTCGATGATCGATTTTGTTATCGTGTCATCAGACCTGCGACCGTATGTCTTGGACACTCGGGTAAAGAGAGGTGCAGAGCTGTCAACTGATCACCACCTGGTGGTGAGTTGGATCTGATGGCAGGGGAGGAAGCCATTCAGACCTGGTAGACCCAAACATATAGTGAGGGTGTGCTGGGAATGTCTGGCTGAGGCCCCTGTCTGGGAGGTCTTCAACTCCCACCTCCGGAAGAACTTCAACCACATTCCGAGGGAGTCTGGAGACATGGAGTCTGAATGGGCCATGTTCTCCACCTCTGTTGTTGAAACGACGGCCCAGAGCTGCAGCCGCATGGTGGCATCTCGTGGTGGCAACCCCCGAACCAAGTGGTGGACACCAGTGGTGAGGGGGGCCATTAAGCTAAAGAAGGAGTCCTATCAAGCTTGGTTGGCCTGTGGGACTCCCAAAGCAGCTGAGGTGTACCGGCAGGCCAAGCGGAGTGCAGCTCAGGTGGTTGCTGAAGCAAAAACCCAGGTATGGGAGGAGTTCGGTGAGGCCATGGAACAAGACTTTCGGTCGGCCTCGAAGAGATTCTGGCAAACTGTCCGGTGGCTCAGGAGGGGAAAGCAGCTCCCTGTCCACACTCAGAACTCAGAAAAGGATTTATTGCCAAGTACATTAACAGTAAACAACTGATAACATACGAGGGATTTGACTTGACACAGAAAACGACCTGCATTTCCGGTGACGCGGCAGCGTCGAAAACGCGCCTGTCATCAGATGGGTACAGGAAGCATAGGGAAGAAAAGGATAACACAATAGGAAAGAGCAAAAAACCATTGATTGTCAGAATACCGGTCATATATGATCAATATTATGATTACAAGAAAAAAAGCCCTCAATGCACAATTAGCAGACAAGAATGTACACAAAGACACAAAGGGAGCAGTGAGTGAATGATCTTTTCATCAGTTTATTTGAGTCAGTGTGGGTGTAGTGTTGAGTGTAGGTGTTTGTATCAGTTAAGAACAACAAAGTCTCTTTGGCAGGAGATGTTTTGTCTTAGCGGCTGGCATTTGTCCTTGAGCCAGGCAGCTGGCTGTCCGTAGAGTCAATGCAGCTCAAATGTTTTGGAAACAAAAAACTGCAGATAATCTGGAGGACTTGTGTGAGGGGGTCAGATTAGTCGAATAGTACTGATCCCAGAGAAAAAGACTTTATATTCTCTTACAGATTCAGTACTTTAATCCTTCAGTGCTGGACGTTGAATTCTTCATGGACGGCTCTCAGCGTGATCATGATGTAATCCATTTTCCTAGACAGTTCTCCATTAGCCGCTGTCAGAGTCCTCTCCATTTGTTCAATTTGATGGTTAAGCCTCGCCTGGCCAGCATTTTTTTTTTTTTCCACAATATCTTTATTGAACCTTTTTTTTTTTTTTTTTAAACAAACATGATACAAACAATCAAACACTAACACTAAAGTACTACAAAAAAAAAAAAATGCACTAAAAACACCAACAACCACCAACAAAATCAAGTCTTCAACAATGCTCCTCTGTTTAGTCTAGACAATCCAATACATAAGTATACATATTATGTTCACCAGTTTGGAATTTACAAGGTCCACACACATCATTCACCTTCTTCTTCAAGAGTTATGTTTAAATTTTTTACATAATCAATAAAAGGTCTCCATATATTCTCAAACACAATTTCCTTTGATTTCAGTATATATGTTATTCTTTCTAATGGAAGGTTTGTTAACATCTGTCTTAACCACTGAGTCACATCTGGTCTATGAGTCTTTTTCCATAATAGTGCAATACATTTTTTGGCATTAAGCAAACTGAGGTCTATGAATGTTCTTTCACTTTTATTAAAATTATGCTTTTCTGGGTACAGACCCAACAAAAACAGTTTAGGATTCAATATGATTTGTTTTGAGATTATTTTTTCAATTGTTACCCTCACCTCTTCCCAAAACATTCTTATTAGCCTGGCCAGCATTTTGATAGGCTACGTCCATCTTCATCAATTTACGGTACACCAGGACAATCCCAGATCCAATCAGAACGATCCCGATGACCATTGCTACGAAGACGTACAAATCTTCGACATCTTCGATAGAAAGATCAGACAGGCACAAGAGTTTCCAATTACTTGTGTCCCTCAAATAGCCCGCAGCCGCAGTTCCTGCGGGGCAAACTACCTCCCCCGGGGCACTTTTCCTCGTTGAAAAAATAGTGTCAATTGCATTCAAAGCCGAGCTTATTAAATCCATAATTTCGTTCGATAATCAGCAGTAGAGACACGCAGACAGACGATAGCAAGCTGGGATCCAGTCAGTTAGGGGAGGAAGGAGATAAAAAGTCAGAGCTGGAGAGAAGGAAAAAGCGTCTGCTCTCTTTGGGAGGCGGAAGTGAAGAGGACACTGTGTATGGTGTGGATGGGGCGCTGTTGACTTTGACTGGGGATATCGTCGGGCAGTGGAAGGAATACTTCGAGGATCTCCTCAATCCCACTGATACGCCTTCCACAGAGGAAGCAGGGCTTGTGGATGAGGGGGATGACTCGCCTATCACAGGGGCTGAGGTTGCCAAGGTGGTTAAAAATCTCCTTGGTGACCAGGCCCCAGGGGTGGATGAGATTTGCCTTGAGTACCTCAAGGCCCTGGATGTTGTAGGGCTGTCATGGTTGACATGCCTCTGCAACATTGCGTGGAGGTCAGGGGCAGTGCCTTTGGCATGGCAAACCGGGGTGGTGGTTCCTTTCTTCAAAAAAGGGGACCTGATGGTGTGCTCCAGCTTTAGAGGGATCACACTCCTCAGCCTCCCTGGGAAGGTCTAAGCCAAGGTACTGGAGAGGAGAGTCCGGCCGTTGGTCGAACCTCGGATTCTGGAGGAGCAATGTGGTTTTCATCCTGGCCGTGGCACATTGGACCAGCTCTTTACCCTCTCGAGAATTCACGAGGGTTCGTGGGAGTTTGCCCAACCAGTTTACATGTGTTTTGTGGACTTGGAGAAGGCATTTGACTGCGTCCCTCGTGGTTTTTTGCAGGGGTGCTTCGGGAGTATGGGGTATCGGGCTTGTTGTTACGAGCTATTTGGTCTCTGTACGACCGTTGTGAGAGTTTGGTTCGTATTGCCAACACTCGGTCAGACTCATTCCCAGTGAGAGTTGGACTCCACCGGGGCTGCCCTTTGTCACCGATCCTGTTCATAATTTTTATGGACAGGATTTCTATGCGCAGCCAGGGAATGGAGGGTGTCATGTTTGGTGACCACAAGATCTCATCTCTGTTGTTTGCAGATGATGTTGTCCTGTTGGCTTCATCCAGCAATGACCTACAGCTCTTGCTGGGGTGGTTTGCCGCTGAGTGTGAAGCAGCTGGGATGAGAATCAGCACCTCCAAGTCCGAGTCCATGGTCCTCAGCTGGAAAAAGGTGGATTGTCCTCTCTGGGTTGGGGGCAGGCTCCTGCCCCAAGTGGAGGAGTTTAAGTATCTTGGGGTCTTATTCACGAGTGAGGGGAAAATGGAGCGAGAGATTGACAGACAGATTGGAGCAGCATCTACAGTGATGCGGATGTTGTACCGGTCTGTTGTGGTGAAGAGGGAGCTGAGTTCTAAGACAAAGCTGTCGATTTACCAGTCAATCTACGTTCCTACTCTCACCTATGGTCACGAGCTTTGGGTAATGACCGAAAGAACGAGATCGCTGATACAAGCGGCTGAAATGAGCTTTCTCGGTAGGATTGCTGGACTCACCCTCAGAGATAGGGTGAGGAGCTCAGTCGCTGCTCCTCCACATTGAAAGGAGTCAGTTGAGGTGGTATGGGCATCTGATTAGGATGCCTCCTGGACGCCTCCCACTTGAGGTGTTTCGGGCACATCCCACTGGGAGGAGACCCCGGGGCAGACCCAGGACTCAGTGGAGAGACTGTCTCCCAGCTAGTCTGGGAACGCCTTGGTATCCTCTCTGAGGAGCTGGAGCAGGTGGCTGGGGAGAGGGAAGTCTGGGCTTCTCTGCTTGAACTGCTGCCTCCGCGACCCAGACCTCCGGAAAAGCGGTATAAGATGGATGGATGAATTTGTGATAGTTTAAATGGAGCACATCCACTGCCAATCTGTTTTTATTAAATGACAAAAAGTTGCAGATTTGTAGGCAAAAAGGTGCAAATTTGCATGAAAAATGTCAAATTTATCACAAAGATGTTCAACACTGATGAAAAAATCTGCACATTTATGAAAATTAGTAAAAAATGTATGAGGAAAAAACCCACAAATTTAGATTAGTCGCAAGTGGTTTAAGATTGTTCCTCAAAAATCTGAGTCGTCTTGAGAAAGTTTCCCAATGATATCAGATGGAGGTAATGTAACTAAAATTAATGCAATTAGAAAACTTTAACCATGTAGTATCAATCAATAAATCTTTATTTGTAAAGCTCCTTTCCTGTAATTTAATGTAATTCATAGAACTTCAGAGACTGAAAAACTGACAAGAGGAAAAAGATAAATTAAAATATAAAACAAATTAGAAAATGAAGAAAAAAATGTCAAAAAAAATGTTTAAAACAGCACCAACCTGCTATAGCAGTATAATATGTGCAGAAATATTAATTGCCAACCCCATCCATCTTCTTCTGCTTAATCCTTTTTGGGTCGCGGGGGTGGGTGGGTGGGGGGGCGCTGGAGCCTATCCCAGCATCTTTGGGCGAGAGGCAGGGTACACCCTGGACAGATCACCAGTCCATCACAGGGCCAACACAGAGAGACAGACAACCATTCACTCTCACAGTCATACCTAAGGACAATTTAGAATCCCCAGTTTGATGCCAATAATTGCCAACCCCACTGTTTTTTTGTTTGTTTTTTTGGCCTCAGTTTCCCTCCCATGCTCTGCTTTTTTATATTCTGGGTTGCGGGTTTTAGACCTACTAAATCCATGTAATCAGGCAGTATCTTTCACTTGGTCAGAGTAACTGAGGATCTAAATAAAAACACGAAGACATTTTCTCCTCAGGACTGCGGCCTGAGAGCAATAGTTAACCACTGATGTAAATTGCTCACTGTGGCTCATATATTTTTGCCTACATATGTATAAGCACAAGGAGATGCTTAGGACTGCATGTGTGTTGATTGACCTCACGTCTTGGATGGGACAATACGTCTGGACCGCCTGTGGATAATGGCAGGAGGACGGAGGTGCCGTGATAAGACTCTGAAAGGACTTCCTGACTTCCTGGGACCAGACGGAGGACTAAGGCACTCGGGGGGGAAAAGTTATTGTCAAATGGGGGTTTGACAGCAATGTGTGATTCTACCTTTTGATGTGTCATGTATAAATGTGGGGGTTTCGATGCAGCTCATTCTCTTCTTGTCTAGAGAGAAAGCTGGGGATGTGAATTCTGCATTAAACCTGAATTGAGAAATAATTCAGTCTCTTTATTTCACGCTCCCCACATTGGTGACCAAGAACGTGAAAATGCCTAGAAGCGATTCCCCCGATCTAGACTCGTCAGAGACCACCCGAACGAGCGCCGTCTCAATCAAGCTACCAGAGTTCTGGCAGGACAACCCGGACTCGTGGTTCCTTCAGGCTGAAGCACAGTTCGCACTCGGGGGAATAACGGCGGATGACACAAAGTTCTACCATGTCATCGCCAAGCTCGACAACCGCACAGCTTGATGCGTGCGGAGCCTGGTACAGCAGCCGCCCACTGACGACAAATACGGCGAGCTGAAGGCTGCCCTCATCCAGTGCTTTACGCCCTCAGCCGAGGAGAGGGCTAGGAGACTCCTGGCTATGCACGACCGGGGTGGACGCAGGCCAGTCGACCTGATGGAGGATATGCTGCAGCTGAGGGACACAGACAACGACGATTTCCTATTTAAGCATATCTTCCTGAGAAATCTCCCGATGCAGATGAGGGGGACCCTGTCCAGCATGCGTTGTGTGACCCAGTGGGACTTCCGTGCGCTGGCCCAAGAGGCGCAGCAGCTCCTCGACTCCTGCGGTGAGCAGATGGCCACCGCGGCAGCAGCAGACCTCGGTACGGCGACCGGGAGCAGCGAAGGGCCGGAGACAGCGGAACCAATCCCACCAACGATGGCAGTGGCGCGGTCCCGACGCAGCGGAGGAGATGGCCTCTGCTTTTATCATCGGCGTTTCGCAGAGAAGGCACACAGATGTGCCGTGCCACTTCAAGAGCTCGGGAAACTCCAGGACCGGGAGTCGTTAGCAGCCTCGGCTCTCGGCGAACTAAACAAGCTGCTCTACATCACAGATGCGAGCTCTGGGCGACACTTCCTCGTGGACACCGGTGCCCAAGTGAGTTTCATCACCCCGACCTATGCTGACCGGCTGGCAGGCCCCCGGGGTAACGGGGCGATGGCGGCGAACGGCTCGAGCATAGACACCTTCGGAGAGAGGACTCTGCTTCTGTCTTTACACGGCCGCACTTATGAATGGACTTTTATTATAGCGGCGGTGAGTTTCAACATGTTAGGTGCTGATTTTCTGTGCTCATATGGTTTGTTAGTTGATCTTGCCAATAGGCGGCTGGTAAATGCACTCTCTTTTTATTCAATCCCTTGTGCAGCTCGAGTGTCCCCACCACCAGTGCAGACCAACGTCGCCACAGCAGGCGGTAAGTTCCACACACTCCTCACCCAGTTTCCAGCGCTCACAGTTCCCACATTTTCGGCAACAGTTGCGAAACACGGGGTGGAGCATTTTGTCACTACAGCTGGCCCTCCCATCTTCGCGAAAGCTCGGCGCTTGGATGCAGCTAAACTCTCCATAGCGCGCGAGGAGTTCGCCAGCCTGGAAAGGCTGGGCATCATTCGCCGTTCGAACAGCCCATGGGCCTCACCGCTGCATATGGTCCCTAAAGCTGACGACTCGTGGAGACCTTGTGGTGATTACCGCAGGTTAAACAACGCCACAGCGCATGACCGCTACCCAATCCCACACATCCAGGATTTTTCGGTGCATCTGGCAGGGGCGCGCATTTTTTCTAAAATAGACCTGGTCCGCGGCTATCATCAGGTCCCAGTCCGAGCCGAGGACATTCCCAAAACAGCGGTAATAACCCCGTTCGGACTTTGAGTTTTTACGCGTGCCGTCTGGCCTTAAAGGCGCTGCGCAAACCTTCCAACGCATGATGGATGCAGTGTTACGCGATCTCCCTTTTGTGTTCGTCTAACTTGACGACATTTTAGTCGCCAGCACTTCCGAAGAGGAACACGAAAAACACCTCACGGCAGTTTTTCAGAGGTTGGGAGAGCACGGGTTAATAATTAACCCAGCCAAGTGCCAGTTCGGCATGGCGCAGATCGATTTTTTTGGGGCACTGCGTTTCCCCAGAGGGGGCAGTTCCGCTACCGGACAAGGTACGCGCAGTGGCAGAGCTTCCCCGGCCACAAACGGTCAAAGCATTACAAGAGTTTTTAGGAATGGTAAATTTCTATAACCGTTTCCTACCCCACGCAGCGCAGCTCATGCAACCATTATATGCCGCGCTTAAAAAGCAAAAACCCTCCAATACGATCGAGTGGTCCCCGGAGCGGGAGCGCGCATTCGCGGAGGTTAAAAAAGCCCTTGCTGACGCTGCGCTGCTGGCTCACCCAGACCCAACGGCCCGCATAGCGCTCACCACTGACGCGTCAGATTTGGCCATAGGGGCGGTTGTGGAACAGCAGGTTGCTGGGGTTTGGCAGCCGCTGGCATTTTTCAGCAGATCCTTGCGTGAAGCCGAGCGGAAATACAGCACGTTTGACAGGGAGCTGTTAGCGCTCCACTTAGCCATTCGCCATTTCCAGTTCTGGCTGGAAGGTCGGCGTTTCACCGCGTTTGTCGACCACAAGCCGCTTACTTTTGCGATGGCCAAAATTTCAGAACCTTGGTCAGGCCGGCAGCAGAGGCAGCTGGCCGCAATTTCGGAATTTACTACTGATATTCAGCACGTAGCGGGTAAACTCAATGTAGTGGCAGACTGCCTCTCTCGCACAGTAACAGCACCAGTCCGCACGGAGGTAGATTATACTACTGCAGCCACACGGCAAAATAGCAGCGCGGAAGCGCACGCGGCCCCAGTTCACATGGGGATAGATTATGCAGCCATGGCAGCAGAACAGGGTAGAGATGCGGACGTGTGCGCACTCCAGTCTGGACCAACAGGGTTAAGGCTGGAGAGCAGGAGTTTGCAAACCGGTATGCCCCCCCTAATCTGCGATGTATCTACCGGGCGACCGCGCCCGGTGGTACCGGCCGCATGGTGCCGCCGCGTTTTTGACTTGGTTCACTCCCTGGCGCACCCGGGGGTGCGCGCTTCTGTGAAAATGGTAGCAGAGAAGTTTGTTTGGCCGAGCCTGCGCAAGCACGTGAAAGAGTGGGCAAGAACCTGCATGGCTTGCCAGCGGGCCAAAATTCACAAGCACACAAAAGCCCCCCTTAGAACCGTTCCACATTCCGGCCAAGAGATTCGATCATGTGCATGTCGACCTTGTGGGCCCCCTACTGTTGTCGCAGGGGTTCACACATCTTTTGACAATGGTGGACCGAACCACTCGCTGGCCGGAAGTGGTACCACTAGCATCGACCACGGCTGCAGAGGTGGCTCGCGCATTTTTGATGGCCTGGGTAGCGCGTTTCGGGCTTCCGTCAGATAGTACATCCGACAGGGGACCTCAATTTGTGTCTGAGCTTTGGTCAGCGATGGCCAGCAGCTTAGGGGTGACAATTCACCGCACTACCGCTTACCACCCCCAGGCTAATGGTTTATGCGAGCGTTTTCATAGGTCTTTGAAGGCAGCCCTCAGAGCATCGCTTACGGATGCAGATTGGGTAAACAAACTACCATGGGTTTTATTGGGGTTGCGTTCTGCGCCCAAGGAGGACTTAAGTGCCTCCCCAGCGGAGTTGGTTTTTGCGCAACCTCTCAGGCTGCCTGGTGAGTTCCTACCAGAGCATCCGGTGCCCAGGCACCCCCCGGCTCTGGGACCACTGATCGGCACGGGAGCAGACATGCTCCCGGGCCCCGTTCATCACACTTTTCCGCGTGTTTTTGTTCTCAAAGCTTTAAAAAATGCCGAGTTTGTTTTTGTCAGGCACGAGGCTCTGCGACCAAGCCTCCACCCACCATATGATGGTCCATTTAGAGTGCTGGAAACAGGTGATAAACATTTTATGCTAGATTTGGGGGACAGAAGGGAAACAGTTAGTATTGACAGACTAAAGCCTGCTTTTGTGATGAACGACGAGTCTGTACCGGTGGCGAGGGCCCCTCGACGTGGCAGACCCCCCAGGGAGCATGTCCTGGAGACCCCGCAGGGATCAAATAACCATTCTCTCGCTCAGTTAGCAGATTCTCTGCAGGACGGCGCCGCAGGGACGGCGAAGCCTGCTTACAGCAGATTTGGAAGACGTTTGAAGCCCAGACGGCGTATGGACTAATGTGTGATTTTATCATGTTGTGTAGACTATGCTGTTGATTTTACCATGTTGTGTGAACTATGCTTTATTGTCCATTCTTCGACGTTTGGGGGGGGGGGGGGGTTATGTGGCTCATATATTTTTGCCTACATATGTATAAGCACAAGGAGATGCTTAGGACTGCATGTGTTGATTGACCTCACGTCTTGGATGGGACAATACGTCTGGACCGCCTGTGGATAATGGCAGGAGGACGGAGGTGCCGTGATAAGACTCTGAAAGGACTTCCTGACCTCCTGGGACCAGACAGAGGACTAAGGCGCTCGGGGGGAGAGTTATTGTCAAATGAGGGTTTGACAGCAATGTGTGATAATGCCTTTTGATGTGTCATGTATAAATGTGGGGGTTTTGATGCAGCTCATTCTCTTCTTGTCTAGAGAGGAAGCTGGGGATGTGAATTCTGCATTAAACCTGAATTGAGAAATAATTCAGTCTCTTTATTTCACGCTCCCCACACTCACAACAGTTAAGTTACACTGCAAATTATATGGCCACATACCCCAGAAAAAAACCCTATACCCCATTTCCTAGTACAGGTTAATATGGATGTTAAACAAGTCACCAAGTTACCTAATTTACCGTAATAAGCCTTGCCGTGTTTTGAAGGCCTATAAAACCTTTAGCAGCTCATAGCTAACAACAGCTGCAGTGTAACGATAAATCAAACACAGAACCGTGCAGTCCATTTGGGGGAAATTCATTAAGTTGAAACGTTAACTGGCCCAAAACAGGCATAAACTTGTACAATACCTTGCTAAAATACTTCTAACCTAAGTATCCAAGTTAGCAAAAAACAGCTAACGAAAGTACACAGCAGTTATTAGCTGGTACAAACCGGCTCTTTAAGTCCCAGAAGTATGACATACTGACGGTCCTGACTTGTAAACAATTTTACTGTCACATTAAATGTCACAATTCACAAAAATATATGGTATATTTTATCAAATGGATGGCTACTTACCCAAAACGAACACGTCCTTCCCTCCAATTAAATCCACAAATGACCAGAAAAACTGTGGATTGAAAGCCGACCAGCTGCTCCTTTAATGAGCTGACTGAGGGCGGGGTTGGACTCTTAGATGAAGATTAGATGGCAAACCAAGTCAAGAAAAAAGTGCACAGAACAGCACCGGTTTCTCAGATGAAGGGCAGACCTAATGCTGCTCTCACTGAGGGCTGGGAAAATGCAGATCTACAGCAGATGCCTATCTGATAGATCAGGTAGCCGATATAGTTGACGTTGGCAAGATGTATGTGGGCTGTCTGGGCATATTATCACCAAACAAATACTGTACACTTTCCTCTTACATATATACTTTCTTTTTTAAATTCCCCCTTCTCTCTATTTCTTTCATTTCTGCATGTCTGAACTGAGTTTTGATCTAAAAACATCTGTTTTCACCAGCATTTCAGTCAAGATTTGCCAATGGAGCTTAACTTAGGCTGACTTTGGCGAACTCTGCATAACTTAGCCCAGCACTCAGGAACTTTTACAAATTGAGCACAACTTTCACCAACGTTTATTTCCAAACGTCAGCAGATTTTCACCATGCTGAAAATTCTCACCGAATACAACTTTTGCCAGCATTTGCCAACAAACACCATCATTAACTTTTATCAACTTTTGCCAGCAGAGCCAGACATTTGCCAAAACGTTAGTAAAAGTTGGTCCAAATGTTGTAGTGTGAATTCACCCAAAAAAGCAGGTCCACGATGGCAGGAAGCCTTCACAAATGCTGATCTTTATGTGCATGTCGCCTGACACTGATGTCAGCTGAACTGCACTGAGTATTCCTTTGCTTAAATTAACCTAAGTTGGCAACTGCTACACACACTAGCAAAAGTTTGACAACGCTGAATGCAATGCTGGGAAATGCTAGCAAAAGTTTGTAAAAGTTGGTGTGTGCTCACAAACATAGTTTCACCAAGATTTGGACTGATTTCTCTGATTTTTCAAAACGTCAGTAAAAGTCTGTCCAAACGTTATAGTGAACCCAGCTTTAGCCACTGTTAGCAGTAACAGAAAACAGAATGTGATAATTTGCATATAAAAAAATGTGTGCATACTCAAATTTGGCAGTACTGCATCTACACCTGACTAAAAGTACATTTTACACTTCTGTAGATGCATAGGTGCAATTTATGGGGGGTTGGAGGGGTTGTAACCACCCAAAAAATCAAATCCAGCCAATACAACCCCCACAATAATCATATAATTATAATTAATAAAAAAAATATAAGTGAGTATGAAGAAGTTGTCATTTTTTTCATTTGCAAGCAACGAAACATAACATTTCTAATAATCAGACAATGTACCCCACCCCCAGCTGCGGTTCTTGGGCCTTCTCTCAGTTGGAATCAGTTAAGGGCGGCTGGTGGCCGCAGAAGGTGGGGATGCTCATCTAGAATGCATTCAGCTCACAACTGAGGGAAAATGAAAAGAGCTCCACAAGGGCAACAAACCATTTTAAACTGGCTGTCAAATAAAAGGACAAACCCCTCTGTATGGTGATTCACTCTGCCTACCTGTTGCCTTAACATCCACAGCTGCGCACACATCTGATCTCTTCATCAGCCTATTTAAAGTGCTGATGACACGTTTTTGACTTCCTCTAATTTTTCAACACATAATACAATATGACAAAATACGTTAGTCTGTGCAGTTCTAAGCCAAACAGACTTTTTTTCACACGAATATCCAACGTTTTCATGAGCGTCACGTCACCAATGATGTCAGTGGCTGGAAAACCACACTGCCATGTAGTCACGTCATCGGGAGAACACAGCGCTTGGCTGCCCATTGTACACACAGGATGGGAGCGGTTGAAAACATCGACGATGGTTCCAGCACATGTAGTCTGGAATTGGTTTGTGTTGTCCAATCTTCAGACGATTATAGTTCTGAAGAATGGGATGATAATGAAGAATCGGGGGGCATCAGACCGTATAGGTCTGAGCCATGCCAAGCGGGCATTGTGCCAAGCCAGTCACACTCAGAGAGTGACGGGTGGAGAGGCACACATGCCCACCGCAGCAGCAACAACAACCACACGGCAGGGGAACACCGAGTGTTATTCTTTTGTTACAGATATTGCAACAAATTATTTGTTCATAAATATAATTTATTTAAACCCGATTTTTCAATAAAATCATAGCAGTGTATTCTCTGTGGCTCAGGCATCGGTTTATTATGGATTATATTTTGAGTTCTTGTTGTTTTTGTTTTGTACATGTGTTTTATGTGCGTTTTGAGCCATTTCAGGTGGGCACTGTCCAAGTTTCGCCATCCAAACACACGCGCCCTCTCTCTTTGACAGTCAGCTGTTCATGGTTTGTGTGCATCATCTGCCATGTTGTCAGCCAGTCAGTGTTGCCAGCGCTATCACGACGTGTTGGCCACGCCACACAGCCGTGGTTCTGTTGCGCCCCTTGAAGCGATGTCGACCCTGGAGCGCAACCGTGGTTAACACGTCTTCTCTCCATGTTTGCTGGGTGATGTCGGCCCCGAACGCCAACTGTAAGTGTTTCTGTTTATTTTTGTAGGTCATCACCTTTTTGGGAACTGTTGTCACCATTCTTATGTTCAATACATGTACTGTGGTGAATTCTGCGCCTAAATCCATTCATCACGACCCTCCATGCGCTCTTACGCAGGGCAGGGAGAGGGAGGATGAAATAATGAGGATTTGCATGCAGGGTTCACCACAGCACATTTAATATAGAAAGACAGACAATTCCCTGAAAGGTGAAGACGTACAAGAAACACAGACACACTTACTGATGGCGTTCGGGGGCCGGCATTGCCCAGCAAACGAATGAGATCAGACGTGTTTGTCACAGGTGCGCCCCAGAGCTGACATCGCTTCAAGGACGCACGAGAGCCACGGCGAACATGGTGTGACTAGCACGTCATGAGAGTGCTGAAAATACTGGCAGACAAACAGCACAAATGACAATACTATGGACCATTAGTGCATGACTGGCAAACAGCTGCGAAGTACACGCACTGCTGCTGGTGATTGTGGGACTTCCACCGGACGCACCCGGGTAGGTTAGATCGACCGCCGAGAGACGTCACTTGGGGGGGAGTACTGTGGTGATTCGCTCTGCCTGCCTGTTGCCTTATCCTCCACAGCTGCGCACACACCTGATCTCCTCATTAGCCTGACTATTTAAGCTGTGCTGCCCTCGAGTCTGCACAGAGTCGTCTTACTCCCCGGTCTAATGAGACCTCAGCACTACTTTGTCACTCTCCTGAGAAATCCTCTTCTCCTCGTCATTCTCCTGGGAGTTCCAGCTCCCCAACGCCAAGTAAGCTCTCTTTCACCTTCATCATTTCCAACCCACGCTCTGCTCCCCTGTGCACAGGTGGAATCCGTGGCGGCGGACCTCCTCCTCCTGGCGGCGGACCGAGCACTCTACACTCCACCAAGCCTTGCTACACTCCCTCTGCAACCGGGGCCAAAGACACTGTCCCACTGGCCGGAGCCCTCAGGATCAAGCCTGTGCTGTTCACCAACTTGTCAACAGTAAGATTGCACATCACCATACCATCTCTCCTGAGTGTTGGCACTAATCGCCCTTGTCTCTGCTCTTCCCTAGGGTTGCCAGTCTGCACGGTGCTCTGCTCGCCCCGACTGCTACATTCATACACACACGCACCCACACACTCTACACTACACAATAAAGATAATTGAGTTTATTCCTGAGAGTCTGTGTCTGCTCTCTGGGTCTTGAAACATGTCACTCTGTCCAAAACAAGACAAATATCATATTATTGATATAACTCATGAATTGCTGTCTGAAGTTAGCTGGTTGCTAGTTTGCTAATATGAATTAAGGCTATGGGAGTACGTCACTCAACCAGCTGATTCTAATAGGCACAGCTCTTCTACCTGGCTGAAGAGTTGTGCTTATCAGAATCAGCTGGGTTAGTCAATGACTGGAACAAATATGCAAAAGGACTTTTACTCTTTGGATCTGGGATTACCCACCTCTGCCAATAGAAGAGCAAAAAAATTACATAACCAATAGATGCAGTTCAGAAGGTTAAAACCTATAAAAACACATTTTTTTTAGTCAGTGACTTCTGTATTTTTAAAGATGCACTGCAGTAGATATACGTAAATCCCCTTAAAAACAAATCTACATTGTCCAATTGTCCTCTTTCAAACACCAGTATCTATGAATGTTGTAATTAGGCCAACCCACATCCTGACCACGAGGACACTGATGTGCCGCCTCTCCTGAGGACTACAGCACAGAAGTCTGCAAGCTAACAAATGTGACCAGAAAACGATAGTAATGTAGATTTAGGGCCGTTTTGATGGTCATCAGCGGGCTTTTCCACCAGACTTTCTGCCGAACGCCAGTGGTGTTGTTAGTTTCTGTCAGCGGATTGTCTGTTTTTTACTATTTATGTCACACCATCTAATTACCAGTAGACAGTGCACCCGCTATGCACTGGGTGGAGGAGGCTCATTTCAAAGAGGTGTGGTGGTGCGCAATCTCAGGCGCATCACTATTATGGTGCATGTTACGCCAATGCACTTTTGATCAGGAAAAAAGTGGTCTTTTGTCAGAAGCGCATTGTTTAATGCTATTTCAGTGGCGTATTTTGAAATTGTGCAGCTCCGGAGCTCATGAGGAAACGACACACACTGGGTTTTTCTGTTATTTTAATGGAGAGAGTTATAACAGTCATTTCAATTATAATATGATCACACACTAAATACTTTAAAATTCAATTTACATTACAGAGTCTATAAAGTTAATCCCTTCCACAGGATGTGGGACACCATGTGGTGTATGGGGCGGCACCTATCTCTATTTCACTGACCCTAGGCCACACAGCTACTGTAAGTAGTGAAAGCTACAGTGGGAGGTCAGTCCTCTGTGCATTAACTTTCCTTATTCTATTATGCTGAACACCAAGCTAGAAGGTAGAAAGTACCATTTTTATATGGTCTTTGGTATGGCCCCAGCCAGGATTTGAACCTACGACCTCCCAGTTGTGGGGCAGATGCTCGATCAACTAGGCCACCACTCTGAGTCTATAGGTTAGGCCTAAATGTATGATTTTTTTAGAGGAATGAACAGGGAGCATGTGTGCATTCTGGTGTTGGTGTATGGGGGGAGGGGGGCTACTGTCAGTATTAAGATTTTAAACTACAGACCTCTTCTTTGAAAATGTTTTGTTCACTAATCTGTCGTGTGTTGAGTCATCATATTGCTACATCATATCTCGTGTCTGTTTGTGCTCGTGCATCCCGATTAATGAAAAAACACACTCAGCCTGTGTTTTCTGTTAATTGAGGACAGTTAAATATGAACTATTTGAAAACATAATGGGGTTTTCCCACTACACAGTGGAAAAAAAATATTACGTGGGTTTGGTTCAGTTTTCAACCAGACCATAGCTGGACCAGTCTGTCCATACCAAAACAACTGTCACCACGACCCCAGAGAAAAGCTGCTATGGGTGCACAAAACCAATATTCATTATCTGATGATGACAGTTTTTACAATTTTAACCTCATTCACTGTCATTCTTTTAAAAATAAAGAATTCAAAATAAAAATATCCTGACTGTTGCTTTGAATTACACCCCATTCCAAATAATTATGCAAATGATAGTTGTTTCAAATTTTTCTAAACAGTCGATGCAAATGACAGTCAGTATAATTTTCAAGTCATCAGCTGTTGGAGCATAATTTAAATTTTATTGAACAAACCTCCCAATGATGACTATTGTTTTGCAAAAATAAAAAAACTCAAAATGCCCTGTTCCAAATTATTATGCACAACAAGAGTTTCAAAACATTTTATTGGTTGTAAAGAACTAAAAATGGTCATTTGTTGAATTCGCAGCATTAGGAGGTCATATTAACTGAAATCAAAAGCTATTTCAATCAAAAACATCTCAATAGGCCAAGTTACATGTAACATAGGACCCCTTCTTTGATATAACCTTCACAATTCTTGCATCCATTGAACTTGTGAGTTTTTCTTTCCAGGATGTCAGAATAGCCTCCCACAGTTGCTGTTTTGATGTGAACTGCCTCCCACCCTCATAGATCTTTTGCTTGAAGATGCTCCAAAGGTACTCAATAGGGTTGAGGTCAGGGGAGGATGTGAGCCACACTATAAATTTCTCTCCTTTTATGCCCATAGCAGTCAATGACACAGAGGTATTCTTTGCAGCATGAGATGGTGCACTGTCATGCATGAAGATACTTTTGCTACGGAAGGCACGGTTGTTTTTGTACCATGGAAGAAAGTAGTCAGTCAGAAACTCTATATGCTTTGCCGAAGTCATTTTCACACCTTCAGGGACCCTAAAGGGGCCTACCAGCTCTCTCCCCATGATTCTGGCCCCAAACATGACTCAGACACCCCCTTGCTGACGTTACAGCCTTGTTGGGATATGTTAGCCATCCACTAACCAGCCACTACTCCATCCATCTGGACCATTCAGGGTTGCACAGCACTCATCAGTAAACAACACTTTTTGAAAATTAGTCTTCATGTATTTCTGGGCCCACTGCAACCATTTCTGCTTGTGAGCATTGGTTAGGGGTGGTCGAATAGTAGGTTTATGCACAACTGCAAGCCTCTGGAGCGTCCTACACCTTGAGGTTCGTGGGACTCCAGAGGCACCATCAGCTTCAAATACCTGTTTGCTGCTTTGTAATGGCATTTTAGCAACTGCTCTCTTAATCTGATGAATTTGTCTGGCAGAAACTTTCCTCATTATGCCTCTATCTGCACAAATCCATCTGTGCTCTGAATCAGCCACAAATTTCTTTACAGTACGATGATCATGCTTAAATTTTCGTGAATATCTAATGTTTTCATACCTTGTCCACGGCATTGCACTATTTGACACTTTTCAGCAGCAGAGAGATCCTTTTTCTTTCCCATATTGCTTGAAACCTGTGGCATGCTTAATAATGTGGAACATCCTTCTTAAGTAGTTTTCCTTTAATTGGGCTCACCTGGCAAACTAATTATGACAGGTGTCTGAGATTGAGATCAGTGATCCAAAGAGCCCTGAGTCACAATACCATCCTTGAGTTTAATTGAAAAACAAAAAATTGAATGTCTATGACACTAAAATCCTATTTGCATAATAATTTGGAACACAGTGTAAATCTACAGTTTTGCACTCACCAGAGCAGATTAATACAGCTCTAGTCGCAATGAGCGGCCTCTTTCTTGGTTTAAAAGAGAAGCTCTGATGAACGAAAATACGATTTTTTAGTGAGATCGGGTTTACGATAATATAACTGAAGGAAACTCTGTTAACCTCATGGACAAAGAGAACGACTGGCATGATCTTTGAATTGTAGCCAACAGTTCTCATTCATGGGCAAGCAAGGCAGAGTTCAAAAGCTCCTTAATTTTAAATGCATTTTCATTTTGTGAATGAGCCCACATTGCCCTCAGCGCAAAATGAATTGTTGTCCCACTTAAACCTATTTTGTGTTAGCATCACATTTTTTTTTATCTTGCACCTTTGTTTATTAAAGGGAATGAGAGCAAAGGCAGCAATTGGTTTATTTCACTTTATACCCCGAACACACCTCTGAATAATTAAGAGCATCAGGACTTTTCGACTTTGCGTCCAGTGGAAAATTAATTTCTGCGCTGTTAAGGGATGAAGACCACTCAAGGTGCTTCACGAGTACTAACCCTCTATTCTAAGGGTCTATAGAAGACCGACACCTAGGGACAATTTAGAATCACCAATTAACCTAACATGCATGTCTTTGGATTGCGGAGGAAACTGGAGACCCACACAGCACAGTGAGAACATGCAAACTCCACAACTCTGTTGCGATAAGGAAATGAACTTGGAAACACCCATAAATGCATTCTGCACCAGTGACAACGGACTGACCGACCACGTCCTGGAAATATGGCCCCTAATGTCTAAAAATTTACAATACAATGCTGTTGTGACTGCGGAGGATCCAAACAACCACTTGACACTTGCAAAGTACATGAGCACCACAGCAAAGCAGCAGGACACACAAATCAGCTGAGCATGTCCCAGCTGTGGACATGCACAGCTGTGGTCCTCAGCAATTACCAAACAACACTACACATTCATTCCATAAAGTATTTTACTTTGCCACGCTGCTTCAGGGCAAAACTGTCAGACCACCATGTCTGTTTAACATCTTTTTTCTCCTCCTACATAACATGCAGCAGCCTCTCCACAAAAGTCTGAACAAACCAATCTCTCCAGCACATTACCTATTTGATACAAGGCTTTGACATTTACTGTATGTAAACCATACCTTTAGTAGACTGCCATATTGGGCACATTAAAGGTTAATGGCGGCTAGCACTATATTACAAAAACAGAATAAATCCTGTGATAAAATACAGGCTTACTGGTTGAACAACATGCCCACTTGTATGCACGGTGCCCCAGGATAATGATTGGAAGTGCATTGATCCTTAAATGCATTTTTTCCACATTTTAACAGCTCACACATGTCTTAATGAAATGTTTGTGACATATTTTGTTCACATTTTCTGTATTTTTTTTTTAAATTATTGAAGCAAATTTGTTTTGTATTTTTCCTGGCTTTCTAGAAATGCTAATTTAAAGCCTGTCACTTTAAGAAAAATCCTTCACCTACTCAACTCTGCCCTCTCTCTTACACCAGTTAGCTATTAGCTGACTAGCTTATAGCCTCCTAGCTCGGATGAGTGGGCCTGGTTCACTAATTTACAGTTGCTGTATCTCGCGTCACTCTGGCCCATCTCTCAATAATTTTGCCATGATTCCATGACAAATCGCTAGCACCGTGCACCGGACAGCCCCACTGATCGCCCTGTGGGACTCCATTCTGGAGTCGCACGGAGCCCCGGAAGACCTTGAAGGAGCTGTCCTCTGAGTTATTTAGCAATGAGTTCTCCACAAACATGCATCCATGATTAGGGAGGGGTGGCTCCCTTCTGGTTGTCCCCCAGCCCGGTTGCGAGAGCTGTTCCATCACTGGCCGGGGTCAGCTATCTGAGGCCAACAGGAGATCCGCAACACTACGGTATCGCTATGTCTAGGCAGGAATCTGATTTAGAGGCGTTCAGTCATAATCCCACAGATGGTAGCATCGCACCAGTGGCTACTCAGCCAAGCACATACAGTGGTGTGAAAAAGTGTTTGCCCCTTCCTGATTTCTCATTTTTTTGTATGTTTGTCACACTTAAATGTTTTAGATCATAAGATAAGATAAGCCTTTATTAGTCCCACAATGGGGAAATTCCAGGATTGCAACAACACAGGGATAGCAACACTCAGAGCAACAATCAGAAGGCAAGAGAAAAACAAGAGCAGCGAGTATACATATGTACATATAAATATAAATATATATATATAGACACACGGTGCGGAGCATTATAGCTAGATGGGATAGATATATAAATATATAAACACAGTGCGGAGCATTGTAGCTGGATGGAATAAATATATGAGTATAAAAACACAGTGCGGAGTATTGTAGCTAGATGGAATGAATATGTGAATATACTGTATAAACATACAGTGCGGAGCATTGTAGCTAGATGGAATAAATATGTGGATATATAAACACAGTGCGGAGCATTGTAGCTAGATGGAATAAATATGTAAATATATAAACACACAGTGCAGAGCATTGTAGCTAGATGGAATAAATATGTAGATATATAAACACAGTGCGGAGCATTGTAGCTAGATGGAATAAATATGTAGATATATAAACACAGTGCAGAGCATTGTAGCTAGATGGAATAAATATATGAATATATAAACACAGTGCGGAGCATTGTAGCTAGATGGAATAAATATGTAAATATATAAACACACACAGTGTGGAGCATTGTTGCTAGATGGAGTAAATATATATATAAACACACAGTGCGGAGCATTGTAGCTAGATGGAATAAATATGTAAATATATAAACAGTGCAGAGCATTGTAGCTAGATGGAATAAATATGTAAATATATAAACACACACAATGCGGAGCATTGTAGCTAGATGGAATGAAACAGCAC
The DNA here is from genome assembly GCA_020510985.1 of Pholidichthys leucotaenia. Lineage (NCBI taxonomy): Eukaryota > Metazoa > Chordata > Actinopteri > Cichliformes > Pholidichthyidae > Pholidichthys > Pholidichthys leucotaenia. The sequence goes on from CM035848.1 coordinate 163,521,723, forward strand.
AACCGTCTACTTAGTTATCCTACATGGTATGATTATGTACCCATACATATTCTCACCCTCCATAGCGACCGGTATTTTCCTAGTTGTATACCGGAGGGGACCACTGTGTAAGTCTATTGCGTCTTTTGCATTCAAAACTATTAGGTTGTCACGTCTTTTTGCTATCTGTGCGAGCAGCCCTGCTTAGGTTGTACAGTCTGACAGCTGTAGGTAGGAAGGACCTGCGAAACCTCTCGGTTGTGCACCTAGGATGATGTAGTCTGCTGCTAAATGAGCTCCTCAGTGCATTCAGTATGTCCTGCATAGGGTGGAACTCGGACTCCAGCAGAGATGACAGTTTATGCACCATCCTTCTCTCTCCTATCTCCTCCACTGGGTCAAGGCGCTGCCCCAGGACAGAGCTAGCTTTCTTGATCAGTTTGTTCAGTCTCTTCCTATCGGCTGCTGTAATGCCACTGCCCCAGCAGATCACTCCAAAAGTGATGGCTGATGCCACCACCGTGTCATAGAATGTCTTCAGCAGCGCCCCTTGTACACCAAAAGACCTGAGTCTCCTCAGTAGGAACAGCCTGCGCTGTCCCTTCTTGTAGAGTGCGTCAGTATTGTGTGACCAGTCTAGTTTATTGTTCAGATGAACACCCAGGTACTTATAGGATGTCACCATCTCGATGTCTGTTCCCTGTATATTTACTGGTGCTGTGAGGGGTTGTCCTTGCCTGCGGCAGTCCACCACCAGCTCCTTAGTTTTCCTCGCGTTGATCTGGAGACAGTTCCGATGGCACCAGTCCACGAAGTCCTGGATAAGCCCTCTGTACTCATCTTCATCTCCGTTGGAGATGAGGCCAACGATCGCAGAGTCATCAGAGAACTTCTGTAGATGGCAGTGTGTTGTGTTGTGTGAGAAGTCCGCAGTATAAAGGGTGAACAGGAAGGGAGCCAAAACCGTTCCCTGGGGGACCCCCGTGCTACCGTTGATCGTGTCGGACACACAGTCCCGGGTTCTCACAAACTGAGGCCAGTTTGTGAGGTAGTCCAGGATCCATGATGACAGGTGCTGGTCCACCCCTGCGCACAGCAGCTTGTCCTTCAGGATCATCGGTTGGATGGTGTTGAAAACACTGGAGAAGTCAAAGAACATAATCCTCACCGCATTCCCGGGCTTCTCCAGGTGGGACAGAGAATGGTGAAGGAGGAAGATCACCGCATCCTCCACCCCAATGCCATGCTGGTAGGCGAACTGGAGTGGATCCATCGCTGGTCCCACCAGGGGGCGGAGGTGAGCAAGGAGCAGTCTCTCCAGGGTCTTCATCATGTGGGACGTCAAGGCCACTGGTCTGTAGCTGTTCAGATCTTTGGGGTGGGAAGTCTTTGGTACAGGTACCACACAAGATGTTTTCCACAGCTGAGGTACCCTCCCCAGCTTCAGGCTCAGATTGAAGATCATCAAACTAATTTAAATATTAGACAAAGATAACACAAGTAAACACAAAATGCAGTTTTTTAAATGAAGGTGTTCATTATTAAGGGTAAAAAAAATCCCAACTGACATGGCCCTGTGTGAAAAAGTGATTGCCCCCCCGTTAAAACATAAATTAACTGTGGTTTATCACATCTTTGGAAAGTTGAGTTCAATTTCTCTAGCCACACCCAGGCCTGATTACTGTCACACCTGTTCTCAATCAAGAAATCACTTCAGTCGGACCTGCGTGACAAAGTGAAGTAGACCAAAAGATCCTCAAATGCCAGACATCATGCTGTGATTCAAAGAAATTCAGGAACAAATGAGAAACAGAGTAATTGAGATCTGTCAGTCTGGAAAAGGTTATAAAGCCATTTCGAAAGCTTTGGGACTCCAGTGAACCACAGTGAGAGCCATTATCCACAAATGGCAAAAGCATGTAACAGTGGTGAACCTTCCCAGGAGTGGCCGGCCAATGAAAATTACCCCAAGAGCACAGTGACGACTCATCCAAGAGGTCACAAAAGACCCCACAACAACATCCAAAGAACTGCAGGCCTCACTTGCCTCAGTTAAGGTCAATGTTCATGACTCCACCATAACAAAGTGACTGGGCAAAAATGGCCTGCATGGCAGAGTTCCAGGACAAAAACCACTGCTGTGCAAAAAGAACATAAAGGCTTGTCTCAGTTTTGCCAGAAAACATCTTGATGATCCCCAAGACTTTTGGGAAAATACTCTGTGGACTGACAAGACAAAAGTTGAACTTGGAAGGTGTGTGTCCCATTTCATCCAGCGTAAAAGTAACACAGCATTTCAGAAAAGGAACATCATACCAACAGTAAAACATGGTGGTGGTAGTGTGATGGTCTGGGGCTGTTTTGCTGCTTCGGGACCTGCAAGACTTGCTGTGGTAAATGGAACCATGAATTCTGCTGTCTACCAAAAAATCCTGAAGGAGAATGTCTGATTATCTGTTCATGACCTCAAGTTGAAACACACTTGGGTTCTGCAGCAGGACAATGATCCAAAACACACCAGCAAGTCCACCTCTGAATGGCTTAAGAAAAACAAAATGAAGACTTTGGAGTGGCTTAGTCAAAGTTCTAACCTAAATCTGATTGAGATGCTGTGGCATGACCTTAAAAAGGCGGTTCATGCTCAAAAACCCTCCAGTGTGGCTGAATTACAACAATTCTGCAAAAATGAGTGGGCCAAAATTCCTCCACAGCGCTGTAAAAGACTCATTTCCAGTTATCGCAAACGCTTGATTGCAGTTGTTGCTGCTAAGGGTGGCCCAACCAGTTATTAGGTTTAGGGGGCAATCACTTTTTCGCACAGGGCCATGTAGGTTTGGATTTTTTCCCCTTAATCATAAACACCTTCATTTAAAAACTGCATTTTGTGTTTACTTGTGTTATCTTTATCTCATATTTAAATTTGTTTGACGATCTGAAACATTTAAGTGTGACAAACGTACAGAAAAATGAGAAATCAGGAAGGAGGCAAACACTTTTTCACACCACTGTACATTATGCTCCTCCGAACTGGCTGAGCCTGTGTTGATGACCCTCTTCCTCATCAGGTGTGCCTGTGTGCAATTTTGCGGTGCTCTTGGTGGATGGGTGGTCATTATTGAAATGAAGCAAATGTGTCTGTGTTCATAATTTTGTGTGTTGTTAGTAGATCACGAGCAAAAATTGGCCACTCCCTTAGGCACTGTCTAATTGTGCACTCACTAATTTGTGCTGCCTTAGTAAATCTGCCCCAAACTGTCTTCAAATCTTGAAGGTTTTGTAGGTGTCGTCTGTGAATTCAGATCTTCAATTCATTCCATAGATTTCAAGTTGGATTCAGGTCAGGTGACTGACTGGGCCATTCTAGGAGGTTTATTTTCCTTCTCTGAAACCAGTTGAGAATTTCCTTGGCTGTGTGTTTGGGGTCATTGTCTTGCTGAAATGTCCACCCTCAATTCATCTTCAGCATCTTGGCAGATGGCAACAGGTTCTTATCAAGGATGTCTCTGTGGCGGTTTGGGAAAACCCCCACAAACAGACTAAGGACAGACAACTCGCTACTCCTGGTTTTTTCCGCTACACTACTGTGATAATGTCACCTTTCATGTATTGTGTTCATGCGTCCTGTCCTTACTGTGACCTAGAGACTCAGATCAATATGTAGATGTGCCTGTTAACCCCTTTGTTCTGCACCTAGAGCACAGTCTAGCAAATCTGCCTATTGTGATGTATGCCTCTCAAATGCAAATGCCATACTCCCTGCTGTGAATGCCTTTCATGCATTGTTTGTAACTGGTATTTAAGCTGACTGAAATCCATGCTCCCTCTCTCACTCTGATCCTGCAACTGGAGACACACACACGTGCCTCCCCTCTCCTTCTCTGAGAGCCGAGGGCTCGCTCCCGGCGCACACGCACAGCGCCGGGAGAGGAGCTCGTGACGGCGGTATGATTAATAAAAGCCTACTTAAAACCTCCAACAACGCCGCCTTATTTCATGCCGCCGCATCTCTGTACATTTGTCCATTCATATTTCCTTCAATTATACGAAGTCTGCCTGTACCATTTGCTGAAAAACACTCCCACACCATGATGCTCCCACCTCCAAACTTCACTGTTGGTATGGTGTTTTTGGGCTGATGTGCAGTGCCATTTCTCCTTCAAACATGCTGTGTGTTGTGACATTCAAAAAGTTCAATTTTGGTCTCATCTGAGCAGACTATATTCTCCCTTTATTTTACTGGCTTGCCCAAATGTTGTGCAGCAAACTTTAAACGAGTTAAACATGTTTAAACACGCTTAAACAATGAGTTTAAACATGCTTTTTCATCAGCAATGGAGTCTTGAGAGGTGAGCGGGCATAGAGCCCATGTTGGTTGAGTACATTACTTATTGTTTTCTTTGAAACAGCAGTACCTGCCAACTCCAGGTCTTTCTGGAGCTCTCCACGAGTGGTGTTTGGCTCTTGCATAATTTTTGTGATAATTCTTTTGACTCCTTTGTCAAAAATTTTGTGAGGAGCTCTTGGTTGTTGCTGGTTTATGGTAAAATGATGTTCTTTCCACTTCCGAATGATGGCTCCAACAGTGCTCACTGGAACATTCAGCAGTTTAAAAATGTGCCTGTAACCAGTGTCATCATGTTTTGCAACAGTAAGGTTGCGAAGGTCTAGAGAGAGCTCTTTGCTTCTTCCAATAATGAGTTCTTTGTGGTGTGACAGTCTGGTATTCACAGACCTTTTTAAAGGCTTAACTAGTTGAAGTTAATTTGCACTGATGGGGAATGTGATGGCTACCTAAATTCTGATGGATTTCAGCTAGTTTCTTGGCTTTTTATGCCTTTTTAAACCTCTTTTTCTTCATGTGTTCAATACTTACAGTGGGGAAAAAAAGTATTTAGTCAGCCACCAATTGTGCAAGTTCTCCCAATTAAAAGATGAGAGAGGTCTCCAATTTTCATCATAGGTATACCTCAACTATGAGAGACAAAATGAGAAAAAAAAAATCCAGAAAATCACATTGAAGGATTTTTAATGAATTAATTGGTAAATTCCTCGGTAAAATAAGTATTTGGTCACCTACAAACAAGCAAGATTTCTGGCTCTCACAGACGTGTAACTTCTTCTTTAAGAGGCTCCTCTGTCCTCCACTCGTTACCTGTATTAATGGCACCTGTTTGAACTCATTATCAGTATAAAAGACACCTGTCCACAACCTCAAACAGTCAGACTCCAAACTCCACTATGGCCAAGACCAAAGAGCTGTCAAAGGACACCAGAAACAAAATTGTAGACCTGCACCAGTCTGGGAAGACTGAATCTGCAATAGGTAAGCAGCTTGGTGTGAAGAAATCAACTGTGGGAGCAATTATTAGAAAATGGTAGACATACAAGACCACTGATAATCTCCCTCGATCTGGGGCTCCACGCAAGATCTCACCCTGTGAGGTCAAAATTATCACGAGAACGGTGAACAAAAATCCCAGAACCACATGGGGGGACCTAGTGAATGACCTGCAGAGAGCTGGGACCAAAGTAACAAAGGCTACATCAGAAACACACTACGCCGCCAGAGACTCAAATCCTGCAGTGCCAGACGTGTCCCCCTGCTTAAGCCAGTACATGTCCAGGCCCATCTGAAGTTTGCTAGAGAGCATTTGGATGATCCAGAAGAGGACTGGGAGAATGTCATATGGTCAGATGAAACCAAAATAGAACTTTTTGGTAAAAACTCAACTTGTCGTGTTTGGAGGAGAAAGAACACCATACCTACTGTGAAGCATGGGGGTGGAAACATCATACTTTAGGGCTGTTTTTCTGCAAAGGGACCAGGACGACTGATCCGTGTAAAGGAAAGAATGAATGGGGCCATGTATCGTGAGATTTTGGGTGAAAACCTCCTTCCACCAGCAAGGGCATTGAAGATGAAACGTGGCTGGGTCTTTCAGCATGACAATGATCCCAAACACACCGCCCGGGCAACGAAGGAGTGGCTTCGTAAGAAGCATTTCAAGGTCCTGGAGTGGCCTAGCTTGTCTCCAGATATCGACCCCATAGAAAATCTTTGGAGGGAGTTGAAAGTCCGTGTTGCCCAGGGACAGCCCCAAAACATCACTGCTCTAGAGGAGATCTGCATGGAGGAATGGGCCAAAATACCAGCAACAGTGTGTGAAAACCTTGTGAAAACTTACAGAAAACGTTTGACCTCTGTCATTGCCAACAAAGGGTATATAACAAAGTATTGAGATGAACTTTTGTTATTGACCAAATACTTATTTTACCGAGGAATTTACCAATTAATTCATTAAAAATTCTTCAATGTGATTTTCTGGATTTTTTTTTCTTTTTTTGTCTCTCATAGTTGTGAGGCGGCAGTGGCTCAGGAGGTAGAGCAGGTCGTCTAATAACCCGATGGTTGGCAGTTCAAATCCCGCTCTCCCCAGATATCCTGCCGTTGTGTCCCTGGGCAAGACACTTCACCCGCATTGCCTCCAGTGCCCATAACACTGGGTATGAATGTGTATAAATGTATAAAATGTTCGGTGGTGGCCGGAAAGGCCATTGGTGCAGATTGGCTGCCACGTTTCCGTCAGTCTGCCCCAGGGCAGCTGTGGCTGCAGAAGTAGCTTGCCACTACCATTGTCTGTCTGGAGTGAATGAATAATGTACCTATTTGTAAAGCGTCTTTGAGTATATATGATAAAGCGCGACTGCACGGTGGCGCAGTGGTTTAGCACTGTGGCAGCACAGTTTTACCCTCGGCCGGGGGACCGTGGGGATCATGAGATCGTGGGTTCGATCCCAGCCCCCGACCAACAGTGAGCTGTGTGGAGTTTGCATGTTCTCCCCGTGTTGCGCGGGTTTACTCCGGGATTTCTCCGGTTTCCTCCCGCATACCAAAAACATGTAGGTTTAGGGCGCTCGCGCACGCAGCGACCGGCAGCCGGTGGCTTGTCACCAGACTGCAAACCAAGTCTACCTACGGATACAAATAAGTAACAAAAAAAAAAAAAACAAAAAAAAAAAAAGCGCTATATAAAACCGATGCAGCATTATTATTATTATTATTATAGTTGAGGTATACCTATGATGAAAATTGGAGACCTCTCTCATCTTTTAAGTGGGAGAACTTGCACAATTGGTGGCTGACTAAATACTTTTTTACCCCACTGTATTTCCTGTGTCATTCCATTTTATTAAATATAACTTGTGAACTCTGTTATGATTCCCTGTGCACTTTTACGCAAAGAAAGAATTAAAACCCACATGCAGGAAAGTGTTGTGTGTAATTTATTGAACATAAAGAGTATAACAACAATTCCAATGAGCAAACAACGCATAGGAGAAATAACACTACACTCAGCGTTTCATTGGAAGTATGAGAAATGTTGAATGAGACCCAGGGCGCTTGCAGACATAACTGCAAAGCGAGAGAGGAAAATAGGGGAAAAACCCAAGCGTTGTCAGACGGGACTGGAACGGTGGGAAACACCGTTTCCAACAAATTGTTGGTACCCCTCTGTTAATGAAAGAAAAACCCACAGTGGTCACAGAAATAACTTGAATCTGACAAAAGTGGTAATAAATAAAAATTTTATGAAAATTAACCAATGAAAATCAGACAATGCTTTTGAATTGTGGTTCAACAGAATTACTTTAAAAAACAAACTCATGAAACAGGCCTGGACAAAAATGATGGTACCCCTAGAAAAGATTGAAAATGATGTGACCATAGGGACATGTTCAACCAAGATGTGTCCTCTAATTAACATCACAAGTGTCTACAAACTTGTACTCAGTAAGTTGGCCTATTTAAAGGGTGACAAGTAGTCACTGTGCTGTTTGGTGACATGGTTAGTACTACACTAAACATGGACCAGAGGAAGCAAAGGAGAGAATTGTCTCAGGAGATTAGAAAGAAAATTATAGACAAGCATGTTAAGGGTAAAGGCTATAAGACCATCTCCAAGCAGCTTGATGTTCCTGTGACTACAGTTGCACATATTATTCAGAAATTTAAGATCCACGGGACTGTAGCCAGTCTCCCTGGACGTGGCCGCAGGAGGAAACTTGATGAAGAATGGTAACAAAAGAGCCCAGAACAACCTCTAAACACATTCATGGTGAACTCCAAGGTCAAGGTACATCAGTGTCAGATCATACCATCCGTCGTTGTTTGAGCCAAAGTGGACTTCATGGGAGACGACCAAGGAGGACACCACTGTTGAAAGCAAATCATAAACTCGAAAAGCACTCGGAGAGCGCAGACCTCCGCCAAGCGCCACAGTTCCCCCCATACAGTGTTTGTGTGTACGTTTTCAGATTCCTTGACCATGAAAACATATGACTAGCAATTGGATTCACAATGATAGGATTAGTGGTTCAGTAGTTTTTGACGAAAATGGCATTTTCCGTAATGGCGGTTTAGCGCCACAGTTCCTCCATACAGTGTTTGTGTGTACACTTTCAGATTCCTTGACCATGAAAACATAAGACAAGCAATTGGATTGACAATGATAGGATTAGTGGTTTAGTAGTTATTCACGAAAATGGCATTTTGCGTAATGGCGGTTTTCTTGTGGATGGTGATCCGGATCACCACCAAAACCTAATCATCTGTAGGATACCCCATTTCTGACAATCTTTGAAAATTTCATGAAAATCCATCCATAACTTTTTGAGTTATCTTGCTAACAGACAGACAGACAAACCAACGCCGATGAAAACATAACCTCCTTGCCGGAGGTAAAAAGCCAGACTGGAATTTGCCAAACTGCATGTTGACAAGCCACAAAGCTTCTGGGAGAATGTTCTATGGACAGACGAGACAAAACTGGAACTTTTTGGCAAGGCACATCAGCTCTATGTTCACAGACGCAAAAATGAAGCATACCAAGAAAAGAACACTGTCCCTACTGTGAAACATGGAGGAAGTTCTGTTATGTTCTGGGGCTGCTTTGCTGCATCTGGCACAGGGTGTCTTGAATCTGTGCAGGGTACAATGAAATATCAAGACTATCAAGGTATTCTAGAGAGAAATATGCTGCCCAGTGTCAGACAGCTTGGTTTCAGTCGCAGGTCATGGGTCTTGCAACAGGATAATGACCCAAAACACAGAGCTAAAAACACCCAAGAATGGCTAAGAGTGAAACATTGGACTATTCTAAAGTGGCCTTCTATGAGCCCTGATCTAAATCCTATTGAACCTCTGTGTAAGGAGCTGAAACATGCCGTCTGGAGAAGGCACCCTTCAAACCTGAGACAACTGGAGCAGTTTGCTCATGAGGAGTGGGCCAAAATACCTGCTGAGAGGTGCAGAAGTCATTGACAGTTACAGAAATCGTTTGATTGCAGTGATTGCCTCAAAAGGTTGTGCAACAAAATATTAAGTTAAGGGTACTGTGGTCTATATTAATCATATATCCCATAACCTACATATGTATAAGCATGTGAGAATGTTTGGTGATTACATATGTACAGCGACTTCACACCTCAGAACAGGAGCTTAGACGTGACCAAGCTCGCCATAGCTCGAGACGAGTTTACCACCCTTGAAAAACTAGGCATTATCAGACGCTCAAAAAGCCCCTGGGCATCGCCACTACACATGGTCCCGAAATCCGACGGTTCTTGGAGACCGTGCGGCGATTACCGCAGATTAAACAATGCGACAGCGCATGACCGCTACCCAATTCCTCACATCCAAGATTTTTCACTACATCTGGCGGGTGCGTGCATTTTTTCTAAAATAGACCTGGTCCGTGGCTATCACCAAGTCCCCGTTCGAGCAGAAGACATTCCTAAAACAGCTGTAATAACCCCCATCAGTCTTTTTGAATTTTTGCGGCTGCCTTTTGGCCTCAAAGGCGCTGCTCAAACCTTTCAGCGGATGATGGACGCGGTATTACGCGACCTCCCTTTCGTGTTCGTCTACCTCGACGATATGCTGGTAGCCAGCTCGTCGGAGGAAGAACACGAACAGCATCTCACTTTGGTTTTTCAGAGACTAGAAGAGCACGGGTTAATAATCAATCCAGCCAAATGCAAATTCGGCGTGTCACAAATTGATTTTTTGGGACACAGAGTTTCACCAAAGGGGGCAGTTCCGCTGCCAGACAAAGTTCGCGCAGTAAAAAATTTTCCACTGCCACAAACGGTCAAATCGCTGCAAGAATTTTTGGGAATGGTTAATTTTTACAACCGTTTCCTCCCCCGCGCAGCTCAGCTCATGCAGCCCCTATATGACGCGCTCAGAAAACAAAAACCTTCCAACGCGGTCGAATGGACCCCGGAGCGCGAACGCGCCTTCGCGGAAGTAAAAAGTGCCCTAGCTAACGCAACATTGTTGGTTCACCCTGATCCCTCGGCCCGCATTGCGCTAACCACAGACGCTTCAGACCTGGCCATAGGGGCGGTTGTAGAACAACACGTTGGCGGAACCTGGCAACCTTTGGCATTTTTCAGCAAATCGTTAAACCAAACTGAGCGTAAATACAGCACTTTTGACAGGGAGCTGCTAGCGCTTCATTTATCCATCCGCCACTTCCAGTTCTGGTTGGAGGGGCGGCGTTTCACGGCTTTTGTAGACCACAAACTGCTCACCTTTGCGATGGCTAAAATTTCCGAACCGTGGTCAGGCAGGCAACAAAGACAGCTAGCTGCGATTTCAGAGTTCACCACAGACATTCGTCATGTGGCAGGCAAACTTAACGTGGTAGCAGACTGCCTCTCTCGTGCTGTGACATCGCCAGAGCGCGAGGAGACAGATTATACTACCTCAGCCGCAGAACTCTTCGCCAACGCGGACACATACGCGGCCCCAATCCACATAGGGATAGATTACGCAGCCATGGCGGAGGAGCAAAGTAGTGACGCAGACGTGCGCGCACTCCTGTCTGGACCAACAGGGTTAAGGCTGGAGGAAAGGGGTTTACGCGATGGTGTGCCCCCCCTAATATGCGACATCTCAACTGGCCGACCTCGCCTGGTAGTCCCAGCTGCATGGCGCCGCCGTATTTTCGACTCAGTTCACTCCCTCGCGCACCCGGGTGTGCGCGCTTCGGTTAAAATGGTTGCCGAAAAGTTTGTGCGGCCCGGCCTGCACAAAAACGTAAAAGAATGGGCAAAGACTTGCATGTCTTGTCAGCGCGCCAAAATACACAAACACACAAAAGCCCCTCTAGAGCCTTTTCGAATCCCAGCTAGAAGGTTCGACCACGTTCATGTCGACCTCGTGGGACCACTACCTTCCTCCCAAGGTTTCACTCACCTGTTAACAATGATAGACCGTACTACGCGCTGGCCTGAGGCGGTCCCTCTGGCGTCAACCACAGCGGAGGAAGTCGCTCGCGTTTTTTTAACAAACTGGGTGGCACGTTTCGGCGTCCCATCGGACATCACGTCCGATAGAGGGCCTCAATTTGTCTCGGAGCTTTGGTCAGCCATGGCCAGCAGCTTAGGAGCGACAATTCACCGCACCACCGCTTATCACCCTCAGGCTAATGGGTTATGCGAGCGTTTTCACAGATCTTTAAAGGCCGCCCTCAGAGCCTCACTAACAGACACAAATTGGGTAAATAAACTTCCCTGGGTTTTATTGGGGTTGCGTGCTGCGCCTAAAGAGGATCTAGACGCCTTCCCAGCAGAATTAGTTTTTGCACAACCTCTCAGGCTCCCAGGTGAATTTTTACCAGAGAACCCAGAGCCAGGGCATCTTCCAGCTCCGAGGCTTTTAGGCAGCAACGGACCGGACACTCTCCCCGGACCGGCACATCACTCTTTTCCACGGGTTTTTGTTCCCCAAGCTTTGAAAAACGCTGAATTCGTTTTTGTTAGGCATGAAGCTTTAAAACCAACCCTCTGTCCACCATACGACGGACCTTTCAGAGTGCTGGAACCTGGTGATAAGCATTTTGTGCTTGATTTAGGGGACAGAAAAGAAACAGTCAGCATTGACAGACTTAAACCTGCCTTCTTGTTGAGAGACGAACCTGCACGGTTGGCGAGAGCACCTCGGCGGGGTAGACCCCCCAAGAGAAAAGACTCAGCCCCCCTGCAGGGAACAAATAATCACTCTCCTCCCCAAGCTGCAGATTCCTTACAGGAAGGTCCCATCAGGACGCCCAAGCGGACCCACAGCAGATTCGGGAGAAGATTAAAACCCAGACGGCACAAGGACTGATGCAAACTACTCAAAAGTTGTTCACTAATTGTACTGTGACAGTTTAAGACTGACTTGTGATATTACTACACTGTTATGATTACCACTGAATTCTCTACAGGAGCATAGCTGCTGGAAAGTTTCTTCCTTGTCAAGAGGTGTAGCAGTTAGTATGTCATAATAATTATCTTAAACTGTGAATTTTTCTATTGTCCTTTTCTTAGTCGTTTTGGGGGGGCTGTGGTCTATATTAATCATATATCCCATAACCTACATATGTATAAGCATGTGAGAATGTTTGGTGATTACATATGTACAGCGACTTCACACCTCAGAACAGGACAAAGAGGTCTCAACCGCCAGTGGGGATCAAAGAGCATCCGAGGCACTGCGGTGGAGACCAGATCGATCGCCCTGACCTCCCAAGGCCAGGTGGAGGGATACGGAGACAAAGGAGGGGGATTAAGATAATGTGGGATGTCAGCTTTGATATGCATGTCTTTTGTTATGTGTAGGTATAAGTATGTAGAGCTGAATATGTTCTGCCTCTTTCTACTTCTGCTTCTGCACTGAGATGAGACTTGTTAGAGGAGCGAAGCTGATAATAAACTTTGGTTTATAAGTCGTATCGCCTCATTATTCCAAGCTCTTCTACAGGTACCATCATTTTTGTCCAGGCCTGTTTCATGAGTTTGTTTTTTAAAGTAATTCTGTTGAACCACAATTCAAAAGCATTGTCTGATTTTCATTGGTTAATTTTCATAGAATTTTTATTTATTACCATTTTTGTCAGATTCAAGTTATTTCTGTGACCATTGTGGGTTTTTCTTTCATTAACAGAGGGGTACCAACAATTTTGTCCACGGCTGTACAAAGAACTCAACAGAGCAGTCTGTGCTCTGGAGTGAGGAGACAATCCAATGAACCGGTGAGTTGCAAGTGAGCTAACAGAGTATAAATAATACAAAGCATAATCAACTAAGGGAACACAGGTGTGGAAGTGTGAATGAATGTGTGTGTGCATGTGAGAATGTGTGCGTGTATCAATGAACTGAGTGAACACAGGTGCCCGTGAGTGTGTATGGATGTGTGTGTATGTGAAGGGGAGTGCGTGGGCTGAGCTGAGTGGAGAAACAGGCAATAATAAGATACACCTGCCAAACACTGACAGGAGAGGGAGGCCTAGCTGTCAGCTGATGGGAGGCCGGGCAGCCCTGGCAGGCTCCCAGACAGCTGCCTGACACTAAATACAGAAACACAGACAAGGCTCCAAAATAATGACAGGAAGATAAATACAGCCACAACACCAAGACACTGGGTTTGGAAAAAGTCCAAACCCAGTTCATGACAAACACAGTTGCCATTATTTCTTTGTATGTATGGATTACTTGGGTTGTTACTGATATCTGGTGGAAATCTGGTGAAAATCTCATATTTCCATCAGAAATATGTTTAATGAGAAAAATGTTGATGTGTTTGAACACCCACCCACTTGTGTAACACCTCTTTGTAGCACTTTAGGTGTGTAATACTACTTTAGGTGTACAATCTTGTACCCTTGTGGTAGTATTGGGTTATAGCAGTGTAGTTACCTTTAACTCCTGGGTGGAAGGGACAATTGGGCCAGATCAAACAGACCCCAGGTTCGTAGGAGCCCGGAGGACACAACAATAGAAAACTCACACACACGGTGTATGGAACTTGCAACTATATATATTTCAAAGTTATGTACACTTAAACACAGGTAGAGCTCCAGACCTGGATTTCACGGTTTCTTGGTCCAGGAATCAGGAAACCAAAAAAAAAAAAAAAAAACCTGACCTATAAAATAGGTCAGAACAAGAATTAAGCTATAATCTATGGGTGAGGTCGGGGCTACGTCACTTCCGGTTAGTAACACATCGCCGCCATCTTAACTAGGTGAAAACAAACCTGTTACCAAGCCTTGTCTAGTGCAGTGTTTTGACTTTTTGTCATGGCCTGTGACTACATAGAAAAGCTTGATGAGTCAGCCAGGCTACGTTATCAGGAGAAACTGACAGCAAGTGGACTGACAGATTGCCCATACAAGCTACCAGCCGGAAAATGGGTTAATGACCCGACCAGGTGGCCAGCTGTGCAGTGGCCGGACGTGTACAGCTACTTGATCGACACCCCTGGTAAGCATATTTGCTTCGACCCATATTAACATGATTAACCCTCTTACATGTTTTGAATGTTTTTAAGGAAAGGCCCCTATGGGTAACATGACCAATCCATTAAATATCAGGGCAGCACAGGAGTAATTCTTAAAAGAAATAATTAAATGATCCAGGGATCTTGAAAATCATGAAAATATGGTATATTCTCAAGACCCTGAGTTTCAAGTATTCAACTATTGTTGTCAAATGCAAAGTTGGCCCAACAGGTCTTGTTAAGTAATTGAACAATTAAGGCCACGTGGTTGCCTTTGTCACCTCTTTCATTAATGGCCTGCCCCTTTGTTGCACTGTTTACTACAGTCTACAGTTAAATTAGTCAGGCTGACTGCACATAGAGAGGTCTGTATTGTTGGGTGAAAACGGAATCAGTCATGCATTTCCACAGACGAAATGTCCGTCTCTGTTTACAATACGATACGGTCGAGTGCAAGCATGATGTTTGTGTCTGTGAACATTCCGTCTTTTGGCGAACTGATACGTAAGAATGTTTACAGTTTTATGAGAAGGTTGCTGGCATGTAACAATCATCTTATATCAGCAATTGTCAACTCGTCACTCACACTTCACTCCAGCATTTGGAAGTGGTGGCGCTCCATATTATACTGAGCCCATTACTGTATGTTATTGTTGTTACAAGATCGCCGAGTGTCTGCTGATATGTATATACTTTTATTTTATGTTTATCTTTTTTCTACTTGTTTTGATTTTGCTCTTGCTATGAACCCTGAGTTTGAAATAAACGTTTGAATTTTGAATTTGAATTTACAATACAGAGAGGCTTGTGTCGGCGGCTAGCATTTTCAAAACGTGACCCATCAAGTGGCAACTAATTAAACTAACACAATATCACTCAATTACCTGATATAGGACGTGATGAGCTGAATATAATGCACTACGACGGGCTGGACAAGCTTGACTGGGTCACGGCAGCTGCCTGGGACTAGGCCGCCACTGAATTGTTTTCACCTAGTACGGCGTTGCCATGTGGGTTGCTAACCGGAAGTAGGCCAAATGCCCGGATGCCCGACTGCGCCCATAGCTTGTTACATCAATGTCAAATAGTTATAGATAGTACAACAATAGTTCAAATTCCTTAAATCACCAAATGTGCATAAAATAAACACATTCTACTATCTCCATTTATCAATATGGTACCATAACAATGAGTAAAGTGCATTTGGAACACTTGACATTACAGTAATAATTGTGCAGTGTGCTGCACCAAGTTAGCATATCAGCTAGCACAACAATTTATCACAAATTTGCACTTTAAAACATATATAAACCACAGGTTCAACATTCACCATTAAGTAGCAATCAGTGGCAGGGGAATTGGGACCTTTGCTAACCATTACAGCTTTGAAAAATGCCTTTTTCTGATGAAAAAACTAGCCGAAATTAGCATCAGCGGTTAGCATTTCAAGCTAGCGATTAGCATTTCCCATACACACTAAATGGTACTTACCAAGCTAAGTGACACGTGCGTCATGGGGTTCCCGCGCTCAACGTGCGTTTACAGCCTTTGGATCCAAATCTTAAAATTTAACAAACGGGGCATTAGAATTTGATAATACAGCAATGTCTCATTGCAGGTGTTTGTTCAGGCTTACCAATCTCAAGTTTTATCCGAGACAAAGACTGCTATTAGCACGTTAGCATCACCATATCAAGGACCGTCTCTCTCTCTTGGTCGATGTCTTTCGACGTCTGGCGTGACTGAGCCAAAAAATGCAAGTCATACCCAGACCTGGAGAGAGAGAGCGCTTAACCCATTGGCTGGCGCTGCCAAACAACAGCGCAGCCATTGGTTGCTCAAAATACCAAATAAAAACGTTTGGAACTTGATCAAAACTCCCCAGAAAATGTTCCCTACTGTTTTATGAATATATATTTATTTAAATATTCATCTTTAAATTATTTACTCCCATTGTGAAATGGGTGTTTTTCTTTTTAAAAGCGGTATCAATATTCATATTTTTATTTGGGTTTTTAACACTGGGTTACATGTTCAATACTTATTTTCCACAATGTATGTCTTGTAAGTCATAAAAAATATGTTACAACCATGTTGACAAGAAAAAAACAAACTTGATTTTCACCAGAGTGTCACTTTAAGCATATTTCAGGCTGATCCAAATCCTCTAGCATGTGTGGGTAGGGCTTTTTAACCACTCACATTTACACAGCAACAAATACCAACTTCACAATTTTATGTGGTGCCTAAAGTAATTTGGGTGGTTTATTCTGATAAGTGATGCTCTGTTTAAAGAGCTGAAAGAGCACACCAAGAGCTGAGGTGAGGGCGTGTGCTGATTTACTGCAAAAGGTCAATCAGGCGTTACTAAAAGCTCATAAAGCTCTGGCACGGCTCTAAATTTTGATAAGCAGCTACTTTACCTGTAGCACCTGCAGTTGTAAAGGCACCTCCTGATTAAACCAGCCTTGTTTATAATGTATCCATGGAGCTGTTCAGCTGGCTTTCACTTGGACTTTAGGCTTTGAAGCTATTCACAAAATATGCACTTTTTGTTTTAGCAGAGCTAATGTCATACAGCCTTTAGCTTAACTGTTCGTCTAGGCTATTTATGACATTTTTATAATTACTTGTATAATGCATAACCAATAAATGTGATGTCAGAAAGAAAAAAAATCTATCAGATGTGGGAAGCCCAACTGGATTTTCAGTGTTTAAAATGGCCAGTAGATGAGCCCTGATCCACATGCAATTTTGTCCTTTTACATGTTTATGAAATCTTGAATTATATCAGTATAGATAAATTCTCCTCACATCACACAAGTCACTGTTGCTCAGATATAACTCATTTAGATTATATTTCTGAGCAGTTTACCAGTTTAATAACAATAATAAATATAGTTGAAAAATACTTTAAAGGCTGACTTCGGATGAGTGACTCACCTCAAGCAAGCTGCAAACCAAACTGTGACAAAGGGGAAAGTATTGAAGCCCAGCTGGTAGCATCTAACCAGGGGACTGAATAGAGTTCACCTTTCCCTTTATCCATTATGAAGAGTTACATACAGGTATATATTTTTGTCTTTCCGTTAACAACTAGCAAAACAAGAGCAAATGTAAACAATATGGGCCCTATTTTGACGTTCATCAGCAGACTTTTCCACCAGGTTTTCCACCGTATGCCAATGTTTTTTAGTTTCTGTCAGCAGATTGTTTTTTATGCTTTGTGTCACACCATCTAATTACCAGTAGACAGTGCCTTGCGCTGAGAGGTGTAGGCTCATTTCAAAGAGGTGTGGATACGTGCAGTCTCAGGTGCATCACTATTATGATGCATGTTATGCCATTGCGCTTTTGAGCAGGAAACAGGTGGTCTGTCGTCAGAAATGCTGTTTTTTTTTTTAAGGACAGTGCAAATTGATGAATATTGATATCAGTCAATGTAAACTTGCCCAAATGTAGCCAGTGGCTAATTTCCATCTGTTGTCCATGGGTTACGGACAACGGATGAAGTGCATCGTTTAATGATATTTCAGTGGCATGTTTTGAAATCATGCAGCTCCAAAGGTCACAAGGAAATGCCTCACACTGGGTTTTTCTGTTATATTAATGGAGCTGTAACAGTCATAATATAATCACCCGTCATTTTATAAATAATATGATCACACACTAAATAGTTTTTTATTCCATCCACACTTGCATTTTAATTGTGGACTTACTGTTGGAGTCTATAGATTAGGCATTAATGTATGAATTTTTTAAAGGAAAGAATGAATGAACAGGGAATGTGTGTATGTTCTGGTTGTGGGTGGGCTGCACACAGGGGGAGAGGGGGATAGGCTACTGTCAGTCTTAAGATTACAGACCTCTTCTGTGAAAATGTTTTGTTCACTAGTCCGTTTAGTCCACTAATCTATCGTGTGTTGAGTCATCATATCGCACCATCATATCTCGTGTCCGTTTGTGCTTGCACATCCCAATTAATGAAAAAAACTCAGCCAGTGTTTTCTGTTAAATGAGGACAGTTAAATACAAACTATTTGAAGACACAACAGGGTTTTTCACTACACAGAGGAAAAAAAAAGTTGTGTTATGACTCAGTTCTCTGCCGGACTGCAGCTGGACCAGTCTCCTACCGGGAAAACAGTTGTCATGACCCAGGAGAAGAGAGGTATGTGCACACAAACCCTGATATTCATTATCTTAGGATGACAGTTTTTTTTTCAGTTTTAACCTCATTCACTGTCATTCTTTTAAAAGAATGATTCAAAATGAAAATACCTCAACAGTTGTTTTCAGTTAAATCTACAATTTTGCATTCACCAGAGCAGATTAATAAAGTTCAGGCTACGAAGAGCAGCTCCTCTTTCTTGGTTTAAAAGAGAAGCTCTGATGAACGATAATACGTTGTTTTTTTTTTAATTGAGATTGAGTTTACGATAATATAACTGAAGGAAACTCTGTCAACCTCATGGACAAAGAGAAAGACTGGCACGATCTCTGAATTGTAGCGGACAGCTCTCATCCATGGGCAAGCAAGGCAGAGTTAAAAAGCTCTTTTGTTTTAAATGCATTTTCACTTTGTGAATGAGCCCGCATTGTCTTCAATGCAAAATGGAATTGCCCCCCATTTAAACCTCTTTTGTGTTAGAATCACATCTTTGATCTTGCGCCCCAGTTAAAGGGAATGAGAACAAAGACAGCAATTGGTTTATTTCACATTATGCCCCAAACACACCTCTGAATAATTAAGAGTGTCAGGATAACCCTTTTTGACTTTGCGTCCAGTGAAAAATTCATTTCTGCGCTGTTGCGATAAGGAAATGAACTTGGAAACACCCATAAACGCATTCTGCGTCACTGACAAGTAACTGACCAACCGCGTCCTTGCAATACGGCCCTGTAATTGCAGCCTGGCATAAATACTCTTTGCTCTCTTATTTTTTCCCCCATTACATCCCTACAGAGAATTTTTTTTTGATACAATTATTGCCAATAATGACTGTGATGGACTGGGGATCTGTCCATTTGCCCAACGAAGTAATGACAATACCCCATCGGCCTTTTAGAGGCTGAGGGGTTAAAATGGATGATCTGAATAAGAACAGCCTGATTTATTTAGGGTTTTTTTTTTGCCTTGATGGGACAGATTAAGCTAAGAGACTGACAGGAAATGGGATGAAGAGCAGGAGAGAGACATGCAAGAAAGCTCATTCTGGTTGGGAATCAAACCAATGTAGCAGACTCAAGCTGGATTGAACACTAAAACTGGAACTTTGCTTCATGCATGAACAAACTGTCTAACCTCTGCCCAGTTTCATCACCCCCAACAGGATCCAGTTGTGATAGAGGACCACATGCAGCACCCCTGCCTCCTCATTTTCTTCTTCTCAGCACAGATCCTTAAGCTGGATTCATGCTGCACCTCTGCTGTCCACATACGTGCAATCGGAAACCTCGTGTGACATCATTGTCTACAGTCCGCTAGTGTCCAGAGTGCTCGACCGCGGATGACTGCGTGCAGCCCAAATTTTGTGACCGTGCTGCCTGCCCATGACCTGAATGTGTTGACAGCGCATGCGCAAGACTGAACATTCCATTCATGAGGTGGCGATATCGAAGCAGCATACAAAGTAGACGAAGAAGACAACGAGGAGGCGGAAGATGAAAATAAACATACCTTTTGTAATTCTGCTGCAGAATATAGTAACAGCAGCTCCTCTTCCTCTCGGTGACGGTTAAACAACGCCATTGTTGTTGATGTGCATTGCTCTCACGTTTCTTCATTGGTGAAAATCATGGCACGTCAATGCATTGGCACTACCTATAGGGCAAGAGTGAAACTACAAATGATGGTAGTGCGCATGCGTCAACCGCTTGGCCTGGGTAGATGAAAATAATGAGCATGTACAGCGCCGCATGCACGCCAGGCTCGTCCAAAGCGCATGTGGACCAAAGCGGACTAGAGGGGAAATGCAGCATGAATAAGGCTTTAACATGGAGAAGAGAGGAGCAGGAAACAGACTCCCCCACTGAGACATTGTTTTACGACCACAGCAGTAAAATTCCTGCAGAACAGGAATTTTTCCTAAAGACTTCCTAAATGTGGTTACAATGTTGCTGCATTATCTGTTGTCATAAATGTTTCATTTACGCATGCTTTTCTTACTTGAATCCTCATAGATTAGAAAATTCAGATAGAGGTATTTTGATAATGTGTGTCTAGTTTCTGATAAGCGTTTGTTTGAGCATTTCACTTCCCATTGGAAGTGAAATGCTCAAAGAAGTTGAATGCTCTTTCAACTTGTCTTTTAGACTGTATTCCTACCAGGTTATTTAAAGAAGTCTTCCCACTTATTGGTAGCTTTATTCTTCATATAATCAATTCTTCATTAACTTTAGGCCATGTACCGTAGGCTTTTAAAACGGCTGTAATTAAACCCTTACTCAAAAAGCCAACGCTAGATCCAGGAGCTTTAGCTAACTATAGACCAATCTCTAATCTCCCTTTCATTTCAAAAATCTTAGAAAGAGTTGTTGCTACGCAATTATTTGACCACCTGCAGGGAAATGGTTTACTTGAAGAGTTTCAATCTGGGTTTAGAATCCATCATAGTACTGAAACAGCCTTAGCGAAGGTCACTAACGACCTCCTCATCGCATCTGATAATGGACCGGTTTCTGTACTTGTCCTTTTAGACCTTAGTGCAGTTTTTGATACTATCGATCATAATATTCTACTTGAAAGATTAGAACACTATGTTGGACTTAATGGAACTTCGTTGCAGTGGTTTAGATCTTATTTATCTGATAGGTTCCAGTTTGTTCATGTCAATAATGAGTTTTCTTTCAACTCAAAGCTTAGTCATGGAGTTCCACAGGGATCTGTGCTAGGTCCTACTCTTTTTAGTTTATATATGCTTCCGTTAGGCAACATTATTAGAAAGCACTTTATACATTTTCATTGTTACGCAGATGATACACAATTATACCTGTCAATGAAGCCAGATGATAGTAATCAATTAGCCAAGTTGGAAGCCTGTCTTAAGGAAATCAAAGCTTGGATGACTTGTAATTTCCTGCTATTAAATTCTGATAAGACTGAAGTCATTCTTGTTGGTCCAAAAAACCTTAGAAATACCTTTCCAAATCAAACTTTCAGTTTGGATGTGGTTACTCTTTCTCTTAATAGCTCTGTGAGGAACCTTGGAATTATTTTTGATCAAGATCTGTCCTTCAATTCACATATTAAATTTGTTTCTAAGACTGCCTTCTACCATTTGCGTAATATTACCAAGATTAGGAGCATCTTGTCTCAGAGTGATGCTGAGAAACTGATCCACGCTTTTGTTAGCTCGAGATTAGATTACTGTAATTCTTTATTATCAGGTTGTCCTAAAACATCTTTAAAAAGTCTTCAGCTGATCCAAAATGCTGCAGCAAGAGTTTTAACAGGTACTAGAAAGAGAGATCATATCTCTCCGGTTCTGGCCTCCCTTCATTGGCTTCCCATAGAGTTTAGAATTAAGTTTAAAATCCTTCTTCTTACTTACAAAGCTCTAAACAATCAGGCTCCTTTTTATTTAAAAGATCTGATACTACTGTATTATCCTAACAGAGCACTACGCTCCCAAAATGCAGGATTACTTGTAATACCTAGAATCTCCAAAAGTACAATGGGAGGCAGAGCCTTCAGTTATCAAGCTCCTCTCCTGTGGAACCAGCTGCCAATCTGGATTCGGGAGTCAGACTCGATCTCTGTTTTTAAGAATAGGGTTAAAACCTACCTTTTTGATATAGCCTACAATTAGGGAGGGATCATGTGTTTCTGAACCCTCCCTTAGTTATGCTGCTTATAGGTTTAGTCAGCCGGGGGACCTCCAATAATGCACTGGGCCTCACTACTTTCTTCACTCTTAATGAAATTTTTTTTTTTTTTTTGCTGGTCATTAACATCTGTTTGTTCTCTCCCATAGATTGAGTCCCCATCGTGCTGTTTGCTCTCTACATGTCTGTTCTTTTCTTCTTCTCTGTCCCCTCACCCCCCAGCCAGTCGCAGCAGATGACTGCCCCTCCCTGAGCCTGGTTCTGCTGGAGGTTTCTTCCTGTTAAAAGGGAGTTTTTCCTCTCCACCGTCGCCAAGTGCTTGCTCACAGGGGATCGCCTGATTGCTGGGGTCTTTCTGCAACTGTGGGGGTCCCCCCTACAGTTGAAAGTGCTATGAGATGACTGTTGTTGTGAAATGGCGCTATATAAATAAAGTTGAATTGAATTGAATTGAATTGGGACGAGTGAGTTTACCAAAAGGGACAGTGAGATAGTCATGTAAAGCCCTGATTGGCCGACCCCTCAGGACCGCCCTGTGGGTATGTGCCAATACTCCTTTATCAGATGTCTAAACCCAGAATTCCCTCTCTTTTGCTGCCTGTTTCATGGAGGGAGAGGTTTTCCCTGAAAGCGTCTACTCCAGCTCTTTTATCTGACTGAAGGTAACACTTGAAGCTTTCTTTTTCCCTAGCATGCCTTAACTACCTAAAATTTGATACTTTTTGGATTTTTCTTTAAAACTTTGACTCCTCTAGCGATTCATGACTAGTGGAAGTAATCTTCAAATTTATCTTTTCTAAAGCCAACCAAGCCATGATTTTCTTCTTTAATCTTAATTGTTCTGTAAGTCAAGTGTGATCACAATTCTGGAGCTTATTCCATTTTTTAAGGTTTCCTTCAGGCTATCCTGCACTGCCAGAGAGGAAAGGGGTACTTCTGGTCAAACTTGACAGGTCCATTATTCTCTGTTGTGACAGGTCTGTTGTTCTCAAGATGAAAGGCATGACCTTTGACCTGACCTGACCTGCCTAATTAATTCATTTTCTATAGGGTAAGCCTGAGAATGGAATGTTAATTATATATGGACAAAAAGCTGCATTGTTTATTGAGATGAAAGGCGAATAACCTTTGACCCATGTATTGAGGGGTTAGCGTGAGAATGGAATGTTGGTTGATTTAAATTTTAACAAAATAAAATGGTGATGGCGCTTTTTCTCATCTCAGGTTGAAGAAGTCAGGCTGAGCAAGAAGGCACTTAACCATACCCAGCCCCCCCCCCACACACACACACACACGCACACACACCAAAAGTCCCCATCCAGGTCTATTGGTCAATGAACCAGTCCCCAGTGCCTGAAATCCTTTGTTCATCAATCGGCCAACAAACTTTGCCCCTCAAGTTGTGCATTGTGGCACTTAAACACACACACACACACACACACACACACACACACACACACACACACACACACACAAACGCACGGATGCATGCACACACACACACACTCACACACAAACCCTCTTTAAGATCCAGGTTATTGTTTCTGTTGCTCAACAGAGCAGTCAACAGAGTGCAAGAGAGGTCAAAGAGTAAGCTACATCGAAGATATCAACCTTCCTAAAGCTCTGAGTTTGACAGACATTGATGTGACTGTGAGGGGATCAAACCTAAACTATTGTTGTTACTCTGAGGTTCGGCAGACATAAGCTATCGCTTGTGTACGAAGAATCAGCAACCCCCTACCCTCTTCACCCTAACCCTCTCACACACACACACGCACGCACACACACACACACACACACACACACACACACACACGGAGAGAGAGAGAACATTGTGTTTGGAGTTACAGAATTCTGAAACAATTAATTTGTAATAACATGTACTTACTTCTCTGCACAAGGGTATTTTTTTTTAATCTTTGTTTTAATAAATTACATGTTTGCACAGTGTTGATACAAACTCTGACTTTGAAACTAGTAGTTATATTCACACAAACCTGCTTCAGCATGATTGCTTCAACCGTTTATTAGTTTGAAAAGTCTATCTATTAACTATCTGTATGCCTGAATTACCAAAAAACCCTACTGATGTCAAAATCTACCTTAAAATCTTGCCTGAATCTGGATGAAAACGTTTACTTTTTTTGAAAAAGGTCAATTTTAATTTGTGGTGACATTCCCCCTCATATATAACCATTTTATATTTTCCGCAGAATACATTCTGTGTTATACAGGCATTTTTTTTTTTAATTACCACCCTATGCAGAGGTGCGGTTTTGATTCAAACAGATGATAATTTGATTTTTTTGTATGTTTTTTTTAATTATTTTGTCTGTATTATGAGACGCATGAACACATGAATTTTTGGTTAGTCACCAAGTTCCGGAGTAGTTTTTAGTTAACATTTTGAAACAACCTTCATTCTCACAAAAAAAAGAAAAAAAGATACAAAACAACAGTCTCACAGTATTTTACTTACAGCCATATACAGTCCAGAATCAGAATCAGAATAAGTTTATTGCCAAGCACATTTACAAGTAAATAACAGGTAAATATACGAGGAATTTGACTTGACACTGAAACATCATAAATGACATTCTCAGTGACGCGGCGAGCCATGGAGGCGCCTGTCAGCAGGAGGGGAACAGAAAAAGGGGAGCAGGAGGGGAACAGGAGGGGAACAGAAAAAGGCAAAAGTCCAAACCTCAAGTGTACAGAAAAAAAATGCTTCTGCATGAACCTTAAGTAGTTTGTTTTAAAAAAGAAAACAACAAGATGCGGCAAATTAAGCTTTTAGATCGGACATCGTGTTTATAGTTTGTTTTTTCCTACAGAAATAAATATTGCATAACCAACTTTGTCTCTACCTTTAAATACCTGGGCTCAACAATTCCTCAGACTGGTGACCTAAGGCCTGAGGTTGTCTATAAAGTGGTAAAAGATCCTTCTGCTTGAAGAACTGTGTTGCCGACACATTTTGGCTCTGAGAAAAACATAAACTGAATTCTGAAAATATCCGTTTAACTAGTATAAGCTTTAAACAACTAAAAATGAACACTAACAGATCAACATTTTGGCTCTTCCAAAAAGTACTTCTGTCTGTGTATTTCATTCATTCATTCATTCATTCATCTTCTTCCACTTGATCCTTTTCGGGTCGCGGGGGTGGGGGGCGGGTGGGGGTGGGGGGGCTGGATCCTATCCCAGCATCTTTTGGGCGAGAGGCAGGGTACACCCTGGACAGATCGTCAATCCATCGCAGGGCCAACACAGAGAGACAGACAACCTTTCACTCTCACAGTCATACCTAAGGACAATTTAGAATCCCCAGTTTTTGATGCTAATTAACCTAACTTGCATGTTTTTGGCATGTGGGAGGAAACCGGAGAAATCCCAGAGTAAACCCACGCAGACACGGGGAGAACATGCAAACTCCACACAGATCACTGTTGGTTGGGGGCTGGGATCGAACCCAGGTTCCCCCGGCCAAGGGTGAGTTGCTGTGCTGCCGCAGTGCTAACCACTCCGCCACCTCGCTGCCCCTCTGTAAATACACCGTCTGTGTATTTATCAACTTAAAATACACTGATTCTATGTGCACTGTTTAATAATAAAGTTATGTACCCCGCATGAAAATACAAAAGAGATCCTACTACACTCGTTATATTAAAGGCGGTGTTCCTACCCCCACAGAGAAATTATTGTTTTCAAATCTCACACCACTAACAACCCCTTCTCTCCCTCCCCTCAGCAGCATCATAACTGTCTCCTGGGGTCAGAAGGCTGCTTACATTTTTCAGCATTGGTCGGTCATTCAAACAGCATCATGTTGTTTAAAAGTTGTTGGGTTTTTTTTTTTTATATAACAGACATTTTTTAACATTCCATTCAGTTTTTTTTTTTCCAATGATCCAAGCAATATTTTTCAGTCTACAGTTGGTGAATGTAAAAGTGACTGTGTGGGGATCACAAAATGATGAGACTGGATTATTTCTCAGTATTGGTTTATTGCATTTCACGTCCCCAGCTCTCTCTCTCAGTCAGGAAAAAAGAGGGAGAGCTGCGGTAAACCCCCACACATTTATACCAGCACATCAAAGACAGAATCACACACTCAAGTCAAATCCTTCTATTTACAATTAATCACTTCAGAGTCCTCTTTGCTCTTCCGTCTGACCCCAGGGGGTCAGACAACCCTTTCCGGATCTCGCCCCGATCCTCTGTCTTCCTTCCAAGTCCGCAGGTGGTCCAGACCCATTGTCCATCTGAGGCGTGATGTCAATACACACTGCAAGCTTAAAGTCTTTCTGTGTTTGAGCCTATGCAGTCAAATATGTGAGCTACATAAGGTTACAATTATGGGCGCTACATCACCCCCCCACCTCCCAAACGCCAAAGAATGGACACACAATAACAGTATCCTAATGGCAATACAGCATATGTCACCCCCCACCTGCAGAATCTACAGCACAACCTACATAGTTTGATCAAAACACACATCACTCTGCACGTAGTCTAGGCTTCATCCTCCTCCCGAACCTGCTGTACGCAGGTTTCACAGTCTGTGTTGTGCCGTCCTGCGGCGAATCTGTGGAATGAGGGGGAGAAAGGTTATTTGTCCCCTGCGGGGGCTCCAGGGACCATTCCCTGGGGGGTCTGCCGCGTCGAGGCGCCCTCGCCGGTCGTACAGATTCGTCATGCAACACAAAGGCAGGCTTTAATCTATCAATACTGATTGTTTCTTTCCTGCCCCCCAAATCTAGCACAAAATATTTATCCTCGGTTTCCAGCACTCGAAATGGACCGTCATATGGTGGGCGGAGACTGTGTCGCTGAGCGTCGTGCCTGACAAAAACAAATTCAGCGTTTTGTAAAGCTTTGGGAACAAAAACACGCGGAAAAGTGTGATGAGCGGGGCCTGGGAGCATTTCTGCTCCCGTGCCAATCAGAGGTCCCCGCGCGGGGGGGCGCCCTGGTGCCGCATGGGCTGGTAGGAACTCGCCGGGCAGCCTGAGAGGTTGTGCAAAAACTAATTCCGCGGGTGAGGCATCTAAGTCCTCTTTGGGCGCCGAACGCAACCCCAATAAAACCCATGGTAGTTTGTTTACCCAATCTACATCCGTGAGCGACGCTCTGAGGGCTGCCTTCAGAGACCTGTGAAAACACTCGCATAAACCGTTGGCCTGGGGGTGATAAGCGGTAGTGCAGTGGACTGCCGCTCCTAAGCTGCTGGCCATTGCTGACCACAGTTCCGACACAAATTGAGGTCCCCTATCAGACGTAATATCCGACGGAACCCCGAACCGCGCTACCCAGGCTGTTAAAAAAGTGCGAGCCACCTCTGGCCAACGTGTGGTTTGGTCCACCATTGTCAAGAGATGTGTGAACCCTTGTGACAGCGGTAGGGGGCCCACTAGGTCTACGTGCACATGATCGAACCTCTTAGCCGGAATGTGGAACGGTTCTAAGGGGGCCTTCGTGTGCCTGTGGACTTTGGCCCGCTGGCAAGCCATGCAGGCTTTCGCCCACTCTTTCACGTGCTTGCGCAGGCTCGGCCAAACAAACTTCTCCGCTACCATTTTCACAGAAGCGCGTACTCCCGGGTGCGCCACGGAGTGCACCGCGTCAAAAATGCGACGGCGCCACCGGGCGCGGCCGCCCGGTGGATACGTCACAGATTAGGGGGGGCGAACCGGTTTGTAAACTCCTGCTCTCCAGCCTTAACCCTGTTGGTCCAGACAGGAGCGCGCGCACGTCTGCGTCTCCGCTCTGCTCCGCCGCCATGGCTGCATGATCTATCCCCACGTGAACAGGGGCTGCGTGCGCGTCCGCGCTGGTACTCCGCCCCGCGGCTGCGGTAGTACAATCCGCATCCGCGCAGACAGGCGCTGTTACCGCGCGTGAGAGACAGTCCGCTACTACATTGAGCTTACCGGCTACGTGCTGAATATCAGTGGTAAATTCCGAAATTGCGGCCAGCTGTCTCTGCTGCCGTCCTGACCACGGTTCTGAAATTTTGGACATTGCAAAAGTGAGCAGTTTGTGGTCGACAAACGCGGTGAAACGCCGCCCTTCCAGCCAGAACTGGAAATGGCGAATGGCCAGGTGGAGCGCTAGCAGCTCCCTGTCAAACGCGCTGTATTTCCGCTCAGCACTGCGCAAGGATCTGCTGAAAAAAGTGAGCGGCTGCCAAACCCTGGCGACCTGCTGCTCTACAACTGCCCCTATGGCCACATCTGACGAGTCGGTGGTTAGCGCTATGCGGGCTGATGGGTCTGGGTGAGCCAGCAGTGCTGCGTCTGCAAGTGCTTTTTTAACCTCCGTGAATGTGCGCTCCCGCTCTGGGGACCACTCGATCACATTGGAGGGCTTCTGCTTTTTGAGCGCGGCGTATAACTGTTGCATAAGCTGCGCTGCGTGGGGTATGAAACGGTTATAAAAATTTACCATTCCTAAAAATTCTTGCAACGCTTTGACTGTTTGTGGCTGGGGAAACTCTGCCACTGCGCGTACTTTGGCCGGTAGAGGGACTGCTCCCTCTGGGGAGACGCGGTGTCCTAAAAAATCGATTTGCGCTACGCCAAAATGGCACTTGGCCGGGTTAATTATCAACCCGTGCGCTCCCAACCTCTGAAAAACCGTCGTGAGGTGTTTTTCGTGTTCCTCCTCGGAGGCACTGGCGACTAAAATGTCGTCCAAGTAGACAAAAACAAAAGGGAGGTCGCGCAACACGGCATCCATCATTCGTTGGAAGGTTTGCGCGGCGCCTTTAAGGCCAAAAGGCATGTGTAAAAATTCAAAAAGTCTGAATGGGGTTATTACAGCTGTTTTGGGAATGTCCTCTGGCCGGACCGGGACCTGATGATAACTGCGGACCAGGTCTATTTTAGAAAAAATGCGCGCCTTCACTAAATGCACTGAAAAATCCTGGATGTGCGGAATTGGGTAGCGGTCCTGCGCTGTGGCATTGTTTAACCTGCGGTAATCACCACAAGGTCTCCACGAGCCGTCAGCCTTAGGAACCATATGCAGCGGGGAGGCCCAAGGGCTCTTCGAGCGGCGAATTATGCCCAACCTTTCCAGGTTGGCGAACTCCTCGCGCGCAATGGAGAGCTTAGTTGCATCCAAGCGCCGAGTTTTCGCAAAAACTGGTGGGCCAACTGTGGTGATAAAGTGCTCCACCCCGTGCTTCGCAACCTTAGCTGAAAACGTGGGAACTGTGAGTGCTGGGAACTGGGTTAGAAGAGTGTGAAACTTACCGCCTGCTGTGGCGACGTTGGTCTGTACTGGCGGCGGGGACACTCGAGCTGCACAAGGGATAGAATAAAAAGAGAGTGCATTTACTAGGCGTCTATTAACCAGATCCACTAACAAGCCATGTGAGCACAAAAAGTCAGCGCCTAACGTGTTGAAACTCACCGCCGCTACTATGAAAGTCCATTCATAGGTGCGGCCGTGCAAGGACAGGCGCAGAGTCCTTTCCCCGAAAGTTTTGATAGACGAGCTGTTCGCCGCCGTTGCCCCGTCTCCGCGGGGCCCAGCCACACGGTCCGCATAGGTCGCGGTGATGAAACTCCTCTGGGCTCCGGTGTCCACGAGGAATTGCCGCCCGGAGCCCGCATCTGTCAGATAAAGCAGCTTGTTTTGTTCACCGAGAGTCGAAGCTGCTAACGACCCCCGGCCCGGGCGTTTCCCTGTTTCTTGAAACTGCACGGCGGGATGCATCTGTACGCCTTCTCAGCGAAGCGTCGATGGTAAAAACAGAGGCCGTCCCCTCCTCTGCTTCGGGACCGCGCCGCTGCCGTCGTCGCTGGGGTTGCTTCTGCTGCCTCCGGCTCCTCACTGCCCCCGGCCGCTGCGCCGAGGTCTGCTGCTGCCACGGAAGTCTCCTGCTCGTCGCAGGCGTCGAGGAGCCGCTGCACTTCCTTGGCCAGCGCGCGGAAGTCTTGCTGGGTCACACACCTCATGCCGGACAGGGTACCCCTCATGTGTGCTGGGAGGGTCCTCAAGAAGATGTGTTTGAACAGAAACGCATCGTTGTCTGTCCCGATCAGCTGCAGCATGTCCTCCATGAGGTCGGTCGACCTGCGTCCTCCTCTGTCGCGCAGGTCCAGAAGCCGCCTGGCCCTCACCTCGGCTGATGGCACGAAACTCTCGATGAAGGCGGCTTTCAGCGCGTCGTACTTGCCAGCAGCGGGCGGCTGCTGCACCAGGCTCCGCACACATCGAGCTGTGCGGCTGTCGAGTCTTGCGATGACATTATGAAACTTGGTGTCATCTGCTGATATTCCCCCAAGCACGAACCGCGATTCTGCGTGTTGGAACCATGAGTGCAGGTTGTCTTGCCAGAACTCGGGGAGCTTAATCGAGCCTGCACTCGTGCGGGCGGTCTCCGGTGAATCCGGGTCAGGGTAACGTTCCCCCGGCATCTTACGTCTTGGTCACCAATGTGGGGATCACGAAATGATGAGACTGGATTATTTCTCAGTATTGGTTTATTGCATTTCACATCCCCAGCTCTCTCTCTCAGTCAGGAAAAAAGAGGGAGAGCTGCGGTAAACCCCCACACATTTATACCAGCACATCAAAGACAGAATCACACACTCAAGTCAAATCCTTCTATTTACAATTAATCACTTCAGAGTCCTCTTTGCTCTTCCTTCTGACCCCAGGGGGTCAGACAATCCTTTCAGGATCTCGCCCCCCGATCCTCTGTCTTCCTTCCAAGTCCGCAGGTGGTCCAGACCCATTGTCCATCTGAGGCGTGATGTCAATACACACTGCAAGCTTAAAGTCTTTCTGTGTTTGAGCCTATGCAGTCAAATATGTGAGCTACATAAGGTTACAATTATGGGCGCTACAACTGATCAATAAATCAGACTAAAGTGAACTGAGGACAAATATTCACAATTCACCCCAATGGCTTCCACACATGAGTTAGTCGATTATATTTAGTGAGTTTAAGTTTATTTGGTTTGGTTTCATCATACATAAAAATTATAAGAAAGGGCATCCGGATGATAAAGCATTGTACACAATATTTACCAATGGGTAAATTATTTTATTCAATTTATTTCAAAACTTTTTCATTTGCAGATGTATTTACCACAGCAAATTCTAATTAAAACAAAAAAACATTTGTCTTTAAAAAAAACAAGGCGATGACTTTTACCTTCTTTTCCGAGTTTCTAAGTCTGCATTACTCGTGAGTAGGTAGAGAGCTCAAGAGTATTTACTGACTTTTAAAAAAGCATTTGACACATTAGATCATACCATTTAACCGTCTACATTAGAAAAATGTGGTATAAGAACCCACCCATCTACACAATGAATGCAGGGTTGTTCTATCCAATGAATGGAGAGGGAGAGTCCTCTCCTATAGCGGTCTACAGGTGGGCGTCTACAGTCAACCAATGAAACTACAGGGTAGAGTGTGTGAAAATTGGATAAATAAGTAACCCAAAATTGGAAAAATTAAACAATCCTCAGGAAAAAGATAGGGAAAAAAATTACCATGATTAAGAGGGCCAGAGACCTTCATCTGATCAGTGAGACACCCGTCTCCACCTTGCTGCAGAGTGCTTCTGGATTAGGACCTGTGGAAAAACCTTTTATCAGTGTTCAAAAATATGGACAGTGAATGAAAAGAGAAGTCAGATTATTTCTCAGCTTATCTTTTACTGAAGCACACAGAGAGTCAATACAGCTGTGGGTCCTTCTCAGCACAACCTGGCGAAGAACAAAGAGCTATAGTTTCAAACAGTACATATGTCTTCAAGTTACTGGACGTTCCCAGTAACTTTCCTACAAAAGTCTAGTCTTTGTTCAAACTGGTTCTGACCGGTCTTCAGTGTTATCTTCACCCAGATGTTCCTCTTCCCGGCACATCTGACTCCACATCCTGTTGTTGCCTTCGTCTGTGTCTCTTCACTGCTACGTGACCCCCCACCCCAAAAGGATGCCCATATATGTAAGCAAAAGCAGTTACTTCATTGCACAGCAATTTGAGTGTGTGGGTGCAACTAAAAATCCTTTTATGTAAGCATGTAAGCGAGCACTTTGTGAAATATCTAACTAATCTTCACTTTTTATTTAGTATAACAAATTCCCTATTTTGACTCCATTTTTGTGGAGTCAGTAATTATGGCAGGCACAGCAATAAACAGGCACCAGACACCTAATGTCATTTTCACGTGAGATGAGCGAAAAACCTGTAGGCAGTATATACTTCCATGAATAGTTATTGTAATGCAATTTCTTTATTCATTCAATGCATATTACAGGCAAAAACTCTCTTCTCGGCCCCAATGCCCTTGGCGGCCTTCTGAAAACTTTATTAACACACGTTATATCAGAGAAATAAACATATGCAAAGCAAAACATTTTCAGTCAGAACATTTCTTATCCATGTGTGTTGTGTCCGAACCTCAAGACCTGCCTCACAACAGAGCTTTAAACCTTCTAATTCTGTTCTGACTTATGACCGCAAAATTGCAAAGCTTCTGGATTCACCTGTAAAAAAACAGAAAAGTTGGAAGGGGCCAGAGGTTACTAGCACATGACCCACCGCTGGGGGATACCTTATGCGCACTTCTTTCATGTAAGTATATGCATGTGTGTAATGTTGGATGTACTGTATAGTTACAAAGGAGTAAAGGAAATAGTGAGAAAGAAACAATATATGTACAATTAAACAATAGTCTCTCCTTCATCACTGTCATTCCCAGATGAACAATGGTCCTTGTTGTGGAGAAGGGACTTTTTCTCCTCTTGGGAGTGGACTCCATCATCCTTTGGACTGGCTCTTTGGACAGGGCTGTGATTATGCATCTTTTCAGCAATGTTCTCAAGCAAGGGATGCAGCAACAACCCACCACAAGTATCACTGCTAGTGAGATGACTATAATCAGGATTACTGAACATATCATGCCCACCCAATGTCCAAAGATGGATTGAAGCCAAGATGTAAATGCATCAGGTTCATATCCAGTATTTTGACCAAATTCAGTGCGTAGGCCTTCCAAAGTCTTGAAAGCACGTGTGATACTTCTGTTTGGACTTGTGTTATTAGGAATAAAATTACAGCACATGGAGCCAAAAATCTGACCCCCAGACTCTGCCAAGAGCATGTCTAGAGCAATGCAGTTTTGATATGACATGAGAGATGTTGCCTTCAGTTGTGCATGGACTCCTTTAAGGGTGTCCACTGTGAAGTTCAACATCCGCTGCTGGTTATAATAGACATACTCAATCCAAGATTGCATTTTAATAGCTTCTATTATCTGTCCAGTCCAAGGAATAAAGTGAGTGAATCATGCTGCCTTATAATTTTGCCCCTTAAACTCATCTGGAACTCCCTTGACTCTTCCTGTGGAATCTATCCATGGCCTAACACCACCCAGTGTATCTTCCATAACTGCAAGTGTATCTCTTTTAGCTCTGATCTCTCTTTTCACTTGCGTGCCAGGCCTGGTATTATCTAGGGGACCCAATGGGATAATAGTAAATGGCATTACTAATTGAATTGGGGCACATGTTCCCTTCCAATTCTTAGGTAATATGGGCCATAGCCTCATTTGGCCACACCAAAACCCCACATCTGATCTAGGCTGGGACATATCTTGCATCTCAGAATAACTGGTGTTATTTACAGCTTATATTCATATATTTATTCCATCCAGCTACAATGCTCTGCACTGTGTGTCTGTGTGTGTGTGTATATATATATATTTTATAGTAATATGTACATATGTATATTAGCTGCTCTTGCTTGCTTGTTTTTTTCTTGCCTTCTGATTGTTGCTCTGAGTGTTGCTATCCCTGTGCTGTTGCAATCCTGGAATTTCCCCGTTGTGGGACTAATAAAGGCTTATCTTATCTTATCTTATCTTATCTGAAGTGTTAGCACAGTCAGTCAGGGTTCCCACATTCAGACTGCCTTTCTCACAAACAAGGCAAGTATAATTTCCTTTATAGGGCTGAAATGGCGGAGGAGTCATCCTCTCTATTGGTGGGAAAAGGTTATGCATGGCAGTACAATTTTCTTGGGTTTTGGAAGTTGAAAACAGGCTGATCAGACAATTGAATCCTTGAGGATCGTTATTGGGGTCTAGTGGGAATGGCACTGTGGCCAATCCTGGTCTTGCAGCTGCACAAGCATAACAATCAGCCTGATCCTGTATTACTGTGAAGACTGGGTATTGGACCCACGCCAACCATTCATTTTGATCTACATATCCTGTTTCTACAGCTATGTGATCCCTAACTGTCTGCACATCTAGATAAGTCACCACCTTGGAGCTCAAAGGTTGTGTGGTTGTATTCATGGTTTTACTGGTCTTACTGGTAACCACTGTGATTTTCAGCAATGCCAGTGTTTTTTTCCCCTGGCACATTTGCTCCCAGTACTAAATAAAAAGATGAGCCTGTTGCATTATGGGGGAGTTTTGACATATTCACGCTAACCATCAGTGGGTTTGCTTCCACCGATTTACTGTATCCTCTAAACAGTTTTATGTCCCGTTGTAAATAGGCAAGGGTATTTGCTGGCGATGGTTGGTGCACCTCCCTTCGAAGGCTGGTATTCCACTAGATAGGGCCACACCCTGTGAGAAGATCATCTACCAAGGGTTCCTTTTTTTCTATTGCACACATACAAACATCATACTCTCTCCAAGTAACTTCAGAAGTCTCACAGTCAATTGTGGAGCACAAATCAAAAGTCACTACTCTGAGCTTTCCTTTTTGAGCCCGCACCTCCATTTTTGCACCGTACTTATCACCTGAGACTGTGGCCACTGTCCGCCTAGTTTCATGAACGCTCTGGTGGAGTTGAATTTTCCACCATTGGACTGGAAACAACATGATTAGTGACAGGAGTGAAAGGATGCTAACAGTCTCCCTTGTGGTGCAGTTAGGCAGTGTTGGTGTCATCACTGCTATTTGCATTGGGTTTGTCAGCAACAGTTTGTAAAAGGGTGCGACCTGGCTCAGCAGCTCTAGCACAATGAGTCACATGTATCCAATTGCTTAGTTTTCCCTTTTTCCATGCTTGTATGGTATATTTTGTGGCCTTGATTACTTTAAAAGGTCCCTGCCACTTTGGTGAATCCCAATGAGGTCTCACTACTTTTTGCCACACCCAGTTACCAGGTTCCAATGGGGCGGCATGTCTTTGTGTGTCCTTGTTGAGAATGTCCGGAACCTGTTGAGACAGAGCTTCAGATATTTTCCTTAGACTCTTGATGTACTGTGATAGTTCTACAGCTTGACTATTCCTTGGTGTCATAACCCGAGTGTTGGTTCTGGCCACACTCGGGTCTCATATCTTTTTGTTCCCTGGCTTTGACAGCTGAGGGTTCCTTCCAGCTCCTCGGGCTCTTATTGTGAAGGTGCCCGGGGGAGCTCCCTGCTGTCAGTCAGCTGCTGCTCTGCTGTCATTGGCAGCAGCTGTGCCGCGTTGGGGTCATTAGCCGCCAGAGATATAAGCGGGTGCTAAATGTCCTCCAGCACGGCAGTCTGTTATATCCTGTTATGTTCAGCCACGTTCCGTCGTGCTCCTGTTATTCTCAGGTATGTTCCTCTGAGACTTCACTCTCACTGTTGGCCGTCTGGCGCATCGGGTGTCCCCCGGCTCAGACATCACCCAGCCATTGTATGTGTTCTGTGAGTGTTCTGCCTTATCCTTAATAAATTACCACTGTAAACTCACTGGTGACTGAGGCGTCTTGTGACGGTCCGTGAGGGCCATTGTGACAGTAGACTGCCGCCTAACGCCCGGAGAGGAGGCGTTGTTTCGAGACGCCATTCACCGTGCAGTTTGCAGTAGTGGACTGTTAATTCCTACCTGTCTGAGTGTCTGCAGCGGGGAGTATGTCGTCATCCAGGGGCCATTGTCGGCGCCTTGGCAGGCAGCAAGCGGAGGTTCTGAAGGAGGTGGACTACACCATCTTCACCGCTACGCTGTTGGACGCTCCCAGCGACATTTGTAGATACCTGGACCTAGCCGAGGAGATTCTGGATTCTCTTCCCCGCTTCACCGATCATCCAGAGGTAAGCGTGAGGAGAGATGACATCGCCACCCAGCGTGAGAGACTCTGAGGGCTGGAGGGAAATCCTGGCAGGGAGCAGAAGCGGAGGAGACGTCGCCCCTCGCTTCGGGATCCCGCTCCTGCCTTTGTTCCGGCCTGGGAGTTCGCGCCATCCGGAGGTCTTTTCCCATCGGGCATGTCGTCACTCGGGATTCCCCCAGAGGAGCTGCAGCTGACAGCAGATAAAATCTGGTACCGGGTGGCTGCTGCTTGCTCCGCTAAAAATCCTCCAGCGTGTATGAAGCATGTGGTGGCAGCGGTCAGACTGGTGGAGAGGAATCCAGCGCTGCGTGAGTTTCCTGAGTTTGCAGACTTGCTTGCCGCCGTTTCTGCTCAGGAACGGCGAATTCCGGACCTCACCTTCGCCTCACCCCCTACAAGGAACCGTCGTCACTCTGGCTTCCAACCTCGGCTAGAGCCCCGTCTGGATGCTGTCCCGGGTCGCCGCAAGGGCTCAACCCCCCACACAGCTGTCACTCCCGCGCCTCGTCAGAGGGGAATCCCCGCAGCCTTGTCTTCTCCCGGGCCCTCGCCTGCTGTCCCGTCAGCGCCCCATGCCCGACTGACCCCGGCTGTCGCCCCCTCCTCCTCGTCGCCTATCCTGGCTGCTGTGTGTCACGAGAGCTCCGTATCGGCGAACTTCATCCCAGATCCGCCTCGGGTGCCCTCATCTCGTCTTCCCAGAGGGCCCTCTGTCGCCATCCAGCGGGGAAAGGAAGGAATGACGTCCCCCACAGCGGAGATCATCTTACCCTTAGGAGAAAGGCGAGTGCATGATAATTTCTCTTCTTTTGACATTGTCTTGCCTTGTCTGACTCCTAGGGGTGGAGTTCGGGGTATGCAGCCCCCCGAGCTCCCTCCACCCGCTGTGGATGAAAATATTAACCCTGCTTCCTCTGTGTCTCCCTCCGCTGAGCGGTCCTCGACGTCAGGCCAACGTCGCTGGATGAGGAGGGGGCCTGCGGTTCTGGAGAGCCTGGTTCCGGTTCCGCAGCCACGCCATGGGCGGAGGAGGAGAGCGGACTGCAGCGTGGAGCCATCGCCGATGAAGAAGCGTCCCTGGGGTTCCACGGAGGAGCGGTCCGGTCCAGCAGGGCGAGATTCTCCTGCCACCATGCCGTGCGGGCCACCGGCGTGGACATCGGTGCCGGAGGACTCTCTGGCTGCACGCACCATCATGCCAGCTGCAGAGCCCGACGCAGCTGAGTGGGAGCCTGAGGACGACCTCCTGACTTCTGAGCCCGGATCATCGCAGTCCTGGACGGCGTCAGAACCCGAGCTCAGGCAAGTGCTCTGTTTTATCTTTCTTCTTCACCTTTTAGAGCACTTTTGCCTGTCTCAAGGGGAGATGAGCCGGGTGCAGCCGTCCGCTGCGTCCGAGCTTATCTCGCCGGGTTCTGGCGCTGCCGGTGATCCTGATCCCGGGTTTTCTCTCTTGTGTGAGTCTTCTCCCAGGGTCGCCGGCGAGGGGCTGCTCTCGCCTGCTGCGCCAGAGGTTCCGGTTTCGGGGTTGGAGGTCGAGTCTGGTGCCACGCCGACCGGGTCCACCGGGAGTGCTGTTCCGGTCCAGTTGGGGTCCACCGTGGGTTTGGTTCCGGAGGCCCAATCGGGGTCCACCGTGGGTGCTGCACCAGCAGATCCTAGGTTCGGTGAGGGAGCTGCAGATCCCCGGCCACCGAATGCTGGACAGGCTCGTTTTCTTCATCACCCTCATCTCCACAGTCATCCTCTTTGTCTCCCTGAGGAGCACTACCCATCTCCACCTGGGGCCGTTGGGGTCCCGAACGCTCCGCCCAGTTTCCCCTCATCTCCCCCCTTTTCTGCGGGATCACCGGCTGCTTCCTCCCAACAGTTCTGGTGGGCTGGTGTTGCGGGGCGGCCGCCTGAAGGGCTGTCTCGTTGGTTTGGTTCTCTGGGCCGGCCCCCCGACCGGTTTATCTTCCTGTGCGGCGACCTGCTCCGGCCGCCTGAAACTCTCTTCCCCCGAGCATGGGACTGGGGTAGGCCGCCCGAACTGTCCTCTTTTCCCCTCCCTGTTCTGTGGCCTCTTGTTGCCGGACAACCCCCCCCGAACCTTTTGCCCCATCCCTCCGGGCCTGGACTGCGCCCTTTCCGGGTTCCTGATCTCGTCTGTGGGACTGTTGGGGTGTGTGTTTGGGGGGGGGGGGTTGTTTTGTGTTTTTGTGTCACTCTGTTTGCCCAAGGGTGTGTTGCCTATTTTGTACTTATTGTGGTTTTGTTCTTGTTACCCGGGATTATGGGTTTTTTTTTTTCTATAGCCTTGTTGGTTGTTTGTCTCTCTCCCTCCTGCCAGCACCCCATCCACCCACCCTAGGGGGGTGGGGTGGGGGGGGCTGGGGTGTTACTCTGGCCGCTCAGAGCTCGGCCTTGAGGGGGAGGTACTGTCATAACCCGAGTGTTGGTTCTGGCCACACTCGGGTCTCATATCTTTTTGTTCCCTGGCTTTGACAGCTGAGGGTTCCTTCCAGCTCCTCGGGCTCTTATTGTGAAGGTGCCCGGGGGAGCTCCCTGCTGTCAGTCAGCTGCTGCTCTGCTGTCATTGGCAGCAGCTGTGCCGCGTTGGGGTCATTAGCCGCCAGAGATATAAGCGGGTGCTAAATGTCCTCCAGCGCGGCAGTCTGTTATATCCTGTTATGATCAGCCACGTTCCGTCGTGCTCCTGTTATTCTCAGGTATGTTCCTCTGAGACTTCACTCTCACTGTTGGCCGTCTGGCGCATCGGGTGTCCCCCGGCTCAGACATCACCCAGCCATTGTATGTGTTCTGTGAGTGTTCTGCCTTATCCTTAATAAATTACCACTGTAAACTCACTGGTGACTGAGGCGTCTTGTGACGGTCCGTGAGGGCCGTTGTGACACTTGGAGTCAAAGGTGAATTAACAAATGGTCCTGGCATCTTTCTCCCTGTTAACAGCTCATGGGGAGTCAGGCAGAGCGTCGTGTTGGGGGTGGATCGCAGTGCCATCAGTGCTGATGGCAAAGCATCTACCCATGTCATGCCTGTCCCCATGCATTGTTAGGCTAGCATTCTTTTCGGTGTACAATTTGTTCTTTCCACTTGCCCTTGGGAGGATGGATGTACCACTGAACCAAATCTGTGCCTTATGCCTAAGGCACATTCAACTTCCTTCAAGTGCTTGTTAGCAAAATGAAGTTACCTGATTGTTCTAGGAAAACCATGCCTAGGAATCACCTCTTCTGTCAACCATTTAATCACTTCCTTTGCACTTTCTGTTTTACATGCTTTTGCCTCAACCCATCTTGAAAATGTATCCACACACACCAACAGATACCTGTAACCTCTACATCTGTTCTCAGGACCCATGTCTGTGAAATCAATCACTATATTCTTCCATGGCCCCTCAGGGGCTGGAAAGGCTCACATGGAGGCCTTTAATGTGCACTTGGGATTAAACGTCTGGCATGCTTCACACTCTGAAACCACCAATTCTGCCACTTCTGACAAATGAAGATGCCACCAATGTGATTCAATCAGAGTTGATACGTTTGTTTTTGAGACATGGCCTTTTGTATGTGCCTCTTTGCACACCAGCAACAACACCTTAGCAGGGGCTACTAATTTTCCATCTGCGGGTCTCCACAGGCCTTCCCCGTCTTTCTTTACTCCTTCCTCTATCCACCTGCTCTTTTCCTCAGGACTTGCTTTGTCTTGTGATTGCTTGATTTTCTGTAGACCTAGTTCCATGTACTCCTGATCTTCTTTCTGAATCATCATATTTGCCTGGGTAATATAGCCACCTGCTTATTTGGCAGCTAGATCAGCAGCCTCATTTCCCTAAAGCTGGATTCATGCTGCACCTCTGTTCTCCGCATATGTGTAACCAGAAACCTCGTGTGATGAAATTTACATCATCGTCTTCACTCCGCTAGTGTCTGTGGTCATGCAATCCAAATTTTTTGACCGCACTATCTGCCCATGACCTGAACATGTTGACAACGCATGCACAAGACTGAACGTCCCATTCACGAGGTGGCGATATTGACACAGCATACAAAGAAAGTAGACAAAAAAGACAAGGAAGCGGAAGACGAGAATAAAAACATACATGAATCATACATACATACTTTCTTACAGTTGCGGCAGCAGCATCTTTGTGGAAAAGGAGTGAAAACCGGTAAGTCAAGCAGCAGAAAGTAAACAGCATTTCTTTGTTGGTGAAAATCCTGGCGCGTCAGTGCATTGGCGCTACCTATAGGGTGGGAGGGAAACTACAAATGATGGTTGTGCGCATTTGTCAAACACTTGGCCTGGGTAGATGAAAAAAGTGAGCATGTACAGAGCCACACATGTGCCGGGCTCGTCCAAAGCATACATGGACCAAAGCAGACTAGAGGGGAAATGCAGCATGAATCATGCTTTAGCTACTATTGCATTTCCTTTCTGGTCCTCTTTGCATTTCAGAATTCCCACCCTCTTTCGTTGATTCATGGCCTCCAACAGCTCAACCATTTCTGTTAAATGTTTGATTGGTGTATTAGCTGAAGTGAGGAATCCCTTCCTTTTCCAATATGGTAAATCAACATGTGCAGCCTGATGCGCATAGGCTGAATCAGTGTATATGTTTGCCTCTTGATGTTTAACATATTGACATGCTCTAGTAAGAGCCACAATTTCCGCTTTTTGGGTAGAGGCAGGTTGGTCTTCTGTTTCTGCTTCTACAGTTTGAAATGTGTCTGTTTTATTGTCATATTTTACAGCTACATATGAAGCACTTAATGACCCATCACTCTTTCTGTAACAGCAGCCGTGACAGAAAAGATTCACATTTGGATGGGTAATTTCATTCATTTGGAGATTTGGAACAGCTTTCATGTCTGTTTTGACCATTTCAGTACAATCATGGGGTTCACCTATAAGTTTGTCTTCTGCCATATTTATTCCTTCACTTGTGTATATGGCGGTTCCAAGGTTGTCATAGCGGCACTGGGGTTAAGCTCCCAGTGCTCATAAAATGCTCCTTATGGCGTACGTCTCGAAAAGCCTCTGACAACTAAGTCCAACTCCTAGCCTGCCCGTGTGGTTTAGTCTCTAAGCTCGGCGGAACTGCTTTTACTAATAGGAGAAGGGGCGAGGGCGGATCTCTGGCACCTTAAAACCAGATGCTTCGGGTAGATGGTGGCTCGTCAACCTGGGAAGGAAGCCCATCTAGGGGAAGGTAAACCCTGATTTCAAACCTCCGCTGCCTTGCGGCACACCCGGTCACGGGAAAGGCTTCGGGAGTCAACCCTGAGGAAAAATCCGGAGTCGGAGCCCCTAAGGCAGTTCTCTGTTGTGCTCAACATCGTTCTGGCAGCTCCTGTGATGGCGCTGGTGCCAAACTGTAGCAGCCCTGCTGTTCCTTTGGATTCATCAGTGACGTGGAGAGGGGGGACATGCTGCATGGGCAACATCTTGTCCTCCATATCTTCCTGCCCAGGCTTGAATCCTACCAACGCCCAACGCTGGAAGGTAGAACACCAGATCACTGGAGAGGACACTCCAGCTTCGCCTTTGGCGTAGACAAAACACGGGGAATGACAGTTACCGGTCATAAGCCACCGCTCAATTGGCGTAGAGTGCGGCGCCAGGGGTTGTTCCCGACAGTGGGAGGGATCATCGGATCTCACTGGACAGCTACCGCCCGCCTCAAGCTGGACAGCCCCCAGCCAATAAGGTGTTGTCCCGCCACAGCTTGCTTTCCTCATTGGGTGCATGGGGATGAGGAGAAGTCCGAACAGCAGGCTGAGAACCTTTGCACCAGGCAAGACAAAAAAAAAACAAAAGAGACCAACTCTAAAACTGGGAACTTGGAACGTCCGCACTATGATGACAGGACTCGCTGCTAACCTCAAGGACATCAACAACACCAGGAAGACTGCCATCATCAATAATGAGCTGAAGAGACTGGGAGTGGATATCGCCACTCTCCAGGAAACATGGTTGGCTGACGCAGGCACACTGAGAGAGAAGGACTACACGTTCTACTGGCAGGGAAAGGGCAGTGACGAACACAGGGAACACGGAGTAGGCTTCGCAGTGAAGAACACCTTGCTGAAGATGGTGGAACCGGGCAGCAATGGCTCTGCACGACTC
This sequence comes from Pholidichthys leucotaenia, assembly GCA_020510985.1. Taxonomy (NCBI): domain Eukaryota; kingdom Metazoa; phylum Chordata; class Actinopteri; order Cichliformes; family Pholidichthyidae; genus Pholidichthys; species Pholidichthys leucotaenia. Next base: position 163,564,065 of record CM035848.1, read on the forward strand.
CTCACCCTCCGCCTCAACACCACTCAAGGCCCAGTCACCCTCGTCAGTGTGTATGTCCCAACACTGACAGCCACATCAGAGGCAAAAGACGAGTTCTACGAGAATCTCGCAACAACTGTTAGGATCATCCACAACTCTGAACAACTCATTCTCCTTGGAGACTTCAATGCCAGAGTGGGTGCTGACCACGACTCCTGGCCCTCCTGTCTTGGACCATTTGGCGTGGGCAGAATGAACGACAATGGACAGCGGCTGCTCGAGTTCTGCACATATCACGATCTGTGCATCACAAACTCGTTCTTCAAGACCAAGCCCCAACACAAGCTTTCCTGGCGACATCCGCGCTCAAAGCACTGGCACCCGCTGGACTTGATCCTGACCAGGCGCACCTCACTGAAGAACGTGCTAATCACCCATTCGTTCCAGAGTGCAGATTGCGACACAGACCATTCATTGGTGTGTTGCAAGGTCAAGCTGCAGCTGAAGAAATTCCATTGTGCTAGACAGCCTGGAAAGGCACGGGTTGACACCAGCAAGATGGCCCAACCAGAACTTGTTGAGCAGTTTGCCTCCACCTTTGAGAAGGAACTTGGTGTACCACAAGGAGAATCTGCAAAGCAGAAGTGGGAAGAGCTGCGAAACACCATCCACCGCACAGCCTTGGCTACCTTTGGGAGGAAGACCTCGAAGTCACAGGACTGGTTTGATGCCAAGTTGACCGAGATGACCCCCGTCATTGAAGCCAAGCGCTCAGCACTTGCTGAGTACAAGAAGTACCCAAACGAGAAGAATCTCCAGATTCTCAGGGCTGCGAGAAGCAAAGTTCAGCAGACTGCTCAGCGCTGTGCCAACGAGTACTGGACTCAGCTCAGCCAAGACATTCAAACCGCTGCATAACAGGGAACATCCGTGGTATGTACAATGGCATCAAGAAAGCACTTGGTCCGGCTCAGAGCAAGACGGCCCCCCTCAAATCCTCCACTGGGGAGATGATCACAGAAAAGAACAAGCAGATGGAGAGATGGGTGGAACACTACTCCGACCTCTACTCCAGACAGAACACTATGACACCGTCAGCCCTTGATGCCATCAACTGCCTGCCATCCATGGACGAACTTGACCCCGAGCCAACCATCAACAAACTCAGCAAGACCATTGATAGCTTGGCCGCTGGCAAGGCACCCGGCAGTGACAGCATACCCCCCGACCTGATCAAGCACTGCAAGACCGCCCTACTGCTGCCATTGCATGACGTACTCTGCCAGTGTTGTAAGGAAGGTGCCGTACCACAGGACATGAGGGACGCCAAGATCATCACCCTCTACAAAAACAAAGGGGAGAGAAATGACTGCAACAACTACAGGGGCATCTCCCTCCTCAGCATTGTTGGCAAAGTCTACGCACAAGTTGTTCTCGTTCGTCTACAGAAGCTTGCTGAATGTGTCTACCCCGAGTCTCAGTGTGGCTTCTGCGCTGAGCGATCAACGGTAGACATGATATTCTCCATCCGCCAACTCCAGGAGAAATGCAGAGAACAGAACATGCCCCTGTACGTCGCCTTCATCGACCTCACCAAAGCGTTCGATCTGGTCAGCAGAGAGGGCCTTTTCAAGATCCTGCCAAAGATAGGATGTCCACCAAAGTTGCAAAGCCTCATCGAATCGTTTCAGAACTCAGAACTCAGAACTCAGAAAAGGATTTATTGCCAAGTACATTAACAGTAAACAACTGATAACATACGAGGGATTTGACTTGACACTGAAAACAACATGCATTTCCGGTGACACGGCAGCGTCGATAACGCGCCTGCCAGCAGACTAGGAACAGGAAGCATAGGGAAGAAAAGGATAAACACAATAGGAGAGAGCAAAAAAGCATTGATTGTCAGAATACCGGTCATAAATGATCAATATTATGATTACAAGAAAAAAAAGCCCTTAATGCACAATTAGCAGACAATAGAATGTATACAAAGACACAAAGAGAGCAGTGAGTGAATGATCTTCTCATCAGTTTATTGAGTCAGTATGATTGTAGTGTTGAGTGAAGGTGTTTATATCAGTTAAGAACAACAAAGTCTCTTCAGCAGGAGATGTTGTGTCTAGCGTCTGGCAATTTGTCCTTGAGCCAGGCAGCTGGCTGTCCATAAGAGTCAATGCAGCTCAAATGTTTTGAAAACAAAAAACTGCAGATAATCTGGAGGACTTGATTGTAAGGGGCAGGTCAGATAAGTCAAATAGTACTGTTCCCAGAGAAAAAAATTTTATATTCTCTTACAGATTCAGTACTTTAATCCTTCAGTGCTGGACGTTGAATTCTTCATGGACGGCTCTTAGCGTGATCATGATGTAATCCATTTTCCTAGACAGTTCTCCATTAGCCACTGTCAGAGTCCTGTCCATTTGTTCAATTTGATGGTTAAGCCTCGCCTGGTCAGCATTTTGATAGGCTCCCTCCATCTTCATCAATTTACGGTACACCAGAACAATCCCAGATCCAATCAGAAAGATTCCGATTACCATTGCTACGAAGATGTATAAATCTTCAACATCTTCGATAGAAAGATCACACAGGCACAAGAGTTTCCAATTACTTGTGTCCTTCACACCAACATGCAGGGGATAGTGCGGCACGACGGCAACGTCTCAGAGCCATTCAACATACGCAGCGGAGTGAAACAGGGCTGTGTACTTGCGCCAACCCTCTTTGGGATTTTCTTTGCTATGCTCCTGAGGCATGCCTTCAGCACAGCAACAGAGGGAATCTAGCTGCACACAAGATCTGACGGCAGGCTTTTCAACCTCGCCCGCCTGAAAGCCAGAACCAAAGTACGCGAGGCTCTAATCAGAGACATGCTGTTAACAGACGACGCTGCAGTCGCAACCCACATGCAGCAGGAGCTTCAGATCCTGATGGACCGCTTCTCCCAGGCATGCAAGGACTTCGGGCTTACCATCAGCCTGAAGAAGACTAACGTCTTGGTGCAAGGCACAGAAGCACCACCAACCATCACCATCGACGACTACGAGCTGGAGGTCGTGAATCAGTTCACATACCTGGGGTCCACGATCAGCAGCAACCTCTCCCTTGATACAGAGATCGACAAGAGGATTGGAAAATCAGCCTTCACACTCGCTCGCCTCACCACACAAGTGTGGGAGAATCCCAAACTCTCTGTCAAGACGAAGATGGCAGTGTACAACGCCTGCGTCATCAGCACACTTCTCTATGGGAGTGAGACGTGGACAACATACGCCCGGCAGGAAAAGAGATTGAACTCCTTCCACTTGCGCTGCATTCGCCACATCCTGGACATATCCTGGCAGGACAAAGTGCCCAACACAGAAGTTCTGTCCCACGCCGGCCTTCCCTCCATGTTCACTCTACTCAGGCAGCGCAGGCTTCGCTGGCTAGGCCACGTTCACCGTATGGAGGATGGCAGAATCCCCAAAGACGTCCTCTATGGAGAACTGGCGACTGGCAGGAGAGACGTTGGCCGCCCACAGCTGCGCTTTAGAGACGTCTGCAAGAGAGACATGAAGGCCCTGGAGATCAACACAGAGCGCTGGGAGGACCTTGCAACGGACCGCTCCAAATGGAGAGGCACCCTGACCAGACAGCTCAAGGCGGGTGAAGAGAGACTGACTGCTGCAGCAGATGAAAAAAGCCCGCAGGAAGAACCACCACAGACCCAGCAGTACGGAGACCACCCACAAGTGCGACCTGTGTGACAGGGACTGCCATTCGCGCATCGGCCTGTTCAGCCACAGGCAGTGCTGTTCCAGCAGAGTAGACGTTTAGGATTCTCTTCCATGGTCATCATAGACCGACGGATGTGTATATGGCATTAGGTGCTTGTAGTACTGTGGGTGTTTATATATTTACATATTTATTCCATCTAGTTACAATGCTCTGCACTGTGTGTTCATATATTCATATATTTATTCCATCCAGCTACAATGCTCTGCACTGTGTGTCTGTGTGTGTAGTATGTATGTGTGTGTATATATATATTTTATAGTAATATGTACACATGTATATTAGCTGCTCTTGCTTGCTTGTTTTTTTTCTTGCCTTCTGATTGTTGCTCTGAGTGTTGCTATCCCTGTGCTGTTGCAATCCTGGAATTTCCCCGTTGTGGGACTAATAAAGGCTTATCTTATCTTATCTTATCTTAGTATTCTTTTCAATCTTTGTGTCCTTTTGGCAGAGAGTGTAAAGAGCACACTGCAGGTATGAGGCTACCGCATGTGTTGTGTGCACTATTACAGTGTGTTGCATTGTAATGTGAGATGTTTTCTCTAATGCTTCGGCTATTGCTGCCACATGGTATGTACATGGTGGGCGTCCTTTCTCAATATTATCTAATGTTGAGCTGTAATACATTAGAACTTTTCTGGATCTAATGTATCTTTTCATTTTAATTATTCCTATATTACTCACTCACTGAATAAATTAGAGATTCTTGTAATTCTTATTTTAAATCAATATCTAAGCGGCTTATGTTGCTTTCCCTTTAATGTAATGCTTATGATACTCTGTGTGTTCTCATTTACATCAATGAAATTATTAATCTTAATAAAATTTATACAAATCCATAAAAAATTTAAAATAGGACAAAAGACTTACTTTGCTGGCCCTGCGATGGACTGGCGATCTGTCCAGGGTGTACCCTGCCTCTCGCCCAAAGATGCTGGGATAGGCTCCAGCCCCCCCGTGACCCGAAAAGGATTAAGCGGAAGAAGATGGATGGATGGATGGACTTACTTTGCTGATTACTTTGCTGATTTGCCTCGCCGTCACAGGCCCGTGGCTCTGAGAGAGATCCGTCGCTACCAGAAATCCACGGAGCTGCTCATCCGTAAGCTGCCCGTCCAGCGCCTGGTGAGGGAGATCGCTCAGGACTTCAAGACCGTCCTGCGTTTCCTGAGCTTCGCCGTCATGGCTCTGCAGGAGACCAGCGAGACCCACCTGGTGGTCTCTTCTTCGCTAAGGGGGTCACCATCATGCCCAAAGACTTCCAGCTGGCCCGCTGCATCTGCGGAGAGAGAGCTTAGACTTTCTGCTGCACATCCACCAGCCATAATGCTCTGCACTGTGTGTCTATATATATACATTTATAGTAATATGGACATATGTTTACTAGATGTTGTTTTTTCTTGCCTTCTGATTGTTGCTCTGAGTGTTGCTATCCCTATGCTGTTGCAATCCTGGAATTTCCCCATTGTGGGACTAATAAAGGCTTATCTTATCTTATTATTACAGACAATCCTACAGTGATTGTATAAGAGGTTCACTGCCTACCTTTTTGTTGTTGGGCCCCGGATTGTCTGTAACACGCAGACAAAGGCTTTTTGTCCGGAGCCTCCGATGTCCGAATTATTTCATCCACTGTGGAAAAACCTTTTATCAGTGTTCAAAAATATGGACAGTGAATGAAAAGAGAAGTCGGATTATTCCTCAGCTTATCTTTTATTGAAGTATGCAGAGAGTCAACACAGCCGTGGGTCCTTCTCAGCACGACCTGGCGAAGAACAAAGAGCTATAGTTTCAAACAGTACATATGTCTTCAAGTTACTGGGGATTCCCAGTAACTTTCCTACAAAAGTCTAGTCTTTGTCCAAACTGGTTCTGACCGGTCTTCAGTGTTATCTTCACCCAGATGTTCCTCTTCCCGGCACATCTGACTCCACATCCTGTTGTTGCCTTCATCTGTGTCTCTTCACTGCTACACGACCCCCACCCACAAAAGCGTGCCCATATATGTAAGCAAAAGCAGTTACTTCATTGCACAGCAATTTGGGTGTGTGGGTGCAACTAAACATCCTTTTATGTAAGTGTGTAAGTGAGCACTTTGTGTAATATCTAACTAACTGATCTTCACTTTTTATTTAGTATAACACCCTGAAAAAGAGAATGTTGTATCTGTGGTGCGTTCAGGCCCCCACAACCGGGAGTCTTCAGGAGGAATGGCAGTTAGAAGCCGGAGGTAGATTGGGTTATGTGTTCAACTACGCAAGTAGCGAACTGTGTTTTTACCAGTTGGATGAAGGAGAAACTTTTGGCCCACTCTCCAGAAAAGTCACACTTTTTGGCAATGGACTGGAGCGTACTGCGACACGTGATTTACACCGATCTGAAAACAACTGATGTACATTGCCAACAGATGGAGGTGGAAGACGAGCCTGCTAGAAAAGACCAACAGACCCAGATGCTTGTGCGAATGAAAGAAGAGCAACTACTGGTATTCGTTACTGGAAGAGTGTTGGCTAGCAGTGTTTGGGAGACGAAGGCTTCCCCATCTGGGAGGTGGTACTTCCGCGCCACTTGTCAGGTATCAAAGGGTGACGCCCCATCCGATGACGAATTTATCTTGCAGTATTTCAATTCTGAATGGGTTGTGTTTCCAGACAACGTTACACCTGCCTACAACGGTGTGGGTCAAAATGGTTGATGAGAAAGGGGAAAAGCTCAAGGCCCTCTTGATTTCCAGCCGTACCGCAAGAGATTTTATTCAGTTCAGTTCAATTCAATTTTATTTATATAGCGCCAAATCACAACACAGGTCATCTCAAGGCACTTTACAATAGTGGGTGGGTTTAGGCCACGCTCTCAAATTTATAGAACCCAGCAGAGACTCCTAAGAGCAAGCACTGCAGTGACACAGGTGAGGAAAAACTTCCCTTTAACGGGCAGAAACCTATAACTACTGGTTTCAAAGTCAGAGTTTGTATCAACACCATGCAAACATGTAATTTGTTAATACAAAGATTAAAAAAAAAACCCTTGTGCAGAGAAGTAAGTGCATGTTATTACAAATTTAGGCTGCGTGTCCACCAAACGCGTTTTTTGTCGCCCGACCACCCTGAGCATTTTTTTTCAGCGTTTGTGTGCTGAGTTCTGGGAAAAAAAAAGTCTGTGCTCTGTATTCCAGCAACAGCTTGTCACTCTCAGCTCAGCACTTCTGCTTTTCCTATGGTCAGACTTTCTACTGATTTTTCAATAGCAGTCTCTAAATAACAATGGACAGGAAACGTATTCTAGCAGCTCCATCCATCAATCCGTCTTCCACCACTTTTCCGGAGGTCCGAGTCACGGAGGCAGCAGTTCAAGCAGAGAAGCCCAGACTTCCCTCTCCCCAGCCACCTGCTACAGCTCTTCAGAGGGGATACCATGGCGTTCCCAGACCAGATGGGAGACATAGTCTCTCCATCGAGTCCTGGGTCTGCCCTGGGGTCTCCTCCCAGTGGGATGTGCCCCAAACCCCTCAAGTGGGAGGCGTTCCGGAGGCATCCTTATCAGATGCCCATCCCACCTCAACTGGCTCCTTTCAGTGTGGAGGAGCAGCGGTTCTACTCTGAGCCTCTCCCGGATGACTGAGCTCCTCAACCTATCTCTGAGGGTGAGTCCAGCAATCCTACGAAGAAAGCTCATTTCAGCCGCTTGTATCTGCAATCTTGTTCTTTCAGTCATTACCGAAAGCTCATGACCATAGGTGAGGGTAGGAACGTAGATTGATCGGTAAATCGACAGCTTTGCCTTAGAGCTTAGCTCCGTCTTCACCACAACAGACCGGTACAATGTCCGCATCACTGCAGATGCTGCTCTGATCCGTCTGTCAGTCTCTCGCTCCATTCTTCCCTCACTCATGAATAAGACCCTAAGATACTTAAACTCCTCCACTTGGGGCAGGAGCTTGTCCCCAACCCGGTGAGGACAATCCACCTTTTTCCGGCTGAGGACCATGGACTCGGACTTGGAGGTACTGATTCTCATCCCAGCCGCTTCACACTCAACGGCAAACCGTCCCAGTAGGACCTATTCTAGCAGCTCTGGATGTAAAATATGATGACACGGAAAACAGGAGTCTGAGTAGAGACTGTACTGGCATCCTATGTCCCGCCTTTCCTTATCTACTGCAACAAACTCGCAAGAAATATGACCGTGACAAAGGAACAAACACTCGTCTGACATGCCGACAGATGAGGACACATTCCTCCAAGCATTTGCTTTTAAATTTTGATCATGATAGCCTTTAAGCGTCAGATCAAACAATACTGGATTGTCTGATACAACCAGTATGCCTCTCCTCTGCCATCATAACCGTTGTCTTCTTCCAGTATACCCCACCCTTCAGTGGTCCCCAACCTTTTTTGTGCCACGGACAGGTTTAATGTCAGACAATATTTTCAGGGACCGGCCTTTAAGGTGTTTTGGATAAATACAAAGAAAGAACATGATACGACTGGCATAAAAACTGTGGTATTTTCTAAATATAGTAATAAATGTGAATCCACTGTGTACTCGTTTGCAATTTTATTAGCAGCATCCTCTTACCATCGCGACAACAACAACATAACGTGAGTAACATCCTCTCTGCCCACAACACTCTCTGCTCTCTATGGTAATGTTTAAACATGCCTTCAAAATAAGATACACCACAAACACAAATATAAAGTGAATGAAAAATATACCTCACCACAACGCTGAATCAGTGGGAGCCCTGAGCTTGTTTCTCTGCAACGAGACGGTCCTGTCTAGGGGTAATGGGAGACAATGACACCTGAAGTGTGTTGCTTATGTCCAGTCTACTTCATAATTTTGTTTTGGTTGCTGTCACTGCAGAAAACCCCACTTCACACAGATAGGATGCTGGAAATGGCAACAGGGTTTTCAGTGCTGTTGTGCCGAGCTCAGGGTATTCAGCCATGACTTTAATCCAGAACACCGGCAGAGCTGTTGTCTCGAACATACTTTTAAGGCTGCCGTCATTTGCGATCTCTAGCAGTTGATCTTCTTCTTACACAGACCTTTAGGATTTACCTGGTTTGTTGAGAAATGGGTCACACATCCATTCTTTGGCAGTTCGTGTATTTTTTGTTGTTGGGAAGTAGCGCTCAAACTCTTTTAAAAGCAGAGACAGGTGATCGTGCACCAGCTGGGAGAATGAAGGCTTGGGTTCAGTCTCTTCCAAAATCCCCGCTAATGTTTGAAACATGTCCAATATACCTCCATTCATGCACGGTCCCCACAAATCCAATTTGGCTTTAAATGCAGCTACTTTATCTGCCAACTTGAAGGCAGTTGTCATTTTCCCCTGAAGTGACAGATTGAGTTCATTGAACAAGCTGAATATGCCGCACAAGTAAGCGAGTTTTGCGACTCATTCCTTGTCACTGAAATGTGCTGCCAGCAGTGACTTTTTTTCTGAGAGAAATCTCTGCAGCGGCTCTCATAATGTCTGCCGTCTAGCAACGGCCTTTAATTTTAGTGGTAATGTATCACGTCATCGAGACAAGCGTCTTGACGTGCGTCAAGACTGGGCCATAGACGGATGTAATGGAGAGAATCCGGTAATTTTTCAAAATAAAACATCATTCAGACTCAGATAATAAATAAAACAGACGTAATGTAAGTTATTTATTTTTTCTGTGCGGCCCAGTACCAAATGACCCACGGACCGGTACCAGTCCGCGGCCTGGGGGTTGGGGACCACTGCCACCCTTCCTTAATTCTGATTGGCTGCTTAGAAAGGTCTGACATTGATGAACTCAGCTGCAGTCTGAAAAGTTGAACTTTTATCAACGCTGAGCGCCCTGAGCGCCACAACAAAAAACGGCCACCGCTCAAAGTGTTTCAGCGCTGAGGGTGGTTCACGCTGTAAGCGCTGGACTACATAGAGAATGAACAGAAAACCATTGCCCAGAGCGGAAAAAATGTGTTTGGTGGACACGCAGCCTCATTGTTTCAGAATCCTGTAACTCTAATCACAATGTTCTCTCTCTTCGTGTGTGTGTGTGTGTGTGTGTGTGTGTGTGTGTGTGTGTGTGTGTGTGAGAGAGTGAAAGAGGAAGGGGGTGGATGGGGAACCCCCCCATGGTCACATTCAATGTCTGTCGAACTCAGAGCTTTAGGAAGGTTGATATCATTGGTGTAGCTTACTCTTTGACCTCTGTTGCACTCTGCTGACTGATCTGTTGAACAATAGAAACAATAGCCTGAACCTTAAAGAGGGGTTTGTGTGTGTATGTGTGTGTATGTTTAAGTGCCACAATGCACAGCTTGAGGGGCAAAGTTTGTTGGCCGATTGATGAACAAAGGGTTTCAGGCATTGGTGACTGCTTCATTGACCAATAGACCTGGATGGGGGCTTTTGGAGTGCGTGCCTCTGCGTGTGTGTGTGTGTAAGTGCCTTCTTGTTCAGCCTGACTTGTTCAGCCTGAAATGAGAAAAAGCTCTATCACTATTTTATTTTGTTAAAATTTCAATCAACCAACATTCCATTCTCACGCTAACCCCTCACGGCATGGGTCAAAGGTTATTTGTCTTTCATCTCAATAAACAATGCGGCTTTTTATCCATATATAATTAACATTCCATTCTCATGCTCATCCTATAGAAAATGAACTAATTACGCGGGTCAGGTCACAGGTCCGGTCAGGTCAAAGGTCACACCTTTCATCTTGAGAACAATAGACCTGTCAAAACAGAGAACAATATACCTGTCAAGTTTGACAAGAAGTACTCCTTTCCTCTCTACTGCCAAATGCAGGCCTAGAGGAAATCCGCTGTTCCAGTCACCTCCAGCAGACGCAAGCTCCGGGCCTGAACCAGGCCCCACCTCACTGAGGATTTCCAGGCCGAGACCCCGGGGCACAGGACAGCAGGGAGAACCATTACCACCAAGGCTTATCTCCAGCCCAGATTGGACCAAAGCTGGGCTACCCAGAGTCATTCCTCCCACGCCTGTGACCCCACCTGAGGCTCGACCATTTAGTCCTGTTCCAAGCCTCTTGGGAACCAAGCAATGCCAAGACAGTAAGGCAGTTAACAGCATTAGCTCCAAGGAAAGTCATGACCTTTTTCTGTAACTACCACCCTCTTTTTGAGCATAAGGTAAAGTTAATTTGTTTTTTCTTTTCATAACATTTTTCCAAATTCCCTTTTCCTTAATTTTGTGTTCTACTTAATTTTTACCAGTATTCTCATTTTACCCTTATTCCACACGTGCAAGACCTGTAAATATGTAAATATTGCTGTTTCTTCATATATGCAAAATTACCACTGTTCATGCTATTTTTGGTTATCTTCCCATTTTACAAGCTATACAGATGTCTATTGTCATTTTGGGTGTTTCTGTAATAAATTTACTAACCTCTTCATCGGTGTACTCTCTGTCCAGATTGTAGCATCACACAGTGTCAAGAACTGATGCCCAGATTATGAGACTGATCAAATGTTGTCAATAGAATTATTAACTAAGGCTTAACTTACCAATTGCCGAATTCTTAAGCTTTGTTACAAATAAGGTAATGCAAGAGTTATTAATAATTATTAATTCCAGCTATTAATTATTAATAATCATATACATATCAATGGTGTACCCACCTCATGACGCTGCTCTAGCAATCGCTGCCTTTAAATAAGATGCTCTAAAAAATGTTTATGCATTAGTTTTCCATCATTTCAAGCGATCATGATGTACCCTAGAGCTGATGTATGTGACAATCTAGATAGATAATTTGCAGCAAAGGCCAGAGAAAATAGGTAATGCAATGTGAATACTTTTGTGACATTTATTTAAAATCAATTTATTTTACTGACTTTTTGAACTTAACCTATTTTAGCAGCACTGAAATGAAGCCAAATAGTTTGGGGCATTAGGTGTAACAAAAACAACTTTGAAGCCAATTGTGCCACTTTACGTTTTTCGTAACTGTTTAGTTAAACATGCCCATTCCTCCGGGATCACTTTGTCCTTACAGGAAAACACTTGACATTGTTCTCCTTTCACCATATTTGACACAAATCTGTCAGATGTGTTTTGACAGATGGTTCAGGTGTGATTGCTCCACCATTCTGTCTGTGCCATTATATAAACAGAAAAAGGCGGAAAAAAGCTATAATGAAAAAAAACCCCAGAAATACCAGTGACAAGGAAATTGCACGTACGGTATATTCTACCCTGTGCATTTCAACATCTTTGTCTGTGAAAAGTCTGTATTTCATCATGCCACCCAGACATTGCAGCTTTTCATGTCTAAACTGTTTGTTAATGTATCAATGTTGAATAACACTGCCTTCAACTAATGGTTTATTTACCGTTTATCAGGGAAAATGTAAAATATAGCTTTAGAAGAGAGATAGTCAAAGGGTAATGTTCAAAATAAATAAAAATGGTGCGATTGCAAAACCCTTATTTTGCCCTTTATTTTTCTTTATGTCAAACTGAAGCAGAACTTTTGATGTTTTTTTCCATGCTACGAGAAGCAGTTTTGTGGAATTTGCAATATGTTTGAGCAGTTAGTATTGAATTTGTTACTATTATTCAATTACTATACAGTTGCAATCAAAAATATTCAACCCCCACTGCAAATTAGGTTTTTTGGCAAAATGTGCCGACTAGCAGCTGTTTGCAACAAACAAATCAAAGAATAATTTAAGTAGCTCAACACAAATATTACAAGTGGTTTCTCTAAATTCAACATAAAATGTCACATTTAATGACTACTGCAGTTTCAAAATTATTCAACCCCTTCGTGACAAGCATCTTTAGTGCTTAGCAGAGCACCCTTTTGCTGTTATGATCTGTTGCAAACATGATACTTAGCCAGACACCAGCTTCTGGCAGCGTACTGAGGAATCTTAGCCCATTCCTCTTGGGCAAAGACCAAAAGTTCACTAATATTCCTAGGTATACATGCTGCAACCGCCTTTATCAGATCTCGCCAGAGATTTGCAATGGGGTTCAAGTCAGGTGACTGTGATAGCCACTTCAGTTTCTTCCAGGACTTCTGAAACCAAACCTTGGTGGACTTTGAGGTATGCTTAGGTTATTGTCCGTTGGAAAGTCCAATGATAGACAAGAGAGACAAGAGAGTGCTGTGCCATAATTTTCTGCGAGACCTGGCTTTCAGACAGAGTCCCGGAGAGCGCTATTCAGCTACAGACACACTCAGCGCGCCGGGCAGACAGAACAGGAGACTCTGGTAAGATGAGGGGAGGTTGTGTGTGTGTATTTATAACCCACTCGTGGTATGGAGATGTACAAACCGTCTACAAGCACTGCTCGCCCAACGTGGAGTTTTTACTGCTGAAGTGCCGTCCCTATTATTTACCGACGGAATTTACCGCAGTGTTTTTGGCTGCTGTATACATTTGTCCACAGAGCAACTACACAGTAGCGCTAAACAAACTCCATGACGTCATCAGCGCAGTAGAGACTAAATATCCTGAAGGTGTTTTTCAGAATTAGAATCAGAATCAGATTTATTGCCATTGTTCATGTAGTACACAAACTAGGAATTTGTCTCGGTGCAATGCTGCAACATTAAACATGATAAAATAAAAGAAATAAACTATACATGCAATAAAGTGTAGAGTAAGAGTAATACTAGTCAGCAGTTTAAATATATTAGCGAGCAGCAGATAATGTGGAGAACCATATAGTGCAGTTGGTAATGCAAGAAGAAAACAGTGATGATTGACATGAGTCTGGTTGAGCTGCTGTACATAGTGCACGAGAGTCAATAAGTCACTTAGTGTTCAGCAGTCTGATGGCAGAGGGGAAGAAGCTGTTCATGTGACGGGAGGTTTTAGTCTGAATGGACCGAAGTCTTTTACCTGAGGGGAGAGGGGCAAACAGTACGTGACCAGGGTGTGAAGGATCGGCTATGATCCGGCCAGCACGCCTCCGGGTCCTGGAGATGTACAGATCCTGGAGAGATGGGAGCTTGCAGCCAATCACCTTCTCAGCAGTGCGCACGACGCGCTGCAGCCTTAGTCTGTCCCTGGCAGTGGCTCCTGCGTACCACACGGTTATGGAGGTGGTGAGGATGGACTCGATGATGGCTGTGTAGAACTGCACTAACATCTTGGTGGGTAGCTTGAGCTTCCTCAGCTGCCGCAGGAAGAACATCCTCTGCTGGGCCTTTTTGATGAGGGAGCTGATGGTCGGCTCCCACTTGAGGTCCCTGGTGATTGTGGTGCCTAGGAAACGGAAGGAATCAGCAGTGGTGATGGGAGAGCCTGTGAGGGTGAGGGGGGGCAGAGGGGTTGTGACTTTCCTGAAGTCCACAATCATCTCCACTGTCTTCAGAGCGTTCAGCTGCAGGTTGTTGTTGTTGCACCAGGACGCCAGCTGGGCCACCTCTCTCCTGTAGGCGGACTCGTCGCCGTTGGAGATGAGCCCGATGAGGGTGGTGTCGTCCGCAAACTTGATCAGCTTGACAGACTGGTGGCTGGAGGTGCAGGAGTTGGTATAAAGAGAGAAGAGTAGGGGGGAAAGTACACAGCCCTGGGGTGATCCGGTGCTGATGCTAACAGAGTCTGAGACAGTCTTTCCCAGCCGCACATGCTGCCTCCGGTCTGTCAGGAAGTCGGTGATCCACCTGCAGAGGGAGTCAGGCACGTTGAGCAGGGCTCCGGGACAACAGCTTGTCCCGGAGCAGAGCAGGGCGGATGGTGTTGAATGCGGAGCTGAAGTCCACAAACAGGATCCTGGCGTAGGTTCCCGGGGAGTCCAGGTGCTGTAGGATGGAGTGGAGGGCCAGGTTGACTGCGTCGTCTACAGACCTGTTGGCTCGGTAGGCAAACTGCAGCGGGTCCAGGAGGGGAGTGGTGATGGACTTGAGGTGGGGCAGGACCAGGCGCTCAAAGGACTTCATGACTACAGAGGTGAGCGCTACAGGTCTGTAGTCGTTAAGTCCAGTGATCCGTGGCTTCTTGGGGACAGGGATGATGGTGGAGGATTTGAGGCAGGTCGGCACGTGGCATAGCTTAAGGGAGGTGTTAAAAATGTCTGTGAAGACAGGAGCCAGCACTTTCGCACAGTGTCTCAGGGTGGAGGGAGACACGCCGTCTGGACCGGGGGCCTTGCGCGGGTTCAGTCTGGAGAACTGTTTGAGCACGTCCTGCTCACTGATGACAAGGGCAGGGGGGGAGGAGGGGGGGCGCCTTTGATGAAGTAGGGACCGTGGAGGCTGTGGAGCTGGAGGGAGGGGGGGAGTTGGACACAGCTGACGAGGTGTCAAAACGGGCATAGTGTTGGGACAGTCTTTGACAAAGGGCTTTGTCATCCTGACCTTTAGGAGCCTGAGGCCGATAATTGGTGATTTGCCTCAGTCCTCTCCACACAGAAACCGAGTCGTTAGCAGTGAACTGCTGCTGGAGTCTCTCAAGAATACACAGATTTAGCTCTCCTCAGCTCTCTGTTAAACCGATATTTAACCTCCCTGTAGCAGTCCCTGTCTCCACCTTTCAGCGCTGCTTCCTTCTCCTTCCTGATCTGTCTGAGCTTAGCAGTGAACCAGGGCTTGTCATTTGAGTACCTCACCCTGGTGCGCGATGGAAGAATGCTCTCCTCACAAAAGTGGATACATGAGTTCACAGTGTCCGTGTACTCATCCAAATCATGCGTGGCTCCTTTAAACATGCCCCAATCAGTTATTTCCATGCACGTTTCCAGCTTCTCCTCAGCTTCACTGGTCCATTTTTTCGTAGTGCTCACAACAGGTTTAGTGAGCTTCAGTCTCTGTCTGTAAGTGGGAATGAGGTGGACCATCACGTGATCAGATAGTTTTATTGTTGTTAGTGACTTTAACCAGTGCAATTTACGGACTGTACTTCCCAAATATTACTAGCATGTGGACATTCCCACCTGTGATAAAAGCACATTGGATCATGTTTATTCCAACATAAGTGGTGCCTACAGAGCGGCACCCCGCCCTCACTTCGGACAGTCAGAGCACTTCTCACTGTTTATGTACCCAGCCTACAGACAAAAGCTGAAACAAACAAACCCTGTCACCATGGGGTGAGACGCCGGCTCGGCGCTCAGCCCATGCTCCCTCTCATCCCTGCCTCTCATTGGGCAGCGTCTCAGCTGGCTCCCAGCTGTCAGTGTCACGGGACAGCTGGGGCCAATTAATCCTCATCAGCTGGGGCGCTGCTAATGAGGATAAAGAGGAGCAGCCTCGATCACTCGGGGCTGCGACATAAGCACTACTAGGCTGGAGCCCCTTCGTCCGGTGCCAGCCCTTGTCTCATCATCCAGCATTTCTCGTAAGTGTTTTCCTGTAAGAAGTATTTGGGCCTCTGTGCCCCCATGTCCGGTGCTAGCCCTCTACTTGTCTTACCGAATCACTTGGGAGCGCCACCTTGTTAACTGTTAACTCTGTTGCTGTACTGCTCATGAGTGTAACTGTGTATGAGCATCTGTGCTTTCCTCATCCCTTACCCCTGTCACCAATAAACATCACAACTTACTGGCTCGCCCTTGGCTCTCATTGTGTGTGGCTCCCTAGAGCCACACGTGACAAACCCTGTTATTAAGCAAATTAAGTGCTAGACTCCAGAGACTAAGAACACCCTACAAGACCGTTTTGCCTGCACAGAATGGGATGTGTTTAAAGCTGCAGCCACCCAAGATGACTCTACTGTAAACATACAGGATTATGCTGAATACGTGACTGGTACATCAGTACGTGCGTTGATACCATTGTGCCCACCATACAGGTCAGGAAGTTCCCCAACCAGAAGCCCTGGATCAACAGTCAGGTACGTCAGATGCTACATGCTTGATTTCGTGCATTTAAATCAGGCTGTGAGGTTGAGTACAAAGCTGCAAAGTATGGACTGAGAAAGGCTATAACAACAGCCAAGAGGCAGTACAGAGAAAAGCTGGACAGCCTCTACTCCACTTCTGACCCGGGGCGCATGTGGCAAGGCCTGCAACACATCACAGACTACAAGAGGACCAACAGCAGCACCACTAGCTGTACAGACAGCCTGCCGGACAATCTCAACATCTTTTACACCCGCTTCGAGACCACCAGCCACATAGCACAGAAAAGAGACACACACTCACACACCCCCACTCCACTAAAGGCCCTTTCCACTAGTCCCCACTCAGCCCTACTCTACTCTACCCGGTTTGTAGGCTTTTCCATTAGTACTTTTTTCTTACCTATTCCGGGGGGGGCGGATACTAACCGGGCTGAGTCGAGCTGAAAATGTGATGTCAACAGACTGCAGGCCGCTGATTGGTCAGGGCGTAACCTCACGAGAGCGACATTTGAAGGCTAAATTCAGAATCTCAAGACGCCGTTTGCAAAAATTCATCCATGAGCCAGCAAGCAAGTGTCAGTAAAAACAACGATAGAATGGTTTCACAGAAATCAACACCCCAGTCCAGCAGAGTTTTCTGTGCCTTTCGGCTGATGAGAGAATCCAGAGGCAACTAGACGGAGCCACCCAAGATGAATTTGCGATTGCAGGATCACCCAACTTCAGCTGTTGAAAGCTATGATATTTGGATATAGAGGATGGTGAGTGATGTGATATGATGTGATATTATGCATCTTTTACGTTATTTATCCCAGCAGTGGAAAGTTCACTTTCAACAGACCATAACAACGTCGCTTGTGGGCAGATCATGAGCTAGCTAGTTAGCTGTCAATGCTAACTGCGTGCTCTCCTTGTATTGACAACATCTGATGAAATAAGCTAGTTGTAATCCTGGTGGAAAAAGGTGTTTTTTTTACATGTTGCACTTTCGTGCTGTGCATGTACTTAAGTTGTGTGTATTTGCATTCTAGAGTCCGACCAGCATCTGCTTTGACACCGGCAATGCAGCAAGACACAGCAATGCGTTCTGACTGGTAAGCCATATTAAAGTAGCACGCCCCATTGTTTTTAGTAGTGGTAGACAAAGAACTCAAATCCTTTTGCTTTTTAAAGTATAAATAAAGTGCCAGTGCGAAAACTAAAGCAGCAGAATTTCCACTTAATATGATACGGACTGAAATGAGATTTATTTGATTGTGTGACTATTAATTACAGAATAATTGGAAATGAATGGCACAGCCACTGTAAAATAAACCGCTTGTTTATTTATTTATTTTTATTTATTTATTTTTTTGTCAGATCACTTGTGTGATCCTTTGTGAGTTACACTCATAAGAGTGTATGTTGCACTTTGGGGAATGGGAGTTGTTCAGTCATCATTATAATTTATTTTATATGCAAGTTAGGCTAATTGGCATCAAACTGGGGATTCTAAATTGTTCTTAGGTATGACCGTGAGAGTGAATGGTTGTCTGTCTTTCTGTGTTGGCCCTGCGATGGACTGGCGATCTGTCCAGGGTGTACCCTGCCTCTTGCCCAAAGATGCTGGGATAGGCTCCAGCCCCCCCGCGACCCGAAAAGGATTAAGCGGAAGAAGATGAATGAATGAATGTGTAGTTTATAGTCTATCGTCAATAAATGCATGTGGTATTATAATAGTGTCATGACCTGAGCACTTTGTCATCGTGCTCGGGCTATTCCTGTCAGGGCTTGACAGCGGCGTTGTCATCCTGGCTCTCCGAGCTCTTATTGTGACAGTGCTCTGGGAGGCTTCCGCTCAGCTGTCAAGTCCTGAGCAGCTGTTCTGCATTTGCGGTCATTAGTGGTGGACTTCTTATACCCACGCTAGCGGCCGCATCCCTGCAGCAGTGTCAGTCTTTCTCCGTCAGAGCTACGGATGCTTTGGACTATTTCCTACCTCGTCTGCCTGTGGTTGACCGTCGCTTCCCGTGGACCAGTAAGTGAGCTGTTAGCCTTACGCCTCCCGGTGTGAGTAGACCTCTGTGTGTCTCTGCCTCAGCAGCCTGTGTAATCATTACTCCACCAACCTTGCCTGTCTGTGTATGACCGCCTCCTCCTGTGGACCTGTAAGAGAGCTGTTTAGCCTTACACCTCCTGATGTGTGTAGACTTATATGTGTCATTGCCCAGCAGCTTGTGTTGTCATTTTTTCACCGTAAATAAAACTCACTGAACTCACTGGTGACTGTGTGGCGTCTTATGGTGGCTCGCGAGAGCCACCGCATGACAAACAGGACACATTACAAATATTTGAGACCCACTGTAGTGCATCCTTTTGTATTTTACCAATACAAGTACAAAACACCACCCACACTTGAAGCCAGGGTGACACAGTGGTGGCTAAACTTTTATTGATAAAAAATACATATTTTGACTGAGCGACTCCATACTCGGGGATGCACACCCTCAGTTAAAGTACTAGATTCCGTTCAACTGAACTGATTGCTGAGGCCACAGTAAAAACAAATGATTTTAAACATAACCCAGTCCTTGTGAAATGTACTTTACAGAAGCACAACTACATGAAAATTGTGGTTTAATACAACAACAAAGTTACTTTTTTGTCACATTCCACCACTGGCTTTTAGCAACAAGTGTCATTCTTTTTTTTGAAAAACTGATGTAGCACATGAACGCACTTTCCGAATGTACTTGCAGTCAATGTGCTACATTGAAATGATTCACGTCAGCTGGCTGTATTAACTCATTCTGATTTCTGAGGCCACAATAAAAACAAATTCTTTTAAACAAAACCTGGCACTTGCAAAATCTGCTCTACTGAGGCACAGCAACATGACAATTGTGCTTAAATACAACAACAAAGCATTTTTGTCACATCCTACCACTGGTTTTCACAAGTGTATTTCCCGAATGTATGTTATGAACTTGCTTTAACAAACTACCATCCATTTCTGCCTTTCATCTAGCCAAGAGGAAAAGGAGCCACCCCACAATTCCTTGTGATTCACTGATGTGCCCTACCTGAAGCGATTGCTAAGCAAACGCTAGTTAGCTTAATGCTGGCGCCAGCCATTCCACCTAACACCAGCCTGAATCAAAGCCCAGCTGCGAGGCCCAGCGGAGATACTACCAGGCAGGCGGCTATTTGTTTGACGGGGCTCAGCAGAGATTTCACCCAGGCAGACGGCGGTAGGCGGCGGTGCCCAGCGGAGGACTTACCGTGACTGCAGCGGCGGTGTGCGACGAGACTACCCGAAGCGATTGCTAAGCTAACGCTAGTTAGCTTAATGCTGGCGCCAGTCATTCCACCTTACACCAGCCGGAATCGAAGCCCAGCTGCGAGGCCCAGCGGAGATACTACCAGGCAAGCGGCTATTTGTTGACGGGGCTCAGCAGAGATTTCACCCAGGCAGACAACGGTAGGTGGCGGTGCCTAGCGGAGGACTTACCGTGACCTCAGCGGAGCTCGGTGGCAGCGGCGGTGTGTGACGAGACTCGGTTGGAGGAGCGGGACGGGAGACCAGTTACGGCGACTATGAGCAACGAGACCAGCAACGGAAGGGGCTAGTTGGCTAGCTGAGGCCCAGCTGGATTCGAGGACGATCGGATCAGATTCTGGCGATATAAGCAGAATTTATTTTACTATCCACAGATTTTCTTTTTCCTTCTTTCCAAGAAAGACTGAAGATGGCGGCCACCGGATTAAAAAGTGGGCTGATGGGCACCACTAATAAGCCTTCTCTACTTCTCTACTTCCTCTTCGTTTTGTCTTTGTGTGTCTGGACCTGCAACAAGAAGGATTTTCCGACAAACTCAACCAAAGGTGAAGTTAAAAAGTTTTATCTGTATGGATTTGGGCTTGGACATCTCACCCTACACTCTATGTGGTCTTTAAAAGCCCTGAGCAAAAACTTCCAAATTAAGGCAAACATGGCTGTTAAGCAAAAATCACAATATGGCAGAGGATATACAATTAAAGTTCTGTTAGTTCTGCTACTTCTGGCAGGAGATATTCACCTTAACCCTGGACCTGCCACTATTAAACAGCAGACCACTGGGTTAGCACAAAACCGAGCTGTACAAAAGCAAAAACAACATTTATTTTTCCAAACTGTTAATCATGCACGAGTTCTTTGGGACACCAAGGCTAAACCAAAGGGGATCCTCGGCGGACATTTAAACATACGGAGCATAATCCCCAAAAGAGATGAGATTTCGGTGTTGCTGTTGGACTCAAATCTGGACTACCTTTGTCTCTCAGAAAGCTGGCTACACAGTAACATAGACACTAATATGATCGATATTGTGGGCTACCAGTGTTTTAGAAAAGACAGGCAGGTAGGGAGGGGAGGAGGTGTTTTAATTTACATCAAAGACAAATATAAATGTCAACTGGTTGATTTGAATACTTCACTTGAATGTTTAGCTGTTAATGTATGTCTCTCTCCGGTAATGAATTTCAACATTGCAGTAGTGTACAACCCACCGTCACACAACTCTTCCTTTTATAATGAATTAAGTGATCTGGTTAAACAACTTGAGAAGAACAGAGAAACAATAATTCATGGTGACTTTAATATCAACTGGTCTGATAAAAAAGACAAACAAAAACTGAAAAGCCTCATGACTAAATTTAATTACCAGCAAATCATCAAAGGACCCACCAGGATAACCAAACAATCCAGAACACTTATTGACATGGTATTTACTAATAAACCAGAACGAATAACCAGAACCTATAATCTTGTAACTGGTCTCTCAGATCATAACATGGTTCTTGCTGTCAGGAAACTTACTAAAAAGCGACTACAGTATTTTGGGGGAGTCGATATTGACAAATCAAATTTTATTATCCCCAAATCAAAAAATGAGGAGTTTGAACATTACTTAGAGAATCAAAATTGGGAGCAGCTCATGTCAACATGTGAAGTAGATGATTGTTGTAATTTTATAACTGCAACAATCACAAAGTCTATAGAAAAATTTTCAAAGCAAATTAAAAGTAGACAACAGAAGATTAGCCTACCATGGTTAAATAATGAAATAAGAAAACTTATGAAGAGGCGAGACTATGCACTGAAAACATCACTAACCTCCAAACTACAAAATGATCACCTTGTGTACAAAAGTTTAAGAAATAAAGTGGTACATGAGCTGCGAAAATCAAAAATATCTTATTACAATAAACTGATAGATCATGCAAAGGGTAACAACAGTTCCCTATGGAGGCATTTAAATAACTTAACTAATAAAAAAAACGATCAGAAGGGGGTAAAGGAACTTAGAATCAATGGCAAGACCGTCAGTGACAAGGCTACTTTGGCAAATGAATTTAATTCACACTTTGTGGGCTCTGTGGAAGACTTAACAAAAATTTTTGTGCTGCCAAATGTGCTCAACAACACAAATTCCATACTTCCAACAGATACTTTTCACATCGATGAGGTAAATGAGAAGTTAATTGCTGGTATTGTTAAAACACTGTCAAACTCAAAAACTAATGATATCTACAATATGAGCACCTCCTTTCTCAAAATGCACAGCAAAATATTACTCAAACCACTGACTCATCTCATTAATCTCTCCATTAGGTCTAGTACATTTCCATCTGGCTGGAAAAAAGCTGTCGTCATACCAGTTCATAAATCAGGCAGTAAAGACGATATATGCAATTACCGCCCAATCTCTATCTTACCAGTCCTATCTA
Organism: Pholidichthys leucotaenia; assembly: GCA_020510985.1. Lineage (NCBI taxonomy): Eukaryota > Metazoa > Chordata > Actinopteri > Cichliformes > Pholidichthyidae > Pholidichthys > Pholidichthys leucotaenia. The sequence continues at coordinate 163,586,379 of CM035848.1, forward strand.
AGGTTCTTGAAAAAGTTGTAGCTACACAGCTGATAGACTACTTACAAGACAATCAACTTCTTCATCCACATCAATTTGGTTTTAGACCAGGATACTCAACAGAAACAGCAAATTGTTGCCTTATTGAAAACGTCAAACAGTCCTTGGACAGGGGTAATGTGGTAGGAGCTGTTTTTCTAGATCTCAAAAAGGCTTTCGATACTGTAAACCACAGTTTGCTTTTATCCAAAATGGTATCTTTTAACTTCTCCCCAAATACATTAGAATGGTTTGCATCTTATCTCCAGAATAGAGAACAGTGTGTAAAAGTTCACCAGGATAAATCCTCATTTTTAAACAACCGCATGGGTATCCCACAAGGGTCCATTCTTGGTCCTTTACTTTTCAGCATTTTTATTAATGACCTGCCGTTACACTGCTCAGCTGCAACATGCCAACTTTATGCAGATGATGCAGTTATTTACACAGCTGCCAAGACTCCAGCACAGGCTGCAGATGTACTGTCTACAAGTATGGTTGATGTCCAAGAGTGGCTCCTCAAGAACCATCTATTGCTGAACCTTCAGAAAACAGTCTCAATGTGCTTTTCAATCAAAAAATGTAACCTGCAACATTTTAAAGTTAATATACATGATCATGACATCAGTTTAGCTACAGAATTCAAATACCTTGGTATTGTACTAGATCCTCAACTCAAATTTAATCTTCATATAAAGAAAATTTCAAAAACAGTAAAAAAAAATCTGAACTGCTTTAAATTAATTAGATATTACATACCTTACGAAGCAGCTGCACTGTATATGCATTCTATGGTTTTTTCTCATATATCATACTGTTTGACAGTCTGGGCTCAAGCAGCCCCTTCCACAATAAGACATATAGGTTCATTATATAATCAAACCCTAAAAATCTTGGACAAAAAGCCCATTAGGTGGCATCACTGTAATGTTTTAAAAAAATACAACCTATTGAGTTTTGAGAGCTTCATTGACCTCTGTCTTCTGAAATTAACGTTCAAATGTTTCCATAAATCAGCACCCGAGCCACTTGCTGGTTTTGTCCAAAGACAGGACAGCAGCAGAGCCACCAGGAGTTCTGTTAACAATAACTGTAAAATATTCCACCGCAGAACCACATTTGGACAAACAGCTTTCTCTATAAAGGGCAGTCACATCTGGAACACAATGCCAAATGAAATTAAAATAATAACGGACTTTAAAACATTCACTAAAAATGTTAAAAACTGGCTGAAAAATAAACAAGAATGTACTCATGTATGAATTAATTGTCTGCAAAGTGAGAGTGAATGAAGGGAAGGAATAAATGTGTTTGTTTATAGTGAGTGACGGAGGGAGGAAGGCCTGAAATAGGCAAATGTGAGTTATGTTATATGTGTTAAATGTGAGTCAGGCTGTTATATTTGTGTATTTATAATATTTATAATATTTATGTTAAATGTGAGTCAGGCTGTTATATTTGTGTATTTATAATATTTATAATATTTATAATTGTGTATTTATAATTTTTCTGCATTGATGTATGTGGTTATTGTGTATATTTTTTATCTTGATTCTTTTTTCTAAAGCCCATCCAGGGACAAGAGTTGCAAATTAGCTAATAGCTATACACTCTATGTGCAACACATCAGATTGATTGTCTTTGATTAATTGTCTATGTTTATTGCACTGTCCCTGTCAAATAAACTAATCTACTACTACTACTACAACCGACCTTGCAACTGTCTTTGCCCAGATGCATGGTGACGAGGTGCGGCTCCATGAATGGCAGCTCGAACAGCACCTGTGAGGCGATGGAGCGAGAAGCCGCTTTCTGAAGGGAGGAGATTGCACAAACTGCTGCCTTCAACCAAGCTTTCCTGGCTGAATTTAGCAGGCTTGTGGACGCACTGAGTGGCCAGCGTGTGTAACCCTGTCTCCCCTCCCGCAGTGCTTTTTTTTAACTTGTGTACGTACTTGTGCTGCTATGACAAACCAGTAGTGTTTGCATCATAACTGTGGTTTGTCTGTTATGAAAAGAGTCAACAATTACATACACATCCTCTCTTCTGACCAAATGCTGCTGCACATCAGGTTAGGTGTCTGTAGCACGTAACCAATTTACTCAATAGTTTTTGAAAAAAAGGGTTGGTAGACAATTGTATTGGAGTATATTTTGGAGTCCAATTACTTAAATATCCTATAAAAGTCATGGGAGCAGTTTTGTACTAATAAATAGTTGTGCTACATTTATTAGTATTTCACAATAATGGGATAGGGTTAAATGGGATATAACATGTCTCAACACATGATTCATAAGTCTGTTAACAGACGTACATCAAACCAAAAGTCTAGCAGCTGGATTTTTTGCAGATGGCTTCTCTGGTGTTTTAGCATTTAATTACTCTTACCTGCACAGAAAACCCTTATGAATAACAGTAGATGTATCTGAAAAGGGCACAAAATTATAATTTTTGAAAAGAGGGGTTGCTAGACCACTTTAAGTGGGAGTACATTATGAAGTCCAGTGACGTAAACATCCCATAAAATTTGTGGGAGCTATTTTGTCCCAACAAATTATAGTGCTACAATTATTTTTTCATAATAATGGGATAGGGTTAAATGGGATATACCATGTTTCAACACGTGATTCATAACTCTGTTAACAGATGTACATCAAACCAAAAGTGGGAAACCAAAAGTGCTGGATTTTTTGCAGGTGGCTTCTCCTGTGTTTTAGCATTTAATTACTCTTACTTTCACAGATAACCCTTAAATAACAGTAGACATATCTGAAAAGGGTACAAAATTGTATTTTTTGACAAGAAGGGTTGCTAGACCATTATACTGGCAGTACATTATGGAGTCCAATTACTTAAACATCCCATAAAAGTCATGAGAGCAATTTTGTCCCAACAAATTATAGTGCTACATTTATTATTTTTTCATGATAATGGGATAGGGTTAAATGGGATATAACATGTTTCGACACATGATTCAGAGGTCTGTTAACAGACTGACATCAAACCAAATGTGAATTGTCAAGCTGCTGGATTTTTTGCAGACGGCTTCTCCTGTGTTTTAGCATTTAATTACTCTTAACTTCACCAATAACCCTTATAAACAACAGAGGAGACGTATCTGAAAAGGGTACAAAATTTTATTTTCAAAATACAGAAGTTGGACATGTGTAGGCACATGAATGGGAAGGCAATGACATTGTCTAGTCATTATTGCTACACAAATACTGCATCAGAGCATCTTGTACATCTCTGCCCTGCTCCTCTACACCCTGTGCCACTGCCGATACTGGTTCATGTGCTGCAGCTGCTGGATCATCCCATGTAGTCTCAAAAGTCTCTCCATGACTTTCACACAGATTATGCAGAGCACAACAAGTCAGCACCATAGCTTTCGCCAGTTGGATTTCACAGTCATTCCTTTTCAGAAGGCAGCACCACCTTCCCTTCAGCCTGCTGAAAGCATTCAACCACCCGTACTCGATTGATGTTTTGGTTGTACATGTGCTGTTCTTCTGTTAGTCGTTCAGTGTCATGGAATGTTTTCAACAACCAGTTTTACAATGGATAATCTGAGTCTCTGAGGATATAATAGCCCAGACATGTCCTCCCACCATTGCGAGGCACGGTTTAATGTCCAGACCGACAGTTTGCGGCGATTATTTCGCAACAAAGCAGCCATCTGAAATACACACACAACATACATATTTTAATACCTTGAATAGCGATAACCTGGCACCATCACAACATAGTACGCAAGATTAAAATAACTGTAGCAAGCATTAGCATTCGTTAGCTTACCCTTATCCTTGTCCACATCCGTCTAGTTGTAGTTTCCATCCTCACGGTTATGGGTTCATATTCCGCTATGGCATCCAAAAGTCTCCTGTACTTTTCCACTGTGTTATGTCTCAACGCACGCTGTCTTCTCTGCCTCTCCTGTTTGGCCTTTACTGTGACAAAAAGCCACAGAGCGAGAAGTGCGCAAATCTTCCCCTCATAATCCTCCATTTTGTGTGTTGTTTGGGTGTTGAGTGCTTTACGTCACGGGAGTGTTGTGCCGCCTTGTAAAAAAAAATCCCACTCACCCCAAGCGGTACTCTGCTAATGGAAACAGAAGTGAGCCAAGTTGAGTAAAGCCAAGTCGAAGTGAGTAGGGCCAAACAGGTACTAGTGGAAAAGGGCCATTAGAGTCTCACCAGGCCAGGTAAACAAAGTACAAACCCCCGCGAGGCAGCAGGACCAGACAACATACCTGGGCAGGCCCTCAGAGCATGCGCTGCAGAGCTGACCAACATTCTCACAGCAATCTTCAACCTCTCCCTTAACCAGAACATAGTTCCCCTCCTGCTTCAAAACAACAACCATCATCCCCCTGCCCAAAAGGAGCCAGCCGACCTGTCTGAATGATTACAGACTGGTAGCACTCACTCCAATCATCATGAAGTGCTTCGAGGGAGTGGTGCTGCCCCTCATTTAGGACAGCATACTGGGCACCCTGGACCCCCTGCAGCACGCCTACTAGCCCAACAGGTCCACCTCAGATGCCATCGCTGCAGCACTCCATTATTCTCTCCCCCACTTGGAAGATAAAGACTCCTACATTAGGATGCTCTTTGTCGACTACAGCTCCACCTTCAACACGGTCAAACTCACGACAAGCTGTCCTCACGTGGCCTGCACCCCACCCTCTGCAACTGGCTACTGGACTTTCTAACTGGCAGGCCCCAGTCTGTCAGGATGGGTAACAGGACCTCAGCCAGCATCATCACAAACACAGGTGTCCCACAGGGTTGTGTTCTCAGCCCCATCCTCTACAGCCTCTTCACCCATGATTGTGTTGCTTCCCACAAGGACAATATTATCCTAAAGTTTGCGGCTGACACAGCAGTGAAAGGACGCATCACTGGTGATGATGAAGCATCCTACAGGAGGGAGGTGGCCAACCTGGTGTCATGGTGTGAGGACAACAACCTCACCCTCAACACGGACAAGACAAAGGGGATGATAGTGGACATGAGGAAAGGGAGGAGGAGACCCCATCGGCTGCTGTTCATCCAGAAGCTTGAGGTGGAGAGGGTGAGCAGCTTTAAATACCTGGGCATCCACATCAGTGAGGATCTTAAGTGGACACACAACACCACAGAGCTGGTTAAGAGAGCTCAACAGTGACTGTACTTTCTGAGGAGGCTGAAGAAGTTTGGCATGTCCTCCAGGATCCTCAACAATTTCTACAGCTGCATCATCAAGAGCATCCTGACCAACTACATCACTGCGTGGTATGGCAGTACAACTGCCCTGGACCACAAACGCCTGCAGAGAGTGGTGAAGACAGTGGAGAAGATCATCAGGACCCCACTCCCCTCTCTGCAGAGAATCTACCACCGCAGAGTCCAAAGGAGAGCTGACGCCATCCTCCAGGACCCCACCCATCCCAAGCACAGACTGTTCACACTTCTACCCTCAGGCTGGAGGTACAGAAGTGTGAAATGCAGGACAACCAGACTGAAAAACTCCTTCTTTCCCACTGCCATCAGACTCCTGAACAGATAACAACTCCCAAAACTGTAACACAGCTTTGCATATAGGAACTCACACACTGGCTGCTAAATTTGCACACCTGCACAGAGATATAGTCTCACCCGTCTGATGTCCATATCATCTCTGCTGCTAATTATCATCTCTGCTGCTACTTATCATGCACAGTCTACTGGTACTGTCGTTACAGAAATTAGCACCGGGTGCTAATTTGTAATTATACACTGCTCATTGCACAATGCTCATTTGCACACTGTACATAAGTCTATGCCATCTCAGGTTCACATCAAGTTGCACGATGCTCATTGACATCGTTCACATCATCTTTGATATCAATATACCACTATCACTTTAGTCATCCAGTGAATTTTCAATTTCATTCCTCTTGTCTGACTGCTTTAACTGCTTTAACTGCCCAAACTGCCTAGTGTGTGTTATTAGTACTCATTAGTTTTAGTATTTAGTATCAAGGTGTGCTTTAGGAGTCCTAATTACCTAACTGTTTGTTGGTGTGTGTGTTATTAGCATCCATTAGTATTAGGTTTGAGTTACTGTGTTAGTGTGTCATTACCTTATTAGAATTGTTGTTTCTGTACCTATTACCTTTGCATTCGTTCGGAGAGCAAAGTAAGAATTTCATTGCTCAAGAAATGTAACATTTCTTAACTGTGCACATGATAATAAAGCCTTTAAATCTTGAATCTTGATACCCAAGCTTTTGACATGAATGCCCCTTTCAGGGCATTAATGAGGCTCCAGAAGCCAGCAGTAAGTTTGTCTGTTTATTTAACAAAGAATAAAGTAAAGAGCCACGTGGGGCAAAACACATACATAAAACTAGAACACAAAATAATAAACACTGACACTGAATGTGAGAGCGTAGCGAGGACGGAACCTAACACTACTGAACACACACTTACACAAGCCGAAGCGAAGAAGAATCAGAGGGAAGACTGAAGCTGGGGTTAGGAACTCCAGTCCTGGAACACAAATGTAGATCGCAGCGAGCAGTAAGCCTCAGCTGCTTCCTTAAATACTGAGCACAAACAGAACCAAACAGGAAAGGGGAATGTAATTAATGGAATTGCGATCAGCTGTGACAGCGCCTGCCTGGCTTTGACAACCGGACGTCCGGCCGAGACACTGTCACAATAAAAGCCCTGAAAGGCAATGATAATAAAACTGAAATAATAAGAGGGAAAAGGGAAAATACCAAGTAACCCGAGCACGGATGGGCTCAGCGCTCGGATCACCACAGTACCCCCCATTCAAAGGATGCATTCCAGGCATCTAATGTAACATCCAAGGAGCCCCCCCCCCCAACCAGAAGGCTACCAGGACCGACCCAGGGAGGGCGGAGGGGGAAACAGGCCAGGAGGGAGAGAACCAAAAAACAAAAAAAATGTCTACAGCAACACATACCTGCCAACTTTTCAAACCTGAAAAGCCTAGTAGCTAGCCGGGGTCCAGGGGGTGATGCTAATGCTAATAATGCTAATGCTAATGCTAATAATAATAATGCTAATATTTGCCAAACAAATATTAGCATTAAATCTAGTTAAATGTAGCTAACAACCTCATATTTCTTCAACTTTCAAACCTGAAAAGCCTAGTAGCTAGCCGGGGTCCAGGGGCCGCAGGCCCCGGTAGGTCCAGGACAAAGTCCTGGTGGGGGGTTCAGGGGGGCGAAGCCCCCGACGCCAAACAAATATTAGCATTAAATCAAGTTAGAATGTAGCTAACAACCTCATATTTCTTCAACTTTCAAATCTGAAAAGCCTAGTAGCTAGCCGGGGTCCAGGGGCCGCAGTGTCAAACAAATATTAGCATTTGACATAGAAGTCACATATTAATTATATTAAAGGTAAAATATCTAAATCAATTGCAATACTACACAGAGCGAAATATTTGCTGAATCAACCCACATTATATACTTTGTATCATTCATTAATACTCCCATACATGACATATTGTACTGAAGTATGGGGAAATACATATAAAACAAACATATATCCAGTCTTTATGCTTCAGAAGAGAGCTATTAGAATAATAAACAAAGCTGCTTACAGGGAACCAACAAACCCACTTTTTCTTAAATTAAAAGCTCTCAAGATGACTTCCGGTTATGGCTGCCACGTAGGACGGACGTGTCTCGCTCTGCTCTGCTCCTGGAAAAAAAAAAATCGGCAAATAACTCTCTCATTTGGGACAGAACGTATCCCAGCATTTGGGCGAGGATATGTCGGCGAAGCCTAAGGCTGGAAAACCAGGAAAAGGAAAAAGCGAGCCGCCGAAACAGTCCAAATTAACGGACTTTCAGGTCTGTGACGCAGCAAACAAAACTCCATATATGGCGGAGGAGGCTGGCAACGCTGCGATTTCTGCGGGGAATGGCGCAGCCATGAGTTCAATGAGAGCGGACTTTTCCTCTAGATTTGATGGGATTATGACAGCGTTGGAAGGAATAAGAAAGGAATTGGGTGACTGTGTAGAACGAACGGCGCAGATGGAGCTCCGTCTCGCTAGTGCTGAAGATGACGTCACCCGTCTTCAATTAAAGGTGCGCACTTTGGAAAAAAAAAATAAATCTCTGGAAGATAATATTTTGGATTTGGAATCTCGGTCGAGACAGAATAATTTGAGGCTGGTGGGTCTTCCAGAGGAATCAGAAGGTCGGGACGTATGTTCCTTTCTGGAAAAGTGGATTCCGGAGGTGCTGGGCAGCGAGGAGTTGCAATCAGCAGTGGTTCTGGAAAAAGCACATCGTATTGGCCCACGGAGAGATAAGGGACCGCCGAGGACCTTAATTATGAAGTTTCTTAGCAACAGAGACAGGATGAAGATCTTCAACGCTGCACGTGCTAAAGGAGAGATTAAACACCAGGACCAGCAGGTGCGGTTCTACCCAGATTTGGCCACAGGAATCCAGCAATTGAGGAAGCAGTTTGATCCCATACGTAAGGAGCTGCGCAACCTTGGGATTCGTCATGGTGTAATCTATCCTGCGAGACTGCTGACCACGTATGAGGCAGAACCCACATCTTCAAGACCCCAGAGGAGGCGCAGGAGTTCATCAAGAAGATCAAAGAAGAAGAAGAGACTGGTGGGAGCTAAGCATGAACAAAATATAAGGTAGAATAATTAAGCATTTGCACAGGCATCTGACTGACTTGAAGTAAATAGTAAGTTTACAAAATATAGATTGTATTATATATTAAAAAAACAAAACAAAAACAAAACAAACAAAAAAAAAAAACTATGATGTACAAAGTTGTTAAAAATTTTGGAGTTAAGTTGGAAAACTACAGAGGAGAGTTAATGTTACGTCATTAAAAGCAGTAGAGTTAGGGTGATTGGGAGGATGAAGAAGGAGTGGCTTAGGCTGTTCCCCGTGGGTGTGGAACGGTCGATGGCTATATCGGGAGACAGAATTTTTCTTTTGATTTTGGGGGGTTTGCCACAAGTGTGGGAAGGGGGAATTTGTTTGTGTGTAGTTTGTAGGATGAATGTTCAACCACTCATGTTTTTGCTTCTCTGTATGAGCATGTTTACACTGCAAGGTAATCCCAAACTCTCTATTGATCATGGACCAAAGTGTTAATCTTAATTTAACTTCATGGAATTGCAGAGGTCTACAAAATTTAAAAAAACTTAAACAAGTTATGAATAAAATAAAGGACATGGGTTCAAGAATTGTGTTTTTACAAGAAACTCATCTGATAGAGGAGGATGTTAAAAGAATTAGGAGTAGATGGCAGGGAAGTGTATTCACCTCTTCATTTTCATCCCGAGCCAGGGGAGTTATGACTCTCATACATAAATCAGTTCCTTTTCAAGTGAAAAATGTAATTGGAGACAAATTTGGAAGATATGTAATCATTCAAGGTTCTTTGCTATTAGAAAATATAAATCTTGTGAACTTATATGGTCCCAATATAGATGATCAGAAGTTCTTTGCTAATTTATTTCTCATCTTATCATCACTTACAGGGCAACATATAATAGCAGGGGATTTTAATTGTACATTGAATCCAGGTGTGGATAGATCAACAGGACTGGATTGTACGCACATTGGATGTAGGATGACTATTAATCATTTTATGAAAGAATTGAGATTGTTAGATATATGGAGAGAAATGAAACCACAAGTTAAAGCCTATTCTTGTTATTCCAGTACCTACAAGACATTCTCACGTATTGATTATTTTTTGATTTCCACAGAATTAAGGTCCAAGATTCAAAACTGCTTTTATGATAACATCGTGATCTCTGATCATGCACCCTGTTGTCTAATATATGTAGATAAAAAATTGACAAAGGAATCAGGTAGATGGCAATTTCAGCATAAATGGCTTCAGGATGAGGAATTTGTCAAGTATATAGAAAAACAGATAGACGAGTTCTTTGACATCAATACTACACAAACATCAGCATGTGTAAAGTGGGAGGCTTTCAAAGCTTTTATTAGGGGACATATTATTAGTTATACAGGATCAAAATCTAAGAAGACTCGAGAGGAGAGAGCTAAATTGGAACATAAAATAAAAAATCTTCAGGAAAAAGTGTATGCAGGAAGTGACCCAAGGTTGGAGAATGAATTACTGATTCTGAGAGCTGAATACGACAAAAAATCAGCGAATAGAGCTGCCTCGAGTCTTCTAAGATTGAAACAATCTTTTTATGAACAAGGTGAAAAATCAGGAAAATTATTAGCATGGCAGATTAAACAATTGGAAATTAAAACACCAATTACCAGTATTATAAGTAACGGACAGGTAGTTATAGATCCTTTAGAAATTAATAGAGCCTTTAGAGATTACTATGAAAAATTATATGATACCAAAAATGAACCTGATTTAACAAAACTAAATGGGTTTTTGAACGAACTATCTATACCGTGTATTCCAAATGAAAACAGGGAGATATTGGAGTCTAAAATTAGTCAAGAAGAAGTTGGGCTAGCCATTGATAATATGAAATCAGGAAAAAGTGCAGGACCAGATGGTCTTCCAGTTGACCTTTAAAAAAAATTTAAGAATAAATTAATAAAACCTTTTTTGGAAATGGTTTTAGAAGCATTTCAAAATAATAATTTACCATCATACATAAATAATGCCTTAATTATACTGCTGCCAAAACCAGGTAAGCCCTCTAATAAATGTGAAAATATGAGACCAATAAGCCTATTAAACGCCGACCTTAAGATAATCTGTAAAATTTTAGCAAGACGAATACAAGAAATTTTACCAAATATTATTAATCGAGATCAGAATGGCTTTATAAAGGGTAGACAAGGCTTCCATAATGTAAGAAGACTATTTAATATTATTTATTTTAATAAAGAAGCACCGGATACAGCTCTCCTATCATTGGACGCCGAAAAGGCCTTTGATAGAGTTGAATGGCCCTTTCTTTTTGAAGTCCTACAAAGGTTTGGACTTGGAAATAATTTCATAAAATGGGTTCAAATAATATACAATAATGCTACAGCAGAAATCCTAACAAATAACAATATTTCAAAACCAATAAAAATCAATAGAGGATGTCGACAAGGCTGTCCACTTTCACCTTTACTGTTTACTATGGCAATTGAACCTTTAGCGATAGCGATACGTTTACATTCACAAATATATGGAATTAAAGTTGGACCAACAGAACATAAAATCTCCCTGTACGCCGATGATATAATTTTGTTTATGTCGAATCTAAAAAAATCAATTCCAACCTTGTTGAATTTAATAAAGAATTTTGGGGAAATATCAGGATATAAAATAAATAAAACTAAATCTTCAATATTAATGCTAAATGAGACCCAGAGAAATTACCCAGCCCCTGAGGTAAATCAATTCAATGTTGTAAATCAGTTTAAATATTTAGGAATCCAAATTATGCCTAAGCTAGAATCAGTCGCCAGTGTCAACTATGAAGCCTTAATGTCAGATATCAGTGAGTTAACTCAGAGATGGATGTCACTACCAATGTCGATGATCGGGAGAATCAATATACTTAAAAGTAATATTTTACCTAAAATACTTTATTTATTTCAATACATTCCCTTATCACCACCTTTAGATCTATTCTCAAGAATAAAAAAAAAGTTAGTGGAATTTATATGGAACAACGGGAGGGCTAGATTACGTTTGTCTTTATTATATTTACCATTTGATCGTGGAGGTCTGAAATGTCCAAATTTTATGTTGTATTATTGGTCGGCACAACTGAGGTCTATGACATATTATTTTTCATCAAATGATCTCCCTCACTGGACTGAAATGGAATCATACAATTTACCTTTACCTCTTCCCATATTCATATACTCAGATTCGGCAAAAAAATTACAAAAACAAGTTAAAAATCCATTTGTAAAGCATATGATCAAAATATGGTGTGAAGCTAAAAACTATTTAAAAGAACCACAGTTATTGTCACAATTTAGTCCAATATGGGGTAATCAATATTTTAAACCAGGGAGAGCGGACGCTGTATTTAAAGTATGGAATTTAAAAGGGATACAAAAGATTCAGGATTTATATTTGCCATGTGCAGACAACATAATGTCTTTTGAAGAGCTGAGGATCAAATTTAATCTCAATAGAACACATTTTTTTAAATATCTTCAACTTAGAAACTTTATTCGATCAAATCAAAATAAAGCTCTCACTCGACCTATTTATTCATCCTTGGAAAAAATGATGATGAAAGATAGTAAAAGAAAGGGTATTATTTCAGAGTTTTATAACTCATTGACACTATCTTCAAGTGAAAATTCACTGAAAAGATTAAACTACTGGAAAGAAGATCTGCAAATTGAAATTTCAGAGGAACAATGGGAATTGGCTTGTACAGAAGCTCAAACCAAATCAATAAATGCACGCCTTAAATTGATACATTTCAAATGGTTAATGCGGATGTATGTTACACCGGAGGAGTTAAATAGATATAACAAAAATATACCAGATACATGCACAAAATGCATGGAAAGTAAAGGAACCCTATTTCATTGTTTATGGGAATGTAGATTAATAAGAATGTTTTGGGAAGAGGTGAGGGTAACAATTGAAAAAATAATCTCAAAACAAATCATATTGAATCCTAAACTGTTTTTGTTGGGTCTGTACCCAGAAAAGCATAATTTTAATAAAAGTGAAAGAACATTCATAGACCTCAGTTTGCTTAATGCCAAAAAATGTATTGCACTATTATGGAAAAAGACTCATAGACCAGATGTGACTCAGTGGTTAAGACAGATGTTAACAAACCTTTCATTAGAAAGAATAACATATATACTAAAATCAAAGGAAATTGTGTTTGAGAATATATGGAGACCTTTTATTGATTATGTAAAAAATTTAAACATAACTCTTGAAGAAGAAGGTGAATGATGTGTGTGGACCTTGTAAATTCCAAACTGGTGAACATAATATGTATACTTATGTATTGGATTGTCTAGACTAAACAGAGGAGCATTGTTGAAGATTTGATTTTGTTGGTGGTTGTTGGTGTTTTTAGTGCATTTTTTTTTTTTTGTGTAGTACTTTAGTGTTAGTGTTTGATTGTTTGTTAAAAAAAAAAAAAGGTTCAATAAAGATATTGTGGAAAAAAAAAAAAGCTCTCAAGATGAAAGATCTGGTTGACTTTAAAACTGCAGTAATAATGTTTAAAGTGAAGAATCTATCACTGCCCGCAAATATCCAAAAGTTGTTCCAAATAAGGGAGACACAATATCATTTCAGAGGAACATGTATATTTCAAAAACCTTCAGTGAGAACTGCCACCAAGCAACACTGTTTCAGTGCAAGGAGTCAGATTATGGAACGATTTTGGACCTGAATTAAAATCATGTACAACGCTTGGACAATTTAAACAAAAACTAAAGGAAGAAATACTCCAAACATATATACAAGATGACATGTCAAATCACATAAGGACTGTCATATCCAGTCTGTGTTGTGTTGTTACTTAGTTTTTTTTTTTTTTTAATCACATTTTGTCTTAGCTTTGTTCTGAATTGTAATCGCTCTTGTTTTGTTTTTCTTTTGAATTCTTGGATGGAATATGGGTGGGCAGTATAAGCTGCGGCTTCAGCCATCACCCATTTCAAATAACTTATGTTGAACTGTATAATAAGAGGAGTTCTTGTTTAATTTGACCTTGTTGGATTTTTTTGCCTTTGTTATATTATTCTGTTTCTTTTTAATCTTTACTTTTAATCTATCCGAAATAAAGATTCATTCATTCATTAAATTTGCATTCAAAAGACTATCTTAACACTGCATAGAACTTCGAATAGGCCAGATGTGATGTATTATGAATACTAGAAAAGCACTCGGAGAGCGCAGACCTCCGCCAAGCGCCACAGTTCCCCCCATACAGTGTTTAACATCATAAATAAAATATTGAAAATGGCCCTATCTCGCAATGTTAAATAAAAAAAAAAAAAAAAGAATCCTTTAAAAAATTTCCTGGATCCAGAGGGTGATCCGGATCACCACCAAAATCTAATCATCTGTAGGATACCCCATTTCTGACAATCTGTGAAAATTTCATGAAAATCCGTCCATAACTTTTTGAGTTATCTTGCTAGCAAATAAACAGACAAACAGACAAACCAACGCTGATGATCACATAACCTCCTTGGCGGAGGTAACTAGAAGACTAGAAATATCAGCAAGGTATACTAGCACTGTTTAACAGACACGTGCGTAAAAGACGGCAAAATCGCTCTGATATTTTATGTGTTTACATGATACACCAAGCATGACAAGGCTTGCAATTACACAGCACATGTTCTTCAGAATCTTAGGCATTATATAAAATGTATTCTCCCTTTAGATGTCGAATCCATGGTCCATTTGCCAGGGTTGAAGTGCAGTTTACATCGTGTTTACATCTCGCCATGTACGCACGCCTCTCCGGGATTTCGCGCGAGAATAGAAACCTCAATAGCGATAGCGTTAGCTTAGCAAACGCTTCAGGTAAAGCGTAGCAGCGAACCACGAAAAGAAACGCTACTCAGTTTACTGACAGAGCCCGGTGAAAGACGAATAAAGGGGTATTTCTACTTCAAAAGCTGGTTCAACCAAGGTGGAAATTCAGCCTGTGCGTGTGCGTCACAAATGTTGATCCGATATTCGCTGTTGGTTAGTTATTTTAGTGGCAAAATCAGCAACTTTGTCTCAGCACTGAAAAAGTGTGACTATCCCGGCCGCCATCACGTGCTGCTCTGTTCTAAATTTAGATACGATTCCTAGCGATCTCGTGTTTGGAATTGTTTTCGTGTTTTTTTTACGATTTAAAATTTTTGACTGAATTTTTAGTGAAAAACCGTAATTTTGATTAATAAAGCCGTAACCCGGAATGGGGTCTTGAAAACCGGAACCATTACGGCAAAACCGGAGTAGTTGGCAGGTATGGCAACACCCAGAGGAGGAAAAAAAAACCCCACAAGGAACTGATCACAACAAGAGACAAACATAAAATGATGGGGCTTAAATACAGAAATGACCAAAACTAGAAGAACAAGTGAAAACAAAAGTGCTGATACCCTTCAATTGGAAGAAAACAGAATACGAAACAAAAATATATGTATAGTACTGCTCGGTACATGGAATAGGGAAAACAAAAATACAGGTACACTTCACCTTAGAGAATACTCAAACAAGGAATAAGGAAAACAAAAATACAGGTACACTTCACCTTCAAAAATACTCAAACACCACAGAGTAGACAAACATAAATATATGCACAGTGCACACGGCAATCCAAGTAAAGAAAAGAAAAATCCCATTAACAAAACATGAGAAAACACAACTAAAGGAATGTCGGCAGGTAGAGAGCAGAGAGAAAAAAAAAAAGCACTTTGGGCAGCCTACTCAAGTCCCAGACCCGGGGAAACAGTACCTCAGGTGGCTGGCCCAGGTTGCCGAACCAACGAAGCAGTCCTTTGGGCGGCCGACCCAGGACGCAGAACTGGTGAAACAGTCTTTCAGGCAGCCGACCCGCGTCCTTAGACCACCAGGACCGGAGGAGGGAGCTCGGAGGCGGCTTCCCTACCACGAGGCACAGCGAGGGGAAGCCGACCCGAATAAAGGAGATCCCAGCGGCGTCCAGTGGAGGAGAATAGGGGGGGAAGACAAGGAACCAGACCGGTGTCAGGCAGAAGGGCATCTGCAGCTCCCTCCCCGACCTCGAACTGGACTGGCGCAACACCCTCGGTGGACCCGGACCGGGCCCGCGCAGCACCCACGATGGACCCGGATTGGGCCAGCGCAGCACCCACGGTGGACCTGGATTGGGCCAGTGCAGCACCTGGAATGACCTCCAAACACAAACCCGGAGCCTCGACAACAACGACCGGAGCTGACTTATCTCTGGTGACCCTGGAAGAAGGCTCGGACAGACAGGGAGGACAGGGGTCAGGATCACCGGCAGCGGTGGAGCCCAGCGAGACAAGCTCGGATGCAGCAGTTGGCTGCATCCGGCTCTCCTCCCCAAGAGACAGGAAAGAATGCTCCAGAACAGAAAGCAAGAAGACAAAATAGAGCACTTGCTCGATCTCGGGCTCCACCACTGTCCAGGACTCCGACGATCCAGGCTCAACGATCTGGAGGTCTGTTACTGGGTCCGACTCGACTGTGGTGGGCTCCGCAGCCGGCATGATGGTCTCCACAGTCTGGGAAACCCCTGGCGCTGAAACCCACGCTGACGGCCCACACAGCGTGGTGGCAGGGGATCCGTAGTGTGCTGGGGCCGACTGCCCTCCATGGAGACCCGAGGACACTTAATCGCTGGCACAGGCTCCAAATGATGGTCAGCCCTCCGCCTCTGCCTGTTACATGGCTGCAGGGCCGGAACCAGGCTCTCCAGGCCCGCAGGCTCCTCCTCCGTCTGACGGTCTACTCCTGGCACCGGGGAATGCTCGGAGAGAAGGGGAGGAAACAAAAAGGTAGCAGGTTCAATATTTATGGCTGCAGCAGATGGTGGGAGCTCAGAGGTCTGCGAACCGTGAGCTCTGCCCCCAGGAGTCAGACAAGGCAATTCATTGTACTGAGATTTAGAATGAAATAACACTTGCCTGTTCTCCTGGGGAACGATGGTGGCTGTTGCAGCATCACTGAGCCACCACCATGCTTCACTTTAGGCATGATGTTCTTTTCAGTGTTTTCTTCAGGGCAAATTACACCGGTCAACACCAAATTTATTGTCTAAGTTTTTTTTTTTTAGCTGATTTAGGACAATTTTGATGTGCTGAATCCAAAAAGCACATTGGTTTTGCTCAATCAGGACAACTTTTTGAATTATAGCCACGTGTTGTTTTATACATTTTTGTTTACATGTATGGGTATTTCCGCTTTATATGATGCAAAATTCTTTTTTATGTCTTGAAATTCTCTGAATTTTGAACAATGATGACGTAACATTCAATTTACATGTACTTATGTAACCCTTGCCTTATGTTAATTAGGTAAGGGAAATAATTACGTGTAGACCAGTTGCTAGGTTCGTAAGGGTTACAATAGGGAATTAAAGTGAGTGTGGAATGAAATAGCTGGAGGCAAGAAATGAGCAATAATGGTTGTCATTTATAGGGAAAAAGTGAGCAATATATACAGACAATTTACCACTATACAAATATACAATGGCCGGTATGAAATAAAACCCCAAAGATGTCCTACTGAGCTCAGTGTTTGTTTGTCCTTTCGGGTTAGTCGTTTGACCAGTCAAGATATCTTGTATCTCCAGACTCAGGTTTCTTTTCCTCTTTTAAAGCGGCGACTTGGGTTGTTACCACTTTGAATCCTGGGCACTGGAGAGAGGAAGGGTGCTCTTCATTCGAGATCTTGGTTAGATCTCGGTTCAATCTCGGTTCAGTCTCGGGTCAGGCTCGCCATCTCCATTCGGAGAGAATCCAGGATCCAGAAGGTTCTTGATCGGCAACCAAAAAAACCTAGCCTGCACAACAATAATACCATTATTGTTTACAGCTAGAGTAATTCGTTTTCCAATCCCTTCTTATATAACACCATAGCTTAGTGTTTAAATTCTTCTCTCATATTACTATTATCACAATCCAGCAATATAGTAATATCTTACATTTCACATCTTACATCTTGCACGCATGTGTTCTTTTTCTCTTCTCACAATCTCTCTGGTAGCACATGAAATACCCTTTTTTTCATGTAACCAATTAAATGAATTCCTCTTTTTATCTCTGCATCATTTAACCATGAAATTATGATTAATCCCTTTTAACCTTGTCTTTGTAAATCATGAAATGAAATACAATTAATCTATCACATAACCAGGGAATATACCGTCCTATTACTTCCAACATTCCCTTTTAAAATCAGTAAAACCCTGTCTGAGCTACTGGGTTTAGCATAACCTATGGATTTACATAGGACCAACACCATGTGCTTTTAGCATCAAACTACACATTGCATTTGACAGAAATAGTGCATATGAACTAAAAGTACTTCAGCATACTGTTGGGAACTGAAATCACATTTAGGAAAACCATACAGACACAAAGACAGCCTTTTCCATTGCTTTTAAACAGGAAAAAAATCTACTCGCGATTAGCATTAGCATAGCGCTAATGTTAGCATAACATTAGCATGTATCTGACTCACCAAGATGAGGTATCAGTGTGAATACAGCAAAGGACACAGTCACAATGCCCCTCACGCTTGTGTTCCCGTCAACTTAGGATAATAAAGGTTGCAAATTAGCGTTTGGAGAGTGTTTAGATCCATTTATAGCATCTTTCTGAATGAAACTCACCAAGAAGAGGTATCTGTGTGAACCAGACTGCTTCATAAAACTCTCTCATCCGCACTCATATCGTGAAAGAAAGATTTCCAGCAGAGCGCCTCAGCACTTTGCTCGGAAGGTGGGGCTAATATCGCTCTTAACGAATGGAAAGACCCAGATCACCCAACGTGACCATGAAACGGAAATTTAAAAGTTGGATGACGAGGATCGCACTTCCTCTTCCCCAAGATAGTCGGTTTTCAAAATAAAATCACACAATTGTATTAATACAATTGACATCTGAGAAAAAAAAGGGTCATTTTCTCAGCTGGGTTACACTCTCCCGCGCTAAATATCATGCATGTCCCGTTGCATGTGCAACCAAGACTGTCCATCATCAGTATTGGTTGAGTTGTAATGTGACCATTTTCAGTATTGTCTCCATCCGGTATCATTTATGGGCGGAACTACGACGGTATCTGGTTGTCTTCGAACCTCCGACTTTCGTTTCTCTTTTGGCTTTGTACTGAGTGTACTTTGTGAGTTTTGAGCTTTTGGTTCTGCAGTTAGTTTTACTAGTTGCGTTTGAATTTCTGCAACTTGTTTTGAGAGTTCTTGGAGTGAGTCTAGCGTGATATTGTCCTCATCTTCATCTGAACTGCATTGCACAGTTTGCACGTGGGAGTTCACTTTTTGTTTTGAACTGCTCAAATGTTGTCTCATCCTTAAATTTTTGGCAGCAATTTGGTCTTCAGTGCGTAGCAAGGGAAGCAAATCAGGAAAAGTTGGGGGACTTGTTCGTTTTTGTTTTAACTGGAGTGCAGTTAAAAAAGAATCATCCCAACAACCTCGACAAAACTGCATGACAAGCAGCCTGTCAAAATCCTGGCTTGAAGCGCCCCCACGCTTCACAGTGTGAGTCAAAGCTACATGAAGACGTAGATATGACGAGGGTTTCTCACCTGTGTTTTGGAAGGTGTCAATAAACCTGGCGTAAAGCTCTCCGCCATCTTGAACTGTACCATAAGCAGAATCTAACAGCCGAAGGTATTTTGATGGTGAGCTGTTGGGGTTCAAGTACTTGACTACATCAGCTGCTGGGGGTAAAAGAGACTCAATGATCTTTTGGGATTGCTGCAATTTGGACATAGCAGGATCAGTCAAGATTAATTCTACACTGGAGCGCCAAGTGTCATAATCTAGCTCATAAGTTGGTCGGAGGTCTTTGCCAGAAAAAGCTCCGAGCTTTTGTGAAGACGGCTGCACGGAAAACTCTTCCCTTTTTACAATGTGCTCAACTACCACACGTTGCACTTCTGGGGGATTTAAATCATGTGCAGAAATGGTGGGCATACTTTGAGCTGGGGTGCTTGCCGTGTGATTCGACTGGTTAGTTGGCTGTGCACCTTGAATACTGGGCTCAGCTGCAGAAGGCTGAGGTTGAGGTTCATCTAAGAAAGCTTCAGGTAAGTTATCAGGTAACTTAACTTGCTCTGATTGATCATTTTCAGATTCTTCGATTTCCTCAGACATCCGTAACATCACGTATTTCAGGACAGCTGCAAAATCTCTGCCCCTCATCTTCGCTAGGTTTTTAATTTTAGTGAGAAATGACTTGGTCATTTCGCTCCCTACACGGTGCGTATAAACACTGGCAAGAGATTGTATCATATAGCTGGCTCCACTATCAGATACATGAGTACATGGCAATGGGTCAAGAGTTTCAAAAGCAATACCCGAGTGATACTCAAAAATAGCACTCTGGAAAAACTCAGACTTACTGTTACTTTTATAACTCTTGAAATCGATCCATACCGTTTCAAAAACTCAGTCACTTCATCAAGTTGCTCATCTCCAGCGATTTCACTCACTATCACTGCATTTGGAATTTTCACAGATTCACGTTCAACAATATCCATTTTGGGTACGTATAGGCTTGAAATAACGTATGACATAACGTTCGGCTCAGGAGACGCACACACACAGGCTCAGAGTAGTTCAAACTGTTTATTAACAACAGGGGTGTATGGGTGTGTGTCTGCGGAATGTTAATGTGTTGGTGGCGGCGTCTGCTTCGGGCACAGAGGCAGGAGACCGTACAGCCGGCAACCCTATGGGAGAGAACAGAGACACAGGGTGATGGGCACACACCAACACAGGAGGAGAATAGGTGAGGGAGAAGCTTACTTGCTTGGGACAGATGACTGGCACAACAAGGACGGGACCCCGGGAGACAGCCACCTGCAGGACTCGGTGCAGCAGCGAGGAGGGACGAGGGACGGAGTTGTCCGCCGCCAAGGAATCCACCTGTGCACAGGGGAGCAGACTGGAGAAGATAAGGTACGTGATCCTTACCGGACAGCGTCGTGCTGAAGAGAGAGAGTTGCGTCACGTAGACGAGGAATGAAGTCTGACGGCTTCAGGCCGAAGCTCAGGGCGAGGCGGCTATTATTCCTCGCCGCTGATGATTAACAGGTGTGCGAGCAGGTGGCGCCGCTGATGAGCGGCGCGGCGTGACAGTACTCCCCCCTCTAGCAGCGCCTCCTGGCGATGGCTTCTCTGGGTGCGCTCGGTGGAAGTCAGCGATGAGCGATGGGTCCAACACGAACGACGGGGGCACCCACTGTCGATGCTCGGGCCCATAGCCCTCCCAGTCCACCAAGTACTGCAACCCACGACCCCGGCGCCGGGAGTCTAGGATGGAGGAGACGGACCAGGCCGGATGGCCACCAATCATCCGGGGCACGGGTTGCGCAGCAGGAGGAGGGCAAAGGGGGTCGGTGACTGCCAGCTTCACCTTTGACACGTGGAAGGTGGGATGGATGCGGAGGGAGGGGGGAATAGCCACGCGCACAGCCACCGGGTTGACGATCCGGGTGATGGGGTAGGGACCCATGAATCGCTGTGCCAGCTTCCTCCTCTCGCCTTTTAGAGTAACGTCCTGGGTAGAAACGTAGACATGTTGCCCAACTCTGTACACTGGGGCAGGTCTTCTATGCCGGTCCGCCACAGTCCTGTTGCGCTCTGCTGTGCGCAAAAGCGCATTGCGCGCGGCAGTCCAGATGGAGCGGAACTGCCTGAGATGTGCCCTAACTGAGGGAACAGTTACCTCACTCTCCTGCTCCAGGAACAGCGGGGGGGTCGTAACCCAGGGACGCCTTGAAGGGAGACATCCCTGTAGCAGAAGAGCGAGCGGTGTTGTGGGCATATTCAACCCAGGCAAGATGGTTACTCCAGGACGTGGGTTTGGATGTGGTCACACAGCGGAGCGCAGCCCCCAGCTCCTGGTTGGTCCGTTCACACTGCCCGTTGGATTGGGGGTGATGGCCGGAGGAGAGGCTCACCTTGGCTCCGATGGCGTTACAAAACGACCTCCAAACCTCAGATGAAAATTGGGGGCCCCTGTCCGAGACCACGTCCACCGGAATCCCGTGCAGCCTGACCACGTGTTGGACGAGGAGATCCGCCGTCTCCAGGGCAGTAGGGAGACCTCGCAGGGGGACGAAGTGCACAGCCTTGGAGAAGCGGTCCACGATGGTCAGGATGGTGTCATAGGAGTTGGAGACGGGGAGTCCGGTGACGAAATCCAACGCGATGTGCGACCAGGGCCTGCCAGGGACGGGCAGGGGCTGGAGCAGACCCGCTGGAGGGGCATTTCCTGACTTGCTGATGGCACAGATTGGGCAAGCCCGGGCGTAGCGGGCTGCGTCCCTCCGCAGGCCTGGCCACCAAAAGGACCGTTGGAGGAGGTCTATCATCCGGGAGGTGCCAGGGTGACAGGTGAGCTTGGAGGTGTGCAGCCAATGGATGACCTCTCCTCGGACCGCGGATGGCACGAACAGTCTCCCCTCTGGTCCGCTGCCAGGGTCAGGTTCCACTTCCTGCGCCTTCCGGATCTTGCTCTCAATGTCCCACGAGATAGCTCCCACGACGCACGACCTGGGCAGGATGGTGTGGGGTGTCTCCTCCGACTCCACGGGGGTGAACTGCCTAGAGAGGGCGTCAGGCAGGCCGTTCTTAGAGCCAGGCCTGAAGGTGATGGAGAACTGGAACCTGGCGAAAAACAAGGACCAACGCGCCTGGCGGGCATTCAGGCACTTGGCAGATCGTAGGTATTCCAAGTTTTTGTGGTCCGTGAGGACCACGAACGGCAGGTTCACCCCCTCTAGCCAGTGACGCCACTCCTGCAGGGCGAGTTTGATGGCCAAGAGCTCTCTGTCCCCCACATCGTAGTTCCTCTCCGCCGGGGACAAGCGCCGGGAGAAGAAGGCACAGGGCCGTTTGGCGCCATCGTCCGACGACCGCTGGGATAGTACTGCCCCCACTCCCGTGTCCGAGGCGTCTACCTCCACGATGCACTGCAGCGCGGGATCGACCTGGCGAAGGACCCGGGAAGAGGAGAACTCCGCCTTCAGCGCCTGAAAGGCAGCAGCGACCTCTTCGGTCCACCGGAACGGGACCTTCGGGGACGTGAGGCGGGTCAGTGGTCCGACGATGGAGCTGAAATTGGGGACAAAGCGGCGGTAGAAATTGGCGAAACCAACGAACTGTTGCACCTGCTTCCGGGATGCAGGTGTAGGCCACTCCACCACCGCCTTCACCTTCTCTGGGTCTGGGAGCACCTTGTCGTGGGCGATGATGAACCCCAGGAAGGACGTAGTCCTGGCGTAAAATTCACATTTTTCTGCCTTCACGTACAGACGATTCTCCAGCAGTCTTTGGAGGACCCGCCTCACGTGGACCTGGTGCTCGTCCTTGGACTTGGAGAAGATGAGAATATCGTCCAGGTAGACGAACACGAAAAGGCCGATGAAGTCCCGGAGGACGTCATTTATGAGGCGCTGAAAGACGGCAGGAGCGTTGGTCAGCCCGAACGGCATTACCAGGTATTCAAAGTGGCCGTTCGGGGTACGGAAGGCCGTCTTCCACTCATCTCCCTCCCGGATCCGGACGAGGTGGTAAGCGCTGCGTAGATCCAGCTTGGTGAACCAGGTCGCCCCCTGGAGGGAGTGGAAGGCAGTGTCCATGAGGGGCAGGGTGTAACGGTCCTTCACAGTGGTATCGTTGAGGGCCCGGTAGTCAATGCAAGGGCGGAGGGACCCATCTTTTTTTCCCACGAAGAAGAACCCTGCCCCCACGGGTGACGATGATGGGCGGATTATCCCAGCACTCAATGATTCCTTCAGGTAGGCGTTCATTGTCTCCTTCTCCGGCGCTGACAGGCTATAGAGCCGACCAGAAGGTAAGGGAGCCCCCTGGCGGAGGTTGATGGCACAGTCATAGGGCCGATGAGGGGGGAGAGACATAGCTTTCGTCTTACTGAACACCATACCCAGGTCGTGAAATTCCGGAGGCACCAGAGACAGATCCAGGGGTGCAGCGTCCGTCGCAGGGGGAGGAGCAGACGGAGAGCAGGCAGCGGACTGAAGGCAGGTGCCCATGCAGAATGTGCTCCATGCCGATACCCCAGCTGACTTCCAATCCAGGACAGGGTTGTGAAGACGTAGCCAGGGATACCCCAGGATGACGGGCGACACAGAGTTGGGTAGGACATAAAAGGTCATCTCCTCCCGGTGGTTTCCCGAGATGATGACTGGGACGGGGATGGTCTGGTGTGATACTCTCCCAAGGGAGGCACGGGAGAGGTTGACAAGGGAGATGGGATTCTTCACTGCCTGACAGCGGATGCCCAAACGGGTTGCCAGGCTCTGTGAAATGAAGCTGCCTTCTGCGCCCGAATCCACCAGTGCGTGGGTGAGAAGCCCAGTGGGGTTGTGGCAGAAACGGATGGGCAGCTTCAATTGGGTGAGTGGATTTAACCGGTTGACGTCCGCGAGGCCCCCTACAGTGACTCGCGGACCCCGCCGACTGGCTTTCCGTGGACAAAGCTTCACCGTGTGTTGGTCATCTCTGCAATACATGCAGAGATCCAACTCACGGCGGCGTTGTCTCTCCGCAGGGGAAAGCTTTGTCCAGCCCGTCACCATCGGCTCCGACTCCTCAGGGCACGATGGTGGCGGCGCAGCCAGGGGGCGAGTTTGGAACAGGCGCGGCGAGGCTTCGCGAGGGCGAGAAGAAGACGACTTCCGCCCCGAGGAGCGCTCGCGCAGCCTGTTATCCAAACTGATCGCTAGAGATGTTAGCTCCGCTAGCGTCTCAGGGATATCCCGCCCAGCTAGTTCATCCCTCAGATCATCATTGAGACTGCGGAGGAAAAGGCCGCAGAGGGAGCGTTCCTCCCAGCCTAACTCCTCCGCCGCTACCCAGAAGTCGACCGCGTAGTCCGCTGCCAACCGGCTTCCCTGCTGGAGGGTGAGAAGCCGATCGACCTGGACCCTCTCAGTAAGAGCATGGTCAAAGACCTCCAGGAAGCGTCTCACGAACTGGTCATATGTGAGGGTGTCATAACTGGGCCTCGCCATTACGGCGTAGGCCCATGTTAATGCTCGCCCCTCCAGGAGATTCCCGATATAACCAATTCGGCTATGATCTGAGGGAAAGTCCCCGGGCACCCGGTGGAAAATGGACTCACACTGCATAATAAACCCCCGCGCTCCGCTGAGCTTACCGCTAAAGCGGGCGGGGGTCGGGATGGGCGTGAGCCGAACCGGTGCACCCGGAGCCTGCTGGACGGCCACTGGAACAGCAGGAGCTGCGCCACCCTGACGAGCCGGGGGGAACGGCTGTTGGGGGTCCAAGCGGTCCAACCGGTTAGTTATAGTAATTAACTGATTAAAAATCACCTGTTGCTGATAGACAATCTGATCCACTCGAGCCTCAAGAGTGGAAAACCGGTGTGCGAGCCCGCCGTCTGCCGAGCCGTTCAGCTGAAGCCGTACTGACATAATGTTCGGCTCAGGAGACGCACACACACAGGCTCAGAGTAGTTCAAACTGTTTATTAACAACAGGGGTGTATGGGTGTGTGTCTGCGGAATGTTAATGTGTTGGTGGCGGCGTCTGCTTCGGGCACAGAGGCAGGAGACCGTACAGCCGGCAACCCTATGGGAGAGAACAGAGACACAGGGTGATGGGCACACACCAACACAGGAGGAGAATAGGCGAGGGAGAAGCTTACTTGCTTGGGACAGATGACTGGCACAACAAGGACGGGACCCCGGGAGACAGCCACCTGCAGGACTCGGTGCAGCAGCGAGGAGGGACGAGGGACGGAGTTGTCCGCCGCCGAGGAATCCACCTGTGCACAGGGGAGCAGACTGGAGAAGATAAGGTACGTGATCCTTACCGGACAGCGTCGTGCTGAAGAGAGAGAGTTGCGTCACGTAGACGAGGAATGAAGTCTGACGGCTTCAGGCCGAAGCTCAGGGCGAGGCGGCTATTATTCCTCGCCGCTGATGATTAACAGGTGTGCGAGCAGGTGGCGCCGCTGATGAGCGGCGCGGCGTGACAACGTAAGGGAAAGAAGAAAAAGGCTCCTGGCTGGGCTCGCCACTTCTTATTGTAACCCTTGCCTTATGTTAATTAGGTAAGGGAAATAATTAAGTGTAGACCAGTTGCTAGGTTCGTAAGGGTTACAATAGGGAATTAAAGTGAGTATGGAATGAAATAGCTGGAGGCAAGAAATGAGCAATAATGGTTGTTATTTATAGGGAAAAAGTGAGCAATATATACAGACAATTTACCACTATACAAATATACAACGGCCGGTATGAAATAAAACCCCAAAGATGTCCTACTGAGCTCAGTGTTTGTTTGTCCTTTCGGGTTAGTCGTTTGACCAGTCAAGATATCTTGTATCTCCAGACTCAGGTTTCTTTTCCTCTTTTAAAGCGGCGACTTGGGTTGTTACCACTTTGAATCCTGGGCACTGGAGAGAGGAAGGGTGCTCTTCATTCGAGATCTTGGTTAGATCTCGGTTCAATCTCGGTTCAGTCTCGGGTCAGACTCCCCATCTCCATTCGGAGAGAATCCAGGATCCAGAAGGTTCTTGATCGGCAACCAAAAAAAACCTAGCCTGCACAACAATAATACCATTATTGTTTACAGCTAGAGTAATTCATTTTCCAATCCCTTCTTATATAACACCATAGCTTAGTGTTTAAATTCTTCTCTCATATTACTATTATCACAATCCAGCAATATAGTAATATCTTACATTTCACATCTTTTCATCTCTTAGAAAAGCTAGAACGAGTTATTACTCTGCATTAATAGAAGAGAACAAGAATAATCCCAGGTTTCTTTTCAGTACTGTAGCCAGGTTGACAAAGAGTCAGGACTCTGTCAATCCTAGCATTCTCTTAGAGCTTACTAGTCAGGACTTTATGAACTTTTTCAATAATAAAATTTCATCCATCAGAGATAAAATCAATCAGATTCTTCCCACAGTTAACTTAAATACTGTAACTACTACAACTCCTTCTACTGATGTCTGTCTTGATGAGTTTACTCCAATCGACCTTTGTGAGTTAGACAAAGTAGTTTCCTCATCCAAACCTTCAACTTGTCTTTTAGACCCTATTCCTACCAGGTTATTTAAAGAAGTCTTCCCACTTATTGGTAGCTTTATTCTTCATATAATCAATTCTTCATTAACTTTAGGCCATGTACCGCAGGCTTTTAAAATGGCTATAATTAAACCCTTACTCAAAAAGCCAACGCTAGATCCAGGAGCTTTAGCTAACTATAGACCAATCTCTAATCTCCCTTTCATTTCAAAAATCTTAGAAAGAGTTGTTGCTACGCAATTATTTGACCACCTGCAGGGAAATGGTTTACTTGAAGAGTTTCAATCTAGGTTTAGAATCCATCATAGTACTGAAACAGCCTTAGCGAAGGTCACTAACGACCTCCTCATCGCATCTGATAATGGACTAGTTTCTGTACTTGTCCTTTTAGACCTTAGTGCAGCTTTTGATACTATCGATCATAATATTCTACTTGATAGATTAGAACACTATGTTGGACTTAATGGAACTTCGTTGCAGTGGTTTAGATCTTATTTATCTGATAGGTTCCAGTTTGTTCATGTAAATAATGAGTTTTCTTTCAACTCAAAGCTTAGTCATGGAGTTCCACAGGGATCTGTGCTAGGCCCTACTCTTTTTAGTTTATATATGCTTCCGTTAGGCAACATTATTAGAAAGCACTGTATACATTTTCATTGTTATGCAGATGACACACAATTATACCTGTCAATGAAGCCAGATGATAGTAATCAATTAGCCAAGTTAGAAGCCTGTCTTAAGGAAATCAAAGCTTGGATGACTTGTAATTCCCTGCTATTAAATTCAGATAAGGCTGAAGTCATTCTTGTTGGTCCAAAAAAACCTTAGAAATTCCTTTCCAAATCAAACTTTCAGTTTGGATGTGGTTACTCTCTTAATAGCTCTGTGAGGAACCTTGGAATTATTTTTGATCAGGATCTGTCCTTCAATTCACATATTAAATTTGTTTCTAAGACTGCCTTCTATCATTTGCGTAATATTGCCAAGATTAGGAGTATCTTGTCTCAGAGTGATGCTGAGAAACCGATCCACGCTTTTGTTAGCTCGAGATTAGATTACTGTAATTCTTTATTATCAGGCTGTCCTAAAACATCTTTAAAAAGTCTTCAGCTGATCCAAAATGCTGCAGCAAGAGTTTTAACAGGTACTAGAAAGAGAGATCATATCTCTCCGGTTCTGGCCTCCCTTCATTGGCTTCCCATAGAGTTTAGAATTAAGTTTAAAATCCTTCTTCTTACTTACAAAGCTCTAAACAATCAGGCTCCTTTTTATTTAAAAGATCTGATACTACCGTATTATCCTAACAGAGCACTACGCTCCCAAAATGCAGGATTACTTGTAATACCTAGAATCTCCAAAATTACAATGGGAGGCAGAGCCTTCAGTTATCAAGCTCCTCTCCTGTGGAACCAGCTGCCAATCTGGATTCGGGAGTCAGACTCGATCTCTGTTTTTAAGAATAGGGCTAAAACCTACCTTTTTGATCTAGTGTAGAAGCATGCTCAAATAATGAGGCTGAGTTTCAGTCATAAAACCAGCTTTATTTGACAGAACGCAGCTTCTAGCATTCTCAAAGCAGGAAAGAGAAAGAATCATACTTCAACCCCCTTTTATACATTTCCAGCATCAGAATTCAAGCCACATGGTGTCTTCAGTCAACATACAGTTACAAAGCATCCCTTTGAAGCTTCACCATTGTCTCTCATTTCTTGATGAACCGGAATACCCTCCGGGGCGTCTTCTGTGGGACAAAGAGACAAATCTCACACTTCCTTGTTACCTCCTGTAGATTCGAGTCCTTAGTCCTTGCAGACGTGACACTCCACAATACACATTCAGTCCTGTCTCTGTGGCAGCGTGAGCCCACAATGTGTGTCGGCCACACTACCCCCCCCCCCCCACACGTCTAGTAAGGCAAAATCTAAATGGCATAACAAAAAGAAAAACACAAAGCACTCCATACATCGCTAATCAATCCACCAACTGCCTAGGTTTTAATCTTCTGCCGAATCTGCTGCAACCTGGCTTGGCTGCACCTGCAACATCTCTCTGCACCTGTGGATTAAAGCCGTTAGCACCTCTCTGTGAAGACTTTGGAGAATGTCCCCTCGGCGGCCTGCCCCGGCGGGGGGGCCTCGCGAGCTGCACCTCCTCGTCAGCCAGAACAAAAGCGGGTTTGAGTCTGTTAATGCAAATCAGCTCCCGTCTGCCCCCTAAATCTAGCAGAAAATGCTTCTGCCCGGTCTCCAGCACTCGAAACGGTCCGTCGTAAAACGGCCGCAAACTTGGACGCTGGGCGTCATGTTTAACAAAAACGAACTCTGCATTTTTTAAAGCTTTGGGCACAAAAACGTGTGGGAAACTGTGATGGATTGGGCCAGGAAGTGTGTTTGCTCCTGAGCCGCTCTGCCACGGCTGAGCGGGGGGGCCACTAGGTGCGGGATTATCAGGAAGAAATTCCCCGGGCAAACGAAGCGGTTGGGCGAAAACTAATTCAGCCGGGGAAGCGTGCAAATCTTCCTTAGGTGCAGAACGCAACCCTAATAACACCCATGGAAGTTTGTCTACCCAATTTGTATCCGTTAGCGACGCTCTGAGGGCTGCTTTCAATGACCTGTGAAAGCGTTCGCATAAACCATTAGCCTGGGGGTTATACGCGGTGGTGCGATGAATCTTCACCCCCAAGCTGCGGGCCGTCGATGACCACAGCTCGGAAATAAATTGGGGACCTCTGTCGGACGTTATGTCCGACGGTACACCAAAACGCGCAACCCATGCTGCTAAAAATGCTCGCGCAACTTCTTCCGCTGTGGTTGATGCCAGAGGAACCGCCTCTGGCCAGCGCGTGGTGCGGTCTACCATCGTCAAAAGGTGTGCGTGCCCGTGTGATAACGGAAGCGGCCCGACCAGGTCAACATGCACGTGATCAAAACGCTTAGCGGGGATGTGGAAAGGTTCTAACGGGGCCTTAGTGTGTCTGTGTATTTTAGCTCGCTGACACGCTACGCAGGCTGCTGCCCATTCCTTGACCTGTTTGCGCAACCCGGGCCAAACAAATTTCTCCCCCACCAACTTAATCGATGCGCGCACCCCCGGGTGCGCGAGAGAATGGACCAAGTCAAAAACACGGCGACGCCACGCGGTTGGCACCACAGGGCGGGGCCGTCCCGTGGAGACATCGCAGATTAGCGGGGGCATACCGTTTTGTTGCACCCTGTGCTCCAGCCTTAACCCTGTTGGTCCAGACTGGAGCGCGCGCACGTCCGCGTCGTTAACCTGCTCCGCAGCCATAGCTGCATAATCTAACCCAACACAGACTGGGGCTGCGCGCGCTCCCGCGTCGCTGCCCGGGCCCGCGGCCATGGCTACAGAGTCTGCCCCTATGGGGCTTGGCGGTGCTACTGCACGCGAGAGGCAGTCTGCCACAACATTGTGTTTACCCGCGACATGCTGAATATCAGTAGTGAACTCCGATATTGCGGCTAGTTGCCTTTGTTGCCGGCCTGACCAGGGTTCTGAAATTTTGGCCATCGCAAACGTTAGCGGTTTATGATCCACAAAAGCGGTGAAACGTCGCCCCTCTAACCAGAACTGAAAATGACGGATGGCCAAGTGTAGGGCCAAAAGCTCCCTGTCAAACGCGCTGTATTTCCGTTCACTATCGCGCAAGGTCCTGCTGAAAAACGCGAGGGGTTGCCAGGTACCTGCCACAAACTGTTCAACTACCGCCCCCACCGCTACATCGGAAGCGTCAGTGGTGAGCGCCATGCGGGCCGTTGGAACTGGGTGCGCTAACAAAACTGCGTTTGCCAGGGCTGATTTGACCTGGGCAAAAGCGCGCTCCCGCTCCGGAGACCATTCAACTTTATTTGCGGGCTTTTGTTTTTTTAACGCGGTGTACAATGGCTGCATGAGTCGTGCTGCGCTTGGGAGGAAACGGTTGTAAAAATTAACCATCCCTAGAAACTCCTGAAGCACCTTGACCGTTTGAGGTTGCGGAAAATCCGTTATGGCACGCACTTTATTTGGAAGGGGAACTGCTCCCTCTGCCGAAACGCGATGTCCCAAAAAATCAATCTGCGCCACCCCAAACTGACACTTCGCTGGGTTAACTATTAACCCGTGCTCTGCCAACCTCTGGAAAACTGCTGTGAGGTGTTTTTCATGTTCGCCTTCGGACGCGCTGGCTACCAAAATATCGTCCAAATAAACGAACACGAAAGGCAGGTCGCGTAAAACTGCATCCATCATGCGTTGGAAAGTCTGCGTGGCCCCCTTGAGGCCAAAAGGCATGCGCAAGAATTCAAAAAGGCCGAAAGGCGTTATGACCGCTGTTTTGGGTACATCCTGCGCGCGCACTGGCACCTGGTGATAGCCGCGCACCAAGTCTATTTTAGAAAAAATGCGCGCCCCCGCCAAATGGACAGAAAAATCCTGAATGTGCGGAATCGGGTAGCGGTCATGAGCTGAAACGTTGTTCAACCTGCGGAAATCACCGCAAGGTTGCCACGAGCCGTCAGCTTTTGGGACCATGTGTAACGGCGAAGCCCAAGAGCTCTTGGAACGTCTAACAATGCCCAGTTTTTCCAGATTAGTGAACTCCTCGCGCGCGATGGCCAGTTTAGCTGGGTCCAAGCGCCGAGCCTTTGCAAACACGGGAGGGCCTGTGGTCGTTATGAAATGTTCTACCCCATGTTTGGCCACCGTTGCTGAAAACGTGGGGACTGTGAGTGCTGGAAACTGAGCAAGCAGAGTGTGAAACTTACCACCCGCAGCTGAGACGCTGGCATGTGCAGTTGGCGGGGCCACCCGAGCTGTGCAGGGAATAGAATGAAAGGACAGTGCATTAATCAGACGTCTATTAGCAAGGTCAACCAATAAACCATGTGAGCACAAAAAATCAGCCCCTAACATGTTGAAACTGACTGCTGCTACAATAAATGTCCACTCAAATGAACGGCCCTGTAAGGACAGAAGCATGGTCCTCTCACCAAACGTTTTAATCGTGGAGCCGTTCGCTGCTGACACTGACACCCAGGGGGCTTTAGAAGGCGACAGCCGTTCCGCGTAGGTGGGTGTGACGAAACTCAGCTGAGAGCCCGTGTCCACGAGGAACTGTTTCCCCGAGCGTGCATCCGTCAGGTAAAGCAGCCTGTTCTCGTTGCCGAGGGTCGCAGCTGCTACCGGCCCTCGGTCTTGGCGTTTCCCTGGCGCTTAAAATTGCACGGTGGGACGCACCTGTGCGCTCTCTCTGCAAAACGGCGGTGGTAGAAGCACGAGCCGTTCTCCGCTCCGCGTCGTCTGGCTCCTGTCGCCGCCGTCGTTGGTGCGTCTGGCGCCGCGGCCGCTGGACCCGCACTGTCTCCGGACGCCGTTCCTGGACTGGCCGCCGCGGCCGAGACCGCGTTCCGCTTGTGGGCGTCGACCAACCTCTGCGCCTCCTTGCTCAACCCATGGTAGTCTCGCTTGGCCAATCGGGGTGACTCTGCCAGGGCCACTCTCACTGCTGGTGGTAGGGTTCGAAGGAAAAGGTGGGCGAAAATGAATTCGCCATCCTCAGAGGCTTTGAGCTGCAGCATCTTCACCATCAGGTCCGCAGGTCTATCGTTTTCGGCCTCCGTCAGCGCCAGGAGCCCCTCTGCTCGTTGTTGGACTGAGGGGGTGAAATGGCTGATCAGTGCGTCCTTCAATGCGCTGTACTTGTCGCTGTCTGGTGGATGATCAACCAGATCTTCCACTCTCTGGACCGTGTTGCTGTCCAGCTTCGCTACCACGTGGTAGAATCTTGTGTCATCGTTGGAGATTCTCCGGAGGTTGAACTGCGCCTCGATTGCGCTAAACCATGAGCGCGGGCTGTGCTGCCAGAAATCGGGCAGCCGGAGCGTGGAGGCGGCCATCAGGCTGGCTTCCACAGAGCCCCGCTCGGGAGAATTCTGTCTGCTCATTCTCCATCGTAGGTCACCAGTGTAGAAGCATGCTCAAATAATGAGGCTGAGTTTCAGTCATAAAACCAGCTTTATTTGACAGAACGCAGCTTCTAGCATTCTCAAAGCAGGAAAGAGAAAGAATCATACTTCAACCCCCTTTTATACATTTCCAGCATCAGAATTCAAGCCACATGGTGTCTTCAGTCAACATACAGTTACAAAGCATCCCTTTGAAGCTTCACCATTGTCTCTCATTTCTTGATGAACCGGAATACCCTCCGGGGCGTCTTCTGTGGGACAAAGAGACAAATCTCACACTTCCTTGTTACCTCCTGTAGATTCGAGTCCTTAGTCCTTGCAGACGTGACACTCCACAATACACATTCAGTCCTGTCTCTGTGGCAGCGTGAGCCCACAATGTGTGTCGGCCACACTAGCCTACAATTAGGGAGGGATCATGTGTTTCTGAACCCTCCCTTAGTTATGCTGCTAATAGGTTTAGTCAGCCGGGGGACCTCCAGTAATGCACTGGGCCTCACTCCTTTCCTCACTGTCAATGAAATATTTTTTTTTTTGCTGGTCATTAACATCTGTTTGTTCTCTCCCATAGATTGAGTCCCCATCGTGCTGTTTGCTCTCTACATGTCTGTTCTTTTCTTCTTCTCTATCCCCTCACCCCCCAGGCAGTCGCAGCAGATGACTGCCCCTCCCTGAGCCTGGTTCTGCTGGAGGTTTCTTCCTGTTAAAAGGGAGATTTCCTCTCCACCGTCGCCAAGTGCTTGCTCACAGGGGATCGCCTGATTGCTGGGGTCTTTCTGCAACTGTGGGGGTCCCCCCTACAGTTGATAGTGCTATGAGATGACTGTTGTTGTGAAATGGTGCTATATAAATAAAGTTGAATTGAATTGAATTGAATCTTACATCTTGCATGCATATGTTCTTTTTCTCTTCTCACAATCTCTCTGGTAGCACATGAAATACCCTTTTTTTCATGTAACCAATTAAATGAATTCCTCTTTTTATCTCTGCATCATTTAACCATGAAATTATGATTAATCCCTTTTAACCTTGTCTTTGTAAATCATGAAATGAAATACAATTAATCTATCACATAACCAGGGAATATACCGTCCTATTACTTCCAACATTCCCTTTTAAAATCAGTAAAACCCTGTCTGAGCTACTGGGTTTAGCATAACCTATGGATTTACATAGTAGACCAACACCATGTGCTTTTAGCATCAAACTACACATTGCATTCGACAGAAATAGTGCATATGAACTAAAAGTACTTCAGCATACTGTTGGGAACTGAAATCACATTTAGGAAAACCATACAGACATAAAGACAGCCTTTTCCATTGCTTTTAAACAGGAAAAAATCCACTCGCGATTAGCATTAGCATAGCGCTAACATTAGCATAACATTAGCATGTATCTGACTCACCAAGATGAGGTATCAGTGTGAATACAGCAAAGGACACAGCCACAATGCCCCTCACGTTCGTGCTCCCGTCAACTTAGGATAATAAAGTTGCAAATTAGTGTTTGGAGAGTGTTTAGATCCATTTATAGCACCTTTCTGAATGAAACTCACCAAGAAGAGGTATCTGTGTGAATCAGACCGCTTCACAACCTCTCTCGTCCGCGCTCATATCGTGAAAGAAAGATTTCCAGCAGAGCGCCTCAGCACCTTGCTCGGAAGGCGGGGCTAATATCGCTCTTAACGAATGGAAAGACCCAGATCACCCAACGTGACCATGAAACGGAAATTTAAAAGTTGGATGACGAGGATCGCACTTCCTCTTCCCTAAGATAGTCGGTTTTCAAACTAAAATCACACAATTGTATTAATACAATTGACATCTGAGAAAAAAAGGGTCATTTTCTCAGCTGGGTTACACTTACCTTTATATAAAGGTAAATACATGCACAGTACTAAGTACAGGTTTTTACTTAGCACCTGATTGAGAGAAACGGATGTCATTTTCGGATTCAGCGGTGCAAAATTGTCTTTAATCAGTTGAAAAAACAGACAACTTACAAAAAAGTTATTTTTGTAACCCTGTGTTATGATTGGCTGGTTATATTAGAGGAAGAGCCAGCCAATCATAATTCGTCTTGTCTGACTCCTGATTGGTTGAAATTGGTGCACATTCATAGCCCTGTGCCATGTCGAGCGAGTGCACAGGTAGAGTTGAGCGTGAGGAGAGAGCAGTTGAGCGAGCAAGAGAGAGAGGAACGCTGCGGACGAGCAGAGAGGAAATCTGAGGAAAATAGATTGTCAGTGCACGCTTTATAATCTTAAATTCTTGCAAAAAAACATGTTTTTGTGCTCAAAATCTATAATTCTTCCCTCAAAATCTCTTAATTCCTTGCTCAAAATCTCCACTTCCTTGCTCAGAAATGAGGCGCAAATGTAACGCCATAATCAAGTTGCTTGGTTGAAACAATCTGTTGTATAATAGAAATAACAAATTACGCTTAATGTAAATGTGAAGAAGAGAACATTGTGCTGCAGAGCCTGTAAGAGAGAGGGAGATTATGAAAGGGGCAGACTGAAGTCATACTGCTGAGTCACAAACTGCTAACATGAACCAACAGCAGTCTGAAAACACATCCTCACTGGAAAACCTGGAAGGATATTACATGGTTTGTGTGCACGTCCATGTGTGAGTATGTGTCGATGTATGTGCATAAGGGTGTTTCTGTTTGTTGTAGAAGGTCAGGCGCCACAATTTGGGTGTGACCACTGCTGTTCTGTCAGCACATGAAGTGTCCACAAAACCCCTCCCTTTACCCCCTGCTCTTTCTGTCTGTCTCTGTCTCTATCATTTCAACCCTTCCTCAGAGCCAGGGTGTAACCAAGACGCCACTTGTCAGTTGCACAGATCTGTGAAAGGAGACGGGGCTTTGTGTGTGTGTGTGTGTGTGTGTGTGTGTGTGTGTGAAAAAGAGAGATAGAGTGAGGCAGAGACAGCAGGCAGGTTTTCTTGAACAATAAAGCTGTCTGTTGGTTATTTCTGAACCCTGGAGAGGAAGCACTACTCCCTGCAGGGTGGAGAAACGATTCATAGCGCCCCCACCCAAAATGCACACTCACACGCACACTTTAACACTATATTGCACACAAACACACACATTGATCCTCAGGCACACAATGTCAGACTGAATCTCTCTGTGTTGTGAAGAAGAGTCAGTCATAGCATTGTGGAATAACTGAACAGAATTAAAGGTGAACGTTGTTATAACTCACCTGAAAAACTGGACAGCTTCTCCCAGGTCGCTTGAATAAAATGTTCTGTTTTTAAAATGGAATCTGAAGCAATCTTTGATTATAGTTATTAAAAATATAATGATTAGAAAAATGCTTTTTGGTTGATCATCTGCAGAAATATGTAATTAGTGCAGATTGAAGCATGTACAATAAGCATAAAGCAGCATAAAGTCGATGTAGTCTTATTTTTTTTTTTTTTTTTTTTTTTTTTTTTTTTTTGTTACTTATTTGTACCCGTAGGTAGACTTGGTTTGCAGTCTGGTGACAAGCCACCGGCTGCTGGTCGCTGCGTGCGCGAGCGCCCTAAACCTACATGTTTTTGGTATGCGGGAGGAAACCGGAGAAATCCCGGAGTAAACCCACGCAACACGGGGAGAACATGCAAACTCCACACAGCTCACTGTTGGTCGGGGGCTGGAATCGAACCCACGATCTCATGATCCCCGCGATCCCCCGGCCAAGGGTAAAACTGTGCTGCCACAGTGCTAAACCACTGCGCCACCGTGCAGCCCATTATTGTAGTGGTCTGAACAGGTGCTGTGGCCCCTGTCCACACTTTGTGTTTCTTTTGGACTCATTGCCATGTTTATTATCATTATTTGCACTCTCCTGCCATCATACAGGGTTTTTTTTAAAAAAAAATTTTATTACTTATTTTGTACCTGTAGGTAGATTTGTTTTGCAGTCTGGTGACAAACCACCAGCTGCCGGTCGCTGCGTGCGCAAGCGCCCCTTAACTCCCTAACCTGCATGTTTTTGGCATGTGGGAGGAAACCGGAGAAATCCCGGAGTAAACCCACGCAAACACGGGGAGAACATGCAAACTCCACACAGATCACTGTTGGCCAGGGGCAGGGATCGAACCCACGATCTCACGGTCCCCGCGATCCCCCGGCCAATGGTAAAACTGTGCTGCCACAGTGCTAACCACTGCGCCACCGTGCAGCCCAGGTTATATTCTATCTCACTTTTGTCCACTCTCAGTCATGTTGTAGAGGAAAAAGGATGTGAGGCAAGGCACGAGCATGGGTGACAGGATCTTTATTTTCCCTCTAACAATAATATACAGCCATGAGCCTCCAGCGCCGATGCGCTGGGGCTAAAAAAAAAAACATAAAGGGGAACTCCCCTCAGTCACTGTGCATCTGGCTTTATAGCTTTAATCTCATGCATAACGACTGAGGCTTCTGATTTTATTCATATTGCTTGGACAAAGAGAATGTGTGGTGCAATTATCATAACACTTGTTACATAAATTACAATACATTCACCTCCCCTGCGTCCTCACGCCAGCTTGGTGCTGCAGGGGGTGAAAGGCACCTCCTTGTCTGGTTGGTTTCCATCTAGTCTTCCTCTCCCTGGGAGGTGTACAGAACTACTGTCTAGTTTGATACCTCCCGGAGACACTTCCTCCGTTAGTCCATTATTCTGTCTCTCCTCCTGCGTTCTGGGTGTGAGAGAGCCCTCACACTCTGTGTCTTAGTATTCCCCACACAGCCCCCCCCCCCCCCGAACACCCAAAAGGGGCTGTAACCCCCAGGTCTTCTGGGCTCAAGTCAGCGCCCATGGCAGCTGCAGCGGGGGGTTGTTGATCCAGTAGAACCGTCCTGCTGGTGAAGTGTATCGGAGGGCTTGTCAGTCTGTAGGGGGAAAGAGGGAGGGGGGGAAAACACTTTCTGCTCCGCTCCAAGTTCCAACACATTGAATGGCCGTGGTGCGTGGGCGCATGGGGTCCGGTGCGCATCGTGCGTGACGGAAACAAAACCAGCAATCGGCAGACTTTTTGGGACGGAGGTGCGGGGAATGCAATGTGGAGGGCAAGAGGGAGGTGGGGAAAACAATGGAGGTCCGGCCTGAGATGTTAAAAGCCTCTGTGCCGTGCAAAAATTATGTGGGTGGATCAGCCTTGGTGTGGAATTTCGGGAAGAAAACTCTCCAGGCATCCGCAGCGGCTGCACAAAAATAAGTTCTGTCCAATCGTCCTAGGTGCGAAGCTCAGTCCTAAAAGGATCTGGGGATGGTGATCGGCCCAATTCCCCGAGGATGAGTAGTGGCTGAAAAAAATTAAGCTCTGCGAGGGTAACTGTCAAATCTTCTTTAGGTGCGGGGGCAGCCCTAAAGGATCTGGGGAGGGCGCTCGGTCCAATTCCCCGGGAATGCGCAGCGGCTGAGAAACAAATATAAGTTCTGTTGGGGAGGCTGTCAGATCTTCTTTAAGTGCGTAGTGCAGGCCTAAAGGAACTCTGGATAGGCAGTCGACCCAGTTGTGTCCGTGGGCGACATGTCCTGAAGGTGGATCCATTGGCGGGCGTAAGCTCGGGACTACTGCCCGCTGCCATCCTGCTGCATTGACCATCAGGATGCTCATCTGGGCATGGAAGTTAGAATAATTTTGAGCTTAAATTATTCAAAGTCAAATAATCAGGCGGAAAGTTGAATTTATGTACATTTATTACAAAATCACCCCATTGGCCACTATGGGGGAGAGGTTACAAGGCATGACATTCAGACACACCTAGAATCTCTAAAGGATCCATTCTTCTAAGTCTGATATATATAGGTAGAAGAAAGGAGAGGGAGGATGAGGATAAGGGAAGGGACAGAATGGGACAGTCCTGATAACTAAGCTTATCCAGGCGGACGTCAGACACTCTGGAGACATGGGTCATGAAGACATGAGATCCATAAAACTGACAGAATGCCCATCTACCACTGATCTGTACAGGCTGAGAAGTTCCTGTGCATTCCTGTGACCCAAAACAGGTTATGTCAAAGAGATTATGATAAATGGCTTAGATTATTCCTTACGCATGTACTGATCCTCAGTCTGAACTCGCTGAAATTGCTGACAGAAACAGGCCAAGAATATATAAACTTATCCTATGTGGAATGCACATATAAACATTAAACATGGCATATGAAAGATATGATACTTCTCAAATATAATAATACATTATTAATATCAATAATAGTACAGATAATATGGAATTTTATGGAATCAGAAGTCCACCGGGAAACCTCTCCCTGAAGATGGATCCATTGGCGGCCATAAGCTCGGGACCACTGCCTGCTGCCATCCTGTTGCGTTGACCATCAGGATGCTCGTCTGGGTGCAGAAGTCCACCAGGAAACCTCTCCCCGAACGTGTGCACGTGGCGTGCGCGGCTGGCGCAGTGACCACATAGCTGTATGTTGTGTCATCCTGGTAATCCCGCGGAATGCGCACAGGGCTTCTGTGCGCTGAAACCCCGCTGTCGGGAGGTGAAACCAGGGTCCGGGAGCTTGATTGAAACAATGCAGATGGTGCTGATCTTCTCCCAAAAGGCTGTTTCGGTGGATGTGCTCATCTCGCCCTTCATGGTGCGTCTCGGTCCCAGCGCAGCTCACTCTCTCCGGCCCTTCAGGTCGCCAGTGTGGAGAGAGGAATATGCGAGCACGCTCCAGTGTGGATGAAAAGGATGCAGGCGATCCCTGGCAATTCAGATTCCACAGTGTGGTGAAAGGGACAGACGCTCCATCTCACGTCGAGGGTCACCAGTGTAGACGAAAAAGGATGAGAGGCGAGGCATGGACGACACAGGATCTTTATTTTCCCTCAAACAATAATATACAGCCATGAGCCTCCAGCGCAGATGCGCTAGGGCTAAAAAAAAACAAAAACAAAGGGAAAATCCCCTCAGTCACTGTACATCTGGCTTTATAGCTTTAATCTCATGCATAACGACCGAGGCTTCTGATTTTATTCATATTGCTTGGACAAAGAGAATGTGTGGTGCAACTATCATAACACTTGTTACAAAAAATACAATATATTCACCCCCCCCCCCCCCCCTCCCATCCTCACGCGCCAGCTTGGTGCTGCAGGGGGTGAAAGGCACCTTCTTGTCTGGTTGGTTTCCATCTAGTCTTCCTCTCCCTGGGAGGTGTATAGAACTACTGTCCCGTTTGATACCTCCCGGAGACACTTCCTCCGTCAGTCCATTATTCTGTCTCTCCTCTTGTGTTCTGGGTGTGAGAGAGCACTCACATGCTGTGTCTTAGTGTTCCCCACAATATCTTTTGTATTATTATTATGGCCATCATCCTATCATCTTGTGTTTCTTTGTTGTGACAACACCTTAATTTCCCTTGATTAGTTTCTGCATAGTGTTAATTATCCACAGCTGTATCTGTTCTCACTAATCACCTTCTGCCTTTTGTGTTCACAGCACAATCAGTGCGGCAATCTACTGGGTAGATGAGGGTTAGTCTCATCTCCTCACTCACAGTTCACCATTACTTTTGACTGTTTTCTCACACACAGCTTAGCACAGTTAAGGTTTTTGTTCCCACTATCCTGCCATGCAGCGCTACATTATTTTTCCAGCCTCGTGCTTGCAATAAATTCATCTTGCAATAAATCATGTTTCCTTTTTGCCTGGCGAGTGGGTCCTCTCCTTTGCCCAAAGGGGCCCCCGTGACAAAAGATTGCCACCAACACTGGACCCAGCAGGCAAAGGAAACAAGAAAAGGAGGAGTCAGAAGGAGGAAGAGCTGTGGGACCTAGTTACCGCGGCTGGCACCTCACTTTTCCCGGAGGAGGCAGAACACTAACAGCAGCCGCTAACATCTTGGAAACTCGCCCAAACCTGCGCTTCCTTCCCTGGCTGCGGGGGCTCCCACTCGCCGCTTTACCACTACCACCACCCTCCTCTTCGTCACCTGCTGAGCCTGAGGACTACAACTGGGATCAACCCGAACAGGACCCAGCAGGTACAGACTATTGGAGTTTGAGAGTCAATGTGGATGAGGTATGGGCAGCTCAAACTGCTGAAGACCTCATTTCTGATGCGTGCACCTTCCATCTGCTGGAGGCAGCCCAAAGTTTCTTGAACCCCGCAGCCGAGATAATAGAGGCATTCCCCAGCCTGCAGAGCTACCCCAAGCTGGGCAGACTGTTACTTTTGGTCGCTAACCTCTGGCATATGTACTGTGAGATGGTGAGGAATGCACCTGGGTCATTGAGGTGTGTGCTGACGAAGAAGCATCAGCGACCTCTGGTGTCCCCCTCTCCTCGCCATCCTCTGGTCTCCGTTCCAGTTCTGACAGCCCCACAGCCACTCCACGGGCTGAAGATGGGGGCATCATCTACGCCAAAGCCTGTGCCTACGAATAAGCGTCCACTGGCCCCAGCGCTTTTCTCTCCAGCTCCTCACCACTGCGCTACAGCTTCTTGCCAGACGGCCACCCAGAGGGATTCTTCTGGTTCTCCAGCAGTGGATTCAACAGCAGCGGCAGCCTCAGCAGCAATGGAGCTGGGGACAAGGCAAGTACCATTTCCTCATTTTTTAACATCTAATAGCAAGTGGTTTTGTCTCCAGTGAGGAGACTCAGCTGCCACCTCTTATTGCTGCTGAGCCCTCAAATATTTTTTCTGCTGCCGCCCCCTTGTTTATTCCACCACTCACCTCAACCCCTTGTTTCCCTGAGGTCATCTTCACCTCACCTGGGTCCATAACAGAGGAGGTGAGCTCAATTGCGGCTACTGCTTCTCTCCACATGCACGCTCCAGCAGTGACTGTTCCGCCTCACGTGCATGCTTCAGCAACGATTGCTCCACCTCACGTACACACTCCAGCAGTGATTGTTCAGCCTCATGTACACGCTTCATCAGAGACTGCTCCGCCTCACGTGCACACCCCTGCAGAGACTGCTCCTCTTGAGGCTGTCATTTCAACATCAGCAGCACTGGGTTCCTCGCCAGCGGAAGAGGAGTAGTTAAGGCAAGTCTTCCTTGTTTTCTTAATATCTGTATCAGAGAGGTCTTGTCTTACTCCTGGTGAGGAGACCCAGTTACAGCATCCATCTGCTTCTGAGTTCTCCCCGCCAAGCTCTTCTGCTGACTGTTTGAGTGGGATTCCTGCTTCAACCTGTACCTCTTCCTCCCGTCCGAGGTGGTAGTGTTGGAGGAGGGTTCCTGGGCATCTGGGTCGGATGCACCCCTGCCATCTCAGCCTGAGGTCAGTGAGCCCTAGCCATCTCTTTCGGGAATCAGCGTGCTCAAACCATCACCGTGCCAGTGCCCCTGCCTGGTGGCTGTGTTGTGTGTGATCAACCCTTTTAATAAAATGAAGTTCAGCTGTGCAACTGGCCTCGTCATTACAGAGGTAATTTCAACATAACACGTCTGATTTAATTTTGATGGTTATGGTTGTAGGTTTTTATTTATCAAATTAGAAATTGGGATATTCTAATTAACCCAGATGTACTAATATTGAAGAATGAGGGCTAATATTAATGAAGATAAAAAAGAGAGAGTGACTACTGTAATCCAGTCATTTACTGCATTCAACAACATGTTAGCCATGAATTAAACAGCTCAGCCCTCAGCAACCAGAGAGCTTATTGTCAAACAGGTAAGTTAACATAAACAGCAGGTACTAGCAGTATTGTCATTTTTCTAAAGCTTGAAACCGTTGGCCATTGAAAATAAGCAGCACTAACTTTCTTTACTCGCTGAAACTTACCAAGCAGATGTAAATGTTGCAGCTCCCGGGTGCTGTCGTTTCAGATGCTCATGTATCACTGTAGTGCTAATGATAGGAAAGGTCTGCCGTGCAAAGTCTGCATTTTACTTGTTTCGTTTTTTTTGTTTTCTGGGAAATGTTACCATACTACAGAAGGTTTGGGTCTGCTTTTTGTTTTAGCTCCGCTTTTTACGTGTTTATTCTTCCACTTCGCCATGTTGTGCTCCTCTTCTTCTTCACTGGAAATTGTTCATGCATGCCGGACAACAGAGGCACTCCTGCCTGCAATAGTTCTGGTTGTGCATTGCAGTTACAACTGAATATTTCTGCGGCATGCATATAAACTTTATAATTAAACGGTTTGTTGACAATAAAAAATTTTGCCGACAAATTTTTGTTGCCGATGTTATCGACAACGTTGATAAATCATTTCAGCCATATCTCTAATAAAAGTTGATTCATGTCGAGCAGAAATGAAGAGCGCCAAAGATGTTGAAGACATCAAGCAGAGTATTATGCATCAGCCACTGTTGTCACCAGACGAGCCTTTGGTGGTGGTGCTGTTACAGTCTGGGCAGGTGTGTCTAGTCAATACAGAACTGCCCTACACCTTGTGAATGATACAGTGACATGCCAATACTACCTGAATAACATCATTAATTCAGTTATTGTGCCCCTGCATGAACAACACAGGTCTAATTTCATCTTCATGGACAACAATGCTCCAGCTCATTGAGATTGCATCATTAAAGAACGGCTGCTGGAGGCTGGGGTACCTCAAAATTACTTGAACAGACAGTTGCCTCACCTTCGTGAGGAAAGCCGGCAGAAGAGGCAGTGGGGGAAAGGCAAACAATTTCACTGGAGGCCAGGCAACACTGAAAGCATTTGTATCTAGCGGACCTGGCAGGCCGTGCATCGAAGACCAGAGAGCTCAGTGGGTGTTCTCTGCCGTCACAAATGTGTCTGCTTCCGCCTGACCAAACCAAAGCCAGATCTGCTCGACTATCTTTGGACGCAGTCGCCACTCACCAGGATGGGGACCCCCTCATGACAGCAGATCTGCTGTTATGTTCTGGGGCCCCAGCAGGTGAAAAGCCCTCAGAAACGTACCTTTGGCCTGAACCCACAACAGCAGATGGCACACCCTTACATGGAGAGACGGGGACCTCAGACCGTCCTTCCGGTTGATATATGACACCACAGCTATGCTGCCCATTCGTACCAGAACTTTTCTGCCCTGAATGACCGGAAGAAAACGCCTCAGAGCCAAACGTACTGCCTCCATCTCGAGATGATTTATATGCCAAGACTGCTGAGCCAGAGTCTAGTGCCCCTGAACAAACCTGCCCTCCCAGACTGTACCCCAGCCTGTTAGGGAGGCATCGATTGCAATGGTCACCCTACAGCCCTCTTGGCCCAGGGGAACACCATCTCGGACAGCTGAGGAGTGTCTCCACCACCTGAGAACCCTGAGGCCCTTTTTGGAAAGAACTCTCCTCTTCCCTTTGTCTCTGGGCAAAACCACCTTCTGAAGCGTGAACAACCGCTGAAGGGAATGAGTATGTAAAAGACCCAGCGGCACCCCCTTGGCAGCTGCAATAAAAAGACCTAAGATCCTCTGGCACTGCTGCACTGAGACAGTCCTCTGTGCGATGCAGCTCTTGATACATTCCCTGATAGTATGCCTTCTCTTGGAGTCAGGGATGTCCTCATGGCAACTGAATCTAGGGTGAGCCCCAAGTACTCGACAACCCTGGTTGGAACCAGGCAGCTTTTCTCCGCATTCAAATGCAACCCGAGTGCCGCCAGGTGAGCCAATATGGTATCCATATTGCTCCTCACTACGGGTTCTGATGGCGCACAAACCAGCTAATTGTCCAGATAATTGAACTTGAATGCCCCTCTGCTGCAGTGGGGTGAGTGTAGCATCCATACACTTGGTGAACGTCCGAAGACAGGGACAGGCCGAAGGCAGGATATCGTAACCAAAGGCTGTCCTGAAGGAATGCTGAGGAACTTCCTGTGGTCGGATTTATGGGAATATGGAAATCAACATTGCGAAGGTCCATTGCTGTGAACCAGTCGCCTGGCCCTATGGCCTGAATCATGTCAGTCCCTCCAGGATTTCGCGGGATGTTTTTATGATTGTTGCAGCCCAAAAAGCCTGAATTTGCGGGAGC
Organism: Pholidichthys leucotaenia; assembly: GCA_020510985.1. Classification (NCBI taxonomy): domain Eukaryota; kingdom Metazoa; phylum Chordata; class Actinopteri; order Cichliformes; family Pholidichthyidae; genus Pholidichthys; species Pholidichthys leucotaenia. The sequence continues at coordinate 163,631,046 of CM035848.1, forward strand.
TTTTTTAAAAAATAGCGATAAAAGTTCCAATGTTTTAAGAGTGTTTTTTTGCACAAAAAGTTATGGGAAGAATTACAAATTTTAAAGCAGATGTTTCTATATAACAATACAAAAAAGCACAGGATTGTCAAAAATTTCCTATTACAGTGATTTGTAAATTAAGCAGAAACTTCTGTTACACAGAAAAACCCTAACAGCAAATACAGACTTTAATACAGTATCATTACAACAGCTAAATTGCACTGAATGTATGTTAAAGAGTATAGATTTGGAAATTATTAGCAGCACCTTCATTTGAAAACTGCCTACGGTCCCCAACCACTCGGTACCAAGTGGACAGGAAAAAATACTTTATTCTGTTAGTATGCATTGTCTGTTGGAGTGTTTTTCTGAAAAAAAAAAATTAGACAATATTCTCTCTCTTGGCGTGCTTACCTGTCTGTCTATCTGCTGCATGTCGGTCTTGACACACACACACTTGTCTTTTCAGACACACATCTTTCATTTACGGTGGGACGGCAGGGGAAGGGGGGGGGGCTTTGTCCGTCCATACCAGAGATTCACAGTTTAAAGTTCTTGTGGCAGAAGGACTAACCTTCAACTATCACCCACGCAAGCTTACACTGGTGGCAGTGGTGCTGGTTTTTGAGGACTCTTCTCAACTTGGTGAGCCTATTTAGCAGGCCGACAGTTGGAGGCTAACTACAAGCTAAGCTAATGGCTACGTACAGTGAGCTATTTGCCGCCAATTCAGTTTCATTGTTTTGTAGCTCAGCGTTATTAGGCATCACGTACCTATTGCTTTCAACGTATGGTGGAGATAATGGGTAGAACTTCTTACTTTCTGAGAAAACCCCATCGAGTCTAATATTGAATTAAATGCCATATTAAGGCAATCACTATCTACATCTAAATGTATATTGAAGTCCCCTACTATAATTATTCTATCTGATTTCAGCAATAAATCAGCTAAGAATTTGTTACATTCGGATAAAAACTCTGAGTAGGTTGATGGAGGACGATAAACTATGGCGAATAAAATTGGGTTTAGCCAAAAATTGCTAAAGTGCCCAATACTGAGGACCAGGCCCTCAAAGGAATTAGAACGTGTTTTTTGCTTTACATTAACTAGTAATTTGGAATGGTAAATTGTTGCTACTCCAAATCCATGACCAGCACTTCTGGGATTTTGACAGTTTAAATAACCGGAGGGAGTTGATTCATTTAAACCAACATAATCCTCTTGCCCCAACCAAGTCTCTGTAAGGGATATTAAATCAATCTGATGATCAATTAACAGATCATGGACTAGCAGAGACTTGGGAGTTAGAGACCTAATGTTTAACAAACCACATTTAATTTTTAAATTATGAGGAGGAACAGAGGCCAAATCATTAAGTTTAGAGGTTTCATGTTTAATTTGAGTTTTACCCACTTTTTGTTTAATACTTTGGGATGCTTATACATTATATTTTCATTTACTTTGGAGGGAGCAGACAATGATTCTCTGGTGGGGAAGACACGGGCTAAGTTGAGGGGTGGTGGATGAAGAGGAGCTGCAGAGAGGCGTGTAAGACTGCGACTCTGCTTCCTGGTCCCAACTCTGAGTTGTAAGTGTCTTGGAAATTTGGATAAAAATGATGCCAGATTGTTAGATAAAAGAGACGCACCATCCAAAGTGGGATGGGCGCCGTCTCATCTAATAAGACCAGGTTTTCCCCAAAATGAGCTCCAATTGTCTATGTAGCCCACATCGTTTGCAGGACACCACACAGACAGCCAGCGGTTGAAGGATGACAAGCGGCTAAACATGTCATCACTGGTCAGATTGGGGAGGGGCCCAGAGAATACTACAGAGGCAGACATTGTTTTTGCAAAGTCACACACCAATTCCAAGTTAAGTTTTGTGACTTCCGACTGCCGGAGTCGGATGTCATTAATGCCAGCGTGGATAACTATTGTGGAGTATTTACAGTTATTTTTAGCCAGCATTTTCAAATTTGACTTGATGTCGCCTGCTCTGGCTCCAGGAATGCATTTGACTATGGCCACTGGAGTCTCTAGGTTCATGTTTCTGAATACAGAGTCGCCAATAATCAGAGTTTTTTCCTCAGCGGGTGTGTCACTGAGTGGGGAAAAGCGATTAGAAACATGAACAGGTTGGTGGTGAACCGGAGCCTTGTGACTAGGCTTCCTTCTCACCGTCACCCACCCAGTCTCCTCGCTACTGAGGAGGACCGGAGGACCGCTAGCAGGCCGCCCTATGCTAGGGAGCGCCACTGCAGCTAAGGGGTGTCTGCCATTATTAACTGGCACAGACGGTGTTTCAATGCAGCGGAGCCAGGATTCCAAATCAGACAACCTCGCCTCGAGTGCCTCAAAAAGACAACATTTATTACATTTACTGTTATCACTAAAAGAGGCAGAGGTGTAGCTAAACATCTGACAGAGACAGCACAACAGAGGAGAAGGGGAAGGAGAGCTAGTAGCCGTAGCTAGTGGCTAACCTGAAGCTAACAAAAACACAGATGAAAGGAAAACAGAAGGCTAAAGAGGGTGGGCTAAAGAGGGTGATTAGATGACAATGAGTGCGCACACAGGTGCAACAGGCTTGATAAACAGAAGTGAACGCTAATGGTAGAAGGAAAAAAAGTTATTAAAATACAACTAAAGGCAAAAATCCTCAGGGGAATGAGGAGAGCTAACCACAGAGCAAACCACACAGATAGCCAGCAACACAGAAAGTGGTGATACGTTACCACAGGAAGCCACCTGTGCCCTCAGGTACAGGACCTCAAGAGGTCTCCGGACACTCGACCTGGATGGTCCTGACCGATGAAAGGACTGTGTGCGCAGCCTCATCTTCTGCACCTCGTCCAACACTGCCTCTGCTGCCGGCCCAAAGACCTCACCAAGCGCTACTGCAGCCTTCAAAACAGCAGCCTTGTCCGTATCCGCCAATCCAGACTGACTCAACCACACGTCGCCAGGCCATGGTCAGCTGGTCAGGGAGTTCCCAAGTGCTATAGCCTGTGAGCTAGCACAGGCTATAGCACTGTGAGCTAGCTCCTTGAATCACAGTGTCCACCACCTTTACCAACTCCGGTAGAAGATCAGTTCCACTTTGACTCTAGGTCCCTTATCAGACCTTCTAAATACACTAAAAGAAGTGTATTAGCATTTGACTGGTAGGCACTAGCCATTCACCCATCAGTGGCACGACACTTAGTCATTAAGGTGGCGTATAGACTTGCTGTCTGTGGGGAAGCTTCAACCAGCAGTGCACAGGTGGAGTCACCTTCAACGCACCATCTAAGCCCTGCTCTGCAGCACCATTCAAAATACTGAGTCCAGAACGAGGGGTAGCAGCCTCCTTAGACGCACCCATTACTTCTGCAGATGTTCTACACAGTCAAGATAAACTGAAAAGGGAACCCGCCTCTGGGTTGCAGGACCTCTCTCCCAAGCCGAAGCCCTAGGCGGAGAAGATGGAGGAGGAAATCCCACAGCTGATGCTGCCCAGAGAGCCGTGCCCTGGCAGATATATCATAGGACTCAGGAAAGTCTTCTTGACCAGGGAGTCACCATCGACTTCATCATCATCCTCAGAGAGACATCCACTCTCCCAATGGCGCCACGGCCAGAGCTGATGGTTTTACCCAAGAGGCCACAAGAGACACTACATCAGGATGTGGTCTCAGGGCACATACGGGGGCCTGGTGTGGCATACCCCAAAGGCAAAGGTGATTTGTAGCCATATGTTCAATGGTCTTACGCATTTCCTTCAATTGGTTCTGCATGAAATCCATCCAGTGGATCGTGTGGCTGGCTTCGTTCAATCCGCTCCTGCTTCCTGCTGGCCTTTCCAGTTCCAGCTGGAGGACTTAAACCTGGAGGGTTGGAGCCCTGGGCTGGTGGCATACCAGTGTCCGGGCTATTTCCTCCTCCTTCACTCCCCGTAGAAGCCATTATTCCTCCAGGAGAACAATTCAAAGATTCAAAGATTCAAGATTCAAAGGTTTTATTATCATGTGCACAGTTAAGAAATGCAACATTTCCTGAGCATGAAATTCTTACTCTGCTCTCCAAACGAATGCCAAGGTAATAGGTACACAACAATACTAATGAGGTAATAACACAGAACCAAACCACAGAATCACTAGATGAAACAAGAAGAATGAAATATGAAATTCCCTGGGTGACTATAGTGGACAGTGGTATGTTGATATCAGAGATGATATGAACCTGAGATGGCATAAGTGTATGTACAGTGTGCAAATGAGCAGTGTGCAAATGGACAGTATAAAAATTATAAATTAGCACCCAGTGTGCAAATTTCTCTGTATTGATAATACCAGTAGACTGTACATGATAATTAGCAGCAGAGGTAAGATAAGATAAGATAAGATAAGCCTTTATTAGTCCCACAACGGGGAAATTCCAGGATTGCAACAGCACAGGGATAGCAACACTCAGAGCAACAATCAGAAGGCAAGAAAAAAAAAACAAAACAAAAAAAAAACAAAACAAGCAAGCAAGGTGATATGGATATCAGATGGGGTGAGACTATGTACACTGTACAAATGAGCAATGTGCAAATTTAGCAACTGGTGTGTGAGTTCCTATTTGCAAAGCTGTGTTGCAGAGTTTTGGGAGTTGTTATTTGTTCAGGAGTCTGATAGCAGTGGGAAAGAAGGAGTTTTTCAGTCTGGTTGTCCTGCATTTCACACTTCTGTACCTCTGGCCTGAGGGTAGAAGTGTGAACATTCTGTGCTGGGGTGGGTGGGGTCCCGGAGGGTGGCGTCAGCTCTCCTTTGGACTCTGCGGTGGTAGATGCTCTGCAGAGAGGGGATTGGAGTCCTGATGATCTTCTCCACTGTCTTCATCACTCTCTGCAGGCGTTTTGCAGTCCAGGGCAATAGTGCTGCCATACCACGCAGTGATGCAGTTGGTCAGGATGCTCTCGATGATGCAGCTGTAGAAGTTGTTGAGGATCCTGGAGGACATGCCAAACTTCTTCAGCCTCCTCAGAAAGTACAGCCGCTGTTGAGCTCTCTTAACCAGCCTGTGGTGATGTGTGTCCATGAAAGGTCCTCGCTGATGTGGATGCCCAGGCATGTAAAGCTGCTCACCCTCTCCACCTCAAGCTCCCGGATGAACAGTGGCCGATGGGGTCTCCTCCTCCTGTTCTTCATGTCCACTATCATCTTCTTCGTCTTGTTCGTGTTGAGGGTGAGTTTGTTGTCCTCACACATGACACCAGGCTGGCCACCTCCCTCCTGTAGGATGTTTCGTCGTCACCGGGGTTGCGACCTATCACTGCTGTGTCATCCACGAACTTTAAGATGATATTGTCCTTGTGGGAGGCAACACACTCATGGGTGAAGAGGCTGTAGAGGATGGGGTTGAGAACACAACCCTGTGGGACACTTGTATTTGTGATGATAGGAGAGGAAGGAGAGATAGGAGAGAAAACAAGACAGTTATTCTCATTATTATTATTGTTATTATAAACAGGCCAAAGGGCTGTTTCATGAGGTACAAGCGTGCTAGTCATAAGACAACATAGAAATATCAGATTTCATTTCCCACCTGTATGCAGTACCACTCCCCCACAAAAGGTGGCGAGAGTGCACCAAGCACAGGAGCGCTCAGTACCTAAAGAAGATGTCTCCTTTTTTTTTTTTTAAGAAGACAACTGTCAGTCGAGGAAAAAGAAACAATACAGAATTAACGGCAAATTGTACTGTGCTGTTAAACTGTTAAGCAATTCCTCCTTGATGAAGGCAAAAATATATCACATATCCCAAGCAGATAATGCATATCAAACTCAAAGTCAAAGTGCCTTTATTGTCATTCCATTGTTAATGAACAATGCAACGAAATTGAGATGCTACTCCCTAAAAACAAACTAAAAACAATCTATCACACTCACAGTTCACTCATGCATTTAACATTCTTATAATTACAACAATAAATAATGCTTGAAACAAAATTACCTAAAAGTTGAATACAATATGTACGTAGCAATAATGAAAACATACTGAGCGATAAATACAAAAGACCAGCTTATGCACACAGGGTTGTTGCTACAAAATAACCTAAAATAACAAAAAATATCAGCAGTCTGTGCGTGTTACATAAATCCGTTCAAAATACGTACTGCTGCTGGGAAAAAACTATGATTAAACCTGGTAGTCCAGGTTTTATGGGATCTGTACCGCATTCCCAAGGGGAGCAAGTGAAAGAAATCATGGCCTGGATGAGCACAGTCTTTAATGATGGCAGTAGCTCTGTTGAGGTACCGAGACCTGGAAATCGCTTCCAGAGAAGGGAGAGAACAGCCAGTGATTTTTTGCGCAGTCTCGATCACTCTCTGGAAGGCTTTGCGGTCTGCGGCTGAACAGCCCTCATACCAAACCATGATGCCATATGACAAAATGCTCTCAATAGCAGAGCGATAAAATAAAACCAGCAACTGTGCATTCAGGCCATTCTTCTTGAGGAGCCTCAGAAAGTGTAGACGTTGTTGAGCCTTTTTTTTTATCGTAGCTATGGTGTTAACTGCCCAGGTAAGGTTGTGAGACATGAACACCCAAAAACTTAAAAGCCTCCACCCTCTCCACATGCTCCTTGCCTATATATAGAAGAGGCGGCTCACTGCTATGCTTCCTAAAATCAATAATGAGTTCTTTTGGGGTTTTTTTGTATTCAGTAGCAGATTATTATCTGAGCACCATCTCACCAGTTTCTGGACCTCATCTCTGTATGCGGACTCATCTCCTCCTGATATGAACCCCACTACTGTTGTGTCATCTGCAAACTTCACTATAATGTTTGTGGGATGAAGAGGTATGCAGTCATATGTGTACAATGAATACAAAGTGGGGCTCAACACACAGCCCTGTGGTGAGCCTGTGTTAAGCATGACTGTAGAGGAGGAATGGGGTCCGAGTCTAACAGTCTGTGTTCTGTTTGTTAGGAAGTCCTTAATCCAGCTGCAAGTGTGAGTAGGCAGACCAAGCTGAAGCAATTTGTTGATGAGAATGTTGGGAATAATTGTATTAAATGCCGAGCTATAGTCAACAAACAACATTCTTACATAGCTCCCCTTGTCTTCTAAATGGCTGAATGCCGAGTGGAGAGCTATAGCAATAGCATCTTCAGTGAATCTGCCCCGCCTGTAGGCAAACTGGTACCGATCAAAGTCTGGGGAGAGACTAGGCAAAAGATGTTTCAATACCATTTTCTCAAAGCAATTCATAACAATGGGTGTTAATGCTACTGGTCGATAGTCATTCATACTGCTAATAGTATGTTTTTTTGGTACAGGAATAATGACTGCAGATTTTAAACACTGTGGAACAACGGCTGCCTTGAGAGACAAGTTAAAAATGTCAGTCAAAACAGAGCATAGCTGATCTGCACATGCTCTGAGCACCTTTCCTGGCACTCCATCGGGACCAGTAGCCTTTCTCGGGTGAACTGCTCTCAGTGTCTGTCTCACCTCATGATCCTGCAGGATAAGCACATCAGAGCTGGCATTCAATAACATCTGTGGGTCCGGGCAAGGTGTATTTGCCTCAAACCATGCGAAAAAGCAGTTCGGTTCTTCTGCCAGTGAGGCAGAAGAACTGTTTAGCCTCCTTAATGCCTTTCTTCAGATTAGCCCGGGCGGTGCTATACAGATCTGTATCCCCTGACCTGAAGGCTGTATCACGAGCTCTGAGGAGTGCCTGGACTTCTTTTGTCATCCAAGGCTTCTGGTTAGGAAAAACCCTGATGCGTTTTTCCACAGTCACCTGATTGATACAGTAGGTAATGTAATGTAATACAGTCTGTGTGTAGATTTCCAGATCCTCATTCTTGAATAAATCCCATAGAGTGTTTGAAAAACAGTCCTGCAGCTGAGAAAGCGCTCCCTCAGGCCATGTTGTGATGTTCTTTATAGTAGGATAATATCGCATGCTATTAAGCTGTAAAACAGTTCTTATGTCTGAAGACAAGCCACAAAATACATGACAAACCTTAAGCAGGTAAGGGTATGGACAGTGCATGCCACGCTTCACAGCCGCTGCAAACCTTCTCTCATTCGGCAGAAAAACACAACAATTTTATGACACAGCGATGGGGTACCAAGGGTAAGACAGCCCAAACAGCACACAAAGCACAGTGTTAAACAGACTGGTATAAGCTTGTATCGACCAGGCGGATAGAAAGAGAAAGAATGGGTGGATGCAAAGGATATATATAAGGTGTGCATCCACAGGTGTGATTAATTTGGTATAATGTTCCTGTCCCGAGGATCAGATGTCACGTGATTACAGGTTCACTGAAATGAAATAAAACTACAATAAAGGACAATTCATTCTAGCACCTGGAAAGAATTTGGATGGAAAAACATCATGAGGTTCTTTATAACTCCAATACAGAAAAGATATCAAGGTACAGGAACAGGTTGCTGGAGAAAATGCGGTAATAATGAGGCAAATCATTACCATACAGTCATGTAAAAATATTAGGACACCCTGTATAAGCCTGTTTTTTTTTTACATATTTAGACATGTGGATATTTAATATCAATGTTAAAAATACTGGGAGATTCATGTAATACAACTAAACAATTAAAAATGAATTAAAGACTTTTTTTCAAATTTTCTGCAAAATGCAATTCTAAACAAATAGTGAGGAATAAATTAGGACACCCCCCATCTTTTTTAGGACACCCCCACATTCATTCCCATTTACAAATAAAAACAAAAACAAGGTTAGACATAGATATGTGAACATTTCTTAACAAAGAACTGAATATTTAATGGGGTGTCCTAATTTTTTCACATGACTGTATATTCTGGGAAAGCCCCAAAATAGTACCATACTGGCAAGAGATACACAAATGCATAGAAACTATTTTCAGAACTATTATTCCTTTTGATGTGTCGTTTATATATTTAGGCCTTGAAGTTCCCACCCTATCAACAATAGCAGACAGATATTTGTTGAGAATTTTGCTCATAGCAAGCAAAAAAACTCTGGCCAGAAAATGTCTCAATCCAGATGTACCAAGAACTCAAGAATGGTTCAATACAGTCTATGAAATCTATGTAATGGAAAAGATAACTATGTCCCTGAAATTACAAAAAGACAATTTTTTGCACTTCTGGTCTAAATGGACACAATACAGTATATCAAACCCAAAAGAGCTGACCTAATTTAAATGGTACCTTAAGGATAAGAGGCTGAGGCAAGGAATCTGGGGTAGAAGAGATTCAAGAGATTCAAGGGCTTTATTATCATGTGCACAGTTAAGAAATGCTACATTTCCTGAGCAATGAAATTCTTACTTTGCTCTCCGAGCAAATGCCAAGGTAATAGGTACGGAAATAACTATTCTAATAAGGTAATGACACACTAACACAGTAACTCAATCTTAATACTAATGGATACTAATAACACACACAGCAGCACACAGTTAGGCAATTAGGACTCCTTAAGCACACCTTGATACTAAATACTAAAACTAATGAGTACTAATAACACACACTAGGCAGTTTGGGCAGTTAAAGCAGTTAAAGCAGTCAGACAAGAGGAATGAAACTGAAATTCACTGAATGACTAAAGTGAAAGTGGTATATTGATATCAGAGATGATGTGAACCTGAGATGGCATAAACCTATGTACAGTGTGCAAATGAGCATTGTGCATCCTGATGTGAACCTGAGATGGCATAAATTTATGTACAGTGTGCAAATGAGCATTGTGCAGTGAGCAGTGTATAATTATAAATTACATATTACAAATTAGCACCCGGTGCTAATTTCTCTGTAATGATAATACCAGTAGACTGTACATGATAATTAATAGCAGAGATGATATGGACATCAGATGGGTGAGACTATATCTACTGTACAGGTGAGCAATGTGCATATTTTGCTGTGTTGTGGAGTTTTGGCAACTGCTATTTGTTCAGGAGTCTGATGGCAGCAGGAAAGAAGGAGTTTTTCAGTCTGGTTGTCTTGCATTTCACAGTTCTGTACCTCCGGCCTGAGGGTAGAAGTGTGAACAGTCTGTGCTGGGGATGGGTGGAGTGTGGAGGGTGGCGTCAGCTCTCCTTTGGGCAGGCAGAGCAGCCCAGACTTCCACTCGGATCATATAGGACCATGATCCCCATGATCCCTCCTGCAGGTGGTGAGCCCACTGGAGGGTGCATCCATGTACACTGGGTCCTTGATGTAATGTTTTTCATGGATATCTGTCATGAACCTGGGTTTGGTGGTTTCAAACCCAGTTCTGACTTATGGTTATTTTGCCCTATTTTTCCACCAGAAACTTCAGGGAACTATTGGGCCTTCACTCCCTGACAGCTCGGGCACGTCCCCTCCTCCTGTCAAGTGCCATCAGCTGTGCTTCATTATGGGTGTTCACACACACACACACACACACACACACACACACACACACACACACACACACACACACACACACACACACACACACACACACATTTCATTCATTCCTATTCACAAGCACTGACACTCACTCATGCACACCAGGGTTTAATTATGTTCAGCCCACGCTTTCTCACACCGGCAATCTCTTCCCTCATTAGCATTGTGATTACTTATACGCTGCTGACACCTCGTCATCTGTGTCCAACTCCCCCCCTCCCTCCAGCTCCACAGCCTCCACATTCCTTACTTCATTTAAGGCACCCCCCCCTCCTCCCCCCCTCCCCTTATCATCAGTGAGCAGGATGTGCTCAAACAGTTCTCCAGACTGAACCCGCACAAGGCCCCCGGCCCAGACGGCGTGTCTCCCTCCACCCTGAGACTCTGTGCGAAACAGCTGGCTCCTGTATTCACAGACATTTTTAACACCTCCCTTAAGTTATGCCACGTGCCGTCCTGCCTCAAATCCTCCACCATCATCCCTGTCCCCAAGAAGCCACGGATCACTGGACTTAATGACTACAGACCTGTAGCGCTCACCTCTGTAGTCATGAAGTCCTTTGAGCGCCTGGTCCTGTCCCACCTCAAGTCCATCACCACCCCTCTCCTGGACCCGCTGCAGTTTGCCTACCGAGCCAACAGGTCTGTAGACGATGCAGTCAACCTGGCCCTCCACTCCATCCTGCAGCACCTGGACTCCCCGGGAACCTACGCCAGGATCCTGTTTGTGGACTTCAGCTCCGCATTCAACACCATCCGCCCCACTCTGCTCCGGGACAAGCTGTCCCTGCTCAACGTGCCTGACTCCCTCTGCAGGTGGATCATCGACTTCCTGACGGACCGGAGGCAGCATGTGCGGCTGGGAAAGACTGTCTCAGACTATACTAGCATCAGCACCGGATCACCCCAGGGCTGTGTACTTTCCCCCCTACTCTTCTCCCTTTACACCAACTCCTGCACCTCCAGCCACCAGTCTGTCAAGTTGATCAAGTTTGCGGACGACACCACCCTCATCGGGCTCATCTCCAACGGCGACGAGTCCGCCTACAGGAGAGAGGTGGCCCAGCTGGCGTCCTGGTGCGACAATAACAACCTGCAGCTGAACGCTCTGAAGACAGTGGAGATGATTGTAGACTTCAGGAAAGTCACAACCCCTCTGCCCCCCCTCACCCTCTCAGGCTCTCCCATCACCACTGCTGATTCCTTCCGCTTCCTAGGCACTACCATCACCAGGGACCTCAAATGGGAGCTGACCATCAGCTCACTCATCAAAAAAGCCCAGCAGAGGATGTTCTTCCTGCGGCAGCTGAGGAAGCTCAAGCTACCCACCAAGATGTTAGTGCAGTTCTACACAGCCATCATCGAGTCCATCCTCACCACCTCCATAACCGTGTGGTACGCAGGAGCCACTGCCAGGGACAGACTAAGGCTGCAGCGCGTCGTGCGCACTGCTGAGAAGGTGATCGGCTGCAAGCTCCCATCTCTCCAGGATCTGTACATCTCCAGGACCCGGAGGCGTGCTGGCCGGATCATAGCCGATCCCTCACACCCTGGTCACGTACTGTTTGCCCCCCTCCCCTCTGGTAGAAGACTTCGGTCCATCCAGACTAAAACCTCCCGTCACATGAACAGCTTCTTCCCCTCTGCCATTAGACTGCTGAACACTAAGTGACTCTCGTGCACCATGTACAGCAGCTCAACCAGACTCATGTTAATCATCACTGTTTTCTTCCTGCATTACCGACTGCACTATATAGTTCTCCACAGTATCTGCTGCTGGCTAATATATATTTTAACTGTTGACCAGTATCACTTAATCTTATCCTACACTTTATTACATGTATAGTTTATTTCTCTTATCTTATCATGTTTAATGTTGCAGCACTGTACCGAGACAAATTCCTAGTTTGTGTACTACATGAACAATGGCAATAAACCTGATTCTGATTCTGATTCTTCTGCATTTGTGGGAAGAGATTGTCGGGGCATTCACCCTCATCCGTGGCAGCGTGTTCCTCCATGGATGTTGTACCATTACCTTCGTGTATTCAGCCTGACATTTACGGACAGTTAATCCCTGGATGTTAGCGGCTGACCCTGCCTCTCTTCTTCATCTACCAGACTACACAGATAGCTTTGGATTGTTCCGGCCGTAAGTGTACGTTTTGCCTTTCTCTTTGTGTTCATTGTGACGGCGGCACTAGGCATTCCCCCTCCCCGGCTGTTCAACATCCGGGCAGCTTCCCTGTATGTCTGGTGGCCCAAATTCATCATTTCAATCAGCTGTTTTTTGTGGTCTTGCTGGACTTGTTATTTTGTTGGAGTTAAGTTAATAAATGGCATGTTCTACTCTAGCACTTGGGTTATTCATTCCTCCCCTAGTGCGCCGTGTAATGGTGCACGAGGGAAGAACAGTGGACATCATGACAGATATCCACTGTTCTGCTCTTAGTCTGGCCCTTCACCCAGGACCAGTTTGCCTTGGGAGACTCTACCATCGGCAAATATAGCTCCTGAGATCATGCGGGCACTCAATCCCTCCTCCATGATAAGATGGCGATCCACGAAGGGAATAAAGATAATTAAAAATATAACTAAAATTATTAAAAAATAGTGAAAAATGGGATAAGATAAGCAGCATGGTGGTGTAGTGGTTAGCACTATCGCCTCACAGTACGACGGTCATGGGTTCAAATCCATCAGTCAGCAGGGCATATCTGTGTGGAATTTGCATGTTCTCCCTTTGTTTGCATGGGTTTATTCTAGGCGCTCTGGTTTCTTCCCATATTCTGAAAACATGCAAGTTAGGTTAACTGAAGACTGTAAAGTAGCCCTAGGTGTGAAGGGGTAAGCTTTCATGGTTGCCAACAGTTTTGTCATAAAGTGTCTACAGTTGCTAGTGTTCACTACTAGGCGAACAAAAAAGAACTTCGTGACACCTGTTACAACCGTTTGCAGACACAATTATTTTGTAACTGTTTGCAGAAAAGTACATTTGCAAAAAAAAAAAATGTTAAAATTTTTTGGGTTTGGGTCAGCTGTGTTCTCAGGCTGTTCCCAGGCGTTTTGGAACTGTGCCAAATTGTGCCAAATGGCACAGTTTGGAAAAACGTCTGTAACTTTTGAATGATTCAATATAGAAACTTCATCTTGGGCTCAAATGAAAGGTTACAACCCCCCCCCCCCCCCCCCGCTACAAAGGACGGAGATTGGCCTTCGCTACAAGACAGATTACACTCGGATGTGGCATGTTTCCACAGCAACGCTGTCACCGCGGCTCCCCCCACCCCCCCGCTACAGAATCGTAGCGGCGGGGGGGGGGGGGCGTTCACGGTTCGGAGGCGGCGAAGAACCGTGTAACGTGGTGCACGCACTTCGTACTTCGTGCGCCGTACAGTTGTAATTTACCGATCGGTCAAAAGTCATTTTTGGATTACAATTTTCAGGGATAAATAAACGTTTCAAAGTTATAACACCTTACCTCTTCACAGCCACATTGTCCTGGCGAACTTCTCTTCCCCATTGTCAGATGAACGCGACGCTGGTCTGCTCGTGGATCCCAGTCAAAACATAATTCCATTATTGCGGTTTTGGAAAATGATTTACGACCTTTGTCGTCGGCCTCCGTCGGTCTATGATGACGGAAGAGAATCCTAAACGTCTATTCTGCTGAAATGAGTGCAGGTCGCACTTGTGGGTGGTCTCCATGCTGCTGGGTCTGCAGCAGGTTCTTCCAGCGTCCTTTTTTTCATCTGTTGCAACAGTAAATCTCTCTTCACCCAGCCCGAACTTCTGTGCTTCAATTGGCTCCTGCATTCACAGTAGGCGGGTCCTCCTTCCTAGGTTTTCATTCATTGGTTCTTCAAGGTTTCAGAAACCCAATTCAAGGCTCTTATTAGTCGAATGAGAGGTCAATCAGATGAACTAATCTGTTCGGCTGTGTCTGCAGCGCCACACCACCTACATTACCACCATCAGGATCATGCGTCCTGCATCGTGCGCTCTCGTGTGCCCTCGTGCGCCTTGGGACGCAGAGACTTGCCCGCCTGCGGTACAACGGAGCGCAAGAGGTTAATTTATTTCATTAAATATAATAATAATCTGTTCTGGCTCTGCAAAATTATGGTCAAAAATGTAAACTGTTCTAAGGAAAAAGTAAAAACATACTACAGTCTGTTTCAAATTTATTAAAAAAAAACTAATTTTATTTTAAAAAATAGACAAAAATTAACCATAAAGTAATCCACAAATTTATAACAAAGTCTCAAATGTACAACAAAAGTCAAGTTTACAAGAGGAAATTACAAATTTGAGGAAAATGGTTTCAAATTTAGATAAATTTACAGAGAAAAGTAGAAAACTATAAGAAAATTGTTATAAATTTTGGAGAAAAACCTCAAACTTTCAAGACTGAAGTCATTACTCAAGTTTTCAAATGGGTGCTCTTTGTACCCTTAACTCAACTAGAAATTTTTGGTTGTCTGCTTTTAATTATTAATTTCAAAGCACCGCTTTTACATGAGTAGAATTTCTGGTTACTATACACACCTCTGATCATATAATTTAAGTATGCTTAAATAAATTGCTATTATGAATGTTTTTTCCCCTTCCCTTCTCTACTCTCTCAATGAAAAAAAAAAAAAGAAGTACTAGAATAACAAGAAAAGAACTCAGAGAGTGCATGCCTCCGCCAAAGCTCCTTCAGTCTCTCATGGATCACCTCCAAAATGTAATGGGTTTGTGTGTAGGCCTAGAGCCACTTGTGGTGAAAATTGCATCAAAGTCTGTCCATTAGTTTTGGAGTGTTGTGGGTGACACGCTGTGAGAAGAGCCTTGGCTGAGGTATGCATTCTCAGATCATCACCAAAATGTAATGGGTTCCTCTGTAGGCCAAGAACCACCTGTGGTGAAAATTTCATCCAAATCCATCCAGTAGTTTTTGTGTAATCCTGCTGCACAAATACAAAAAAGCCCTTGGTGGAGGTATGCACTCTCAGATCATCACCAAAATCTAATCATCTGTCCCCCGTGCAATTACACAGCTTTCCTGAAAATTTCGTCAAAATCCGTTCATAACTTTTTGAGTTATGTTGATAACAGACAGACAGACGCCAGTAAAAACATTACCTCCTTGGTGGAGATAATAAATACAGCCAAGACACTGAGGAATCAGTAGTGTGCCAATGGATTTGTTGTATCTTCAAAAGCTATGGAGCTATATCCAGAAGAAAACCGCCATTACCGAAAAAGTCATTTTTGTCAATAATGTGAATCCAATTGCTAAAAGTTTGTTTTGATGGTCAAGGAATCTGAAAATATAGATAAAACTAGAAAAGCACTCATAGAGCGCATACCTCCGCCAAGGCTCCTTCTGTTTCTCATGGATCACCTCCAAAATGTAATGGGTTTGTGTGTAGGCCTATAGCCACTTGTGGTGAAAATTGCTTCAAAGTCTGTCCATCAGTTTTGGAGTATTGTTGCTAACACACTGTGAGAAGATAAAAGCCTTGGCTGAGGTATGCATTCTCAGATCATCACCAAAATATAATGGGTTCCTCTGTAGCCCAAGAAGCACCTCTGGTGAAAATTTCATCCAAATCCATCCAGTAGTTTTTGTGTAATCCTGCTGCACAAATACAAACAAAGCCCTTGGTGGAGGTATGCACTCTCAGATCATCACCAAAATGTAATCATCTCTTCCCCGTGCCATTACACACCCTTCCTGAAAATTTCGTCAAAATCCATTCATAACTTTTTGAGTTATGTTGCTAACAGACAGACAGACAGACAGACAGACAGACAGACAAACCCCGGTAAAAACATTACCTCCTTGGCGGAGGTAAAAATACAAAAACTATATATATTTTTGTCACTTATGTAAACCATGACAAAAATAATCCTGCAGGACAAAACATGACACTTTGTATTTTTTAACCTGTTTATATACCACCACAGACAGTGAAAGAACCTGAATTAGACAGAGCTCAGAGAGGGCAAAATGAGACACAAGAGAGGAGCCAAGGAGAGGAAAGTGTTCAGGCAGAGTGTCCAGGAGAGATGAGTGCAGAGGAAGGAGAGAAGGATAACACCACTAAAAAGTCCAAGCACAGGACGTCTGGATGGGACCCCAACTGGCCCAATATTCCAACATTCAAGCCTCGGTTGTACAATACTTCAAATGGTAAGTTCCATATGGAAAGTTACTGTGCAAAATTTAAAAAAGAAATAAAATAGAATAAAATTAACAGATTTTGTTACAATAGTGCCATGTGTTTTCTGCCCCCCTGGAAAAATATGTTGCCACCATGCCAAGGTCTTCAAGCCAGAGGAAACACTGGGTTGTCCACGTTGGGCCCACATGATGCTGGTTACGAACGTGATTTCCGTGATTCTCCAGTATCATGTAAAAACAATAATGCTCCGTGTGCTACTAAACATGAAAAGTTCCACACACATCCACCTCCTCTCTCCCTCTGAGTGTTACCCAAACAGACACAAAGTATTTTCTTGGGCAGTGCCGGCAGCACAATAACTCACCCCTGGTTCGATCCCAGCCCCTGACCAACAGTGATCTGTGTGGAGTCTGCATGTTCTCCCCGTATCTGCGTGGGTTTACTCCGGGAGTTCTCCAGTTTCCTCCCACAGGCCAAAAACATGCAGGTTAAGTTAACTGGAGACTCTAAAGTGGCGCTAGGAGTGAATAGTAAAGGGATAGTGCCGTACGGTGGCTGCTTCATCCATCCAGGTGGATACCCTCAATTTCCCCTCTAGGGATCAATAAAGTATACAAAATCAAATCAAATCAAAAACAGACACAAACAGGTTAGAAAGATAAGGACATTGTTGACATAAAGGACTTAGAGAAATTCTGTAGTGTGGAATAAGCCACTTTTGCATCTCGGCTCGCTCAAAGCATCATGGGATCGCCGATACCAAACAAACCACCAAAAATGGTGGCGGTTGATCTAAATTTGAATGAAAAATGCTCTATCGATACATTTAAGTTACGGAAAGTAGCTGATCTACAAGCATATTGTATGCGTAGGGGTCTTCCCGGTTGTACCCGCAAACGCAAGGATGAACTCGTTGCGCTGGCATTCGCGGCCACGTTGCAGAAATTGCCAATAGTGTTGTCTATGGCCGAGGAATCCAAGCAGATTCAACGTGACTATGCCAGCTTGTTAACGTTTGAAGTGGAGGGTGAAATGCTGACAATTCCCGACCCCTTGGGACTTCAGGAAGGCTGGGAGATGGAAATCGATGCTGTGTCAAAATGGCGACCATGAATGCATGCAGACATAGCAGATTTTTTGTTGTCAAAGGGCCAAGCACCCTTGCTTGCAGGACTCTGAAACGACTACAAAGAAGGTAAGCGAATGGTTTGACAGCTCAACTTTGGTTTTGTCATTTTGAGTAAATTTCACTACAAGGCACAGCCTGCTTACTTAGATCTATAGGTCAATACTACTATAGTTTAAGTACCACACATTTTCAATGATTTGCAATTTTATTTTATACCAACCTTCTTATCAATGGCCTTAATTACATGTGTGTGTAGCTCAAGCTTCATTACCAATATACAAAGAAATATATCCTAGGTCCAGGCCTACCTGTCCGTACCTACTGCTTCTGGGTTTAGACTCGTGCAGGTCTAAATATGACATCCATCCATCCATCCATCTTCTTCTGCTTAATCCTTTTCGGGTCGGGGGGGGGGGCTGGAGCCTATCCCAGCATCTTTGGGCGAGAGGCAGGGTCCACCCTGGACAGATCGCCAGTCCATCGCAGGGCCAACACAGAGAGACAGACAACCACCCACCCTCACACTCATACCTAAGGACAATTTAGAATCACCAGTTTGATGCCAATTAACCTAACTTGCATGTTTTTGGCATACATTTTATAAAATAATATAATTGCCATTACCTATTACCAGACATGTGTCAGCTAAGGCCTATTTTTAATAACAAAAAATAATAAATAAAAGTAGACCATTATGACTCTATAGGGCTAATATTATAAATAGGTTTATTTTTTTATACAGGTAGACTATAATATTATGTTTTTATTTTGCAGGAAAAGCATTCTATTATTATTATTACTGCAGCCGATAGGAAGAGACTGAACAAACTGATTAAGAAAGCTAGCTCTGTCCTGGGGCAACGCCTTGATCCGATGGAGGAGATGGGAGAGAGAAGGACGGTGGCTAAACTGTCATCTCTGCTGGAGTCCGAGTTCCACCCTATGCAGGACATACTGGATGCACTGAGGAGCTCATTTAGCAGCAGACTACATCATCCCAGGTGCACAACCGAGAGGTTTCGTAGGTCCTTCCTACCAACGGCTGTCAGACTGTACAACCTAAGCAGGGCTGCTCGCAGAGATAGCAAAAAGACGTAACAAACTAATAGGTTTTTTTTGAATGCAAAAGATGCAATAGACTTACACAATGGTCCTCTCCGGCATACAACTAGGAACATACCGGTCGCTATGGAGGGTGAGAATATGTATGGGCACATAATCATACCATGTAGGATAACTAAATAGACGGTTATGCTGTTTCATCCCACCTAGCAACAATGCTCTGCACTGTGTGTGTTTATATATTTACATATTTATTCCATCTAGCTACAATGCTCTGCACTGGGTGTGTTTATATTTATATATCTATATATTTATTCCATCTAGCTACAGTGCTCCGCACTGTGTTTTTATATATCTACATATTATTCCATCTAGCTACATTGCTCCGCACTGTGTGTGTTTATATACTTGCATATTTATTCCACCTAGCTGCAATGCTCCGTACTGTGGGTGTTTATATATTTACATATTTATTCCATCTAGCTACAATGCTCTGCACTGTGTGTTCATATATTCATATATTTATTCCATCCAGCTACAATGCTCTGCACTGTGTGTCTGTGTGTGTGTGTGTGTGTGTATATATATATATTTTATAGTAATATGTACATATGTATATTAGCTGCTCTTGCTTGCTTGTTTTTTTTTGTTGTTGTTTTTTTTCTTGCCTTCTGATTGTTGCTCTGAGTGTTGCTATCCCTGTGCTGTTGCAATCCTGGAATTTCCCCGTTGTGGGACTAATAAAGGCTTATCTTATCTTATCTTATCTTATCTTATTCAGCTATTTTGCATCACAAAATTCGTGGATACAGGAAGTATTTTATCATCCAATATCCCCTGAGTCCAAGTTGTGTCTGCTGATGAGCGAGTGTGTTCCATCCCAGAATGTGCACAACATCAAACACAAGCTATGGTCCTGCTTTTGCAAGAAGACTAGGACGGTACATAGTGCCTACTGTACCTGCTTTGCTGGGTAACTAGATATTTAATAATTACTTATAGGCTAATTACATGTAGGCATACATTTCATTGCATTTGTATTAATCAAATGCAATGAAATTATTAATTATTAATTATTAATGACTTGCCGTTACACTGCTCAGCTGCAACATGCCAACTTTATGCAGATGATGCAGTTATTTACACAGCTGCCAAGACTCCAGCACAGGCTGCAGATGTACTGTCTACAAGTATGGTTGATGTCCAAGAGTGGCTCCTCAAGAACCATCTATTGCTGAACCTTCAGAAAACAGTCTCAATGTGCTTTTCAATCAAAAAATGTAACCTGCAACATTTTAAAGTTAATATACATGATCATGACATCAGTTTAGCTACAGAATTCAAATACCTTGGCATTGTACTAGATCCTCAACTCAAATTTAATCTTCATATAAAGAAAATTTCAAAAACAGTAAAAAAAAATCTGAACTGCTTTAAATTAATTAGATATTACATACCTTACGAAGCAGCTGCTCTGTATATGCGTTCTATGGTTTTTTCTCATATATCATACTGTTTGACAGTCTGGGCTCAAGCAGCCCCTTCCACAATAAGACATATAGGTTCATTATATAATCAAACCCTAAAAATCTTGGACAAAAAGCCCATTAGGTGGCATCACTGTAATGTTTTAAAAAAATACAACCTATTGAGTTTTGAGAGCTTCATTGACCTCTGTCTTCTGAAATTAACGTTCAAATGTTTCCATAAATCAGCACCCGAGCCACTTGCTGGTTTCGTCCAAAGACAGGACAGCAGCAGAGCCACCAGGAGTTCTGTTAACAATAACTGTAAAATATTCCACCGCAGAACCACATTTGGACAAACAGCTTTCTCTATAAAGGGCAGTCACATCTGGAACACAATGCCAAATGAAATTAAAATAATAACGGACTTTAAAACATTCACTAAAAATGTTAAAAACTGGCTGAAAAATAAACAAGAATGTACTCATGTATGAATTATTTGTCTGCAAAGTGAGAGTGAATGAAGGGAAGGAATAAATGTGTTTGTTTATAGTGAGTGACGGAGGGAGGAAGGCCTGAAATAGGCAAATGTGAGTTATGTTATATGTGTTAAATGTGAGTCAGGCTGTTATATTTGTGTATTTATAATATTTATAATATTTATGTTAAATGTGAGTCAGGCTGTTATATTTGTGTATTTATAATATTTATAATATTTATAATTGTGTATTTATAATTTTTCTGCATTGATGTATGTGGTTATTGTGTATATTTTTTATCTTGATTCTTTTTTCTAAAGCCCATCCAGGGACAAGAGTTGCAAATTAGCTAATAGCTATACACTCTATGTGCAACACATCAGATTGATTGTCTTTGATTAATTGTCTATGTTTATTGCACTGTCCCTGTCAAATAAACTAATCTACTATCTTTCACTGTGACAGTACTCCAAAAAGTTCATGCATCAAGTTAAATAAAGCTTTTAGTGGCTAAATTTTTGGCAGCTATCACTATATATTATATTCTTAGTATAATTTTTTTTCATTCATTTTTATTTTATTAATTATACTTAAATAGGGTTTACTGTTTTAATGAAGTTTTAAAGTAGATCTAATCCTTTTAAAATGCTGATTATTTCTTTTTTCCTTTTTAGAATAAGTTCAACTTGCAATCACGTTGCGGCCATGCTGTTTAAAGTGGACTACGTGTAGAACCATGGACACACCACAGCCAATCTTAAAGCTTGCACCTCACAAACAAACGTTTGGAAAGCGCCTAAGCTCAAGTCACTTGAGCCCATGCTTCTGAAAGACATGGTTTTTGAAAAACCACATTATGTACGCAAGAAGAGGCCAGTAGGACCAAGTCAAGCTGCAAGGTCATTGTTTACCCCACATCGTAAAAAAAATGATAAAGTGAGTCTAACCCTTGAGGAACTCACAAATGCATTTTTTCTTCTTGTACAACTTCTGCAGCCCTCCAGTATGCCTTGCCAGAATCAAGTGCTGCATACCAAGCACATGATGACATATATGTGGGTAGATTTTAGGAAGTCTCAAGCCTTCCATTATCACCAGCACCACTCCCTGAATTTGCCTCACATTTTGATTCAGCTGATGCACTCTGGCAGCATATGCCTGTATCTACACTTGCTGAGGTTGACTTAATAGAACTAGCAACAAAGGACCAGATGGACTGTGAAGAGTGGAGAAAGCAGAGATTGGGCAGAATCACTGCATCAAAGGTGCATCCAGTGCTGACAAAATTTCGGGCTGGCAAGCTGCAGGATTCCAAGTCTCTACTGGATAGTGTGCTAGGTCTGACAATAGTCAATCCTGACATTCCTGCATTAAAATATGGCCGACAAAATGAACCCCTTGCTATGGACATATACAGGGAAAGGTCCAAAAAAAACCATGTAAAGTGGAAAAATGTGGACTCTTTGTTCGGTCTTGTGAAGTCCACATTGCTGCCTCTCCAGATGGTTTGGTGTCCTGTGACTGTTGTGGTACGGGTGTCTTGGAGATCAAATGTCCAATCTCTCAGGCAGGAAAATACTGTAGAAGAGCTAAACATAGACTATCTAATGAAGGAAGGGGACACTCTACACCTGAAATCCAGTCATTCTTATTATTCCCAATTGCAGTATCAGACGGGGGTGACTTGTAGAAAATGGTGTGATTTTGTTGTATACACACAATGTGATGCTTTTATTGAACTAATCAATTTTGATGAGAAGTTATGGCATGAACTGTGTACTGCAAGCACTGCATTCTTCCGGGGCATAGTTATACCTGCAATGATCCCACCAAGACAAAACAGTGATAAACAAAATTAATGTTTAAATATTTCTTTTATTGCAATAAAGTGCAAAAGACATATGCATATTGTGCAAACATAATATTACAGTGACAAATTTTTCTTGAATAAACATTTAAAATTCCCAAGAAATGCAAAGATTTAAGTTTTGATGCATGTGTATGTATTTGTAACACTTCACAAATAAATTTATATTCATAAACGAATGATATGTTTTAGACCATGGTTGTAGAACAATTATCATATTAATCACTGTGAACCATTATCTTAGATGATTAGCTGACAATTGTTATTACAAATTAAAGTAGATGTGACAAAAGATAACGTGGGAAACCTAATATTTACAGTTAAGAAGATGGCGCCCACAGCGGTCGACATGGTGCTTCGCTGCGCTCTTTGTTTGTTTTTGTTTTTGTTTTTGTTTGTCAATTGTGTGTCTGCTTGCACTTATACCCGTGAAGAACTTTTAAATATCAGGACTTTCACCCCCACGGACCTCCTCCCAGTTTTTCTAGCCCCTGCCGCCGATCTGGTTTATTGTTTGGCTCGGAAAGTGAGACGGCGGAAGAGAGGAAGACGAGCGGGCGCTCTCGTGCGACTTCGCAGGAGAGGCTCGCGAACGGCGCTGCCTGGCATATTTCTGTCCAATACCAACTCTCTCTCTAACAAGGTGGATGAACTGAGACTGCTGATGCGTTTTAAGGACCTCGCCTCCTCAGCTGTCCTCTGCTTTACTGAGACCTGGCTCCGGGAAAATATACCGGACAGCGCGCTGCGCCTCGACGGCTTCCAGCTCTTCCGTGCTGATCGTGACACAGAGCTTTCCGGCAAGACCACAGGAGGAGGAGTCTGCTTCTACATCAACTGCATCTGGTGCTCTGATGTAACGGTAATTTCCAAACACTGTTCTCCTGCCTTGGAATTTCTTGTTATCAATTGCAAGCCCTTCTATTCCCCGCGGGAGTTTGCTTCTTTCATAATGATCGCTGTGTACGCCCCTCCCGACGCGGACACGCGCGAAGCTCAGCGCGTGCTCGCGGATCACATTCAACACACAGAGCGGAGTTTTCCAGACTCGCTGATTATTGTGGCTGGCGACTTTAATCAGTGCAATCTGAGCCACGATCTCCCCCGCTACAAACAGTTTATTAAATGCCCCACCAGAGGATTAAACACACTGGATCACTGTTACACCACAGTGAAAGACGCATATCGCGCTGTCCCTCGAGCTGCGCTGGGATTATCTGATCACGTGATGGTTCACCTCATTCCCACATACAGACAGAGATTGAAGCTCACTAAACC
Source organism: Pholidichthys leucotaenia (assembly GCA_020510985.1). Taxonomy (NCBI): domain Eukaryota; kingdom Metazoa; phylum Chordata; class Actinopteri; order Cichliformes; family Pholidichthyidae; genus Pholidichthys; species Pholidichthys leucotaenia. Next base: position 163,654,948 of record CM035848.1, read on the forward strand.
TGTTGTGAGCACTACGAAGATACGGACCAGTGATGCTGAGGAGAAGCTGGAAACGTGCATGGAAATATCTGACTGGGGCATGCTTAAAGGAGCCACGCATGATCTGGATGAGTACACGGACACTGTGAACTCATATATCCACTTTTGTGAAGAGAACATTCTTCCATCACGCACCAGGGTGAGTTACTCTAATGACAAACCCTGGTTCACAGCTAAGCTCAGACAGATCAGGAAGGAGAAGGAAGCAGCGCTGAAAAGTGGAGACAGGGACTGCTACAGGGAGGTTAAATACCGGTTTAACAGAGAGCTGAAGAGGGCTAAATCTGTGTACTCAGAGAGACTCCAGCAGCAGTTCAGTGCTAATGATTCGGCTTCCGTGTGGAGAGGACTGAGGCAAATCACCAACTATCGGCCTCAGGCTCCTAAAGGTCAGGATGACAAAGCCCTTTGTCAGAGACTGTCCCAACACTATGCCCGTTTTGACACCTCGTCATCTGTGTCCAACTCCCCCCCTCCCTCCAGCTCCACAGCCTCCACATTCCCTACTTCATTTAAGGCACCCCCCCTCCTCCCCCCCTCCCCTTATCATCAGTGAGCAGGATGTGCTCAAACAGTTCTCCAGACTGAACCCGCGCAAGGCCCCCGGCCCAGACGGCGTGTCTCCCTCCACCCTGAGACTCTGTGGGAAACAGCTGGCTCCTGTATTCACAGACATTTTTAACACCTCCCTTAAGTTATGCCACGTGCCATCCTGCCTCAAATCCTCCACCATCATCCCTGTCCCCAAGAAGCCACGGATCACTGGACTTAATGACTACAGACCTGTAGCGCTCACCTCTGTAGTCATGAAGTCCTTTGAGCGCCTGGTCCTGTCCCACCTCAAGTCCATCACCACCCCTCTCCTGGACCCGCTGCAGTTTGCCTACCGAGCCAACAGGTCTGTAGACGATGCAGTCAACCTGGCCCTCCACTCCATCCTGCAGCACCTGGACTCCCCGGGAACCTACGCCAGGATCCTGTTTGTGGACTTCAGCTCCGCATTCAACACCATCCGCCCCGCTCTGCTCCGGGACAAGCTGTCCCTGCTCAACGTGCCTGACTCCCTCTGCAGGTGGATCATCGACTTCCTGACGGACCGGAGGCAGCATGTGCGGCTGGGAAAGACTGTCTCAGACTATACTAGCATCAGCACCGGATCACCCCAGCGCTGTGTACTTTCCCCCCTACTCTTCTCCCTTTACACCAACTCCTGCACCTCCAGCCACCAGTCTGTCAAGTTGATCAAGTTTGCGGACGACACCACCCTCATCGGGCTCATCTCCAACGGCGACGAGTCCGCCTACAGGAGAGAGGTGGCCCAGCTGGCGTCCTGGTGCAGCAATAACAACCTGCAGCTGAACGCTCTGAAGACAGTGGAGATGATTGTAGACTTCAGGAAAGTCACTACTCCTCTGCCCCCCCTCACCCTCTCAGGCTCTCCCATCACCACTGCTGATTCCTTCCGCTTCCTAGGCACTACCATCACCAGGGACCTCAAATGGGAGCTGACCATCAGCTCACTCATCAAAAAAGCCCAGCAGAGGATGTTCTTCCTGCGGCAGCTGAGGAAGCTCAAGCTACCCACCAAGATGTTAGTGCAGTTCTACACAGCCATCATCGAGTCCATCCTCACCACCTCCATAACCGTGTGGTACGCAGGAGCCACTGCCAGGGACAGACTAAGGCTGCAGCGCGTCGTGCGCACTGCTGAGAAGGTGATCGGCTGCAAGCTCCCATCACTCCAGGATCTGTACATCTCCAGGACCCGGAGGCGTGCTGGCCGGATCATAGCCGATCCCTCACACCCTGGTCACGTACTGTTTGCCCCCCTCCCCTCTGGTAGAAGACTTCGGTCCATCCAGACTAAAACCTCCCGTCACATGAACAGCTTCTTCCCCTCTGCCATTAGACTGCTGAACACTAAGTGACTCTCGTGCACCATGTACAGCAGCTCAACCAGACTCATGTCAATCATCACTGTTTTCTTCCTGCATTACCGACTGCACTATATAGTTCTCCACAGTATCTGCTGCTGGCTAATATATATTTTAACTGTTGACCAGTATCACTTAATCTTATCCTACACTTTATTACATGTATAGTTTATTTCTCTTATCTTATCATGTTTAATGTTGCAGCATTGTACCGAGACAAATTCCTAGTTTGTGTACTACATGAACAATGGCAATAAACCTGATTCTGATTCTGATTCTGATTCTGATTCTAAGAATGTGAAGTACAGGAACATGTCCAGGTAATTTACAAACACAATAACAAGAAGTAAAGTCAATCATTACCTTGGGCTATACAGTGGGGCAAAAAAGTATTTAGTCAGCCACCAACTGTGCAAGTTCTCCCACTTAAAAGATGAGAGAGGTCTTCAATTTTCATCATAGGTATACCTCAACTATGAGAGACAAAATGAGAAAAAAAAAATCCAGAAAATCACATTGTCTGATTTTTAAAGAATTTATTTGCAAATTATGGTGGAAAATAAGTATTTGGTCACCTACAAACAAGCAAGATTTCTGGCTCTCACAGACCTGTAACTTCTTCTTTAAGAGGCTCCTCTGTCCTCCACTCGTTACCTGTATTAATGGCACCTGTTTGAACTCGTTATCAGTATAAAAGACACCTGTCCACAACCTCAAACAGTCAGACTCCAAACTCCACTATGGCCAAGACCAAAGAGCTGTCAAAGGACACCAGAAACAAAATTGTAGACCTGCACCAGGCTGGGAAGACTGAATCTGCAATAGGTAAGCAGCTTGGTGTGAAGAAATCAACTGTGGGAGCAATTATTAGAAAATGGAAGACATACAAGACCACTGATAATCTCCCTCGATCTGGGGCTCCACGCAAGATCTCACCCCATGGGGTCAAAATGATCATGAGAACGGTGAGCAAAAATCCCAGAACCACATGGGGGGACCTAGTGAATGACCTGCAGAGAGCTGGGACCAAAGTAACAAAGGCTACCATCAGTAACACACTACGCCGCCAGGGACTCAAATCCTGCAGTGCCAGACGTGTCCCCCTGCTTAAGCCAGTACATGTCCAGGCCCGTCTGAAGTTTGCTAGAGAGCATTTGGATGATCCAGAAGAGGATTGGGAGAATGTCATATGGTCAGATGAAACCAAAATAGAACTTTTTGGTAAAAACTCAGCTTGTCGTGTTTGGAGGAGAAAGAATGCTGAGTTGCATCCAAAGAACACCATACCTACTGTGAAGCATGGGGGTGGAAACATCATGCTTTGGGGCTGTTTTTCTGCAAAGGGACCAGGACGACTGATCTGTGTAAAGGAAAGAATGAATGGGGCCATGTATCATGAGATTTTGAGTGAAAACCTCCTTCCATCAGCAAGGGCATTGAAGATGAAACGTGGCTGGGTCTTTCAGCATGACAATGATCCCAAACACACCACCCGGGCAACGAAGGAGTGGCTTCGTAAGAAGCATTTCAAGGTCCTGGAGTGGCCTAGCCAGTCTCCAGATCTCAACCCCATAGAAAATCTTTGGAGGGAGTTGAAAGTCCCTGTTGTCCAGCGACAGCCCCAAAACATCACTGCTCTAGAGGAGATCTGCATGGAGGAATGGGTCAAAATACCAGCAACAGTGTGTGAAAACCTTGTGAAGACTTACAGAAAACGTTTGACCTCTGTCATTGCCAACAAAGGGTATATAACAAAGTATTGAGATGAACTTTTGTTATTGACCAAATACTTATTTTCCACCATAATTTGCAAATAAATTCTTTAAAAATCCTTCAATGTGATTTTCTGGATTTTTTTTTCTCATTTTGTCTCTCATAGTTGAGATATACCCATGATGAAAATTGGAGACCTCTCTCATCTTTTGAGTGGGAGAACTTGCACAATTGGTGGCTGACTAAATACTTTTTTGCCCCACTGTAGCTACAAGCAGAAACTAATATTTGTATGTCATAAGGTTGTTTTTTTACTTCATATGATATTGGTTTACAATTTTAATTACAAGGATTTCTAACTATATAGATACTGTTACTTCTTTATCTGTAACAAATAAAAATGTTAACTAGCGAATTAATAGTTTTTTCCAGGTAAAATAGGAAGAAGGTACAAAATATTTGAATTACAATTTAGACTACTAAGGGTGGCAGCAAATTGCATAAGGCAGCACAAATCGTAAGTATGTCATCAAACAATAGAGCCATTGTTAGTGGCAGTGTATGGCTAATGATTTTAAAACATTTAATGCGGTTTATGGCACGTTCAACATGAATGCGTGCATTTGCAATTTTCTTTGTTTTGGCGACGTTGTCGTTGCACATCTGGTTCTTTCCAGAACTTGATTGGGGTATAAGCAATGATACTGACACTCCTTTGTACAATAAGTCTTCTTGGATTGTAAAACCCTGGTCAGCCATGATGACATCCTTAGGATCTATAAGATCCAGAAATCCAGAATTGTGAACAATGTGTTGATCACTAGTTCTCCCTCCCCAACACTTTGAAACAAAGGAGATGTGGCCATTTGGTGCAATGGCAATTAGGTACTTAAGCGTGTTGTGGTGCTTATAGTCCAACCAAGTGGCTGCCTGAAGCTTTAAATATCTTGGCCGTTCTATGAAAGTTTCAGAACAATCAATTGTACATCTAAGATTTGAGTACATAGTTGCCAAAGCCTTTGGCATCGTTCGCTGTATTGACACTTTGTCTGGCCAGAAGACTAGGTTTTTCAGTAGGGTTGCGAGTAACTTTATCCACGAAAAAAACATTTTCAAAAAGGTGCTTGGACTTATTCTGAAGATGCTTGACAGAAACTCGCAGTGAACTCCAAGCCGAAGTTTCATTAGGACCATTACTAGTTGGGTCTGAATGGACAGTTTGTTCATGGGTCCAGACTTCTGCGGTGTCCTGCTAAATTTAGGTCGAACCTTTGTCGATACAGTCCTGCTAAGACCACCCCATTGCCGCATATTACTTGCTCGTGGAGATACCAAGTGTAGAAGATCGAAAAAACTGGCCCTGTTTGGTAGGCCTGTGCTAAGGCGGACTTTTTTGTCTGTGCCAATGTATTTTTCGCTTGGGTCTACTTTACTTTTCTTAGATTTTTTTAATGTCAGATCCTCTAACTCGGCCGTTAAATTTCTCATTTGTAGATCTTTCTTCCTGCAACCTACACACCCACAATTGGTGGAGCAGTCACACTCATAGCCGTATGTGTGGTCTGAAGATGCTGCCGCATTCTCTGTAAAAATGATTTCTTCATTCATGTCCAATGGTGAGGCACTGTTATCTGCAACAAAAATACACAATAAATAGAAACTTACATATTTGTATATTTAGTTTTTAATTTATTCAGTTTATATGAACATTTTCCATCCATCCATCCATCCATCTTCTACCGCTTTTCCGGAGGTCCGGGTCGCGGAGGCAGCAGTTCAAGCAGAGAAGCCCAGACTTCCCTCTCCCCAGCCACCTGCTCCAGCTCTTCAGAGGGGATACCAAGGCGTTCCCAGACTAGCTGGGAGACATAGTCTCTCCACCGAGTCCTGGGTCTGCCCCGGGGTCTCCTCCCAGTGGGACGTGCCTGAAACACCTCAAGTGGGAGGCGTCCAGGAGGCATCCTAATCAGATGCCCATACCACCTCAACTGACTCCTTTCAATGTGGAGGAGCAGCGGTTCTACTCTGAGCCTCTCCCGGATGACTGAGCTCCTCACCCTATCTCTGAGGGTGAGTCCAGCAATCCTACGGAGAAAGCTCATTTCAGCCGCTTGTATCCGCGATCTCGTTCTTTCGGTCATTACCCAAAGCTCGTGACCATAGGTGAGAGTAGGAACGTAGATTGACTGGTAAATCGACAGCTTTGCCTTAGAACTAAGCTCCCTCTTCACCACAACAGACCGGTACAACGTCCGCATCACTGCAGATGCTGCTCCAATCCGTCTGTCGATCTCTCGCTCCATTTTCCCCTCACTCGTGAACAAGACCCCAAGATACTTAAACTCCTCCACTTGGGGCAGGAGCCTGTCCCCAACCCGGAGAGGACAATCCACCTTTTTCCGGCTGAGGACCATGGACTCGGACTTGGAGGTGCTGATTCTCATCCCAGCCGCTTCACACTCAGCGGCAAACCGTCCCAGCAAGAGCTGTAGGTCATTGCTGGATGAAGCCAACAGGACAACATCATCTGCAAACAACAGAGATGAGATCCTGTGGTCACCAAGCATGACACCCTCCATTCCCTGGCTGCGCCTAGAAATCCTGTCCATAAAAATTATGAACAGGACCGGTGACAAAGGGCAGCCCTGGCGGAGTCCAACTCTCACTGGGAATGACTCCGACCGAGTGTTGGCAATGCGAACTAAACTCTCACAACGGTCGTACAGAGACCGAATAGCTCGTAACAACAAGCCCGATACCCCATACTCCCGAAGCACCCCCCACAAAAATCCACGAGGGACGCGGTCAAATGCCTTCTCCAAGTCCACAAAACACATGTAAACTGGTTGGGCAAACTCCCACGAACCCTCAAGAATTCTCGAGAGGGTAAAGAGCTGGTCCGATGTGCCACGGCCAGGACGAAAACCACATTGCTCCTCCTGAATCCGAGGTTCGACCAACGGCCGGACTCTCCTCTCCAGTACCTTGGCATAGACCTTCCCAGGGAGGCTGAGGAGTGTGATCCCTCTAAAGTTGGAGCACACCCTCCGGTCCCCTTTTTTGAAGAGAGGAACCACCACCCCGGTTTGCCATGCCAAAGGCACTGCCCCCGACCTCCACGCAATGTTGCAGAGGCGTGTCAACCATGACAACCCAACAACATCCAGGGCCTTGAGGTACTCGGGGCGAATCTCGTCCACCCCCGGGGCCCGGCCACCAAGGAGATTTTTAACCACCTTGGCGACCTCAGCCCCTGTGATAGGCGAGTCATCCCCCTCGTCCCCAAACCCTGCTTCCTCTGTGGAAGGCGTATCAGTGGGATTGAGGAGATCCTCGAAGTATTCCTTCCACCGCCCGACGATATCCCCAGTTGAAGTCAACAGTGTCCCATCCGCACCATACACAGTGTGGACGGGGAGCTGCTTTCCCCTCCTGAGCCGCCGAACAGTTTGCCAGAATCTCTTTGAAGCCGACCGAAAGTCTTGTTCCATGGCCTCACCGAACTCCTCCCATACCCGGGTTTTTGCTTCAGCAACCACCCGAGCTGCACTCCGCTTGGCCTGCCGGTACACCTCAGCTGCTTCGGGAGTCCCACAAGCCAACCAAGCTTGATAGGACTCCTTCTTCAGCTTAATGGCCCCCCTCACCACTGGTGTCCACCACTTGGTTCGGGGGTTGCCACCACGAGATGCACCGACCACCTTGCGGCCGCAGCTCTGGGCTGCCGCTTCAACAACAGAGGTGGAGAACATGGCCCATTCAGACTCCATGTCTCCAGACTCCCACGGAATGTGGTTGAAGTTCTTCCGGAGGTGGGAGTTGAAGACCTCCCGGACAGGGGCCTCAGCCAGACGCTCCCAGCACACCCTCACTATACGTTTGGGTCTACCAGGTCTGAATGGCTTCCTCCCCTGCCATCGGATCCAACTCACCACCAGGTGGTGATCAGTTGACAGCTCTGCACCTCTCTTTACTCGGGTGTCCAAGACATACGGTCGCAGGTCTGATGATACGATAACAAAATCGATCATCGACCTGCGGCCTAGGGTGTCCTGGTGCCAGGTGCACATATGGACACCCTTATGCTTGAACATGGTGTTCGTTATAGACAGACTGTGGTTAGCACAGAAGTCCAATAACTGAACACCACTCGGGTTCAGATCGGGCAGGCCGTTCCTCCCAATCACCCCCCTCCATGTTTCACTGTCGTTGCCCACGTGCGCATTGAAGTCCCCCAGTAGGACAATGGAGTCTCCAGGAGGAGCACCCTCCAGCACCCCAGTCACAGACTCCAAAAAGGGTGGGTACTCTGAAACATCATTTGGTGCATAGGCACAAATGATGGTCAGGACCCGTTTCCCAACCCGAAGGCGCAGGGAAGCAACCCTTTCGTCCACCGGGGAAAACTCCAATATAGAGGCAGCAAGGTGGGGCGATACAAGAATACCTACCCCTGCTCGTCGCCTCTCGCCCGGGGCAACTCCAGAAAAGGCCAAGCTCCAGCCCCTCTCCAGGAGACTGGTTCCGGAACCGGAGCTGTGTGTTGAGGTGAGGCCGACTATATCTAGCCGGTATCGCTCAATCTCGTACACCAGCTCAGGCTCCTTCCCCACCAGAGAGGTGACATTCCACGTACCAAAAGCCAGTTTAGAAAGCTTGGGATCAGTCCGCCAAGGTCTCCGCTTTTGACTGCCACCTAATCCACATAGCACCGGACTTCCATGATCCCTCCTGCAGGTGGTGAACCTACTGGAGGGCGGACCCATGTAACTCCTTCGGGCTGAGCCCGGCCGGGTCCCATGGGTGGAAACCCGGCCACCAGACGCTAGCCTTCGAGCCCCTCCCCCAGGCCTGGCTCCAGGGTGGGGCCCCGGTAACCCCATACCGGGCGGGGTACACTGAATCCTTGATATACAATTTATCATGAGAGTCTGTTGGATCGTTCTTCGTCTGGCCCTTCACCCAGGACCAGTTTGTCTTGGGAGACCCTATCAGAGGCAAATTGCCCCGGACAACATAGCTCCTGGGATCACTGGGGCACGCAAACCCCCCCACCACGATAAGGTGACGATCCATGAGGGGGTATATGAACATTTTATCAAATCTCTTACTCTCTCACTCTGATCCTGCAACAGGTGGACACACGTGTCCGCCTCTCTTTCTCTGAGAGCCTAGGGATCCCGCTCCGGGCTGCTCCACTATGCACCGGAGAGGGGATCCCGTGAAGGCGACATGATATAATAAAACCTGCTTAAAACCACAGCATCACTGCTTATTTTTTCATGCCGCCTCACTGGTGGCAGTGAGGCGGCCTTATTTTTTTTTAATTTGATAAAATATATGAACATTTTATCAAATTAAAATAAAGTTACTTTAAAGTGCTTGTCTTCATGAGCAAATTCCAAGGTGCTTAAATATATTTAAGAAACATGTATGAACATTTTACATATGAACATAAATAAGCTTAATAATGTTAAATTTAATATGCACTTTCAGTGATTACTTCTGCTAGGCCACAGGCCGCAGGAGGTAATGTTTTTGCCGGCGTTTGTTTGTCTGTCTGTCTGTTGGTTAGCAAGATAACTCAAAAAGTTTTGGACGGATTTCGATGAAACTTTCAGGCGTTGTTGGGAATGGTACAAGGAATAATTGATTAAATTTTGGGGATGATCCGGATCACCGTCTGGATCCAGGAATTTTTTAAAGGATTCTTTAACATTGTGACATAGGACCATTTTCAACATGTGTGCAGGCGCAATGGAGGGCGCTGGTCGTCGTGTCTGATGAACACGAACTCCGCGTTCTTCAGAGTTTTAGGCACAAAAGCATGCAGAAAACAGTGGTGGGCCGGGCCCGGCAGTGTGCCTGTGTTTGCGCTACACTGCAAAAGCTGAGATGGGCAGCTGACCCGCACGGGATTATTTGGCAGAAATTCCCCGGGCAGCCATAGGGGCTGCGCAAAAACGAGCTCTCTGCCGGGGAAGCTTCCAAATCCTATTTTGGTGCGGAGCGCAACCCCAATAAAACCCACGCCAACCTGTCTACCCAATTTGCATCGGTCAGTGAACCCCTGAGTGCTGCTTTCAGTGATCTATGAAAACGCTCGCATTGGCCTGTGGGTTGTACGCGGTTGTGCGATGAATTGCAACGCCCGCAGCCTGGGAGTTTGGAGATGGAGGAGATGGACACAACAGCAACACTTGAGTTTATTTCCTCCGCCAAGGAGGTAATGCTTTTACTGGCATTTGTCTGTTTGTCTGTCTGTTTCACCAGAGGTGGTTCTTGGCCTAGAGAGGAACCCATTACATTTTGGGGATGATCTGGGAATGCATACCTCAGCCAAGGCTCTTCTCACAGTGTGTCAGCCACAAAACTCCAAAACTAATGGACAGACTTGGATGCAATTTTCACCACAAGTGGCGATAGGCCTACACACAAGCCCATTACATTTTGGAGGTGATCCATGAGAAACAGAAGGAGCCTTGGCGGAGGTATGCGCTCTATGAGTGCTTTTCTAGTTTTATATGCAGCCATGTTTTTAATTTTAAAAAATTCAAGTGCTGCAGAATAACAGTGCAAAACTCTTAAAACCTACCAGTACTTGGCAGAATTTTCTTTTTGGAAGCTGGAACGACAAATCTTGTCATTGGCTTCTTTCCGCTTCTTTGTAGTGGATTGATGAGGCTGATGTCCTGCAAGAACAATTATTTATGGCAAATGAATTTTTTTTAACCACATGAAGAAATACATGATTATTATAAACATTATAAATAACCCTATGTACATTTCTTCATTTGCTTATATTTTATTTTGGAGCTTATTACTTTTATGTACAAGCGCGAGTTTCTCCTACTAAACTCACCACGATCCCCAGACTTGAACTCACAGCAGCTGTAGTTTCAGTCTCAGTCAGTAACATGTTACGGGAAGAACTGTGTTATGATGTGAAAGAATATTTCTGGACTGACTCAAAGGTGGTACTGGGCTACATAAATAATGATGCACGTCGTTTCCACACTTTTGTAGCTAACAGGGTCCAAAGGATTAGACAAAGTACAAGCCCTCAGCAATGGTTTTACGTGCCATCAGAAGTGAACCCAGCCGACAGTGCTTCAAGGGGTCTAACTGTCAATGAGTTACTTAAGTCTAGCTGGTTCACTGACCCCACCTTTTTGTGGAAAAATGAACTGCCCACACCACAAACTGTTGAGCCGCATCTATCCATAGGAGATCCAGAAGTCAGAAAAGTACAGACAATGTTAACTAAAGTCACAGACACTGCGAGTCTTGCTGAACGTCTAAGTAAGTTCTCGTCATGGTCCAGAGCAATCAAAGCTGTAGCACATCTTATAAGAAGGGCTAAACATATCAAGTCAAATGCACCAGCTACAGTGAGTGAACAGGAAAATGCTGAACTTGTGATCATTTGTGATGTGCAGCATCAAGCATACGGACAGGAAATAAAACTGTTGAACAAAGGAAAACAGCTCCCACGTCACAACAAACTGTTTAAACTGGACATTTTCATGGACACAGATGGTCTCCTCAAGGTGGGAGGGAGACTTCGACATTCACCAACAAGTGACACCTTCAAACATCCAATCGTGATCCCAAAGGATCACTGTGCAGCTAAGCTCATAATATCTCACTGTCATAACAAGGTAAAACACCAAGGAAAGGGATTTACCATAAATGAAATCAGATCTAGTGGCTACTGGATTCCAGGAATAAGTAAAACAGTTGCTTCATACATCGGTCAGTGTGTGACCTGCCGCAGACTCCGCAAAGCTCCAGAGGGTCAGAGGATGAGTGACCTACCTCCACAGCGCTTAGAGCCCTCTCCTCCCTTCACACACTGCGGCATGGACTGTTTTGGTCCGTTTGTGACAACAGAAGGAAGGAAACAACACAAACGGCATGGACTCTTATTTACTTGCTTTTGCTCTCGTGCCATCCACATCGAGCTATTAGAGGACTTGTCTACTGATGCATTCATTAACACATTAAGGTGTTTCATTTCAATCAGAGGTGCAGTCAAACGAATCCAATGTGACCAGGGAACAAACTTTGTTGGCGCTCAAAATGAGTTTAAAGCAGCCTTAAATGAACTAGACACTCAGAAGCTAAGTACTTACTTATCCAAAAGACAATGTGACTTTGTTATGAATGCACCCCACTCCAGTCATGCAGGGGGAGTGTGGGAGCGTCAGATAAAGACTGTCAGAAGTGTACTGAATACCACTCTGTCACTTGCTCATGGTAGACTCAATGATGCTTCATTAAGGACTCTATTCTATGAAGCCATGACTATAGTCAACAGCAGACCCCTAACTATAGATAACTTGAACAACCCTGACAGCTTAGAACCACTTACGCCCAATCACCTGCTCCACATGAAATCCAACGCACCGTTGCCCCCACCTGGCACGTTTCCAAAGGAGGACCTATATGGCAAAAAGAGATGGCGCTGTGTGCAGTTCCTTGCAGAGCAGTTCTGGAGTCGATGGAGACGGGAATATGTTCACAACATCATTTCAAGGCAAAAATGGCATTCACCAAAAGGGAATCTGAAAGTAGGTGATGTTGTGTTAGACATGGATGAACTAGCGCCCAGAGGTGAATGGAGACTTGCAAGAGTTTTAGAGACTGTTAGTGGAAAGGATGGACTTGTGCGAAGAGCAAAGATTTCGCTTGGAGAAAAGAGACTAAATAACAAAGGTCAACGCTCTAGTGAGCTATCAGTTGTAGAGCGTCCAGTACAAAAACTGGTCTTGTTGTTAAAAAGTTCTTAAGGCGACCTCTTTATATGAGTTCTTTTGCTTGAGAAAATTATTTGTTGATGTTCTTATGGAACCCAAATACTCATAATTTTGGTGGGAGTGTAAATAACCCTATGTACATTTCTTCATTTGCTTATATTTTATTTTGGAGCTTATTACTTTTATGTACTATCAGCTACGGTTGGCTTCCTGTTTGATATTCAGTGCTTTTATTTTGAAGGAACTTCCGGTTATAACCGTTAGCGTGAGCAAACTAACGGCGGCAAAAGACGGGGAAGAAAAGGTTGTGACAAAATATAAAACGTATTTGTTATTAGCAGCCCCCTTGATAGAGGCACAAGGTATGTTTAATATGTAAATATGACAATTTGAATCTTTGTGTTAACATGTATGTATATTTTTTAGTATTTATTGTCAAGAGTTAAGGTTATTTTTAGCTAACAGTTGTAAGAGTGTGGACTTTAGCTTATACAATGTTTTTCTGTGTGGTTCCCAGCTCTTACGGTGAATTTGAGGGTTTACTTTTTTTTTTTTTTTTTTTTTTTTTTTTTTTTGTTACTTATTTGTACCCGTAGGTAGACTTGGTTTGCAGTCTGGTGACAAGCCACTGGCTGCTGGTCGCTGCGTGCGCGAGCGCCCTAAACCTACATGTTTTTGGTATGCGGGAGGAAACCGGAGAAATCCCGGAGTAAACCCACGCAACACGGGGAGAACATGCAAACTCCACACAGCTCACTGTTGGTCGGGGGCTGGAATCGAACCCACGATCTCATGATCCCCGCGATCCCCCGGCCAAGGGTAAAACTGTGCTGCCACAGTGCTAAACCACTGCGCCACCGTGCAGCCTGCCATTAAACCTAAAAAATCATCAGTAAAGTGTCATCCTTCATTCGGGGGGGTATGCTACAGTAAGAGCTTGCCTCCGGGAGAGGTGAAGGCCTGTCGCCTGGTCGAGGCCAAGAGGAGACGCTTCACCCAACGTGCTACAACGAGCTGCCCGCGATTTCAAGGAACGGCACAGAAACGGCGCGGAGCAGCGAGCTGCAGCAACGGTCTAAGGATACGGTGACAAGCAATTGCTCTCAAAATGGAAGATAATAAATCAGTACAGATAAATGAAAAGGAACAACGAGAGGAAACAGTTAATGAAACGTTACCAAGGCGGTCAGAAAGGCCTAGTGTGCCTACAGAGAAAATGCTGTTATATCAGAAGGATGAACAGACTAAAAGAGAGAAAAGGCTGTTAACTATCTATGAACATTGGAAAGGTCAGGTCAGAATTTACAGAGCAGACCTCAAAAGTGATCTGTCAGATTCACAGTTAGCAGAAATGGCTGATGATATTGAAAGGACAGTAAATGACATGACAAAAGCATACAGTGAACTAAGAGAGCATAATGCACCATCCCATGTCATAAGGCGTAAAATGGACTCCTGTGAATCTGTGACAAAAGACATTATGAAAATCATTTCAGAGCGTTTGGCAGCCATAGATGAATATGATGCAGATAGAGAAAAGCAGCGCCTCCATCAACTCTTAACTTATGACCATGCTAAGTCCATTTTTGGCACTTCATCACAGTCCAGTTATCACTCTGAAGCAAGCATCGCTGCCAAAAGAATTGATGCAGCTGCAGAATTAGCTGCTAAGGAAGCTCAGTATAAAATCACACAAGAGGAAATCAAACAAAAGGAAAAATTAAGAGAAATGGAAGAGAAACACAGGAGAGAATTGGATGCACAAAAGTTTGAACTAGAGCGCTTACAAGCAGAAAAGGAAAGGCAAGCTGCACGTGCAAAATTAGAGATTTATGACAAGGAATTGAAAGTTGATACGGACAGTCAATGTATGTTACAGAACAATGGGACTTCTCCTGTCAACCAAAGCTTTGCACAACCAGCCCCATTGCTCTCCACAGGTTCATACCACCCGCTCATGCAACAATATGCATCCCTTCCTGTCAACTATTCTGTGCAACAACCACACTCTCAAGTTGTTTCTCCATCGCCTCCCACAGACATTTCCCAGCTGGCTAAAGCTATCCAAGACAGCATAGCTGTAAACAGAATCCCAGTGCCGGTGCCTGTCGTGTTCAGCGGAGATCCCATCACCTATATCGAATGGAAGGCTTCCTTCAGCTCACTGATAGACTGCAAAGGTATATCTCCTGCTGATAAACTGCACTTGTTAAAAAGGTATATTACTGGCCCAGCACTTAAATGCCTTGAGGGCACATTTTATCGTAGCGACGAAGAGGCATACAAAGATGCCTGGAAAAGGCTTGACCAACGTTATGGTCAGCCTTTTGTTGTTCAAAAGGCATTCAGAGACAAACTGTCGAAGTGGCCTAAAATCCACTCAAAGGATGCAGAAGGGTTACGGACATTTTCTGATTTTCTCACAACCTGTCTCCAAGCAACACCACATGTAAAGGGCTTAGAGATACTGAGTGACTGTGAGGAAAACCAAAAGTTATTGCAAAAGGTTCCAGAATGGCTCGCAACACGTTGGAATCGTCAAGTCACAGTTGCTCTCATGGAAGGTAAAGATTTCCCCTCTTTCAAGGATTTTGCAGAGTTTGTAGCACTCGAGGCGGAAATTGCATGTAATCCGGTGACTTCTTCCTATGCACTCCATTCATGCAGCTCATCTCTGGGAAAAAGACATGCAAAAGAGATTAAACCAAACAGATTTGCAACCCAAATCTTTACAACACAAGCTACAGCACATGCGGATAAAGCAAAGTTAAATGACACAAAGTTAAAGGTACCCTGCATGTTCTGCAAAGATGAAAGGCATCAGTTGTCAAAGTGCCCAAGCTTCTCAGAAAAGTCACTAGACGACAAACGGACATTTGTAAAGGACAATAGACTGTGCTACGGGTGCTTAAAGGTAGGCCACAATGCCAAAGACTGTCGTCATCGCCACACATGTGACACTTGCAAAGGACGACACCCCACTTGTTTGCACAATGAGAATCACAAGGCAAATGAAAGACCTCAGAGCTCCACAAACGTTACACCAACCACAGAAAATGATACTATGGCAGTCACAGCTCTGAACGTCACAAAGGTGGGTCAATCAGGTAGTACCTCCATGATTGTTCCTGTGTGGGTTTCCACTACCCAGAGACCTTCTAAAGAGCAGTTAGTGTATGCTCTATTAGACACACAAAGTGACAATACATTTGTTAGTGAAGAGGTAGCTAACCAGTTACAAGCAGACTCTCATCCAGTTAATCTAAAACTAACCACAATGCTGGGAGTTCACATGACAGTCAAAAGTCAGAGAGTACCAGGGTTACGTGTGAGAGGTTACAACTCAGATGTTTGTATTGACCTTCCGCCCTCTTACACAAAGGACTATATTCCGTTTAACTATGACAACATACCCACGAACGAAACTGCAAAGCAATGGCCCCATCTGTCAGAGATTGTTGATAAGATACCTCCTCTTCTGAGCTGTGATGTTGGACTACTCATTGGATTTAACTGTTCCAGAACTCTAGCTCCAAAACAGGTTCTGCTTGGAAAGGACAATGAGCCATTTGCAATCCAGACAGAGCTAGGGTGGAGCATTGTTGGTGGCTCCACATCAGAGTCAAATGAAACTGAAACAAGTCTGTGCCACAGAGTTATGGTAAAAGAACTACCTCCTGTAACACCTATGGATGTTATCAAAGTTCTTGAGTCTGATTTTAAGGATGCAAAGGCAAGCAACAAAATAGTCTCACAAGAGGATCTCATTTTTCTAGACAAACTCAAGGAAGGAATAAAGAAAACGCACAAGGATACTGTGAGATGCCTCTTCCATTCAAACAAAGGCCACACTTATCAGACAACAAAAGGCTTGCAGAAATTAGACTCGAACACTTAAAACGAAAGTTCAACAAGGATAAGAAATACAAAAGGGACTATGTTGCATACATGAATGACATAATTGAAAGAGGAGACATCGAAGAAGTACATAGCGAAGGAATACAAGGTGAACAATGGTACATCCCGCACCACGGGATTTACCATCCCAAAAAGCCCACAAAACTGCGTGTCGTATTCGACTGTTCAGCTAAACACAACGGAACAAGTCTCAATGATCATCTCCTCCAAGGGCCTGACTTAATAAACAATTTGACTGGCATTCTCTTGAGGTTTAGGCAGCATTCTATTGCTTTAATGTGCGATATAGAAAAAATGTTCCATCAGTTTCATGTCGATGAAGGGGACAGGGACTATCTGCGTTTCCTCTGGTGGAAAAACGGTGATACAAGCACACAACCTCAAACCTACAGAATGAAGGTACACCTTTTCGGTGCGGCATCGTCTCCAGGCTGTGCAAATTACGGACTGAAATATTTGGCCAAAGAGCACTGTGTCTTGTACCCAGCAGGTTCACAGTTCATGGAGAAAGACTTTTATGTCGATGATGGAGTTACAAGCACAAACACAGTGGAAGGAGCAATACAGTTGGCACAAGAGGCCAGAGAAATCTGCAGCAAAGGTAACCTCCGTCTTCACAAGTTCATTTCTAATGATCTCACTGTTTTGCGAAGTATCCCTCCATCTGAATGTGCTGTAAACACAAACACAAGGGACTTAACATTCAAAGACATGCCACAAGAAAGAGCACTAGGCATCCAATGGAACATTGAAAAGGACTGTTTCAAGTTTGACAACACACTAAAAGTACAGCCAGCCACACGCAGAGGCATTCTGTCCACTGTTGCGTCAATATATGACCCGCTTGGATTCTTAGCGCCATATGTACTGAACGGAAAGAGAATCTTGCAAGAAATGTGCCAACACGGTATCGGATGGGACAACCCCCTACTGAACACACTCAAGCCAAGGTGGGAGAGTTGGCAAAGTGACTTTGTAAATCTAGAAAAATTAAACATACCTCGTTGTTATCTACCTGCTAGTTTTGGTGAGCCTAAAGAAATAGAGTTGCACCACTTTTCAGATGCAAGCTCAAGTGGATATGGACAATGTAGCTATCTGAGAGCTAAAAACGCTAAAGATGAGATTCACTGCTCTCTGGTAATAGCAAAAGCGCGAGTTTCTCCTACTAAACTTACCACGATCCCCAGACTTGAACTCACAGCAGCTGTAGTTTCAGTCTCAGTCAGTAACATGTTACGGGAAGAACTGTGTTATGATGTGAAAGAATATTTCTGGACTGACTCAAAGGTGGTACTGGGCTACATAAATAATGATGCACGTCGTTTCCACACTTTTGTAGCTAACAGGGTCCAAAGGATTAGACAAAGTACAAGCCCTCAGCAATGGTTTTACATGCCATCAGAAGTGAACCCAGCCGACAGTGCTTCAAGGGGTCTAACTGTTAATGAGTTACTTAAGTCTAGCTGGTTCACTGACCCCACCTTTTTGTGGAAAAATGAACTGCCCACACCACAAACTGTTGAGCCGCATCTATCCATAGGAGATCCAGAAGTCAGAAAAGTACAGACAATGTTAACTAAAGTCACAGACACTGCGAGTCTTGCTGAACGTCTAAGTAAGTTCTCGTCATGGTCCAGAGCAATCAAAGCTGTAGCACATCTTATAAGAAGGGCTAAACATATCAAGTCAAATGCACCAGCTACAGTGAGTGAACAGGAAAATGCTGAACTTGTGATCATTTGTGATGTGCAGCATCAAGCATACGAACAGGAAATAAAACTGTTGAACAAAGGAAAACAGCTCCCACGTCACAACAAACTGTTTAAACTGGACATTTTCATGGACACAGATGGTCTCCTCAAGGTGGGAGGGAGACTTCGACATTCACCATCAAGTGACACCTTCAAACATCCAATCGTGATCCCAAAGGATCACTGTGCAGCTAAGCTCATAATATCTCACTGTCATAACAAGGTAAAACACCAAGGAAAGGGATTTACCATAAATGAAATCAGATCTAGTGGCTACTGGATTCCAGGAATGAGTAAAACAGTTGCTTCATACATCGGTCAGTGTGTGACCTGCCGCAGACTCCGCAAAGCTCCAGAGGGTCAGAGGATGAGTGACCTACCTCCACAGCGCTTAGAGCCCTCTCCTCCCTTCACACACTGCGGCATGGACTGTTTTGGTCCGTTTGTGACAACAGAAGGAAGGAAACAACACAAACGGCATGGACTCTTATTTACTTGCTTTTGCTCTCGTGCCATCCACATCGAGCTATTAGAGGACTTGTCTACTGATGCATTCATTAACGCATTAAGGTGTTTCATTTCAATCAGAGGTGCAGTCAAACGAATCCAATGTGACCAGGGAACAAACTTTGTTGGCGCTCAAAATGAGTTTAAAGCAGCCTTAAATGAACTAGACACTCAGAAGCTAAGTACTTACTTATCCAAAAGACAATGTGACTTTGTTATGAATGCACCCCACTCCAGTCATGCAGGGGGAGTGTGGGAGTGTCAGATAAAGACTGTCAGAAGTGTACTGAATACCACTCTGTCACTTGCTCATGGTAGACTCAATGATGCTTCATTAAGGACTCTATTCTATGAAGCCATGACTATAGTCAACAGCAGACCCCTAACTATAGATAACTTGAACAACCCTGACAGCTTAGAACCACTTACGCCCAATCACCTGCTCCACATGAAATCCAACGCACCGTTGCCCCCACCTGGCACGTTTCCAAAGGAGGACCTATATGGCAAAAAGAGATGGCGCCGTGTGCAGTTCCTTGCAGAGCAGTTCTGGAGTCGATGGAGACGGGAATATGTTCACAACATCATTTCAAGGCAAAAATGGCATTCACCAAAAGGGAATCTGAAAGTAGGTGATGTTGTGTTAGACATGGATGAACTAGCGCCCAGAGGTGAATGGAGACTTGCAAGAGTTTTAGAGACTGTTAGTGGAAAGGATGGACTTGTGCGAAGAGCAAAGATTTCGCTTGGAGAAAAGAGACTAAATAACAAAGGTCAACGCTCTAGTGAGCTATCAGTTGTAGAGCGTCCAGTACAAAAACTGGTCTTGTTGTTAAAAAGTTCTTAAGGCGACCTCTTTATATGAGTTCTTTTGCTTGAGAAAATTATTTGTTGATGTTCTTATGGAACCCAAATACTCATAATTTTGGTGGGAGTGTAAATAACCCTATGTACATTTCTTCATTTGCTTATATTTTATTTTGGAGCTTATTACTTTTATGTACTATCAGCTACGGTTAGCTTCCTGTTTGATATTCGGTGCTTTTATTTTGAAGGAACTTCCGGTTATAACCGTTAGCGTGAGCAAACTAACGGCGGCAAAAGACGGGGAAGAAAAGGTTGTGACAAA
Organism: Pholidichthys leucotaenia; assembly: GCA_020510985.1. Classification (NCBI taxonomy): domain Eukaryota; kingdom Metazoa; phylum Chordata; class Actinopteri; order Cichliformes; family Pholidichthyidae; genus Pholidichthys; species Pholidichthys leucotaenia. The sequence goes on from CM035848.1 coordinate 163,674,701, forward strand.
ATATAAAACGTATTTGTTATTAGCAGCCCCCTTGATAGAGGCACAAGGTATGTTTAATATGTAAATATGACAATTTGAATCTTTGTGTTAACATGTATGTATATTTTGTAGTATTTATTGTCAAGAGTTAAGGTTATTTTTAGCTAACAGTTGTAAGAGTGTGGACTTTAGCTTATATAATGTTTTTCTGTGTGGTTCCCAGCTCTTACGGTGAATTTGAGGGTTTACTGCCATTAAACCTAAAAAATCATCAGTAAAGTGTCATCCTTCATTCGGGGGGGTATGCTACAAACATATTAAATTAATTTTCTGTTAATGAACACTATGAAAGTGTATTTGCTGTGAACAGTAACAACACAATAATTAAAAACGTTAGTATGCCAACAATAACAATTTTTCATAATGTAGGCCTAGGCATTTCATTTTTAAAATATTTTTGATAAAATATTACAATGTAGGATTGATTAAATTTGACCACTGAACTTTTCAGCCTATGAACTTTTCGGCCTATGAAGTTTTCAGCCGCAGCGCCAGTGGAGCATTCTGAAACTAAATACCAGGAGGTCTCCGAGCTGTTGGCTGCTCACGGGGAAGATGGTGAGTGTTTTGTGATGGTGTTGATTAGTAGTGTGTAGCCATTTATTTTACTGATTATCACAGAAATAATAAAAACTCACGGCCGAATTTACAAATGACTGTTTTGAATCTTGTGAAGACGTTGCTTTCATCCACTGACATTATGCCCTGGCCAATCAGTGGCCTGCAATCCATTGACGTCACATTTTCAGCTCAACTCAGCACGGTTGGAACCTCACTGAAGTAGATCCCAAAAAGTCCCTGGTACCAGGTACCTGGTACTAATGGAAAACCTTACAAACTGAGTAGAGTCGAGGTGAGTAGGGCTGAGTAGGTACTAGTGGAAAAGGGGCTTATGACTGTATTCAACAACTGTATTCAACCGCTGGACTAAAGTGGCCAACTGGTGGAAAAGTGTTATTTGCGGGTGGTGAAGCAGTATTTGCTGCCCTGCCAAGACCAGCTACTTTTTGATCTTGCTGTCTGTCCACAGCAGGCCATGTTTTGGGATTAAATTATGCAGTGATTTCAATATTAAAACACAATAACTCCTACAACTGCAATATTTGACTCTTCAAGCTTAAGTTGCATCACATTTTTTTCCAATGTCTGATTTCTTTCCTGTATGGGGACTGCTTGGTTCCATTACTGTAATTTAACCTGTTAATTGTTTTCTAAATTGTTTTCTCTAAAGTTCAACTGATTTTTTTAAACATTTTAATACTAATGTCAGTCATATAAAAACACCATGGTGTGTCATGCTTCATTCGGGGTGCAGTGGCGCAGTGGTTAGCACTGCAGCAGCACAGCAACTCACCCTTAGCCATGGGATCCCTGGTTTGATCCCAGCCCCTGACCAACAGTGATCTGTGTGGAGTTTGCATGTTCTCCCCGTGTCTGCGTGGGTTTATTCCAGGAGTTCTCCAGTTTCCTCCCACAGGCCAAAAACATGCAGGTTAGGTTAATTGGAGACTCTAAAGTGGCCCTAGGTGTGAATGGCAAAGGGATAGTGCCGTACCATGGCTGCTTCATCCATCCAGGTAGATGCCCTCAATTTGGGCTTGAGCAAGTGCCTGTAACGGCTGTAACGTGGAGCCGCCAGGCCGGCCGAAGTGCCTTGCTGTCGAGGTGGGTAGGAGAGAAACTCGGTCTCTGGTGAGCAGTCCTCTGGAGGGGGAAAGGGTGGGGAGGGGAAAGGTTGAGTCTCCTGAAAACAGTTCTCTGTAGGGGAACACCAACCTGCAGAGCCACCGTAAGTGGGCGTCCACACTGGGGAGCCTGGGCAAGCACCACCTGGTCATCTGCCAACACATAAGCGGAATTCAGCCTGTCTATGCAGATGGTTTCCTCATGCCCCCCCAGGTCGAACACAAAATGTTTTGCCCCTGTTTCCAACACTCTGAACGGTGAATGTAGCAGTGTTCCGTTGGCGTCGTGCCTAACGAAAACGAATTTGGCATTTTCCAAGTGCTTTGGAACAAAAGTGCCGGGAAAGCAATGGTGCGCCGGACCTGGGACGCTGCCAGCCTCTGCACCAGACAAAGAGTGCGTGGATGGGTTGGAACCGGGTGCAGGGTCCTTGGAAAAAAATTCCCCCCAGGATCTGCAACGGCTGAGAAAAAACGAGCTCTGCTGGGAAAGCTGCCAAATCTTCCTTAGGCACGGAGCACAACCCAAGGACCCAAGGCAGGCAGTTGACCCAATTTGCATCCATTAGCGAGGCTCTGAGCGCTGCTTTAAGCGACCTGTGAAACCGCTTGCACAAACCATTTGCCTGCGGATTGTACGTGGTGGTGCATTGGATTTTGACCCCCAGACTCTCGACCATCGCGGACCAGAGTTCTGAAACAAGTTGCGGACCCCTATCGGAAGTGATGTCTGACGGGGATCCGAACTGTGCGACCCAAGAAGACAAAAACGTGCGGGCTACATCGGCAGACGTGGTGGAGTTCAGTGGAACCACCTCTGGCCAACGCGTAGTGCGGTCCACAATTGTCAGAAGGTGTGTGAACCCCTGCGACAGCAGAATGGGACCCACTAAATCCACGTGTACGTGGTCAAACCTCCTGGCCAGAATTTGAAAAGGCTCGAGGGGGGCTTTGGTGTGCCTCTGCACCTTAGCCGGTTGGCGCACAGCGCACGTTGCGGCCCATTCTTTCGCATCCCTGTGTAAGCGAGGCCAGATGAATTTGGACCCCTCTACCGAAGCTCGTATGCTGGGATGTGAAAGGGAGTGAATGGACTCGAAAATACGGCGGTGCCAAGAGCTCGGAGCCACCAGGAGGGGACTACCAATGAAGATGTTACAGAGCAGGGGGGCATCCTTCTTGTACTGCCCTGCTCTCCAGTTTTGGTCTGGTAGCTGTGGATTGGAACGTGCAAATGTCCTCGTCCCTGGTTTGGTCGGTGGCCATTGGGGAAAAATCAATACCCACGTAGACCGGAGAGACCAGCGCACGTGACAGGCAGTCCGCCACAATGTTAAGTTTACCGGCTACATGTTGGATGTTGGTCATGAACTCCAAAATTGCGGCCAAGTGCCGTTGCTGCCGAGCCGACCATGGTTCTGAGACTTTGGACATCGCGTAGGTTAGTGGTTTGTAATCAACAAATGTGGTAAACTCGTGACCTTTGAGCCATAACTGAAAATGACGCATAGCCAGGTGGAGAGCCAACAACTCTTTGTCAAAAGTGCTATACTTACACTCGTTGCTGCGCAAAGTACGGCTGAAAAACCGGAGACATACTGCCCCACCATGGCTCCTACCGCGACATCCGATGTCTGTGGTGAGCGCTGGGTGGGCCAGCAAAGCCGCACTGGCGAGTGCCATTTTGGCACCTGTGAAAGCCTGAACCCAATCGGGGGTCCAGTCAGTGCTATCCACAGGCTTCTTTTTGAGTGCACCATACAGTGGTTGCAGCAGCTGGGCTGCACGGTGGAGGAAAAGGTTGTAAAAGTTGACCATCTCCAAAAACTCCTGCAGCGCCCTCACGGTCTGTGGAAGTGAAAAATCTGACACTGCGCGTACCTTATCCGGCAGCGGGATTGTGCCCTCTGGCAAGATGCGGTGGCCCAAGAAGTCGATTACCGGCAGCCCGAACTGGCACTTTGCCAGATTAACAATCAGCCTGTGCACTTCCAACTGTTGGAAAACTTGCTTGAGATGGGCAAGGTGCTCCTCCTCTGACGCACTAGCCACCAAAATGTTGTCTAAGTAGATGAAAGCGAATGGCAAGTCATGGAGCATCATCCTTTTAAAAGTTTGTGATGTGCCCTTTCACCCGAACAGCAAGCGTAAAAACTTGAAAAGACCCAAGGGAGTTATTACCACCATTTTGGGGGTTTCTTCAGCGTGAACCAGGACCTGGTGGTAACCGTGGACCAGATCCACTTTTGAAACAATGCACGTTCTGGCCAGGTGCACGGAAAAATCCTCAATGTGTGGGATGGAGTAACGGCCGTGTTTGGTGACATTGTTCAAGCGACGGAAATCATCGCACGGCTGCCATGAACCATCGGATTTGGGCATCATGTGCAGCAGGGACGCCCAAGGGCTGTTGGAGCGCTTAACAATCCCTAGGTGTTCTAAGTTAGCGAACTTCTCGTGTTCAATGGCTAGCTTAGCTGCATCCTGGCGGTGCGGACGCGCAAAAACCAGCAGGCCCTTTGTGGTGATAAAGTGCTCGACCCCATGCTTGGTTATGGTAATGGAAAAGGTGGGCACCGTGAGTGCAGGAAACTCAGAAAGCAAACACTGGTACTTATCCCCTGGAGCTAAAACATTTGCATGTATTAGTGGCCCAACACCCCGAGCTATGCAGGGTAATGAGGAAAAAGAAACAGCATCCACTAAATGTCTGTTAGCCATATCAACAAGGAGACCATAGGCACACAGAAAATCAGCAACTAAAATAGGAACCGAGCATGCAGCTACCACAAAGTCCCACTCATAATTGTGTCCATGCAAACATACAGTCACCGACCTTTCACCAAATGTCCTGATGGGGGATCCATTAGTGGCCGTTAACGACGGACCGCAGCCTTCTGCTAGCCTGTCCACACTGACTGGCAGAATGAGGCTCTTCTGGGAGCCAGAGTCCACCAAGAACCATCTGCCAGAACATGTGTCCTTGATGAAAAGCAGCTTCTCCCCATTGCCAGCGGCCGTAGCTACTACTGACCGCTGGCTGGTTCATTTCTCTCTGGAAACGGCACGGCAGCAGACAATGTTAAACGTCAGTGCCAAAACACTGAAGATAAAAACACACGGTCTCGTTCCTGCATTTCTGAGTGGCCGTCCCAGCCACCACCTGCAGCTCCTCGACCTCGTTGGACGCCGCCGATGATCCGGGTCTCACTGCCTGGACACTAAAACTCCTGTTAGCCAGGATGATGCGGTTTGTTTTCTCTGTCAGCGCTCAGTAATCCTTGGTCACCAGCAGCAGCGAGTTGACCAGGATTGCCCTCGCCAAAGCTGGTACATCTTCAGGAAGAGGTGGGCAAAGAGGAAAGATCCGTCATCTGCGCCCAGCAAAAACAGCATACTCTCCATTAACTCCACAGCCAATCCGTCTCCTAATTTTGTGTGTGAGAGGAGCTTCTCTGCTCTCTCACTGATGGAGGGGATGGAACACCGCAGCAGCAGCCTTTTGAGAGCGTCATACTTGCCCTGGGCTGGGGGAGTGCAAAGCAGATTCATTGCACCGAGTGGCACGCGGGTCCAGTGAAGCCACCACATAATGGTACTTTGTGTCATCCTCTGAGACTCCACAGGAGAGTGAACTGGGCTTCCACGTGAATGAACCAAGTGGTCGGGTCGTGGAGCCAAAAGTCTGGGAGTTTGACTGCCACAGCGAGCATAGTGGGGGGAACCTTAAGTGCAGATGTTCCCATGGAGGTACTTGGTCTGTCTTCCATTTTCACGTCTCTGGGTCACCAATGGGGAGGAAAGGAATCAGATGAGACACGAGCTGACGACACACAACTTTATTTCCTCCAACAGCAGAACAGACTGAATTGGGTGCCAGAGCGAATCTCTTTATTACAGCTTTAATCCCGCCCTTGGCACCCGGAGTACACACATTACACATAACACATAACGAAACACACTGTGTTTCGTTACCTTGTATTCATACATGTGTAATGACAATAAAGTTGAATCTAATCTAATCTAAATTAACATACCCGACAATAAAGCATGACTCATACAATACTTTTGTGCCCAGCATACCCAAGGTGTGAACAGCGTCTTCTACCCCACACAATAAGTTCATGCCTGGCATACCGGGAGCGAAGGCACATCTTTATTTGGTTTATTACCCCCTAGCGCTCTGGCGCCTGTCCTTGGTTCCTCTCCCTTCTTCTCTTCATTTCCATGTCTCACCTCCTTCCCCCAACTCCCCAAAGTACTGGGTGGAATTGCGATCTCCTATTGTGGCACCACAACAGAGATAAAAGCAGCTGAAACATCTTCTACATTCCTAGGTAAGATGGGCCCCATTTCCATTCAAAGCCTTGGTTAATAAGCGCCACTGTTATGGACCATTTGATGATAGTATATTCAATTCCGTTGGTCTTATTTTTTTGTATACTTCCAGTTTTTGTCTAAAACATCTTTAACAAACCCAGTTTTCAATTAAGATCAATATACAGTGATGTGCACAAATATTTTGGGGACCGGTGGTCAACCAAAAACAGTGCACTCCTAAATAATGAAAAAAGTAAATTTACATACAGTAGCACAATTTTTACTGTACTTATTTGGTATATCTATTTTATTTTGATACCTATACATTCATGGAGATATTTAATACCCATAGATTTCTACAAAATTATCAACTCTCACAGAGACCATGGTCTTCATCATTAATTATGTAAAGGTCAATGGCAAAAAAAAAAAAAAAACAGCTTTCATTGAAAAATAAATATCTGTTCAAAATAAATAAATCTTTGCAAAAATCTGAAAAGGGCTTTTCTTTTAATACATAAAATATTAAACCTCCATCAATGCAAAAAAAAAAAATAAAATGCCATTCCCTTTGTCAGCAAAATGAGTTAACCTGCTACCCTCCATCCCCATAAAAATTTGCAAATTTTTGAGTATATTGTTGTAAATTAGGTATCACTAAACATGGAAAAATTTTAGTAAAGAGTAGTAAATTTATTATAACGGTAAGGCAAAAGTTGCCAGTTCATTAAAAAAAAGTTTTGACTTTCCAAGAAAAATGATAACACTTACAAAGAAAAATCTCAATAATCGGTGACAAAATTGGAAATTTATGAGAAAAAAGTTTTTAAAAAATTATTTTAAAAAATGTTTCAGAAAACTGACACATTCTTGTAAATTTTTGGCTTTATTGTTGTAAATTTCTGACTTTAAAAACAAAATTCAGCATTTGGAAGTTATATTCTTTTCCTCACAAAAACGTTAACATTTTTCTCATAAATCTGGAACTTGCTTAAAGTAAATTTGTGACTTTTTGAGTTGCAAATTAGCATCTTTTATCATAATTATGCAACTTTATTCTTGCAAATCTGTACTGAAACTATGTTTATTATACCTTTGTACTTGTACCATATGCTAACTTTATGAATATCCCCCACAACCACCATTCCCCTTGTTAAAAAGTAGCTAACTACCCACTGCATGTACTTTCATAAAGCAACAAAAAAATGCCTGGTTTAGGGCAATGATACACTAACCTAACTGAGGAAGGAGAAATGCTGCAGGCTGCTGTGTAAAAGTTGTGGTGTGTGTGGAGGGAGCAGAGGGGAGGAGGCATTCGGGGATCATACTGGTCACACACATGTCAAAATGTTGTTGTCAGACATTAAATTATTTGATCTGCAATTGGTGTCTCTTGGGGGGGCTGCACCAATTTATTGTGCCAATTTGGACCTCTTCTATAAACAAACATTTTTAAAGTATTGGATCCTTAAAATACTGAGCTAAAGCAGGATCAGAAGTGAATATATCTAAGATTCTCCATCACAACTGATTTTTTTCATGCATGCAAGTTTAACATGACTGCATCTCTCTGTTTTGTATTTCTTTCTAACTGCACTACGCAGTAGGTGACAAAACAATGCAAGAATAGCATGAAAACGATAATTAATACTACAGAATAGCTCCACAATTTGTTTATTTTTAAAGTAAAAGAAGTAAAACTTAAATTAAATGCATTTAACTTGTCTTCTGCTTGAATCACCAAAGGGCACTCATTAATTTTCAACTTGCCTGTGCCTATATTTAGCTTGCATAATTCTGTAAAATGCATATTAGTGGACAAGAATGTGTTTGTGCAACATGGCATGACTGCACACATTCTGAACAACAAGGCTGCTTATATGCAAAGTAGGAGCATTGATGTAGCCTGTGGGTGTGGATGTTATTTAGCTGATAGCAGGTGTGTTTCTCTTTATGTTCTGAATAAATGTGGAGTCTCAATAAATTTGAGAGTTCAACAACAACCAGTTAAAAAGTGACACACATGACGATTGAAGAGTAATTATTGGAAGGCAGGGTGTGGTTTCAGGACTCACACCTCCTGACTTTATTGTTTGACTTAGGTCACTACATATTTTAAATATTTCTCAATGTCTCTTGCACTGTAAGTCTGTCTTGCCTCTTTAATTTGTAGTGACATATAATTACCAGTAATTCCAGATGTGATATCCTACCGTGTAGCAATGATCACACTTGAGTTATTTCTTTGGCTAACTCTGCCGTTTATTCTGCAACACACATAATAGACTGAACATGGATTCTGCGCGGGGTTTTCACACTCTTATTCTAATGTGTCCCCTTAGTAGCAGTGCTGAACAATAAAGGTAGTTCCCCCTAGAGGCATGTGCCAGTAATGTTTTAAGTTAGACTTGCAGTCTACCACATCCCTCCCCTCTAGATTAAACTATTCTTAAACACATGTGCCATACACATAATGTCTTTCTCTTTTTTTTTTTTTCTTTTTTTTTTTTTATATGTATAACACACATAACAGTCTAACTGGGGAATTGGTTTGACTACCGCATCCCAGTGAGGTTCCAGGACGCATTCTTGTCCTGTGGCTGGGGAACTCACTACTGACTAAGTATAGTCCTTCAAGTAGTCTGGAGCTTTCCTAGCTCGCTGAGATCTTCTCACGGCTGGTGAGCCAACTGCAGGTGAAGACTCAGACTGCTCCACTGTTTCGGCTGCTGCAGTGCTGCCCGTAGAATCTGCAGAGACGGGTACCTCAGGTATCACCTGAAGTGGTGGTTCGTTGATGCTCTCCTCAGAATGGTTGTCAGACAACACCTCTGGTGCCATCGGCAGGGGAATGGAGCTCCTACCACGAACTTGGTCGATGTGTCGCCTCACCACTTGTCCATGACCTAATGTCACCTTGAATGACACAGGGCCTGTCTTTTCTGTTATTTCTCCTGGTACCCAGGCTGGTCCTGAGCCAAAGTTGCGGGTGTAGACCACGTCTCCTTCTCTCAGTATTCTCTCTCTAGCATGCATGTCATGATAACCTTTTTGTTTCTCTTGTTTATCATGCACTTTGTTTCTGAAGTCTGGATGTATTAAGTCAAATGTTGACCTCAACTTCCTTCCACACAACAGCTCAGCTGGTGACTTGCCAGTTGTAGATTGGGGTGTTATTCGATAGCTGAACAGAGCTCTCGACATTCGGGTTTCAATAGAGTCTCCTGTCATCTTTTTCATGAGTGACTTGAACGTCTGCACGGCCCTCTCGGCTAAGCCGTTAGAAGAAGGATGGTATGGCGCAGTCGTGATGTGACGTATGCCATTCTTTTCAGAAAACTCTTGGAACTGTTCACTCATAAAACATGTACCGTTATCTGATACTATGATTTCAGGTAGCCCATGTTGGCTGAAACTCTTTCTAAGACATTCAATGGTAACAGTAGAAGTAGAGCTACTCACAGAATATGCATCGATCCACTTTGAGTATGCGTCAACTATGATCAGGAACATTCTTCCCATCCATGGACCTGCGTAGTCAATGTGAATTCTTCTCCATGGTTTATCTGGAACTTCCCAGGGATGTAGTGGGGCTGCTGGAGGACTGTTCCTGTTCTCCTGGCATGCCGCACATGACTTCACAAGCGCCTCCACCTCTGCATCCATGTTGGGCCACCACATGTAGCTCCTCGCCAACGCTTTCATGCGAGTGATGCCAGGGTGTGCTTGGTGTAGTTGTTGCAGTAAGGCATTCCTACCAGGTGGTGGAACAACCACGCGTCCTCCCCACAGGATACAACCTTCCTGGGTGCTGAGCTCATCCTGTCGTCTGGCATAGGGAATGAACTCAGGACTGTTCATCTTCGGCCATCCTCGCAAGATGTATTCTCGCACTCTTGCTAGAACAGGGTCTTTGTCTGTCCACTTCTTTATTTGTTGTGCGTTCACCAGGGGCACGCCAATATCTTCAAACAATAGCACTCTCTCCTCCTCCTCAGGCGTGCTGTCTCTTCCTCCATCCAAGGGTAGCCTACTCATCGCGTCAGCATTCGTATGGTCCCGTCCGGCTTTGTAAACGATGGTGTACTCATACGCTGCTAATGTAACGGCCCATCTCTGAATTCTCTGAGATGTCATCTGGGGTATGGCTCTCATTTCACTGAACAGTGAAATTAGTGGCTTGTGGTCAGTCACTATAGCGAACTGTCTCCCGTACAGGTATTTGTGGAATTTTTTTACACCAAATACTACTGCAAGGCCCTCCTTGTCTAGCTGGGAGTAGTTTTTCTCAGCTGCACTAAGAGTTCTTGAGACGAACCCTATGGGTCTCTCTGAGCCATCCTCCATACGATGAGAGAGTACAGCACCCACACCGTAGGGTGATGCGTCACACGCCAGGATGAGTGGTTTGTTTGAATCATAGTGCACTAACACACTACAGGACTGAAGTAGCGCTTTGGACTCTTCAAACGCCTTCTGCTGCTTGACCCCCCATGACCATTTTTCTTCCTTCTTAAGTAAGGTATGTAGTGGTGCCAGCAGCGTGGAGAGCTTTGGGAGGAACCTATGGTAATAGTTCAACAAGCCCAGGTAGGCTTTTAACTCAGTAACATTTTGTGGCTCAGGCGCCTCCGCAATGGCTTCCACTTTGTCTGTTAGAGGGTGTAGACCACTGGCGTTGATCTTGTGGCCTAGGAACACCACCTCTTTTCCCATGAACTCACACTTGCTTCTTTTCAACCTCAGACCGCTTTTCTCCAACCGTTGAAGCACTTCCTTCAGCGTTTTCAGATGTTCTTGTTCATTTGGTCCTGTACAAAGGATGTCATCCAAATAAACGGCAACATTCGGAATTCCACCTAGGATGCCCTCCATAGTTCTCTGGAATATAGCAGGACTGGAAGCTACTCCAAATGGTAAGCGTGTGTAGGTATATAAGCCTTTGTGTGTATTGATGGTTACATACTTTCTTGATTCTTCTTCCAGGACTACTTGTTGGTAGGCGTGACTCATGTCTAATTTCGTGAAGTGTCGGCCGCCATTCAGCTGTGCGAAGAGGTCCTCCACTTTAGGAATTGGATACTGATCCACCCGTGATGCTCGATTGACAGTGAGTTTGTAATCTCCACATATTCTAATGGAGCCATCCGGCTTTCTCACTGGGACTATGGGCGCCGCCCATTCTGCAACCTGCACTGGCTCAATGATCTTGTCATCCAGCAGCCTCTGTAGCTCGCTTTCGACCAGTGGCTTGACTGCATAGGGTACCGGTCGGGGTTTGCAGAATCGTGGTTGGGCCTCCTTGTCCACATTAATCTTTGCAGTGACACCTTTTAGCTGTCCTACGCCTTCTTTGAACACCTCAGCGTGTCTTTCGAGGATCTCCTCCAGCTGCAATTTGGGCTGAGATTCCACTTTATTCACCAACTGATCAATCATGGCCAGTTCTTGTAGCCAACTTCGCCCTAGTAGATTTGGTCCTTCGCTCCCAACTACTACTACAGGTAAGTCCTTTTCTTTGTTTTCGTGCTGCACCTTCACTTGTGCCATGCCTAGCACGTCTAGCTTCTCTCCTGTGTATGTTTTTAATTTTAATGAACAGGGATTTAATTCTGCTGTGTCTGTTTTCTTCCACAGTTGTGTATATTGCTGTTTACTTAATATGGTTACTCCACAGCCTGTATCAACTTCAAATGTTACTTTCATTCCATTAACATTCATGGTACGCGTGATGGGCGCTACCTTGGTCAGCTCCTCTGACGTGTTGTAAATTGTGTGAAAACCCATGTCTTCTGTATCACTTTCTCCCTCCCCTCTCAGTTGATTCGCTTGCTGTTCCTTTCCTGGGCCCTTGTTTTCATACTTTTGCCCATTAACTGTCGCTTTCAGCACCTGTGCGCTGTCCACCTTTATTCTACATGCTTTCTTAATGTGCCCTCGCTTGCCACAATTATGACACAGCTCAGTGGCAAATTTGCACTCGGCGGCATTGTGCTGGCCTTTGCAGCGATAACAACTGGGGAATTTGTGATGATTTTTATCAGTTGACACTTTGTGGACACCTACTTGGGTCTTAGGCACACGAACATGCGTTGCTGTGTCCTCTGTTAGCTTCCCTTGCATCTCTCTCACATCTTTAGCTGCTGTTTCCATCGCTTGGCATAATTCCAAAGCCTTTGCAAAAGTGAGTTTTGTTTCAGATAAAAGTCGCCGTTGCATTCGGTCATCATTCACTCCACACACAAGTCTGTCTCTTAACATTTCTTCCAATGAGTCTTTGTAATCACAGTGCAGTGTTAATTTCCTCAATTCTGCCACATACTCTGCTATGGACTCAGTGTTCCTCCTTATGCGTGAATTAAATTTGAATCGTTGCACGATTTCACTCGGTTTGGGGCTGAAGTGCTTCTGAAGCTCAGCAGTAAGCTGGTCGTACGTTTTATCTTTCGGTAATGCAGGGCTTATTAAATTTCTCAACAAACTGTAAGTAGTTGCACCAACTCCACTCAACAGTACAGCCTTCCTTTTGTCTGGCTCCTCAATGTCATTAGCTTGGAAGAAAAAGTCCAACATTTCACCATATTCTTCCCATGACTGAGTCGAGTTATCAAAAGGGGTTACCGTTCCGATTACAGCCGCCATTGCTCGTCGTGGTGGGGAAACCTCGTTTTTCCTCCTCTGAACTTGCACTCGAACTACTGGAGTCACTTGAGTTCGCCACACTCGCAATGTTCTCTGTTTCTCGCCGCTGATTTTTTTCTTTTAATCCTCGTCGCCAATTGTGTGATATCCTACCGTGTAGCAATGATCACACTTGAGTTATTTCTTTGGCTAACTCTGCCGTTTATTCTGCAACACACATAATAGACTGAACATGGATTCTGCGCGGGGTTTTCACACTCTTATTCTAATGTGTCCCCTTAGTAGCAGTGCTGAACAATAAAGGTAGTTCCCCCTAGAGGCATGTGCCAGTAATGTTTTAAGTTAGACTTGCAGTCTACCACACCAGAGGACATAAGTCATGCATTTAAAGACGCGCTAAGGTGGATATAAATCTCCTTAAAAACAAATCTAGATTCAGGGCTTGACATTAACACTCACTAGGGGTGGGAATCGCGAGGGACCTTACGATTCGAATCTTGATTCTTGGGTCACAATTCGATCCTATCACAATTCAGTGATTATCACGATATCGCAGAAATCGAGTATCATGATCCCATATACAGTGGTGTGAAAAAGTGTTTGCCCCCTTCCTGAGTTCTCTTTTTTTGTATGTTTGTCACACTTAAATGTTTCAGATCATCAAACAAATTTAAATATTACACAAAGACAACACAAGTAAACACAGAATGCAGTTTTTAAATGAAAGTGTTTATGATTAAGGGAAAAAAATCCAAACCAACATGGCCCTGTGTGAAAAAGCGATTGCCCCCCCATTAAAACATAAATTAACTGTGGTTTTTCACATCTTTGGAAAGCTGAGTTCAATTTCTCTATCCACATCCAGGCCTGAATACTGCCACACCTGCTCTCAAGCAAGAAATCACTTAAATAGGACCTGCCTGACAAAGTGAAGTAGACCAAAAGATCCTCAAAAGCTAGACATCATGTTGTTATGCAAAGAAATTCATGAACAAATGAGAAACAAAGTAATTGAGATCTATCAGTCTGGAAAAGATTATAAAGCCATTTCTAAAGCTTTGGGACACCAGAGAACCACAGTGAGAGCCATTATCCACAAATGGCGAAAACATGGAACAGTGGGGAACCTTCCCAGGAGTGTCCGGCCAACCAAAATTACCCCAATAGTGCAGCGACGACTCATCCAAGAAGTCACAAAAGACCCCACAACAACATCCAAAGAACTGCAGGCCTCAGTTGCCTCAGTTAAGGTCAGTGTTCATGACTCCACCATAAGAAAGAGACTGGGCAAAAATGGCCTGCATGGCAGAGTTCCAAGACGAAAACCACTGCTGAGCAAAAACAACATAAAGGCTCATCTCAGTTTCACCAGAAAACATCTTGATGATCCCCAAGACGTTTGGGAAAATAGTCTGTGGACTGACGAGACAAAAGTTGAACGTTTTGGGAGTCCCTCACCATCGTGGATCCACACGCAATTTTTGCATGGCCCAGACACCTTTGACGTCCCGGGCCAGCACTCACTTACTCCCACCCCCCTCCACCTCATTCTCCACAGCGCTCTTCCCGCACCTCACTCCCTAAAGCCGGCCGATCGCCGTCTGGTTCCATTACGCACGACGCACACCGGCCCCGGTGCCCACGATCCACAGCTGTTCAACATGCTGGAACTCGGAGCACACTGTCTTTTCCACCCCTCCCCTTCTGAGTGTTCTTGGGGGAGCCCTGTGGTGACCCACCACAATCTACAGGGACATTCATCCTCACACTCAGAAGGTCCGGAAGAACCAGAGGACCATTCACATATGGACAGAGAGCCCCTGGGGGGACAACCAGAACAATGGACTATTGTTTATACATCCCCGGATTAAGGAGAAGACATCTGGGTGCCAGTTGGTCAGGCTAATCATATGTATTGACTGATATGTATATCAATATGCTAATGTGCCATGCATTCTCTCTGTTTGTATAACATATAAAAGAGCTGACGATACATGCCTCAGAATGACAACACAACACAGCACACACAGCACAGACAGTACAGCACAGTAGTGCTCAGCGCTACAAGTGTGTCTCATTATGATGGAGGAAAATAAAACTCTGCAACCTTCCAGCTCGTCACATCTTGCCTGAACTTATTCCTCCACTGTATATATATACTATATATGTATATATATATATATATAGGATGGATGGATGGATGGATGGATGGATGGATGGATGGATATATATATATATATACACACACTACCGTTCAAAAGTTTGGGGTCACTTAGAAATTTCCTTATTTTTGAAAGAAAAGCATTTTTTTTCAATGAAGATAACTTTAAACTAATCAGAAATACACTCTATACATTGCTAATGTGGTAAATGACTATTCTAGCTGCAAATCTCTGGTTTTTGGTGTAATATCTACATAGGTGTATAGAGGCCCATTTCCAGCAACTATCACTCCAGTGTTCTAATGGCACAATGTGTTTGCTCATTGCGTCAGAAGGCTAATGGATGATTAGAAAACCCTTGTGCAATCATGTTAGGTCTGCAATGCTGTAATTGCTGCAAATGGAGGATTCTTTGACGAAAGCAAAGTTTGAAGGAAAAAATTATTATTTCAAATACAAATCATTATTTCTAACCTTGTCAATGTCTTGATCATTTTACAACTCATGGTGGTAAATAAGTGTGACTTTTCATGGAAAACGCAAAATAATTGTCTGGGTGACCCCAAACTTTTGAACGGTAGTGTATATATATATATATATATATATATATATATATATATATATATATATATATATATACAGTGGGGCAAAAAAGTATTTAGTCAGCCACCAATTGTGCAAGTTCTCCCACTTAAAAGATGAGAGAGGTCTCCAATTTTCATCATATGTATACCTCAACTATGAGAGACAAAATGAGAAAAAAAAAAATCCAGAAAAACACATTGAAGGATTTTTAATGAATTAATTGGTAAATTCCTCAGTAAAATAAGTATTTGGTCACCTACAAACAAGCAAGATTTCTGGCTCTCACAGACCTGTAACTTCTTCTTTAAGAGGCTCCTCTGTCCTCCACTCGTTACCTGTATTAATGGCACCTGTTTGAACTTGTTATCAGTATAAAAGACACCTGCCTACAACCTCAAACAGTCAGACTCCAAACTCCACTATGGCCAAGACCAAAGAGCTGTCAAAGGACACCAGAAACAAAATTGTAGACCTGCACCAGGCTGGGAAGACTGAATCTCCAATAGGTAAGCAGCTTGGTGTGAAAAAATCAACTGTGGGAGCAATTATTAGAAAATGGAAGACATACAAGACCACTGATAATCTCCCTCGATCTGGGGCTCCACGCAAGATCTCACCCCATGGGGTCAAAATTATCAAGAGAACGGTGAGCAAAAATCCCAGAACCACATGGGGGGACCTAGTGAATGACCTGCAGAGAGCTGGGACCAAAGCAACAAAGGCTACCATCAGTAACACACTACGCTGCCAGGGACTCAAAATCCTGTAGTGCCAGATGTGTCCCCCTGCTTAAGCCAGTACATGTCCAGGCCCATTTGAAGTTTGCTAGAGAGCATTTGGATGATCCAGAAGAGGACTGGGAGACTGTCATATGGTCAGATGAAACCAAAATAGAACTTTTTGGTAAAAACTCAACTTGTCGTGTTTGGAGGAGAAAGAACACCATACCTACTGTGAAGCATGGGGGTGGAAACATCATGTTTTGGGGCTGTTTTTCTGCAAAGGGACCAGGACGACTGATCCGTGTAAACGAAAGAATGAATGGGGCCATGTATCATGAGATTTTGAGTGAAAACCTCCTTCCATCAGCAAGGGCATTGAAGATGAAATGTGGCTGGGTCTTTCAGCATGACAATGATCCCAAACACACCGCCCGGGCAACAAAGGAGTGGCTTCGTAAGAAGCATTTCAAGGTTCTGCAGTGGCCTAGCCAGTCTCCAGATCTCAATCCCATAGAAAATGTTTGGAGGGAGTTGAAAGTCTGTGTTGCCCAGCGACAGCCCCAAAACATCACTGCTCTAGAGGAGATCTGCATGGAAGAATGGGCCAAAATACCAGCAACAGTGTGTGAAAACTTACAGAAAACGTTTGACCTCTGTCATTGCCAACAAAGGGTATATAACAAAGTATTGAGATGAACTTTTGTTATTGACCAAATACTTATTTTACCGAGGAATTTACCAATTAATTCATTAAAAATCCTTCAATGTGATTTTCTGGATTTTTTTTTCTTATTTTGTCTCTCATAGTTGAGGTATACCTATGATGAAAATTGGAGACCTCTCTCATCTTTTAAGTGGGAGAACTTGCACAACTGGTGGCTGACTAAATACTTTTTTACCCCACTGTATATATATATATATATACTGTATATATACAGTATATATACAGTATATATATATATATATATATATATATATATATATATATATATATATATATATATATGTGTGTGTGTGTGTGTGTGTGTGTGTGTGTGTGTGTGTGTGTGTGTGTGTGTGTGTGCCAGGCTAGTATATATATATATATATATATATATATATATATATATATATATATATATATATATATAGGTGCCAGGCAATCTAGATATATATATCTAGGTGCCAGGCTAGTCATGTTCCATATACTGTAAATAGCTTACTAACATGATTGCAATAAATATAATGAACAATTGTTTATGTAATCTGTTATCAAAATGCTGCAGGTACTGTCAACCATTATAATTACCATGTCCTATCTAGTGTTTCTATATAGCTTTGTTACCGACCACTGTCGTCTAACTGCTCAGATGTAAATATTATGGGCCTTAGTTTGACAGTCATCAGCGGAGTTCTGCACCAGACTTCTCACTGTACGCCAGTGTTTTTGTTAGTTTCTGTTATCACGTTGTTTTTTACACTTTGCATCACGCCATTCAGTTGCCAGTAGACAGTGCAGCTGCTTTGCACTGGGAGGTGGAGAGTCATTTCAAAGATGTGTGATGGCACGCAAACTCCTGCACACCAGTGTTATAGTGCATGTTATAACAATGCACTTTTGATCAGGAAACAGAAGATCTGTCATCAGAAGTGCTTTGTTTAATGCCATTTCAGTGGCATGTTTTGAAACACAGCTCTGGGGCTATAAGGAAATAGTATGCACTGGAATTTTGAATGGAGAGAGTTGCAACAGTCATAATGATGGCTTTTTTTATGTAACGCATCAGAGTGCCTTGGAAAGCGCTATACAAATAAAATGTATTATTATTATATAATTGCCCATCATTTTAATTATATGATGATACACAAAATATTTTTTATTCCATCCACATTCTCATTTTAATTGCAGACTTACAGTTGGAGTGTATAGATTAGGCATTAATGTATGATTTTCTTTAGGGAAATAAATGAATGAACAGGGAGCATGTGTGCATTCTGGTGTGGATGTGGCACACGGGGGGGGGGGGTAGTGCAGTCTGAAGAGTTTTATTCCATCCACATTTTCCACATTTTCGTTTTCATTATGGACTTATTAGGCATTAATGTGTTTATTTTTAGGGAAATGAATGAATGAATGAATGAAGGAATGAATGAATGAGCAGGGTTTTACTTTTCACTGTAACTCCCCAGAGAGACAGGAGATGTGTCCATATCTGCCTGTGGCCTAGCACCCACAAGTAACACCAGGAGGGCCGCCAAGAGCGGGTTCACTTCGTGGTGGTGGTCAGCGGTGGACAGGACATTGCATCGGATCTCCTCCTTCCCTCCCACCCAGGAGTGACTGGGTCAGAGAGCCACAAACCTCGGCAGACCCCCGCACGAGACAGGGGAGTCCCTTGGTTGGTGAAAGCAACAGGAGAGGGAGCCTTCCATTTCCCCATGGGCCAGGAGTGACTTCCACGCCACCGTTAATGATCCTTCCAATTTATGAAAGTTTGCACAGGCATCATCCTCTTTTCCTAAAGTTTCAAACCCATTCATGTTTGTGTGTTGCTTCCGTGCACACTACATTTAACCATTCAACTCGATTTTTCAGCCCACCATTATCTCTTGCCATTTGTCCTCTCTAAAATAACTAAATGGGCATCAACTGTGATTGATGTCTTCTTTATTACCAAGCAGCATTACTATCGCATGCATTTTCGTTCACACATATGCCCTTTGGCCAGCGCAAAGCCCATCTTAAACAAGCCGTCATGACGAGAGTTCACTTTAGATAATGCACCTCTGTGAATTAAAGGAATGGGCAGGAGCACTTTGGATTGGCTTATCCAAAACACACTCTGAATAATTTGACCGGCCTCTTTTACACCTTGCACCCAGTGGAAAATTAATTTTTGCGTTGCTGTGATAAGGAAATGAACTTGGAAATGCCCATGAACATATTCTGCATCAGTGAGAACTGATTATAGACCATGTTGTTGTAATACTGCCCTATGATTATTTCTGACACTTAAAAAATTTAAAGCATTCTTTCATCAATATATTATTTTTTTTGAAGAATATAAAAACTTTAATTCTACTCTTTTGTAAACATTTTGTTGATGTATTATTTTGTTTAAATATTTGTTTTCATGAAAATACTGTCTATTGCACTTTTAAGGCTATGTTGTGAAGTTAAGTTAATCCCTTCCACACCTATGTGTATGGGGCGGTGCCCATCTCCATTTCACTGACCCTCGGCCACACAGCTACTGTGAATAGTGAAAGCTACAGTGGGGGGTCAGTCCTCTGGTAGCTCTGTGCGTTAAATGTTGTGAAGTATGGTTAAAAATGATGATTAACGAGTATGGGGTGTTAGTGGCTCAGAAGGTAGAGCGGGTCATCCAATAACTAGAGGGTTAGCGGTTCGACTCTTGCTCTCTCCAGCTATCCTGCCGTTGTGTCCCTGGGCAAGACACTTTACCCCCCTTGCCTCCAGTGTCCATGACACTGGGTATGAATGGGTATAAAGGTTCGGTAGTGGTCAGAGAGGCCGTTGACGCAGATTGGCAGCCACATTTCTGTCAGTCTGTCCCAGGGGAGCTGTGGTTGCAGGAGCTGGATCCCAAGGATCTCCTCTACGGTGTCCTAGCTCAAGGCAAACGTCCATCAGGCAGACCCCAATTGCGTTACAAGGATGTCTGCAAAAGGGACTTGATGGCCATGGATGTCGACCTCACTACGTGGGAAGCTGTAGCCTCAGACCGGACGGCCTGGAGGCAGATTGTGCAGAAAGGCCTGTCCAGCTTTGAACAGTCACTTATACAGCAAGCTGAGGCGAAGCGACAGAGGAGAAAGCCCCGAGGCCAGGCAAACCGACCAGCAACGGACTTCACCTGTGTCCAGTGCGGCAAGGATTGCCACTCCCGCATCGGACTTTTCAGTCACACCCGACACCAACGCTGCATCAAAACCACCCAGAGCGCAACTCCATAGTCTCCCCAGACTGACGGTTGCCAGAGAGGCTAACTAACAGACAGACAGACAAACCTACTTTGTGAGAGACAGGCCATTGGCAGAGGTATGTGTTGTCTGAGTGTCCTCTGATTCGTTTGTCTGTGTGCTAGCAGGATTACACAAAAACTACTGAATGAATTTTAATGAAACTTTTACCAGAGGTGGCCCTTGGGCTATGGATGAATAATACACATATGTGGTATATATTACTCATATATTCCATACCTACATTTGTTAGAGCATGTGGAAGTGTTTGGGACAGAATATACAAAGGAACTTCACACCTCTGAAAGGGACAAAGGAATCTCACGGCCGTGTGAAGACCAACGACTTCACAGGACGCAACAAACTTGACACCTTCACCCCCTAAGGCGAGGAGAGGTTTTCCCATCACCTCCCAAGACAAAGGGAGGAGTTAACAGGACTAATGGGGGATTTAGATAACGGGGGATTTCAGCTTGTGTTTTGCATGTCTTTGATGTGTGCCTGTATTTAACCAGCGAGCTGGGCAGAATTCTTCCTCTTTTGCCTTCTGCCAAGCTCTGCACCAGATGAGACAAGATAGAAGAGTTGTTCATTAAAGACTCTGTTTTTAATACAAAATCGCCTCGTCATTTCCAGCTCTTCTACACTGGTGACCTTGACGCGAGTATGGACTGGAGGCGTTCTTCAAGCGACTCATCCGTGGCGACTCTGACATACGCCAGCAACGACGCAGACGAGGGAGCAGACAGACAGCTGTCCCCTCCGGCAGAAGGAATTGAGAGGGCTCAACCGAGCTCCAACACCGCCGTGAGAGCCGAGGCAAGGCACTCTCACCCGGCGGGCACAACAGTGATGGTGTGCACGAACGCCGTCGCTGTCCAGCTGCCAGACTTCTGGCGAGAAGACCCCGCCTCTTGGTTTCTACAAGCTGAAGCCCAGTTCATACTGGCGGGTATCACAGCAGACGATACAAAATTCTACCATATTGTCTCCAAACTCGACTCCGCCACTTCGAGGTGTGTGCGGAGCTTGATCCGGCGACCACCGGCCCGGGACAAGTATGAGACACTCAAGGCGACCATCGTGGCGAATTATGTCCCACCAGCGGAGGAAAGAGCCGAAAAGATCCTGGCGGTCTACGGCCACAGAGGGGGCAATCCAAAGACCCTCATGGAGGATTTGCTGCAGCTCAAGGAGGAGGATAATGATAATTTCCTCTTCCAATTTATTTTTCTCAGCACGCTACCACCACACACGAGAGGGACACTCGCCAGGATGAAGTGCAACAATCATCAGGACTTCCGCACACTGGCCAACGAGGCTTATCGGCTCGTCAATGCCTGCAGAGAACTGACACCCACAGCGACATCTGCAGACCTCAAGACTGACGCCCCGAGCCTTGGAGAGCCACAACCCACGGAGCAGACTCAACCCACGGTGACAGCGGCACGGCCCAAGCGCAACGAACAGAATGACGTCTGTTATTATCACCACCGCTTCGCCGAGAAAGCCCGAAAATGTGTTCCTCCCTGCAAGTTTACGACGTCGGGAAAACGCCAAAGCCGAGGGCCGTTAACGGCAGCGGTTCTCGGCGAGAAAAACAAGCTGTTATACGTGACAGATGGACACATAGGCAAGCAGTTCCTCATCGACACGGGAGCTCAGCTGAGTTTCATCATGCCCTCCCACGCAGATCGAGCCATGGGCACCCGGGGCAATGGAGCAGTGGCAGCCAACGGTTCTGACATCGACACGTTCGGGGAAAAGAGCCTGCACCTCCTCATTCACGGCCGCAGCTACAGATGGACATTTGTTGTAGCGGCGGTGAGTTTTAACTTGTTAGGCGCTGATTTTCTATGTGCACATGGGTTATTAGTTGATCTAGCAAATAGGCGCCTGGTTAATGCACTTTTGCTTCTATTCCATGCTCAGCTCGAGTCTCTCCACCACCTGTGCAGGCCAACGTCACCACGGCAGGAGGTAAGTTTGAGCAACTCCTCACCCAATTTCCAGCACTCACAACCCCCAAATTTTCAGCCACTGTAGCCAAACACGGGGTTAAACACTTCATTCCAACAACGGGACCTCCCGTTTTTACCAAAGCTCGCCGCTTAGACACGGCCAAGCTCAACATAGCAAGGGACGAGTTTGCAGCTCTCGAAAAATTGGGCATTGTTAGACGTTCGAAGAGCCCTTGGGCTTCACCGCTTCACATGGTTCCGAAATCCGACGGTTCTTGGAGACCGTGTGGAGATTACCGCAGATTAAACAACGCTACAGCGCATGACCGCTACCCCATCCCTCACATACAGGACTTTTCACTACATTTAGCGGGTGCGCGCATTTTTTCAAAAATAGACTTAGTCCGCGGTTATCACCAAGTCCCAGTCCGAGCTGAAGACATTCCTAAAACAGCGGTTATAACCCCTTTCGGCCTTTTTGAATTCCTGCGAATGCCTTTTGGCCTCAAAGGCGCTGCTCAGACTTTTCAGCGTATGATGGATGCAGTCTTACGCGACCCCTCCTTTGTTTTCGTCTACCTCGACGATATGCTGGTAGCCAGCTCATCGGAGGAAGAGCACGAGCAGCATCTCTCTACCGTTTTTCAGAGGCTAGAGGAGCACGGATTAATAATTAATCCAGCCAAATGCAAATTCGGCGTATCGCAAATTGATTTTTTGGGACATAGAGTCTCCCCGAAAGGGGCAGTTCCGCTTCCAGACAAAATTCATGCGATAGAAGGTTTTCCACGGCCCCAAACGGTCAAATCGCTACAGGAATTTTTGGGGATGGTTAATTTTTACAACCGTTTCCTCCCTCATGCAGCTCAGCTCATGCAGCCCCTGTATGACGCGCTCAAAAAAAAGAAAGCTTCCAACGCGGTCGAATGGACCCCGGAACGCGAACGCGCTTTTGCGGAAGTTAAAAACGCCCTAGCTAACGCCACAATGTTAGTCCACCCAGATCCCTCGGCCTGCATTGCTCTAACCACAGATGCTTCAGACTTGGCCATAGGGGCAGTTGTAGAACAACTTGTCAAGGGGGTCTGGCAACCTTTAGCATTCTTTAGCAAATCGCTAAACCCGACGAAACGCAAATACAGCACTTTTGACAGGGAGCTGCGGGCGCTTCATTTGTCCATCCGCCACTTCCAGTTTTGGTTAGAAGGGCGGAGTTTCACGGCTTTTGTGGACCATAAACCGCTCACTTTTGCTATGGCTAAAATTTCAGAACCTTGGTCGGGCAGACAACAAAGACAGTTAGCTGCGATTTCAGAGTTCACCACAGACATTCGACATGTAGCGGGCAAACTTAACGTAGTAGCGGACTGTCTCTCTCGCGCTGTGGCACCGCCAGAGCACGAGGAGACAGATTACACTGCCTCAGCAGCTGAGCTTTTCTCTAACGCAAACACATATGCAGCACCTATCCATGAAGGGATAGATTATGCAGCCATGGCGGAAGAACAAAGCAGTGATGTGGACGTGCGCACGCTCCTGTCTGGACCAACAGGGTTAAGGCTGGAGAAAAAAGGGTTGCGCGACGGTGTGCCCCCCCTAATATGCGATGTTTCAACCGGCCGACCTCGCCCGTTAGTACCAGCTGCTTGGCGCCGCCGTATTTTCGACGCAATTCACTCCCTCGCGCACCCAGGTGTGCGCGCCTCGGTCAAAATGGTTGCCGAAAAGTTTGTGTGGCCAGGCCTGCGCAAAAACGTAAAAGAATGGGCAAAAACTTGCATTCCTTGTCAGCGCGCCAAAGTACACAGACACACAAAAGCCCCTCTGGAGCCTTTTCCCATCCCTGCTAGAAGGTTCGACCACATTCATGTCGACCTCGTGGGGCCACTGCCTTCCTCCCAGGGTTTCACACACCTGCTAACAATGATAGACCGCACCACGCGCTGGCCAGAGGCAGTCCCTCTAGCGGCAACTACAGCGGAGGAAGTCGCTCGCGTTTTTCTAACAAATTGGGTGGCACGTTTCGGCGTCCCATCAGACATCACGTCAGATAGGGGGCCTCAATTTGTCTCAGAGCTCTGGTCAGCCATGTCCAACAGTTTAGGGGCAACAATTCACCGTACCACCGCTTATCACCCTCAGGCTAATGGGTTATGCAAGCGTTTTCACAGGTCCTTAAAGACCGCCCTCAGAGCCTCATTAACGGACACAAATTGGGTAAATAAACTTCCCTGGGTTTTATTGGGGTTGCGTGCGGCACCTAAAGAGGATTTAGACGCTTCCCCTGCAGAATTAGTCTTTGCTCAGCCTATCAGACTACCAGGTGAATTTTTACCAGAAAACCCGGAACCAGGGCACCTCCCAGTCCCAAGGTTTTTAGGCAGTAACGGACCGGACTCTCTCCACGGTCCAGCTCATCACGCCTTTCCACGAGTTTTTGTTCCTCAAACTTTAAAAAACGCTGAGTTTGTTTTTGTTAAGCATGAAGCTCTAAAACCAACGTTACGCCCAGTATACGATGGCCCGTATAGAGTGCTGGAAAATGGTGACAAACACTTTGTGCTTGATTATGGGGATAGAAATGAAACGGTCAGCATTGACAGACTCAAACCTGCCTTCTTGTTGAGAGACAAACCTGCACAGTTGGCTCGAGCACCTCGGCGAGGTAGACCCCCCAAGGGAAAAGTCTCAGCCCCCAGGCAGGGAACAGATAATCTCTCTCCTTCCCACACTGCAGATTCCTCACAACAAGGTCCCAGCAGGACGCCTAAACCAACCTACAGCAGCTTTGGGAGAAGACTAAAACCCAGACAGCACAGGGACTGATCCCACCACTCTGCAAATTTTCGCTAATTGTGCTGCAACAGTTTAGGACTGACTTATGATTATACTATGCTGTTATGTTTTCACTGAACTCTCTTAGGAGCATGTCTGCTTAAAAGTTTCTTCTGTGGCAACAGCTGTAACACGTAGTATGTCTTAGTAATTACCCTAGACTGTGAATCTTTCTGTGTCCTTTCATAGTTGTTTGGGGGGCCTGTGGTATATATTACTCATATATTCCATACTTACATTTGTTAGAGCATGTGGAAATGTTTGGGACAGAATATACAAAGGAACTTCACACCTCTGAAAGGGACAAAGGAATCTCACGGTCTTCTCCGTGTGAAGACCAACGACGTCACAGGACGCAGCGGCAACAGACTTGACACCTTCACCCCCTAAGGCGAGGAGAGGTTTTCCCATCACCTCCCAAGACAAAGGGAGGAGTTAACAGGACTAATGGGGGATTTAGATAACGGGGGATTTCAGCTTGTGTTTTGCATGTCTTTGATGTGTGCCTGTATTTAACCAGCGAGCTGGGCAGAATTCTTCCTCTTTTGCCTTCTGCCAAGCTCTGCACCAGATGAGACAAGATAGAAGAGTTGTTCATTAAAGACTCTGTTTTTAATACAAAATCGCCTCGTCATTTCCAGCTCTTCTACACATACACTATAGACCTACTGTGTATCACTTACTTGGCTGAGCTTTCACAATCTATTAAGAGTAACCTGTTTGCATATTTACACTGATACATCAAGTATTTACAAAAATCATAATAAAGCTAAAGATCAGTTTTTCACATTTTTGTACCAATAATCAAAAAAAAGTAGTGACAAAAATCTAGTCTAATGATAGCCCTAACCATAACTTGGTGTTTAACCTCAATCCTAAAAAAGAAGTTTGAAAGACTTCAATTATGGCTCATAAACCACAGGCAATGTCATGGTGTCTATGCTCATATTAGGCTAATATAAAGTCTGTGAACTTTATCCCCCTTATCGGTGAGTTCTGAAGCTGGGTGACCTTTCTGATGTTTTTGTGTTATGATAAATCAAGTCCCTCAATAGACTACCACCTACAGATAAACAGATCAGTTATAAACAACCCTTTCATCAAACATGACAGACTACTATCTGACTCACTCTTAATCACGCCAGGGAATAATGGCAACTTTTAAGGTGTTGTGTGTGTGTTTTGTGTTCATGGTTACAGTAGTCCTCTGGGTGGACTGACTTTCTTATAGGTTGACTTGTTTCAATTAGTGATATGCTGAAGATGTCCTCCGGGCAAGTTCACTCTCAAATAACAAGCTAGACACCCATACACCCAGCTCTGCTTCTCCACACACACCTCTGCCAAGGAAATTTAAATGGGACAGGAATTTTGGAGCCCAGCAGGGTTTTGTGAGGAACAGAAAATGAAAAGTAGAGCGTACAGAAACAACTGCTGTTTGTTCTTTCAGTTGTGTGTATGTTGTTATGTCATATTGCCTGTCTGGCTATAGTGACTATAGAGAGAGATGTTGATATACCATAACATAGCTAAGAGAGACAGCCATCTGCTGATACTACACAAACAGTCAGTATCTATTCAATTCAATTCAATTCAACTTTATTTATATAGCGCCATTTCACAACAACAGTCATCTATCTATAAATGCATGAAATCTCTGTGTGTGTTTGTGTGTGTCTGCTGTTCCACGCATATGTCTTGAACTGTTTGTCAGACTGGTTTTATACATGCTTTGCTGAGGTTATGAGGGTGTGCATCCCCGTATATGGAGTCGCTCAGTCAAAATATGTAATTTTTATCAATAAAAGTTTAGCCACCTCTCTGTCACTGCTCTGTGTCTCTTCATGCCCTGGCTTCAAGAAGTGTGGGTGGAGTTTCAGATTGACTCCGTGCTGATTGGATAATACGCGACATCACAACCTGCCAGTCACCACAGTGTTCACTGGACAAAACAAGGAAGTGAAAAACAACAAATTTGACTAGAAAAACATAATACTGAAGATTTAGTGCTTAAGAAAATTATACTATAAAGTTGTCGTGATTGCGTAGGTCAAAAGGATAATTCGGCATATGTGGAGAACATGAAGTGTGCGAGCAGACTGGGCGGAGAGTCAGCGGGGACCAGGTCTGACAAATATACATAGAACATGCTGGGAGGAGCAGCAGCAAGACACAACCTGGCTCAAAGGCATGCTAACTGATGGCAATAAAAAAGGAAGAAGTTATTTTCAATAAAGTGAAAAAAAGATAATGCATGGAGTGTGCTTTTGCCCTGAGGCTAATTTATCATGGAAAACAGCTGAGCTCTGTGGTTCAACCGATCAGCCGATTGGATCCACCTCCTCCAGTGTTCTGACATTTTAGCATATCTATCAGAACAGCACTGGACAGCTGATGGTACAGACTGCAAAGGTTAAAAAAAAACATGGGGGGAAGGCCCTATAACTTTTGCTCCACGAATGTGAGACGTATCAACCATACGCTGGATAAATTTTCAGCATGGGACACGTATTTTTTCCAGTTTTTAAAATTTTGTCTGTGGTGTGTGTGGAAAAAAAAAATTGCATTTTGGTTAACGTTTAGAGCAGGACTATTCTATCACAAAATCAGTTGGGCCAGAATTTGAAATCAAGACATGTAACTGGGCCGCACATTTTCAACGATCTGTTGAATGACAAATTTCAAACCAACACAGATCAGTATGATGAAAAATATGTACTTTTATTCACTGTCTTGGTTTAAAATGTGCACTTTGCACATGACAAAGGCACATCAAAAGTGCATAAAAACAATAACAGTGCTGGGGTTGAGCAGAACTTGAAGTAGTAGAAATATTTTTCCTCTTGAACAGCAATTAAATAAATAGAATGAAAAAAAATCTGTATATAACCATTTTGGTCACATCTTAGGCATATCTCAAGGTGCATAAAAACTCAATGTGCACCGTTAGTAGCTTTGAGATTTGTTTCCCTTTTTGGGGTAAAAAAGGACGGTTGTTAACGCATAAAACTGTCTGATTGGGAGGAAGTTCCAGTTATTTATGATTGCAAACTAAATCCATTCCTGGCACAAAATGGGATCCTTATCGTACCTTTTACCATGGAATGTGTTTTCCAGCTGTGGTTCTTAGATGAAGGAAACAATTCTTGACCAGACTTTTTGGGTGAAACAATTTCTTTAAGGTGAAGAGTAATTTTATAGATTAGAGCCAAAGGGAGTTGATGTTACATAACAGAAAGGACTATCTGCTACCCGGGGAGTTCAGGAGACACCACAGTTCACTACAGGAGGAGAGGGTGTGAGAAGCAGGGCTGGTATTGTATGATGTTAATGTGTCAGGAATTCTTTGTGCACTGAGTGTATTGTTTTTGGCTCCCTGGGTCTCATGGGGCAGAAATAAAGGGTATAAAAAGGAGGCACTCAGAGACCCCAGAGAGTATTTTCTGTGCTTGATGATAGAAGGTGAATAAAGCTTGTGTGTTGTTCAGCTCGCTGCCTCGTCTGCTTTCATCTTTCACAAGATGAGCCTTTATGTTCTTTTTGCTCAGCAGTGGTTTTCGTCTTGGAACTCTGCCATGCAGGCCATTTTTGCCCAGTCTCTTTCTTCTGGTGGAGTCATGAACACTGACCTTACGTGAGGCAAGCGAGGCCTGCAGTTCTTTGGATATTGTTGTGGGGTCTTTTGTGACCTCTTGGATGAGTCGTTGCTGCGCTCTTGGGGTAATTTTGGTCAGCCGGCCACTCCTGGGAAGGTTCACCACTGTTTCATGTTTTCACCATTTGTGGATAATGGCTCTCACTGTGGTTTGCTGGAGTCCCAAAACTTTAGAAATGGCTTTATAACCTTTTCCAGACTGATAGGCTATGGTCACACTGCAGGTTTTAATGCTCAATTCCAATTTTTTTGCACAAATGTGACCCATATCTGATTTTTTAATGACAGTCTGAACAGGACATATCTGATTTTTTCACACCAGACCCAGGCCACTTTCATATGTGGTCCGAATTTGGATATGTATCTTATATTTTCCAAAGCAACCTCAGTCTGAATGGTCATGTCGTATTTCATCCGACTTTTTCCTCACTGAAGTAGGACAGATGTGATAATTCTGCAGTGGAGGATGCAGCAAGCATGGCAGACACAGCTGATTTGTGCTCTCTTTTTAATCAATCTTTTTCCCTTTATCACTGGATCTTATAATTTTGTTGGCTCCGACGGCAAAACAACTTCAAAATTGTGGCGGTGGCGGGGGGGCGGTGTTCAGGGCTTAAACCGTCAGACAAGCAGGCACACAGTAATGGCACATTGAAAAAAAAGTAACAGCACAATTACTGGATGCTGCAAATTCCTTTTCCCTGTAAACAGCACAGTCCTGGCCGCTGTAATATGTAAAGTTAATACCGACATGACTGTGGAGCCGAATGGCCAGATAGGGGCATATGAAAACACACAGTCCAGGAGAGGGGAGCCTCTGGCATCTTCTCCTTCCTGTGCGGGGCTGGTGTTATGCCGCTGGTACAATCCGTGTTGTTTATTAGGGCGAGAGCCCTATTGTAATCGCTAGGATCATTTATTATTAACCTTATTTATACAGCTAATCCCATTGAGACACGGAGTCTCATTTTCAAGAAAGCTGTTTAATCGATCATCAGTTCTGTTAAAGCAAAGCTGATCACAGCAGTCATCTGGTGTGTAGAGGAATGAAGCTGGTCTCATATTTATTTTGTGCATAACCCTTTCTGAATGATTTTAACATTTATTTTGCTGCACTGCATCAAGTTGAAGAAGTTCTGTCCTCCTCAATCGTTCGAGGTTCATTTACTTCTGTAAACACAATGCTGTGTCTGACGTTACGTTTTCTTCTGCACATGCGGGTCACTTCATAACTGTAGACCGTTCACAATGGAGTCTGATGAGGGGTCGCATTTAAATTATAATGTGAATGCCCACACAAAAAAATCGGATTGCAGCAAAAAATCGGAATTGAGCATTAAGCCATAGATCTCAATTACTTTGTTTCTCATTTGTTCCTGAATTTCTTTGGATTGCAGCATGATATCTAGCTTTTGAGGATCTTTTGGTCCACTTTACTTTGTCAGGCAGGTCCTATTTATGTGATTTCTTGATTGAGAACAGGTGTGGCACTGCTCAGTCAAAATATGTAATTTTTTATCAATAAAAGTTTAGCCACTGCTCTGTGTCTCTTCATGCCCTGGCTTCAGGAAGTGTGGGTGGGGTTTCAGATAAACTTTGTTCTGATTGGATAGTATGTGGCAACACAGCCATGCTGATTGGATAATACGCGGAATCACAACCATGCTGACTGGATAAAGCGCGGCATCACGACCTATCAGTCACCACAGTGTTGACTGGACAAAACAAGGAAGTGAAAAATGACAAATATGACTAGAAAAAGACTATACTGAAGATTTAATGCTTAAAATGTGGACAACATGAGGTGCGTGAGCAGACTGTGTGTGTCAGCGTGTCAGCGGGGACCAGGTCTGACAAAAAACACTGCTGTATCAACACAGAGCATGCCAGGAGAAGCAACGGCCTGACCGGGTGGACCACAGTCCTTCGCGAGGAGGCACGCCCAGCCTGCCCACTCAGTAGTAGAAGGGAGTACAGTGGATATAAAAAGTCTACACACCCCTGTTCAAATGCCAGGTTTTTGTGATGTTAAAAATTGAGACCAAGATAAATCATTTCAAAACTTTTTTCCACCGTTAATGTGACCTATAGCCTGTACAACCCATTGAAAAACAAACTGAAATCTTTTAAGGGGAAAAATAAAAAACTTACAATAACCTGTTTGCATAAATATGCAGACCCTCTTATAACTGGGGATGTGACTGTGTTCAGAATTAACCAATCACATTCAAACTTATGTTAAATGAGAGTCAGCACACACCTGCCACCATTTAAAGTGCCTCTAATTAACCCCAGATAAAGTTGCGCTGTTCTAGTAGGCATTTCCTGACATTTCTGTAGTCATATCTTACAGCTCAAGCCATGGTCCGCAGAGAGCTTCCAAAGCATCAGAGGGTCTCGTTGTTCAGAGGTATCGGTTAGGAGAAGGATACAAAAGAATTTCCAAGGCATTAAATATACCATGGAACACAGTGAAGACAGCCATCATCAAGTGGAGAAAATATGGCACAACAGTGACATTACCAAGAACTGGACGTCCCTCCAAAACTGATGAAAAGACAAGAAGAAAACTGGTCAGGAAGGCTGCCAAGAGGCTGACAGCAACATTAAAGGAGCTACAGGAATTCCTGGCAAGTACTGGCTGTTTAGTACATATGACAACAATCTCCTGTCTCAGGTGGCAAGATGGATGCCTTATCTTATGAAGAAAAACATCCAAGCCCGGCTACATTTTGCAAAAACACATTTGAAATCTCCCAAACGCATGTGGGAAAATGTGTTATGGTCCAATGAAACCAATGTTGAACTTTTTGGCCATAATTCCAATAAGTATATTTGGTGCAAACACTGCTCATCACCAAAAGAACACCATACCTACAGTGAAGCATGGTGATGGCAGCATCATGCTTTGGGGCTGTTTTTCTTCAACTAGAACTGGGGCCTTAGTCAAGGTGGAGGGGATTATGATCAGTTCCAAATACCAGTCAGTTTTGGCACAAAACCTTCAGGCTTCTGCTAGAAAGCTGAAGATGAGGAGGAACTTTATCTTTCAGCATGACAATGACCCAAAGCACACATCCAAATTAACAAAAGAATGGCTTCACCAGAAGAAGATTGTCATGATTACCAATTAGGAACAGCTCACGTGCATGATGCAATGACAGAAGGACAACCAAACACACAAGCACATGTTTGAGAAGTTTATTGAATATCAAAACACAGCACAGTTTAGGGAAAATGTCACTCGCCAGAGGAATGAGCCTGTGGAGCGAGAACGAGAACTATGAGTGGAGGAATAGAGACAGGGAAAATGGGCGAGCTAAATTGCCACTTACGTAGGATATTATGGAGAACCGGCAGGACTCCGAACCGGGGTAGAGACAAACCAGCAGGGTGAAGGTGGTGGAGTCGGTGGTGCTTGACCGGGTGGATAATGATTGCAGCTGAGTGGAGATGATGGGGCAGTGAGCGCACGCAGTCCCTGGAGACACACCCGCACGATGGCAGCAACCTGGAGAAGAGGAGAGAAATAGGTGAGTACGAAAACTACACCTAGGGATTAGCACTAGTGTACAAAGTACTCTGCTTAGGCAGTATACCCAGACGAGCCAGCGTCAGCACACTGAAGAGATGCTCCTTATAAATGCTGGCTGATGAAAGGTGGCAGGTGCGTCTCCTCACCCAGGTGTGTTGATGACCTGAGGAGGAAAACAACAGGAAGGAGGGGGCGAGCGCTCACAGTCATAACAAAGATTAAGGTTTTGGAATGGCCCAACCACAGTCCAGCCCTGAATCCGATCGAACATCTGTGGTGTGATCTGAAGAGGGCTGTGCACAGGAGATACCCTCGCAATCTGACAGATTTGGAGTGTTTTTGCAAAGAAGAGTGGGCAAATATTGCCACATCAAGATGTGCCACGCTGATAGACTCCTACCCAAAAAGACTGAGTGCTGTAATAAAAGTCAAAGGTGCTGCAACAAAGTATTAGTTTAAGGGTGTGTATATTTATGCAAACAGGTTTTTGCAAGGTTTTTTTTTTTTACCTCTTAAAAGATTTCAGTTTGCTTTTCAATTGGGTTGTACAGGTTATAGATCACATTAATGGTGAAAAAGTTTTGAAATGATTTATCATGGTTGTAATATATAAATAAAAGGCACTTTATTGGCTCTGGATCTGGGGAAGCTGGATGGAGTGAAGAAGCGAGCGCTGCTTGTCCACTTCCTAAGCTCAGAAGGATAGAAAGTTTTTCAAATGCTTGGCCCAATGGTCTGTTATCAAGAGGCTATTGAGATGCTAACTAGCTACTTTACTAAGCCTGAAAACTTGGCGCAGCGCACGAAAACGCACCGCCGTTGACGAAAACCTAAGCTAGCTAACCCCACACCCTATGGAGACAGCATAAACATTGCAAGCCCCAAAGGTTGGTCAGGACTGCAACGTGTTGTGAAGCTAGATGGCGTGAGTGTGCCCATGATGATAGCCACCACCGCCACGCAGTCCATAGTAAGTGAGGCCATGGTTCGGAGGCTCACCCTCTGGCGCCCTGATGCGGTGGAATTATCGGACGACAGGAGCTCCGGTGCTGGCAGGAATGTCACATTTGCAGTGCAGTACAGCGAAAAAGTGATTCCATCGTTCTGGTTCCAGGTGACACGCCGGGGTGGAAATGTTATGGTATGGGGTTATTTTATGTGTTTTTCTTTTAGTTTAGGAGTACGGCGTGTGTTTTAGTTTAACAAAAAGGACTTTTCTTTTGATATGGGTGGCAGAATAATCCACCCCGCCATGCGGGCTGCACGGTAGTCCACCCGTCAGCCCTATTTTAGGTTATTTTGTGTGAATGTGTTAGGCCATTTTAGTATATTGTTTTTTGTTATTTTAGTACGTGATTCAGGTCCTAAATTTTTTTTTTTGGGGGGGGGATTCATTTGTGTGTGTGGTTTTGGACTTTTCTAAAGGGGGGAGAAATGTAATATATAAAAAAAGGGCACTTTATTGTGAAGTGCAGTGTGGTGACATGGATGTCCTGTCACGTCACCGCACTGCCCATATATGAGGCAGGGGTGCCATTTTACGGCCTTTTATGCCCGATGCCCACACTATGTGCCATGCTGTATGCCGCTGTCCTTCATCTTCAATAAAGCTGTGTTCACTAACTCATCTTGCCTCATCCTTGGCCAAGGTATTTTCCATACATAACATTGGTCTCTTTTTACACCACAAAAACCTGACATTTGATGACGAGTGTGTAGACTTTTTATATTCACTGTACCTACTTCTGCTTCACCCGTGTGATACCACTGTACTTTTCAGGACCACGAGTCCCTCCTCCCACGCGAGTATGTAAAAACTAAAAACTTAATAATAATACCGCCATGACTGTGGAGCAGAATGGCCGGAATGACTTAACAAACAAACGCAGGACACAAAAAACACCCAAATAACTAGAAAAGCACTCGGAGAGCGCAGACCTCCGCCAAGCCCCACAGTTCCCCCCATACAGTGTTTTATATCATAAATATTAATCCTACATTTATTGTGTGTACGTTTTCAGATTCCTTGACCATGAAAACATATGAGTAGCAATTGGATTCACATGGATAGGATTAGTGGTTGAGTAGTTATTGAGGAAAATCGCATTTCACATAATGGCGGTTTTCTTCTGGACGGTGATCCAGATCACCACCAAAATGTAATTATCTGTAGGATACCCCATTTCTGACAATCTGTGAAAATTTCATGAAAATCCGTCCATAACTTTTTGAGTTATCTTGCTAACAAACAAACAAACAGACAGACAGACAGACAGACAGACAGACAGACAAACCAACGCCGATGAAAACATAACCTCCTTGGCGGAGGTAATGAAATAAATCATTTTTAGTTAAATATTTACTGACAAATGGACAACACTGATGCAACGGTTGTAGTCAAATGGGTCCTTCTGCTATGTATAATAATAGATAGATAGATGTACTTTATTGATGTTGGGTGTTTTGTAGTTAATTCGGTTGATTGCAGTTTTAAAAAACCTTTTAATAAAATATTGCTAAAATATAAACTTATGCACTACAATGGGTCTCAAATATTTTTAAACGTGTCCTGTTATAGTACTGCATGAGTTTATTGATGATACACAGAAGAAATTCACTATTACACTTAATTCCATCACAGTGATATTAGTTTATATCATCTGAACAGTGATATAAACTAATAATTATTATGGTGACTGAACAACTCCCATTCCCCAAAGTGCAACACACTATTATGAATATAAGTGATAAAAGATCACACAAATAAGTGATCTGACGAACAAATAAACAAGGGATCCAAAACAGTCACTAATATTGGATATCCCATTCATTTCCAATAATTAGGTATTCTGTAATTAATATTCACACAGTCAAACAAATCTTAGTGCCATTTAGTCCCTTTTATATTTGTCAAAGTCTAACATGTGTGATTGCCAACATAGCCTACACCTCCTTGTATTCCACTTTCAAACAATGCCTACATTTGGGCCTGTAAAGCCTAATTGGGATACCTGTTTTCAGACAAGAATATTTGCATTCTACAGGCAATCCACTAGTTTAATATGATGTTGGAAATACTGTATATACAGTGGTGTGAAAAAGTCTTCCTGATTTCTCTTTTTTTTGTATTTTTGTCACACTTAAATGTTTCAGATCATCAAACAAATTCAAATATTAGACAAAGATAAGTAAACACAAAATGCAGTTTTTAAATGAAGGTGTTTATTATTAAGGGTAAAAAAAATCCAAACATACATGGCCCTGTGTGAAAAAATGATTCCCCCCCCCCGTTAAAACATAAATTAACTGTGGTTTATTACATCTTTCGAAAGCTGACTTATATTTCTCGAGCCACACCCAGGCCTGATTACTGCCACATGTGTTCTCAATCAAGAAATCACTTAAATAGGACCTGCCTGACAAAGTGAAGTAGACCAAAAGACCCTCAAAAGCTAGACATCATGCTGCGATCCAAAGAAATTCAGGAACAAAAGAGGAACAAAATAATTGAGATCTATCAGTCTGGAAAAGGTTATAAAGCCATTTTTAAAGCTTTGGGACTCCAGCAAACCACAGTGAGAGCCCATCCATCCATCCATCCATCCATCCATCTTCTTCCACTGAATCCTTTCAGCCTATCCCAGCATCTATGAGCGAGAGGTAGGGTACACCCTATCTATAAATGGCGAAAACATGGAACAGTGGTGAACCTTCCCAGGAGTGGCTGGCTGACCAAAATTACCCCAAGAGTGCAGCGATGACTCATCCTAGAGGTCACAAAAGACCCCACAACAACATCCAAAGAACTGCAGGCCTCACTTGCTTTAGCTAAGGTCAGTGTTCATGACTCCACCATAAGAAAGAGACTGGGCAAAAATGGCCTGCATGGCAGAGGTCCAAGATGAAAACCACTGCTGAAATAAAAGAACATAAAGGCTCATCTCAGTTTTGCCAGAAAACATCTTGATGATCCCCAAGACTTTTGGGAAAATACTCTGCGGACTGACGAGACAAAAGTTGAACTTTTTGGAAGGTGTGTGTCTCATTACATCCGGCATAAAAGTAACACAGCATTTCAGAAAAGAAACATCATACCAACAGTAAAATATGGTGGTGGTAGTGTGATGGTCTGGGGCTGTTTTGCTGCTTCGGGACCTGGAAGACTTGCTGTGGTAAAGGGAAGCATGAATTCTGCTGTCTACCAAAAAATCCTGAAGGAGAATGTCTGGCCATCTGTTCGTGACCTCAATCTGAAGTGCACTTGGGTCCTGCAGCAGGACAATGATCCAAAACACACCAGCAAGTCCACCTCTGAATGGCTTAAGAAAAACAAAATGATGACATCGGAGTGGCCTAGTCAAAGTCCTGACCTGAATCCGATTGAGATGCTGTGGCATGGCCGTAAAAAGGCAGTTCATGCTCGAAAACCCTCCAATGTGGTTGAATTACAACAATTCTGCAAAGATGAGTGGGCCAGAACTCCTCCACAGTTCTGTAAAAGACAATGTTAGTTATCGCAAACGCTTGAATGCATTTGTTGCTGCTAAGGGTGGCCCCTTGATACAATGTAAAATAGTCAGTGTACAGCTTGTATAACAGTGTAAATTTGCTGTCCTCTCAAAATAACACACAGCCATTAAGGTCTAAACCACTGGCAACAAAAGTGAGTACACCCCTAAGTGAAAATGTCCAAATTGTACCCGATTAGTCATTTTCCCTCCCTGGTTTCATGTGACTCGTTAGTGTTACAAGGTCTCCGGTGTGAATGGGGAGCAGGTGTGTTAAATTTGGTGTTATCGTTCTCACACTTTCTCATACTGGTCACTGGAACTCAACATGACATCTATGGCAAAGAATTCTCTGAGGATCTGAAAAAAAGAATTGTTGCTCTTCATAAAGATGGTCTAGGGTATAAGAAGATTGCCAACACCCTGAAACTGAGCTGCAGCACGGTGGCCAAGACCATACAGCAGCTTAACAGGACAGGTTCCACTCAGAACAAGCCTTGCCATGGTCGACCAAAGAAGTTGAGTGCACATGCTCAGCGTCATATCCAGAGGTTGTCTTTTGAAAATAGACGTATGAGTGCTGCCAGCATTGCTACAGAGGTTGAAGGTGTAGGGGGTCAGCCTGTCAGTGCTCAGACCATACGCCGCACACTGCATCAAATTGGTCTGCATGGCTGTCGTCCCAGAAGGAAGCCCCTTTTAAAGATGATGCACAAGAAAGCCTGCAAACAGTTTGCTGAAGACAAGCAGACTAAGGACATGGATTACTGGAACCATGTCCTGTGGTCTGATGAGACCAAAATAAATTTATTTGATTCAGATGGTGTCAAGCGTGTGTGGCAGCAACCAGGTGAGGAGTACAAAGACAATTGTGTCTTGCCTACAGTCAAGGATGGTGGTGGGAGTGTCATGGTTTGGGGCCGCATGAGTGCTGCCGGCACTGGTTAGCAACAGTTCATTGAGGGAACCATGAATGCCAACATGTACTGTGATATACTGAAGCAAAGCATGATCGCCTCCCTTCAGAAACTGGGCCGCAGGGCAGTATTCCAACATGATAACGACCCCAAACACACCTCCAAGATGACCACTGCCTTGCTAAAGAAACTGACGGTAAAGGTGATAGACTGGCCAAGCATGTCTCCAAACCTAAACCCTATTGAGCATCTGTGGGGCATCCTCAAATGGAAGATGGAGGAGCGTAAGGTCTCTAACATCCACCAGCAACTTGATGTCGTCATGGAGGAGTGGAAGAGGATTCCAGTGGCAACCTGTGAAGCTCTAGTGAACTCCATGCCCAAGAGAGTTAAGGCAGTGCTGGAAAATAATGGTGGCCACACATAATATTGACGTTTATGGAACAATTTGGACATTTCCAAATTGGAGTGTACTCACTTTTGTTGGCAGTGGTTTAGACATTAAGGGCTGTGTGTTGAGTTATTTTGAGGTGACAGCAAATTTACAATGTTATACAAGCTGTACACTGACTACATTGTATCAAAGTGTCATAGCTTCAGTGTTGTCCCCTGAAAAGATATAATAAAATATTTACAAAAATGTGAGGGGTGTACTCACTTTTGTGAGATACTGAAAGTTTGGATTTTTCCCCCTTAATAATGAACACCTTCATTTAAAAAACACATTTTGTGTTTACTTGTGTTATCTTTGTCTAATATTTTAATTTGTTTGATGATCTGAAATATTTAAGTGTGACATACTAAAAAAAAATGAGAAATCAGGAAGGGAGCAAACACTTTTTCACACCATTATAGATTATAATGAGCATAGACTTTACCACTTACAGACTTATTGCATTTTATGGCAGCCACAGGGCTTGCAGTAGCTGTCAGATAAAGGAAAAATAAGTTCTTATGTTCCCAAAAGTATTTATCTCTTCATTTATGACAGCCCGGATAATTCTCGTAATAGCATTTATGACAGGATCACGTGGAAAAATACACTTACCTTCATTATACTTGAACATCTTCATCTCTTTAGTTTTTTTGGCAGCCTGTCCTTTTTGCGTGTCACATGTTGGGTAAACAGAGGCCCAATCTGTGTTTATGATTCATCGCCCTTGTCCTTATCAAGTCTGGAATTAAGATATAAATCAATAATATAGGGAAGACTGGGAGAAAGGCGTCTCTCCTGTCTGCACTTTGCAGTTGTCCTCATTGTGAAGTAAAAGTTCATATGTAACAACAGAACACATTGTGTTGATCACATTTTTTTCAGTTGGTCTTTAACAGCACTTTCCTGTCTGTTCTTGTCATTGTGCACCAGTGTTGCAACTGGAGTGACTGACTAGGAGTCTAAGGCAAATTAACTCAGTCTGTGTGTGATGATTATGGCTCATTTTCTTTATTTTCATTTGAGCATGCATGGACTAAAGTGTGTTATGTATGTGTGTGTTGGTGTTTATGCTAATCTTGGGGGACATAAATTTATTTATGCACTATCACACTGTGGGGGCCTGCCTTCTGTTTGGGTATAAAATTTCAAGCCCTCTTTATAAATATCAGTTTTATCTACTCACATTATTTTTAGTAGTTCTTTTTAGCATATGTAATCATTTTAACAGTGCTCAACTTTGTCCATAAAATCCAAGACGCCACTTTGCATAATCAAGTTTTAGGAAGTCAGATTGAGCATGTTTGTTTTCAGTACCTTCTAGACTACCTCCAGTAGTGGTAGCCTAGAGTTCCTGAAAAGGAAGTTGGTGTACCACAAGAAGGAGAATCTGCAAAGCAGAAGTGGGAAGAGCTGCGAAACACCATCCACTGCACAGCCTTGGCTACCTTTGGGAGGAAGACCTCAAAGTCACAGGACTGGTTTGATGCCAAGTTGACTGAGATGACCCCCGTCATTGAAGCCAAGCACTCAGCACTTGCTGAGTACAAGAAGTACCCAAACGAGAAGAATCTCCAGATTCTCAGGGCTGCGAGAAGCAAAGTTCAGCAGACTGCTCGGCACTGTGCCAACGAGTACTGGACTCAGCTCAGCCAAGACATTCAAACCGCTGCCATAACAGGGAACATCCGTGGTATGTACGATGGCATCAAGAAAGCACTTGGTCCGGCTCAGAGCAAGACGGCCCCCATCAAATCCTCCACTGGGGAGATGATCACAGAAAAGAACAAGCAGATGGAGAGATGGGTGGAACACTACTCCGACCTCTACTCCAGACAGAACACCGTGACACCGTCAGCCCTTGATGCCATCGACTGCCTGCCATCCATGGATGAACTTGACGCCGAGCCAACCATCGATGAACTCAGCAAGGCCATTGATAGCTTGGCCGCTGGCAAGGCACCCGGCAACGACGACATACCCCCCGACCTGATCAAGCACTGCAAGACCGCCCTACTGCTGCCATTGCATGATGTCCTCTGCCAGTGCTGGAAGGAAGGTGCCGTACCACAGGACATGAGGGACGCCAAGATCATCACCCTCTACAAAAACAAAGGGGAGAGAAGCGACTGCAACAACTACAGGGGCATCTCCCTCCTCAGCGTTGTTGGCAAAGTCTACGCACGAGTTGTTCTCGTTCGTCTACAGAAGCTTGCCGAACGTGTCTACCCCGAGTCTCAGTGTGGCTTCCGCGCTGAGCGATCGACGGTAGACATGATATTCTCCATCCGCCAACTCCAGGAGAAATGCAGAGAACAGAACATGCCCCTGTACGTCGCCTTCATCGACCTCACCAAAGCGTTCGATCTGGTCAGCAGAGAGGGCCTTTTCAAGATCCTGTCAAAGATAGGATGCCCACCAAAGTTGCAAAGCCTTATCAAATCATTTCACACCAACATGCAGGGGATAGTGCAGCACGACGGCAACGTCTCAGAGCCATTCATCATACGCAGTGGAGTGAAACAGGGCTGTGTACTTGCACCAACCCTCTTTGGGATTTTCTTTGCTATGCTCCTGAGTCATGCCTTCAGCACAGCAACAGAGGGAATCTACCTGCACACAAGATCTGATGGCAGGCTTTTCAACCTCGCCCGCCTGAAAGCCAGAACCTAAGTACGCGAGGCTCTAATCAGAGACATGCTGTTCGCAGACAATGCTGCAGTCGCAACCCACACACAGCAGGAGCTTCAGACCCTGATGGACCGCTTCTCCCAAGCATGCAAGGACTTCGGGCTTACCATCAGCCTGAAGAAGACTAACGTCTTGGCGCAAGGCACGGAAGCACCACCAACCATCACCATCGACGACTACGAGCTGGAGGTCATGAATCAGTTCACGTACCTGGGGTCCACGATCAGCAACAACCTCTCCCTTGATACAGAGATCGACAAGAGGATTGGAAAATCAGCCTTCACACTCGCTCGCCTCACCACACGAGTGTGGGAGAATCCCAAACTCTCTGTCAAGACGAAGATGGCAGTGTACAACGCCTGCGTCATCAGCACACTGCTCTATGGGAGTGAGACGTGGACAACATACGCCCGGGAGGAAAAGAGACTGAACTCATTCCTCTTGCGCTGCATTTGCCACATCCTGGACATATCCTGGACATATCCTACGAAAAAGAGGCACGCGAACAGCCTTGCCTGGCATATTTCTATCCAATGCCAATTCTCTCCTGAACAAGGTAGAAGAATTAAGACTGCTGATGCGTTTCAAGGACCTCGCTTCCTCGTCTGTCATCTGCTTCTCTGAGACCTGGCTTAATGAGAACATTCCAGATTGCGCAATCAGCCTCGAGGGATTTCAGCTGTATCGTGCTGACCGCGTCACAGAGCTGTCCGGTAAGTCTATTGGAGGAGGAGTCTGCTTCTATATTAACAACAGCTGGTGCTCTGATGTAACGTGATTTCCAAACACTGTTCTCCCGCCCTGGAATTTCTTTTCATTAACTGCAAGCCATTTTATTCCCCACGGGAGTTTGCCTCATTCATCCTCGTCGCTGTGTACGCCCCTCCCGACGCGGACACGCGCGAAGCTCAGCGCGTGCTCGCAGATCACATCCAACTTACGGAGCGGAACTTTCCAGACTCCCTGGTTATCGTGGTGGGCGATTTTAACCAGAGCAATCTGAGTCACGAGCTCCCCCGCTACAAACAGTGTATTAAATGTCCAACCAGAGGAAATAACACGCTAGATCACTGTTATACTTCAGTAAAGGACGCATATCGCGCTGTTCCCCGCGCTGCGCTGGGACTATCTGATCACGTGATGGTTCACCTCATCCCCACATACAGACAAAGACTGAAACTCACTAAACCTGTTGTGACCACCACAAAGAAATTGACCAGTGAAGCTGGAGAGAAACTGAACACATGCATGGAAATAACTGACTGGGGCATGTTTAAAAGAGCCACACATGATCTTAATGAGTACACAGACACTGTGAACTCGTATATCAACTTCTGTGAGGAGGACATTCTCCCATCGCGCACCAGGGTAAGATATTCTAATGACAAGCCCTGGTTCACAGCTAAGCTCAGACGGATCAGGAAGGAGAAGGAAGCAGCGTTGAAAAGTGGAGACAGGGACTGCTACAGAGAGGTCAAATATCGGTTTAACAGAGAGCTGAGGAAAGCTAAATCTGTGTATTCTGAGAAACTCCAGCAGCAGTTCATTGCTAATGACTCGGCTTCTGTGTGGAGAGGACTGAGGCAAATCACCAACTATCGGCCTCAGGCTTCTAAAGGTCAGGATGACAAAGCCCTTTGTCAAAGACTGTCCCAACATTACGCCCGTTTTGACACCTCGTCAGCTGTGTCCAACTCACCCACTCCTCCCAGCTCCACAGCCTCCTCAGCCCCTAATTCATCAAAAGCGGTCCCCCCCTCCTCCTCCTCCTCCTCCCCCCCTCCCCTTGTCATCAGTGAGCAGGACGTGCACAGACAGTTCTCCAGACTGAACCCGCGCAAGGCCCCCGGGCCGGACGGTGTGTCTCCCTCCACCCTGAGACACTGTGCGAAAGAGCTGGCTCCTGTCTTCACAGACATTTTTAACACCTCCCTTAAGCAATGTCACGTGCCGACCTGCCTCAAATCCTCCACCATCATCCCTGTCCCCAAGAAGCCACGGATTACTGGACTTAACGACTACAGACCTGTAGCGCTCACCTCTGTAGTCATGAAGTCCTTTGAGCGCCTGGTCCTGTCTCACCTCAAGTCCATCACCACACCCCTCCTAGACCCGCTGCAGTTTGCCTACCGTGCTAACAGGTCTGTGGACGACGCAGTCAACCTGGCCCTCCACTCCATCCTGCAGCACCTGGACTCCCCGGGAACCTACGCCAGGATTCTGTTTGTGGACTTCAGCTCCGCATTCAACACCATCCGCCCCGATCTGCTCCAGGACAAGCTGTCCCTGCTCAACGTGCCTGACTCCCTCTGCAGGTGGATCACTGACTTCCTGACGGACCGGAGACAGCATGTGCGGCTGGGGAAGTCTGTCTCAGACTCTGTTAGCATCAGCATTGGATCACCCCAGGGCTGTGTACTTTCCCCCCTACTCTTCTCCCTTTATACCAACTCCTGCACCTCCTCCCACCAGTCTGTTAAGCTGATTAAGTTTGCGGATGACACCACCCTCATCGGGCTCATCTCCAACGGCGACGAGTCCGCCTACAGGGAAGAGGTGGCCCAGCTGGTGTCCTGGTGCAGCCACAACAACCTGCAGCTGAATGCTCTGAAGACAGCGGAGATGATTGTGGACTTCAGGAAAGTCACATCCCCCCTGCCCCCCCTCACCATCACAGGCTCTCCCATCACCATTGCAGATTCCTTCCGCTTCTTGGGCACCACCATCACGCGGGACCTCAAATGGGAGCCAACCATCAGCTCCCTCATCAAAAAGGCCCAGCAGAGGATGTTCTTTCTGCGGCAGCTGAGGAAGCTCAAGCTACCCACCAAGATGTTAGTGCAGTTCTACACGGCCATCATCGAGTCCATCCTCACCTCCTCCATAACTGTGTGGTATGCAGGAGCCACTGCCAGGGACAGACTAAGGCTGCAGCGCGTCGTGCGCACTGCTGAGAAGGTGATAGGCTGTGAGCTCCCATCTCTCCAGGACCTGTACATCTCCAGGACCTGTACATCTCCAGGACCCGGAGGCGTGCTGGCCGGATCATAGCCGATCCTTCACATCCTGGTCACGTGCTGTTTGCCCCCCTCCCCTCAGGTAGAAGGCTTCGGTCCATTCGGACTAAAACCTCCCGGCACATGAACAGCTTTTTCCCCTCTGCCATCAGACTGCTGAACACTAAGTGACTTTTGACTCTCGTGCACTATGTACAGCAGCTCAACCAGACTCATGTCAATCATCACTGTTTTTCTGTTGCATTATTGACTGCACTATGTGGTACTTCACATTATCTGCTACATGCTAATTTTTTAAAACTGCCTTGACTAGTACTACTCATTATTACTAGTATTATTATTATTATTACTTATTATTACTTATTTTTCTACACTTATTGCACGTTTCTAGTCCTTTAGTTTTTTAGTTTATCCCTTTTTCTCATTATGTTTTTAATGTTGCAGCATGGCACCGAGACAAATTCCTAGTTTGTGTATTACATGAACAATGGCAATAAATCTGATTCTGATTCTGATTCTGATTCTGATTCCTGGCAGGACAAAGTGCCCAACACAGAAGTTCTGTCCCGCGCCGGCCTTCCCTCCATGTTCACTCTACTCAGGCAGCGCAGGCTCCGCTGGCTTGGCCACGTTCACCGTATGTAGGATGGCAGAATCCCCAAAGACGTCCTCTACGGAGAACTGGTGACTGGCAGGAGAGACGTTGGCCGCCCACAGCTGCGCTTTAGAGACGTCTGCAAGAGAGACATGAAGGCCCTGGAGATCAACACAGAGCACTGGGAGGACCTTGCAACGGACCACTCCAAATGGAGAGGCACCCTGACCAGACAGCTCAAGGCGGGTGAAGAGAGACTGACTGCTGCAGCAGATGAAAAAAGGACCCGCAGGAAGAACCGCCACAGACCCAGCAGCACGGAGACCACCCACAAGTGCGACCTGTGTGACAGGGACTGCCATTCGCGCATCGGCCTGTTCAGCCACAGGCGGTGCTGTTCCAGCAGAGTAGACGTTTAGGATTCTCTTCCATGGTCATCACAGACCGACGGAGGCCGACGAGACTACCTCCAGTAGTGGTAGCCTAGAGGTAGAGCATCTGCCCCACCACCGG
This sequence comes from Pholidichthys leucotaenia, assembly GCA_020510985.1. Classification (NCBI taxonomy): domain Eukaryota; kingdom Metazoa; phylum Chordata; class Actinopteri; order Cichliformes; family Pholidichthyidae; genus Pholidichthys; species Pholidichthys leucotaenia. Next base: position 163,719,479 of record CM035848.1, read on the forward strand.
GAGTCGGGGTTCAAGTCCCGGCTGGGTCATGCGGTCATGCCAAAGACCATATAAAAGTGGAACTTCCTGCCAACCAGCTTGGTGCTCAGCAAAAATGGAATGGAGGGAAATGTGGGCGGCAGTTTCTCAAGAGGTAAAGCGGGTCATCCAATAACCAGAGGGTTGGCACTTCAAATCCCGCTCTCCCCAGCCATCCTGCCGTTGTGTCCCTGGGCAAGACACTTTACCCACCTTGCCTCCAGTGTCCATGACACTGGGTATGAATGAGTATAAATGTCAGGTCATGGTAAGAGAAGCCGTTGGCATGGCAGCCACATTTCTGTCAGTCTGCCCCAGGGTAGCTTTGGCTACAGTAGTAGCTTACCATTGTCTGTCTGTAGAGTGAATGAATAATGGACTCATTGTAAAGCACTTTGGGTATCTTGAAAGGCGCTATATAAATGCAATCCATTATTATAATAAAATTGTACCCTCATCTTTTTTCTTCTTCTCCTTTCAGCTCCTCCCTTTAGGGGTCGCCATGGCAGATCATCTGCCTCCATTTCACCTTATCCCTGGTGTCCTCTTCTCTCACACCAGCCCTCTCCATCTCCTCCTTCACTAAATCCATGAAACTTCTTTGTGGTCTTCCTCTTTTCCTCCTTCCTGGCAGCTCCATCTTCAACATCCTTTGTCCAATATATCCAGTATCCCTCCTCTGCACATGCCCAAACCATCTCAGCCTTGCCTCTCTTACTTTGTCTCCAAACTGCTTAAACCAAACTGTCCCTCTTATATACTACCCAGTACCCAAACTCAGTGTAAATGGTGTAGAGATTGAAAGGGTATCCGAAACTAAATTCCTTGGAGTAATAATTGATAACAAACTGTGTTGGAAGCCACATATTAATTATATAAAAGGTAAAGTATCCAAATCAATTGCAATATTACACAGAGTGAAAAATTTGCTGAATCAACCCACACTATACACCTTGTATCATTCATTAATACTCCCATACATGACATATTGTAATGAAGTATGGGGAAATACATATAAAACAAACATATATCCACTCTTTATGCTTCAAAAGAGAGCTATTAGAATAATCAACAAAGCAGCTTACAGGGAACCAACAAACCCACTTTTTCTTAAACAAAAAACTCTCAAGTTGAAAGATCTGATCGACTTTAAAACCGCAATAATAATGTTCAAAGTGAAGAATCTATCACTGCCCGCAAATATCCAAAAGTTGTTCCAAACAAGGGAGAAACGATATCACTTCAGAGGAACATGTATATTTCAAAAGCCTACAGTGAGAACAACTACCAAGCAACACTGTATTTCAGTGCAAGGTGTCAGATTATGGAACGATTTTGGACCTGAATTAAAATCATGTACAAAGCTTGGACAATTTAAACAAAAACTAAAGGAAGAAATACTCCAAACATATTTACAAGACGACATGTAAACTCACATAAGGATTGACATTTCCAGCCTGTGTTGTGTTATAGCTTAGTTTTTCTTTTTTCTCTGTGACACTATGTCTTAGATTTGTTTTTGAATAGTAACCGCTTAACTTAGACTAGCTCAGTTTTCTTTTTCTCTCAGTCATATTTTGTCTTAGCCTTGTTTTAAATTGTAATCGCTCTTGTCTTGTTTTCTCTTTTTTCTCCTTTGAATTCTTGGATGGAATATGGGTGGGCAATATAAGCTGCGGCTTCAGCCATCACCCATTTCGGATAACTCACGTGGAATTGTATAGTAGAAGGAGTCTTTGTCTAATTTGACCTTGTTGTTATATTATACAGTTTCTTTTAACCTGTAATGTACTATCCGAAATAAATTCATTCATTCATTCATTCATTCATACTCATTTTCTAATTCTGACACTTGTCTCCTCCCCCTTCACCCTGCCTGCACTCTCTTGTGCACTGTCCTTTGCTTTGGACAGTTGATGCCAGGTATTTAAACTCATCTACCTTTACTACCTCTGCTCCTTCCATGGAGACTGCTGCCTGACCTTATCTGTCAGCCCGTCCATCACCATGGCAAACAAGAAGGGTCTCAGAGCTGATAGCTGATGCAATCCCACCCCCACCTGTAGTATTCTCTGGGCACCTCCCCAACCTGACTAGTGATGACATGTTTAGCCACATGTCATCCTTCAACCGCTGTCTGTCTGTGTGGTGTCCTGCAAATGATATGGGCTACATAGACAATTGGAACTCATTTTGGGGAAAACCTGGTCTTGTTAGGCGAGGTGGCATCATCCCACTTTGGATGGTGCTTCTCATTTATCTAACAATGTGGCATAATTTTTATCCAATATTCTAAAACTTTGACTATTCAGAGTTGGGACCAGGAAGTGGAGTCGCAGTCGTGAAGTCGCAGTCTTACATGCCTCTCTGTAGCTTCTCTCCACCCGCCACCCCTCAACTTAGCCTCTGTCTTCCCCATCAGAAAATCACTGTCTGCTCCCTCTAAAGTAACTAAAAATATAATGCATAAGTGACAAAAAGTTGATAAAACCCAAATTAAACATGCAGCCTCTAAATCTAAGCCTCTAAAATGTGGTTTGTTAAATATTAGGTCTTTAACTCCCAAGTCTCTGTTAGTCCATGATATGTTAATTGATCATCAGATTGATTTAATGTCAATTACAGAGTCTTGATTAGGCCAAAAGGATTATGTTGGTTTAAATGAATCAACTCCCTCTGGTTATTTAAACTGTCAAAATCCCAGAAGTTCTGGTCATGGAGGAGGGGTAGCAACAATTTACCATCCAAATTACTAGTTAGTGTAAAGCAAAAAAACATGTTATTGTGGCGTAACATTATGTAGCTCACATATTCCTTGGCAGAGACCCAGACATGAGGGAACTTTGAGCTCGCAGTGTGTATTGACATCACGCCTCAAACGGACATTGAGTCTGGACCCCCTGCGGACTAGAGAAGAAGTGAGAAGATCTGAGAGTGGACCTGAAGAGACTGTCTGACTCCTAGGGTCAGACAGAGAAGCCGAGAGGACAATAGGAGGATTAGATATGAATGGAATTCTGTGTTTGATGTGAATGTGATTTGTGTCTGATGTAACAGTATAAAGGTATGTGGTTTACCACAGCTCTCCCTCTTCGTTCCCTGACTGAGAGAGGAGCTGTAGGACTTGAGATGGAATAAACCAATACTGAAAAATCATTCAGTCTCTTCATTTCGAGTTTCCTACATTGGTGACCCACACGTGAGAAATATGGAAAGGCTTGGAGGTCGTCTCTCAGACTCCGAACCTGATTCACCGGAGACCGCCCGCACCGGCGTAAACTCCATTAGACTCCCCGAGTTCTGGCAAGAGGACCCGCACTCATGGTTCCAACACGTGGAATCACGGTTCGTGCTTAACGGGGTATCAGAGGATGACGTTAAGTTCCACAATGTCATCGCAAGACTCGACAGCCGCACAGCCCGGTGTGTGCGGAGCCTGGTGCAGCAGCCGCCCGCTGCTGGCAAATACGAGGCCCTGAAAGCTGCCCTCATTCGGAGCTTTGTGCCATCAGCCGAGGTGAGGGCCAGAACACTCCTGGACCTGCGCGACAGAGGAGGACGCAGGCCGATCGTCCTCATGGAGGACATGCTGCAGATGATCGGGGCAGACAACAATGCGTTTTTATTTAAGCACATCTTTTTGAGGACCCTTCCAGCGCACATGAGAGGTTCCCTGTCCAGCATGAGGTGTGTGGACCAGCAGGACTTCCGCGCGCTGGCTTTGGAAGCGGAGCGGCTCCTGGACGCATGCGGCGAGCAGGAGATGGCAGCGGCAGCAGCAGACCTCGGCGCGGCAGCCCAGGGCCACGGAGAACCGGTGGCAGCAGAGCCGACCCCAGCGACAACAGCGGCAGCGCGGTCCTGGAGCAGAGGAGAGGACGAGATGTGCTTCTACCATCGACGATTCGCGCACAAGGCTCACAGATGCGTCCCGCCATGCAACTTCAGGAAGCAGGGAAACGCAAGAGCCGGAGGTCGTTAGCAGCTTCGACCCTCGGCGAACGGAACAAGCTGCTCTACCTGACGGACGCGAGCTCCGGACGGCAATTCCTCGTTGACACCGGAGCACAGAGGAGTTTCATCACCGCAACCTACGCGGACCAGGCGGCCGATCCCCGCGGAGATGGAGCAACAGCCGCAAACGGCTTGTCTATCAAGACGTTTGGCGAAAGAACTCTGCGCCTGTCCTTGCACGGCCGCAGCTATGAATGGACCTTCATAGTAGCGGCGGTGAGTTTCAACATGTTGGGCGCTGACTTTTTGTGCTCACATGGCTTGTTGGTAGATCTGGCTAATAGACGCTTGGTTAATGCACTCTCTTTTTGTTCTATTCCCTGTGCAGCGCGAGTGTCCCCGCCGTCAGTACAGGCCAACGCCGCCGCAGCAGGAGGTAAGTTCCACACTCTCCTAAACCAGTTCCCAGCACTCACAGTTCCCACGTTTTCAGCTAAGGTGGCGAAGCACGGGGTGGAGCACTTTATAACCACAAGTGGCCCACCGGTTTTTGTGAAGGCTCGGCGCTTGGATGCAGCTAAGCTCTCTATTGCGCGTGAGGAGTTCGCCAACCTGGAAAGGTTGGGCATAATTCGCCGCTCGAAGTCCGCTTGGGCTTCCCCCCTCCACATGGTCCCTAAGGCGGACGGCTCGTGGAGACCGTGCGGCGATTATCGCAGGTTAAACAATGCCACAGCGAAGGACCGCTACCCAATTCCGCATATCCAAGATTTTTCGGTGCATTTGGCCAAGGCGCGAATTTTTTCTAAAATAGACCTGGTCCGCGGTTATCATCAGGTCCCGGTCCGACCAGAGGACATTCCCAAGACAGCGGTAATAACCCCTTTCGGGCTTTTTGAATTTTTACGCATGCCTTTTGGCCTTAAAGGCGCTGCGCAAACCTTCCAACGCATGATGGATGCCGTTTTGCGCGACCTCCCTTTTGTTTTTGTCTACTTAGATGATATTTTAGTCGCCAGCGCCTCTGAGGAGGAACACGAAAGTCACCTCAGAACTGTTTTTCAGAGGTTGGGAGTGCACGGGTTGATTATCAACCCAGCCAACTGCCATTTCGGCGCAGCACAGATCGATTTTTTAGGGCACCGCGTCTCCCCAGAGGGTGCAGTTCCACTGCCCTCCAAAGTACGCGCAGTGGCTGAGTTTCCCCAGCCACAAATGGTAAAAGCGTTGCAAGAATTTTTAGGTATGGTAAACTTTTACAACCGTTTCATACCTCACGCGGCGCAGCTCATGCAACCGTTGTATGTCGCGTTAAAAAAACAGAAGCCCTCCAATGCGATTGAGTGGTCCCCGGAGCGGGAGCGCGCATTCACTGAGGTTAAGAAAGCACTAGCGAACGCAGCACTGCTGGCTCACCCAGACCCGGCAGCCCGAATAGCGCTAACCACAGACGCGTCAGATGTGGCCATAGGAGCCGTGGTAGAACAGCAAGTCGCCGGGGCTTGGCAACCACTCGCTTTTTTTTAGCAGATCCCTACGCGATGCTGAGCGAAAATATAGCGCGTTTGACAGGGAACTGCTAGCGCTCCACCTGGCCATTCGCCATTTCCAGTTCTGGTTGGAAGGGCGGCGTTTCACCGCGTTTGTCGACCACAAACCGTTAACCTTTGCAATGTCCAAAGTCTCTGAACCATGGTCAGGCCGACAGCAGAGGCAGCTGGCCGCAATTTCAGAATTCACCACCGATATACAGCACGTAGCCGGTAAATTTAATGTGGTGGCGGACTGCCTCTCGCGAGCGGTAACAGCGCCTGTCCGCGCGGATGGGGGCTGTAGCGCCGCAGACGCGGAGTGTGGTAACAGCGCAGACGCGCACGCGGCTCCGGTGCACGTAGGGATAGATTACGTGGCCATGGCAGCAGAGCAGGGCGAGGACACAGACGTGCGCGCGCTCCTGTCTGGACCAACAGGGTTAAGGCTGGAGAATGTAAGTTTACAAACCGGTTCACCCCCGCTTATTTGCGATGTATCCACCGGGCGACCTTGCCCAGTGGTACCGGCCACGTGGCGCTGTCGTGTTTTTGACGCGGTGCACTCCCTAGCACATCCAGGAGTACGCGCTTCGGTGAAAATGGTAGCAGAGAAGTTTGTTTGGCCGAGTCTGCGCAAGCACGTGAAGGAGTGGGCGAGAGCCTGCATGTCCTGCCAGCGGGCCAAAGTTCACAGACACACAAAAGCCCCGTTAGAACCTTTCCACATCCCGGCTAAGAGGTTTGATCATGTGCACGTAGATCTAGTGGGACCCCTGCCGCCCTCGCAGGGGTTCACACATCTCCTGACAATGGTGGACCGGACCACGCGTTGGCCGGAAGTGGTCCCATTGCAGTCTACCACAGCAGCAGAGGTAACTCGCATTTTTTTAACAGCCTGGGTAGCGCGGTTTGGAGTCCCGTCGGACATTACGTCAGATAGGGGTCCGCAGTTCGTTTCAGAGCTATGGTCAGCCATGGCCAGCGGCTTAGGGGCAACAGCCCATCGCACCACCACTTATCACCCACAGGCCAACGGTTTATGCGAGCGTTTTCACAGGTCGTTGAAGGCAGCCCTCAGAGCGTCGCTCACGGATACAAATTGGGTAAACAAACTACCATGGGTTTTATTGGGGTTGCGTTCGGCACCCAAGGAGGATTTAGATGCCTCACCTGCTGAATTAGTGTTTACTCAATCTCTCAGGCTGCCAGGAGAATTCCTGCTAGCCCATGCAGCACCCGAGCGCCCCCCGGTGCGGGGACCTCTACGCGGCACGGGGGCAGAAATGCTCCCGGGCCCCGCTCATCACACTTTTCCGCGGGTTTTTGTTCCCAAGGCTTTGCAAAACGCAGAGTTTGTTTTTGTCAGGCACGACACCCAGCGTCACAGCCTCCGCCCACCTTACGATGGTCCATTCCAAGTGCTGGAAACCGGGGAGAAATATTTTGTACTGGACTTGGGGGGCAGGAAAGAGACAATCAGTGTTGACAGATTAAAGCCTGCTTTTGTGTTACGTGATGAACCTGTACGGCCGGCGGGGGCGCCTCGACGCGGCAGGCCTCCCAAGGGACAGCCCCTAGTTCCCCAGCAGGGGGTAAATAACCCTTCTCCCCCTCATTCCACAGGCGCACCGCAGGACGGCACAACACAGGCTGCGAAGCCTGCGTTCAGCAGATTTGGGAGGAGATTGAAGCCTAAGCAACGGGCAGAGTGATGTGTATTTTGATCAACCCGTGTAAATTGTGCTGTAGATCCTGCAAAGGGGGGGGGGGGTGATGTAAGGGTGTAACGTGTATGACTGCCCATTATGGACATGAAGTCGGTGTGTGTGTGTCCATTCTTGACATAGTGTGTATGACTGTCCATTATTGACTTAAGGTTGGTGTATGTCCGTTCTTGGGCGTTTCAGGGGGAGTGATGTGGCGTAACATTCTGTAGCTCACATATTCCTTGGCAGAGACCCAGACATGAGGGAACTTTGAGCTCGCAGTGTGTATTGACATCACGCCTCAAACGGACATTGAGTCTGGACCCCCTGCGGACTAGAGAAGAAGTGAGAAGATCTGAGAGTGGACCTGAAGAGACTGTCTGACTCCTGTGGTCAGACAGAGAAGCCGAGAGGACAATAGGAGGATTAGATATGAATGGAATTCTGTGTTTGATGTGAATGTGATTTGTGTCTGATGTAACAGTATAAAGGTATGTGGTTTACCACAGCTCTCCCTCTTCATTCCCTGACTGAGAGAGGAGCTGTAGGACTTGAGATGGAATAAACCAATACTGAAAAATCATTCAGTCTCTTCATTTCGAGTTTCCTACATTATAATTCTTTTGAGGGCCTGATCCTTAGTATTGGGCATTTTAGCAGTTTTAGTTTAGAACTAATTTTATTTGCTATAGTTTATCGTCCTTCCGCAGCTTATTCAGAGTTCTTATCTGAATTTGTTGAGCTTTTAGCTGATTTAGTGCTCAAATCGGCTAGACTAATTATAGTAGGGGACTTTAATATACATGTAGATGTAGGTAGTGATAACCTTAATATGGCATTTAATTCAATATTAGACTTGATGGGGTTCTCTCAGAAAGTAGGAAATTCTATCCGTTATCTCCACCACACTTTGGACCTTGTGCTAATATATGGCATAGAAATAGAAAATCTGGTAGTGTCTCCTCATAACCCTGTACTGTCAGACCATTATCTGTTAACTTTTGATTTTTCTATTTCTGACTATTTGGCTCCTAAAGAAAAATATTACTATTGTAGATGTCTCTCAGATGATGTCATTACCAAATTTAAGCAGATGGTTTCCTCAATGCAATGTGTCAACACAATGGAGATAAATTATGGAGATTTTACTCCCTCGGTATTTGATAGTATGGTAGATAGTGTTACAGCTTCTCTGCATCAGACTCTAGACATAGTGGCTCCTTTAAAAAAAGAAAAAGTCTAAGAGCTATGACTTTTTGGTTTAACACAGAAACTTGCAGCTTAAAACAGAAGACTCGTCAATTAGAAAGAAAATGGTGCTCCACTAAATTAGAATAAATTTATCTAGCTTGGAGAAATCAACTTGGGCAGCACAGTGGGACAGTGGTTAGCACTGTGGCAGCACAGCAAGAAGGTCATGGGATCAATTCCACCCCTAACCATCGTGGGTTTGATCCCACCCCCAGACTATTGGTGACCCTTCTGTGTGGAGCTTGCATGTTCCCCCATGTCTGCGTGGGTTTACTCCGGGTACTCCGGTTTCCTCCCACAGGCCAAAGACATGCAGGTTATGTTAACTGGCATCAACTGGGGATTCTAAATTGTCCTTAGGTATGGATGTGAGAGTGAATGGTTGTCTGTCTCTCTGTGTTGGCCCTGCGATGGACTGGCGATCTGTCCAGGGTGTACCATGCCTCTCACCCAAAGATGCTGGGATAGCCCCCCCGCGCAACCTGAAAAGGATTAAGCAGTAGAAGATGGATGGATGAATGGATTTTTAAAAAAAATCCCTTTGGAAAGCCATGTGATGAGCGGTGCCTGGTTTCCTCCAAACATGACACCTGGCATTCATGCCAAAGAGTTCAATCTTTGTCTCATCAGACCAGACAATTTTGTTTCTCATGGTCCGAGAGTCCTTCAGGTGCTTTTTGGCAAACTCCAGGTGGGCTGCCATGTGCCTTTTACTCAGGAGTAGCTTCCGTCTGGCCACTGTACCATACACACCTGATTGTTGGATTGCTACAGAGATGGTTGTCCTTCTGAAAGGATCTCCTCTCTCCACAGAGGAACGCTGGAGCTCTGACAGAGTGACCATCGGGTTCTTGGTCACCTCCCTTACTAAGGACCTTCTCCTTCAATCGCTCAGTTTAGACGGCCAGCCAGCTCTAGGAAGAGTCCTTGTGGTTCCCAACTTCTTCCATTTCCATGATGATGGAGGCCACTGTGCTCATTGGGACCTTCAAAGCAGCAGAAATTTTTCTGTACCTTCCCCAGATTTGTGCCTCGAGACAATCCTGTCTCGGAGGTCTACAGACAATTCTTTTGACTTCATGCTTGGTTTGTGCTCTGACATGCACTGTCAACTGTGGGACCTTATATAGACAGGTGTGTGCCTTTCCAAATCATGTCCAATCAACTGAATTTACCACAGGTGGTCTCCAATTAAGCTGTAGGAACATCTCAAAGATGATCAGTGGAAACAGGATGCACGTGAGCTCAATTTTGAGCTTCATGGCAAAGGCTGTGAATACTGATGTTCATGTGATTTTAGTTTTTTATTTTTAATAAATTTGCAAAAATCTAAAAAAAAATTTTTTTTGGGACATTATCATTATGGGGTATTGTGTGTAGAATTTTGAGGAAAAAAAAATGAATTTAATCCATTTTGGAATAAGGCTGTAACATAAAATGTGGGAAAAGTGAAGTGCTGTGAATTCTTTCCGGATGTACTGTATTTGTCAATGAGGCCAGATGACAGTAATCAATTAACAAAAGTCGAATCATGTCTTAAAGATGCACTCCAGTGGATATAAATCCCCTTTAAAAGCAAATCAACATTGTCTAAAATGGTATCTAACGCCCTTTTTTCTACAAAAAACCTTTTTATTGCCTTACAGTTTCATGTCAAAATCTTTTCACTCCCCCCGCTTCAAACGCCAGAATTGGTGATTACTAGGCACAAGGTTAATAGTGGCTAGCACTACATTATCAGAATAAATCCTGTGATAAAAAGACTTACTGGTTGATGGACATGCCTAGTTGTATGCAAGGTGGCCCAGGATAATGACTGAAACTGCATCAGTCCTTAAAAGCAATTTAATGGTAAAACCCATCTTAATTTTTAGGGCAGCTTGGTGGCGCAGTGGTTAGCACTGTGGCAGTGCAGTAAGAAGGTTATGTGTTCAATCCCACCCCCTGACCATCAGTGACCCTTCTGTGTGGAGTTTGCATGTTCTCCCCGTGTCTGCATGGGTTTACCCCGGGTACTCTGGTTTCCTCCCACAGGCCAAAAACATGCAAGTCAGGTTAATTGGAGACTCTAAAATGGCCCTAGGTGTGAATGTGCGTGTGAATGGTGACGCGATTGGCGCCGCACCGTGGCTGCCTCATCCATCCATGTGGATGTCCTAAATTTCCCTCTGGGATTAATAAAGAATACAAAATTTAAAAAAAAAAAATTGGGTGAAGTTTTCAAAGTAGTTTGTTAAAAAATGATAACTAGTCTGAAAGATAACGTCAGTGAGGCCAGAGTGTCCTGACTGGCTCAACAATAGCCACATGCCAGCACCATGAATAGTTATGACACCAAAAACCTTCTGTCTCAACTCACTTTTTAGTAGGGAGTAGGGCTTAAGTGAAACTTCACAACAAAAAAACAGATGAGACATTTGAGCAATTTTGCTCTTGATATGTCTTGTAAGCCATAAAAAAACATGTTACAGACATGTTAACAAGGAAAAAACAACTCAATTTTTGTTGGAGTGTCACGTTAAGGAAATCAGAGTGGGGATGACTTGTAATTTCCATCCATCCATCCATCCATCCATCCATCCATCTTCTACCGCTTTTCCGGAGGTCCGGGTCGCGGAGGCAGCAGTTCAAGCAGAGAAGCCCAGACTTCCCTCTCCCCAGCCACCTGCTCCAGCTCTTCAGAGGGGATACCAAGGCGTTCCCAGACTAGCTGGGAGACATAGTCTCTCCACCGAGTCCTGGGTCTGCCCCGGGGTCTCCTCCCAGTGGGACGTGCCTGAAACACCTCAAGTGGGAGGCGTCCAGGAGGCATCCTAATCAGATGCCCATACCACCTCAACTGACTCCTTTCAATGTGGAGGAGCAGCGGTTCTACTCTGAGCCTCTCCCGGATGACTGAGCTCCTCACCCTATCTCTGAGGGTGAGTCCAGCAATCCTACGGAGAAAGCTCATTTCAGCCGCTTGTATCCGCGATCTCGTTCTTTCGGTCATTACCCAAAGCTCGTGACCATAGGTGAGAGTAGGAACGTAGATTGACTGGTAAATCGACAGCTTTGCCTTAGAACTAAGCTCCCTCTTCACCACAACAGACCGGTACAACGTCCGCATCACTGCAGATGCTGCTCCAATCCGTCTGTCGATCTCTCGCTCCATTTTCCCCTCACTCGTGAACAAGACCCCAAGATACTTAAACTCCTCCACTTGGGGCAGGAGCCTGTCCCCAACCCGGAGAGGACAATCCACCTTTTTCCGGCTGAGGACCATGGACTCGGACTTGGAGGTGCTGATTCTCATCCCAGCCGCTTCACACTCAGCGGCAAACCGTCCCAGCAAGAGCTGTAGGTCATTGCTGGATGAAGCCAACAGGACAACATCATCTGCAAACAACAGAGATGAGATCCTGTGGTCACCAAGCATGACACCCTCCATTCCCTGGCTGCGCCTAGAAATCCTGTCCATAAAAATTATGAACAGGACCGGTGACAAAGGGCAGCCCTGGCGGAGTCCAACTCTCACTGGGAATGACTCTGACCGAGTGTTGGCAATGCGAACTAAACTCTCACAACGGTCGTACAGAGACCGAATAGCTCGTAACAACAAGCCCGATACCCCATACTCCCGAAGCACCCCCCACAAAAATCCACGAGGGACGCGGTCAAATGCCTTCTCCAAGTCCACAAAACACATGTAAACTGGTTGGGCAAACTCCCACGAACCCTCAAGAATTCTCGAGAGGGTAAAGAGCTGGTCCGATGTGCCACGGCCAGGACGAAAACCACATTGCTCCTCCTGAATCCGAGGTTCGACCAACGGCCGGACTCTCCTCTCCAGTACCTTGGCATAGACCTTCCCAGGGAGGCTGAGGAGTGTGATCCCTCTAAAGTTGGAGCACACCCTCCGGTCCCCTTTTTTGAAGAGAGGAACCACCACCCCGGTTTGCCATGCCAAAGGCACTGCCCCCGACCTCCACGCAATGTTGCAGAGGCGTGTCAACCATGACAACCCAACAACATCCAGGGCCTTGAGGTACTCGGGGCGAATCTCGTCCACCCCCGGGGCCCGGCCACCAAGGAGATTTTTAACCACCTTGGCGACCTCAGCCCCTGTGATAGGCGAGTCATCCCCCTCGTCCCCAAACCCTGCTTCCTCTGTGGAAGGCGTATCAGTGGGATTGAGGAGATCCTCGAAGTATTCCTTCCACCGCCCGACGATATCCCCAGTTGAAGTCAACAGTGTCCCATCCGCACCATACACAGTGTGGACGGGGAGCTGCTTTCCCCTCCTGAGCCGCCGAACAGTTTGCCAGAATCTCTTTGAAGCCGACCGAAAGTCTTGTTCCATGGCCTCACCGAACTCCTCCCATACCCGGGTTTTTGCTTCAGCAACCACCCGAGCTGCACTCCGCTTGGCCTGCCGGTACACCTCAGCTGCTTCGGGAGTCCCACAAGCCAACCAAGCTTGATAGGACTCCTTCTTCAGCTTAATGGCCCCCCTCACCACTGGTGTCCACCACTTGGTTCGGGGGTTGCCACCACGAGATGCACCGACCACCTTGCGGCCGCAGCTCTGGGCTGCCGCTTCAACAACAGAGGTGGAGAACATGGCCCATTCAGACTCCATGTCTCCAGACTCCCTCGGAATGTGGTTGAAGTTCTTCCGGAGGTGGGAGTTGAAGACCTCCCGGACAGGGGCCTCAGCCAGACGCTCCCAGCACACCCTCACTATACGTTTGGGTCTACCAGGTCTGAATGGCTTCCTCCCCTGCCATCGGATCCAACTCACCACCAGGTGGTGATCAGTTGACAGCTCTGCACCTCTCTTTACTCGGGTGTCCAAGACATACGGTCGCAGGTCTGATGATACGATAACAAAATCGATCATCGACCTGCGGCCTAGGGTGTCCTGGTGCCAGGTGCACATATGGACACCCTTATGCTTGAACATGGTGTTCGTTATAGACAGACTGTGGTTAGCACAGAAGTCCAATAACTGAACACCACTCGGGTTCAGATCGGGCAGGCCGTTCCTCCCAATCACCCCCCTCCAGGTTTCACTGTCGTTGCCCACGTGCGCATTGAAGTCCCCCAGTAGGACAATGGAGTCTCCAGGAGGAGCACCCTCCAGCACCCCAGTCACAGACTCCAAAAAGGGTGGGTACTCTGAAACATCATTTGGTGCATAGGCACAAATGATGGTCAGGACCCGTTTCCCAACCCGAAGGCGCAGGGAAGCAACCCTTTCGTCCACCGGGGAAAACTCCAATATAGAGGCAGCAAGGTGGGGCGATACAAGAATACCTACCCCTGCTCGTCGCCTCTCGCCCGGGGCAACTCCAGAAAAGGCCAAGCTCCAGCCCCTCTCCAGGAGACTGGTTCCGGAACCGGAGCTGTGTGTTGAGGTGAGGCCGACTATATCTAGCCGGTATCGCTCAATCTCGTACACCAGCTCAGGCTCCTTCCCCACCAGAGAGGTGACATTCCACGTACCAAAAGCCAGTTTAGAAAGCTTGGGATCAGTCCGCCAAGGTCTCCGCCTTTGACTGCCACCTAATCCACATAGCACCGGACTTCCATGATCCCTCCTGCAGGTGGTGAACCTACTGGAGGGCGGACCCACGTAACTCCTTCGGGCTGAGCCCGGCCGGGTCCCATGGGTGGAAACCCGGCCACCAGACGCTAGCCTTCGAGCCCCTCCCCCAGGCCTGGCTCCAGGGTGGGGCCCCGGTAACCCCATACCGGGCGGGGTACACTGAATCCTTGAATTACTGACTTGTAATTTCTTGCTATTAAATTCAGACAGGACTTAAGTCATTCTAGTTGGCCCAAAAATCCTTAGAAACATTTTCCCAAATTCAACTCTTAGTTTGGATGGGGTTACTCTCTCTCCTAACAGTTCTGTGAGGAACCTTGGAGTTGTTTTTGACTACGATCTGTTTTTATTCACATATTAAAATTGTTTCCAAGACTGCTTTTTATCAATTGCATAATATTGCCAATATTAGGAACATCTTGTCTCAGAGTGAGACAAGATGACATTAAAAATCATTCAATGTGATTTTCTGGATTTTTTTTCTTATTTTGTCTCTCATAGTTGAAGTATACCTATGATAAAAATTGGAGACCTCTCTCATCTTTTAAGTGGGAGAACTTGCACAATTGGTGGCTAACTAAATACTTTTTTTCCCCACTGTATATCAGCTGTTCTGATAGATATGCCAAAATGTCAGAACACCAGAGGAGGTGGATCCAGTCAGCTGATCGCTCGAACCACAGAGCTCAGCTGTTTTCCATGAAAAATCAGCCTCAGGGCAAAAGCACACTCCATGAATTATCTTTTTTTTTCACTTTATTGAAAATAACTTTTTTTTATCGCAATCAGTTAGCGTGCCTTTGAGCCACGTCGTGTCTGGCCACTGCTTCTCCCGGCATGTTGTGTGTTGATTTGTCAGACCCGGTCCCACTGACGCGCCGCCCAGTCTGCTTGTGCACCTCATGTTCTGCACATATGCCAAATTATCCTTTGACCTACGCAATCACGGCAACTTTGTGGTACAATTTTTTTCTTTCTTTCAAAGGTCTTTTTATTATTATTAATTGAAGTATCAATACAATACAAAGTATTAGAAATTTTCATTTTTGTTTCAACCAAACAGTAAAAAACTAGAACTTAAAGCCAACAAATGTAAATGCTTCAAAGCACAAAAACCTTTAAACAATAAAAAAAAAAAAATACAAAGAAAAATTGTGTGTGTGAAGTGGGGGTGGGGTAAAGGGGATATGAGCTACTCAGAAACTATAATCGTGGGTCTTTCAAAGAAATCAAGAAACGGGCGCCATAATTTATAGAATTTGTTTTCAGAGCCACAGACTGCATATCTGATTTTTTCTAAATCCAAACAGGACATTATATCTTTTATCCACTGTAAATGTGAAGGGGGCGAAGAGTCTTTCCACTTCAGTAATACAGCACGTCTGGCCAATAATAATGAAAATTTGAATACTTTTAATTTGGAACTTGGCAAGACAAGTTCTGGAGCCACACCAAAAATGGCGCATAATGGATCAGGTTTAATTTGATATTGCAGGACTTCAGACATAGTGATAAAAACAGAATGCCAAAAATTCATCAATGCAGGGCAGGACCAATACATGTGAAGCAAAGTGCCAGGAGCGCTACCACACTTTTCACAAGTTGGGTCTATATCCGAGTAAATACGTGCTAACTTAACCTTGGACAGGTGCATCCGGTGTACAATCTTAAATTGAATAAGAGCGTGACGAGCACACATTGATACAGTGTGAACCTGGCCAAAAATAGAGTCCCACAGTTCATCAGTAAAAGTAAAATTAAGATCTTGTTCCCAGTTCAATTTGATAGCGGCCAGAGAAGAAGATTGTAAATTTGAAATTAAATTATATAAAACTGACATTACCCCCTTAGAAGTTGGTTTAACTAATAAAAAATCATCTAGAGGATTATCAGAAGGTTTTTGAGGGAATTGTTTTGTCATGGTTTGCACATAATGTCTGACCTGGAGGAAGCGGAAAAAATGTGCAGAAGTGATGTCGAATTTGGTGGAAAGTTGAGAAAAACTTGCAAATTGACCATCAAAATATAAATCCGCAAAAGATTTTAAACCTTTTCTGTGCCATATATGAAATGCACTATCAATAGTTGATGGGGTAAATAAATGATTTGCGGCAATTGGACTTCTAATGGAAAAAAACTGAAGACCGAAATTTTTCCTGAATTGAGACCAAATTCTAAGAGACTGACGAACTACTTTATTATTACCCAGTGTAGACAAAGCAAGGGGAAGTGGTGAACCTAAAATTGCCGGTAGGGAAGTTTGATTGTCCACATGTGACTCCATAAGGATCCAAATAGGTGATTTAGGTTCCAGATAAAAATGTTTCCAATATAAGATGCACCTGATATTTGCTGCCCAGTAGTAATATTGAAAGTTAGGCAGAGCCATGCCACCTACTGATTTGGGTCTTTGAAGAAAAACTTTCCTCAATCTCGGATGTTTACCATTCCAAATAAATGAGGTAATCAAAGAGTCCAAAGACTTAAAAAAGGATTTAGGAATAAAAATGGGGAGACATTGAAACAAATATAAAAACTTTGGAAGTAACATCATTTTTACAGAATTGATTCTGCCAATTAAAGACAAGGATAATGGGGACCATTTGGAAAGTATTAACTTGCACTGGTCAAGTAAGGGGAGAAAATTATTTTTAAACAAGTAATTAAATTGTTTAGTGACACATATCCCAAGATAATTAACAACCTTGAAAGGAAAATTTTCAAAATCCTGAACTTGAATCTTTTCATTAATCAGAAACAGTTCACTCTTATTAAGATTAATTTTATAACCAGAAAACCTACTAAAACTATCCAAAATATTAAGTATAGCGGGTAATGAAGTAAGTGGGTTGGAGAGAAATAATAAAAGATCATCAGCATAGAGTGAAACCCTATGCTCAATGCCACCCCTACGAATGCCTAGAAAGTCCCGGCTCCCACGGATTGCAATAGCTAACGGCTCAACTGCCAAGGCAAAGAGCAAGGGGCTCAAAGGACAGCCTTGCCTCGTACCACGGTAAAGTCTAAAATAGTCAGAATAGCGACAATTAGTTAACACTGAAGCTAAAGGACTAGCATAGAGAAGTTTAATCCAGGAACAGAAGGAAGGACCAAAACCGAACCTCTCCAAAGTAAAAAACAAATACTCCCACTCAACCCTATCGAATGCCTTTTCAGCGTCCAAACTAATAAGACATTCAGGTATGTTGTGGTGAGGAGTATAAATAATATTAAACAACCGCCGCAAGTTAAAAAAAGAATGGCGATTTTTAATGAAACCGGTTTGGTCCTGTGAAATTATAAAAGGAAGAATCTTTTCCAACCTTGAAGCTAACAACTTTGACAAAATTTTAACATCGGTATTTAACAAGGAAATAGGCCTGTAAGAAGCACAATCAACAGGATCCTTATCCTTTTTAAGCAACACAGTGATACAGGCCTGATAGCATGAAGGAGGAAGTGTACCAGAGTCAAGCGACTCTGTAAAAACTTGACAAAGGGAAGGGGCGAGGTCATCAGAGAATTTTTTGAAAAAATCAGCGGAAAACCCATCAGGTCCTGGAGATTTTCCTGATTGCATGGATGATATTGCCAGCTGAATTTCTTCTTTTGTGATGGGAGCTTCTAAAATTTGCCGAGATTCTGAAGAAATCGAAGGAATATCAATAGAATCAAAAAAAAATTCCAAATCCTTTAAGTTTGTTGTATATTCTGAGGTATATAATTTGGAATAAAATGACCTGAAAATATCATTAATCGCTTGTTGGTCAGATGTCACCTCTCCTTTATCTGTCCTAACTCCAGTAATAATTTGCTTAGCTCTAATACCACGTAGTTGATTAGCTAGAAGTTTACTGGTTTTTTCGCCATGTTCATAAAATTCACTCTTGTTCCTTATTAAACAACCTTCAATTTGTCGAGTAGAAAGTAAATTAAGTTTAGTTTGTAATGTCATACGTTCCTTGTACAAAGCGGGTGATGGAGATTGAGCATATTGTCTGTCAATGTCCAGGATTTGATCTAAAATAGCCTTCTGTTCCTGTATTAAGGATCGTCTTTTAAATGCTGCCAATGAAATAAATTCCCCCCTAAGAAATGCCTTCATGGCCTCCCATATCGTTTTATTTGACATACCAGGAGTTTTATTTTCTTTCAAAAAAAAATTAATTTTAGAAGAAATATTCGCAACCAATTTTTCATCTGTAAGTAATAATGGATCCAATCTCCAATGCTTTCTCATGGAGTCACATCCATGGAGGATCATTTTAAGTACAAGAGGGGCATGATCAGAAACCGAGATGCTATCATAACTGCAAGAGCAAAGGTTATTAATTAATAAATTGTCAACAAAAAAATAATCTATTCTGGTATAAGTATGGTGTACGTGAGAGAAAAAAGAATAGTCCCTGCCGTTAGGATGTAAAAAACGCCAAGGATCTGTAAGGCTATATTCCTCAAGAAAAGACTTAACATAAGTTGCAGATTTATTAAGACTAGCAGGTTTTGAAGATGAGCGATCTAAGATCGGATCCATATACAAATTAAAGTCACCCCCAAGAATTAGAGAATGAGTATTTAAATCTAGAAGTTGCGAAAAAAGGTTGCGAAAAAAGTGCACATCATCAAAATTCGGTGCATACAGATTAGCCAAAGTGACATGTTTATCGCCAAGTTTACCTGATACTATTACAAATCGTCCATTTTTATCTGATACAACATTAGAGGGAATAAATGGGATATTTCGATCAATAAGAATAGCAGCGCCCCTGGCCTTAGCTTTAAAATTTGAATGAAAAAATTGTCCTGACCAACATTTTGACAAACGCAAGTGGTCGGAATCCTGCAAATGGGTTTCCTGCAAAAACAGTACCCCAGGCTTAAATTGCTTTAGACGTGACATGACTCTCTTTCATTTAATTGGATGGTTCAACCCCTTCACATTCCAGCTTACCAAAGTAAGATTACTATTCATTCAAAGAGTAAAATTTATATATTATGTTGTGTAGCCCAAAGAAGAATAAAGTGAGGTACGGGTAAAAAAAAAAAAAAAAGAAGAAGGGGTAAGGGGGGTGTAAATAAAACCATAACAAAAAAACAAAACAAAACAAAAAAAAATAAAAAAAATAAAATAAAAAAAAAATAAAATAAAAAAATCCAACAACCAAACCTATAACAACACTCCAGCCGGTTGCAAAAAAACAGCAACCGCTCCATCTCCAGCTCTATTTTCATCCTAACAGAATGCTCCCATACAACTGGCTTCAATCCTGCATAATATGAACGTTTTACCCTAAAAAAAAAAAAAAAAAAAAAGATAAAATTAAAAAAAAGAATTAAGTAAACAACAACGTATAGGGAGCCAATTTTACCTTGTTTTTAAACATCTGAAAATGCATCAATGTCCAGTCAGTGCAGCTTCAATGAAGTAACAAGCAGCCCAGCGCGGCAGCTGGTCAACCCAGAAATGTCCAGTTCAAGGCGAAAATTGCTGGTTTCTCTCCCTAGTTTGCATGAAGCAGGTGGCCTCCGAGACGGACGCCAGCCACTGGTTTTTGCCGTCTGGAAGAGTTATCCGGAGCCTGGCGGGGAAAAGAAGAGAAGGACGAAAACCTCTCTTGTACAACTCGGACATAACCTCCTTATATTCGGCTCGTTGCTTCTGAACGTCGGCGTTATAATCCTCGTAGAACTGAAGTTTATGCCCACGATATTCCAAAGTCCCACGGCGTCTCCGTGCTTCTCTCATCACCAAGTCTTTGGTCCGAAACCGGTGGAAACAAATAATGACAGCGCGCGGCTTCCCATTCGGACTCGGCCTGGACACGAGGCCGCGGTGGGCTCCATCCAGCCCCGGGGGAGACGGCAAAGTCCGCGCGCCAAAGACGTCCACCAACAGCCGAGAAAAAAATCCAGATGGCTGCGGACCCACACCAAAGGACCCCGGCAGACCCACCAGACGAACACCCAGCCCCCCGCCTCCCCCCCCCAGGTCAGAAAGTTTGTTTTTCAAAAGTTTATTCTCCTCCTGTATTGACTCGCATGTAACTTCAAGCGCCGCTAGGCGCTGGCTGACGTCCTCCGCGTTGTTTTCAAGGTCGCCAATGCGTTGCTCCTGGTTCGCCACATCTGCTTGAATTTTGTCCAGCTTACCATTAATAAGTTCAAATGAAGCTTTGAAGTCAGCAGCTATGGACATTCTGTGTTGCTCAAGCAAGGCAACAAGTGCAGGGTTAAGGCTGATACTAGCATCCTCAGCTAAGCTGGTGTTAATATTGTTCCCTGCTGCCTCCTTTTCAGTCTGCTTTCTTGTTTTGGACATATTTCAAAACAGATTCTGCACGTATTAAATGTCCAAAACATTAACAGCTTACAGCAAAATAGGGTTTAAAAAGTAAAGAAAAAAATATAGCAGG
The DNA here is from genome assembly GCA_020510985.1 of Pholidichthys leucotaenia. Classification (NCBI taxonomy): domain Eukaryota; kingdom Metazoa; phylum Chordata; class Actinopteri; order Cichliformes; family Pholidichthyidae; genus Pholidichthys; species Pholidichthys leucotaenia. The sequence goes on from CM035848.1 coordinate 163,739,943, forward strand.
AGCCAGCAACGCACACACCTACTCCATTGCCAGCACACCTGAAGCCAATCTCCAAATTAGGACCCGAAGATTGTGATCTTGACTGTGGATTCGGTACAATTTTTTTAAGCATTAACTCTTAAGCATGATGGTTTTCTAGTCAAATTTGTCGTTTTTCATTTCCTTGTTTTGTCCAGGGAACACTGTGGTGACTGACAGGTCATGGTCATTATCCAGTCAGCATGGTCGTGGTGCCATGTATTATCCAGTCAACACGGAGTCAATCTGAAACCCCGCCCACACTTCTTGAAGCCAGGGCATGAAGAGACGCAGAGCAGTGACAGAGCAGCGGCTAAACTTTGATTGATAAAAATTACATATTTTGACTGAGCGACTTCATACTCGGGGATACACACCCTTGTAACCTCAGCAAAACACGGATAAAACCTTAGGTCAGTCTGATGAATGGTTCAAGAGATATGCATGAAACAGATACACAGACAGAGAAATGCTGCATTTATAGATAGCTAAGCTTTTCAGTAGAATTTCGCACGTTAAGTTTCAACTATCCACCTAATGATGTAAATAGGTTGAAATGGTTTCACTTGCAGCCAGTATGCAGTGGCATCAGCCCAGAACAATAAACTGACTATAAAGCATGATGGGAAGCAACAAGATTCCCCACTTATCTTTGACTACAAAGATGGATTTAATGCAGACTCACTGTTGGTACAATCTATCTATAAATGCAAGGAATCTGTGTGTAGAAAAAGTTTTCAACTTTTCCCAATGAAAGAAGATTTTCATTGGGAGTGACTAGGAGGGACAAGATTAGAAATGAGTATATCAGACGGATAGCTCAGGTTGAGCGCTCTGGAGACAAAGTAAGAGAGGCAAGGCTGAGATGGTTTGGACATGTGCAGAGGAAGGACAGTGGATATTGGACAAAGGATGTTGAAGTTGGAGCTGCCAGGCAGGAGGAAGAGAGGAAGACCACAGAAGATTCATGGATGTAGTGAAGGAGGACATGGAGAGAGTTAGTGTTACAGAGGAAGATGCAAGGGATAAAGTGAGATGGAGGCAGATGATCTGCTATGGCAACCCCTAAAGGGAGCAGCCAAAAGAAGGAGATTAAAAATAAAAAACTGAGAAATCACATGTACATAATTATTCACAGCCTTTGTTCAATTCTTTGTTGATGCACCTTTGACAGCAATTACACCCTCAAGTCTTTTTGAATATGATGCCACAAGCTTGGCATCTCTCAAGCTCCATCAGGCTGGATGGGAAGCATCGGTGCACATTTTCAGATCTCTCCAGAGATGTTCAATTGGATTCAAGTCTGGGCTCTGGCTGGGTCACTCAAGGACATTCACAGAGTTGTGCTGAAGCCACTCTTTTAATATCCTGTTCATATCTTGGCTGTGTACTTAGGATTGTTGTCCTGCTGAAAGATGAACCGTCGCCCCAGTCTGCGGTCAAGAGCAGGTTTTCATCCAGGATGTTTCTGTACATTGCTGCATTCATCTCTCCCTCTGTCCTGACTAGTCTCCCAGTTTCTGCTGTTGAAAAACACCCTCACAGCATGATGCTTCCACCACCATGATTCACTGTAGGGATGGTATTGACCTGATGATGAGCAGTGCCTGGTTTCCTCCAAACGTGACGCCTGGCATTCACATTAAAGAGTTCAATCTTTGTCTCATCAGACCAGAGAATTTTGTTTCTCATGGTCTGAGAGTCCTTCAGGTGCTTTTTGGTAAACTCCAGGTGGCCTGCCATGTGCCTTTTACTAAGGAGTGGCTTCCGTCTGGCCACTCTACCATACAGGCCTGATTGGTGGATTGCTGCAGAGATGGTTGTTCTTCTGTAAGGTTCTCCTCTCTCCACAGAGGAATGCTGGAGCTCTGACAGAGTGACCATCGGGTTCTTGGTCACCTCCCTGACTAAGGCCCTTCTCCCCCGATTGCTCAGTTTAGATGGTCAGCCGGCTCTAGGAAGAGTCATGGTGGGTCTGAACTTCTTCCATTTACGGATAATGGAGGCAGCTGTGCTCATTGGGACCTTCAAAGCAGCAGAAATGTTTCTGTACCCCTGCCCAGATTTGTGCCTCGAGACAATCCTGTCTCAGAGGTCTACAGACAATTTCTTTGACTTCATACTTGGTTTGTGCTCTGACATCTACTGTCAACTGTGGGACTTTCCAAATCATGTCCAATCAACTGAATTTACCACAAGTGGACTCTAATTAAGCTATAGAAACAGCTGAAGGATGGTCAGTGGAAACAGGATGCACGTGAGCTCAATTTTGAGCTTCATGGCAAAGGCTGTGAATACTTATGTACATGTGATTTCTTAGTTTTTTTATTTTTAACAAACTTGCAACAATCTCAAAACCTTTTTTCACATTGTCATTATGGGGTATTGTGTGTAAAATTTTGAGGGAAAAAATGAATTTAATCTATTTTGGAATGAGACTGTAACATAAAATGTGGGAAAAGGGAAGCGCTGTTAATACTTTCAGGATGCACTGTATTTATAACATCAATTTTGCCTTACTCCTGGGGGGGGGGGGGGGGGGTCCACGTACTGGTTCCACTAGTAGTTGGATCCTCCCTGCCAATCCCTGCTGCCGAAGATATTGGTGTCGCCTCATCCACTCCCTGCTTTTCTCCCCTGTCCGAGGTGGCTGCGTGGAGGATTGTTTTCCAGGTATCTGGCCTGGACGCTCATCGACCTTTGCAGTCAACCCTGGTGGTAAGCCCTCCCCAGCCACCAACTGTTCCCAAGACCAGTGCACCTCCACCATCTGTTCCTGAGACCAGCATGTCTCCACCAAGTGTTTTTGAGACCAGCACGTCTCCACCGCGTGTTTCTGAGGTTGGTGAGCCACTGACACCTGTTTCTGAATTCAGCGTACCACTGACACCTGTTTCTGTATTCAGCACGCCACTGACACCTGCTTCTGAGCTCAGCAAGCTGTTGTCATCTGTGCTCGAGTGCAGCACACTGCTGTCATCTGTTACCGAGTGCATCGCACTCCAACCATCTCCTGAGGTCAGCGCACTTTCACCATCAGCTCCTGAGCTCAGCACCCCACAACCATCAGCACCTGAAGTCAGCACGCTCCAGCCATTTGTTCCTGAGGCTGATGCACCACTGTCATCTGCTCCTGAGAGTGATGCGCTCCAGCCGTCAGCTCCTGAGGTCAGCACGCTGCTATCATCGGTTCCTGAGTTCAGCATGCTGCTGACACCCACTCTGGAAGGCTGTGCGCTGCTGTCACCTGTCCTTGAAGTCAGCACGCCCCTGTTAACAATACCTGAGGTTAGTGCACAACAACTGTCTGTTCCCGAGTTCAGCGTGCCCCTGTCAACTGTCTCTGAGGTTAGCATGCCGCAGCCGCCTGCAGCTGAGCGGAAAGCTCTTTTGTTGTTGTCTTCTTCAGAGCAAAAAGCTCCTATGTTGCCATTTTCAGAGCAAAAAACTCCCCTCTTACCATTTTCTGAATTAAAAGCTTCTATGGTATGGTCTCCTGCGCAAGAAGCTCCATTGTTGTATTCTCCTGAGTTTAAAGGGCCCCTACAGGTTTCTCTGGACGCATCCTGCTATCTGGTTTGTTGGCCCAGGGACTTTGGAAGGCTACCTGATGTGCGTTGTTTTGTGGTCTGGGGGCCCACGAACTTTATTTTTTCTCCCTTAGGAGTTTGCCTTAGGAGTTGCAGTTGTCAAGAGCACGTCTGGGTTTTGTCCCCTGGTGGTGGGTGATGCTCCTGTCAAACTGTCAGCTCCAGGTCTCACAGCTGATTGTCATTGTCTCCCCAACCCGCTCATGTGATTCGCACCTGTCATCATTTGTTTAATTTGTGTTTTACCGTATTTAAGGGCTGTTATGTTCATTCCTCCTTGCCGGAGTCTTATGTTCTTCCCCCTCATCTCCACCAGAACCAGCCCTTCCTCTGGTATGGTAAATTGTAAGTTTCCTTTGCTTGTCTTTTGGATTTAGTGTCGAGCATGGTTTTGGATGTTGTATTTTGCTTTTTCTTAATAAATTCACAAACTGCAGTCCTGCACATAGATCTCTCCTCTCTGCCCCGAGGGGTGATTCATGACAGATTCCTGTATTTTGTTTCTTCCCACCATGCCTTGCCCCCTCCTCCCACCTGTTTTGGTGTTTCTGTTTTTTTTAGGGATATCTGGAATCCACCCCTTGGGGACGGGGGGGAGGGGGGCTCTGTAAAGACCTGGGCATGGTCTGGGGACCATACTCACGCTTTAAGTTTATTTTTGTCATTCTCTGTGCTTAGTATTATTGTTATCCTGATTTCCTGGCTGTTATAATTATCATCATCATCTTGGGCTTAGTTTGTCTGGTTATTTTCCATGCCTGGTCCTTAGTTCTTTGTATGTTATCACTTTCTTTGTCTCAGCTTTACTTTTTGTGGTCATTAGGTTTATTATTAATATTGTGGTTTCTGTTGTAGTGTTTCCTGCTTGGTCCCTTGTTCTGTATTTGTGGTGTTGTATTCTTGTCCTTGTCAGTCACATCATGATTATAAGATAAGATAAGATAAGATAAGCCTTTATTAGTCCCACAACGGGGAAATTCCAGGATTGCAACAGCACAGGGATAGCAACACTCAGAGCAACAATCAGAAGGCAAGAAAAAAACAAGCAAGCAAGAGCAGCTAATATACATATGTACGTATTACTATAAAATATATATATATACACACACACACAGACACACAGTGCAGAGCATTGTAGCTGGATGGAATAAATATATGAATATATGAACACACAGTGCAGAGCATTGTAGCTAGATGGAATAAATATGTAAATATATAAACACCCACAGTACGGAGCATTGCAGCTAGGTGGAATAAATATGCAAGTATATAAACACACACAGTGCGGAGCAATGTAGCTAGATGGAATAATATGTAGATATATAAATATATAAACACACCCAGTGCTGAGCATTGTAGCTAGATGGAATAAATATGTAAATATATAAACACACACAGTGCAGAGCATTGTTGCTAGATGGAATGAAACAGCATAACCGTCTACTTAGTTATCCTACATGGTATGATTATGCGCCCATACATATTCTCACCCTCCATAGCGACCGGTATGTTCCTAGTTGTATGCCGGAGGGGACCATTGTGTAAGTCTATTGCATCTTTTGCATTCAAAAAACTATTAGTTTGTTACGTCTTTTTGCTATCTCTGCGAGCAGCCCTGCTTAGGTTGTACAGTCTGACAGCCGTTGGTAGGAAGGACCTACGAAACCTCTCGGTTGTGCACCTGGGATGATGTAGTCTGCTGCTAAATGAGCTCCTCAGTGCATTCAGTATGTCCTGCATAGGGTGGAACTCGGACTCCAGCAGAGATGACAGTTTAGCCACCGTCCTTCTCTCTCCTATCTCCTCCATCGGATCAAGGCGCTGCCCCAGGACAGAGCTAGCTTTCTTAATCAGTTTGTTCAGTCTCTTCCTATCGGCTGCAGTAATGCCACTGCCCCAGCAGACCACTCCAAAAGTGATGGCTGATGCCACCACCGTGTCATAGAATGACTTCAGCAGCGCCCCTTGTACACCAAAAGACCTGAGTCTCCTCAGCAGGAACAGCCTGCGCTGTCCCTTCTTGTAGAGTGCATCAGTATTGTGTGACCAGTCTAGTTTATTGTTCAGATGAATACCCAGGTACTTATAGGATGTCACCATCTCGATGTCTGTTCCCTGTATATTTACTGGTACTGTGAGGGGCTGCCCATGCCTGCGGCAGTCCACCACCAGCTCCTTAGTTTTCCTCGCGTTGATCTGGAGGCAGTTCCGATGGCACCAGTCCACGAAGTCCTGGATAAGCCCTCTGTACTCAGCTTCATCTCCATTGGAGATGAGGCCAACGATCGCAGAGTCATCAGAGAACTTCTGTAGATGGCAGTGTGTTGAGTTGTGTGAGAAGTCCGCAGTATAAAGAGTGAACAGGAAGGGAGCCAGCACCGTTCCCTGGGGGGCCCCCGTGCTACTGATGATCGTGTCGGACACACAGTCCCGGGTTCTCACAAACTGAGGCCGGTTCGTGAGGTAGTCCAGGATCCATGATGACAGGTGCTGGTCCACCCCTGCGCGCAGCAGCTTGTCCTTCAGGATCATCGGTTGGATGGTGTTGAAAGCACTGGAGAAGTCAAAGAACATGATCCTCACCATATTCCCGGGCTTCTCCAGGTGGGACAGAGAACGGTGAAGGAGGAAGATCACCGCATCCTCCACCCCAATGCCATGCTGGTAGGCGAACTGGAGTGGATCCATCGCTGGTTCCACCAGGGGGCGGAGGTGAGCAAGGAGCAGTCTCTCCAGGGTCTTCATCAAGTGGGACGTCAAGGCCACCGGTCTGTAGCTGTTCAGGTCTTTGGGGTGGGAAGTTTTTGGTACAGGTACCACACAAGATGTTTTCCACAGCTGTGGTACCCTCCCCAGTTTCAGGCTCATGTTGAAGATATACGTCACAATCCCACACAGCTGGTCTGCACAGGACTTGAGGAGCTTTGCGCTGATGCCGTCCGGTCCCGGCGCCTTCCTCGCCTTGATCTTCCTCAGCTCCGTCCTCACCTGGGTCCTGGTCAGGGTCAGGATGGGGGGCTGTGTGTTGGGAGTGGGGGGGTGTTGGTGGAGTGGGGAGTGGGCAGCAGGACTTGATTTCTTTAGAGGCAGCAGTGGTTGTTGTGCAGTCAGGGGGGAGGGCGGTTGGTCAAATCTATTGAAAAACAGATTCAGGTTGTTCGCCCACTCCCTGCCCCCTGTGGCCTGGGGGGAGGTATTCTGGAGCCCCGAGATGGTTTTGAGGTTTCTCCAGACCCCGCTGATGTCGCTCTGTTGCAGCTTGTCCTCCATCTTCTTCCTGAAGCTGTCCTTGCCTTCTCTGATCTTTCTCCTCAGCTCCCTCTGTACGGACTTCAGCATCTCCCTGTTCCCTGACCTGAAGATCCTCTTCTTCTCTCTCAGAAGTGTTTTTATCTCAGGGTTGATCCAGGGTTTGTTGTTTGAGTGACGCCGTATGGTCTTGGTGGGAACGGATTTGTCCACACAGAAGCTGAGGTAGCCCGTGAAGGTGTGAATGAGGCCATCGATGTCCTCACCATGTGGATCGCAGAGCTGCTTCCAGGCGGTGGCTTCAAAACAGCCCTTTAGGGTGTCCATTGTCTCCTCAGACCATAACTCCACAGTGTGCATGGCCGGAGGTTGTCTGTGCACTAGGGGTTTGTACACCGGCCGGAGATGAACCAAGTTGTGATCCGATCTCCCGAGTGGGGGGAGTTGTGATGAGGTGTACGCCTCCTTAGTGTTTGCGTAGAATAAATCCAGTGTTTTATTGTCTCTAGTGTGGCATGTGACATACTGGGTGAACGTGGGTAGAATGGGAGACAGTGAAACATGGTTGAAATCGCCTGAGATGAGGAGAAGAGCATCTGGGTGTTCTGTCTGCAGCCTGCTGGTTACTGAATGGATGACGTCACGTGCTGTCCCAGTGTTCGCCGTCGGATTTGCATAAACAACAATGCAGATCACGTGTGAGTGTTCTCTCGGGAGATATGTAGGCCTCATGCTAACAGCTAGCAACTCAATGTCTTTGCTGCAGTGTCGTTGTTTAACAGTGATATGTCCCGGTCTGCACCAGTTGTTGTTAACATACATTATCACTCCACCGCCCCTAGCCTTGCCACTGTCTGGTGTTCGGTCAGCTCGTATCATGTGAAAACCCTCCAGCTCAATGTTAGCATCTGCTGCTAGTTCAGTTAGCCACGTCTCAGTAAACAAAAGGAGAGAGCACTCCCGGTATGTGCTATCATAACGGGAGATAGCCGCTAGCTCATCTAACTTTCCCAGTATCGACCGTACATTTCCCATGACAACAGATGGAAGGGAGGGTCTGTACCTTATATTTTTTGTCCTCCGCCTTACTCCAGCCCGGCAGCCGCGGCGTTTTCGCCTCAGTTCTCTCGGTATGTCGAGTTTTTCCAATGGGACCGGGTGGCGGTTGAATGCTAGCAGCTGTTCTCTGCTGTATCGTATCCTGCTATAAACAGTGGCTCCGTCCACCGGCTCAGGAGACATTTAGGACGATCTGTGTGTCCGTGATATAAGTGGGGTGAAAAAAAAAGACGGATCAAAAGAGAGAGGAAGGGAAAAAGACTCGGAATCGAGCCGCTGTTGCAAAAGGCAGCCTACTCGTGTGGCGCCGAGAGAAAAAAAAAAAAAATTATGGGGATTATGCCTCCCCTGGTCCTCTGTGCATGAGTTTTGTGTATTCTTTGTTCCTCTTTGCCTTTTGTCTCAGCCCTTCATGTTTTCATGTACCAGTAGCCACTTCCCTGCTGTCTCCAGTTGCCCTTGATTGTTCCTACCTTTTCTGTGTTTGTTGATTACCCCTTGTCTATATACAGTGGGGCAAAAAAGTATTTAGTCAGCCACCAATTGTGCAAGTTCTCCCACTTAAAAGATGAGAGAGGTCTCCAATTTTCATCATAGGTATACCTCAACTATGAGAGACAAAATGAGAAAAAAAATCCAGAAAATCACATTGAAGGATTTTTAATGAATTAATTGGTAAATTCCTCGATAAAATAAGTATTTGGTCAATAACAAAAGTTCATCTCAATACTTTGTTATATACCCTTTGTTGGCAATGACAGAGGTCAAATGTTTTCTGTAAGTCTTCACAAGGTTTTCACACACTGTTGCTGGTATTTTGGCCCATTCTTCCATGCAGATCTCCTCTAGAGCAGTGATGTTTTGGGGCTGTCACTGGGCAACACAGACTTTCAACTGCCTCCAAAGATTTTCTATGGGGTTGAGATCTGGAGACTGGCTAGGCCACTCCAGGACCTTGAAATGCTTCTTACAAAGCCACTCCTTCGTTGCCCGGGCAGTGTGTTTGGGATCACTGTCATGCTGAAAGACCCAGCCACGTTTCATCTTCAATGCCCTTGCTGATGGAAGGAGGTTTTCACTCAAAATCTCACAATACATGGCCCCATTCATTCTTTCCTTTACACGGATCAGTTGCCCTGGTCCCTTTGCAGAAAAACAGCCCCAAAGCATGATGTTTCCACCCCCATGCTTCACAGTAGGCATGGTGTTCTTTCTCCCCCAAACACAACAAGTTGAGTTTTTACCAGAAAGTTCTATTTTGGTTTCATCTGACCATATGACATTCTCCCAGTCCTCTTCTGGATCGTCCAAATGCTCTCTAGCAAACTTCAGACGGGCCTGGACATGTACTGGCTTAAGCAGGGGGACACGTCTGGCACTGCACGATTTGAGTCCCTGGCGGCGTAGTGTGTTACTGATGGTAGCCTTTGTTACTTTGGTCCCAGCTCTCTGCAGGTCATTCACTAGATCCCCCCGTGTGGTTCTGGGATTTTTGCTCACCGTTCTCGTGATCATTTTGACCTCACGGGGTGAGATCTTGCGTGGAGCCCCAGATCGAGGGAGATTATCAGTGGTCTTGTATGTCTTCCATTTTCTAATAATCGCTCCCACAGTTGATTTCTTCACACCAAGCTGCTTACCTATTGCAGATTCAGTCTTCCCAGCCTGGTGCAGGTCTACAATTTTGTTTCTGCTGTCCTTTGACAGCTCTTTGGTCTTGGCCATAGTGGAGTTTGGAGTCTGACCGTCTGAGGTTGTGGACAGGTGTCTTTTATACTGATAAAGAGTTCAAACAGGTGCCATTAATACAGGTAACAAGTGGAGGACAGAGAAGCCTCTTAAAGAAGAAGTTACAGGTCTGTGAGAGCCAGAAATCTTGCTTGTTTGTAGGTGACCAAATACTTATTTTACCGAGGAATTTACCAATTAATTCATTAAAAGTCCTTCAATGTGATTTTCTGGATTTTTTTTTCTCATTTTGTCTCTCACAGTTGAGGTATACCTATGATGAAAATTGGAGACCTCTCTCATCTTTTAAGTGGGAGAACTTGCACAATTGGTGGCTGACTAAATACTTTTTTCCCCACTGTATGTCGGTGTTCAGTTTCAGTTTGGCATTGTCATGGGCAGCGAGAGTGCACCCATCCCATCCCGTCTCATTTTCGTGACTTCATCACTGCACCTGAGGCAGAAGCCGCACCTGCGCCCACTCATCAGCCAGCGTACTTAAGGAGGCTCTCTCCGCACATTCAATGCTGGCTTGTCTGGGTATACTGCCCATTAAATGACAAGCAAGTATATTACAACAAGTTTTGACACACTGTCTCACCTTGTTTCTCCCCTCTCCTTCAGGTTGCTGCCATCTAGCGGGTGTGTCTCCAGGACTGCGTGTGCTCTCCTGCCATATCTCCATAATTCCTCAGCTTCAACCTCCACCCGGTCAGGCACCATCAGCTCATTCCCCCCACCCTACAGGTTCATCTGTTCGCCGCTGGAGTCCTTCTGGTTCTCTCTCGTTACCCAAGTAAGTGGCAGTTTGGCTAGCCCGTTTCCCCTTACTCCACTTCTCCACTCACAGCTCTCGTCTTCTGTCCGCAGGTGGATTCCTCTGGCAAGTGATTGTTTCTGTAGCTGTGCGCAGACTTTCCAAATTAATAAACTTTCAAACGTGCCCCTTTGTGTGGTTACTTTCCTGTGCTGTTGCATCGTGCACTTGAGCTGTCAGCTTATTAATCATGACAGAACGAGCCAGCCAGGGCGGTAGCTCAGCCGGTGCTGCAGCGCAGGAGCTGACTGCTTTAGATCGCTTGTCGGCAACCGAGCACCAGCTCTCTGTGCTGACTCAGCAAGTTTCTAACCTGATGAGGCTTTGGACTAATGCACCTCCTCGGGATCCTCCTCCTCAGCCTGCTCCTCGCACTACGATGCGCCGTACTACTTCCGTTCCCACGCCTTCCCCGTACACGAGGGAGGTGGGGAAGTGTAAAGGGTTTCTTATTCAAGTTTCCATGTACTTGGAGCAGGTCAGGGAGGAGTACCCTGGGGACATGGCCAAAATCCAGTTTTTCACATTGTTGCTCAAGGACCGAGCCCTGGATTGGGCACAGTCCACAACTGATAACCCCGAGGGGCGTCTGTATACATTTGAACAATTCATGGATGCTTTCTCCTGCGCGTTTGGACTTACGGAGAGTCAGGGCAATGCCATGAGCCACCTGATGACGCTCTGCCAGGGCACTCGGTCAGCGGCCGAGTACTCGGTGGAGTTCCGGGTTGTAGTGGCTGATTTGGGGTGGAAAGAGATTGCTTTGCGCAGCGCATTCCTCCACGGTTAAAGGCTCAACTCCGTGATGACCTGGCGATTCACCCTGTCCCTGAGACTCTCGACGGTCTCATAGATCAGGCTGTAGGATTAGATAACTGGTACCATGAGTGTGCGAAGGAGCACGAGTGCTTCTATTTGCCCACGCGCCAAGCGTGCACCCGCTGTGCTACTCACACTGGCGGCACCAGCCCTCCGCCTGAGTCAATGGAGCTCTCTCGGCACTTGACCGATGATGAGTGCCGGCAGAGGCGTTTATTGAACCACAGTCTGGACGAATGCCACCAGCAGCCAAAAAGACGTAGCCCGTCAGTAACCATGGGGGGTCTGGCAGGCGGGATTGAATCTACTCCCCCTGGTAATTTTTCAATTTCGGCCCTCGTGCAATTGCCTTGGGCCGAGAGGAGGACTATGGTGCTGGTTGACTCTGGGTCTGAGGGTAGTTTCATTTCTGCTCAGTTCGTTAGGCAGGTGGGTATTCCCACATGTAAATTACCCCGTGATCAGAGGATTACAACCATATCTGGCCGGGACGTCACGGTAGTCACCCAAAGCACAGTGCCGATTTCCATCCTCCTTTCCTGGAACCACTGGGAGGAACTCTCTTTCCTGGTTCTTCCTGTTTCATCTTCCCCGTGGTTCTTGGTTACCCTTGCTCTGGAGGCATAACCCAATAATTAATTAGGATCAAAACACCATCTCCTCCTGGAGCCCTTTCTGTATGGCTCATTGTATGCATTCAGCGGAGTGTTCCCCATCTCTGTCCGTCTCCCTCCCCCTGGTTAATCCACCAGACCTCAGCCTCGTTCCCCGGGCTTATCACGATTTGGGAGAGGTCTTTAGCAAATAGAGAGCGTTGTCACTGCCGCCTCGTTGCTCTTATGATTGTGCTATAGACCTCATCCTGGGGGCATCTAGTCGGTTATACAGTGTTTCTGGCCTGGAGAGGGAGGCGATGGAGAAGTACATAAAAGAATCACTGAACGCCGGCCTTATTCAGCCATCTTGGGCTCCACTCGGAGCCGGATTCTTCTTCGTTGGAAAGAAGGATGGCTCATTGCGCCCGTGCATCGACTACCGGGAGCTCAATGCAATTACCATCAAGGACAAGTACCTTCTGCCTTTGATTAATTCAGCGTTTGAGCTTCTTCAGCGCTCACGGGTATTCACCAAGCTAGACTTAGGGAATGCGTACCATCTGATCTGCATTCGCGAGGGTGCCGAATGGAAGACGGTGTTTAAAACTCACCAGGGGCAATTCGAGTATTTAGTGATGCCTTTTGGGCTCACTAACGCCCCCGCCATCTTGCAGCGGTTAATAAAAGACGTCCTTTGCGATATGCTCTACCAATTTTTTTTTTTGTCTACTTGGATGACATTCTAATTTTCTTCCACTCGCTAGAGTAACATGACGCCTATGTCAGTGCTGTTTTACAATGGCTCTTGGAGAACCAGTTCTACGTCAAAGCTGAGAAGTGTGAGTTCTCCACAACATCAACCATCTTCTTGGGCTTCATAGTGGCTGAAGGGAGACGGATTGCCGACCCAGCCAAGGTGAGGGCAGTGCTGGATTGGCCAACTCCCCACTCCCGTAAGGAGCTTCAATGCTTCCTGGGGTTTGCAAACTTTTATCACAGGTTTATCAGAAACTACAGTGGGGTGGCACTGCCCTTGACGCAGCTGACCTCCATTAAGGTCCCCTTTTGCTGGACCGAGGCAGCTGAACAGGCGTTGTAAAATTAAAGCGCCTGTTCACGGAAACACGACCTTGGCCAAGGTCGACACGCAGCTCCAGTTTGTCCTTGAGGTGAATGCATCTGATTTGGGGGTTGGCGCTGTGCTGTCGCAGTGCATGCCCCCGATCAGAAGCTCCGCCTGTGCACATATTTCTCTCGTCAGCATACACCGGCCGAGAGGAATTATGATGTGGGGGACAGAGAGCTGCTTGCCATTAAGTTGGCATTGGAGGAGTGGAGGCATTGATTACAGGGGGTTATTCACCCCATCGTTGTGTGGACTGACCACAAGAACCTCGAGTACTTGCGGTCGGCCCGCCAACTAAATGCCAGGCAGGCTCGCTGGGATCTATTTTTCCAGCGATTTAATTTTACAATCACATACCAGCCTGGCACCCAGAACACCAAACCGGACGCACTATCGCGCCAGTTTGATTCCACGGATGTAGCCCCCCCCCCCCAAACCATCATACCACCTTTGTGCGTCCTTGGAGCCCTTACTTGGGATATCGAGCGGAGGGTTCGCCAGGCCCATTCCCAAGAGCCTGTGCCAGTAGGGTGCCCCCGGAACCATCTGTACGTCCCGGCTGCCCTCCACAGCGATGTCATCCAGTGGGCCCACACCAGTCGCTTCGCATGCCAGCCTGGAATCACTCGAACTGTGGACTTCATCCGGCGAGTGTTCTGGTGGCTCACGCTGTGGCGGGATTTACGTGATTATGTCAAGGCCTGTCAGCCCTGTGTCCGGGGGAAATCAGACACCCCCCCCAATCAGGCCTCCTCCATCCCCTCCCCACTCCTGGTCGTCCGTGGTCCCACATTGTCGTGGATTTCATTACCAGACTTCCCTCCTCTCGTGGCAAAACGGTTATCCTGACCATAGTGGATCGCTTCTCCAAGGCTGTGCATCTGGTTGCCCTCCTGAAGCTCCCCTCGGTGGTCTTCCTCACTGACCATGTCATCAAGATCCATGGCATTCCCATGGACATCGTGCCTGACCGGGGTCTGCAATTCACATCCCAGGTCTGGAGGGCCTTTTGCTGGATGCTGGGAACCACAGTGAGTCTGTCCTCAGGGAATCATCCACAGAGTAATGGGCAGGCAGAGCACGCCAATCGGTCCTTAAAAGCCACCCTGCAGTGCGTAGCAGCCGATAACCCATCCTCCTGGAGCTCACACCTGACCTGGGTGGAATATTCACTCAACTCGGCTGTCTCTGCAGCCACCAGACTCACGCCGTTTGAGGCATCCCTGGTACATTCCGCCATTCCCATGGCTGAGAGGGAGGTCGCGGTTCCATCCATGGGGGTCCATGCCCATTGCTGCCGGAGCATCTGGAGAGCCACTCAGGCTGCTCTTGCCCGCTCCACTGAGCGCACCCGGGCCGCAGCTGACAGGAAGCAGGTGCCCGCGCCCAAGTACTTCGTGGGTCAGCAGGTCTGGTTAGTGGCGAGCCAGATCCCACTCAAGGAGAGGTCCAAAAAGCTGTCCCCCCCCGCTTTCTGGGCCCCTATGTTATCTCTCGGGTGATCAACGATGCATCGGTTCAGCTCAAATTTCCGCCGACCCTGCGGGTGAACCCGACCTTCCACGTCTCTTACATCAAGCCCCTCTCTGTCAGCCCTCTCTGCCCACCCCACCTCGAAGCTGCCTCCACCTCCCTGGATCATTGACGGTCACCCCGCCTACATGGTCCGCCGGATCCTCAGTGTTCGCCGTCGTGGCCGGGGTCAGCAGTACCTGGTGGATTGGGAGGGCTACGGTCCTGAGGAATGCTCCTGGGTTTCCTCTGCTCAGGTCCTGGATAAGGAAATGCTCCAGGCCTTCCACCAAGCTCACCCGGAGAAGCTCCCTGGACCACCAGGAGGCGCTCCAAGAAGGGGGGGCCCTGTCATGGGCAGCGAGAGCGCGCCCCTCCCGTCTCACTTTCGTGAATTCATCACTGCACCTGAGGCAGAAGACGCACCTGCACCTACTCATCAGCCAGCATACTTAAGGAGGCTCTCTCCGCACATTCAACGCTGGCTCGTCTGGGTATACTGTCCGTTAAACAACAAGCAAGTATATTACTACAAGTTTTGACACGCTGTCTCACCTTGTTTCTCCTCTCTTCTTCAGGTTGCTGCCATCATGTGGGTGTGTCTCCAGGACTGCGCGCGGTCTCCTGCCACATCTCCATAATTCCTCGGCTACAACCTCCACAGAGTCAGGCACCATCAGCTCATTCCCCCCACCCTACTAGTTCATCTATTCCTCGCTGGAGTCCTGCCGGTTCTCTCTCATTGCCCAAGTAAGTGGCAATTTGGCTAGCCCATTTCCCCTTACACCACTTCTCCACTCACAGCTCTCGTCTTCTGTCCGCAGGTGGCTTCCTCTGGCGAGTGATTGTTTCTGTAGCTGTGAGCAGACTTTGCAATTTAATGAACTTTCAAACGTGCCCCTTTGTGTAGTTACTTTCTTGTGCTGCTGCATCATGCACATGAGCTGTCAGCTTTTTAATCATGACAGGCATGGCGTCATTGATGTTTCTGTAATGTTTGCTGACAGTCCTGTCTGTGAGTTTTTCATGTCCAAGTTTTCCTAGTCTAGTCTTGCCTTGCCTGTGAGTTTTGCCATGTTCAAGTTTGTTTTCAGCCCACGTGCTGCCATAGATTTGAGTTTAAGTTAAATAAATTAACATCATTATTGCACCTGATCCTGACTGCGCCTGAGTCCTGTGTTAATTGCCCCATGACAACAAGTAAAAGGTGGTTATCTTTATATATTATCACTCATACATAAGACTCTTCTTCTTTTGGCTGCTCCCTTTAGAGATCACCACAGTGGATCATCTGCCTCAATCTCAACTTATCCCTTGCATCTTCCTCTGTAACACCAACCCTCTCCATGTCCTCCTTCACTACATCCATGAATCTTCTCCGTGGTATTCCTCTTTTCCTTCTGCCTGGCAGCTCCATCTTGAACATCCTTTGTCCAATATACACTACTCACAAAAAGTTAGGGATATTTGGCTCTTGGGTGAAATTTAAAGATGCACCTAAAGTGCACTATAACCTTTACAGGTGAACTTAATTTGACCCTCTCTAACCTTTTGAATGCACATGTCCAACTGTTCAATGTTTCAGTACTTGTTGCATAACGTGCTGTTCTCTAACAAGGTACTTAATGACAAAATTCACAACAGATGCTTGATCCATGAATCGACCAATAAATTTTCTGGTTCAATAAGTAATGGTGTTTAAACAGTCCTCTTCATCATGCTGTTCACATTTTGACATCATGAGACCAAGATGACACCTAACAACTTATCAACAATACCTCACCATTACGAGGCTTCAAACAGGATGTTCTCAGAGGGTAGTGGCCACTGAGCTTAGAGTGTCATAGATTGTCATCAGCAGGCTGCAACAGAGATACAGAGAGACTGGAAGAGTTGCAGAAAGACATATATAAGTGGACGTCCTTTGGTCACATTCCACGCTGATGACTGCTTCATTGTGAACAGTGCTCAGTAGAACCGGATGATGAATGCTACTCAACTCCAGGCACATTATAGGGAGGTGAGAGACACCCAAGTGTCACTTGAGACCATTCGAAACTGTTTACATCAACTTGGTCTGTGTGCTAGATGACCTGCAAGAGTATCTGACCACACCACCAGGCACAGGCATCATCGTTTGCATGGGCCTGGGAGCATTTATGCTGGACAAGGGACCAGTGCACTTCAGTGGTGTTCTCTGATGAAAGTCGATTCACGCTGAGCAGAAATGATGGCCTCCAACGATGTTGGAGATGTCAAGGAGAGTGCTATGCATCAGCCACTGTTGTCACCATGTTACGGTCTGGGCAGGTGTGTCTAGTCAATACAGAACTGCCCTACACTTTATAAATGGTACAGTGACAAGCCAATACTACCTGAATAACATCATTAACCTAGTCATTGTGCCCCTGCATGAACAACACAGGGCTAATTTCATCATCATGGCTAACAATGCTCCAGCTCACTGAGGCTGCACCATTTGGGAATGGCTGCTGGAGGCTGGAGTACCTCAAATGGAGTGGCCTGGACTTTCTCCAGACCTGAATCTCATAGAAAACCTATGGGATCAGCTGAGTCACCATGTAGAGGCTCGTAACCCTGGACTCCACTACCTTAATGACCTGAGAGCCGCCCTTCAAGAAGAGTGGAATGCCATGCCTCAGCAGACAATAAGTCGACTTGTGAACCACGAGATGTCATTGTCAAGCTGTAATTGATGCTCAAGGGCACATGGCAAGTTATTGAGACATTGACATTTTTTGTTGTGGAATGCCCACCACTGTTGTTGGCTTTTGTTTCAATAAATTGATTGAGATGAGGAAATCACCATTGCATAATTCTACTTAAATGCCCTACGTTCATGATATATCACTGGAGTGTGAACTTTTTATATTTTTGATAAATTTCACCCAAAAGCCAAATTCCCTAACTTTTTGTGAGTAGTGTATCCACGATCCCTCCTCCACACATGTCCAAACCATCTCAGCCTTGCCTCTCTTACTTTGTCTCCAAACCACTCAACCTGAGCTGTCCCTCTGATATTCTCATTTCTAGTCTTGTCCTTCCTAGTCACTCCCAATAAAAATCTTAGCATCTTCAACTCTGCCACCTCCAGTGCCATCTCCTGTCATTTGGTCAGCACCACCGTCTCTAAACCATACATCATAGCAGATCTCACTACCATCTCTAAATCTTTCCTTTCACTCTTGCTGCTACCCTTCTGTCACAAATCACCCCAGACACTCATCTCCACACACTCCACCCTGCCAGCACACTCTTCTTCATCTCTTTTGGACATTTTCCATTGCTTTGGATGGTTGACCACAAGTATTTAAACTCATCTACTTTCACTACCTCTACTCCTTCCATCTTCATCGTTACACCTGCCTCCCTCTCATTCACACTCATATATTCTGTATTGCTTCTACTGACTTTCATTTCTCTTCTCTCCAGAGCATATCTCCACCTCTCCAGGTTCTCTTCCACCTGCTCCCTACTCTCACTACAGATTGCAGTGTCGTCTGCAAACATCATGGTCCAGGGAGACTCCTGCCTGACCTCATCTGTCAGTCTGTCCATCACCATGCCAAACAAGAAGAAGCTCAAATCCGATCCCTGACGTAACTCCACCCTTACCTTGACTCCTACAGCACACCTCACCACCGTCTCGCTGTCCTCATACATGTCCTGCGCCACCCTCACATACTTCTCTGCCACTCCTGACTTCCTCATACAGTACCACACTTCCTCTCTTGGCACCCTATCATATGCTTTCTCTAGATCCACAAAGACACCGTGCAACTCCTTCTGACCTCTATACTTCTCCATCAACACTCTTAGAGCAAACATTGCATCTGCAGAATTCTTTCTTGGCATGAAACTGAACTGCTGATCAATGATTACCACCTCTCATCCTAACCTGGCTTTAACAACTCTCCCATATCTTCATAGACTGGCTGATTAACTATGCCTCTGTAGTAATTATTGTTCTGAGCATCGCCTTTGTTCTTGAAAACTGGTACCAAAACACTTCTTCTCCACTCCTCAGGCATCCTCTCACTCTCTAAGATTGTGTTAAACAATCTGGTTAAAAAGTCCACGCCCATCTCTCCTAAACATCTCCATACCTCCACTGGTATGTCATCTGGACCAACTGCCCTTTCCATTCTTCATCCTCTTCAAAGCTGCCCTCACTTCTGCCTTGTTAATCCTCGGGACTTCCTTGCTCACCATCGGTTCTGTCATGAACCCTCCTGTGCACTTTTCCAGCACGCACGGTGAGGGGGGGAAATAATGAGGATTCACGTGCAGGTTAGCACCACACACATTTATTTATAATACACTTAGACAAACAGTTACCGATAATGTTTCCTCCGAAGCTAAAGGAGTCTTTCTGGATGCTCTACAGTCTGCAAGGGAGAAACACTGGAGAAAAACACATGCAGAAATTTACTCACGGAGCTGGAGGAGTCCAGTAGACCGAATAAGCCCTGAGGGAAACCGTCTTTGACTTAACTAGAGGGAAAACGCTCGGATGAAGCACAATGACTCAGCAATGCATGACTGGAAAAAGGCTCCTTATGTACATGCATAGCTGGCAGCAATAGAGAGGGGGCATGGCCCGACCGGCAGACAGACAGCGTTCACTCCAGCGTGAGCCCAAGAGGCTGCCTCACCGCTGCCAGTCAGAAAGCAGTGGCTATGGGTACGACAAAGCACACAGAAATACATACTAACATACATACAACGTGGCACGTACCCACAGAGGGGCCAGGATCGAACCAGGGAGAATTAAGCCGGCTCAGTTCCTGACATGTTCTTCATCCATCCTCCTCTGTTTCTCATTTTCTTTATTCATCAGCTCTTCAGAGTACTCCTTCCACTTCCAGAGTTCTCCTTCTAAACACACTTGTCATTTGTTAGTACATTACCATTTCTGTCCTTAATCAGCCTAACCTGCTACACATCTTTTCCAGCTCGATCTCTCTGTCTTGCCAATTAATACAAGTCATTTTCTCCTTCCTTAGTGTTTAGCCTCTCATACAACTCACTATATGCCTTTTCCTTTGCCTTTTCCACCTGTCTTTGCCATGCGCTTAGATTCCAAATACTCCTGTCTACTTTCTTCATCTCCCTGACTATCCCACTTTTTCTTTGCTAACCTCTTCCTTTGAATACTTTCCTCTACCTCCTCATTCGACCACCAAGTCTCCTTGTTTTCCTTTCTCTGTCCACTGGCTACACCACATGCCTTTCTACCCATTTCCCTTAATACTTTTGCTGTACTTTCCTAGTCATCTGGTAATTCTTCCCTACCACCCACAGCCTGTATCAACTCCTCCCTGAACTCTGTGCGACCTTCTTCTTTCTATGACTTCCCCCATGTAATATTTGACTTTACCTTCACTCTTCCTCTTCTTGCTTTGCAAAATCATCCTACAGACTACCATCCGATGTTGTCTAGCTACATTCTCCCCTACCACCACCTTGCAGTCTCCTATCTCTTTCAGATTTCTCCTTCTGCATAAGATGTAGTCCACCTGTGCACACCTTCCTCTACTCTTGTAAGTCACCCTATGTTCCTCTCTTTTCTTGAAGTATGTGTTCACCACAGCCATTTCCACTCTTTTAGCAAAATCCACAGCCATCTATCCTTCCACATTCCTCTCCTTAAGACCATACCTACCCAGGACCTCCTCATCACCTTTGTTCCCTTCACCTACATGTCCATTAGATAAGATAAGATAAGATAAGATAAGCCTTTATTAGTCCCACAATGGGGAAATTCCAGGATTGCAACAGCACAGGGATAGCAACACTCAGAGCAACAATCAGAAGGCAAGAAAAAAACAAGAACAGCTAGTATACATATGTACATATTACTATATATATATATATATATATATATATACAGTATATACACACTACCGTTCAAAAGTTTGGGGTCACTTAGAAATTTCCTTATTTTTGAAAGAAAAGCACTGTTTTTTTCAATGAAGGTAACTTTAAACTAATCAGAAATACACTCTAATATCTAATATACATTGCCAGTGTGGTAAATGACTATTCTATCTGCAAATGTCTGGTTTTTGGTGCAATATCTACATAGGTGTATAGAGGCCTATTTCCAGCAACTATCACTCCAGTGTTCTAATGGTACAATGTGTTTGCTCATTGTGTCAGAAGGCTAATGGATGATTAGAAAACCCTTGTGCAATCATGTTAGCACAGCTAAAAACAGTTTAGCTGGTTAGAGAAGCTATAAAACTGACCTTCCTTTGAGCAGGTTGAATATCTGGAAAAAATTATTATTTCAAATACAAATCATTATTTCTAACCTTGTCAATGTCTTGACTATATTTTCTATTCATTTTACAACTCATGGTGGTAAATAAGTGTGACTTTTCATGGAAAACACAAAATAATTGTCTGGGTGACCCCAAACTTTTGAACGGTAGTGTATATATATATATACATATATACAGTATATACAGTATATATATATATATATATATATACTGTATATATATATATATATATATATAGAGAGAGAGAGAGAGAGAGAGAGAGAGAGAGAGAGAGAGAGAGAGAGAGTGCGGAGCATTGTGGTTGGTGAATGTGCAGCAGAAAGTCTAAGCTCTCTCTCCCTCCGCGGGTGCGGCGGGCCAGCTGGATGTCTTTGGGCATGATGGTGGTGACCCTCTTGGCGTGGATGGCGCACAGGTTGGTGTCCACGAAGAGATCCACCAGGTAGGCCTCGCTGGCCTACCTGGCCTTGCTGGCCACCCCTTGCTATAAAGGGCTGATGCGGAAGAGGCACAGTCTCTTTTGACCTCGCCTCTGCCTAGACAGGAGTGCCTTGTGTCACTGTGAGTCACCCAGTAAAGTCACATTCTATTGCACCTCCGGCCTCATTGTTGAAGTACTGGTTATGGACATAACATTTGGCGACGAGGATAAAGACATGGATAGAGGAATTTCAGGCATTCGGTCATTTCTGGAGCTTCCCGGTGAGCCGCCAGTTCCATGTGAGAGGTGGTTTGCCGCATTCGAGAATTATCTGGTGCCACTGAACCTCGGTGAACTAGATAAATTGCGTGCACGAGCGATACTGGTCCATAATCTTGGCATGGAGGGACAATGTATTCTCAGCACTTAGAGCGACAGTTTTGAGGATGTGGTTGGGCTAATGGTGCGCTACTTTCGCACTCCTGAGAACGTCATCGTCCGGAGGATTCAGTTCCAACAGCGCCGCCAGCGGACTGGAGTGTCGTGCAGCGGTATGTTGCAGACCTGCGCCAGCTGGCTGGGAATTGCCAGTTTGGGACCTTAGAAGAGAAAATGGTCCACGATCAGATGGCGGAGCACATGTTGCTTGCAGCGGCATGGTCAAGGCTCCTCACACATTCCGGTGAACTGACATTGGCCAAGGCTGTGGAGATAGCCCAACAGTTCGAAGCAGCGGATAAACTGTCACGGGACCCCAGTGAGAGAAAAACGTTGAGGCAACCTGACTCACAATCAGCGGTGCAGGCTGTAGACCCGGATAGCGATGATAGCATGGAAGACAAAGAAGAATACGCTACAGCTATCAAAATAAGGTCTGCCCCGGGATTGCCAAAATGTTTGGGCTGCGGGTCTACCAAGCACCGGTACAAGGCAAGAGAGTGTCCGGCAAAAGGCAAACGCTGTGGCAAGTGCGGGCTCCTACATCATTTTGCCAGGGTCTGTAAAAAATTTGAGCGAGGGGAACGGCGACGTGACGTGGATTCCCTCGCCATGACTCCTACAGTTATCCACACCGTTTCCCCGAGCACAGAAGGTCGTACGTATTTAATGGTTGAGTTGGATGGCAAGGAAGTGCCGTTATTGGTGGACACGGGCGCGGTGAGGTCTGTGTTGAATTAACCTACTGTGAGGAGTTTTTCCCCCTACCATCGTGTGAGAGGTCTGTTGACGCCATTGTGTGGGTATGGCGGTAATAGGCTGTCCATCATGGGTTCGCTGGAGCTGACAGCGAGGTACAAGTCAGTGGTGGTGTCCAGAGTGGGTCGAATGTGATGGGCTGCGACCTTTTTTATGGACTGGGCTTCTCAATCACCAGCAGCAGCGGAGAGGAGTGGTCGGGCTGTGGTTTGTGGGACCTGCCGGTTCCGCAAGTGGTGGACGATGTGGTTTGGGATGATACATGGCCTAGTATTCTGGGAGATGAACAGGACCAATACCACCCAGGACCATCACGGGACGGTTCTGGTGCCAGGGGGCCAAGTTACCCTAGATGAGGGAACTGGGCGGCATGGTGGAACGCCCGTGACGGTGGGTGGAGCCGACTGGATGGCTCCCACTGCTTCCGGAGTTCGGCTGGGAGGTACCGGGAAGCATGGAGCTTCGCTGGCGTTGCAAATGAAAGCAAGCGGGGCAGGACCGGCTGGCACAGGAAACAGACGTGCCACACAGAAACACTGGAGGCTGAGTCAGGTCGCCAGTGAGGCGCGACTCAGTGAGGAGGCTCGGTTGAGACATCATGGACATTGAAAGCCGAGTCGAGCTCCTTTGGGAGTTGGTGATGTGGTTCAACCCAGAGAGGAGGCTTGGCTGAGAGGGGTCCATGGAAAACGGAAACAATGGGAGGACCAGGGGCGGCTGAAGGTAGTAGCTGTTCGGGGGGACGGGTACCTTCGTCTGTCAGGTGAATCATGGCGACACCCCAATGAGCTGCAGCGCGCCAACGAGGAGAAGGAGGTGTTGGGGCTCCGACGTGGCTCATCTCCAGGGGTGAAGAGACGGAGAAGCTCTGGGTGGGACCTGCCAGAAGAGTCCCCCGGGGGTGGCCTCTCCATCGAGACTGCACGGTAGCAAAGGAGCGATAGATTGATCTAAATGTGTGATGTGAATTGCCCGAGCATTTGTTTCTCATGTTGAGTTGCTATATACGGTAAATTGCCCATGTATTAGAAAAAAAAAAAAAGTAATGTTTGTGCTACCATGTTCAGGGTACATATTACTGTGTGGTTTGCCCGGGATATGGAGTGGTTCTATTGGGAGGGTTAATAGCTGAGCATGAATGTACATGTTGACTCGTTAATTGTTAAATCGAGGTTTTGATCTGTGTATACAGTATATGGTTATGGGGTTGTTTTATAATAGGAACATGGCAGTATTTTATTTCATGGACTTTATGGGTCATTCCAGAATTGGAGGACATTTGGGCTTCAAAATTCTTGAAAAATAAACCTTCACTTTTCTGATTTTCTGCTACATATTCATCAATAATAGGTAATAAACTATCAAAGGCTTGATTAGCTTAGCTTACAGATCAATGGTACAATTTTTATTACATGATTTCTTTGGTGTTTACAATACTTGGTACAACCCTGTTACCAACACTGAGAAACCTGAAAAAAGTACATTATTTCTGAAATATAATTCCTTTTCCATAAAGTAAATAAAGTAACATTATCTCTGAATAACCATTTGATTTCACATATGACTTGATTTAAATTAATTTTAACAACTTTCAAAATCTGTCTCACCCAACTTTTCAATAATGGCATGTTTCACTTTACCAATTTCAGTATTTATTGTACAGTATTTACTCTAACACATTTTGCATGTGATTGCATAAACTCTTTAAAGGAAAATGGCTCAAACCCTTTTGAGCTGAGAAAGTAATTTAGGATTATTTTCAATTAAAATGATATGGTAACAAGGTTGCATAAAGTACGATGGATGACTAGCTACATTATTTTTGATTATAGATTATCATATAAAAGTGACAAATAAATGCCCAAGACACCAAAGTGTTCTTTGAATAACTTTTAATACCTTCTGATGCACTTTTTCTCAAATAACACCCAAAAAAACAAAAGAAATAATAATAATTTAAGAAACTTTGCTGAAACTTGCCCTTTGGTTCAGAACATTGCAATGAAACCTTTGATGGCTGGCTGCCCTAGCCTATCAACATATTCACTTTAACACTGAGCTAAAAACATTTCACTCTAACACTTAACTGAAAACTTGTCATCTGCTTTAGAACATTGGTCTTCTAATATTCCACTTTACTCTTCATGGCTAACCAGAGTGTTCCACTGGTCTTCTGCAATGGCCAGGTGGCGTGAGGTAACATTTTGTGGCAGTGGAATGATGGTCAGCATATCCTCAAAGGGATACCAATGGACATCCTCCCTCAACGGCCAGAAAAAGCGGTTTTTCCCCTCTCTGTGCATACATTTCACCTGGCAGTGGGTCTCATTCACCTCTTGGATGACCCCTGGGTAGATGTGGCCCTCATACAGCAGGGCACACCATTTACCCACAACCTCTGGAGTATGCCAGTGCTCTTCTTCTGGTGTGCTGTGTGTTAGGTCTTCTGTGTGGTCATCTGTGGAATTAAAGCTGAAGCTTTTGGTTTTCTGGCAATTACATTCCAGATTCCCATTTGCAGAACACATGCAGCTGATGTCGCGGTAGAGCATTTTTCCAGGTGAAAGAGTAATCACCTGGCAAGGCAAGATCAGTCATACATAAGTTAGTTCAAAGTGCTTTAACTAAATAAGAATCATGGAGAAACAGTGAAGTGAATACCTGGTGAAGCCTCATTGTGGATGGTACTGCTGGAAGGTCAGCCGGCATTTCCTTCACTGCATCATCTACATCTTGCTCCTGGATGTAAAACAATTTCACCTTTGATTGACCATCATTCAGAGCTTGGTAAAGTGACATTGCTGCCACTTTTTTTGTTGGACTCGCTGTGCTCTCTCACTGCGGTCTTTTTGAAGCAACTTCTTTCCTGTTTCTACATCTTTTTTCCATTTCTCTCTTTCTTTGAGTAAGTACTGTTGTCTCCTTTGTACATCAGCATCACGCTGGGCTCGGTAGCGTCTCTGCTTTTCAGCAGCACTCAATGGTGGGCCACACTGTATGAAAAACAATTTATCTAGCTTAATTTAGTGTCACCTATTATGAATTGTAACTCATTGTTTGAATACAGTTTTATTTATGTAAAGTTAATCATCCCATCGAGGTAGTTACTGCAACCATAATATATTTGGACTACCATTAGGAAATAAAAGGAAACAATTCAGTATGTAAAATTAAGAAATGTGTTTACAATATGTAGAGTAACTAAATTATATCTCAGATAATGTAAATTGTTGAATTGAATTTCAAATAATAGTTTCTAAAGTCTGAGTAAACTGGAGGAGATGCAACCCTGTTAATGTAGTGCAACCCTGCCACTCTAATCACAGCAACAGGGTTGCAGGTAATAGGGTTGCAAATCCGGACGAATGTTAGCTTGCTGACCAAGAGGACAAACTTACTTATGTAAATAAGTAAAGAAAAAATAAAAAAAATAATTGTCTTATTCTGATCATGTGCATAACAGGGTTGCATGAGGTAGAGTGAGACATTCAATCAAGGCTAACTATGTTATAAAAATATGAAAAATAGAAGAGAGGACATACCTTTGCTCTACCCATTCTTTTGGAAAACTGATGATGTCAAATCCAGCGTATCACGTGATTCACTGCTTTCTTCTTCTTCTACCATGCTGAAAAGGTTATGGTAACAGGGTTGCGTGCATGTTGTGGGACACACGTTCCATGAATAATAATTATTATTTGAAATATTATGTTTATTAAAACAAATGTTCCCACAGTTACAAGAAACAGCAATGAAACAAATAATACCAAAAAAATGAAATTTAAATTTCATTTTAACTGTTTTATTTGAGATTCAATTTGGTCATTAGGGGGGTGGGACAAGAGAAAAATGGCATTTTAGGGGGTACTCCAGACTTATTTGGTGTTTATAGGACATTTCACGTCCTCCAATTCTGGAATGACCCTTATACTGACAGAGACGGCAGAGTAATCTGTTTAGCTGTGTGGAGGTGGGACAGTAGTCCACCTGTCCCCTTCTAGTTTTAGTTATTTGTGTGCGTGGATAGGTCTACTTTACTTGTTTATTATTAGAATGTGACTCGGGTACTAAATTTGGGAGGGTCTAATTGGTGTGCATGTATTTTGGACTTTTTTTTAAAGGGGGGGTTAATGTAGTTTATATTAATAAGGAGACGTATTAGTAGTAGTAGATTAGTTTATTTGACAGGGACAGTGCAATAAACATAGACAATTAATCAAAGACAATCAATCTGATGTGTTGCACATAGAGTGTATAGCTATTAGCTAATTTGCAACTCTTGTCCCTGGATGGGCTTTAGAAAAAAGAATCAAGATAAAAAATATACACAATAACCACATACATCAATGCAGAAAAATTATAAATACACAATTATAAATATTATAAATATTATAAATACACAAATATAGCAGCCTGACTCACATTTAACATAAATATTATAAATATTATAAATACACAAATATAACAGCCTGACTCACATTTAACACATATAACATAACTCACATTTGCCTATTTCAGGCCTTCCTCCCTCCGTCACTCACTATAAACAAACACATTTATTCCTTCCCTTCATTCACTCTCACTTTGCAGACAATTAATTCATACATGAGTACATTCTTGTTTATTTTTCAGCCAGTTTTTAACATTTTTAGTGAATGTTTTAAAGTCCGTTATTATTTTAATTTCATTTGGCATTGTGTTCCAGATGTGATTGCCCTTTATAGAGAAAGCTGTTTGTCCAAATGTGGTTCTGCGGTGGAATATTTTACAGTTATTGTTAACAGAACTCCTGGTGGCTCTGCTGCTGTCCTGTCTTTGGACGAAACCAGCAAGTGGCTCGGGTGCTGATTTATGGAAACATTTGAACGTTAATTTCAGAAGACAGAGGTCAATGAAGCTCTCAAAACTCAATAGGTTGTATTTTTTTAAAACATTACAGTGATGCCACCTAATGGGCTTTTTGTCCAAGATTTTTAGGGTTTGATTATATAATGAACCTATATGTCTTATTGTGGAAGGGGCTGCTTGAGCCCAGACTGTCAAACAGTATGATATATGAGAAAAAACCATAGAATGCATATATAGTGCAGCTGCTTCGTAAGGTATGTAATATCTAATTAATTTAAAGCAGTTCAGATTTTTTTTTACTGTTTTTGAAATTTTCTTTATATGAAGATTAAATTTGAGTTGAGGATCTAGTACAATGCCAAGGTATTTGAATTCTGTAGCTAAACTGATGTCATGATCATGTATATTAACTTTAAAATGTTGCAGGTTACATTTTTTGATTGAAAAGCACATTGAGACTGTTTTCTGAAGGTTCAGCAATAGATGGTTCTTGAGGAGCCACTCTTGGACATCAACCATACTTGTAGACAGTACATCTGCAGCCTGTGCTGGAGTCTTGGCAGCTGTGTAAATAACTGCATCATCTGCATAAAGTTGGCATGTTGCAGCTGAGCAGTGTAACGGCAAGTCATTAATAAAAATGCTGAAAAGTAAAGGACCAAGAATGGACCCTTGTGGGATACCCATGCGGTTGTTTAAAAATGAGGATTTATCCTGGTGAACTTTTACACACTGTTCTCTATTCTGGAGATAAGATGCAAACCATTCTAATGTATTTGGGGAGAAGTTAAAAGATACTATTTTGGATAAAAGCAAACTGTGGTTTACAGTATCGAAAGCCTTTTTGAGATCTAGAAAAACAGCTCCTACCACATTACCCCTGTCCAAGGACTGTTTGACGTTTTCAATAAGGCAACAATTTGCTGTTTCTGTTGAGTATCCTGGTCTAAAACCAAATTGATGTGGATGAAGAAGTTGACTGTCTTGTAAGTAGTCTATCAGCTGTGTAGCTACAACTTTTTCAAGAACCTTAGATAGGACTGGTAAGATAGAGATTGGGCGGTAATTGCATATATCGTCTTTACTGCCTGATTTATGAACTGGTATGACGACAGCTTTTTTCCAGCCAGATGGAAATGTACTAGACCTAATGGAGAGATTAATGAGATGAGTCAGTGGTTTGATTAATATTTTGCTGTGCATTTTGAGAAAGGAGGTGCTCATATTGTAGATATCATTAGTTTTTGAGTTTGACAGTGTTTTAACAATACCAGCAATTAACTTCTCATTTACCTCATCGATGTGAAAAGTATCTGTTGGAAGTATGGAATTTGTGTTGTTGAGCACATTTGGCAGCACAAAAATTTTTGTTAAGTCTTCCACAGAGCCCACAAAGTGTGAATTAAATTCATTTGCCAAAGTAGCCTTGTCACTGACGGTCTTGCCATTGATTCTAAGTTCCTTTACCCCCTTCTGATCGTTTTTTTTATTAGTTAAGTTATTTAAATGCCTCCATAGGGAACTGTTGTTACCCTTTGCATGATCTATCAGTTTATTGTAATAAGATATTTTTGATTTTCGCAGCTCATGTACCACTTTATTTCTTAAACTTTTGTACACAAGGTGATCATTTTGTAGTTTGGAGGTTAGTGATGTTTTCAGTGCATAGTCTCGCCTCTTCATAAGTTTTCTTATTTCATTATTTAACCATGGTAGGCTAATCTTCTGTTGTCTACTTTTAATTTGCTTTGAAAATTTTTCTATAGACTTTGTGATTGTTGCAGTTATAAAATTACAACAATCATCTACTTCACATGTTGACATGAGCTGCTCCCAATTTTGATTCTCTAAGTAATGTTCAAACTCCTCATTTTTTGATTTGGGGATAATAAAATTTGATTTGTCAATATCGACTCCCCCAAAATACTGTAGTCGCTTTTTAGTGAGTTTTCTGACAGCAAGAACCATGTTATGATCTGAGAGACCAGTTACAAGATTATAGGTTCTGGTTATTCGTTCTGGTTTATTAGTAAATACCATGTCAATAAGTGTTCTGGATTGTTTGGTTATCCTGGTGGGTCCTTTGATGATTTGCTGGTAATTAAATTTAGTCATGAGGCTTTTCAGTTTTTGTTTGTCTTTTTTATCAGACCAGTTGATATTAAAGTCACCATGAATTATTGTTTCTCTGTTCTTCTCAAGTTGTTTAACCAGATCACTTAATTCATTATAAAAGGAAGAGTTGTGTGATGGTGGGTTGTACACTACTGCAATGTTGAAATTCATTACCGGAGAGAGACATACATTAACAGCTAAACATTCAAGTGAAGTATTCAAATCAACCAGTTGACATTTATATTTCTCTTTGATGTAAATTAAAACACCTCCTCCCCTCCCTACCTGCCTGTCTTTTCTAAAACACTGATAGCCCACAATATCGATCATATTAGTGTCTATGTTACTGTGTAGCCAGCTTTCTGAGAGACAAAGGTAGTCCAGATTTGAGTCCAACAGCAACACCGAAATCTCATCTCTTTTGGGGATTATGCTCCGTATGTTTAAATGACCGCCGAGGATCCCCTTTGGTTTAGCCTTGGTGTCCCAAAGAACTCGTGCATGATTAACAGTTTGGAAAAATAAATGTTGTTTTTGCTTTTGTACAGCTCGGTTTTGTGCTAACCCAGTGGTCTGCTGTTTAATAGTGGCAGGTCCAGGGTTAAGGTGAATATCTCCTGCCAGAAGTAGCAGAACTAACAGAACTTTAATTGTATATCCTCTGCCATATTGTGATTTTTGCTTAACAGCCATGTTTGCCTTAATTTGGAAGTTTTTGCTCAGGGCTTTTAAAGACCACATAGAGTGTAGGGTGAGATGACCAAGCCCAAATCCATACAGATAAAACTTTTTAACTTCACCTTTGGTTGAGTTTGTCGGAAAATCCTTCTTGTTGCAGGTCCAGACACACAAAGACAAAACGAAGAGGAAGTAGAGAAGTAGAGAAGGCTTATTAGTGGTGCCCATCAGCCCACTTTTTAATCCGGTGGCAGCCATCTTCAGTCTTTCTTGGAAAGAAGGAAAAAGAAAATCTGTGGATAGTAAAATAAATTCTGCTTATATCGCCAGAATCTGATCCGATCGTCCTCGAATCCAGCTGGGCCTCAGCTAGCCAACTAGCCCCTTCCGTTGCTGGTCTCGTTGCTCATAGTCGCCGTAACTGGTCTCCCGTCCCGCTCCTCCAACCGAGTCTCGTCACACACCGCCGCTGCCACCGAGCTCCGCTGAGGTCACGGTAGGTCCTCCGCTAGGCACCGCCACCTACCGTCGCCTGCCTGGGTTAAATCTCTGCTGAGCCCCGTCAACAAATAGCCGCTTGCCTGGTAGTATCTCCGCTGGGCCTCGCAGCTGGGCTTCGATTCAGGCTGGTGTAAGGTGGAATGACTGGCGCCAGCATTAAGCTAACTAGCGTTAGCTTAGCAATCGCTTCGGGTAGTCTCGTCGCACACCGCCGCTGCAGTCACGGTAAGTCCTCCGCTGGGCACCGCCGCCTACCGCCGTCTGCCTGGGTGAAATCTCTGCTGAGCCCCGTCAAACAAATAGCCGCCTGCCTGGTAGTATCTCCGCTGGGCCTCGCAGCTGGGCTTTGATTCAGGCTGGTGTTAGGTGGAATTATTGTGTGATATGGGTGGTGGCTCCACCTTTCCGGTTCCGCCACCACCCTGGCTATAAAGGGCTGATGCAGAAGAAGCAGGGTCTCTTTTGACCTCGCCTCTGCCTAGACGGGAGCACCTTGTGTCACTGTGAGTCACCCAATAAAATCACGTTGTATTGCACCTCCGGTCTCGTTATTGAAGTTCTGGTTATGGACATAACACACAGCAGTCCTTGAAGCCGTAGTTGCATAATTATGTTGATGACGACTCACCGGCCCACATGTGCGTTGGCCCACCGGGCAAATGCCTGGTACGCCACATAGCCAGTCCAGCCCTGGAACAGCCTGATATTAAAGAGTTACAATAATCTAATCTAGAGCTAACAAAAGCGTGGATTAGTTTCTCAACATCACTCTGAGACAAGATGTTCCTAATATTGGCAATATTATGCAATTGATAAAAAGCAGTCTTGGAAACAATTTTAATATGTGAATAAAAAGAGATCGTAGTCAAAAACAACTCCAAGGTTCCTCACAGAACTGTTAGGAGAGAGAGTAACCCCATCCAAACTAAGAGTTGAATTTGGGAAAATGTTTCTAAGGATTTTTGGGCCAACTAGAATGACTTAAGTCCTGTCTGAATTTAATAGCAAGAAATTACAAGTCATCCCCACTCTGATTTCCTTAACGTGACACTCCAACAAAAATTGAGTTGTTTTTTCCTTGTTAACATGTCTGTAACATGTTTTTTTATGGCTTACAAGACATATCAAGAGCAAAATTGCTCAAATGTCTCATATCTGTTTTTTTTTGTAAAGTTTCACTTAAGCCCTACTCCCTACTAAAAAGTGAGTTGAGACAGAAGGTTTTTGGTGTCGTAACTATTCATGGTGCTGGCATGTGGCTATTGTTGAGCCAGTCAGGACACTCTGGCCTCACTGACGTTATCTTTCAGACTAGTTATCATTTTTTAACAAACTACTTTGAAAACTTCACCCAATTTTTTTTTTTTAATTTTGTATTCTTTATTAATCCCAGAGGGAAATTTAGGACATTAATTAATTGGTAAATTCCTCTGTAAAATAAGTATTTGGTCACCTACAAACAAGCAAGATTTCTGGCTCTCACAGACCTGTAACTTCTTCTTTAAGAGGCTCCTCTGTCCTCCACTCGTTACCTGTATTAATGGCACCTGTTTGAACTCTTTATCAGTTTAAAAGACACCTGTCCACAACCTCAAACAGTCAGACTCCAAACTCCACTATGGCCAAGACCAAAGAGCTGTCAAAGGACAGCAGAAACAAAATTGTAGACCTGCACCAGGGTGGGAAGACTGAATCTGCAATAGGTAAGCAGCTTGGTGTGAAGAAATCAACTGTGGGAGCAATTATTAGAAAATGGAAGACATACAAGACCACCGACAATCTCCCTCGATCTGGTGCTCCACGCAAGATATCACCCCGTGGGGTCAAAATGATCACGAGAACGGTGAGCAAAAATCCCAGAACCACACGGGGGGACCTAGTGAATGACCTGCAGAGAGCTGGGACCAAAGTAACAAAGGCTACCATCAGTAACACACTACGCCGCTAGGGACTCAAATCCTGCAGTGCCAGACGTGTCCCCCTGCTTAAGCCAGTACATGTCCAGGCCCGTCTGAAGTTTGCTAGAGAGCATTTGGATGATCCAGAAGAGGATTGGGAGAATGTCATATGGTTAGATGTATTGACCAAATACTTATTTTACCGAGGAATTTACCAATTAATTCATTAAAAATCCTTCAATGTGATTTTCTGGATTTTTTTTTCTCATTTTGTCTCTCATAGTTGAGGTATACCTATGATGAAAATTGGAGACCTCTCTCATCTTTTAAGTGGGAGAACTTGCACAATTGGTGGCTGACTAAATATTTTTTTGCCGCACTGTACGTACAGAACATACAGGAGAATTGAAATGGCGTTTTTCTCTCTCTCTTCAGTGGTGTGTGCAATATACAGTATATACACTACCGTTCAAAAGTTTGGGGTCACCCAGACAATTATTTTGCGTTTTCCATGAAAAGTCACACTTATTTACCACCATGAGTTGTAAAATGAATAGAAAATATAGTCAAGACATTGACAAGGTTAGAAATAATGATTTGTATTTGAAATAATAATTTTTTCCTTCAAACTTTGCTTTCGTCAAAGAATCCTCCATTTGCAGCAATTACAGCATTGCAGACCTAACATGATTGCACAAGAGTTTTCTAATCATCCATTAGCCTTCTGACGCAATGAGCAAACACATTGTGCCATTAGAACACTGGAGTGATAGTTGCTGGAAATGGGCCTCTATACACCTATGTAGATATTACACCAAAAACCAGAGATTTGCAGCTAGAATAGTCATTTACCACATTAGTAATGTATAGAGTGTATTTCTGATTAGTTTAAAGTTATCTCCATTGAAAAAAAGTGCTTTTCTTTCAAAAATAAGGAAATTTCTAAGTGACCCCAAACTTTTGAACGGTAGTGTATATAAAAAAAAGAGGAATAAGGCTGGAAAAACAACAACAGCAGTCCATGTACAGTAATGCTACCCATAGTGCAAATAGCAACAAACGATAGACTAGGTTTAATGCTTAAAAATTTATACCATAAAGTTGCCGTGATTGCATAGGTCTAACAGATAATCTGGCATGAAGAACACGAGGTGTGCGGGGGAAGGAAGCAACTGAACCTGTGGATTGCAGTCCTTCGCAGGCACATGGGTAAAGTAGTAGCCAATGGGTCTCAAATATTTGTAAATGTGTCCTGTTATAGTACTGCATGAGTTTATTGATGATACACTGAAGAAATTCAATATTACAATTAACTCCATCACTGAACAGTGATATAAACTAAATTTAAATAATTATATTGATGACTGAACAACTCCCATTCCCCAAAGTGCAAGATACACTATTATCTTGAATATAAGATCACAGAAATAAGTGATCTGGCAAACAAATAAATAAGGGATCTGAAACAGTCATTAATATTGGATGTTCCATTCATTTTCAATATTTAAGTATTCTGTAATTAATATTCACAATATCAAATAAATCTTAGTGCCATTTACTCCCTTTTATATTTGTCATAGTCTAACATGTGATTGCCTACATATAGGCTACACCTCTTCATATTCCACTTTCAAACACAGCCTACATTTGGGCCTGTAAAGCCTGATTGGGATACCTGTTTCAGACAGGAATACTTGCGTTCCACGGGCAATGCACTAGTCTATTTGTAAATGCAGCATAACTCTGTGTGTGTGTGTGTGTGTGTGTGTGTGTGTGTGTGTGTGTGTGTGTGTGTGTGTGTGTGTGTGTGTGTGTGTGTGTGTGTGCCTCCTGAGCCTCCTTAGCTCGCTGATCCTGAGCACAGAGTTATGTAGGCAATTCCTTGCAGGGTGGGTCCGAGACTGCTCCCTTGGGGCAGTACACCCGGAAGGCAGTAACTGCAATAAACAGGCCTCCTGTCAGTCGCAGGCTAAGTTCCTGCAAGGGCCCGAGTTTCCAGCGGTATATCTGGTAGGGGGGGAGCTGGAGCCCCCTGGAGGTGCGCTGTGCTGGGCCCACCGGCACGTGGATAAGTCCCGACAGCCACCAGCTCCACCCCACTACCTTGTGGGTAAGCCTCTTTAAGCAAGGCTAAGGGAGCAAACTCTGACAGAAAATCATGCTTCGGGAAGGACAGTCTTGGGAGCCTTGGACGGCATCTGCCCTAGGACCTTGGCCTAATAACCAGGAATGTAGCACGCCACCACGCTGAGGCAGTCCCCAATCAATGACCGGGCTCTGGCATGGCGTTGCAGCTCATCGGTGTTGCCAGTCGTTTTGGATTTCTCCTTGCCACTGGGCTTCAGCACCGGCGGGTCAAGATGGTGGTGTTGGTGGATTGCGCAGCCCCCTCATCACCTTAATCCCTTCATCGCACAGGATCCCTTTCTCCATAAAATAGTTTTTTATCTTTACCGTAGAAGAGATGGATGTCATCATCGACCACCGATGGACTTCCATAACTAACTAGTGTGTGTGTGTCTGCCTTTCCCACGCATATCTCTTGAACCGTTCATCAGACTGACCAAAGATTTTATACGTGTTTTGCTGAGGTTACGAGGGTGTGCATCCCCAAGTATGGAGTCGCTCAGTCAAAATATGTAATTTTTATCAATAAAAGTTTAGCCACCGCTCTGTCACCGCTCTGTGTCGCTTCATGCCCTGGCTTCAAAAAGTGTGGGTGGAGTTTCGGATTGACTTTGTGGTGATTGGATAATACGCAGCATCACGGCCATGCTGATTGGATAATACACGGCATCACGACCGTGCTGATTGGATAATACATGGGATCACGACCATGCTGATTAGATAATACGCGGCATCACGACCTATCAGTCACCACAGTGTTCCATGGACAAAACGAGGAAGTGAAAAATGACAAATTTGACTAGAAAAAGATAATACTGAAGATTTAATGCTTAAAAAAAAATTATACCATAAAGTTCCCGTGATTGCATAGGTCTAATTCGCCATATGTGGAGAACATGAGGTGCGAGAGCTGACTGGGCAGAGCGTCAGCGGGGACTGGGTCTGACAAAGAGCACTGGTGTATCAACACAAAACATGCCAGGAGAAGCAGCAGCCCGACCTGGCGGACCACAGTCCTAAAGGGGAGGCATACCCACCCTGCCCAGTCGGTAGTAGATGGGAGTACCTGATTCTGCTTCACCCATGTGGTACCACTGTACTTTACAGGACCGCGAGTCCCCCCTCCCACGCGAGTATCTAAAAATTAAAAACTTAATACAGCCATGATTGTGTAGCAGAATGGCCAGAATGAATTAATGACCAAACGCAGGACACAAAATCACCCAAATAACGAAATAAGTCATTTTTAGTTAAATATTTACTGACAAATGGGCAACACCGATGCAACGGTGTTAGTCAAACGGATCCGTCTGCTGTGTATAATAATAGATAGATGTATTTTATTGATGTTGGGTGTTTTGTAGTTAATTCGGTTGATTACAGTTTTAAAAAACCTTTTAATAACAAAATATTGCTGAAATATAAACTGTAAACGTGTCCTGTTATAGAACTGCATGAGTTTATTGATCATACACAGAAGAAATTCACTATTGCACTTAACTCCATCACTGAACAGTGATATAAACTAAAATAATTATAATGGTGACTGAACAACTCCCATTCCCCAAAGTGCAAGATACACTATTATGAAAATAAGTGATCTGACAAACAAATAAACAAGGGATCTGAAACAGTTGCTAATATTGGATGTCCCATTCATTTTCAATAATTAGGTATTCTGTAATTAATATTCACACAGTCAAATAAATCTTCTTGCCATTTAGTCCCTTTTATATTTGTCAAAGTCTAACATGTGTGATTGCTGACATAGCCTACACCTCTTTGTATTCCACTTTCAAACACAGTCTACATTTGGGCCTGTAAAGCCTAAGTGGGATACCTGTTTCATATAGGTATACTTGCGTTCTATGGGCAATGCACAAGTTTAAAGAATGAGGAAAGTGCTAAAAAGTCCATCAGTTATGGATGAGGCACCCTGCCTCTCGCCCAAAGATGCTAGGATAGGCTCCAGCCCCCCCGCGGCCCGAAAAGGATTAAGCGGAAGAAGATGGATGGATGGATGGAGTTTCACCCGCTTTGAGTGGCCCTTCCAGAGAAAGCTTAGTTTCCACAGAGCTTGCTTTACTTGTTGTTTTTCTTATTGTATTCACTTTCGATCTCTACCACCCACATCTAGAGTTAGTGTATTGCATTATAGTGCTTGGTTTGACACGTGATACAATGATGTGCTGAAAAAAATGATACAACTGAATGAAAACAGCTTTATCTGTTTATCTTGTTTAAAAAGATAAATGAAAAAAATGCAGAATACATAATTCTGAATCCGATGGCTTGGACATATCCAGCACCAGATATGGACTAGAATGTTGTTACTCTGTTGGCCGATGCTTCTGTTTTAAATTCATGTGGATGCATTCCTGCTCTGCCTACTTACAATCTACAAGTTCAAGAGAGCATTTGACACCTTAAAAAAAGGGGTGTCATCTTGTGATCTGCATTTAGGGGAGGGGGGCGGGGTTGAGCTTTCCCAGACTTTTGCCTTAATGGTGTTGGAATGTGTCTTTGTGCCTTTAGGCTTTAGTGTTACTTTGCCTTTTTCTTCACAGAACTCAGTGTCACGTAACATAAACACTTCTTGGATATTGCTTCTGATTCTTCTTTGCTGCACAATGAAATATGTCACCTGTAAGCAGTAGGTGCTTTGGTATTTTTTAACAAGGGGGACAGTGGTGTTGGGGGGGGGGGGGGTCACAATTTTTTCTATAAACTTGCCCCTTTTGTGATCAATTTGTTACTTTTTTACATACAAATTTACAAATACTTTATACACATAATTTTGCAACTTTTATCTATTTAATTTTCAACATTTTCTTATACATTTGCAACTACTTTCACTGACATAATAAGGATAAGGCATCTTAACAAGGGGGATGCTTTTGGGTTATTTTGCTAACAAGGGGATAACATCCCCCTCATCCCCCCTCAAATCACCTACTGCCTCTAATGCAGTGTGGAACTCATTAGACTGTCCAATGACAGACCAAAAGAAAGCACCAATTTCTGTAAGGACCAGAACATACAATAATAGTCGATATGTGGTAGAATTTTTTGTTCTGTTCACTTTTAAACAGTTATTTTTTTTTAAGATCTATTCATCTTAAGTGTTGACAGATTTGTCCCATAAAAATGTTGGTTTTTACCCATTTATGTTAAGTAAAAGTCCAAGTTGTGAAGAGAAGAGACAGAAGTCCTTCAGAAATATTCAGCCTCCTGCGGACCCTACAAGGTTTCCTGGAAATTTGGGGGAGAGTTTGCAAAATGATCCCAGGGAGCTTATTACTACATTTTAAAGCTGTGTAAAATAAATTCTGCACCCTTTATTTATGAAATCTAGCACATCTCATAACTCATATTTAATGAAGAAACAGTCATGGTTATTGGACATACAGTACCTATAGTTAACCTCTTGCACTCCGGTGTACCGCAGGCGGACACGTCTCTGCGTCCTAGAGCCCACGAGGGCGCTGCGTCCTAGAGTGCACTGAAAAAAAAGCTGCATTTCCTTTCTTCCACTACAGACACAGCTGCGAACAGAAAGCCAAAGGAGTGCTTTGATTGGTTTAGATGTGATTGACCTCTCATTCGACTAATAAGAGCCTTGAATTGGGTTTCTGAAACCTTGAAGAACCAATGACTGAAAATCTAGCAAGAAGGACCCGCCTACCAACGGCTGCGAATACAGCGAGCCAATTGAAGCACAGAAGTTCGAAAGCTGTTTTGTGTAAGGCTGGGTGACACACAGGCGTTCGCCAGTCTTTTTTTCTAACTACTGTTCTTATTTGTTTTGAAAAATCATTCGCCAAAACCGCAATCATGGAAGCGCAAAACCGCAATAATGGAATTATGGTTTGACTGGGTTGCATGACCAGAACCACGAGTCCGTAACAAGCGGACCAGCGTCATGTTCGTCTGACAGTGAGGAAGAGAAGTTCGCCAGCGACATTGCTGTTGTGGACAGGTAAGTGTTATAAGCTAAATTATTCTTTATCCCTGAAAATTGTAATCCAAATGACTTTTGACCGATCGGTAAATTACAACTGTGCGTCATCGCAACATGACGGACCCGGACTGCTCCAGTCCAGGTCTGTCATGTTGCGAATGGCCCACCCATCATGTTGTGAACGCCCCCCCCCCCCCACTACTCTTCTGTAGCAGACTGCAGATATATTGCAGTTATTTTAGTGCAACTGTGCGTAGTAGACCGCGGCGCACCGTCACCGCTTTCCATCATGTAGCGATGGGCGATGTCCGTCCTCTGTAGCGGGGGGGGGGGGGAGTTGTTATCTTCTACATTACAGATATTCTAGTATAATTTTTAGTGCACTGTAGGTTATTTTTTCTTGTAAAAAAAAGCCACACATTTTTTACATGGCATGCTTCTTTGTGTGTGGGGGCTTGTTTGTTCATTCATTCGTTCATGAATGAATAAACAACCCCCGACCCCCCACACACACACAGCCCTTCACCTTTCATTAGAGCCCAAGATGAAGCTTCTATATTGAATCATTCAAAAGTTACAGACGTTTTTCCAAACTGTGCCATTTGGCACAATTTGGCACAGTTCAAAAACGCCTGGGAACAACCTAAGAAAAAAGCTGTGCAATATATTCATTTTTTGTGGTATTGTTACAAAATTTTGACCTCAGCTGGATAACACTTGGTTCTAGATTTCTGTTGCATTTTCCAGCCAGTATCTGAAGCTGTGTGTTATTTGCAAGCATTTGTATCCAAAAAAACACCCAGGCAAAATTTATTTTCTTCAAGTTCAGTATGTTTAAATGACTGTTACTCAGTGGCAGGAGCACTTAGAGAGATTATGACTGTTTTGCCAAAAAATTCAAAGCGTTTTCTTTTAAATGAGACCAACCCCATGAAGATGCTGCAAAGGGTTGAAGAACAGCTTTTGATTTACTTTGGGTACGTTAGGATAGGCTCCAGCCCGCCCCCCCCCCCCGCGACCTGAAAAGGATTTTCCACAGAGCTTGCTTTACTTGTTGCATTTTTCTTATTGTATTCACTTTCGATCTCTACCACCCACATCTACAGTTAGTGTATTGCATTATAGTGCTTGGTTTGACACGTGATACAATGATGTGCTGAAAAAAATGATACAACTGAATGAAAACAGCTTTATCTGCTTATCTTGTTTAAAAAGATAAATGAAAAAAATGCAGAATACATAATTTTGAATCCGATGGCTTGGACATATCCAGCACCAGATATGGACTAGAATGTTGTTACTCTGTTGGCCGATGCTTCTGTTTTAAATTCATGTGGATGCATTCCTGCTCTGCCTACTTACAATCTACAGTACAAGTTCAAGAGAGCATTTGACACCTTAAAAAAGGGGTGTCATCTTGTGATCTGCATTTAGGGGAGGGGGGCGGGGTTGAGCTTTCCCAGACTTTTGCCTTAACGGTGTTGGAATGTGTCTTTGTGCCTTTAGGCTTTAGTGTTACTTTGCCTTTTTCTTCACAGAACTCAGTGTCACGTAACATAAACACTTCTTGGATATTGCTTCTGATTCTTCTTTGCTGCACAATGAAATATGTCACCTGTAAGCAGTAGGTGCTTTGGTATTTTTTAACAAGGGGGATAGTGGTGTTGGGGGGGTTCACAATTTTTCCTATAAACTTGTCCCTTTTGTGATCAATTTGTTACATTTTTACATACAAATTTACAAATACTTTATACACATAATTTTGCAACTTTTATCTATTTAATTTTCAACATTTTCTTATACATTTGCAACTACTTTCACTGACATAATAAGGATAAGGCATCTTAACAAGGGGGATGCTTTTGGGTTATTTTGCTAACAAGGGGATAACATCCCCCTCATCCCCCCTCAAATCACCTACTGCCTCTAATGCAGTGTGGAACTCATTAGACTGTCCAATGACAGACCAAAAGAAAGCACCAATTTCTGTAAGGACCAGAACATACAATAATAGTCGATATGTGGTAGAATTTTTTGTTCTGTTCACTTTTAAACAGTTATTTTTTTTAAGATCTATTCATCTTAAGTGTTGACAGATTTGTCCCATAAAAATGTTGGTTTTTACCCATTTATGTTAAGTAAAAGTCCAAGTTGTGAAGAGAAGAGACAGAAGTCCTTCAGAAATATTCAGCCTCCTGCGGACCCTACAAGGTTTCCTGGAAATTTGGGGGAGAGTTTGCAAAATGATCCCAGGGAGCTTATTACTACATTTTAAAGCTGTGTAAAATAAATTCTGCACCCTTTATTTATGAAATCTAGCACATCTCATAACTCATATTTAATGAAGAAACAGTCATGGTTATTGGACATACAGTACCTATAGTTAACCTCTTGCACTCCGGTGTACCGCGGGCGGACATGTCTCTGCGTCCTAGAGCGCACGAGGGTGCTGCGTCCTAGAGTGCACTGAAAAAAAAAAAGCTGCATTTCCTTTCTTCCACTACAGACACAGCTGCGAACAGAAAGCCAAAGGAGTGCTTTGATTGGTTTAGATGTGATTGACCTCTCATTCGACTAATAAGAGCCTTGAATTGGGTTTCTGAAACCTTGAAGAACCAATGACTGAAAACCTAGCAAGAAGGACCCGCCTACCAACGGCTGCGAATACAGCGAGCCAATTGAAGCACAGAAGTTCGAAAGCTGTTTTGTGTAAGGCTGGGTGACACACAGGCGTTCGCCAGTCTTTTTTTCTAACTACTGTTCTTATTTGTTTTGAAAAATCATTCGCCAAAACCGCAATCATGGAAGCGCAAAACCGCAATAATGGAATTATGGTTTGACCGGGTCGCGTGACCAGAACCACGAGTCCGTAACAAGCGGACCAGCGTCATGTTCGTCTGACAGTGAGGAAGAGAAGTTCGCCAGCGACATTGCTGTTGTGGACAGGTAAGTGTTATAAGCTAAATTATTCTTTATCCCTGAAAAATGTAATCCAAATGACTTTTGACAGATCGGTAAATTACAACTGTGCGTTATCACAACATGATGGATCCGGACTGCTCCGGTCCAGGTCTGTCATGTTGCGAATGGCCCACCCGTCATGTTGTGAACGCCGCCCCCCCCCCCGCTACTCTTCTGTAGCAGACTGCAGATATATTACAGATATTTTAGTGCAACTGTGCGTAGTAGACCGCGGCGCACCGTCACCGCTTTCCATCATGTAGCGATGGGCGATGTCCGTCCTCTGTAGCGGGGGGGTGGGGGTGGGTGGGAGTTGTTATCTTCTACATTACAGATATTCTAGTATAATTTTTAGTGCACTGTAGGTTATTTTTTCTTGTAAAAAAAAGGCCACACATTTTTTACGTGGCATGCTTCTTTGTGTGTGGGGGCTTGTTCATTCATTCATTTATTCATGAATGAATAAACAACCCCCCACCCCCCCACACACAGCCCTTCACCTTTCATTAGAGCCCAAGATGAAGCTTCTATATTGAATCATTCAAAAGTTACAGACGTTTTTCCAAACTGTGCCATACAAACTGTGCCACTGTGCCATTCTCATCTCCAGCGGAGATGAAGCTGAGTACAGAGGGCTTATCCAGGACTTTGTGGACTGGTGCCATCGGAACTGCCTCCAGATCAACGCGAGGAAAACTAAGGAGCTGGTGGTGGACTGCCGCAGGCATGGGCAGCCCCTCACAGCACCAGTAAATATACAGGGAACAGACATCGAGATGGTGACATCCTACAAGTACCTGGGTATTCATCTGAACAATAAACTAGACTGGTCACACAATACTGACGCACTCTACAAGAAGGGACAGCGCAGGCTGTTCTTGCTGAGGAGACTCAGGTCTTTTGGTGTACAAGGGGCGCTGCTGAAGTCATTCTATGACACGGTGGTGGCATCAGCCATCACTTTTGGAGTGGTCTGCTGGGGCAGTGGCATTACTGCAGCCGATAGGAAGAGACTGAACAAACTGATTAAGAAAGCTAGCTCTGTCCTGGGGCAACGCCTTGATCCGATGGAGGAGATAGGAGAGAGAAGGACGGTGGCTAAACTGTCATCTCTGCTGGAGTCCGAGTTCCACCCTATGCAGGACATACTGGATGCACTGAGGAGCTCATTTAGCAGCAGACTACATCATCCCAGGTGCACAACCGAGAGGTTTCGTAGGTCCTTCCTACCAACGGCTGTCAGACTGTACAACCTAAGCAGGGCTGCTCGCAGAGATAGCAAAAAGACGTAACAAACTAATAGTTTTTTGAATGCAAAAGATGCAATAGACTTACACAATGGTCCTCTCCGGCATACAACTAGGAACATACCGGTCGCTATGGAGGGTGAGAATATGTATGGGCACATAATCATACCATGTAGGATAACTAAATAGACGGTTATGCTGTTTCATCCCACCTAGCAACAATGCTCTGCACTGTGTGTGTTTATATATTTACATATTTATTCCATCTAGCTACAATGCTCTGCACTGGGTGTGTTTATATTTATATATCTATATATTTATTCCATCTAGCTACAATGCTCAGCACTGGGTGTGTTTATATTTATATATCTATATATTTATTCCATCTAGCTACAATGCTCCGCACTGTGTTTTTATATATCTACATATTATTCCATCTAGCTACATTGCTCCGCACTGTGTGTGTTTATATACTTGCATATTTATTCCACCTAGCTGCAATGCTCCGTACTGTGGGTGTTTATATATTTACATATTTATTCCATCTAGCTACAATGCTCTGCACTGTGTGTTCATATATTCATATATTTATTCCATCCAGCTACAATGCTCTGCACTGTGTGTCTGTGTGTGTGTGTGTGTGTATATATATATTTTATAGTAATATGTACATATGTATATTAGCTGCTCTTGCTTGCTTGTTTTTTTTCTTGCCTTCTGATTGTTGCTCTGAGTGTTGCTATCCCTGTGCTGTTGCAATCCTGGAATTTCCCCGTTGTGGGACTAATAAAGGCTTATCTTATCTTATCTTATCTTATCTTATCTTATCTTATTTGGCACAATTTGGCACAGTTCAAAAACGCCTGGGAACAACCTAAGAAAAAAGCTGTGCAATATATTCATTTTTTGTGGTATTGTTACAAAATTTTGACCTCAGCTGGATAACACTTGGTTCTAGATTTCTGTTGCATTTTCCAGCCAGTATCTGAAGCTGTGTGTTATCTGCAAGCATTTGTATCCAAAAAAACACCCAGGCGAAATATATTTTCTTCAAGTTCAGTATGTTTAGATGACTGTTATTCAGTGGCAGGAGCACTTAGAGAGATTATGACTGTTTTGCCAAAAAATTCAGTGTTTTCTTTTAAATGAGACCAACCCCATGAAGATGCTGCAAAGGGTTGAAGAACAGCTTTTGATTTACTTTGGGTATGTTATTTTTTGGCGTTTTTAGGGAAATTGACCAGAGTGCAAGAGGTTAATGAAAAATGTTGGTTCTTCAGCAGTAGTTCCTTGTTTCTGTTTAAAATGGCACTTTGCCAAAGATGAAGAGATCACAGCTATTGTGAGTGAGGTATGCTAATGGAGGACACCTGCAAGGCAATCATCCACCAAATATTTGTTACAGCTGTATGACAAAGTGGACTGCCATGTCCAAAACATGGTATATCTAGGTGGAAAGGCAAAGAATGTGTCTCATAAGTGACAGAGAATAAATGACACACCGTTTTTAACAGTTTACACAGGATTGGCAATGAACTTTTTCCCCAAGAAAAAGAAAATTAGATGGTCAAGAGAATTAAAAGACGATCATTAATACCATCAAATGATGATACAAAGCAATAAGTAGAGAGCTGCATTTGATTATCTTACCAATATATGCAATTCAGCATGCTTTAACAAACACATAACTGGAAAGACGGTACTTACAGTATCTCAAACTTAAATTCAGGTTTGACATTTCACCTTACAAATGCAAAATATTTTTCCTCCTTTCAATATTTACAACCTCTTAAAAAGACCTTAAGAAAAAAATACTTTGTTCTGTCCATTATTTTTCCATATACTGTATGTTAAATGTTAACTTCTGAAATCTTCACGCCAGATGCATTCTCACTGTAATAATAATAACAGATTTC
Organism: Pholidichthys leucotaenia; assembly: GCA_020510985.1. NCBI lineage: Eukaryota > Metazoa > Chordata > Actinopteri > Cichliformes > Pholidichthyidae > Pholidichthys > Pholidichthys leucotaenia. The sequence continues at coordinate 163,784,635 of CM035848.1, forward strand.
TGCAATTCACAGACCCCTTGCCAAAAGTCCTCAGTTTATTACTTAGTTTTAGCAAGATGGCAGACCAAACAACCAAACCAAAAATGCTCTCCTCCAGCTACAGTGCATCCAGAAAGTATTCACAGCGCTTCACTTTTACCACATTTTGTTATGTTACAGCCTTATTCCAAAATGGATTAAATTCATTTTTTTCCTCAAAATTCTACACACTATACCCCATAATGACAAAGTCAAAAAAGTTTTGAGATTTTTGCAAATTTATTAAAAATAAAAAACTAAGAAATCACATGTACATAAGTATTCATAGTCTTTGCTCAATACTTTGTTGATGCACCTTTGGCAGCAATTACAGCCTCGTCTTTATTAATATGATGCCACAAGCTTGGCACACCAATCTTTGGGCAGTTTTGCCCATTCCGCTTTGCAGCACCTCTCAAGCTCCATCAGGTTGGATGGGAAGCATCAGTGCACAGCCATTTTCAGATCTTTCCAGAGATGTTCAATTGGATTCAAGTCTGGGCTCTGGCTAGGCCACTCAAGGACATTCACAGAGTTGTCCTGAAGCCACTCCTTTGATATCTTGGCTGTGTGCTTAGGGTCGTTGTCCTGCTGAAAGATGACCCATCGGACCAGTCTAAGGTCAAGAGTGCTCTGCAGTAGGTTTTTATCCAGGATGTCTCTGTACATTGCTGCATTCATCTTTCCCTCTATCCTGACTAGTCTCCCAATTCCTGCCGCTGAAAAACATCTCCACAGCATGATGCTGCCACAACCATGATTCACTTTTGGGATGGTATTGGCCTGGTGATGAGCGGTGCCTGGTTTCCTTCAAACATGATGCCTGGCATTCATGCCAAAGAGTTCAATCTTTGTCTCATCAGACCAGAGAATTTTGTTTCTCATGGTCTGAGAGTCCTTCAGGTGCCTTTTGGCAAACTCCAGGTGGGCTGCCATGTGCTTTACTAAGGAGTGGCTTCCGTCTGGCCACTCTACCAAACAGGCCTGACTGGTGGATTGCTGCAGAGATGGTTGTCCTTCTGGAAGGTTCTCCTCTCTCCACAGAGGAGCGCGGGACCTCTGACAGAGTGACCATCGGGTTGTTGGTCACTACCCTGATTGAAGCCCTTCTCCCCCAGTCGCTCAGTTTAGACAGCCGGCCAGCTCTAGAAAGAATCCTGGTGGTTCTGAACTTCTTCCATTTACAGATGATGGAGGTCACTGTGCTCATTGGGACCTTCAATGTAGCAGAAATGTTTCTGTACCCTTCCCCAGATTTATGCCTCAAGACAATCCTGTCTCGGAGGTCTACAGACAATTCCTTTGACTTCATGCTTGGTTTGTGCTTTGATATGCACCATCAACTGTGGGACCTTATATAGACAGGTGTGTGCCTTTCCAAATCATGTCCAATCAGCTGAATGTACCGCAGGTGAACTCCAGTTAAGCTGAAGAAACATCTCAAGGATGATCAGTGGAAACAGGATGCATGTGAGCTTAATTTTGAGCTTCATGGCAAAGGCTGTGAATACTTATGTACATGTGATTTCTTAGCTTTTTATTTTTAATAAATTTGTAAAAATGTCAAAAAAACTTTTTTCAAGTTGTCATTATGGGGTATTATGTGTAGAATTTTGAGGAAAAAATGAATTTAATCTATTTTGGAACAAGACTGTAACATAACAAAATGTGGAAAAAATGAAGCACTGTGAATACTTTCCAGATGCCCTGTACATAAATGGCAAAAATGTGTATTTTTTGTATTTTTATTCTAGTGTTGTGGAGGTAATAGAACAGGCGAGATGCGATGAGCTGGAAGGGTACAAGGTTTTATTTCCCCACATTGGTGACCCTGGAAGTGCATGGTGCGTCTCTCACCTGATCTATTACCTCCACAGCGTTTCTTTTTTTCCATTGAGAAAGAGTAGGAAAGGGAAGGAAAAAAAACCGTATTCATAATAGTAATTTACTCATGTATACTTAAATTACACGATCAGAGGTGGGTATAGTAGCCAGAAATTCTACTCATGTAAAAGCAGTGCTATGAAATTAATAATTCAAAGTAGAAAAACCAAAAATTTCTAATTAAGGATACATACAAGGCACCCACTTCAAAATTGAGTAATGACTTCAGTTTTGAAATTTATAATAATTTTCTTATAGTTTCCTACTTTTCTCTGTAAATTTGAACCATTTTCCTCAAATTTGTAATTTCCTCTTCTAAAATGGACTTTTGTTGTACATTTGAAACTTTATTATAAATTTGTGTACTATTTCATGGCTATTTTTTGTCTGTTTTTTAAAATAAAATTGTTTTCTTTTATAAATTTGAAACACATTGTGGAAACAGTTTGACTTTTTTCCTTATACAATTTACACTTTTGACCATAATTTTGCAGAGCCAGAACAGAACAATAATTTAACTCTGATTTTAAAGAAAAAAAAATCAATGAAATTATATTTAATGAAATAAATTAACTTAAATGACCAAAGATTCAGTTATTTCTGTTATAATGTTTCTATATATTTATAGTTTTTCAAAATCTTCTCACCAACCACACAGCAGGAAAAACCTCCCTTATTTTGAAATCCAAATGTTGGCAAATTTAGTTTGTCTGAAGGCTGTTGACAGATTAAAGTCATTAATTTCATGAATTTCGGTCATCTTAACTTGCCAGATACTTAATAGTGAACATAACTTAGTTAATCTAGTGGCTGGTGAAAAATCCTCAGCAATTCATCAGTCTCCTTTATCTTTCCTGGCATATGAAGCCAGTCGCATATGAATCCTAACCACACCTGTTTGCTAAGTGACTCTTCATTATTGTTCCCATTATCAGCGGGTTAAAAGCACCATAACTGCCTTCACTGCTTACATACCTCTTCTGTTTTTCCCCCCGCATTTAAAATACTTTAATAAGCTCATGCTTCTCTCTGACAGTAACTCTAGTAGCGAGACTCTCTGCCTGCCAACTGGAACATGTGGGAGGGGTGCTTCTGAACTCCGCGTGGATGATGGTCATGCGTGTTGTTTGTGTGTGTGCTTTTGGAGCATCATTCCTCCATATTTTTTCTTAAATTTATATTTCCTTGGCGTGGCGGCTTAACTTCAAGCATGACGGCCCGCCACACGGAAATGTTACATTTATCCCATTGAAACGTTTTATTACCTCCACCAAGGAGGTTATGTTTTCATCGGCGTTGGCTTGTCTGTCTGTTTGTTAGCAAGATAACTCAAAAAGTTATGGACGGATTTTCATGAAATTTTCACAGATTGTCAGAAATGGGGTATCCTACAGATGATTACATTTTGGTGGTGATCCGGAAAACCGCCATTATGCGAAATGCGATTTTCCTGAATAACTACTGAACCACTAATCCTATCCATGTGAATCCAATTGCTACTCATATGTTTTCATGGTCAAGGAATCTGAAAACGTACACACAATAAATGTAGGATTAATATTTATGATGTAAAACACTGTATGGGGGGGAACTGTGGCGCTTGGCGGAGGTCTGCGCTCTCCGAGTGCTTTTCTAGTTTAAATGAATACATTTAATGGAATTGAAACAAATATACTGAATATAATATGGCTCAGATTTGATTGAATATAATTACCCTTTTGTGTTAACTGTGAAAGTGATACTGTATGTATTTACCTCTAAACTTTGCTCAAATTCTGTCCTGGGTTTTAACTAATTAATAATCTCAAGGAAAAAATCACAAAACATTTAAAGGTCATGAAAATTAATTCAGATTTAGTAATTTGATGACGCCATCCACCTTAATGATTAAAAAGCATCAGTATCATATCGGCAACACTGGCCTGTATTTACTTGGTATCAGATCGATACCAAAGCTTGCAGTATCACACACCACTAGTACTCAGCAATTCGCCAATACTAGGTGAACAAATGTCCATCTGTTCTCTTTCTTTGCCACTAAAGAGCAAAACACCTCCATTGCCTCCGCCATTTAAAACATCTGCCACAGTGCTCTTTTTCTGTGTTTGGATTGTAGCTGTTCAAATCAGTTTGGTGGCTCTTGGCTGCTGCAGACAGTACGGGCATGTGAACTGCAGATTATTTTCACTGTGCATGCATGTACTCCAAAACTACTGGATGGATTTAGATGAAATTTTTACCAGAGGTGGTCCTTGGGCTAGAGAGGAACCCATAACATTTTGGTGATTATCCCAGAATGTATACCTCACCAAGGCTCTTTTCTTCTCACAGTGTTTTAGCAAGAATACTCCAAAACTACTAAATGGATTTGGATGAATTTTTTTACCCGAGGTGGTCCTTGGGCTAAAGATGAACCCATAACATTTTGGTAATGATCCCAGTATGTATACCTCAACCAAGGCTCTTATCTTTTAACAATGTGTTAGCAAGAATACTACAAAACTACTTGATGGATTTGAATGAAATTTTTACTAGAGGTGGACCTTGGGCTAGAGAGGAACCCATAACATTTTGGTGATGGTCCAGGAACGCATAACTCTGCCAAGGCTCTGCCACCGAGGCATCAGCACCTTAGTGCTTTCATTCATTTATTTTTTTCTTACAAAAATTTAGAATATTTAAAAAGAAACAGATTTAGGATCATCACAATAAGAAAAAGAATCAACAACCATGGAAATCAGGGCCTCCTAATAGAAATGTGTATGCCGTTTGGAGCCTGAGCCGACGAGTAAGCGTCCCCGGGTCTCCATGGAGGAGCAGTCGGGCCCAGAGGTCTCAGCTCCCCTGCCTCCATGCGTGTGGGTCTTCGGCATGGGTTCCAGTGCCGGGGGGTTCCCAGACTGTGATGACCATCATGCCGGAACCCGGAATGGACCTCCGGACCATTGAGCCTGGATCGTTGGAGTCCTGGACGGCGGTGGAGCCCGAGATCAGGCAAGTGCTCTATTTTGTCTTCTTACTTTCCGTCCTGGAGCATTCTGGCCTGTCTCTTGGGGAGGTGAGCTGGGTGCAGCCGACCGCTGCATCCGAGCTTGTCTCTCCGGGTTCTGCCGGGGGTCCTGATCCCGGTTCTCTTTGTCTGTCTGAGCCTTCTCCCAGGGTCTCCGGTGATGAATCAGCTCCGGTTATCGTCAACGAGGTTCCAGGGTCGTGTTCGAAGGCCATCCCAGGTGCTACGCTGGCCCAGTCGGGGCCCATCGAGGGTGCTGCGCCAGCCCAATTGGGGTCCATCGAGGGTGCAGCACCAATCTGATCGGGGCCCATCGAGGGTGCAGCGCCAGCCCAGTTGGGGTCCATCGTGGGTGCTGCGCCAGCCCAATCGGAGCCCATCGATGGTGCAACACTGGTTTGGTTCGAGGTCGGTGAGGGAGCTGCGGATTCCCTTCCGCTGGATGCCGGACTGGTTCCTCCTCTTCTCTGCTATTTGACTCCTCCGGGTGCCGCTGGGGTTCCCCTTATTCGAGTCGGCTCTCCCCCACTGTCCCTCTTAGTAAGGAGGCTGCCTCCGAGCTTCCCCCGCCAGTCCTGGTGGTCTATGGACGTGGGTCAGCCACCCGGGAGACTGTTTCGCTGGTTCTGCGTTCTGGGTTGGCCGCCCGAAGGACTGTTTTGTTGGTTCGGCGACCTGGTTCGGCCGCCGGAGAGACTGTGTCACCTGTTCTGTGTCAGGGGTCGGCCACCCAAAGGACTGCCTTGTTGGTTTGGCGACCTGGTCCTGACATAATGCACGGCTCAGGAGACACACATGCAGGCTCAGGGTAGATCTAATAGCTTTATTAGCAACAAGTGTGTATGAGTGTGTGTCTGCGAGATGTAAATGTGTTGGTGGTGGCGTCTGCGTCGGGCACGGAGGCAGGAGGCCATACAGCCGGACAACCCTATGGGAGAAGCAAAAGGGAGAAGGGTAACGGGCACCACACCAACACAGGAGATATGATAATGAAGACAGGCTTACTTGGAAATGGCAGGTGGCTGGCACAGTAAGGGTGAAGCCCGGAAGACAGCGACCTGGAGCGCCCGGTGCAGCAGCGAGGGAACGGTGGCGGAGGGGAGTGGTCCGCCGCCGGGAAATCCACCTGTGCACAGGGGAGCAGACTAGGAGAAGAAGGAGGTAAGAGATTCTTACTTGAATGCTTGCTGAGCGGTTGAGATTCCTTGCAGCAAGGGGAGCGAATGAAGACTGACGGCTTCAGGCCGAAGCCCAGGGCGAGGCGGCTTAAATCCCTCGCCACTGACGAGGTGCAGGTGTGCGTGCAGCTGGCGCCGCTGATGGGCGGCGCGGCGTGACAGGTCCGGCCGCCTGAGGTACTGTTTCCCTGGGTCTGGGACTTTGGTAGACTGCCCGAACTGTTCTTTTTCCTTGTGGTGGGTGGATTCGAGATGCGGGTCGACCCCCCTGAACTGTTTTTTCTTCCCCGTTCTCTGCTTTCTACCTGCTGGCGCCCTTGAAATTGTGTTTTTTTTTTTGTTTGTTTGGTTCCATGTATATTGAAGGACTCTCGGTGCTTTGCCCAAATTAGTGGTGTTTCTTTTTGTTTCTTGTATATTGTAGGATTCTTTGTTCGTTGCCCTAATTAGTTGTGGGGTTTTTTTTCCATGTAATCTGATGGAGTCCCTGTTCTTTGCCCAAGTTGTTATGTGTATCATGCTGATTTTCCTTTTGCCTGGAGCATACTCGTGTAAGACTGGTGTTTACTTTTGATGCTTCTTACCCAAGTACACGCGGGAGTAGACCCCCAAAACTTGTTTGATTAAGAGGGAATACTGGTCTAGTAAGAAGGTTACCTGAATGTTAGTTTAACCTCTTGCACTCCGTTGTACCGCAGGCGGGCAAGTCTCTGCGTCCCAGAGCGCACGAGGGTGCTCTCGTGCGTCCTCGAGCGCACGAGGGCGCAGGAGAGCACACTGAAAAAAAAAAAAAAAGTCCTTCCACTACAGACACAGCCGCGAACAGATTGGATATGATTGACCTCTCATTCGACTAATAAGAGCCTTGAATTGGGTTTCTGAAACCTTGAAGAACCAATGACTGAAAACCTAGCAAGAAGGACCCGCCTACCAAGGCTGTGAATGCAGTGAGCCAGTTGAAGCAGAGAAGTTCATGAGCTGTTTTTTTTAAGGCTGGGTGAAGAGAGACTGCTGCAGCAGATCAAAAAAGGGCCCGCAGGAAGAACCGTCACAGACCCAGCAGCACGGAGACCACCCACAAATGCACCCTGTGTGACAGCGACTGCCATTCGCGCATCGGCATGTTCGGCCACAGGCGGTGCTTATTTTGTTTTTGTTCCAGCAGAGTAGATGTTATGATTTCTTCCATGGTCATCATAGACCGACGGAGGCTGACGACGAAGGCTGAGTGACACACACGTGTTCGCCAGTCTTTTTTTAATTACTACTGTTATTTGTTTTGAAAAATCATTCGCCAAAAACCACAATCATGGAAGCATAAAACCGCAATAATGGAATTATGTTTTGATTGGGTCGCGAGACCAGAACCACGAGCGGACCAGCGTCGCGTTCGTCTGACAATGAGGAAGAGAAGTTCGCCAGGACTCTGCTGCTGTGAAGAGGTAAGGTGTTATAAGATAAATTACAGTGATCCCTCACTTATCGCGGTTAATGGGTTCCAGAACCGACCGCGAAAAGTGAAAAACCGCGAAGTAGCGTCACCCCTAATGACGTCATCCATAAATAATACGTACGTTCATTCTCTCACTCTCTCTCTCTCATATGATACGTGTGTGTGTGTGTACGTGTACATACATACGTTTATGTAAATAAAGTGTACATAAATATGTTTTTAGGACTCTTTTATTCTTATAACAAGATACGTAACTCAAGATGAAGATGATTTACTTCACAGGTTAATGAGAGCTTTACTGCTCCTCAGGTGACGCCTCATCGTCAGGTGCTAGAAGCGCAGGATCATCGAGGGCCGCTTCCGATAGAGCTGGAGAAGCTGCAGGAGGTGGCGTAGTGGCTCGACGGGAAGACTATTTCGCACAAAATGGCACAAGAGAACAGCAAAAAGTTCCACGCTGCGAGACTACGTAACACGAGCGATAAAGAGCAATGAATGCGGTCTTCCTTCCCTTCATGGGCGCTCGGCAGGGAGAGGAGGTGGGTGAAACGTCTCGGCCAATCAGCTTGCGAGATTTCTGAGCCGAGCCAACATGAGAACAGCGAACAGAGAGGTGGATTTTTTGAGTTGTGCGGCTCTCCGTGTTGATACCTGATGGTCTAATGTAGTCTCCCTGCCTTCTGCTAGCGCCCACCCATTATTTCTCAATTTTGAATTTTTGATGAATATTTTTGAAAAATCCGCGATGCACTGAGGGCGCGAAAGGTGAAGCGCGAAGTAGTGAGGGATCACTGTATTCTTTATCCCTGAAAATTGTAATCCAAAATGACTTTTGACCGATCGGTAAATTACAACTGTGCGGCCCATGAAGTCTGAAGTTCGTGCGCTGCGGTACAAGGGGTCTTTCGCGGCGTCCAGACCGGGAACGCCACCCCCCCCCGCCGCTATTCTTCTGTAGCGAGGGGGAGGGGAAGCCGCGGTGACTGCGCTGCTGTCCCACATCGCCACATGAGGTTAATCCGTCATGTAGCGATGGCTGATGTCCATCCTCTGTAGCGAGGGGGGGGGGACAACCCCCCCCACACACACACACACAGACACAGCCCTGAGTGTGACCTTTCATTAGAGCCCAAAACGAAGCTTCTACATTGAAGCATTCAAAAGTTACAGATGTTTTTCCACACTGTGCCATTTGGCACAATTTGGCACAGTTCCAAAACGCCTGGGAACAGCCTGAGGAAAAAGCTGTGTAATATATTCATTTTTTGTGGTATTGTTACAAAATTTGGACCTCAGCTGGATAACACTTGGTTCTACATTTCTGTTGCATTTTCCAGCCCGGATCTGAAGCTGTGTGTTATTTGCAAGCATTTGTATCCAAAAAAACACCCAGGCCAAATTTATTTTCTTCAAGTTCACTATGTTTAGATGACTGTAACTCAGTAGCCGGAGCACTTAGAGAGATTATGACTGTTTTGCCAAAAAATTCAAAGTGTTTTCTTTTAAATGAGACCAACCCCATGAAGATGCTGCAAAGGGTTGAAGAACAGCTTTGGATTTAATTTGGGCACGTTAATTTTTGGCGTTTTTAGGGAAATTGACCGGAGTGCAAGGGGTTAACAACTTTACTCTTGTTTATATATTTTTTCTCCTTAAGTCGTAGGTTTTTTTTTTCCTGTCTAGTTACACTGTTTCATTAGTAAGTTTGTGTCCTTACTCTTGTCAGTTTGGGAGTTCTGTGTTTTGTTTTTTCTTTTTCTCCCAGCCTGTGATTCTTCTAAATCTGCAGGCGTACGTATTTCCTACATTTTTTGTGGAACTTCGTAACCTTTTTTTTTTTGTACTTTGCAACTATTTCATCATAAAATTATATATTCACTAAAATGACTATGAATGCCTTACTTATTATGACACAGATGAGAACATTTCTGACCAGTTTTCAAATTGGCGAAATCAAGAGTAATGCTTGATTGGAAGCACATTGTTTTTATAAGTAGCAGGAGTGCTGTGTGATAAAACTTGTCAAGGTGCAATTTTGTGAAGTTGAGGGGAGTAAGGGTAACTAGTTACTGCCTTCCTCGGCCCATGGGATTTGGCACCTACTGTACCGTTGATGCTACTGGACCACAAAGTTACAATTACGTCTCCAAAGTTTTGTGTAAGAGCCCCATTAGTTTTCTGTAATCCACAACTTCCCTCAGACAGATTTTTTTTATGCAGACTCAGTTACCACATTTCTTGTTTTGCTTATTCTGCAATACTTGAAGGGGTTTTTCCGAGTTAATGTGTTATTGGGTACTTGGGGATTTTTGAAATGTACCTGTATTTTGGTTTCCTTTCGTTTGTTTTATCGGGCTGTGCCTTATTTATTTTGTCCCTTCTGCTACACATTATTTTTGCTAGTGTGTATGTTATATGGTACTTATGTTTGTTGGTAGGGTACCTGTATTTTGTTTAGTCATCCGGTGGCTCTTGATTTAGTTTTGATCATTTCTGTGTAAGCCACGCTATTTTATGTTATCCATGTTATCCGTTCCTTGTGGATTTTTTTTTCCTCCCTCTGGGTGTCATTGTTGCCCTTTTTGTTTTTTTCTTTTTTTTAGGTCCTCTCCCTCCTGGCCTGTTTCCCCCTCTGCCCCCCCGGGTCGGTCCTGTTAGCTTTCTGGTTGGGGGGCCTTGGATGTCACGTCTGACACCTAGAATGCGCCCTTTGAATGGGGGATACTGTGGTGGTCTGAGCACTGATTCCGTCCGCGCTCAGGTTGCTCAGTATTTCTCCTTTTCCACCGTTGATTTCGGGGTTTGCCATTAGGACCGCTCAGGGGCTTTTGTTGTGACAGTGTCACGGCTGCACTTCCGGCTGTCAGAGCCGAGTTGGCGCCGTGACAGCTGTTTGTCATTTTGTTAATCACTTTACCTCTTTTCTGATTTGTTTGTGCCCTGAACTTAAGGGAGCAGCTGAGGGTCACTCCTCGTTGCAACCTACACAGTCGTACACCTTCATCACGAGGGACCGGAGCTCCTATTCCCGACTTCAGTCTTCCCCTGTGTCTTGAACTCCTCACTGCATGTCTTTGTAAGTGTTTTTGTACAGCTCCGTCCTCGCTGTCCCTCCTAGTTTATCTTCAGAGTTTATTATTTTTGTGTCTCAGTATATGTTCGTGTTCTACCCCACGTGGCTGTTTATTTTGTCATTTCTTCGTCTTGACTTCAGTCTTCAAGGTTTGAGGTTTTTCTCCAAAATTTATAATAATTTTCTTATAGTTTTTCTTATACGTACTTTTCTTGCATATTTGAGACTTTATCATAAATTTGTGGATTATTTTGTGGCTAATTTTTGTCTATTTTTTAATAAAATTACAGTGTTTTTTTATATAAATTTGAAACAGATTGTGGTAAAATTTTGACTTTTTTCCTCTATATTCCTCTATATTTTCCTATATATTTCTATATATTTGTAGTTGTGTTATTTGTAGTTTTGTTTTTTAGAAATTTCCTCACCAACCAGACAGCAGGAAAATTCTCCCTTATTTTGAAATCCAAATGTTGGCACTTTTAGTTTGTCTGAAGGCTGCTGACGGATTAAAGTCATTGACTTCGTAAATTTTGGTCATCTTAACTTGCTAGGTACATAATAATGAACATAAAATATTAGTTAATATTGTTGTGGCTGGTGAAGTAAATCCTCAGCGATTAAGCCACTCTCGTCTTTCCCTGCTTATGAATCCTAACCACACCTGTTTGCTAAGCGACTCTTCATTAATATTTGGTCTTTTGGTCTTTTGGTGTACAAGGGGCGCTGCTGAAGTCATTCTATGACACGGTGGTGGCATCAGCCATCACTTTTGGAGTGGTCTGCTGGGGCAGTGGCATTACAGCAGCCGATAGGAAGAGACTGAACAAACTGATCAAGAAAGCTAGCTCTGTCCTGGGGCAGCGCCTTGACCCAGTGGAGGAGATGGGAGAAAGAAGGATGGTGGCTAAACTGTCATCTTTGCTGGAGTCCGAGTTCCACCCCTATGCAGGACATACTGAATGCACTGAGGAGCTCATTTAGCAGCAGAGTACATCATCCTAGGTGCACAACCGAGAGGTTTCGCAGGTCCTTCCTACCTACGGCTGTCAGACTGTACAACCTAAGCAGGGCTGCTCGCAGAGGTAGCAAAAAGATGTGACAACCTAATAGTATTGAATGCAAAAGATGCAATAGACTTACACAATGGTCCCATCCGGTGTACAACTAGGAAAATACCGGTCGCTATGGAGGGTGAGAATATGTATGGGTACATAATCATACCATGTAGGATAACTAAGTAGACGGTTGTGCTGTTTCATTCCATCTAGCTACAATGCTCCGCACTGTGTGTGTTTATATATTTATATATTTATTCCATCTAGCAACAATGCTCCACGCTGTGTGTGTTTATATATTTACATATTTATTCCATCTAGCTTCAATGCTCCGCACTATGTGTTTATATATTTATATATTTATTCCATCTAGCAACAATGCTCCACACTGTGTGTGTTTATATATTTACATATTTATTCCATCTAGCTACAATGCTCCGCACTGTGTTTATATATTTATATATTTATTCCATCTAGCAACAATGCTCCACACTGTGTTTATATATTTACATATTTATTCCATCTAGCTACAATGCTCCGCACTGTGTGTGTTTTTATATTTATATATTCATTCCATCTAGCTACAATACTCCGCACTGTGTGTTTATATACTCATATATTTATTCCATCTAGCTACAATGCTCTGCACTGTGTTTATATATTTATATATTTATTCCATCTAGCTACAATGCTCCGCACTGTCTATATATATATATATATACGTATATACAGTATATATATATATATATATTTATATTTATATGTACATATGTATACTCGCTGCTCTTGTTTTTCTCTTGCCTTCTGATTGTTGCTCTGAGTGTTGCTATCCCTGTGCTGTTGCAATCCTGGAATTTCCCCATTGTGGGACTAATAAAGGCTTATCTTATCTTATTACTGTTCCCGTTTCCACCGGGATAAAACCACCATAAATGGCTCCACTGCTTACATGCCTCTTCTGCATTTTTTCCTCTTTTAAAGTACTTTAATAAGCTCATGCTTCTCTCTGACAGTGACACTAGCGAGACACTAGAATGGTCACACGGGCGGGGAGCTTCTGAACTCTGCAGGGATGGCGGTCACGCACGTTGTTCATGTGTGCGCTTGCGGACCATCATTCCTTTATATTTTTTCCTTAAATTTAGATTTCCTTGGCGTTGCCTGGGCTTGGAGCACCCGGAGGTTGGCTCTGGGCTGCATGTGGCTCGTGGGCCGCTAATTGAATAGGCATGTTGTATGGTTTGGAGACGGTGGCGCTGACAAAAAGACAGAAGGTGGAGCTGTAGGTGGCTGAGTTGAAGATGTTAAAATTTTCATTGGGAGTGATTAGGAAGAACAGGATTAGAAATGAGTATATCAGAGGAACAGCTCAGATTGAGCAGTTTGGAGACAAAGTAAGAGAGGCAAGGCTGAGATGGTTTGGACATGTGCAGAGGAGGAGTAGTAGATATATTGAACAAAGGATGTTGAAGATGGAGCTGCCAAGCAGGCAGAAAAGAAGAAGACCACAGAGAAGATTCATGGATGTAGTGAAGACATTGAGAGTGTTGGTGTTACAGAGGAAGATGCAAGGGATAGAGTGAGATGGAGACAGATGAGCCGCTGTGGTGACCCCTAAAGGGAGCAGCCAAAAGAAGAAGTTATTTTGCACACCCTTATTATTTTTAGTTAGCTTCTGGTTGGGGGTTGGTTTACTTTATACTGATGGTTGATGTTTAATGTTTGGTGTTAGATGCTATACTTTATATTCATATCTTCTATTTAGCGTTTACCTTGCTGCACCGTGGATCTCAGAGTAATGTAATTTCAATTTTCTGTATGTGCTGTACATATGGCAGAATTAACAATAAAGTTGACTTTGACTTTAAGATCCTGGCCAAGATTGGTTACCCACCTACACTGCTCAGCCTGGTACAATCATTCCACAATAGCATGAGGGACACCATCATATATGACGACACAACATGCCATTTAACATCGTCAGCTGCGTCAAACAAGGCTGTGTCCTTGCACCGACCCTATTCAGTATTTCCTTTTCCGTCTTGCTGAAACATGCCTTTGGAACAGCTACAAAGGTCATCTATCTTCGTACTAGGCCTGATGGGAACCTCTACAATCTCTCCTGACTCCGAGCCAAGACGAAAGCGCAGACAAGACTCCTCAGAGATTTCATTTTCGCCAATGATGCTGTGATTACCACACACATAGAAGAGGACCTGCAGCAGCTGCTAAATTCCTTCGCCACAGCCTGCAATGCCTTTAGCCTCACAGTCAGCCTGAAGAAGACACAGGTGATGGGTCAGGATGTCGATGATCCACCCTCTGTAAGCATCAGACTATGAGCTAGAAGCAGTCCATGACTTTGTCTGTCTAGGCTCTACAATTTCCGACAACATCTCCGTTGACACTGAACTCAACAGACGTGTCGACAAGGCAGCAACAACACTGGCAAGGTTGACAAAGCATGTTTGGGAAAACAGAAATTTGACAGAGCCCACTAAAGCACAGGTCTACATGGCGTGTACTGTGAGCACGCTTCTTTAAGGTAGCGAAACATGGTTGCTGCATTTTCACCAGGAGAAACGACTTAGTACCTTCCACATACGCTGTCTGCGGCGCATCCTGGGTATTTTGTGGAGAGACCACGTTATCAATAGCACAGTGCTTGCGAGGGCAGGCGTTCCCTTCATGTTTGTCCTCCAGAAACAGAGACGCTTGTGCTGGCTGGGCCATGTCATCCCCATGGAGGACGGACGCATCCTTAAGGATCTCCTTTACGGAGAACTGGCATCTGAAAAGAGGCCAACCAGAAGACCCCAGCTGCACTTCAAAGACACCTGCAAACGGGACCTCAAAGCACTTGCCATTGACACCAACACCTGGCAGGCAGTAGCTGCTGACAAATCCTCCTGGAGGCACCAAGTGCGGATAGGACTTCAGCAGTTCGAGAGCAAACTGAAGCGGCTGGCAGAAACAAAGAGACTCCAGAGAAAGTCTCAGCCACCAGCAGATACACCCGCCTCAGTGTTCATTTGCAAGTGCTGCAACTGAAGTGTCATTCCCGCATCGGATTCTACAGTCACAGAAGATGCTGTACTCACCCAAATGTACAGGGCACTACTCCATGATTCTACGGGATCAACAGATGCCTACTTATAAAGCTCAGTGGAAAAGCTACAGTAGCTGTAATATGAACAACAGAATGGGCCATATTACCAGGATGCAGTCAATCATCAGCTGTCTGAGGCGCATTATGGGCATTTCCAAGTTCATTTTGCTATCACAGCCGCGGAAAACCAAATTTTCCGCCAGGCACAAAGTCGAAAAAAAATGTCCTAATGTTTTTAATTATTCAGAGGTATTGGACAGACTCCAAAACCAAGCCATGCGAATGATGACAGGAGCCATGCGCAGTACCCCTATCAAAGCGCTGGAGACAACAACAGGCCTTGCACCACTGGAAGACAGAAGAAACGTCAAGGTACTGACCCAGGCCGCCAAATTCAAAAGACTGGAAAACCATCCCATGAAGGACAGACTGAGCAAGGCAACAAAAGGGAGACTTAAGAGATCAAACTTCATCCACCAAAGTTGGACACTCAAATGGAGAGACCCAGAACTGTTGAACCACATGCCCACACCAATACCACCCACAGCATCTGTTTCCTCCTGGAACCGACAGATCTTCCCAGCCATATGCACAGACATATTGGGCATTGGGAAGAAAGGAGCACAGTCAGACCAAGAGAGGAAGTTGCTGACCCTGGAGTTCATTCGGTCTGCCTACCCTGAAGAGCAGTGGACTCACATCTACACAGACAGCTCTGCCATGGAAGCAACCAGGAATGGAGGAGGCAGCGTGTACATCAGGTACGCTGACGAGGAGACCCACATTCCCATTGCGACTGGCAAGTACTCCACCAACTTCAGGGCTGAGGCAGAGGCCCTGAGAACAGCAGCAGCCCATGTCAGGGAACATCAAGACAAGGCACACAAGCGGGTCGTCATCTTCACTGATCACTCTATCTTGGATGCACTTCAGGACCCCCGACGCAAAGAACTAAATGAACTCGCCCTCACTCTGTCTCAACTAGCCACACAGGTGAACGTATCACTCCAGTGGATTCCTGCCCACTGTGGAGTCTATGGAAATGAGACGGCTGACAGACTTTCTAAGGAGGGTGGGCAGCAAGACCAGGAAGACAGACAGGTCTCTTACAGTGAGGAGAAATCCATTATTAAGGCCCTGTCTCACAAGAAGTGGCAGCAGCAACACCCAAACTTCTGCAAGGATGACAACTACTACAGTTTGAGCAGGGCTGACCAAGTCATTCTGTTCAGACTCCAGACTGGACATAACAGAATGCATGCTCACATGCATCAGAAATTTAAAGTTGGACAATCGGACTGATGCCCATGTGGTACTGCCCAAATGACCAGCGAACACCTCCTCCAAGACTGCCCAGACCACGCTGTACTATGACGAGCTACGTGGCCTGACCCCACATCGCTGAACCAAAAGCTGCACGGGAACCTCGGGGACCTCCGCAGGACGGCAGCATTCGTTAGGGCAGCTGGTGTGACCATCTAGCAGTTGACGAAGAAGAAGATTCAGAGGTGTGTTTGGGGCATAATGTAAAATAAACCGGCGGTACTGTGGCACAGTGGTTAGCACTGTGTCGGCACAGCAATCTTACCTTTAACCATTGTGGGTTCGATCCACCCTCCAGCCAAAGGTGCAAGGGTGGAGTGAACTGTGTGGAGTTTGGCATGTTCTCCACATGTCTGTGTGGGTTTCCTCCCACAGGCACAAAAATAATGCAGGTTAGGTTAATTAGCATCAACTAAATTGTCCCTAGGATATATGTAGTAGTAGTATACTATACACAAAATAGTTAAAAAAAATAATTAAACCAATTGCTGCCTTTGCTGTCATTCCCTTTAATAAACAGGGGCACGAGATCAAAGATGTGATGCTAACATGAAAGCGTTTAAATGGGAGGGCAATTCCATTTTGCGCTGAGGACAATGAGGGCTCATTTCCAAAGTGAAAATTCATTTAAGAGCCAGGAGCTTTAAAGGACCTTTTTAACTGACAGCCTTGTTTGCCCAGCGATAAGAGTCGGCTATACAATTCAGAGATGATGCCAGTCTTTCTTTTTATCCATGAGTTTGACAGAGATGTAAAATTTCCTTCAGTTATATTATTGTTCATCCGAGTTTCTCTTTTAAACCAAGAAAGAGAGAACTGTTCATCTCGGCCTGAGTTCTATTAATCTGCTCTGGTGAATGCAAAATTATAGATTCAATTCAAAACACTGTCGGGATATTTTCATTATGAATCATTCTTTTAAAGAATGACCATGAAGGAGGTTAAAATTGCAAAAACTTGTGGGCGCTGTTGAGCAAATGATGGAGTAGGACATATTGGGTTTGGCTCTGCAGAACAAATGCATAAATAAATATATTAGAGACACTTTACATGCAGTCAAACTAGTGGATAAGTCTCTCAAACATTACTGGACCACCGTGAATGGCATACACAGTGAAAATAGAAGCTATAAATGCAGTGAACTAAATTAACTGCATTTTATTTTTTTAGTTTAAAAAAAAAACTAAAAAAATTTGCCAAGCAAATTTGGCAAAGGACGACAAGCAACCGCAGCAACACCGAGGGCTAGTACGCTGCCCTCCTCCTTGACTTTCAGTGGGAAAGGTGGCCACGACGTCGACGCCTGGGTCCCTTGACACTGAGGATTTAAAGCATGAGTTGTTGCTGTCCCTGGGGGTGGATTTTGTTTCTATAATGAAGACAGAAGTCAGAGCGGTTTTGGAGAATGAAATGGCTGAGATTCGAACAGACACACGAGCGATGAGAACGGGGTTTGAAGACTTTAAATCAGCAATGAACACAGAGCTAGCTAAGCTACGTAGCATGTCAGGAGAAGCCAAACAGAGTCTAACAACCTGCTCAGATGATGTCGAGATGCTAAAATGAGAGGTTAAACGACTGGGAATCCTGACTGATTCATTACAAAGCAAATGTAAAGATCTTGGCTCCAGGTCCCAGAGGAATAATATTAGGATCGTCAGCATGCCAGAGGGCTCAGCCAGCTGCTCCCCGTCATCTGTTGCTAACCTGCTACATAAAGCACTAGAACTATCCAAAACCCTGCTGATAGATAAAGCTCACAGATCCCCATAACTGATGCCAGAAACAGGACAATGCCCGAGAACCACAACTGCACATCTCCATTACTACAGCGACTGTGTCAAGATTCTATGCCTCGCCAGGGAAAAACAGAGGATCAAAGTAAATGACATAACCATCTCCATCTTCCCTGACTACACAGCGAGGGTGGCTAAAGCCTGTGCTGCCTTCAACGGCATCAGACAACAGCTCAGGGGATTAGATGGGGTACACTTTGGTATCTCTCACCCAGCCAGGCCTTGCATCACCTACAATGGCAAAGAGAACTTTTTCTCTGCCCCAGAAGAAGCTCAGACCTATATCTCTCAATTCATCATGCCACACGCAGCTCAGACTAGTGGACCGGTAACATCTTAGTTTCAGATGGTGACTGTCACTGAGCATGATAATTACAGTTTGAACTGTGTCGCTTATTATTTGCAAATATAGCTCTCTGACATATTTTTACAACAGGCCACTATTTGACCTTCACTATTTCACTCATCACAGTGCCTCTATGTTAAGACATGTTTGTGTTCTGTAGACCATGTTCAGGTTTGCAGCTTCCCGTGCAACAAGCACCTTTCATGTGCTTTTGCTTCCCTATCTTAGAGGAGGTTAGTGCGATCTCCCATTTATTGGGAGATCAGCATAGAGTTAGTGTTATAGGACCCCCCCCTTTTTTTTTTACTTCTTTCTTTCCTTCCTTCTTTCTCCTCCTTACACATTGTTACTTTATGGCAGGACCAAACAGAGACTTCTTTCTTTTACCTAAACCCATAACATTCAATATTATTACTCAGAAGTTAATATGCTATGGTGACGTCTAGCTCTGGTACATCAGGCTCTGATAGAAAAATTCCTTATTATTGTTATATTATTCTATGACTTTTCTCTATTTCATGTCTGATGTTTATGTAGCCTCCAGTCTGTATGCATGAGTTAGCAATTACAGTGGGGCAAAGAAGTATTTAGTCAGCCACCAATTGTGCAAGTTCTCCCACTTAAAAGATGAGAGAGGTCTCCAATTTTCATCATAGGTATACCTCAACTATGAGAGACAAAATGAGAAAAAAAAATCCAGAAAATCACATTGAAGGATTTTTAATGAATTAATTGGTAAATTCCTCGGTAAAATAAGTATTTGGTCACCTACAAACAAGCAAGATTTCTGGCTCTCACAGACCTGTAACAACTTCTTTAAGAGGCTCCTCTGTCCTCCACTCGTTACCTGTATTAATGGCACCTGTTTGAACTCGTTATCAGTATAAAAGACACCTGTCCACAACCCCAAACAGTCAGACTCCAAACTCCACTATGGCCAAGACCAAAGAGCTGTCAAAGAACACCAGAAACAAAATTGTAGACCTGCACCAGGCTGGAAAGACTGAATCTGCAATAGGTAAGCAGCTTGGTGTGAAGAAATCAACTGTGGGAGCAATTATTAGAAAATGGAAGACATACAAGACCACTGATAATCTCCCTCGATCTGGGGCTCCACGCAAGAGCTCACCCCGTGGGGTCAAAATGATCACGAGAACGGTGAGCAAAAATCCCAGAACCACACGGGGGGACCTAGTGAATGACCTGCAGAGAGCTGGGACCAAAGTAACAAAGGCTATCATCAGTAACACACTACGCCGCCAGGGACTCAAATCCTGCAGTGCCTGACGTGTCCCCCTGCTTAAGCCAGTACATGTCCAGGCCTGTCTGAAGTTTGCTAGAGAGCATTTGGATGATCCAGAAGAGGATTGGGAGAATGTCATATGGTCAGATGAAACCAAAATAGAACTTTTTGGTAAAAACTCAACTTGTCGTGTTTGGAGGAGAAAGAACACCATGCCTGCTGTGAAGCATGGGGGTGGAAACATCATGCTTTGGGGCTGAATGAATGGGGCCATGTATCGTGAGATTTTGAGTGAAAACCTCCTTCCATCAGCAAGGGCATTGAAGATGAAACGTGGCTGGATCTTTCAGCATGACATTGATCCCAAACACACCGCCTGGGCAACAAAGGAGTGGCTTCGTAAGAAGCATTTCAAGGTCCTGGAGTGGCCTAGCCAGTCTCCAGATCTCAACCCCATAGAAAATCTTTGGAGGGAGTTGAAAGTCCGTGTTGCCCAGCGACAGCCCCAAAACATCACTGCTCTAGAGGAGATCTGCATGGAGGAATGGGCCAAAATACCAGCAACAGTGTGTGAAAGCCTTGTGAAGACTTACAGAAAACATTTGACCTCTGTCATTGCCAACGAAGGGTACATAAACATAACAAAGTACTGAGATGAACTTTTGTTATTGACCAAATACTTATTTTATCGAGGAATTTACCAATTAATTCATTAAAAATCCTTCAATGTGATTTTCTGGATTTTTTTTCTCATTTTGTCTCTCATAGTTGAGGTATACCTATGATGAAAATTGGAGACCTCTCTCATCTTTTAAGTGGGAGAACTTGCACAATTGGTGGCTGACTAAATACTTTTTTGCCCCATTGTACATAGTTGTAATAAGAATGTCCAGTTTGTGAGTAAGTGTGGTATGAGTGTTCAGATATCCGTTAAGACACAGCTGTTTTCAGTCCATCATGTTCAGTTCCGTATGTCTGTGGGAATGAGACTTACACTGGCTCTGTACTCCCTGACAACATCTGATAAGGACTGTGTGCTTCGTGGACTCAAGGACAGGACTGTTCTCTTCTGGACAATCTCTCTCTCACTCCCCATAGAAAAGACAGCTTTAAAAGTTTGACTGAAATGTGATCTAACTCAGAGGTTCGGTGTGTGTGGACTGAGGGCTACACTCATGTAACCTCTCCCTCATCGGCCATGAGGAAATAAATCTACTTACATTTAAATGTTCTGCCTGGTTTTTGACTCGGATTAATTATGCTGAAAATTATCCTAACATTTGACGCCCGAACGTGGGGCCCAGATAACTCCGTCCTGCTTCCGGTGCCTCTGCCCAATTTCAGCGAGTGCACCGTTGACGAAAGCCCTTCCCAGGCTGAACCCAACAGGCTCAGTGTTACTGCGGTGAAGGCAATCGGAACAAGGTGCTGAAATGGACTGGTTGACAGGTCCAAGAACCCTACAGGTGGCTTGAGTGTGAGTACATTTATTTATTGATTGATCCTGGGATGAGAGTCCCTGAGGGTAAATGTTGTAAGCTGAGCCGCTTGACACCGCAAAGTCTGGTGTACATTTCTGCTCGCTGTAGCCGAGGTTTGGTTCGGTCTGGGGTAGTTCGGGTTTCGACGAGGTGAATGCTCAGTGGTGTTGTTAACACGCAGAAACATTAACATGACAGTCTCCATAAGATGGTAGTAAGTGTTGACGAAATTGGTGTAAGAGTCTCCAATAACATCACAGTGAGCACTGATTAAAGTGGACCGGTAAAAGAAGGGTTAACCTTGAAGTAATAGTGCCGGTTTAAAAATTACTGCAGTTTTGTTTGTTTGTTTGTCTGATTGTTCTGTGTTATACGGTTTCTCCTGGCAAGAAAAAGTTTCCGCGGAGGCGGAAGTTAGAAGCACCACGAAGGGTTGAAGTCGTGTTTGTCCATTGTTTTTCTGGTTATTGTGAAGTTTAAAAGCACGGTTATGTGATTATTGTTCTCTGGAGAAATTATGAAAATTGTGGGAGCTTGTAAGTAATATTTTTGGGTAAGAAAACGAATTGTGTCCTCACAGCGGTGAAGAGAAAAACAATAGGGGTTCATGTTAAAGTGTGCAGTCGTCAAATACGCCTTTTCTCCACTGGAGTTGCCATTTTTGAGCTTACTTTAAGTAATTTTCGCATTATCTTTCTGCATGTGTTAATCTGAATCTTGTGATTGTGTGTGTATGTATGAAGTATTGTGGTGGGCCCTTGTGTCTGAGAGTGAGTGAGTGAGAAGAAAGAAAATATATATATATGGGTATTTTTGCAAAGCTTGGGAGTTTTTACAGTTTCTTTTTGTGTGGGTTTTTGAATCTAATGTTGCGCAACTGGTAAATATTCTCGTAATTTTAAAGCCAACATTTTCAATTGCCAGATTTTTTCCTTATTTGGGGTTAAATTGCCTGCTAGCAGGGCAGAGAGACATTTGTTTTTTTTTACTTTTACCCTTTGGGACACCTGAAGGCAGATAAACAACATTGGGCTATTTTTATTCAATTTTTTGAGGTATCAGTGTAGTTTTTGTTAACTCAGTTGCATCATCTCTCTGACTGAGGGATAACAGTGAACTTTACAGGGAAAAAGTGTGACGGATTAATGGTCTGAAATGACAACGAGGGCCGCACCTTAGTCCCTCCCTCCCCCTGCTCCTCGCTCTTCTGCTGCTCAGCCATGGCCCTGCCCCAGGAGCCCAGTGAATGATGTAACTAGTGAGCATAAATAAAGTACTTTAATATATTACAAGAATCTCAAATTTAATCAGTGAGTGAGTAATATAGGAATAATATTTTACAAGAATCTTAAATTTAATCCATGAGTGAGTAAAAGAATTAATTCTAATACAAGACCTTAAATAACATTACTAAGTGAGTAAAAGTATTAATGATTGTAATAATTTGTGGTACAGCGTGAGATCTTAAAATACATCACTAGTGAATGACTGTCCATAATAATAAAGATAGCTTGTTGAAATCAGTATAGAACTGAACTTTTTGATACGATACCTCTTGTATTGATGACCAGACGTGGCTCAATGAAAGTATCCTCTACATAAAGTTAAGCTAAGAGAAAAAGTATATGCAAATAGAGCGGCTGAGAAAGACACACACTCACATACACAATAACCTCTGTATATATTGTCCATGCTGTGCATGCTGATATTTGTGCTGATTTTGTGAATCTTGAGGGGTTGAGAAATAACGGCGGAAGCCTGGAGGCTGTAAATATCTACTAACTCTTTTTTCCCATAGTATATATATTTAGGCGATTTAACTAAAACAGCGCACTTCTTGCTATGTGGGAAACAAAGGCGAGTTTGTGTGTTTTTCCACAAAGGGGAGGGGGTTGGTTCACCCGCTGAGTTGAACTGAGAGACTGTGTTTAAAGCATGGTAAAAGATATTGAGAGGAGATTGTTTGAAGTAACAGCACTGAATTGTACACAAAGTTAAAGTTGTAAGATTATTCTTGCATGAATAATACTCAGTTAAGGAGACGGCACTCCAGTTTCTTTGAAAAAACAAGGTGTGGTTTGTGGCCAATAGGCTTCGTGGCCATGTTGCGCATTCACGTTTGCGTGTGACTGAAACAGCCACGTGGTGTTCCTCATTGTTTGAGAACTGCGCATGTGCAGATTAAGCAGTGTAAATGTTGCTCCCCTGGGTAGCGGCCCAGGAGGAGGAAACGTGCATGTGGAAGTTAACTCTCCAACCTGTGATAGAGAATCAGCAAAACACGTTCGTTATTTCACACAAGGAGTTTTATTCTTCGTCCTCCAGTGCGTGAGTCTACTCTCTATCACTGTGCGACATGCGCCATCTATTGGTCGGCGTATGGAACTGCACTCAACTCACATGAGTTATAATGGAACCACGTGGATTACAAATGCATTGTAGAAAAATAAACAATTAAGGAATAACATAAAATTGTAGGGGTGCCTGTTTTTCTTAAATTTTCTTATCCAAATGTCTTTTTCACCTCTTACATAACTATTAACTATTTCCAACCCTCTACACTCTCCCCCACTTCAAATAAATGTCTCCCGACATTTCATGTTCTAGGGTGACTTAATGCATGAGAGTGTACCAATTATAACCATGGGACTGAGGTTGGATGAGGTAGTGGAATGGCATATAGTTTTGAGTTAGCGGCACAGGGGTGGGGAGTAGGACAGGTCTTACGTCTGCAGTCCAAAGCTGGTACGATGGCTGTCCCAGGACGTCGTAGGTCAGTCTCTCTACTGGCCTTGCTCTCCGCTGTGACCTTCTCAGTTCCTCCTGTTCTCTATCCATCACCTCCACTTGTCCTTGACGTTCTTCCTGCAGCAAAGCTGGTCCATCCATTTGCTCCTCAGCATCCCGCTGAACGGGGACCGGTTCCTGCCTTACTGGTGGGCAGAACTCTCTAGCTGTCGCTCGAAGCCTTTGCTGATTTTGAGGATTTTGCTCTGGCATGACAGGTACTGGTTGCTGAGTGTTTTGGTCTGGGAGATTTGAGGCATTTTGCTGACGATTTACGGGTCTGTAACATGGGATTTGGCTACGGAGGTTGTAGCGGTAAGTATTTTCCTCTTCTTCCTCCGAGCTGTCATTGTCTGTGTTGTCACTGTTAGGATTTGTCTCTGTCCTCTTCTTCCGTTTCTGTTTTGTCTTTTCTTTTGCAGGCAGTTCTTCTTCTAAAGGCAAGTCATTTACAGGCAACAGCAGGTTTCTGTGTAACACTCGCATCACTTGGCTGCCTCTCTCTGCTTGTACTTTATAGACTGGTCCATCTCCCACTCTCTCAACTACGCGATGTACTGCTGACTCCCAGTAAGCGCGCAGTTTCCCTGGGCCTCCTCTTTCAGAGAGGTTTCTGACCAACACCCTGTCGCCTGGTTGGAGTGTGACACCTTTTAAGCGTTTGTCGTACTGCTTTTTGCCTTTATCTGAAGACTTTTGACTGTTTTCTGCAGCGATTTTGTAAGCAACACGCATCCTATCAGCCCATTTTTTAGCGTAGGTTTGATGGCTGTGTGTGTCAGTGTCTTTTGTCTGGTTCAATAGTAGATCTACAGGCAACCTTGGGACTCTGCCATATAAGAGGAAAAATGGAGAATAGCCTGTTGACTCGTGTCTTGTACAATTGTAAGCATGTACAATTTGGGGTAGGTGATCCTTCCATTCACTTTTTTTCTCCTCCTGTAGGGTACGAAGCATTTGGAGTAGTGTACGATTCAGGCGCTCCACGGGGTTGCCCTGCGGATGGTATGGAGTGGTTCGTGAGTGAGAAATTCCAGACAGTTGTTGTAATCTGTGGAAGAGACTGTTTTCAAACTCACGTCCCTGATCGTGATGCAACTTCTCAGGGTACCCGAAACGAGGAATAAAATCCTGAAATATCTTTTCTGCAGCTGTTTTGCCTGATTTATTCCTTGTAGGGTATGCCTGTGCGAAACGAGTGAAATGGTCCACTAGTACGAGGATGTACTCATACCCTCCTTTACTTGGCTCAAGGTGTAAGTAGTCGATGGAGATTAACTCAAAGGGAGCACTGGTTGTGATAGAGCCTATTGGAGCTCTCTGGGGAACATTTGGGCGTTTTTGTTTGATGCACGGACATTTTTTTGTTACATAATCTTCAACATCTTGTTGCATACATGGCCAATAGAAACGCTCACGGGCCAGATGTATCACCTTATCACACCCTATATGACCCATGTCATTGTGTAAACTCTTTAACACCATCGGCTTTAGCTGTTCAGGTAGGACAAGTTGTTTGCTGTGCTCTGTCTTTCTGTACAATAATCCATTGTCAACTTCCAACTTGTTCCACTCATACAGTAGTCTCCGTGTACGTTTACTCATTGTCCGTCTATCTTTATCGTTTGGTGTCCATCCTTTGAGTTTGAGTGAGATTACTTCTCTAATTGACTCATCGTCTTGTTGAGCAGCATTGATGTCTTTAGGCGTCATGCTCAAAACACTGTCAGTTGGCACATTGTTGTCATTAGAACTCAGTTGTAACGCAGCTATCCATGGCACATCACTGTTTTGTGCTGCCTTGCTCCCTTGCCACACTGCGGACACTACTTCCGGTAAAACTGTCTCTGTGAACTCATTCATTTGCTCTTGCAGATCTAATGGGTGCCTGGATAACATATCTGCATCTGCATTCCTTTTCCCTGGCCTATACTTGATATCAAAATGGAAGTCAGCCAACTCCCCGACCCACCTATGACCCACTGCATTCAACCTGGCTGAACTGAGGACATAGGTTAAAGGATTGTTATCTGTATAGACAGTAAAAGTCGGTGCATAATACAGATAGTCACGGAATTTGTCGCAGATGGCCCACTTGAGAGCTAGAAACTCTAGTTTACCGGAATGTAAGTGATAATTCTTCTCGGCCGGTGTGAGAGTTCTGGATCCATAGCCAATCACCTTAAGTTTGTTTTCTTGTTTTTGATACAAGACGGCTCCCAGGCCTTTGTTTGACGCATCTGTATGCAATACAAATGGAAGGTCCAAATTGGGATAGGCTAGAATGGGAGGATTGGTCAGAATGTCCACAAATCTTGACACAACTTCCTGATGTTCACTGGTCCATATTATTGGTGTGCGAGAAGGAAGCTGGTTTCTGTCCCCTTTCTTTGTTTGTCCTTTACTCCTTTTTGGTGCTGGTTTATTGTCATTGCTTGTTTCATTAGTGCTCTGGAGGAGTTCGAACAAGGGTCTCGCCAGACGTGAAAAATCTTGAATAAATGATCGGTAATAACTGAGAAAACCCAGTAACGTTCTGAGTTCTCCGACTGTGCAAGGGTTCTTGTCTTTCAGAGCGAACACAGCATCCAAGTCTTTTGGGTCAATCTGGACTCCTTCTCCCGACACTAGCCTACCCAGGTAGCGTACTTGGTTTTTGAACAGTTCACATTTGGCTGGCCGAAGTTTTATGCCGTGTTGTCACATTTTGCACAAAACCTGTTTAAGGTGTTCTACGTGCTCATCAAAGGTTTTGGAGTAACACAGTACATCGTCCAAGTAAGGCACGCAACACTCGTCTCTGATCCCTTCTAACACCCCCTCCATACACCTTTGGAATGCGGCCGGAGCGTTTGACAACCCGAATGGAACCCGCACCCACTCGTATAGTCCCCAGGGTGTGCTAAAAGCAGTTAAATGCCTTGACTCCTCACTTACAAAACCCTGATGGTGGGCACTTCCCTGATCCAATATGGAAAACCAGGAATTACCCCCAAGACTGTCTAGTAGATCTTGTATCCGTGGTAACGGATGCCTGTCAGGTATGGTTTTTCGGTTCAGCTCACGAAAATCAACACACAAGCGCAAGGTATTGTCCTTTTTACGCACACACACTACTGGCGACGAGTTGTTTGACACTGATTTCCTGATCCAGCCCCTGCTTAAAAGGTTTTGAACATACTCCTTCACCTCTTTATACAGTGGTCTTGGAATGGAGTTGTAACTTTTCTGCACGGGTGTGTTGTCAGTGGTGTTGATTTTTAGCTGTAGTCCAGGAATACATCCAATGTCTCCTTCATCATGAGCAAACACATCAGACTGTTCATAGAGCATCTGCCGAACCACCTCCCGATCACCCTCTGAGATATGGTCTAAATTGACATTAGGGTGCCATCTCAGGTGTGAGGGGGCAGTGCTTAATGTTTCTTCACCCTCACCTTGACTGTCACATGTCACTTGAGCAGAGTGACAAAATGGCTTGTCTGTAGTTTTGGCTGCATTTTCAGCACTGGAACAAACATTTACAGGTTTGTATTCAGTGATTTCTGAAATAAGTCCTAAAACAGTCTTTGGATTTAGAAAAATGTTGTGCTTTGTTGAGTTTTGGATTGGGATTTTGACAGTTTTTGAAGCACCACCGGGTACATCAATAAGAGCTGGGAATAACTCCAACCCATCAGGTAAGTTACATTTCACAGCTGGCTCGAACAACATTTCTCCTCCTCCAGGGAATGCTCTGATGTGACATTTTACCATACAGATTTGGCTACTGTGAACAGTGAGTCCTTTTTTTCCAACTCTCACCACTGGACTTTCTGGTTCATTTTCTGTTGACTTGGTGTGGACAACAGAGATGAGTGACTCAACATTACCTTTCTGGACCTTTAAAGTCTCCGACAGTAAGCCCACTAAGCTAATATCGTCACTTTGTTCACTGTTTGCCATTATTATCTCTTGGATCACGTTAAAGCCCAGCAGCGGAGTGCTTAAATGCTGCTGACTGACAAGCATTGGAACATACAAGGATAAAGAACCATACTGTGAACTTGTGATCTCGAGCAGGACATCTATCCACCCCTCGAACGGAACATCCGTCCCATTGGCTGCGGTGATTTCGAGTGGATGGCCTGGGAGTAGGCTCTCGAGTGGCTGTATTTTCACATTTGGTAAGGCTGCTTGTACCCATGACTTTTCAACAATGCTTACTTGTGCCCCACTGTCCAATAACATCTGTAGGTTTACTCCATTTAACTGGCAACTGATCATACACCTACCGCCAATGAGCTGTGCCACACGCTTTGTGTTGGGTGACTTTTGGGACTTGGCAGTAGTCTGTTCGGAGTTCAGTCTTTTAGTGTTGTGGGACTCTGCCGGTGGTTCAGTCACTGGTGGTCCCTCCCCAGCGACCTCCTCCAGTTTCCCGACACATTGCTTTTCCTGCAGGCACCCTATAGCTCTGTGCCCCTCCTCTCCACATCGAAAACAGTGTGTGCAGCGCTCAGTGTCTTGGGCGATACACTTTTGGCATTTTCCTTTCACTGCGGGTTTCAGTGCTGGCTGTTTAGGGACAGGTGCTGTGGGACTGGTGTTTACTGTATTTACCATTGGGGTTAGGGCCTTTTCTAAACTCTTGGTTAGGGAGGAGACCTGTGCCGTCAGCTCCTGGATAGCTACACGATTAGCTTGGACTTCAGTGTGCATTTTAATCGAGCTCTGATCTGTCTCTACCTGTGCTGCATTAACACTGGTGACTTTGTGTTTGTGGCTTTGTCCCAACCTACTCAATCTCTCTGTCTCTTCACTAACAAAATTTGCTATGAGCTCCAGGATGGAGTCATCTGTGACACTGGTGTTGGAGATGTGAGGTTTAAGGTCTCTCCTAACATAAGAGTATTTTTCATTCAAACCCTGATACAGTGAATGGATAAACACACCTTGTACCAACTTGTCGTCATAATGAAACCCACTACTGTTTTTAGATGCAACCAACACACGCTGTTTTAGCCCCATTAGTCTATACATAAACTGTTGTGGTGTTTCTTTGTCATTTTGCTTAGCATTACTCAGCTCCTGAAATAATTCAGTGCTGCTTTTCTCGCGTAGATGTGTCCTTAAGAGACGTTTTAACTCAGCTACAGTAAGGCTATCCTTGGTTACAAGCATATCTTTAAAGGTACCAGGCTTAATTATCTTAAACACCGTTCTGATAATCTCAGCCTCTGTGAACCCTTCATTTAGCCCTTCATCAAGCTGTTTGCACAAGTTATTGTAACTCAAATCAGAATCAAAATCAGAGATTTGACCACCATAAATCTTGTACTCTCTACGTGGCAACAGTGACGTAAGTTCAGTCAGTCTGACTAACCCTGGGTCAGGAACCTACAGATGGTGATGTTGGATGGTTCTTCCCTGATGGTGCCGCAGCTCCAGTGGTCACAGGAACCACTATGACCGGATCATCGTCGGGTGACACCTCTGCATCCACTTCTCCAGCTGTTGTGGGCCGTTGTAGTTCAATGATGAGGTCACGGAAAGCAAGCAGGCGAGACATCCCCTGGTCCTCAAGGCTCTTCAGTTGTGGACTTCTCAGCGAGTCAACAATGAAGTCGAAGAGTTCCACTTCGGTCGATTCTGCGCCTGGCAAATCTTCTCCCACCTCATCCTTGAACGACTCAGCCAGCTTGTAAAGGACGTTTCTGCAGCGGGCAATGGTCAGCTGGCGAAGCTCTTGCTGGATTTCCCATCTCAGGTCATGTAGAGCAGACATGGCTGTGGTCTCCTGTAGTCAGTCGCTTAGGTCAATGGCTCAGGAACAGGTGGTTAGCATCCCTTGGTTCTTCAATGATTAGTGCCAGACCAGTAGGTGGCGCTAATCCCGGACGAGCCCCCAAAATTGTTGCTCCCCTGGGTAGCGGCCCAGGAGGAGGAAACGTGCATGTGGAAGTTAACTCTCCAACCTGTGATAGAGAATCAGCAAAACACGTTCGTTATTTCACACAAGGAGTTTTATTCTTCGTCCTCCAGTGCGTGAGTCTACTCTCTATCACTGTGCGACATGCGCCATCTATTGGTCGGCGTATGGAACTGCACTCAACTCACATGAGTTATAATGGAACCACGTGGATTACAAATGCATTGTAGAAAAATAAACAATTAAGGAATAACATAAAATTGTAGGGGTGCCTGTTTTTCTTAAATTTTCTTATCCAAATGTCTTTTTCACCTCTTACATAACTATTAACTATTTCCAACCCTCTACATAAACGCCATTTTGAAAATCGCCAGGGTAAGTCAATCCTGGGCGCCATCTTGGAGCTGTGGAAGCTAGAACGCCTTCAAGCGACGTCACTGTGTCTCCTCCTCCTTAAGTGCAGAAGGAACTGCCTCCATCTTGTGGTCAACTATAAGAATTGCATTCTTTCATAAATTCACTTCCAACTCGAGCTTCAAGTTAACTTTAAAGGAAATTTTTCTAACAATTTTGGGGACCTTAGTATCTCTCTGGCTGAAAGGAAAGCTTTAAGACTATGAATGGCAAAGAACAAAGACCTCCCTCCACTTGTTCAACAACAAGTTTTGGAGAAGTGAGGCAAAAAAGAGGCTACCCCAATCAGCTGGAGAGTGAAGAGGTTTAACTTTAATCTGGCCAGAGGAGAGAATAAGTAGATTTATTCCTAATTATAAAAGGGAATGTGTTGTTGTGAAAATCCTAGGTTGAGAATATATAAAAATAGGGGTAATTTTCAAACACTACTGAAGAAAAAGGAAAAAATAAGAAGAAAAATAAATGTTGTGGAGATGTGCGTGTATGGTGAAGTGAAGTTTGTATGCTGAGAATGAACAGAAATGGAGAAGGAAGTTTGATTTGGTTTTAGAGGAAAATTGAAGGCTGAATGTGAAAGTTTTGTGCAGGATTTAACCCTTTAACTGCCTTAGGTGCCATGTGGCGCCTGGGGAAACGCAAGGCAACTCAAGGCTCCCCTTAGTGGTCAAGAGTAGTAAAAATTTTTCTCAATAAAATAGTTCAGATTTCCAAGGATATAACTTGAAAGTTACATGAGATAATGGCTTACTGTCAATCAGAAAGATGTAGAATATGATCCAAAGTTTCAGATAGGAATAAATTTATGCATCTAATTTGCATAATGTTGCAGCAGCTATATAAATTACATAACTCAGTCAAAAGTGGACTTTGGACACATTTACATAAAGAATGGTCCGGTTTTTTGGGGGGGGGGGGGGTTTATGCGATTTGTCTACAGGGGTATGTTTTTATCTAATCTTCAAAGTATATGAACCAGAAAATCAATAAAATGTAAAAAAAAAACCACATATATTTCTCTTTCCTGTTGCTGGGTGGGGGTCTAGCCCACCCACGTAACCGGTCCGTTTTCGTCCATCGTAGTCGATGTTTGTGTGTTTGCTCAGCCATTTATACCGTGTACCACATCTACAAACTCTTATGATTACCCCACGCGAATTTCGTTTGTATTATGTAGCTATTTTTTCTGTTTGGTGCATTATTCTTGTGGGAATCCATGCCACCCGTGGGCGCCGCAATCTTGGTGCTGGTAGCTCAGTTTTTCATCCATCGTGGTCGATGTAGCACATTTACGTAGTAATTTACACCCATGTACCACATCTACAAACTATCCCACGTGAATTTTGTTTGTATTACACGGCTATTTTTCCC
This sequence comes from Pholidichthys leucotaenia, assembly GCA_020510985.1. Classification (NCBI taxonomy): domain Eukaryota; kingdom Metazoa; phylum Chordata; class Actinopteri; order Cichliformes; family Pholidichthyidae; genus Pholidichthys; species Pholidichthys leucotaenia. Next base: position 163,816,087 of record CM035848.1, read on the forward strand.
GTTTCATGCAGTTTCAGTCATCATCGCGGCAGCGATGACCAAACATGGCGGCATTCACATTGGTGTGTCAGCACAAAGCAGAAAAAGGAAGAAGAATGAGGATTTCTTCTTCTTTGCTATAGTCCATGTCAGCCATGACTCCTTTGGTGTCTGCCACCTTCTAAACTGTCAGATCAATAGAGATTAGTACAAATTCTCAGTATAGCCGGGGGACGTCAATAAGTTGACACATGCAGTTGCTGCGCTGTGCCACTTGGGGTGCGCTACCCGTCCATTTAATCTGGGCAGTTAAAGGGTTAAGGGAAAAGCATGGACCGAAACGCAGAAGTGATTGGAAGAAGGGAAGAAAAAACGTAAGAATGAGAGACTGATGCTGCAACAGTGAGATAAAAAAAATAATAAGCCTGACAAAAATGAAAAAAGAAAAAAAAACACTGTATAATGGTTTGTCTGCTTCTCTATTAATCCGAGATGATGGTGGTGGCTGTGGTTCTGGGACAGATCCACCTCCCTACCTCAGTGACTGTGTGAGTTCCTCTTCAGACCCACTTGAATTGGCTGCATCCGCCCCATCCACGCCATCACCTAACTACCCCCTCCTCCCTCCGTGACTACAGTAAAAGAATTTAAAACAAAGGGACATCGAGAGACGGGACAAAGATGATCAAACTGACCACAAGTAAGTGAAATACATTGTACTGTTGTTTTTTCATTTACTTTTCTGGTAGCGTCTCAAATATTGGATCTCATTCAACAACATTTTAGTGTTCTTGAATGTGTAAATCATATGCATTTTGCCAGGAAGCTATGTTAGTACTAACAAGCCACTCCAGATTCAACAAACTGCTCATGAGTTCTCCATGCATGTGTAAACAGCATTCATGAATCATCTGTAGTCAGCACATGTTCACGAAAATTGAAGATTGCATAACTGACACTTAAAACTACCGCTAAAGCCATGTTTCATAATAACTGACCAGCAGTTTCATTCACTAAAATTCATGTGACCGACATGAAGACACAGCATAAGCCTGAATGTAATGCTATGCTGTAAAAACCATTTTTACGTCCGCCAGGAGGTTATGTTTTTGCCGGGGTTTGTCTGTCTGTCTGTCTGTTGATTAGCAAGATAACTCAAAAAGTTTTGGACCGATTTCGATGAAACTTTCAGGCGTTGTTGGAAATGGTACAAGGAAGAACTGATTAAATTTTGGGGATGATTCGGATCACCGTCCAGAAGAAAACCGCCATTACGGAAAATGCCATTTACGTGAATAACTACTGAACCACTAATCCTATCATTGTCAATCCAATTGCTAGTCATATGTTTTCATGGTCAAGGAATCTGAAAACGTACACACAAACACTGTATGGGGGGAACAGTGGCCGCCATTACGGAAAATGCCATTTACGTGAATAACTACTGAACCACTAATCCTATCATTGTCAATCCAATTGCTAGTCATATGTTTTCATGGTCAAGGAATCTGAAAACGTACACACAAACACTGTATGGGGGGAACAGTGGCCGCCATTACGGAAAATGCCATTTTCGTGAATAACCACTGAACCACTAATCCTATCATTGTCAATCCAATTGCTAGTCATATGTTTTCGTTGTCAAGGAATCTGAAAATGTACACACAAACACTGTATAGGGGGAACTGTGGCCGCCATTACGGAAAATGTCATTTTTGTCAATAACTACTGAACCACTAATCCTATCATTGTCATTCCAATTGCTAGTCATATGTTTTCATGGTCAAGGAATCTGAAAATGTACACACAAACACTGTATAGGGAACTGTGGCGCTTGGCGGAGGTCTGCGCTCTCCGAGTGCTTTTCTAGTTGTCAAATCACTCTACTCGTGTCAGCGTCTGTCTCCTGGGTTAAGCAATCATGTCAGTACGACTCCGTCAAAACGACCCAGCAGACAGCGCGCTGGCACGCCGTATTAACACCCTTAGCGCATGAGTAGATTTAATTGCCCATCAACAGACAGTTATACTCAATCAATTAACTCAGATCAACAGCCGGCTGGATCACCTGGAAGGAAGCCAGGCGTTCCCCCCGGTCGCTGGGGCTTCATCAGCCCCTGTAATCCCACCTGCTAGTCAAACACACCAGCCTCCTTCACCTCGCCTCACTCCCGTGCCTACCCCCGCCCGCTTTAGCGGAAAACTCGGAGAGGCACGGGGTTTTCTGCTACAATGTGAGACAGTTTTTCACCGCGTCCTGGGAGATTTTCCCACGGACCATAGCAAGATTGGGTACATCTCTAACCTGCTCGAAGGCAGGGCGTTAGCTTGGGCGTATACAGTTATGGCTAAACCCAGCTACTCCCTCTTAACTTACCAGCAGTTTGTGGCAGAGTTTTTAGAGATTTTTGACCATACTGACCGGGGCTCGGTGTTAACTGACCGGTTGCTTAGCCTTCGGCAGGGCAGCAAATCTGCCGCTGATTTTGCCATAGACTTCCGGGTACTAGCTGCAGAGGTCGGGTGGGGGGAGTCAGCGCTTTGCAGCATTTTTCTCCGCAGCCTTAGCTTGGAGCTTAGAGATGAACTAGCGACACGGGATAAGCCAGACAAATTAGGTGAATTAATTTCTCTCACAATTAGTTTGGACAGTAGGCTGAAGGAGCGGGCGGCCGAACGTAAGGCTGCCAGCCATTTGGGTAAACCACGCCCCCGCTCCTCCCGGTCACCTCTCCCGGTTCTGCCCCCGCTGGAGGAACTTCCGGGGCAGGAGGAAATGATTATTGGGCAATCGGGTGTTTCGGCGGCTGAAAGACAGCGCCGGAGGGATCTGGGCCTGTGTTTTTACTGTGGCAATGAGTCTCATGGGGTAGCTGAGTGTCCCAACCGGTTAAAAGGGGAGGTCCGTGGGTTACAGTAGGAGGATTCACGGACGTTAAGCAGAAAAAAACCCTCACTAGTTGCCGTATCCCCATCAGACTAATTTATAAACGCAGGGAACACACAATACATGCCCTTATTGATTCTGGAGCTGAGCAAAGCTTCATTTCCGGAGACCTGGCAACCCATCTGGGCCTCAGCTGTCAACCCCTTCGCCCATCTGTCAACCTCGTCACACTGTCAAAGGCTTCACTGACCACTGTCTCCCACCAGACAGCCCCCGTGTCGGTGATTGTTTCTGGAAATCATAGGGAGGAGATCCGGTTCTTGGTGTTGCCCATCTCCTCCTCACCTGTGATCCTGGGTTACCCATGGCTACATCTCCACAACCCCATGTTTGACTGGCAAGCCGGAAATATCACCGCGTGGAGCACCTTTTGCCTCAGTGCCTGCCTCCAGTCTGCAGCGTGTGCCCCCTCGGTATCAATGACCCCGCCCTCGACGCCCCCCCGGACCTGCCCAAGGTACCAGAAGTCTACCACGATCTGGGAGCGGTTTTCAGCAAGTCACGGGCGCTGTCTCTTCCCCCCCACCGCCCCTACGACTGTGCGATCAACCTCAGGGCAGGGGCCCCTCTCCCGGCAAGTTGTTTGTATAGCCTGTCTGCCCTGGAGCGTGAGGCCATGGACACATATATTAAGGAGTCCCTCAGCTCTGGAATTATTCGCCCGTCCTCCTCGGCGGTGGGGGCAGGTTTCTTCTTCGTAGGGAAGAAGGATGGCTCGCTGCGCCCCTGTATCGACTTCCGGGGGCTCAATGAAATTACCATCAGGGATAAGTACACGCTGCCACTAATGAACTCGGCCTTTGATTCTCTCCAGGGGGCATCTTGGTTCACGAAGCTGGACCTCCGTAACGCTTACCACCTTTTGCGCATTAAGGAGGGCGATGAGTGGAAGACGGCGTTCCAGACCCCAAGCGGCCACTTTGAGTACTTGGTGATGCCGTTTGGGTTAACCAACGCTCTGGCCGTCTTCCAACGCTTAATTACCTCCACCAGGAGGTTATGTTTTTGCCGGGGTCTGTCTGTCTGTCTGTGTGTTGGTTAGCAAGATAACTCAAAAAGTTTTGGACCGATTTTGATGAAACTTTCAGGCGTTGTTGGAAATGGTACAAGGAAGAACTGATTAAATTTTGGGGATGATCTGGATCACCGTCCAGAAGAAAACCGCCATTACGGAAAATGCCATTTACGTGAATAACTACTGAACCACTAATCCTATCATTGTCAATCCAATTGCTAGTCATATGTTTTCATGGTCAAGGAATCTGAAAACGTACACACAAACACTGTATGGGGGGAACTGTGGCCGCCATTACGGAAAATGCCATTTTTGTGAATAACCACTGAACCACTAATCCTATCATTGTCAATCCAATTGCTAGTCATATGTTTTCATGGTCAAGGAATCAGAAAATGTACACACAAACACTGTATGGGGGGAACTGTGGCCGCCATTACGGAAAATGCCATTTTCGTGAATAACTACTGAACCACTAATCCTATCATTGTCAATCCAATTGCTAGTCATATGTTTTTGTGGTCAAGGAATCTGAAAACGTACACACAAACACTGTATGGGCAGAACTGTGGCCACCATTACGGAAAATGTCATTTTCGTCAATAACTACTGAACCACTAATCCTATCATTGTCAATGTGATTCCTTGTGATTCACTGATGTGCCCTACCTGAAGCGATTGCTAAGCTAATGCTAGTTAGCTTAATGCTGGCGCCAGCCATTCCACCTAACACCAGCTTGAATCAAAGCCCAGCTGCGAGGCCCAGCGGAGATACTACCAGGCAGGCGGCTATTTGTTGACGGGGCTCAGCAGAGATTTCACCCAGGCAGACGGCGGTAGGCGGCGGTGCCCAGCGGAGGACTTACCGTGACTGCAGCGGCGGTGTGCGACGAGACTACCCGAAGCGATTGCTAAGCTAACGCTAGTTAGCTTAATGCTGGCGCCAGTCATTCCACCTTACACCAGCCTGAATCGAAGCCCAGCTGCGAGGCCCAGCGGAGATACTACCAGGCAAGCGGCTATTTGTTGACGGGGCTCAGCAGAGATTTCACCCAGGCAGACGACGGTAGGTGGCGGTGCCTAGCGGAGGATTTACCGTGACCTCAGCGGAGCTCGGTGGCAGCGGCGGTGTGTGACGAGACTCGGTTGGAGGAGCGGGACGGGAGACCAGTTACGGCGACTATGAGCAACGAGACCAGCAACGGAAGGGGCTAGTTGGCTAGCTGAGGCCCAGCTGGATTCGAGGACGATCGGATCAGATTCTGGCGATATAAGCAGAATTTATTTTACTATCCACAGATTTTCCTTTTCCTTCTTTCCAAGAAAGACTGAAGATGGCTGCCACCGGATTAAAAAGTGGGCTGATGGGCACCACTAATAAGCCTTCTCTACTTCTCTACTTCCTCTTCGTTTTGTCTTTGTGTGTCTGGACCTGCAACAAGAAGGATTTTCCGACAAACTCAACCAAAGGTGAAGTTAAAAAGTTTTATCTGTATGGATTTGGGCTTGGACATCTCACCCTACACTCTATGTGGTCTTTAAAAGCCCTGAGCAAAAACTTCCAAATTAAGGCAAACATGGCTGTTAAGCAAAAATCACAATATGGCAGAGGATATACAGTTAAAGTTCTGTTAGTTCTGCTACTTCTGGCAGGAGATATTCACCTTAACCCTGGACCTGCCACTATTAAACAGCAGACCACTGGGTTAGCACAAAACCGAGCTGTACAAAAGCAAAAACAACATTTATTTTTCCAAACTGTTAATCATGCACGAGTTCTTTGGGACACCAAGGCTAAACCAAAGGGGATCCTCGGCGGTCATTTAAACATACGGAGCATAATCCCCAAAAGAGATGAGATTTCGGTGTTGCTGTTGGACTCAAATCTGGACTACCTTTGTCTCTCAGAAAGCTGGCTACACAGTAACATAGACACTAATATGATCGATATTGTGGGCTACCAGTGTTTTAGAAAAGACAGGCAGGTAGGGAGGGGAGGAGGTGTTTTAATTTACATCAAAGAGAAATATAAATGTCAACTGGTTGATTTGAATACTTCACTTGAATGTTTAGCTGTTAATGTATGTCTCTCTCCGGTAATGAATTTCAACATTGCAGTAGTGTACAACCCACCATCACACAACTCTTCCTTTTATAATGAATTAAGTGATCTGGTTAAACAACTTGAGAAGAACAGAGAAACAATAATTCATGGTGACTTTAATATCAACTGGTCTGATAAAAAAGACAAACAAAAACTGAAAAGCCTCATAACTAAATTTAATTACCAGCAAATCATCAAAGGACCCACCAGGATAACCAAACAATCCAGAACACTTATTGACATGGTATTTACTAATAAACCAGAGCGAATAACCAGAACCTATAATCTTGTAACTGGTCTCTCAGATCATAACATGGTTCTTGCTGTCAGGAAACTTACTAAAAAGCGACTACAGTATTTTGGGGGAGTCGATATTGACAAATCAAATTTTATTATCCCCAAATCAAAAAATGAGGAGTTTGAACATTACTTAGAGAATCAAAATTGGGAGCAGCTCATGTCAACATGTGAAGTAGATGATTGTTGTAATTTTATAACTGCAACAATCACAAAGTCTATAGAAAAATTTTCAAAGCAAATTAAAAGTAGACAACAGAAGATTAGCCTACCATGGTTAAATAATGAAATAAGAAAACTTATGAAGAGGCGAGACTATGCACTGAAAACATCACTAACCTCCAAACTACAAAATGATCACCTTGTGTACAAAAGTTTAAGAAATAAAGTGGTACATGAGCTGCGAAAATCAAAAATATCTTATTACAATAAACTGATAGATCATGCAAAGGGTAACAACAGTTCCCTATGGAGGCATTTAAATAACCTAACTAATAAAAAAAACGATCAGAAGGGGGTAAAGGAACTTAGAATCAATGGCAAGACCGTCAGTGACAAGGCTACTTTGGCAAATGAATTTAATTCACACTTTGTGGGCTCTGTGGAAGACTTAACAAAAATTTTTGTGCTGCCAAATGTGCTCAACAACACAAATTCCATACTTCCAACAGATACTTTTCACATCGATGAGGTAAATGAGAAGTTAATTGCTGGTATTGTTAAAACACTGTCAAACTCAAAAACTAATGATATCTACAATATGAGCACCTCCTTTCTCAAAATGCACAGCAAAATATTAATCAAACCACTGATTCATCTCATTAATCTCTCCATTAGGTCTAGTACATTTCCATCTGGCTGGAAAAAAGCTGTCGTCATACCAGTTCATAAATCAGGCAGTAAAGACGATATATGCAATTACCGCCCAATCTCTATCTTACCAGTCCTATCTAAGGTTCTTGAAAAAGTTGTAGCTACACAGCTGATAGACTACTTACAAGACAGTCAACTTCTTCATCCACATCAATTTGGTTTTAGACCAGGATACTCAACAGAAACAGCAAATTGTTGCCTTATTGAAAACGTCAAACAGTCCTTGGACAGGGGTAATGTGGTAGGAGCTGTTTTTCTAGATCTCAAAAAGGCTTTCGATACTGTAAACCACAGTTTGCTTTTATCCAAAATGGTATCTTTTAACTTCTCCCCAAATACATTAGAATGGTTTGCATCTTATCTCCAGAATAGAGAACAGTGTGTAAAAGTTCACCAGGATAAATCCTCATTTTTAAACAACCGCATGGGTATCCCACAAGGGTCCATTCTTGGTCCTTTACTTTTCAGCATTTTTATTAATGACTTGCCGTTACACTGCTCAGCTGCAACATGCCAACTTTATGCAGATGATGCAGTTATTTACACAGCTGCCAAGACTCCAGCACAGGCTGCAGATGTACTGTCTACAAGTATGGTTGATGTCCAAGAGTGGCTCCTCAAGAACCATCTATTGCTGAACCTTCAGAAAACAGTCTCAATGTGCTTTTCAATCAAAAAATGTAACCTGCAACATTTTAAAGTTAATATACATGATCATGACATCAGTTTAGCTACAGAATTCAAATACCTTGGCATTGTACTAGATCCTCAACTCAAATTTAATCTTCATATAAAGAAAATTTCAAAAACAGTAAAAAAAAATCTGAACTGCTTTAAATTAATTAGATATTACATACCTTACGAAGCAGCTGCACTGTATATGCATTCTATGGTTTTTTCTCATATATCATACTGTTTGGCAGTCTGGGCTCAAGCAGCCCCTTCCACAATAAGACATATAGGTTCATTATATAATCAAACCCTAAAAATCTTGGACAAAAAGCCCATTAGGTGGCATCACTGTAATGTTCTAAAAAAATACAACCTATTGAGTTTTGAGAGCTTCATTGACCTCTGTCTTCTGAAATTAACGTTCAAATGTTTCCATAAATCAGCACCCGAGCCACTTGCTGGTTTCGTCCAAAGACAGGACAGCAGCAGAGCCACCAGGAGTTCTGTTAACAATAACTGTAAAATATTCCACCGCAGAACCACATTTGGACAAACAGCTTTCTCTATAAAGGGCAGTCACATCTGGAACACAATGCCAAATGAAATTAAAATAATAACGGACTTTAAAACATTCACTAAAAATGTTAAAAACTGGCTGAAAAATAAACAAGAATGTACTCATGTATGAATTATTTGTCTGCAAAGTGAGAGTGAATGAAGGGAAGGAATAAATGTGTTTGTTTATAGTGAGTGACGGAGGGAGGAAGGCCTGAAATAGGCAAATGTGAGTTATGTTATATGTGTTAAATGTGAGTCAGGCTGTTATATTTGTGTATTTATAATATTTATAATATTTATGTTAAATGTGAGTCAGGCTGTTATATTTGTGTATTTATAATATTTATAATATTTATAATTGTGTATTTATAATTTTTCTGCATTGATGTATGTGGTTATTGTGTATATTTTTTATCTTGATTCTTTTTTCTAAAGCCCATCCAGGGACAAGAGTTGCAAATTAGCTAATAGCTATACACTCTATGTGCAACACATCAGATTGATTGTCTTTGATTAATTGTCTATGTTTATTGCACTGTCCCTGTCAAATAAACTAATCTACTACTACTACAATCCAATTGCTAGTCATATGTTTTCATGGTCAAGGAATCTGAAAACGTACACACAAACACTGTATAGGGAACTGTGGCGCTTGGCGGAGGTCTGCGCTCTCCGAGTGCTTTTCTAGTTAATGACGTCCTCCGGGACTTCTTGACCTCCTTCGTGTTTGTTTATTTGGATGACATCCTGATCTTTTCACGCACGTTGGAGGAACATCAGGTGCATGTGAGACGGGTCCTGCAGCGCCACCTGGAGAACCAGCTGTTCGTCAAGGCCGAGAAATGTGAGTTTCACACGGACAAGACGTCCTTTTTGGGGTTCATTATTGCACACAATCAGGTGCTCCCCGACTCGGCCAAGGTCAAGGCGGTGGTGGATTGGCCCACGCCCATGTCCAGGAAACAGTTGCAGGGTTTCTTGGGATTCGCCAACTTCTATCGCCATTTTGTGCCGAACTTTGGGATCATCGCCCGGCCCCTGACCGACCTCACGTCCCCCAAGACCCCCTTTCGTTGGAGCGTGGAAGCAGCTGCGGCGTTCGGGAGGCTGAAGGAGGAGTTTGTCTCTGCCCGCGTCCTGACCCAGGTGGACCCGGCCCTGCAGTGCCTAGTGGAAGTGGACGCCTCGGATTCTGGAGTTGGGGCGGTCGTCTCCCAACGCTCCCCGGTGGATGGAAGGATCCGGCCGTGCGCCTTCTTCTCCCACTGCCTAACACCTGCTGAGTAGAATTACTGCATCGGTGACAGGGAGCTGCCGGCTGTGAAGCTCACCTTGGAGGAATGGAGGCACTGGCTGGAGGGGGCTGCCCAGCCATTCGTCGTCTGGACGGATCATAAAAACCTGGAGTATCTTCGGATGGCTAAACGGCTGAATGCCCGCCAGGCCCGCTGGTCTCTTTTTTTCGGCCGGTTTAACTTTACGATCACCTACCGGCCGGGGAGCAAGAACGGCAAGTCAGACGCCCTCTCCAGGCAGTTTGAAGCAAGACCGTCGGGGATCAAGAGGAGACCATCCTGCCGTCATCCTGTGTGGTGGGTGCCCTCGCGTGGGAGATCCAGGACAGGGTCAGGAGAGCGCAGGAAACTGAGCCCGACCCGGGTAAGTTGGCAAGGGTAAGCTTTGAATGGTCTTTATTCTATCTGGTTCCAATGTTTTCCCGTCGGCAGTGAGCATATGACCAAGGAATTTAACCTCAGATTGACAAAACTGCAGTTTTTTCTTGCTACATTTTAGTCCATGTTCACACAGGAAGTGCAGCAGGGCCAAAGAGTCCCGCCGACATTGTTCCTCAGTGGAGGAGGCAACCAAAATGTCATCCACATATAACAGAATTTTTGAACCGGCTGGTGGGTTAAATTTAGCCATTAAGGCAGTCATTTCCTGTGAGAAAATGGTTGGACTTTCACAGTAACCTTGAGATAGTTTGGTGTATGTGTATCTTTTCCCATCAAACGTAAATGCAAACCAAAACTGGCTTTCTTCATGCACAGGGATAGTAAAAAATGCATTACTGAAGTCTACCACAGAGAAAATGGATGAATCATGACCCATTGAATTTAGGAGGGTATGAGGGTCTGGGACACAAGGAGCACATGGGACTATTGCAGCATTTATGGCTTGTAGGTCCTGTACTAATCTCCAGCCAACACTAGGTGGGGCCTTCTTTACAGGGAATAAGGGAGTGTTAACTGCAGAGTCAGGACAAGGGATAATCACTCCACTTTTTAACAAAGCTGGAATAATTGGTTTAATGCCCTCAAGGGCTTCTGGTTTTAAAGGATACTGTTTTTCGTAAGGAAATCCTCTCCCGTTAGATCTAATAATCACAGGAGTAGCATTTTTTAGTTTTCCCACATCCGCGTCACCTGTGGACCATAATTGCGAAGGCAAAATATCTAAATCTCATTTAGAAAGTGCATATAGTGGACCACATGTTACTCCAAAGGCATCAGGTGGGCACTCAGTTCCACAGACATAATGTCAAAATAAAGGGTCATGACCACTTGTAAAGGTGCCATAAATAGTCCTGTGGATTGTGAGTACTGCACATTTTTCTTAGGAGTTTTCACCCAATCAGCTGCATGATTTGCCTTCTCAACCATTTGTCCGCAGTCAGCCCAAAAGTAATTGTCTGGTCCCCATAGGGACATGTGAGGCGGAGTGTTAACATCATGCAAGGAGGTAACATCTTCGGGCAATTTCACCGACAGTGCAGCCGCTCCTTGCTCATTGAAAATCAAATTGCCCGTCTGCACTGTGATGACATCTTTGTCATACAATTTGTCAGCCAAGGCACAATCAAAAGGTTCAAAACATCTGATGTATTTCATAGTAACGTGCAGTGGCTGTGAACTTCCTAGTCCTTCAAGGATATGACCTGGCAGTACAGCAGCCATGAGGGTGGTGCTTTTTGTACACAATGTCGTGACTGCTGCACTGTCTTCTTTTAAGTCATAGCTAAACAATGTACCACACCCTTGACCATCGGGTTCGTCATTGTCTGCCAGAAATGTCTGCTCTGTTCTTAAAACGGTATAATCATCTTTTTGAGGGTCAGGCCCTAAAGTGATAGCAAGTTTAAATAACACATCTTGTCCTAGCAGGTTCACTGGACAGGAGGGTGCCACAACAATTTCAGAAACACACGTCATACCTGTAGAGGGGTCTGTTAAAGTGATTGGGCCATAAAGGCTCTCGGTGGTGGTGCCCCCTCCTGCATTTTGAACTCTGATTGTTCCTCCAGTGAATCTAGCTCCTGCAGGTACTTTACGGACGGTTGTGCGTGTAGCCCCTGTGTCACAAAGAAATTCAACCTCTCTTCCATTCACTAACAGTGTTATTGTCGGGGCAGATAATGCACTACTGTACATAGACAAGTCTAGAACATTAGTAGGCCTTGGTAGTACGTCAGTCAACCTTTTTTGTTGGTCCAAAATTGTTTGTCGGTCTTCAGGGGAGAGCTCGTCACAGTCGGTTAGTCATGCTCTCCACCCCCTCTTGTCCTTGACCCCCTGAGGGTCCTGGTCTCGGTGGACCTTGAAAGCGTCCTCTGCCTCTCCCTCTATGGTCATTACCAAATCTTTTCCTGCCTCTACCTCTTCCTTCCTGTTCAACATTCTGTCTCTGTCCTACAGTACATTCACGCCACCAGTGTTCTGGTTGGCCACAGTTAAAGCAAACATTCTGATTTCCATTATTCACCTGCCTTTGCTTTCTCATCTTTGGTCGTGCTCCTCCCTGTGTCATTCTAGCAACATACAGCTCATCTTCTTCTTCCTGGCTACTGAGAAATAAAGGTATTGTTCTTTGTTTTAACTTTTTCCTTTGTTTCACTGACTCTACAGCATGGAGGACATGGTTTTTAAATTCTTCCAATGGACATCCTTTGAGATTAATGCAGGTTGACCTCACCATACTAGAGATATCACTAGGGAGTGCGTCTAGAAGGCCATATTTGAACAAGATTAGGTAAGGTCGATCTGGATCTGCCAGATGGGCATCCCTCTGCATGCCCATGGTTTTTTTGAAATGAGCCATATATCTTGCCCAAAATTCAAATATGTCCTCATCTTTTTTCATTCTGACGTCACTCAAATCGTTCCGCGACGACGGAGGGCTATAATGTTTCTCTATTTCCTCAATAACCTTAAGCATTTTATCTTTGTATCCTTTCCATGTCTCTTTTAAGAGAGTTTTTCCCTGAACCTGATCCTCATAATCGTCTTCAAAATGCTTTGCGATAAAATCATTCACTTTGGTACCACACACATACCTCATTACCTTAAACATTTCGGTGGGGCTCAAATTAAAAACAGTCAACAGGTCCTTTAATTCCTGTATACACCCAATAATGTCATCTTCAGGCTTCGGTATGGCTTTTGCTGCTTGCAGTAATTCCTGCGGGGTCCACGGCTTAACTTGCATGGCATCTTTGTTTTCTCCATGTTGACCCTTGACTACTTTACACACCACAGGAAAAGCTTCTACTGGGTCATTTTTAGGATGATATTTTTCCTCTATTCTCTTGGCTTCCTGCAGCAATTCTGAATAAGGACCCTCCTTAGGATCCGTTGTGGGGTAAGATGGGGGTGGTTGTGAACCATTTGTTTCTGGTTTCAGTAGTGGTTCCGTGTTGCTCTGATTTTCATATTTTCTATTTTTATTTTGTTTGTTTTTCTCCCTGCCTTCATTGGCTTTTGTTTTGGCGTCTGCAGCTGCCATTGCCCAGAGATTAGCACATTGAAGTTCAGGGTGGGGCCCCTTTTTGTCTTTGCCTTTGGTGGTCATTTTTACCGTTGCCGCCAATACTTGGCATTCATCCACGTTAAGTGTGGGTTTAAAGGAAAAGTCTTTTTCCCATTTGCTTAAATATTTGTTAGGATCCTTTACCTGGTCTTGTTCTTTTAATTTGTCATTATAATTTTTTACCGTTCGGCGCGCAGTTTCCTCTTTTTTCTTTTGCTTATTTTTTACTTTATTTGTTTTTCCTGTACAGTTACCCATTGTTCTTGTTAGTCAGGGACGTTGTGGTACGCCCACCACAACACTATTACTCCTTTAAAATGCGCTCACCTGTCGATGGAACTAGATGCTCACGTAACCTGTATTAGGACTCCTGTAATTTCTTACAGGATCATTACCTGGTATGATCAGATAGGAAAAATATAGGATGCCGTCTTATATTACCATTACTAGCTAAAGCTTGATCTATCAGTCGATACGCAGCACCTTTACTTTCTGAAACCTGACTCCTCGGCCAGAAAACAACACAATCCTTATTTCTTTGTTATTTCAGAAAATATTTTACTTACTTTTATGGCTCTACTAGCGAGGATGACCGTCACTAGACAGAGCCAGGATGTCAGCTTCCTCCCCGGCGTTCCCTGAAGGCGGGTTTCCAAAACTGACCGTTGGTCAGACCATGCATGGATTTTCAACCCGGGGAAGACGTCTCTCCTGGCCCGTCTAGGTGTTGGTCATCCGGGTCATGGCACCACGTATGTCAAGAATCTGAAATCTCAAAAAGACTGTATATTAGGTCCGTACCTCATTAAAGATTCAAGACAAAGAATTCTTTTATGAGTTTTACTTGCCGCAAGGAGTACAGGCGATGATGGCATTCAGCGCTGCACTGAGGAAGTCTCAGTGTCTTACAGCTTTTATACCAGCAGTGTACATGAGTCATACAGGCAGTTTGAGTCATACAGGCAGTTTCTGAGTCATACAGGCAGTTGTCCAATCAATCAAGTTCACAGTATTTTTCCACTACTTATATATCAATGGTCATATAAAATGATAAATGAAAAGCAAGTATGTACATTTTCTGACAGTAAGGCTAAAGAAGAAGGACGCTGAGAGGAAGTCATGAAGCTATAAAGGCAGGAACAGGATAGAGGAGCCATCTGGATGCCAAGAGGACAGTTTGAAACAATGGACATGTATTGTTGGAAAGTAACACCCATTAATTGCAAGCATTTATATAGCTGTAAATTCCTTTGTGCGGGGTCCTTTCCAGCAAAGGGAGCTAGTAGGAGACTCGTGGCCATGTATTCTGACTCCCTGCATGGTTCAATAAAAGTTAAGCTGAGAAATAGTATTTCTTCTGTGATTATTGGTTGATTAACTGAAAAGATTCTGCTAACTGTCCAGAAAATTAATTTTTACACAACCATAAGTCGGAGCTATATAAAGAATGACTCTTACTACAGACAGAATTTGATAACCTGTCAATTAAACAAACTGAACAGCTTTTATTTAAATCTAGACAAATCTTTTATGAGCACAGTGACAAAGCAAGTGAACTACTCTTCCACCAACTTAAACAATCAGCTGCTAATAGTGCTATTCCAGAGATCCGTATGGCCCCTATTGTGACTTCCACTAACCCCCAAAACATCAATGATTATTTCAAGCAGTTTTATTACCTCCGCCAGGCCGAAAAGGCCAGGAGGAGGTTATGTTTTTGCCGGGGTTTGTCTGTGTGTTTGTTTGTCTGTCTGTCTGTCTGTTGGTTAGCAAGATAACTCAAAAAATCTTGGACGGATTTCCATGAAACTTTCAGGCTTTGTTGGAAATGGTACAAGGAAGAACTGATTAAATTTTGGGGGTGATCCGGTTCACCGTCTGGATACAGGAATTTTTTAAAGCATTTTTCATTCGACACTGTGACATACAGCCATTTTCAACATGTGCGCAGGTGCAATGGAGGGCGCTGGTCGTCGTGTCTGCAACACAAACTCTGCGTTCTTCAACGTTTTAGGCACAAAAGGACGCGGAAAACACTGCTGGCCTGGGCCCGCCAGCGTGCCTGTGTTTGCGCGCAACTGCAAAACCTCACACGGGCAGCTGTCCGCCGACGGATTCTTTGGCAGAAATTCCCCGGCCAGCCATAGGCGCTGCGCAAAAACGAGCTCTCTGCCGGCGAAGCTTCTAAATTCTCGTTTGCCGCGGCGCGCAACCCCCCAAAAAATAATATTGTAGCGAACTCAATATGAGCACCCTACTTGGCTTGCCAAGTGGGTTGACCCTATTGGCGACACAGGTAGAGTGCGGGACTCCGGAGCGGGAGGCGTGAGTTCGAACCTCCCGGTGGGACGTCACCATGTCGAGCAGCACGTTACAATATAATATAAAACCCACGGCAACCTGTCTACCCAATCTGCATCCGTCAGTGGAGGAGATGGACACAACAGCAACACTTCAGTTTATTACCTCCGCCAAGGAGGCAATGCTTTTACTACTGAACCACTAATCCTATCACTATCAGATTGATTGTCATTGATTAATTGTGTGTTTATTGCACTGTCCCTGTCAAATAAACAAATAATCATTGTGAATCCAATTGCTAGTCATATGTTTACATGCTCAAGGAATCTGAAAACGTACACACAAACACTGTATGGGGGGAATTGTGGCGCTTGGCGGAGGTCTGCGCTCTCCGAGTGCTTTTCTAGTTACAATCTGTATTCATCAGAATCCAGTGTAGACATGTCTAAGATTGACTCCTTCCTAGACCAGATAAATGTTCCAAAGATTAATCATGACACCCTTCAAATTCTTGATGCTCCAATTATGATCCAGGAAATTATTAAAGCCATCAATTCTATGAAAAGCGGCAAAACATCAGGCCCAGACGGATTTCCCATAGTATTCTTTAAAACTTTCGCATCTAAGCTAGCTCCGATCTTATGCTCGGTATATCAGGAAATACTGTTACTTCAGAAACTGCCAGAAACAATGACGCAAGCAGTTATCTCAGTTATTCTGAAAAAAAAAAAAATCAAGATCCCTTAAGGTGCGTTTACACCAAATGCAAATGGGCAGATTTTTTGCATGGCACAATTACATTATAACTCAGTGTATACACGCGAACAGACATGAATCCCCCTTCTCAGTGAGATGCAGACAAGTGAAGTTGCTTTTAAAACTTCTGCAGCTGTCTTCAACCTGCTGTGGAAATTTGCAAAATAACGTCATGCTTTTGTTTACATTATCCAACCGGGGGCTCAGCTGAAAATGTTGTCTCAAGCCTCCAAAAGTTCATAAGATGAGGGGTGTTTACATTGCTAGCTTGTCCTTGACAGAAAACTGTGGGTAAATAACAACGACATCCCGATTCAATTAAATTCAGTTAAATTCAACTTTATTTATATAGCACCATTTCACAACAACAGTCATCTCATAGCACTTTCAACAGTAGGGGAAACCCCCACAATTGCAGAAAGACCCCAGCAATCAGGCGATCCCCTGTGAGCAAGCGCTTGGCGACGGTGGAGAGGAAAAACTCCCTTTTAACAGGAAGAAACCTCCAGCAGAACCAGGCTCAGGGAGGGGCAGTCATCTGCTGTGACTGGCTGGGGGATGAGGGGATAGATTCAGCTGAAGGGATCCCGGTCTTCCTGAGTCTCCAGATTGAGTGAGTCAAATTTTCAAACTAGTTTACTCTGCACTGGTGATACCTTTACTCCGGTGATGACAGAATCTCAAAGCTAGCAGCTAGCTAGCTAGCTAGCCTGAGACGTGAATTCGCAAATTTGCGCGTACTTATGTCTTCCCATTCACTTTGTATGGATTTGCGCCGTCCATTCATGTTTGGTGTGAACGCACCTTGTCCCTTAGATTGTAGCACATACCGGCCTATTAGTATCTTTTGCTCTGATTACAAAATTCTCACCAAAATACTCGCTCAGTGTATTGAAGCAGTTATTCCTATGTAGCACCCCAGCTATAAAATGTGTTCAGGGTGCTGGATGTAATTCTGTTAACCATTGTATGCTTCTGTATGATTTAGAATTGATGTGGATTCTCCTACATTTTGGAATGGTCTGTGAATGTGCCACTCACTCCACATGTTAAGTGCAGCTGCACCCAAATAGCCCGCTTGGGCAACAATCAGGGAAGATTCTGGTATGGTCCAATTTTACAGAGGGCGGGACTAGGGAGAGAGAGAGTTCAGTTGACATAAGATGCTGAGGAGGTGAGACGGAAGAGCACACCGGAGGATTTAACAGACTTTCTTGTAAGTTTATAAATGATAATGTTTGTATTTTTGGTTGAGTGCATGGTGTTTACAATTGTTGTAACCTGTTCGAGGGGTCAGTGACCATGTTTGAACCACTGCCGGGCCATAGAGTAAGGGAGCTGTGTCAAGGCTGACCACGAGGTGAGTGGTAGCTAGCTGTTGGACATTTGGCTAATTCAGAGGGGGGCTGAGACAATGTTTTGAGCCTTTCTACACCAAGTTGCTGAGTGAGTGTGCACTTCATTTAAACCTGTGCTAATTAATGTAAATGGTTGTGAGTCAGGAACAAAGAATTTATAAATGTCTGTAAATTCATAGTGTGCTTCGTGGCTGCAAGGCGGCAAGAGGTGCGGCACTTTGAAGTTTCTCAGAGCTTGGCGCCATCCTCCTGAAGCGCTCAGGACTTGTTTCTGCAGAAGAGGCTCAGCCAGCATTCCAAACGCTCATTGTGAGTGTATCCCCCCCACACAATTCAATCCCTGGGAAAGCCCAGTCACCTATCACTATTGACTGACCTGCAAACAGTGAGTAACAGCAGTTTTGTTTTGTTTTTTCTGAGGAAACGCATGAGCGGCAGCGTGGTGGCGGAGTGGTTCTGGATTCTTGGGTTCGATCCCAGCCCCCGACCAACAGTGATCTGTGTGGAATTTGCATGTCCTCCCCGTGTCCACATGAGTTTACTCCGGGATTTCTCTGATTTCCTCCCACATGCCAAAAACATGCAAGTTAGGTTAATTGGCATCAAACTGGGGATTCTAAATTGTCCTTAGGTATGCCTGTGAGAGTGAATGGCTGTCTGTCTCTCTGTTGGCCGCGTGATGGACTGGCGATCTGTCCAGGGTGTACCCTGCCTCTCACCCAAAAGATGCTGGGATAGGCTCCAGGCCCCCCCCTTCCCGATCCGAAAGGGATTAAGCGGAAGGAGATGGATGGATGGAAATGCATGAGCTCCAACAAGCACACCAACGTGTGGTACCAGTAATACACAGCTTGAACTGAATACCCGGGTACAGTCTTATTCATTTAAGTTTATTAATTTGTCCTGTTATATTTGAGTATTGGTGTTTTGTTTAACTATTTTATTTTCTTTTAGTTGTGTGATAAATGTCCTTGGTTTGTCAAATAAATGTCAACGTATACAGATGTGGACAAAATTGTTGGTACCCCTCTGTTAATGAAAGAAAAACCCACAATGGTCACAGAAATAACTTGAATCTGACAAAAGTTGTAATAAATAAAAATTCTATGAAAATTAACCAATAAAAATCAGACAATGCTTTTGAATTGTGGTTCAACAGAATTATTTTAAAAAACAAACTCATGAAACAGGCCTGGACAAAAATGATGGTACCCTTAACTTAATATTTTGTTGCACAACCTTTTGAGGCAATCACTGCAATCAAATGATTTCTGTAACTGTCAATGAGACTTCTGCACCTCTCAGCAGGTATTTTGGCCCACTCCTCATGAGCAAACTGCTTCAGTTGTCTCAGGTTTGAAGGGTGCCTTCTCCAGACGGCATGTTTCAGCTCCTTCCACAGATGTTCAATAGGATTTAGATCAGGGCTCATAGAAGGCCACTTTAGAATAGTCCAATGTTTGGCTGTTAGCCATTCTTGGGTGTTTTTAGCTGTGTGTTTTGGGTGATTATCCTGTTGCAAGACCCATGACCTGCAACTGAGACCAAGCTGTCTGACACTGGGCAGCACATTTCTCTCTAGAATACCTTGATAGTCTTGAGATTTCATTGTACCCTGCACAGATTCAAAACACCCTGTGCCAGATGCAGCAAAGCAGCTCCAGAACATAGCAGAACCTCCTCCATGTTTCACAGTAGGGACAGTGTTCTGGTCTTGGTATGCTTCATTTTTGCATCTGTGAACATAGAGCTGATGTGCCTTGCCAAAAAGTTCCAGTTTTGTCTCATCTGTCCATAGGACATTCTCCCAGAAGCTTTGTGGCTTGTCAACATGCAGTTTGGCAAATTCCAGTCTGGCTTTTTTATGATTTGTTTTCAACAGTGGTGTCCTCCTTGGTTGTCTCCCATGAAGTCCACTGTGGCTCAAACAACGACGGATGGTGCGATCTGACACTGATGTACCTTGACCTTGGAGTTCACCATGAATGTGTTTAGAGGTTGTTCTGGGCTCTTTTGTTACCATTCGTATTATCCGTCTCCTCCTGCGGCCACGTCCAGGGAGGTTGGCTACAGTCCCGTGGATCTTAAATTTCTGAATAATATGTACAACTGTAGTCACAGGAACATGAAGTTGCTTGGAGATGGTCTTATAGCCTTTACCTTTAACATGCTTGTCTATAATTTTCTTTCTAATCTCCTGAGACAACTCTCTCCTTTGCTTCCTCTGGTCCATGTTTAGTGTGGTACACACCATGTCAACAAACAGCACAGTGACTACTTATCACCCTTTAAATAGGATGACTGACTGATTACAAGTTTGTAGACACCTGTGATGTTAATTATAGAACACATCTTGGTTGAACATGTCCCTATGGTCACATTCTTTTCAATCTTTTCTAGGGTACTGTGGGGAACGTGAAATGAAGAAGCTGAGTGATTTTATAAATCAGATTTAATGTCGGCTTCACATCCCCAACATGTCTCATTCAAAGGCAGAAGCAGAAAGAGACTGGACACAGTCAGACCCCCGTACTTATGCATCACACAACAAAGGCCAACATCATTATGCATTACACCACAAAAGCCAACTTCACACGTCCTTGTCATATCCTTCCGAGTTCCTCCACCTGACCCCAGGGGGTCAGGAAGTCTTTTCAGGTCTGCACCGCCGCTCCTCCATCTCCTCGTTGCGGTGGAGACTCATTGTCCTCTTCTGAGACGTGAGGTCATTCCACACATGTAATTACAACACATTCCCCTGTGTCTATCATATGCAGAAATGGATACATGAACTACAGCCACCCCCCAAACGTCTAAGAAAAGGACAATATGTGTAGGTTCGCAGACTATGATGACATCACCGGCATAACTATACAAGTTGATCACATTAAAAAACATAGTGATAACAATAACCGTACAGTCTATGCCCCCTGTCCGCCTTAAAACTGTTATGATAACCCTGTCAGTATATCTTTAAAACCGTTATCACGTTCACATCAGTCTGTGTGTCGTCTGGGTTTCAACAGTCTTCCGAATCTGCTGTACGCCTGCCTCGGTGTCCCAGCGGCGCTGTCTTGTAAGGGATCTGCAGCTTGAGGAAAAAAGTGGTTATTTGATCCCTGCGGGGGGTTTGGGACGTGTCCCTTGGGAGGCCTACCACGTCGAGGTGCTCTCGCCACCCGTGCAGGTTCGTCGCTCAACGTGAAGGCAGGCTTGAGTCTGTCAATGCTGACTGTCTCTTTTCTGTCCCCCAAATCCAGCACAAAATGCTTATCACCAGGTTCCAGCACTCTATATGGGCCATCATCTGGTGGGCGGAAGGTTGGTTTTAAGGCGTCGTGCCTAACAAAAACGAACTCGGCATTTTTTAAAGCCTGGGGAACAAAAACCCGCGGAAAAGAGTGATGAACCGGGCCCGGGAGCATGTCCGCTCCCGTGCTGCTTAGTGGTCTCAGAGCTGGGAGGCGCCCGGGCTCTGGATGTTCTGGTAAGAATTCACCGGGGAGCCTGAGAGGTTGTGCAAAAACTAACTCTGCTGGGGAGGTGTCTAGATCCTCCTTGGGCGCAGAACGCAACCCTAATAAAACCCATGGTAGTTTGTTAACCCAATTTGCATCCGTTAGTGACGCTCTGAGGGCAGCCTTCAAAGACCTATGAAAACGCTCGTATAAACTGTTAGCCTGTGGGTGATACGCGGTAGTGCGATGGATTGACGCCCCTAAGCTGCTGGCCATCGCAGACCAGAGCTCTGAGACAAACTGAGGACCCCTATCGGACGTGACGTCCGACGGGACCCCGAAACGTGCCACCCAGGTCGTTAAAAAACCGCGAGCCACTTCTGCGGCCGTAGTTGACGTCAGCGGGACCGCTTCTGGCCAATGTGTGGTTCGGTCCACCATTGTTAAAAGATGTGTGAACCCCTGCGACGACGGTAGGGGGCCCACGAGGTCGACATGCACATGGTCAAACCTCCTGGCCAGAATTGGGAACGGTTCTAAAGGAGCTTTCGTGTGTTTGTGAATTTTGGCACGCTGGCAAGACATGCATGTCCTTGCCCACTCCTTTACGTGCTTGCTCAGGCCCGGCCAAACAAACTTCTCCGCCACCATTTTCACCGAAGCGCGTACTCCCGGGTGCGCCAGGGAGTGAATCGAGTCAAAAACACGGCGGCGCCACGCAGCTGGGACTACCGGGCGAGGTCGCCCGGTTGACACGTCGCAGATTAAGGGGGGCACACCGTCACGCAAACCCCTGCTCTCCAGCCTTAACCCTGTTGGTCCAGACTGGAGCGCGCGCACGTCCGCGTCACTGCCTTGTTCCGCTGCCATGGCTGCATAATCTATCCCTACGTGGACTGGGGCCGCGTACGCTTCCGTGTTGGGCTTGCGCCCTGCGGCTGTGGTAGTATGATCTGCCTCCGCATGCCCTGACGATGTCACGGCGCGGGAGAGGCAATCTGCTACCACGTTGAGTTTGCCCGCTACGTGCCAAATGTCTGTGGTAAATTCCGAAATGGTGGCCAGTTGCCTTTGTTGCCGGCCCGACCAAGGCTCTGAGATTTTAGACATCGCAAAAGTGAGCGGTTTATGGTCGACAAAAGCCGTGAAACGCTGACCTTCCAGCCAAAACTGGAAATGGCGGATGGCTAAATGAAGCGCTAACAGCTCTCTGTCAAACGTGCTGTATTTGCACTCGGTTTCGTTTAGGGATTTGCTAAAAAAAGCTAGCGGTTGCCAAACCCCATTAACATGCTGCTCCACGACCGCCCCTATGGCCAGATCTGATGCATCCGTGGTAAGCGCTATGCGGGCCGAGGGGTCGGGGTGAGCCAAAAGCGCGGCGTCAGCCAGAGCTCTTTTTACTTCTGCGAACGCGTGTTCCCGCTCCGGGGACCATACAACCGCGCTGGAGGGCTTTTTCTTTCTAAGCGCGGCGTATAACGGCTGCATGAGCTGAGCTGTGCGGGGTAGGAACCGGTTGTAAAAATTTACCATTCCCAAAAATTCTTGCAGCGATCTGACCGTTTGTGGTCGGGGAAAATTGCCACTGCGCGCACCTTTTCGGGCAATGGGACTGCCCCTTCTGCGGAAACGCGGTGTCCCAAAAAATCAATCTGTGCCACACCGAATCGACACTTGGTTGGGTTAATTATTAACCCGTGTTCTTCCAGCCTCTGAAAAACTGTAGTGAGGTGATTTTCGTGTTCCTCCTCGGTCGCGCTGGCGACCAAAATATCGTCGAAGTAGATAAACACGAAAGGAAGATCGCGTAACACAGCGTCCATCATACGCTGAAACGTTTGTGCTGCGCCTTTCAGGCCAAAAGGCATGCGCAGAGACTCGAAAAGACCAAAAGGGGTTATTACGGCCGTTTTAGGGACGTCCTCAGGTCGGACTGGGACTTGGTGGTAGCCGCGGACCAGGTCTATTTTAGAAAAAATACGCGCACCCGCCAGATGTAGTGAAAAATCTTGGATGTGTGGGATTGGGTAGTGGTCATGAGCTGTAGCATTGTTTAATCTGCGATAATCACCGCAAGGTCTCCAGGAGCCATCAGCTTTCGGGACCATATGCAGTGGCGAAGCCCATGGGCTTTTCGAGCGCTGAACAATGCCCAGTTTTTCCAGGCTGGCGAACTCGTCGCGTGCTATGGCGAGCTTGGTCGCGTCTAAGCGCTGAGCTTTAGCGAACACCGGGGGGCCCGTTGTGGGAATGAAGTGCTCCACCCCGTGTCTCGCTACTGTTGCCGAAAATTTGGGAACTGTGAGTGCTGGAAATTGGGTGAGGAGTTTGTCAAACTTACCTCCTGCTGTGGCGACGGTGGCCTGCACGGGTGCTGGGGACACTCGAGCTGAACAGGGGGTAGAAGAGAATGACAGTGCATTGATTAGGCGTCTGTTTGCAAGATCAACCAACAACCCATGTGAACATAAGAAATCAGCCCCTAACATGTTGAAACTCACCGCCGCTATGATAAAGGTACACTCATACGTGCGGCCGTGTAAGGAGAGAGACAAGGTCCTTTCACCATAAGTGCTGATGATTGAGCCGTTCGCTGCCATTGCCCCGTTGCCGCGGGGTCCAGCCACCCGGTCAGCGTAGGATGGGGTGATGAAACTCCTTTGAGCTCCGGTGTCTATGAGGAATTGTCGCCCGGAGCCTTCATCAGTTATGTAGAGCAGCTTGTTGGCCTCGCCGAGAGCCGTAGCTGCTAACGGTTCCCGGCTCTTGAAACTGCAAGGTGGTACACACTTGTATGCCTTCTCAGCGAATCGCCGGTGGTAGTAGCAGAGGTCGCCTCGTCTGTTGCCTCGCGGCCGCGTTGCTGCCATGGTGGGCAGGGTTTGTTCCATTGCCTCTGGCTCCCTGATGCCCTGGGCTTCTGCACCGAGGTCTGCCGCTGCTGCTGTGGCCATCTGCTCGCCGCAGGAGTTGAGGAGTCGCTGTACTTCTCGGGCCAGCGCGCGGAAGTCCTGCTGGGTCTTACAACTCATGCTGGCCAGAGTCCCTCTCATGTGCGTCGGGGGAGTGCTGAGGAAGATGTGCTGAAAGAGGAAGTTGTCATTGCCTGTCTCTCTCAGCTGAAGCATGTCTTCCATCAGGGCCAACGGTCTGTGCCCACCGTGGCCATATATCGGCAGTAGTCTCTTGGCCCTTTCCTCGGCCGAGGGAACGAAGCTCTCGATGAGAGTAGCCTTCAGCTCCTCGTATTTGTCGCTGGCGGGCGGCTGCTGTATCACGCTCCACGCGCATTGCACTGTGGCGGCGTCGAGCCTGGCGACAACGTGGTAGAACTTGGTTTCGTCCGTCGTCACCCCTGCGAGCGCAAACTGTGCCTCAGCCTGCTTGAACCACGAGTTCGGGTCGTTCTGCCAGAATTCTGGGAGCTTAATGGCGACGGCGTTTGCTTGGGCCGCCTCCGACAAGTCTGCAACGGGAGAACGCCTTTGATCCATTCTCACGTCTGGTCACCAATGTGGGGAACGTGAAATGAAGAAGCTGAGTGATTTTATAAATCAGATTTAATGTTGGCTTCACATCCCCAACATGTCTCATTCAAAGGCAGAAGCAGAAAGAGACTGAACGCAGTCAGACCCCCGTACTTATGCATCACACAACAAAGGTCAACATCATTATGCATTACACCACAAAAGCCAACTTCACACGTCCTTGTCATATCCTTCCGAGTTCCTCCATCTGACCCCAGGGGGTCAGGAAGTCTTTTCAGGACTGCACCGCCGCTCCTCCATCTCCTCGTTGCGGTGGAGACTCATTGTCCTCTTCTGAGACGTGAGGTCATTCCACACATGTAATTACAACACATTCCCCTGTGTCTATCATATGCAGAAATGGATACATGAACTACAGGTACCATCATTTTTGTCCAGGCCTGTTTCATGAGTTTGTTTTTTAAAATAATTCTGTTGAACCACAATTCAAAAGCACTGTCTGATTTTCATTGGTTAACTTTCTTAGAATTTTTATTTATTACCACTTTTGTCAGATTCAAGTTATTTCTGTGACCGTTGTGGGTTTTTCTTTCATTAACAGAGGGGTAACAACAATTTTGTCCACGTCTGTATGTGCATCTTAATTTTGGTGTTCCATTCAGTGTGTAATGGGTATCTGGGGTAAACAGAGGTTATAGGTGGGTGGATAAGCGTTGCATGGGAGGTTATGATTCACACAGAGTGGCTATAGCAGCAACTACCCAAGCCTCTTAGCACACTTGCTGAGTTTGTAATTCAAGTTGATACAATATCACTTTTGCTGTATGTCCCTCACCCGCTCACCTCCCATGCTGTGTGGTTTCACTGAATAGGTAAAGAAAGTGAGGCGAGTGAGAGGGCTACACGTGGGGGCTCGTCCGGGATTTAAACAATTGTACTAAATTGTTTTTTATTAACAAAAGGCACTGTGTGATTCAGTCTAATGCTTTACCAGATACCATGATTTTTTTTTTCTTTTCTCTTCTTGTTCTCGCTGTGAATTGGAGTCAGGACAGATAAGTCAGTGGTGTCTGGACAAAGATATGAATTTAAAGAAAGCGGCGGTGCTCAGTGGGGTCTCACGTGAAGCTACTGAAGAAAATATCTATAGTGTGCTACAGAGCCGGGGTGTTTGGTCATTGTAAAATCCGAGGGCGGAATGTGGATCCCATGGGGAAAACTCAGTGTGCTGTTTGAAACGACAAATGACATGACTGGGTCTGACATTCCTGGGCAGCTAGACACAGGGGATGGATCGGACTGATGGGTGTTTAGTGTGTGTGAGACTAAGAGCTACCAGACGCCCAGTGAAAATGGGGCATTTCATTCTAAGTTACTCTTTCTTGGCTAATGAAGGGAAGACGTTAGCTGATGTTTCAGACCTGCATAGTGGTGTCTCTCGACCTGCTGATCTCGATTTGAACACAGAGCTTGTTAAGGCTGCATTCTCACTAATTGACAGGTGCCAAAATTCACCCTCCGATGGGTCAGGGTATCATAAACTGCAGTGGTTTTCAGGAAAAAGGCCAAGTCCTTTAGGGGAGGAGGAATATGATGCTTGGGCAGAGCAGGCTACCCATATGATGGATGAGTGGCAGCACTCTGACATAGGAAAGAGACAGAGGGTGACTGAGAGTCTTAAAGGGCCAGCAGCTGACATTGTTCGTGACTTGAGGGTCATTAATCCTCATGCAACTGCCAATGATTATCTTAACGCACTAGAGACAGCGTTTGGAAACAGACAGGGCAGCAGATCTTATGGCAAAGTTTTGCAGTACATTTCAGCAAGAAGTTGAGAAAGTGTCAGCATAGTTACTCCTACTTAATAAACTTTTACATGCTATTCATCAAAAGAGTGGAATCGAGGTGGTTGACATGGACAGAATCTGCATTGAACAAGTCACATGAGGTGCACTATCGCACGATTTCACTGCCCTGCATTTAAGAATGACATTCAAACTCTGACCCCTTCTAAGTTTCCTTGAGCTCCTTCGTGAGGTACGCGAAGAAGAGGCATTGGTCTTTGAGCAACAGAACGTGAACAATGTTGCTGAGTCTGCCAAAGTAAAGTGTGCAGAATGTGATAAAGCCCCGGCAGTATCAATATGACCTAATCTTGCACCAGCGTCTGTCAAAGTGGAGGGTGAATCTGCACTGGAAATGCTGAGGAAAGAATTCCAAGGGCTCAAGAATGACGTGGCATGTTTGCTGTCAGTGTCTGTGGCTGCCGCAGAAAGTGCATGCGAGCATGTAGTTTTAAACCACAATCAGAATGCTGTTGGGCCTTCATACACATGTGAAAAGAGGAGGGCTACTAAGTGTCGGTACAAGGTTGATGGTTTCTGCTACAGATATAGTGAGGATGGACATTTCCAGCGGGAGTGTTGAAACCCAGAAAACCTCAGAAAAGTAAATAATCGCCTCTTACAAGGAGAAACGACCAACGGGAGACGCCTCTGGGGCTCAGTAGAGGAATGGCCTGATGATCCGGGGGTGACACGTTCCACACAGTGTAACACTCTAAGAGAGGGGATGCCAGATTCTGAGTGTGAAGTCCAACAGCTGCAGGCCCACGTAGTTGCTGTCAAGGAACACTTGGGAGGCCAGGCGACAGAAGAGCTGTGTGTCCAACTCCAAGATGTTAAGGCCAAATATGAGGGTGTTTCGGGCAAGGTGGGGCGGGGTCGTAAACGGCTCAAACAAAGTGAGAAGGCCCTGAAAAGATACAAGAGCAGCAAAAGGCAGCTAGCAGCTGAGACCGACAGGCTGAACCATGAGCTGGGAGTCCTTACTGCAGAACGAGATGAGCTTGCAGAAACTCTTCTAGAAATGAAAACCCCGTTGAAAGAAGCCCAGACTAAACGTGCCAACACTGTACCAGTGGAGAAGTATGACAACATGAAAACCCTGCTGACCAATGCAGCAGATGAGAAGGAGTGACAGCTCGCTAAGCTGAGAGAGGACTACGATTGTGTGCTGGTGAAGGTGGCAGAGCTCCGTCGAGATTAGACAGTCCATCATCTCAGAGAGGACCAGGAGTGATGTCTGCTGAAGAGCAGCTAAGGATAAAAGCAGCTCTGGAAGAACAGGACTTTTCTATGAAACAGAAGCTCATGGAGGTGACTGCCCAAAGCCAGGCTCTGATTCATGGGGTCAAGGAGGGGGATAGACTGCGAGAGCAATTAGATGATCTTAACAGCAGAACTGGGAAAGATTGTGTACCTAGAAAGGATCATGAGGAATTTGAGGAACAGCAGGGTGGAGTAGACTCTACTTCCAGCGCCACATGAGTAGGCTGCCTTTTGCAACAGCGGATCAATTTCTTCCTATTTCTATTTACTATCTGGCTCTCTTGCTAATTTTTCTGTTTCCGTGACACCTTGATCCATCACAGACATGTAGATCACCCAAATGTCTCCTGAGCCAGCGGACGGATCCACTGTTTCTTGCAGGAGGCAGTACAATAGGGACCAGCTGTTAGCACTTAACCGGCCCACGATGCTAATGCAAAAACTCGACATACCGGGAGAAATAAGATGAAAACGGCGTGGATGTCGTGCTGGAACAAGACGGCGGGCGAGGAATATAAGGTACAGACCCGCCCTCCCATCCATTATTATGGAGAATGTACGATCGCTACTAAGAAAAACAGATGAGCTAGCAGCTGTCTCCCGCTACGATAGCAAATACAGGGAGTGTAGCCTGATGCTATTCACGGAGACGTGGCTAACAGAACTAGCAACAGATGCTAACGTTGAACTGGAGGGTTTCCACGCAATACGGGCAGACCGAACACCAGACAGTGGGAAGGCAAGGGGTGGAGGAGTGATAATGTATGTCAATAACAACTGATGCAGACCGGGACATATCACGGTTAAACAACAACACTGCAACGAAGACATGGAGTTGCTAGCTGTTAGCATGCAGCCTACTTATCTCCCGAGGGAATACTCACACGTGATCTGCATTGTTATTTACTGTATGCAAATCCAATGGCGAACGCTGGGACAGCGCGTGACGTCATCCACTCAGTAACTGGCAGGCTGCAGACAGAACACCCAGATGCTCTTCTCCTCATCTCAGGTGATTTCAACCATATTTCACTGTCTCCCATTCTACCCACGTTCACCCAGTATGTCACATGCCACACTAGAGACAATAAAACACTGGACTTATTCTATGCAAACACTAAGGAGGCGTACACCTCATCACCACTCCCCCCACTCTGGAGATCGGATCACAACTTGGTTCATCTCCTGCCGGTGTACAAACCCCTAGTGCACAGACAACCTCCTGTCATGCGAACAGTGAAGTTATGGTCTGAGGAGGCAATGGACGCTCTAAAGGACTGTTTTGAAACCACTGCCTGGGAGCAGCTCTGTGATCCACATGGTGAGGACATCGATGGCCTCACTCACACCATCACGGACTACATCAGCTTCTGTGTGGACAACACCGTACCCACCAAGACCATACGGTGTTGCTTGAACAACAAACTCTGGATCAACCCTGAGATAAAAACACTTCTGAGAGAGAAGAAGAGGATCTTCAGGTCGGGGAACAGGGAGATGCCGAAGTCCGTACAGAGGGAGCTGAGGAGGAAGATCAGAGAAGGCAAGGACAGCTTCAGGAAGAAGATGGAGGACAAGCTGCAACAGAGCGACATCGGTGGGGTCTGGAGAAACCTTAAAACCATCTCTGGGCTCCAGAATACCTCCCCCCAGGCCACGGGGGGCAGGGATTGGGCGAACAATCTGAACCTGTTTTTTAATAGGTTTGACCAACCGCCCTCCCCCCGATTGCACAACAACCACTGCTGCCTCTAAAGACATCGAGTCCTGCTGCCCACACCCCACTCCACCAACACCCCCCCACTCCCAACACACAGCCCCCCAACATGACCCTCACTAAGACCCAGGTGAGGACGGATCTGAGGAAGATCAAGGCGAGGAAGGCGTCGGGACCGGACGGCATCAGCGCAAAGCTCCTCAAGTCCTGTGCAGACCAGCTGTGTGGGATTGTGGAGCTCATCTTCAACCTGAGCCTGAAGCTGGGGAGGGTACCACAGTTGTGGAAAACATCTTGTGTGGTACCTGTACCAAAGACTTCCCACCCCAAAGACCTGAACAGCTACAGACCAGTGGCCCAGACATCCCACATGATGAAGACCCTGGAGAGACTGCTCCTTGCTCACCTCCGCCCCCTGGTGGGATCAGCGATGGATCCACTCCAGTTCGCCTACCAGCATGGCATTGGGGTGGAGGATGCAGTGATCTTCCTTCTTCACCGTTCTCTGTCCCACCTGGAGAAGCCCGGGAATGCGGTGAGGATCATGTTCTTTGACTTCTCCAGTGCTTTCAACACCATCCAACCGATGATCCTGAAGGACAAGCTGCTGTGTGCAGGGGTGGACCAGCACCTGTCATCATGGATCCTGGACTACCTCACTAACCGGTCACAGTTTGTGAGAACCCGGGACTGTGTGTCTGACACGATCATCGGTAGCACGGGGCCCCCCCAGGCTCCCTTCCTGTTCACCCTTTATACTGCGGACTTCTCACACAACACAACACACTGCCATCTACAGAAGTTCTCTGACGACTCTGCGATCATCGGCCTCATCTCCAACGGAGATGAAGCTGAGTACAGAGGACTTATCCAGGACTTCGTGGACTGGTGCCATCGGAACTGCCTCCAGATCAACGTGAGGAAAACTAAAGGGCCTTTTCCACTAGCATGCTTTAGCGCGACACGGGACGGCTCAGCACGCTTTGTACGCTTTTCCACAAGCCCCAACATGGTTTAACAGCCGCAATTCTCAGCCCCGCTGAAGGGCAGGGTACAGCAGTGCTGAGCTGTGCCGTGTTGTGACGTTAACAGACTGGTCGCCGCTGATTGGTCAGGTCGTAACTGGCGCTGATTGGTCAGGTTGTAACCACCCCTCTCCTCCTCCTCATCTACCAAATCTTCATGACCTTCTCAATAAAGTTTTTGAAAAAAAAAAAAAAAAGAATCTTCACGACCGCCTTTACTCAGCACGCAACCACTGTTGGCGGTTCCTTTTTCAGTGTATTGCTGTGCTATTTTCATTTATTCTCTATCAAAAATGGCTTCGCGTAATAAGGGTGTTCCATGGACCAGTAAGGAGCTGCAGTGTCTGTTCACTGCATTGTCAGACGAACCTATGCAACGCGAGTTAGACGGAGCCGCCCGGAATGAAAAAATATACCGGGAGGTCTCGACATCGGAGTCCTTTAACGGTGAGTTTTAATTTTTTTTTATTGTGCGTTTTTTCGCAAATATATTCGGTAAGACGCTCAGTTTATTTATGCAATAAAAAAGCTGTTCATTTGTGGATGGATCGCTGCTTTATTGCAGCACACTGTGGACTAAAGCTTTTATTTTAATTATTCATGTGAACAATACGCTGAAATAAGCTTATGTATTCTTGTTAAAAACTATTGTCTTTTCTGTATATCTTGCACTTACGTGCTGTATTTTATTGTGTGCATTTTCCTTGTATAATCATCCCACGCGTCCACCACGACAGCCCGTCCGGATTATTCAACCGAGCCATCCTGACCCACAGCTGGCAGAGACGCCTTCATTCATCCGAGTCGTGACCCAGTTTGGGAAGCTGGTGTAGACACTCAGTGGTCGGCGTGTATAAAATGTCGATTAACCTTCATGTTGTGTTGCAAAATTTTTTTTTTCTTTTAATATTTTGTATATAATAAAATGGAATTGTTTTGGAAAGTGTGGTTTGTCTGTTATAACACTGAATTATAAAACAGTATAATTACATAGAAATTCCATTGCCTAGTCTGATCAAAATGATACTGATCTTCCTGTCAGGGTCAACCATTGTAAAGGTAATGTAATTTTTAACTAGACCAAAAAAGAAATCTTTTTGTAAGCTTTCTGTTCTTTTTATTGAAATATCATAAAAAATTAGCCCCACATGATCCAGTTCTAAACTTTGGGTACATTTTTTATGTTAACTTATAAGAAGTTGCACAGTTGGACTTTAAAATGCAGCAGGAGAGACTGATCAAGCTTACAAGTCAAAGTATGTAAAAAAGTAAGTATATGTAAATTGAATGTTCTATCGGCATTCCAAATTCAGAGAATTACAATACTTTAGAAGGAGTGTAGCATCATCTAAACGGAAAATAATAATACTGTTGTTCCAAACGTTGACCTGAAGGTGAAAAACATGAATTTTTTTTAATTCAGTACATCCAAAATGCCCTAGGATGTAAAAAATAATAATTTGGTGTTGGCCAGTGTGCCACCGTCTCATTATTTAATACGAATAAAAACAAGTTTCAGCTCATTATTTCTAGGTCATTTGGCAGTTAATTCAAAACAAAAGTGACTTGTGTTGTTGCAGCTTAATTATGAGATAAAATTAATTGTGAGATAAATCCACAGAGCGAGCAAGGCAATAATCCTTGGATCCTTTTTTGTCTTGTGTAAATAAGGACTCAGTCGGGTGCGTAACGTCACGGGAGTGTGGCCCCGCCTCGCTGAGAATCTGCTGCTGCCCCGCTTCTAAAACCTCCGAAAAAAAAACAAAACAGCACAAGCACAACACCGTGCTAATGGAGACAGAAGCATTCCGAGCCGTACTGAAGTGAATCGAGCCGTACCGAGGTGTGCTGGGCTAGTGGAAAACAGGCTTAAGGAGCTGGTGGTGGACTGCCGCAAGCAAGGACAACCCCTCACAGCACCAGTAAACATCCAGGGAACAGACATTGAGATGGTGACATCCTACAACTACCTGGGTACCTGGGTTTATCTTAACAATAAACTAGACTGGTCACACAATACCGACGCACTCTATAAGAAGGGACAGCGCAGGCTGTTCCTACTGAGGAGACTCAGGTCTTTTGGTGTACAAGGGGCGCTGCTGAAGACATTCTACGACACGGTGGTGGCATCAGCCATCACTTTTGGAGTGGTCTGCTGGGGCAGTGGCATTACAGCAGCTGATAGGAAGAGACTGAACAAACTGATCAAGAAAGCTAGCTCTGTCCTGGGGCAACGCCTTGACCCAGTGGAGGAGATAGGAGAGAGAAGGATGGTGGCTAAACTGTCATCTCTGCTGGAGTCCGAGTCCCACCCTATGCAGGACATACTGGATGCACTGAGGAGCTCATTTAGCAGCAGACTACATCATCCAAGGTGCACAACTGAGAGGTTTCGCAGGTCCTTCCTACCTACGGCTGTCAGACTGTATAACCTAAGCAGGGCTGCTTGCAGAGATAGCAAAAAAACGTGACGACCTAGTAGTATTGAATGCAAAAGACGCAACAGACTTACACAATGGTCCCTTCCAGTATACAACTAGGACAATATCGGTCGCTACGGAGGGTGACAATATGTATGGGTACATATTCATACTATGTAGGATAACTAAGCAGACGGTTATGCTGTTTATTCCATCTAGCTACAATACTCCGCACTGTGTGTATATATATTTATATATTTATTCCATCTAGCTACAATGCTCCGCACTGTGTGTTTATATATTTATATGTACATATGTATATTTGCTGCTTTTGTTTTTCTTGTCTTCTTGATTGTTGCTCTGAGTGTTGCTATCCCTGTGCTGTTGCAATCCTGGAATTTCCCCATTATGGGACTAATAAAGGCTTATCTTATCTTATCTTAGATGCTCTGAAGTCTTTGAATGCTAAACTGGCGAAGGAACTCAAGCTTTTGGAGAGGAGATGTGAAGACCAAGATGAAGAAACTGTGTCTTACTCAGAGGATGATGACATGGATGTGTGGGGCAACTGCTATTCACAACGAACAGCACAGACAGTTGAGCCTTCAGACACTGAGCAATGTGAACTTTTCAATTAAGTTTGGGACTTGGCTGTTGCCACGGATGACTCAAGGGCAGAGGAGGCTACTGCTGAGGAGCCTGTAGTGGGTAATGAGACTGTTGAAAGGGCTGAGGTTGTTGAGAAGGACTGGGACCCACAAAGGGCGGTTGAGACCCCTGAAAGACATGACCATGTTGTGGGGAACTTGGCTGAGACAAGACCTCAGAGACAAAAGAGTGCCCCTAGCAGGTTAGTGTGTGACACTTTGGGATCTCTCTTCAATAGCAGTTTGCACACATTGTGCTACAACGGCTGAAATTGGAGAAAAGAAAAGAATGTAATCCTGTCTCCTGTGAAAAGTTATACAACCACCTTTTACAAATGGGTGGGTGGGAATTTTTGTTTGTTTGTTTTTTTGGATTGCTCTGGGAAAATAAGATAAAGCCAACTTTATTGTCATTCAATCCATACAGCCAATCATGTACAGTAGAACGAAATTACGTTTCTCTTATCTACAATCAGAGGGGTTGCTGCCATGCAAGGCACCAACACAAATTTCCGTCCTCTGTTACAGTATTGCTAAGCACCAAGCTGGATGGCAAGAAGTTCTGCTTTTATATTGTCTTCGGCATGACCCTGCCGGGATTTGAACCCAGGCCGCCCAGGTGTGGGGCGGATGCTCTACCAACTAGGCCACCACTCCTTAAGTGTTGTCTGTCATGAGGACATGACCATTTTTGGTGGGGGGAGAGTGTAGCACCACAGCGATAAAATGTGTTTGGGGTGCTGGATGTAATTCTGTTAACCATTGTATGCTTCTGTATGATTTAGAATTGATGTGGATTCTCCTACATTTTGGAATGGTCTGTGAATGTGCCACTCACTCCACATGTTGCTGCTTCTGCCCTTCAGAGAGAACAGACGCTTTTTCCTTTGCTCCCTCTTTTACCCTCCTTCCCTCCCTAACTGAGAATCCCAGCTTGCTGTCTTGTCTGCGTCGCTGTTCTTCTGGCTGAATCTTGATTCAAACGAAAAATAATGGATTTGGTGAGCGGCTTTAATAAAATTAACAACATTTTACATAAATTCGGGCCAGGGGGAGCCCCTATGGAGAGACCCATGGATTGGAACGCATGTGTCTGCATGATTCGACTGATGATGTGGAAACATCTATCTGGTTTGGCTAGGATCACAGGATTTTCTGCTGATTGGCTCTGGAGTTTTTCCTGGTGTATCAAAAATTTAACTGGAAGAGCTAATCAAAAGCGGTCCCGGCATAGCTGCTTCTTCAACAATTCGACCAGACGGGGGAGTGCACTAACTAACGGCAATGACTAACATGGAAATTACCATCTGGCATGCACTGTAGAGGGATGGACTCTACCGGACATGTTTACCCATGTTCTAGAAGGGAAACATCTGGAGTCGTTTTTGGTGCCTCCAAGGAATGGATTTAAAGCCTATGTATGAAAATTATGAACACAGGATTGCAAGAGATGAAAAAATTCTATGCTCTGAGTGATCTGTGTCAATCAGACCTTGAATTCGATGCCCTGTTGACTATTTTCCTCCTGGATTAAGACAAAACAGAAGATTGTGCTTCTCTTCATAAACATTCTGGGGCTGCATCTGAACTCTCAAGGACATGTGACTGGCTCAGGAAATTTCCATCTGCCATGCCTCAAGGACATGCTTCCGAGTTTCAGACACTAAGACATAACATCTCGGCTGGGAGAGATTTTGCTGCCTTCAGTAACTGATAAACACCCACCTGCATTCAACATACACGAACACACTGACTCATATACTGAATTACACCCATCCATTCACTGATCCTCTCTGACTTTTGGTCTTTTGTTTTTTTGTGGTTGAGTGTTGCTCTGTGCTATTGAGAGATTTTTTTTCATTGTAATCATAATCTGCTTAAATATTCATAAGCTGTATTCTGATAACGAAGTTTTTTTTCTCTCCTCCCCCATTGTGTCGTTCCCTCCCCTCCCCTCCCTTTCTTATCTATCTCTGTTTGATGAGGCACCTATTATGGCTGCCGCGTCGTTGTGTCGCGCTTGCACGCGCACCAATGTCAAGTCAAATTCCTTGTGTGTTTTTTACATGCTTGGCAATAAAGTTTATTCTGATTCTGATTCTGAATTCTGATTCTGATTCTGTTAAGTGCAGCTGCACCCAAATAGTCCGCTCGGGCACCAATCAGGGAAGATTCTGGTATGGTCCAATTTTACAGAGAGCAGGACTAGGAAGAGAGAGAGTTCAGTTGACATGAGATGCTGAGGAGGTGAGACGGAAGAGCATGCTGGAGGATTTAACAGACTTTCTTGTAAGTTTATGAATGATAATGTTTGTATTTTTGGTTGAGTGCATGGTGTTTACAATTGTTGTAACCTGTTCGAGGGGTCAGTGACCGTGTTTGAACCACTGCCGGGCCATAGAGTAAGGGAGCTGTGTCAAGGCTGACCACGAGGCGAGTAGTAGCTAGCTGTTGGACATTTAGTTAATTCGGAGGGGGGCTGAGATGACGTTTTGAGCCTTTCTACACCAAGTTGCTGAGTGAGTGTGCACTTCATTTAAACCTGTGCTAATGTAAATGGTTGTGTCAGGAACAAAGAATTTATAAATGTCTGTAAATTCATAGTGTGCTTCATGGCTGCAAGGCGGCAAGAGATGCGGCGCTTTGAAGTTTCTCAGGGCTTGGCGCCATCCTACTGAAGCGCTCAGGACTTGTTTCTGCAGAAGAGGCTCAGCCAGCGTTACAAATGTTCATCGTGAGTGTATCTCCCCTCCCCCCCAGTTCAAGGATATCGTGGTAGGGGTCCCTGGGAAAGCCCATTCGCCTATCACTATTGACTGACCTCAAACAGTGAGTACCAGCAGTGTTTTGTTTTTTTTTTCCTGAGGAAACGCATGAGCTCCAACAAGCGCGCCAACATGTGGTACCACTAATATACAGCTTGAACTGAATACCCGGGTACAGTCTTATTCATTTAAGTTTCTTAATTTGTCCTGTTATATTTGAGTATTGGTGCTTTTGTAGAGGATGTGCTCGAATGATGAGGCTGAGTTTAGTTCTTAAGTTCAGCTTTATTGACAGAACACATCGTCTAGCATTCTCAAAGCAGAAAGAAGAGAAAGAATCATATCACATCACCCTTTTATATGTTTCCAGCATCAGAACTCAAGTCACATGGTGTTTTCAGTAAACATACAGTCACAAAGCATCCCTTTGAACCTTCACCATTGTCTCTCATTCCTTGATGAACCGGAAATCCCTCTGGGGCATCTTCTGTGGGACAAAAAGACCAATCTCACACCTCCTCGTTATCTTCTGCAGATTCGAGTCCTTTGTCCTTCCATACGTGAAACCCCCAATACGCATGCAGTCATATCTCTGTGGAAATGTGAGCCCACAATGTGTGTCGCCCACACTACCCCCCCCAAACGTCTAGTAAGGGCAAAAACTGCATGGCATAAAAAAAAAAGAAAAACACAAAACACTCCATATATCGCTAATCAATCCACCAACTGCCTGGGTTTTAACCTTCTGCCAAATCTGCTGCAACCTGGCTTTGCTACCCCTGCAACATCTCTCTGCATCTGTGGATTAAAGCTGTTAGCACCTTTCTGTGAAGATTCTGGAGAATGTCCTTTCGGCGGCCTGCCACGGCGGGGGGGCCTCGTGAGCTGCACTTCCTCATCAGCCAAAACAAAAGCGGGTTTGAGCCTGTTTATGCAAATCAACTCCCTTCTGCCCCCTAAATCTA
This sequence comes from Pholidichthys leucotaenia, assembly GCA_020510985.1. NCBI lineage: Eukaryota > Metazoa > Chordata > Actinopteri > Cichliformes > Pholidichthyidae > Pholidichthys > Pholidichthys leucotaenia. Next base: position 163,853,351 of record CM035848.1, read on the forward strand.
GCAGAAAATGCTTCTGCCCGGTCTCCAGCACTCTGAATGGTCCGTCATAAAACGGCCGCAAACTTGGACGCTGAGCATCGTGTCTAACAAAAACAAACTCTGCATTTTTTAAAGCCTTTGGCACAAAAACGTGTGGGAAACTGTGATGGACCGGGCCAGGGAGCGTGTTTGCTCCCGAGTCGCTCTGTCACGGCTGAGCAGGGGGGCCATTTGGTGCGGGGTTATCGGGGAGAAATTCCCCCGGCAAACGGAGAGGTTGTGCAAAAACTAATTCAGCCGGGGAAGCATGCAAATCTTCCTTAGGCGCAGAACGCAACCCCAATAAAACCCATGGAAGTTTGTCCACCCAATTTGTATCCGTCAGCGATGCTCTGAGGGCTGCTTTCAATGACCTGTGAAAGCGTTCCCATAAACCATTAGCCTGGGGGTTATACGCGGTGGTGCGATGAATCTTCACCCCCAAGCTGCAGGCCATCGATGACCATAGTTCGGAAATAAATTGGGGACTCCTGTCGAACGTTATGTCCGACGGTACACCAAAACGCGCAACCCACGCTGCTAAAAATGCTCGCGCAACTTCTTCCGCTGTGATTGATGTCAGAGGAATCGCCTCTGGCCAACGCGTGGTGCGATCCACCATCGTCAAAAGATGTGTGTGCTCATGTGATGATGGGAGCGGGCCCACCAAGTCAACATGCACGTGATCAAAACGCTTAGCGGGGATGTGAAAAGGTTCCAACGGAGCCTTAGTGTGTCTGTGTATTTTGGCTCGCTAACACGCTACACAGGCTGCCGCCCATTCCTTGACCTGTTTGCGCAACCCGGGCCAAACAAATTTCTCCCCCACCAACTTAATCGATGCGCGCACCCCCGGGTGCGCGAGAGAATGGACCGAGTCAAAAACGCGGCGACGCCACGCGGCTGGCACCACGGGGCGGGGCCGTCCCGTGGAGACATCGCAGATTAGTGGGGGCATACCAATTTGTTGCTCCCTGTGCTCCAGCCTTAACCCTGTTGGTCCAGACTGGAGCGCGCGCACGTCCGCGTCGTTAACCTGCTCCGCAGCCATGGCTGCATAATCTAACCCTACACAGACCGGGGCTGCGCGCGCTCCCGCGTCGCTGCCCAGGCCCGCGGCCACGGCTACAGAGTCTGCCCCCATGGGGCTTAGTGTTGCTACCGCGCGCGAGAGACAGTCTGCCACAACATTGTGTTTACCTGCGACATGCTTAATATCAGTAGTGAACTCCGATATTGCGGCTAGTTGCCTTTGTTGTCGGCCTGACCAGGGTTCTGAAATTTTGGCCATGGCAAACGTTAGCGGTTTATGATCCACAAATGCGGTGAAACGTCGCCCCTCCAACCAGAACTGAAAATGGCGGATGGCCAAGTGTAGGGCCAAAAGCTCCCTGTCAAACGCACTGTATTTACGCTCACTATCGCGCAAAGTCCTGCTGAAAAACGCGAGAGGTTGCCAGGTACCTGCCACAAACTGTTCAACTACCGCCCCCACCGCTACATCGGAAGCATCAGTGGTGAGCGGCATGCGGGCCGTTGGAACTGGGTGCGCTAACAAAACTGCGTTTGCCAGGGCTGATTTGACCTGGGCAAAAGCGCGCTCCCGCTCCGGAGACCATTCAACTTTATTTGCGGGCTTTTGTTTTTTTAACGCGGTGTACAATGGCTGCATGAGCCGTGCTGCGCTTGGGAGGAACCGGTTGTAAAAATTAACCATCCCTAGAAACTCCTGAAGCGCCTTGACCGTTTGAGGTTGCGGAAAATCTGTTATTGCACGCACCTTATCTGGCAGAGGAACCGCTCCTTCTGCCGAAATGCGATGCCCCAAAAAATCAATCTGCGCCACCCCAAACTGGCACTTCGCTGGGTTAACTATTAACCTGTGCTCTGCTAGCCTCCGAAAAACTGCTGTGAGGTGTTTTTCGTGCTCGCCCTCGGACGCGCTGGCTACTAAAATATCGTCCAAATAAACGAACACGAAAGGGAGGTCGCGTAAAACTGCATCCATCATGCGTTGGAAAGTCTGCGCGGCCCCTTTGAGGCCAAAAGGCATGCGCAAAAACTCAAAAAGGCCGAAAGGAGTTATGACCGCTGTTTTGGGTACATCCTGCGCGCGCATTGGAACCTGGTGGTAACCGCGCACCAAGTCTATTTTAGAAAAAATGCGCGCCCCCGCCAAATGAACGGAAAAATCCTGAATGTGCGGAATCGGGTAGCGGTCATGAGCTGAAACATTGTTCAACCTGCGGAAATCGCCGCAAGGTCGCCACGAGCCGTCAGCCTTTGGGACCATGTGTAGCGGCGAAGCCCAGGAGCTTTTTGAGCGTCTAACAATGCCCAGTTTTTCCAGATTAGTGAACTCCTCGCGCGCGATGGCCAGTTTAGCTGGGTCCAAACGCCGAGCTTTTGCAAAGACGGGAGGCCCGGTGGTGGTGATAAAATGCTCCACCCCATGTTTAGCCACCGTCGCTGAAAACGTGGGGACTGTGAGTGCTGGGAACTGAGCGAGCAATGTGTGAAACTTACCACCCGCAGCTGAGACGCTGGCATGTGCAGTCGGCGGGGCCACCCGAGCTGTGCAGGGAATAGAATGAAAGGACAGTGCATTAATCAGACGTCTATTAGCAAGGTCAACCAATAAACCATGTGAGCACAAAAAATTAACCCCTAACATGTTGAAACTGACTGCTGCTACAATAAATGTCCACTCAAATGAACGGCCCTGTAAGGACAGAAGCATGGTCCTCTCACCGAATGTTTTAATCGCGGAGCCGTTCGCTGCTGACACTGACACCCAGGGAGCTTTAGACGGCATCAGCCGTTCCGCGTAGGTGGGTGTGACGAAACTCAGGTGGGAGCCTGTGTCCACGAGGAACTGTTTCCCCGAGTGTGCATCCGTCAGGTAAAGCAGCTTGTTCTCGTCGCCGAGGGTCGCAGCTGCTACCGGCCCTCGGTCTTGGCGTTTCCCTGGCGCTTGAAGTTGCACGGCGGGATGCACCTGTGCGCTCTCTCTGCAAAACGGCGGTGGTAGAAACACCGGCCGTCCTCCGCTCCGCATCGCCTGGCCCCCATCGCCGCCGTCGTTGGTGTGTCTGGCGCCGCGGCCGCTGGACCTGCACTGTCTCCGAACGCCGTTCCTGGGCTAGCTGCCGCGGCCGAAACCACGTTCCGCTTGTGGGCATCGACAAGCCGCTGCGCCTCTTTGCTCAGCCCATGGTAGTCTCGCCTGGCCAATCGGGGCGACTCTGCCAGGGCCACTCTCACTGCTGGCGGCAGGGTCCGAAGGAAAAGGTGGGCGAAAATGAATTCGCCATCCTCAGAGTCTTTGAGCCTCAGCATCTTCACCATCAGGTCCGCAGGTCTATCGTTCTCTGACTCCGTCAACGTCAGGAGCCCCTCTGCTCGCTGTTGGACCGAAGGGGTGAAATGGCTGATCAGCGCGTCCTTCAATGCGCTGTACTTGTCGCTGTCTGGTGGATGATTAACCAGATCCTCCACTCTCTGGACCGTGTTGCTGTCCAGCTTCGCTACCACATGGTAGAATCTTGTGTCGTCGTTGGAGATTCTCCGGAGGTTGAACTGTGCCTCGACTACACTAAACCATGAGCGCGGGCTGTACTGCCAGAAATCGGGCAGCCGGATCGTGGAGGCGGCCATCAGGCTGGCTTCCGCCGAGCCCCGCTCGGGAGAATTCTGTCTTGCTCATTCTTTGTCGTAGGTCACCAGTGTAGAGGATGTGCTCGAATGATGAGGCTGAGTTTAGTTCTTAGGTTCAGCTTTATTGACAGAACACATCGTCTAGCATTCTCAAAGCAGGAAGAAGAGAAAGAATCATATCACATCACCCTTTTATATGTTTCCAGCATCAGAACTCAAGTCACATGGTGTTTTCAGTAAACATACAGTCACAAAGCATCCCTTTGAACCTTCACCATTGTCTCTCATTCCTTGATGAACCGGAAATCCCTCCGGGGCATCTTCTGTGGGACAAAAAGACCAATCTCACACCTCCTCATTATCTTCTGCAGATTCGAGTCCTTTGTCCTTCCAGACGTGAAACCCCCAATACACATGCAGTCATATCTCTGTGGAAATGTGAGCCCACAATGTGTGTCGCCCACACTTTAACTATTTTATTTTCTTTTACTTGTGTGATAAATGTCCTTGGTTTGTCAAATAAATGTCAACGTGTATGTGCATCTTAATTTTGGTGTTCCATTCAGTGTGTAATGGGTATCTGGGGTAAAGGGAGGTTATAGGTGGGTGGATAAGAGTTGCATGGGAGGTTATGATTCACACAGAGTGGCTTTAGCAGTAACTAAAGCATGTATCAGTCATGTATCACATGACTGATACACATACACTGACACACATACACTCACACTGTCTCTCTCAACTTGCTGCTTTGTTAATGTGTGATCTATTGTCTGCTATTTGTGCATTAGAGGGTTTTTTTCTATGTAATCACAATTTTGCTCATACGAGCTTTTTACGAGCTTTATACGAGCTTTATTTTGATAACTATGTTTTTTCTCTCCGCCCAATGTGTTCCCCCCCTCCCCCCTCCCCCTCTTTACCCTCCACTGTATGACAGGCGCCTTTGCATGGCTGCCGTGTCATTGGGATGCGCCTATCGTGCGCGCCCAATGTCAAGTCAAATTCCTCGTATGTTTACTTGTAAATGTGCTTGGCAATAAAGCTCATTCTGATTCTGATTCTGATTCTGAACTACTCAGGCCTCTTAGCACACATGCCGAGTTTGTAATTCAAATTGATACAATATCACTTTTGTTGTATGTCCCTCACTCGCTCACCTCCCATGCCGTGTGGTTTCACTGAATTGGTAAATAAAGCGAGGCAAGTGAGAGGGCTACATCTAAAATTATAGCCCTGGATCAAACTGTTTTTTGTTTTGTTTTTTTCCAGGTAGACAATCTTTCTTTAGCATGTGTAGACTAATCAGTGTGATTTACTCCTCCCACTCTGCCTTTTATCTGGAAGTTGTGCTTTCGCTTGATGCAGAGACAGCCTTTGACCGCATTGAATGGAAGTACCTTTTTGCTGTTCTGGGTAAATTTGGGTTTGGCCCACCATTCATCTCATGGATTAAGCTGCTTTATATTTCACCCAAGGTGTCAGCTTTGTATATGTTCGGACTCTATATGTTCAGACTATTTCTGTCTCCATCGGGGTGTCAGACAGGGCTTCTGCCTAGCTCTTTTTTTATTCAATATTGCTATAGAACCATTAGCCATAGCTCTTAGAGTTAATGGAAAAATTACAAGAGGTGCCCCGCGACCTGAAAAGGATTAAGCGGAAGAAGATGAATGAGATGAGATGAGACTCCTGTCATAAAGTCTCTCTTTACGCAGACGACCTTCTTCTTAACATAAATTCCCCATAAATTCCCCATAAATTCTCTTCCACAGCTCATAGACTTATTCCGTAACTTTGACCAGCTCTCTGGATACAAACTTAAGTTTTCTAAAAGTCTCCCATTTCTGGTCAACAAATTAGCTTTAGCTATTAATTACAACAACTTTCCTTTTAAATTAGAGTCCAATTCATTTACCTATTTGGGCATTATTGTCACACGATCATACACCGATCTATACAGTCAAAACTTTAAAAAGTTAATAGATCATACAAAGCTAGACTTAGTAAAATGGTCATCTCTACCAATCTGTCTTGCAGGCAGAGTTAACGAGATCCAAACGTCAGTGCACCCTCATTTTTTATTTGTTTCAGATGATTCCTTATTTTTTGCCAAAATCTAAGTTCAGAGACCTTGACTGCCACATTTCCACATTTATCTAGAATAAAACCAGTCCCCATGCAAAAAGGTCCCTTTAAGAGATGCCTACACAATCGGATGGATTGGGCCTCTCTAATTTTTTATATTATTACTGGGCAGCAAATATTGTGAAACTGCCACATTGGATTGCAGCATTTGAAAAGTGTTCCTATTTGGGCTTACTACTCTATGCTGTCCCCTCATGGGTGGAACTATTAACCAAATCAATAATCCTGTGGTTCAGGGCTCTCTCCGTATTTGTCATCAGTTCAGGAAACACTTTCAACAATACATGCGTTCATATGCCGCTGATACACAACCACCTCTTTCATCCTTCCCAGACTGATACAGCATTTCAATTGTGGTATGATAATGGCTTTGTCTTTCAGTGATCTATTCATAGACGGCACCTTCGTCTCCTTTGAAACACTTCAGCAGAACAAAAATTTACCAAATTTGTAGCTTTGCCAAACCACACTACACATTTCCTAACCCACCAAAGAATAATGTTTTAGATACCATATTAGACTGGGAACCAGAGACAAAGGGTATTGTTTCAGGGATTTATAGGACCATTCAAAACTGCACCCTGCCTTCCCTTGATAAAACTAAAACAGCCTGGGAAGAAGACCTACACATCTCACTTGCAGAAAAGACATGGTCAGTAGCCTTACAGCGTATTCACACTACATCCTTATGTCTAAGACACTGCCTCATTCAATTCAAAGTTTTACACCGCTTACATCATACTAGACCAGGGTTTCCTCTGGTAACATTTCTGTGTGGCAGCCCACCGCCCTAAGGAAGTATGCCACTGTTCCTATATTAATTTAAGAAAAATTAAATATGGGGACTTCCGGGAAGATGGCGGAGAGACATAACGCTTAAACAGAGAGCTCTCCCTAGCCGGATTAAAAATCATCGGTAAATGGCCAACTCGACATAAGCGGATCAATAAACTAAGGGATGAAAACACGAAGGAGGCGGGCACAAGGACAAAAGCAGAGTAAAATTAAAGAATTCCTCTTCAACAACGCAGGAGAAACCGCTGAACACGGGGCCCAAAAAAACGAGGTGACCGCAGCAGAGAAAATGGAAGACACAAAACTCGATACCATGAACACTGGCATCGCCAGTTTGGGTAAAGAGTTGAGAGACTTCAAACGGCAGCTACAACAGGATTTAGCGGCTCTTAAGGAGGAGCTGAAAAAAGAGATTAAGGAAGAAATTATGGGCCTCCGAAGAGAAATGGAGCGCAAGCTAGCAGAAAACATGGAGGAGCTGCGCTCTCAGCGGGCGTGTATGACAGAAGCGCAGGCCCGAATATCAGAGCTGGAAGATTGGAATAGCGAGGCAAGCGAACAGCTGCAGACCCTGACGGCACAAATGCAGAGGATGCAGGAGAAAGTAACCGACTTGGAGAGCAGGTCCAGACGGGGCAATATACGCATCTTCGGGATCCCGGAGGGCATTGAAGGCAACTCGATGATGAAATTCATGGATCAGTTCTTAAAAAAAGAGCTGGAACTGCCCAGCGAAGCGGATCTGCAGATTCAACGAGCGCACAGAGCCTCGGCACAGAACCCGAACCCACGCTCTACACCCAGGTCAGTTGTGGTAAACTTTCTGAAATATGATGTAAAGGAAAGAATCCTGACACGAGCGTGGAAAAAAAAGATACGAATCGGCGACAAGCAGATATTCTTTGATCATGACTACCCGGCGGAAATTGTGCAGCAGCGGAAGAAATATGCCAACATTAAAAAAACGCTGAAAGAAAAAAAAATTAGATTCCAAACGCCGCTAACGAAGATGAGGATTCATTGGGAGAACGGCGTAAGAACCTACAACACAGCCAGAGAGGCAGCGCAGGACATGATGGAGCGGGGCCTTGAGGTGTACGTGCCGGAGGAAACGGTAGGAGCAGCGGAGGCCCTGAACGCATCACGACAGCCGGAGTGGAGGCGAGTGAACGGCAAAAGACGGGGGGAGACGTGGCGCAGCGGGCCCAGGAAAGACTACAAGGCTTTCAACTGAAAGCCTAGATTATAACAAAGATTAAGAAAGACACAGAAGAAATGAAGGCCAAGAAGACAAGGTAAAAGAGAAACAGACGGCTAGGAGAGGTTTAAGTGATATTTGTTGGACATTTCTAGGCTAATGACTATTTCTTGGATAGTAAATACAGGTCTAGGGAGGGCCCTACACTCGGTGAGGACAATCCCTCCACCCACCAACAGGGACCAGTGGGCAGAAGAAAGGCCCAAAGTACGGAGGTCGAGATTTTTTAATGTGTTTTTATATAAATATGTGTTATTTTTGTTGTTAAAGGGGCTAGGAGCACAAGTTAAAAAAATGGAAAAACATGATTATGGGTAAAAATCTTAAGATAATAACACTAAACGTGAATGGTCTGAACTCACCTGTTAAAAGGGAAAGAATAATAAGAAAATTCAAGAAAGAAAAAGCCGAAATTATATTTATGCAAGAGACACATTTGAGCAAGACAGAACATGTGAAACTAAAGAGATTTGGCTATAAGAACTCCTACTACAGTTCATTTAAGGGAGGAACTAAAAGGGGGGTTATGATACTAATCTCAAATAAAATACAATTTGAATGTGAACAGGAAATCCAGGATAAAGAAGGCAGGTATGTAATAATAAAGGGTAGCATAGATGGAATGCAGATCACATTAGTGAGCATCTATGCCCCACCAGAAAGTGACAAGGGTTTTTTTCAACATCTGTTTGATCTCATAGCAACACACAGTGAAGGAGTCCTAATTTGTGGAGGAGACTTAAATGCTGTCATGGATCATGAAATTGATACAACAAGTATTAAGAAGACAAAAAAACATGTAACAAAATTCATAAGAACCTCACTGGCAGAAATGGGTATGGTAGACATTTGGAGGGACCTGCACCCACTCGAAAAAGACTATATACATTATTCAGCAGTCCATAAAGTACACTCTAGAATAGATTACTTCCTTATGAATGAAGATGACAGACACAGGGTGAGAAATTGTTGGATTGGAGGGGCAGAAATATCAGATCATAATCCTATATACATGGAAATAAATTTAAACAATAGAAAACGACAAACAACATGGAAACTTAATGTAGGACTGTTAAATGATGATAAAATGAAAGAAAGAATAAAAGTAAACATAAATGAATATATCCAAGAGAATGACAATGAAGAAGTGGACCCAACAATACTATGGGATGCACTAAAAGCCGTGTTAAGAGGTAAATTAATTGTTGAAACAGGAAAAGCAAATAAGACTAAACTGGAAGCATATGAACAAAGATGTGAGACTGAGGGAATTAGAACATAAACATCAAAGCACAAATGACCCAAAAATATATCAAGAAAAACAAGAAAAGCTCTGTACTCAGCTTCATCTCCATTGGAGATGAGGCCAACGATCGCAGAGTCATCAGAGAACTTCTGTAGATGGCAGTGTGTTGTGTTGTGTGAGAAGTCCGCAGTATAAAGAGTGAACAGGAAGGGAGCCAGCACCGTTCCCTGGGGGGCCCCCGTGCTACTGATGATCGTGTCGGACACACAGTCCCGGGTTCTCACAAACTGAGGCCGGTTCGTGAGGTAGTCCAGGATCCATGATGACAGGTGCTGGTCCACCCCTGCGCGCAGCAGCTTGTCCTTCAGGATCATCGGTTGGATGGTGTTGAAAGCACTGGAGAAGTCAAAGAACATGATCCTCACCATATTCCCGGGCTTCTCCAGGTGGGACAGACAACGGTGAAGGAGGAAGATCACCGCATCCTCCACCCCAATGCCATGCTGGTAGGCGAACTGGAGTGGATCCATCGCTGGTTCCACCAGGGGGCGGAGGTGAGCAAGGAGCAGTCTCTCCAGGGTCTTCATCAAGTGGGACGTCAAGGCCACCGGTCTGTAGCTGTTCAGGTCTTTGGGGTGGGAAGTTTTTGGTACAGGTACCACACAAGATGTTTTCCACAGCTGTGGTACCCTCCCCAGTTTCAGGCTCATGTTGAAGATATACGTCACAATCCCACACAGCTGGTCTGCACAGGACTTGAGGAGCTTTGCGCTGATGCCGTCCGGTCCCGGCGCCTTCCTCGCCTTGATCTTCCTCAGCTCCGTCCTCACCTGGGTCCTGGTCAGGGTCAGGATGGGGGGCTGTGTGTTGGGAGTGGGGGGGTGTTGGTGGAGTGGGGAGTGGGCAGCAGGACTTGATTTCTTTAGAGGCAGCAGTGGTTGTTGTGCAGTCAGGGGGGAGGGCGGTTGGTCAAATCTATTGAAAAACAGATTCAGGTTGTTCGCCCACTCCCTGCCCCCTGTGGCCTGGGGGGAGGTATTCTGGAGCCCCGAGATGGTTTTGAGGTTTCTCCAGACCCCGCTGATGTCGCTCTGTTGCAGCTTGTCCTCCATCTTCTTCCTGAAGCTGTCCTTGCCTTCTCTGATCTTTCTCCTCAGCTCCCTCTGTACGGACTTCAGCATCTCCCTGTTCCCTGACCTGAAGATCCTCTTCTTCTCTCTCAGAAGTGTTTTTATCTCAGGGTTGATCCAGGGTTTGTTGTTTGAGTGACGCCGTATGGTCTTGGTGGGAACGGATTTGTCCACACAGAAGCTGAGGTAGCCCGTGAAGGTGTGAATGAGGCCATCGATGTCCTCACCATGTGGATCGCAGAGCTGCTTCCAGGCGGTGGCTTCAAAACAGCCCTTTAGGGTGTCCATTGTCTCCTCAGACCATAACTCCACAGTGTGCATGGTCGGAGGTTGTCTGTGCACTAGGGGTTTGTACACCGGCCGGAGATGAACCAAGTTGTGATCCGATCTCCCGAGTGGGGGGAGTTGTGATGAGGTGTACGCCTCCTTAGTGTTTGCGTAGAATAAATCCAGTGTTTTATTGTCTCTAGTGTGGCATGTGACATACTGGGTGAACGTGGGTAGAATGGGAGACAGTGAAACATGGTTGAAATCGCCTGAGATGAGGAGAAGAGCATCTGGGTGTTCTGTCTGCAGCCTGCTGGTTACTGAATGGATGACGTCACGTGCTGTCCCAGCGTTCGCCGTCGGATTTGCATAAACAACAATGCAGATCACGTGTGAGTGTTCTCTCGGGAGATATGTAGGCCTCATGCTAACAGCTAGCAACTCAATGTCTTTGCTGCAGTGTCGTTGTTTAACAGTGATATGTCCCGGTCTGCACCAGTTGTTGTTAACATACATTATCACTCCACCGCCCCTAGCCTTGCCACTGTCTGGTGTTCGGTCAGCTCGTATCATGTGAAAACCCTCCAGCTCAATGTTAGCATCTGCTGCTAGTTCAGTTAGCCACGTCTCAGTAAACAAAAGGAGAGAGCACTCCCGGTATGTGCTATCATAACGGGAGATAGCCGCTAGCTCATCTAACTTTCCCAGTATCGACCGTACATTTCCCATGACAACAGATGGAAGGGAGGATCTGTACCTTATATTTTTTGTCCTCCGCCTTACTCCAGCCCGGCAGCCGCGGCGTTTTCGCCTCAGTTCTCTCGGTATGTCGAGTTTTTCCACTGGGCACTGGTTTATATATTTACATATTTATTCCATCTAGCTACAATGCTCTGCACTGTGTGTTCATATATTCATATATTTATTCCATCCAGCTACAATGCTCTGCACTGTGTGTCTGTGTGTGTGTGTATATATATATATTTTATAGTAATACGTACATATGTTTATTAGCTGCTCTTGCTTGCTTGTTTTTTTTCTTGCCTTCTGATTGTTGCTCTGAGTGTTGCTATCCCTGTGCTGTTGCAATCCTGGAATTTCCCCGTTGTGGGACTAATAAAGGCTTATCTTATCTTATCTTATCTTAGAAATTAAAGAAGAAAAAATAAAGATAAAAGAAACACAAATGGATGAAATTGAAAGGAAAAATAGATATCTAAAGCAAAAATATTATGAAACGGGACCAAAAGCCACAAAACTGCTGGCAAAACGGTTAAGAAAACAACAAACAATGAATAATGTATATAAGATTAAAGACCCCACCACAAATAAAACCACAGTTAACCCAGAAAACATCGAAGAAATATTCCATAATTTCTACCAAGAACTATACTCGCAACCTGAAGAAACAAATACTAAACATATTAAAAAATTTCTATGCACATTGGACTTGCCATCAATAGGAAATCAACAAAATGAAAAGCTAACAGCAGAAATAACAACACAAGAGATTAGAGATGTGATTAAGTCACTTAAAAACGGTAAATCACCAGGTAGTGATGGATACCCCTCTGAGTTTTATAAACTGTTTATAGAAGAACTCACGCCACAGCTTCTAAAGTCATTTAATTGGACGTTGAACAACAACAAAATACCTCCATCATGGAACGAAGCCATTATTTCAGTCATTTTAAAGCCAGGGAAAGATAGAGAACAATGCGGAAACTATAGGCCAATCTCTTTATTAAATGTGGATTATAAAATATATACAACAATTATATGTAAACGAATAAAGACATTCTTGACGGAATTGATAGAAGATGATCAAACTGGTTTCATAGAGGGACGCCAAACACATGACAATATCAGGAGAACAATACATATAATTAATCAAATACATAAAGAAAAGAAAAGCGCAGTAATAATGAGTTTAGACGCAGAAAAAGCATTTGACAGGGTTAACTGGAAATTCCTATATAGTGTGCTGGAACGCTTTGGATTTAACGAAAAATCAGTACAATGCATAAGGACGCTGTATCAAGAACCTGTGGCAAGAATCAAGATAAACGGTAGCTTAACAGACAAAGTAAATATACAAAGATCAACTAGGCAGGGATGCTGCTTATCGCCCACCTTGTTTGCTCTGTTCATAGAGCCACTGGCTCAAGCGATACGACAAAATAAGAAATTAAAAGGTGTAACAATAAAGGGGGCGGAACACAAGATTGGGCTATTTGCAGACGATATTATAGTTTACCTTGAACAACCAGATGAATCAATAATGGAAATGATGAACTTGATAGAAAATTTTGGAAAATTATCAGGATACAAGATAAACATAACAAAAACACAAATACTGACATTCCACTATAACCCTCTAAACCAGATAACTGATAAGATCAAACTAAACTGGAAACAAAAAGAAATAAAATACCTTGGAGTGAACATACCTAAAGATCTAAGCAAAATCTATAAAGCAAACTATGATAGGTTGGAACAAGAAATAAAAAAAGATATTGATAGATGGTCAATCTTAAATATGGATCTGAATTCAAAAATTGAGACAGTCAAAATCAGCATACAACCTAGATTACTTTACCTCTTCCAGGCTATACCAACAGAGATTCCAGATGCCCAATTCTCAAAGTGGGACAGGATGATATCGAGATTTGTTTGGGGAGGTAAAAAACCAAGAGTGAAATATAAAACTCTCCAGTTACCAAAAGAGAAAGGAGGCGTGGGCCTACCGAGTCTAAAGGAATATTACTACTCAGCACAAATAAGATATATCATATGTTGGTGCGACGAGGGATATGAGGCAAAATGGAAAGAAATGGAAAAGGAAATTGAGGGACTCCCAGTACAAAGCATAATAGGAGATAAAGATGCATATAAGCAAATCAAACAAATAGACCCAATCACTAAATTTACTTTAGAACTGTGGTATAAAATAGTACAAAAGTATAATATAAAGGAAGACATAAAACTATTGAAATGGGTAGCATTTGACAGTCAGTTTGAACCGGCAAAACAAGATAGGGGATACAAAAATCTGGTGAACAAGGGAATCACAGCATGGGGCAATATCGGAAAAAAAGATCTCGGGAGCTTTGTAAACATCAGGAGAAAATTTAAACTAGAAAGATCGGAATTCTTCAGATATCTGCAGATGAGAGACTATTATATGAAGAAGATTAGGCATAACCTCCAAACAGATGTGAGCGAGATTATACAATTCATTTTAAGCTCATATACAGGAAATAAAACAAGAATTATTTCAAAGCTATATCAGAAACTTATGGCAAACAATCATTCAAGTAACTATATAAAGGAGAAATGGGAGAAAGAGCTCAATTTAAACATAACAGAAGAAAGCTGGCAGGAAATATGGAAAACACAACACACGTCAACAAATTCAAGAACATGGAGGGAATTTGGATGGAAAAACCTGATTCGCTTTTTCATTACACCACAGATTCAAGGAAAGTATACAAATACCCAATCTATATGCTGGAGGGGATGTGGGGCTCAAAATGCAGACCACTCGCATATGTTTTGGAAATGCTGCAAAATCTCATCATTCTGGAAATCTATACATGTGACAATACAGAGGATATTAGGATATAATATACCAATGAACTGTAACTTGATGTACCTATGTGATCTTAAAAGAGACAATGTTATACAGGCTGAGGACAGATATCTAGTTAAAATCTTGTTGATTGCATGTAAAAAAACAATCACAAAAAAATGGCGATCAGAAGTTCTTCCTGACCAAGAGCAATGGACTGACATTATTGAGGACATACGTATGATGGAAAAACTAACATATCGACAAAGAATGCAAGAAGGACTATGGGAAAAAAAATGGCGGAAATGGACACACTACAAAGTGCAACAACGAGACAGATATTGAAAGAATAACCAAAGACGCTGGAAAAACCAGAAGAATTAAGAGATGGAAACTAAAAACTTGATGCTCCAACATTTGTCCCCCCCCCCTTTTTTTTTTTTTTTTCTCCTTTTTCTTTTTTACTCTAGCCCCTTTGTTTTTTTTAAATGTAGACTGTGATCTGAATGCAATATATATAATGAAAAATGAATAAAAATCTTAAGTTACAAAAAGAAAAATTAAATATGAAAGAAATGCTCCGCAAGCGCGCGCACGAACAATGCGTGTGACTGTCATCCGCGCGGAAGCGCCCTGCCTGCCCGGCGCCCGTGCAGAAAAAAGTACAAAAGATAAACAGCGGAGGCATTTATGGTGGTTTTAACCTGCTGGTGACCGGAACAACAATGAGGAGTTGCTTAGCTAACAGGTCTGGTTAGGCTTCATTGCAGGGAAAGGCAAGAGTGACTGATGAATTGCTGAGGATTTACTTCAACAGCTAGTACAATATTAACTAATAATTTATGTTCATTATTATGTACCTGGCAAGTTTAGATGACCGAAATTCATGAAGTCAATGACTTTAATCCGTCAGCAGCCTTCAGACAAACTAAACGTGCCAACATTTGGATTTCAAAATAAGGGAGGTTTTTCCTGCTGTCTGGGTGGTGGTGACATTTCTAAAAAAAAAACAAAAAAACAAAACTATAAATACACTGTATAGAAATATTATAACAGAAATAATGGCATCCTTGGTCATTTAAGTTAATTTATTTCTTTAAATATAATTTTAATAATTATATTTCTTTGAATTCAGAGTTAAAGTTATTGTTCTGTTCTGGCTCTACAAAATTATGGTCAAAAGTTTAAATTGTATGAGGAAAAAAGTAAAAAAATTTGCCACATTCTGTTTCAAATTTATTTTAAAAAAAACAGCAATTTTATAATAATCTGCCTTTGTCCATCGGACAGGCCTCTTCATTGTCCAGTTTTAAAACTCCTCTCAAACCCATTTTTATTCTCTGGCTTTTGACCCAGTATGAGACACTGATTTTATTTATTCTTTTTTTTTCCACAATATCTTTATTGAACCTTTTTTTTTTTTTTTTTTTAACAAACATGATACAAACAATCAAACACTAACACTAAAGTACTACAAAAAAAAAAAAAATGCACTAAAAACACCAACAACCACCAACAAAATCAAGTCTTCAACAATGCTCCTCTGTTTAGTCTAGACAATCCAATACATTAGTATACATATTATGTTCACCAGTTTGGAATTTACAAGGTCCACACACATCATTCACCTTCTTCTTCAAGAGTTATGTTTAAATTTTTTACATAATCAATAAAAGGTCTCCATATATTCTCAAACACAATTTCCTTTGATTTTAGTATATATGTTATTCTTTCTAATGGAAGGTTTGTTAACATCTGTCTTAACCACTGAGTCACATCTGGTCTATGAGTCTTTTTCCATAATAGTGCAATACATTTTTTGGCATTAAGCAAACTGAGGTCTATGAATGTTCTTTCACTTTTATTAAAATTATGCTTTTCTGGGTACAGACCCAACAAAAACAGTTTAGGATTCAATATGATTTGTTTTGAGATTATTTTTTCAATTGTTACCCTCACCTCTTCCCAAAACATTCTTATTAATCTACATTCCCATAAACAATGAAATAGGGTTCCTTTACTTTCCATGCATTTTGTGCATGTATCTGGTATATTTTTGTTATATCTATTTAACTCCTCCGGTGTAACATACATCCGCATTAACCATTTGAAATGTATCAATTTAAGGCGTGCATTTATTGATTTGGTTTGAGCTTCTGTACAAGCCAATTCCCATTGTTCCTCTGAAATTTCAATTTGCAGATCTTCTTTCCAGTAGTTTAATCTTTTCAGTGAATTTTCACTTGAAGATAGTGTCAATGAGTTATAAAACTCTGAAATAATACCCTTTCTTTTACTATCTTTCATCATCATTTTTTCCAAGGATGAATAAATAGGTCGAGTGAGAGCTTTATTTTGATTTGATCGAATAAAGTTTCTAAGTTGAAGATATTTAAAAAAATGTGTTCTATTGAGATTAAATTTGATCCTCAGCTCTTCAAAAGACATTATGTTGTCTGCACCTGGCAAATATAAATCCTGAATCTTTTGTATCCCTTTTAAATTCCATACTTTAAATACAGCGTCCGCTCTCCCTGGTTTAAAATATTGATTACCCCATATTGGACTAAATTGTGACAATAACTGTGGTTCTTTTAAATAGTTTTTAGCTTCACACCATATTTTGATCATATGCTTTACAAATGGATTTTTAACTTGTTTTTGTAATTTTTTTGCCGAATCTGAGTATATGAATATGGGAAGAGGTAAAGGTAAATTGTATGATTCCATTTCAGTCCAGTGAGGGAGATCATTTGATGAAAAATAATATGTCATAGACCTCAGTTGTGCCGACCAATAATACAACATAAAATTTGGACATTTCAGACCTCCACGATCAAATGGTAAATATAATAAAGACAAACGTAATCTAGCCCTCCTGTTGTTCCATATAAATTCCACTAACTTTTTTTTTATTCTTGAGAATAGATCTAAAGGTGGTGATAAGGGAATGTATTGAAATAAATAAAGTATTTTAGGTAAAATATTACTTTTAAGTATATTGATTCTCCCGATCATCAACATTGGTAGTGACATCCATCTCTGAGTTAACTCACTGATATCTGACATTAAGGCTTCATAGTTGACACTGGCGACTGATTCTAGCTTAGGCATAATTTGGATTCCTAAATATTTAAACTGATTTACAACATTGAATTGATTTACCTCAGGGGCTGAGTAATTTCTCTGGGTCTCATTTAGCATTAATATTGAAGATTTAGTTTTATTTATTTTATATCCTGATATTTCCCCAAAATTCTTTATTAAATTCAACAAGGTTGGAATTGATTTTTTTAGATTCGACATAAACAAAATTATATCATCGGCGTACAGGGAGATTTTATGTTCTGTTGGTCCAACTTTAATTCCATATATTTGTGAATGTAAACGTATCGCTATCGCTAAAGGTTCAATTGCCATAGTAAACAGTAAAGGTGAAAGTGGACAGCCTTGTCGACATCCTCTATTGATTTTTATTGGTTTTGAAATATTGTTATTTGTTAGGATTTCTGCTGTAGCATTATTGTATATTATTTGAACCCATTTTATGAAATTATTTCCAAGTCCAAACCTTTGTAGGACTTCAAAAAGAAAGGGCCATTCAACTCTATCAAAGGCCTTTTCGGCGTCCAATGATAGGAGAGCTGTATCCGGTGCTTCTTTATTAAAATAAATAATATTAAATAGTCTTCTTACATTATGGAAGCCTTGTCTACCCTTTATAAAGCCATTCTGATCTCGATTAATAATATTTGGTAAAATTTCTTGTATTCGTCTTGCTAAAATTTTACAGATTATCTTAAGGTCGGCGTTTAATAGGCTTATTGGTCTCATATTTTCACATTTATTAGAGGGCTTACCTGGTTTTGGCAGCAGTATAATTAAGGCATTATTTATGTATGATGGTAAATTATTATTTTGAAATGCTTCTAAAACCATTTCCAAAAAAGGTTTTATTAATTTATTCTTAAATTTTTTATAAAGGTCAACTGGAAGACCATCTGGTCCTGCACTTTTTCCTGATTTCATATTATCAATGGCTAGCCCAACTTCTTCTTGACTAATTTTAGACTCCAATATCTCCCTGTTTTCATTTGGAATACACGGTATAGATAGTTCATTCAAAAACCCATTTAGTTTTGTTAAATCAGGTTCATTTTTGGTATCATATAATTTTTCATAGTAATCTCTAAAGGCTCTATTAATTTCTAAAGGATCTATAACTACCTGTCCATTACTTATAATACTGGTAATTGGTGTTTTAATTTCTAATTGTTTAATCTGCCATGCTAATAATTTTCCTGATTTTTCACCTTGTTCATAAAAAGATTGTTTCAATCTTAGAAGACTCGAGGCAGCTCTATTCGCTGATTTTTTGTCGTATTCAGCTCTCAAAATCAGTAATTCATTCTCCAACCTTGGGTCACTTCCTGCATACACTTTTTCCTGAAGACTTTTTATTTTATGTTCCAATTTAGCTCTCTCCTCTCGAGTCTTCTTAGATTTTGATCCTGTATAACTAATAATATGTCCCCTAATAAAAGCTTTGAAAGCCTCCCACTTTACACATGCTGATGTTTGTGTAGTATTGATGTCAAAGAACTCGTCTATCTGTTTTTCTATATACTTGACAAATTCCTCATCCTGAAGCCATTTATGCTGAAATTGCCATCTACCTGATTCCTTTGTCAATTTTTTATCTACATATATTAGACAACAGGGTGCATGATCAGAGATCACGATGTTATCATAAAAGCAGTTTTGAATCTTGGACCTTAATTCTGTGGAAATCAAAAAATAATCAATACGTGAGAATGTCTTGTAGGTACTGGAATAACAAGAATAGGCTTTAACTTGTGGTTTCATTTCTCTCCATATATCTAACAATCTCAATTCTTTCATAAAATGATTAATAGTCATCCTACATCCAATGTACAATTAAAATCCCCTGCTATTATATGTTGCCCTGTAAGTGATGATAAGATGAGAAATAAATTAGCAAAGAACTTCTGATCATCTATATTGGGACCATATAAGTTCACAAGATTTATATTTTCTAATAGCAAAGAACCTTGAATGATTACATATCTTCCAAATTTGTCTCCAATTACATTTTTCACTTGAAAAGGAACTGATTTATGTATGAGAGTCATAACTCCCCTGGCTCGGGATGAAAATGAAGAGGTGAATACACTTCCCTGCCATCTACTCCTAATTCTTTTAACATCCTCCTCTATCAGATGAGTTTCTTGTAAAAACACAATTCTTGAACCCATGTCCTTTATTTTATTCATAACTTGTTTAAGTTTTTTTAAATTTTGTAGACCTCTGCAATTCCATGAAGTTAAATTAAGATTAACACTTTGGTCCATGATCAATAGAGAGTTTGGGATTACCTTGCAGTGTAAACATGCTCATACAGAGAAGCAAAAACATGAGTGGTTGAACATTCATCCTACAAACTACACACAAACAAATTTCCCCTTCCCACACTTGTGGCAAACCCCCCAAAATCAAAAGAAAAATTCTGTCTCCCGATATAGCCATCGACCGTTCCACACCCACGGGGAACAGCCTAAGCCACTCCTTCTTCATCCTCCCAATCACCCTAACTCTACTGTTTTTAATGACGTAACATTAACTCTCCTCTGTAGTTTTCCAACTTAACTCCAAAATTTTTAACAACTTTGTACATCATAGTTTTTTTTTTTTGTTCGTTTTGTTTTTGTTTTGTT
Source organism: Pholidichthys leucotaenia (assembly GCA_020510985.1). NCBI lineage: Eukaryota > Metazoa > Chordata > Actinopteri > Cichliformes > Pholidichthyidae > Pholidichthys > Pholidichthys leucotaenia. The sequence goes on from CM035848.1 coordinate 163,873,173, forward strand.
TTTTTAATATATAATACAATCTATATTTTGTAAACTTACTATTTACTTCAAGTCAGTCAAATGCCTGTGCAAATGCTTAATTATTCTACCTTATATTTTGTTCATGCTTAGCTCCCACCAGTCTCTTCTTCTTCTTTGATCTTCTTGATGAACTCCTGCGCCTCCTCTGGGGTCTTGAAGATGTGGGTTCTGCCCTCATACGTGGTCAGCAGTCTCGCAGGATAGATTACACCATGACGAATCCCAAGGTTGCGCAGCTCCTTACGTACGGGATCAAACTGCTTCCTCAATTGCTGGATTCCTGTGGCCAAATCTGGGTAGAACCGCACCTGCTGGTCCTGGTGTTTAATCTCTCCTTTAGCACGTGCAGCGTTGAAGATCTTCATCCTGTCTCTGTTGCTAAGAAACTTCATAATTAAGGTCCTCGGCGGTCCCTTATCTCTCCGTGGGCCAATACGATGTGCTTTTTCCAGAACCACTGCTGATTGCAACTCCTCGCTGCCCAGCACCTCCGGAATCCACTTTTCCAGAAAGGAACATACGTCCCGACCTTCTGATTCCTCTGGAAGACCCACCAGCCTCAAATTATTCTGTCTCGACCGAGATTCCAAATCCAAAATATTATCTTCCAGAGATTTATTTTTTTTTTCCAAAGTGCGCACCTTTAATTGAAGACGGGTGACGTCATCTTCAGCACTAGCGAGACGGAGCTCCATCTGCGCCGTTCGTTCTACACAGTCACCCAATTCCTTTCTTATTCCTTCCAACGCTGTCATAATCCCATCAAATCTAGAGGAAAAGTCCGCTCTCATTGAACTCATGGCAGCCATCAGCGCATCTGCGCCATTCCCCGCAGAAATCGCACCGCCGCCAGCCTCCTCCGCCATATATGGAGCCTTGTTTGCTGCGTCACAGACCTGAAAGTCCGTTAATTTGGACTGTTTCGGCGGCTCGCTTTTTCCTTTTCCTGGTTTTCCAGCCTTAGGCTTCGCCGACATATCCTCGCTCAAATGCTGGGATACGTTCTGTCCCAAATGAGAGAGTTATTTGCCGATTTTTTTCTCCAGGAGCAGAGCAGAGCGAGACACGTCCGTCCTACGTGGCAGCCATAACCGGAAGTCGATTTTATTTATTCTTACTGTCTCTATTGTATGACAAATTTTTTGTTTGTGCCATTTTGTACTTTAGCTGTATTTTATTGTTTTCATATTTTATTTATTGTTGATGTACAGCACTTTGTGTCAACTGTCTTTTTAAAGAGCTTTATAAATAAAGTTGGATTGGATTAAAAAAAGATAAACATTAGCCATAAAACAATCCACAAATTTATAATAGTCTCAAATGTACAAGAAAAGTCATAATTTTACAAGAGAAAATTACAAATTTGATGAAAATGGTTGCAAATTTAGATAAATTTACAGAGAAAAGTAGAAAACTATAAGAAAATTGTTATAAATGTTTGAGAAAAACCTCAAACCTTCAAGACTGAAGTCATTACTCAAGTATTTAAGTAGGTGCTCTTTGTACCCTTAACTCAACTAAAAATTTTGGGTTGTCTTCTTTTAATTATTAATTTCAAAGCACTGCTTTTACATGAGTAGAATTTCTGGCTACTATACCCACCTTTGATCATATAATTTAAGTATGCATGAGTAAATTACTATTATGAATGTTTTTTTCCCTTCCCTTTCCTACTCTTTGTCAATGTAAAAAAGAAACACTTGAATAAAAATACAAAAAAATACACATTTTTATTTGTGTAAACTATGAAAAAAAAAATCCTGCAGGAAAAAACATGACATTTGGTATTTTCTAGCCTATTTGTATACCACCATAGACAGAGAGAGAACCTGAATTAAACAGAGCTCAAAGGGGAAAGATGAGACAGAAGAGAGGAGCCAAGGAGAGGAAAGCATTCAGGCAGAGGGCCCAGGAGAGGTGCGAGCAGATGGAGGAGAGAAGGATGACATCAGTAAAAAGTCCAAGCACAGGAAGTCTGGGTGGGACCCCAACAGGCCCAGAATGCCAACATTCAAGCCTTTTTTTTTTTTTTGAATGAATGAATGAAAAGGTAGTACAATACTTCAAATGGTAAGTTCCATTATGCAATATTACTGTGCAAAATTTTAAAAAATAAAAAGAAATAGTGTACAATTAACATTTCCGGTTACAATCGTGTCATGTGTTTTCTGCCTCCCCACCCCACCCCAGAAAAATATGTTGCCACTGCGCCAAGGTCTTTAAGCCAGAGGACAACACTGCTAGACAGAAACTGTCTAAGTTTTATCCCAATATTGAGCCAACCTGTATCAGATGTCACCTGAGCCCAGCTGCCACTGGGCATATGTTTTGGCAATGTCCATTTTTATCTTTGTTTTGGGGGGTATTTCTGACGTTTTTTTCGCATATCTGTCATACAAAAATTTTCTCAATCCAGCTATTGCCATTATTGGAATTCCTGATGAAAATATTACTATTACAACACCCCAAGCTAATTTCATGGCATCTGCTTCACTTCAAGCACGGAGACTTATCCTCTGCTGCTGGAAATCAAAAAAGCCCGCATCTTTTACTGACTGGGTTAAGGAGGTGCTCTCTTTGATTCCACCAGAAAAACTTAGATAGAATAGGAACAAATCCTGTCAGAAGTTTAACGACACCTGGGCCCCATGGAGTTTATTTCTACACCCTCATTGCCTTAATATAGTGTATGCTCCAAATGTAAACCCTGCTTATATCTCTGTTTACCATTACTGATGTTGAGAGATGAATGATCAACTGAAATCTGCTATAACAGTTGCACCATGTATATATTTTTACTGTTGAACCAACCTCTTTATACTGTATAATATATCAAATCTCACCATGTGCACTTTCTACTATGTTGAGTGGTTTTGACTGTAGTAAACCTGCCTTGCTTCACTTGATGCTTAATGTTTATACTGTATATCTTACAGTTGTGTGAAAAAGTGTTTGCCCCCTTCCTGATTTCTCATTTGTTTTGTACGTTTGTCACACTTAAAAGTTTCAGATCATCAAACAAATTTAAATATTAGACAAAGATAACACAAGTAAACACAAAATGCAGTTTTTAAATGAAGGTGTTTATTATTAAGGGTGGAAAAAAAATCCAAACCTACATGGCACTGTGTGAAAAAGTGATTGACCCCTAAACCTAATAACTGGTTGGGCCAGTCTTAGCAGCAACAACTGCAATCAAGTATTTGCAATAACTGGCAATGAGTCTTTTACAGCACTGTGGAGGAATTTTGGCCCACTCATCTTTGCAGAATTGTTGTAATTCAGCCACACTGGAGGGTTTTCGAGCATGAACCACCTTTTAAAGGTCATGCCACAGCATCTCAATCGGATTTGGGTCAGGACTTTGACTAGACCACTCCAGAGTCTTCATTTTGTTTTTCTTAAAGCGTACCTGTGGTGGTCGTCTAAACGCATTCAACTTGAAAACATTAGGCAAAGTATTCGTTATTTGGTTAAATAATTATTTCCAGCCATATACCACCAGAGAAATATGCAAATACGACCGCAGGCATGGCCAGCCAATGAAAACTCTGCGCGCAGCCATGACACATGCGGATGTGACGTCACTTCGTTGCCAATACTCCGCCTGTATGAGAGTCTAGGGTGCTTATGTGAGTGTTTTTATTCTATTATGGCTGAATTGTTGGACTCTGAGGAAGAATTTGTCCAACATGGCTACAGGTTTGAGCCAGAAAGGTCTTCTGAGGGTGAAATTGCCGAAGTGGTCCTCACACACAACGCAATTTCGTCTGAAAGGAGACGTCTGTGCCCTGTTCCGAGATTGCGCAATCACTTTAACGCTACGATCTTCTGACAAGGTGAGCTGGCTTTGCGTACACAAAAGAAGTGTATCTTTGTTTTTTTGCTTATTATTGAGACATCCAAAGGCTTTACATTCCGCCATGTTGCGATATCCATATCGCATTGTATGTTTTTGTTGTTACAAGAGCGCCGAGTGTCTGCTGCTCTTTATAGCGGCAAGGGAGGAGCCGAATCATCTGCCGTCTGGCGGCCGTTACGACCTCAGATCAGACGAGACGACCTGGTGAATTTAAGCATTTATTTATTTATTTTCTACTCGTTTTAGTTCTGCATTTAATATGAACCCTGAGTTTGAAATAAACGTTTGAATTTGAATTCGAATATCCCAAAAGCCACTGCTCATCCAGGCACTCCAGGCTCAGCCAATATTGATCCAGATCGTGGTGCCAACGATATTTCGTCACAGGAAGCGTCCTGGCAGGCCATGTAGCTGCTAGTATGGCTGCTCGCATGTTTTGCTGACATAGCTGAACCAGCACATCAGCAATGGATTTATATCACATTGCTTTGAACTTGAATTTGAACTTAAACTAGAACTAGAACATGAGACAGGGGCTCAATATAATGTATTTTTTTTCATGACCACCACAGGTACGCTTTAAGCCATACAAAGGTGGACTTGCTGGTGTGTTTTGGATCATTGTCCTGCTGCAGAACCCAAGTGCGCTTCAGCTTGAGGTCACGAACAGATGGCCAGACATTCTTCTTCAGGATTTTTTGGTAGACAGCAGAATTCATGCTTCCATTTACCACAGCAAGTCTTCCCGGTCCTGAAGCAGCAAAACAGCCCCACATCATCACACTACCCCCACCATATTTTACTGTTGGTATGATGTTCCTTTTCTGAAATGCTGTGTTACTTTTACACTGGATGTAATGGGACACACACCTTCCAAAAAGTTCAACTTTTGTCTCGTCAGTCCACAGAGTATTCTTCCCAAAAGTCTTGGGGATCATCAAGATGTTTTCCGGCAAAACTGAGAAGAGCCTTTATGTTCTTTTTGCTCAGCAGTGGTTTTCATCTTGGAACTCTGCCATGCAGGCCATTTTTGCCCAGTCTCTTTCTTATGGTGAAGTCATGGACACTGACCTTAATTGAGGCAAGTGAGGCCTGCAGTTCTTTGGATGTTGTGGGTTCTTTTGTGACCTCTTGGATGAGTCGTTGCTGTGCTCTTGGGGTAATTGTGGATGGCTGGCCACTCCTGGGAAAGTTCACCACTGTTCCATGTTTTTGTCATTTGTGGATAATGGCCCTCACTGTGGTTTGCTGGAGTCCCAAAGCTTTAGAAATTGCTTTATAACCTTTTCCAGACTGAAAGATCTCAATTACTTTGTTTCTCATTTGTTCCTGAATTTCTTTGGCTCATAGCATGATGTCTAGCTTTTGAGGGTCTTTTGGTCTACTTCACTTTGTCAGGCAGGTCCTATTTAAGTGATTTCTTGATTGAGAACAGGTGTGGCAGTAATCAGGCCTGGGTGGGGCTAGAGAAATTGAACTCAGCTTTCCAAAGATGTGATAAACCACAGTTAATTTATGTTTTAACCGGGAAGGGGGGTCACTTTTTCACACAGGGCCATGTAGGTTTGGATTTTTTTTTTACCCTTCATAATAAACTCCTTCATTTAAAAACTGCATTTTGTGTTGACTTGTGTTATCTTTGTCCATCCATCCATCCATCCGTCCATCTTCCGCTTAATCCTTTTCAGGTCGCAGGGGCACTGGAGCCTGTCCCCGCGTCTTTGGGCGAGAGGCAGGGTACACCCTGGACAGATCGCCAGTCCATTGTCTAATATTTTAAATTTGTTTGATAATCTGAAACATTTAAGTGTGACAAACATACAAAAAAATGAGAAATCAAGAAGGAGGCAAAAAAAGTTTCACACCACTGTATGTATCGATTCAGTTTTTTTTCTATTTTGTTTCCCTGCCTTTTTTCCCTTCTTTCTTTCTTTCCCTGTTTCTTTGAGATGTCTTAGAATACTAAATGTCTATATCTGTTATGCTGTATGATGATGGATTGAACCGTCGCCAACGATGGATTTCCCGCCTTCTGGCTGCATTAAATTGTAAGGGGGTGCTTGTGACAGCAATGACTGATGAGGCCGATGCATGAAGCACATGGCATATTGCAGTCGGAACAGATGGAGTACATAATTGGCTGAGTGGATGACACCAACTGCTGTAGACGTCTCTGTTGCTTGGTGGCACCGTGACGTGTTTCGTGGCGGGCATCCAAACAAGCAGTTCTATCTCTCTCGAAGAGGTCAACACCTTCTTGGCATATCTTTCACCAAAGGGGGCGGTTCTTGGCCTGCATTTCCCATGTGTAACCCAGCTGAGAAAATTACCCTTTTTTTCTCAGATGTCAATTGTATTAATACAATTGTGTGATTTTATTTTGAAAAACAGTTATTTTGGGAAGAGGAAGTGTGATCCTCGTTATCCAACTTTTAAATTCCTGTTTCATGGTCACGTTGGGTGATCTGGGTCTTTTCATTCGTTAAGAGCAATATTAGCCCCACCTTCCGAGCAGAGTGCCGAGGCGCTCTGCTGGTCGTCAGTCTTTCACGATCTGAGAGCGGACGAGAGAGGCTGTGGGTGGTCTGGTTCACATCGATACCTCATCTTGGTGAGTGAAATACATGCTAATGTTAGCGTTATGCTAATGCTAATCGTGAGTGGATTTTTTTCTGTTTAAAAGCCATGGAAAAGGCTATTTTTGTGTCTGTATGGCTTCCTAAATGTGATTTCAGTTCCCAACAGTATGCTGAAGTACTTTTAGTTCTTATGCACTATTTCTGTCGAATGTAATGTGTAGTTTGATGCTAAAAGCACATGGTGTTGGTCTCCTATGTAAAAGCATAGGTTATGCTAAACCCAGTAGCTCAGACCGGGTTTTACTGATTTTAAAAGGGAATATTGGAAGTAATGGGACTGTATATTCCCTGGTTATGTGATAAATTAATTGTATTTCATTTCATGATTTACAAAGACAAGGTTAGAAAGGATTAATCATAATTTCATGGTTAAATGATGTAGCGATGAAGAGAGGAATTCATTTAATTGGTTACATGAAAAAAGGGTATTTCATATGCTACCAGCGAGATTGTGAGAAAAGAACACATGCATGTAAGATGTGAAATGTAAGATATTACTATATTGCTGGATTGTAATAATAGTAATATGAGAGGAGAATTTAAACACTAAGCTATAGTGTTACATAAAAAGGGATTGGAAAACGAATTACTCTAGCTGTAAACAATAATACCATTATTGTTGTGCAGGCTAGGTTTTTTTTGGTTGCTGATCAAGAACCTTCTGGATCCTGGATTCTCTCCGAATGGAGATGGCGAGCCTGACCCGAGACTGAACCGAGATTGAACCGAGATCTAAACAAGATCTCGATTGAAGAGCGTCCTTCCTCTCTCCAGTACCCAAGATTCAAAGTGGTAACAACCCAAGTCGCCGCTTTAAAAGAGGAAAAGAAACCCGAGTCTGGAGATACAAGATATCTTGACTGGTCAAACGATGACGGGGCTCAGCGGAGGTATCACCAAGACAGACGGCGTTAGGCGGCGGTGCTCAGCGGAGGCTCAGCGGAGGTATCACCAAGACAGACGGCGGTAGGCAGCGATGCTCAGCGGAGGATCTACCGTGACCCCAGCGGAGCTCGGTTGCAGCGGCGGTGTGCGACGAGACTCGGTGGAGGAGCTGGACAGGAGCTCAGTTACGGCAGTGGTGAGCAGCGGGACCAGCAGCGGAGGGGGCTAGTTGGCTAGCTGAGGCCCAGCTGGATTCTAGGACGACCGGATCGGATACCGGCGACACAAGCAGAGATTATTTTACTATCCACAGGTTTTTCCTTTTCTTTCCAAGAAAGACTGAAGATGGCTGCCACCGAGTGAGGAGTAGTTTGATGGGCTACACTTCTAGCCACTTTCTGCTTATCTACTTCTTCTTCTTTTTGTCTTTGTGTGTCTGGACCTGCAACAAGAAGGGTTTTCCGGCCAACTCAACTAAAGGTGAAGCTAAAAAGTTTTGTTTATATGGATATGGACATGGTCATTTCACCCTGTACTGTATCTGGTCTTCAAAAGCCCTGAGAAAAAGCTTCCAAAACAAGGCAAACATGGCTGTTAAGCAAATATCACAATATGGCAGAGGCTATACAGTTAAAGTACTGTTAGTACTGCTACTTCTGGCAGGGAATATTCACCTTAACCCTGGACCTGCCACTATTAAACAGCAGACCACTGGACATAGCGAGTCGGGTGAGTCGAATTGCACTGAACAGACTCACATATCTGTTCCTGCAGTAAACAGCTGCGCTACTTCCAAACTTTTGGAAACAGGAGCGGTTAAACAAATTGCAAATGAGGCGAGATCTGAAAACCGAGCTGTACAAAAGCAAAAACTGACATAACGCACGACTCAGGAGACGCACACACACAGGCTCAGAGTAGTTCAAACAGTTTATTAACAACAGGCGTGAATGAGTGAGTGTCTGCGGGATGTAAATGTATTGGTGGCGGTGTCTGCTTCAGGCACAGAGGCAGGAGACCGTACAGCCGGGCAACCCTATGGGAAAAGCACAAGGAGAGGGTGACGGGCATACACCAACACAGGAGGAATAATGGCAAGAGAAGGACTTACTTGGATGGAATGGATAGCTGGCACAACAAGGGACGAGACCCAGGAGACAGCCACCTGGAGAGCTCGGTGCAGCAGCGAGGAATAGGCGATGGAGAGGCGTCGTCCGCCGCCGGGAAATCCACCTGTGCACAGGGGAGCAGACTGGAGAGAAAGGAGGTAAGGGCTTCTTACCAAAATGTTTGAGCTGAAGTTTGAGAATGACTCACAGCGGTGAGAAACGAAGTCTGACGGCTTCAGGCCGAAGCTCAGGGCGAGGCGGCTTATATTCCTCGCCGCTGATGATTAACAGGTGTGCGAGCAGGTGGCGCCGCTGATGAACGGCGCAGCGTGACAAAAACAACATTTATTTTTCCGAACTGTTAATCATGCACAAGTTCTTTGGGACACAAAGGCTAAACCAAAGGGGATCCTCGGCGGACATTTAAACATACGGAGCATAATGACATGTTTCAGGACCCAGGAGACAGACACTGACACGGGCAGATAGTGACAATAATCTTTATTAAAGAGTGAGGGTGTGTAGTGCGAGTGTGAGTGCGTGGATATCGTTCTGGTCACTGGAGCTGAGCGACCTGGACGGAGACCCGGCAACCCTGGAACAGATAAGCAGAGACAAATTACTAATGCTCCACACTAGCAAAGAGCTGCAGATAACAAGGCTTACTTGAGAGCAGCACTGGCTTCGCTCTGCTGAGTTCCAGTGGCCGGGCAGCGTGGAGGTGAAGGCGTCCGTGACCGTGCTGGGATTACTCCCCGTGGCTGTGACAATGACAGTCCTGACAATGACACCGGCTGAGACAATGACAGCCCTGACGATGACGCCGGCTGTGACAATGACAGCCCTGACGATGACACCGGCTGTGACTCCACAGACCGGGATGACGATGATCCTGACGATGACGCCGGCTGTGACTCCACAGACCGGGATGACGATGACACAGATGATGATGCAGACAAAGACGAGGTTAGTGACTCCACACACAGTGGCAATGACGACACAGCTGATGCTGATGACAGTGATTCCACCGATAACGTTGGCCAATACTCCTGTAATTGATACAATAATAGTTCTGGCAATTGAGGAGCAAGACGTACCGGTAGGCGTGGTGGTAGCGAGCCGCTACGAAGATGTGATGGCGTTACCCCGTCAGCTGGGGACACAGGTCCGCCGCCAAGGTGGTCCGCCTGTGCACAGGGGTAAAGGTTTGGCGTTGAGTAGCAAATGGTGCGCTTACTTGCTTGACGCTGGGAAGAGTTCCTGGATGCAGCAAGTGAAGCTCTTGACGAGACAAACGAGGTTCCAGACGAGACAAACGAGGTTCCTGACGAGACAGACAAAGTTCCTGACGAGACAGACAAAGTTCTTGACGAGACAGACAAAGTTCCAGACGAGACAAGAGATATTCTTGACGAGACCAGAGAGCGGAGTGCAGGTTCATTCTCCGTTGAGGAAGACAGACGACTCCGTCCCGGGCTGTCAGCGACACTGGCTTTTAACAGCCGTTGATTCACACCTGTTGGTCTGTGCGCAGCTGGGGCTAATGACACTAATGACGGCCCAGAGGCCGCCATGACAGTACTCCCCCCTCTAGCAGTGCCTCCAGGCATCTGCCCAATCCTACCTGGATTCGCCCGATGAAAATCGCGAATCAGCTGTTTATCCAAGATCAACGCTGGGCGAATCCAAGAGCGATCCTCCGGTCCAAAGCCCTCCCAGTCCACCAAATACTGAAGACCATGACCCCACCTGCGGACATCAAGGACAGCAGTCACCCCCCAGGCCGGATGGCCATCGATCATCCTCGGGGGCGCGGGAACCGCTGGAGCAGGACACAGGGGGTCCAAGACGTATGGTTTGACCTGGGAGACATGAAAAATGGGGCAGATACGCATCGAAGAGGGGAGAGACAAGCGCACAGACACAGGGTTAATAATACGATTAATAGTGTAAGGGCCAATGAAGCGCTTCGTGAGCTTCCGTTCCTCGGCCGGTACACAAATATTCCGGGTTGACAACCAGACCTTCTGACCCACCTTAAAGTCCGGGGCGGGTCTCCTATGCCGGTTGGCCACCTGGATATTACATTGGGTAGTCCTCCTGGTGGCGCACTGAGCGCAGGCCCGGATGTGATTAACAACGTCCTTCCGTAACCCTGGCCACCAGAAGGTCCTTTGAAGGAGATCCACGGTCCGACCCACTCCAGGATGACAGGCCCATTTGGAAGCGTGACCCCACTCAATCACCTTGCCCCGGATAGCGCGTGGAACAAACAAGCGGCCGGGCCCCCCCCCCCCCCCCCCCCGTGGTCCGGCTCTGTCTTCTGAGCCTGGCGAACCGTCTTGCAGATTCCCCAGGACAGGGCGCCCACGACGCAGGAAGGCGGCAGGATAGGGGTCTCCTGGTCCTCAAGGTTGATTGCGCAGTCATAAGGGCGATGAGGGGGTAAGGACAATGCCTGAGACTTGCAAAATACTAGCCCCAAATCGTGATAGACCTCTGGCACCTTGGACAAGTCCGGTGGCGATGAATCAGGCAGAGGCACCTTGACGGATGGGGCGCATGCCGCTGATTGAAGGCAGGCACTGAGGCAGAACGTACTCCATGCCGTTATTCTCCCAGCTTGCCAATCAATAGTGGGGTTATGTAGGCGCAGCCAGGGGTACCCCAGAATAACGGGCGATGAAGAAACAGGCAGAACAAAAAACTGAATTTCCTCCCTGTGATTTCCTGATACAATAACTGACACAGGAACCGTCTGATGAACAATAGTAGTCAACGACGCTTTAGACAAGGTGATCAGTTTGACAGGGGGATCTAGAGTCTGACAGCTAAGACCCATCCGGGTTGCCAGGTCTCTAGAAATAAAATTTTGCTCAGCTCCAGAATCTACTAACGCCAATGTGGAGTGTTCTGTATGTAAATGGATGAGCCTAAGAGGTAATCGACAACAAGTAAGGGGCTCTTTAGAGTTATTGCCCATGAATCCCCCTACTCTGATCCACGGGCCCTCCCTTTTTAACTTATTGGGACATTCAAAAACCCTATGTGACTCTTTCCCACAGTAGAAACAAAGGCCCTGATCCCTGCGGCGTTGTTTCTCTGCTGCTGACACTTTAGACCGGCCACTGATTATAGCTTGCTGAACCGGAAGTTCCTCTGACGCAGATAGAGCGAGAGGAGGAGAGTTGGGGAGGCGAGGGTGGGGTTTAACCGAACGGGAAGTAGAACGCCGTTCAGCCGCCCGCTCCCTTAATCTGCTATCAAGACTAACCGCTAGGGCAATCAAATCCCGTAAATTATCCGGTTTGTCCCGTGTCGCTAACTCATCCTTCAACTCATCATTAAGACTACGTAGAAAGATACCACATAATGATGGCTCCCCCCACCCAATCTCTGCAGCCAGGACCCGGAAGTCAATGGCGTAATCAGCAGCTGATCTCTTTCCCTGCTGTAAGCTCAAAAAACGTTCTGTCAACACCTCACCCCTATCAGTATGATCAAATACAGACAGAAACTCTGACACAAACTCCTGGTAAGAAAGCAGGGGATAGCTTGGTTTAGCCATGATCGAATATGCCCAGTCTAAGGCTCTTCCTGCCAGCAAATTTATGACATAGCCAATTCGACTAGAGTCATGAGTGAAATCCCCCGGAACACGCAGAAAAACTGACTCACATTGTAACAGGAATCCTCGGGCTTCCCCGAGTTTTCCGCTGAACCGGGCAGGTGTAGGAATAGGGGTGAGGCGAGAGGACGACGAGGTGTTAGCTTGTCCTGACGCTAAGCCTGCAGGGGCTGAGATATTTGCGGTCGGGGGAAACGTCTGGTGTCCTTCCAGACGATCCAGCCGACCATTAATTGAGGTAAGTTGGTTTAAGATTACTGTCTGCTGGTGAGCTAGTGAATCTACCCGGGCGCTAAGAGTGTTGATTAGGCGCGACAGTGAGCTGTCCGCTGGGTCAACGTGACGGAGTCGTACTGACATGTTTCAGGACCCAGGAGACAGACACTGACACGGGCAGATAGTGACAATAATCTTTATTAAAGAGTGAGGGTGTGTAGTGCGAGTGTGAGTGCGTGGATATCGTTCTGGTCACTGGAGCTGAGCGACCTGGACGGAGACTCGGCAACCCTGGAACAGATAAGCAGAGACAAATTACTAATGCTCCACACTAGCAAAGAGCTGCAGATAACAAGGCTTACTTGAGAGCAGCACTGGCTTCGCTCTGCTGAGTTCCAGCGGCCGGGCAGCGTGGAGGTGAAGGCGTCCGTGACCGTGCTGGGATTACTCCCCGTGGCTGTGACAATGACAGTCCTGACGATGACACCGGCTGAGACAATGACAGCCCTGACGATGACGCCGGCTGTGACAATGACAGCCCTGACGATGACACCGGCTGTGACTCCACAGACCGGGATGACGATGATCCTGACGATGACACCGGCTGTGACTCCACAGACCGGGATGACGGTGACACAGATGATGATGCAGACAAAGACGAGGTTAGTGACTCCACACACAGTGGCAATGACGACACAGCTGATGCTGATGACAGTGATTCCACCGATAACGTTGGCCAATACTCCTGTAATTGATACAATAATAGTTCTGGCAATTGAGGAGCAAGACGTACTGGTAGGCGTGGTGGTAGCGAGCCGCTACGAAGACGTGATGGCGTTACCCCGTCAGCTGGGGACACAGGTCCGCCGCCAAGGTGGTCCGCCTGTGCACAGGGGTAAAGGTTTGGCGTTGAGTAGCAAATGGTGCGCTTACTTGCTTGACGCTGGGAAGAGTTCCTGGATGCAGCAAGTGAAGCTCTTGACGAGACAAACGAGGTTCCAGATGAGACAAACGAGGTTCCAGACGAGACAGACAAAGTTCCTGATGAGACAGACAAAGTTCTTGACGAGACAGACAAAGTTCCAGACGAGACAAGAGATATTCTTGACGAGACCAGAGAGCGGAGTGCAGGTTCATTCTCCGTTGAGGAAGACAGACGACTCCGTCCCGGGCTGTCAGCGACACTGGCTTTTAACAGCCGTTGATTCACTCCTGTTGGTCTGTGCACAGCTGGGGCTAATGACACTAATGACGGCCCAGAGGCCGCCATGACACATAATCCCCAAAAGAGATGAGATTTCGGTGTTGCTGTTGGACTCAAATCTGGACTATCTTTGTCTTTCAGAAAGCTGGCTACACAGGAACATAGACACTAATATGATCGATATTGTGGGCTATCAGTGTTTTAGAAAAGACAGGCAGGTAGGGAGGGGAGGAGGTGTTTTAATTTACATCAAAGAGAAATTTAAATGCCAATTGGTTGATTTGAATACTTCACTCGAATGTTTAGCTGTTAATGTATGTCTCTCACCATTAATGAATTTCAACATTGCAGTATTGTACAACCCACCGTCACACAATTCTTCTTTTAATAATGAATTAAGTGATCTGGTTAAACAACTTGAGAAGAGCAGAGAAACAATATTTCATGGCGACTTTAATATTAACTGGTCTGATAAAAAGGACAAACAGAAACTGAAAAGCCTCATGACTAAATTTAATTACCGACAAATGATCAAAGGACCCACCAGGATAACCAAACAATCTAGAACACTTATTGACATGGTATTTGCTAATAAACCAGAACGAATAACCAGAACCTATGATCTTGTAACTGGTCTTTCAGATCATAACATGGTTCTTGCTGTCAGAAAACTTACTAAAAAGCGACTACAGTATTTTGGGGGAGTCGATATTGACAAATCAAATTTTATTATTCCCAAATCAAAAAATTAGGAGTTTGAACATTACTTAGAGCAGGGGTCCCCAAACTTTTTCCTGTGAGGGCCACATAACTTTTGCCTTCTCTGATGGGGGCCGGGGTCAGTTGGTAACAGAAAAAGTGTGACGATTGGACGGGTGCCTAAATGTAAACATTTATTGTTTTCCAGAAAGCCACAAATGACCAAATATTAATAACCCTTTCCGGGATCTTCACAGGAAAAAAAGTCAGAAAATAAATAATAACACTATTTATGAAATAAATAATAACCAAATAACCCTCTCTGGGTTCTTCACAGAAACAAGTCCATGGAACATTAACTTTGTGTTGTGCCGTGCACAATCTGAACAGGTAAAAGCTCAGCTTAGTTGTCAGAGCAGAATCTCTTCCTTAAATGACTCATATGAGCAGTCTCTCAAAGTTCGTGTTTCTTCCTTATAATCCTTTTGTAGGTTCCAGCAGGCTTGTAGACACCACTGCTGAACAGCCTTTTCTTTGCATAGAACAAAAAAATAATCGTTTGTCCACTGCAGGTTAAATACCCGGCATTCTGAATCAATTTTTCTTTTACCAAACCTTTTCACCATTATTCCATTTTATTTGACAGGAGTGACTCTAGGATTTTTTTTTTCTGGGGGGGGGTGGTTCAGAAGGGGCACAGACTGCAGAAGCGTGGAATAGAATGTCACGTTCTATGCGTGTATTAGTCTCGATCGCGTGGCCAGACTGAAAAAAAAAAAAAAATCATCACGCTTACCAGTGAGGAGGAAAAATCAGTGCAGGCGGACACAGCAAGCCGAAGATTAAAGGTGTTTTATTCCTCCATCACGAGGCTCACCCAGCGCTCTGTGAGAGAGCTCTGAGCAGATGTTTAAGAGCGAATTCTAAGTGCGATAGTGAGGCATGAACAGTCAGCTCTTTATACAGTGATACAGAGAATCCATGGCTCAGAATGCATGGCTGAGCACACGCTCAGCAGGGGAACGAGACGGCGCTCGGCCGACTTGAAGCGAGGTGCGGGAAAAGCTCTGTGCAGGAGGGGGTGGAGGGGGGTGGTGGTAAGCGTCTCTGGTATTGTTCAGGGGGCCGGGCCAAATGTGGAGGGGGGCCGTATCCGGCCCGCGGGCCGTAGTTTGGGGACCACTGTGGTAGGGGCTGTTTTTCTAGATCTCAAAAAGGCTTTCGATACTGTAAACCACAGTTTGCTTTTATCCAAAATGGTATCTTTTAACTTCTCTCCAGATACATTAGAATGGTTTGCATCTTATCTCCAGAATAGAGAACAGTGTGTAAAAGTTCACCAGGATAAATCCTCATTTTTAAACAACCGTATGGGTATCCCACAAGGGTCCATTCTTGGTCCTTTACTTTTCAGCATTTTTATTAATGACTTGCCGCTACACTGCTCAGCTGCAACATGTCAACAGCAGTTATTTACACAGCTGCCAAGACTCCAGCACAGGCTGCAGATGTACTGTCCACAAGTATGGTTGATGTCCAAGAGTGGCTCTTCCAGAACCATCTATTGCTGAACCTTCAGAAAACAGTTTCAATTTGCTTTTCAATCAAAAAATGTAACCTGCAACGTTTTAAAGTTAATATACATGATCAAGACATCAGTTTAGTTACAGAATTCAAATACCTTGGCATTGTACTAGATCCTCAATTCAAATTTAATCTTCTTATAAAGAAAATTTCAAAAACAGTAAAAAAAAATCTGAACTGCTTTAAATTAATTAGATATTACATACCATACGAAGCAGCTGCACTGTATATGCATTCTATAGTTTTTTCTCATATATCATACTGTTTGACAGTCTGGGCTCAAGCAGCCCCTTCCAATAAGACATATAGGTTCATTATATAATCAAACTCTAAAAATCTTGGACAAAAAGCCCATTAGGTGGCATCGTTTTTAGCCAAAGTCAAATTCCTTGTATGTGTTGTGCATACTTGGCCAATAAAGCTGATTCTGATTCTGATCACTGTTATATTTTAAAAAAAATACAACCTATTGAGTTTTGAGAGTTTCATTGACCTCTGTTTTCTGAAATTTATTTTCAAATGTTTCCATAAATCAGCTCCTGAGCCACTTGCTGGTTTCATCTAAAGACAGGACAGCAGCAGAGCCACCAGGAGTTCTGTAAACAATAACTGTAAAATATTCCACCGCAGAACCACATTTGGACAAACAGCTTTCTCTATAAAGGGCAGTCACATCTGGAACACAATGCCAAATGAAATTAAAATAATAACGGACTTTAAAACATTCACTAAAAAGGTTAAAAACTGGCTGAAAAATAAACTGACATAGTGCACGGCTCAGGAGACACACACACAGACTCAGAGTAGATCTAATAGCTTTATTAACAACAAGTGTGTATGAATGTGTGTCTGCGAGATGTGAATGTATTGGTGGTGGCCTCTGCGTCGGGCACGGAGGCAGGAGACCGTACAGCCGGACCAACCCTATGGGAGAAGCAAAGGGAAAAGGGTGACGGGCACCACACCAACACAGGAGATATGAAAATGGTGACAAGCTTACTTGGAATTAGCAGGTGGCTGGCACAGCAAGGATGAGGTCCGGTAGACAGCGACCTGGAGCACCCGGTGCAGCAGCGAGGGAATGGAGGCAGAGAGGAGTGGTCCGCCGCCGGGAAATCCACCTGTGCACAGGGGAGCAGACTGGGAGAAGAATGAGGTAAGAGCTTCTTACCAGAATGTTTGCTGAGTAGGTAGAGATTCCTTACAGCAATCGTAGCGAGTGAAGACTGACGGCTTCAGGCCGAAGCCCAGGGCGAGGCGGCTTAAATCCCTCGCCGCTGATGAAGTGCAGGTGTGTGTGCAGCTGGCGCCACAGATGGGCGGCGAGGCGTGACAGTACTCCCCCCTCTAGCAGCGCCTCCTGGCGATGGTTTCTCCGGGTGCGCTCGGTGGAACTCAGTAATGAGGGACGGGTCCAACACAAATGACGAGGGTACCCATTGCCGATGTTCAGGCCCATAACCCTCCCAGTCCACCAAGTACTGCAACCCGCGACCCCAGCGCCGGGAGTCCAGGATGGAGGAGACAGGCCAAGCCGGATGGCCATCAATCATCCGGGGCGCGGGTTGCGCAGCAGGAGGAGGGCAAAGGGGGTCGGAGACTGCCAGCTTCACCTTGGATACGTGGAAGGTGGGATGGATGCGGAGGGAGGGGGGAATAGCTACACGCATAGCCACTAGGTTGATAATCCTGGTGATGGGGTATGGGCCCATAAAACACTGTGCCAGCTTCCTCCTCTCACCCTTTAAAATGATGTCCTGGGTTGACACATAGACACGCTGACCCACCTGGTACGCTGGGGCAGGTCTTCTGTGCCGGTCCGCCGTGGTTCTGTTGCGCTCCGCCGTGCGTAAAAGCGCATTGCGCGCTGACGCCCAGATGGAGCGGAACTGCCTGAGGTGCGCCCGAACTGAGGGAACAGTTACCTCACTCTCCTGCGCTGGGAAAAGAGGGGGGTCGTAGCCCAGGGACGCCTTAAAGGGAGACATCCCTGTGGCAGAAGAGCGGGCGGTGTTGTGGGCGTACTCAACCCAGGCGAGATGGTTACTCCAGGACGCAGGCTTGGACGCAGTGACGCAGCGGAGCGCAGCCTCCAGCTCCTGGTTGGTCCGCTCACACTGTCCGTTGGTTTGGGGGTGATGGCCGGAGGAGAGGCTCACCTTGGCTCCCAGGGCGTTGCAAAATGACCTCCAAACCTCTGAGGAAAATTGGGGCCCCCGGTCCGAGACCACGTCCACCGGAATCCCGTGCAGCCTGACCACGTGCTGGACTAGGAGATCCGCCGTCTCCAGGGCAGATGGAAGACCTCGTAGCGGGATGAAGTGCGCCGCCTTGGAGAAACGGTCTACGATGGTCAGGACGGTGTTGAAGGTGTTTGAGACTGGGAGTCCGGTGACGAAATCCAGGGCGATATGCGACCAGGGCCTGCCAGGGACGGGCAGAGGCTGGAGCAAACCCGCTGGAGGGGCATTACCTGACTTACTGGTGGCACATACAGGGCAGGCCCGGGCGTAGCGGGCAGCGTCCTTCCGCAGGCCCGGCCACCAGAAGGACCGTTGAAGGACGTCAATCATCCGGGAGGAA
Source organism: Pholidichthys leucotaenia (assembly GCA_020510985.1). Classification (NCBI taxonomy): domain Eukaryota; kingdom Metazoa; phylum Chordata; class Actinopteri; order Cichliformes; family Pholidichthyidae; genus Pholidichthys; species Pholidichthys leucotaenia. Next base: position 163,891,603 of record CM035848.1, read on the forward strand.
CCAGGGTGGCAGGTGAGCTTGGATGTATGTAGCCAGTGGATGACCTCCCCCCGAACCGTGGATGGCACAAACAGCCTCCCCTCCGGTCCGCTGCCAGGGTCAGGTTCCACTTCCTGCGCCTTCCGGATCTTGCTTTCTATGTCCCAAGTGACGGCTCCCACGATGCACGACCTGGGCAAGATGGTGTGGACCGTGTCCTCAGACTCCTCAGGGGCAAATTGCCTAGAGAGGGCGTCGGGCAGGCCGTTCTTGGAGCCAGGCCTGAAGGTGATGTTAAAACGGAACCTGGCAAAGAACAAGGACCAGTGCGCCTGGCGGGCGTTCAGACGCTTGGCAGATCTCAAGTATTCCAAGTTCTTGTGGTCAGTCAGGACCACGAACGGCAGGTCCGCCCCCTCTAGCCAGTGACGCCACTCCTGCAGCGCGAGCTTGATGGCGAGGAGCTCTCTGTCCCCCACGTCGTAATTCCGTTCTGCCGGGGACAAGCGCCGAGAGAAGAAAGCGCAGGGCCGTTTGACTCCGTCATCTGGCGACCGCTGAGATAGAACCGCCCCCACTCCTGTGTCCGAAGCATCCACTTCCACGATGCACTGCAGCGACGGGTCGACTTGGCTAAGGACCCGGGAGGAGGAGAACTCCGCCTTCAGCGCCTGAAAAGCAGCCGCGGCCTCTTCGGTCCACCAGAACGGGACCTTAGGGGACGTGAGGCGGGTCAGAGGGCCGACGATGGTGCCAAAATTCGGGACGAAGCGGCGGTAGAAATTTGCAAACCCAATGAATTGTTGCACCTGTTTTCTCGATGCAGGTGTAGGCAATTCCACCACCGCCTTCACCTTCACTGGGTCCGGAAGCACCTGGTCGTGGGAGATGATGAACCCGAGGAAGGACGTTGTCTTAGCGTAGAATTCACATTTTTCTGCCTTCACATACAACCGGTTCTCCAGCAGCCTTTGGAGGACCCGCCTCACATGGACCCGGTGCTCGTCCCTGGATTTGGAGAAGATGAGGATGTCATCCAGGTAGACGAACACAAATAGGCCAATGAAATCCTGGAGGACGTCATTAATTAGGCGCTGAAAAACGGCTGGAGCATTGGTCAACCCGAACGGCATCACCAGGTACTCGAAGTGGCCGTTCGGGGTACGGAAGGCTGTCTTCCACTCATCTCCCTCCCGGATCCGGACGAGGTGGTATGCGGTGCGTAGATCCAGCTTGGTGAACCAAGTCGCCCCCTGGAGGGAGTGGAAGGTGGTGTCCATGATTGGCAGGGTGTAGCGATCCTTCTCCGTGATATCATTTAGGGCGCGATAGTTGATACAAGGATGGAGGGAACCGTCCTTCTTGCCCACGAAGAAGAATCCTGCCCCTAATGGTGATGACGAGGGACGGATAATTCCAGCACTCAGCAATTCCTTGAGGTAGGAATTCATGGTCTCCTTCTCCGGCGCCGACAGGCTGTAGAGTCGCCCAGAGGGTAAGGGTGCCCCCTGGCGGATGTTTATCGCACAGTCGTAGGGCCTGTGTGGAGGAAGAGACATCGCCTTGGACTTGCTGAAAACCATACCCAGGTCGTGAAATTCTGATGGCACCAGGGAGAGATCCGGAGGCGCAGCGTCCATAGGAGTTGGAGAAGAGGACGGAGAGCAGGCAGCGGATTGCAAGCAGGTGCTCATGCAGAAGGTACTCCATGCCGACACCCTGGCGGACTTCCAATCCAAGACGGGGTTATGGAGGCGAAGCCAGGGGTACCCCAGAATGATGGGCGACACAGAGTTGGGGAGGACGTAGAAGGCTATTTCCTCCCGGTGGTTCCCAGAGATGATCACAGGAACAGGGACGGTCTGATGTGTTACTCTCCCCAGGGAGACATGGGAGAGGTTGACCAGGGCGAGAGGAGATTTGAGGGCTTGGCAACGGATGCCCAATCGGGTTTCCAGGCTTTGTGAAATAAAGCTGCCCTCCGCGCCCGAATCCACCAGTGCGTGAGTGAGGTGCCCAGTGGAGTTGTGACAAAATCGGATGGGCAGCTTCAATTGGGAGAGGGGATTTAACCGATTGATGTCCGCGAGGCCCCCTACAGTGACTCGCGGACCCCGCCGTTTGGCTTCTGTGGGCAAAGCTCCACCGTGTGTTGACTGTCTCCGCAATACATGCAGAGACCCAACTCACGGCGGCGTTGTCTCTCCGCAGGAGGGAGCTTTGTCCAGCCCGTCACCATCGGCTCCGACTCCTCGGGGTGCGATGGTGGCGGCGACGCCAGGGGGCGAGCTTGGGACAGGTGCGACGAGACACCACGAGAGCGAGAAGAAGACGACTTCCGCTCCGAGGTGCGCTCGCGCAGCCTGTTATCCAAGCTGATGGCTAGGGACGTTAGCTCCGCTAGAGTCTCCGGGATGTCCCGCCCAGCCAGTTCGTCCCTCAGACCATCATTGAGACTGCGGAGGAAGAGGCCGCAGAATGAACGTTCATCCCAGCCTAACTCCTCTGCCGCTACCCGGAAGTCGATCGCGTAGTCCGCTGCCGACCGGCTTCCCTGCTGGAGGCTGATAAGCCGATCGACCTGGACGCTCTCGGTACGAGAATGATCAAAGACTTCCAGGAATTGTCTCACGAATTGGCCATAGGTGAGGGTGGCATAACTGGGCCTCGCCATTACGGCGTAAGCCCAAGTTAGCGCTCGCCCCTCCAGGAGATTCCCTATGTAGCCAATTCGGCTATGGTCTGAGGGAAAATCTCCGGGCACACGGTGGAACACGGACTCACACTGCATTATAAACCCCCGTGCTCCGCCGAGCTTACCGCTAAAGCGGGCGGGGGTCGGAATGGGTGTGAGCCGAACCGGTGCTACCGGAGCAGGCTGGACGGCCGCTGGAGCAGCAGGAGCCGCGCCGCCCTGACGAGCCGGGGGGAACGGCTGTTGGGGGTCCAAGCGGTCCAATCGGTTAGTGATGATAGTTAATTGATTTAAAATCACCTGTTGCTGGTGAGCTATTAGGTCCACTCGAGCCTCGAGAGTGGAAAGAATGACGTGGGCTACATTGACAATTGGAGCTCTTTTTGGGGAAAACCTGGTCTTATGAGACGAGACAGCATTCATCCCACTTTGGATGGTGCTTCTCATTTATCTAACAATCTGGCATCTTTTTTATCCAAATTTCCAAAACAATGACTACTCAGAGTTGGGACCAGGAAGCAGAGTTGCAGTCTTACACGCCTCTCTGCAGCTCCTCTTCATCCGCCACTCCTCAGCTTAGCCCCTGTCTTCCCCATCAGAGAATCGTTGTCTGCTCCCTCCAAAGTAAATAAAAATATAATGTATAAGCATCCCAAAGTGATAAAGCAAAATATTGGTAAAACTCAAATTAAACATAAAGCCTCTAAATTGAATGATTTGGCCTCTGTTCCTCCTCATAATTTAAAAATTAAATGTGGTTTATTAAATATTAGGTCTCTAACTCCCAAGTCTCTGTTAGTCCATGATCTGTTAATTGATCATCAGATTGATTTAATTTCCCTTACAGAGACTTGGTTAGGACAAGAGGATTATGTTGGTTTAAATGAATCAACTCCCTCTGGTTATTTAAACTGTCAAAATCCCAGAAGTTCTGGTTGTGGAGGAGGAGTAGCATCAATTTACCATTCCAAATTACTAGTTAATGTAAAGCAAAAAACATGTTATAATTCCTTTGAGGCCCTGGTCCTCAGTGTTGGGCACTTTAGCAATTCCAGGTTAAACCCAATTTTATTTGCCATAGTTTATCGTCCCCCATCAACCTATTCAGAATTTTTATCCGAATTTCCTGATTTCTTAGCTGATTTAGTGCTGAAATCTGATAGAATAATTATAGTAGGGGACTTTAATATACATGTGGATGTAGATAGTGACTGCCTTAATGTGGCTTTTAATTCAATATTAGACTCGATTGGGTTTTCTCAGAAAGTAGGAAATTCTACTCATTACCTCCACCATACATTGGACCTTGTTCTGACATATGGCATAGAAATAGAAAATCTTGTAGTGTCTCCTCATAACCCTGTACTGTCAGACCATTGTCTGTTAACCTTTGATTTTACTATTTCTGACTATTTGGCTCCTAAAGAAAAATATTATCACAGTAGATGCCTCTCAGATGATGCTGTTTCCAAATTTATGCAGATTGTTTCCTCTATGCCATGTGTCAACACAACGGAAATAAGCTATAGACAGCTTGCTCCTTCTGTAATTGATAACATGGTGGATAGTGTTTCAGCTTCTCTGCATCAGGCTCTAGACTTGGTGGCCCCCTTAAAAAAGAAAAAGTCTAATCAGAGATTTTTAACTCCTTGGTTCAACACAGAAACTCGTAGCTTAAAACAGAAGATTCGTCAATTAGAAAGAAAATGGCGCTCTACTAATTTAGATGAAATCTATTTAGCTTGGAGAAATCATCTTTTAATTTATAAAAAATCTCTTAGAAAAGCTAGAACGAGTTATTACTCTGCATTAATAGAAGAGAACAAGAATAATCCCAGGTTTCTTTTCAGTACTGTAGCCAGGTTGACAAAGAGTCAGGACTCTGTCAATCCTAGCATCCCCTTAGAGCTTACTAGTCAGGACTTTATGAACTTTTTCAATAATAAAATTTCATCCATCAGAGATAAAATCAATCAGATTCTTCCCACAGTTAACTTAAATACTGTAACTACTACAACTCCTTCTATTGATGTCTGTCTTGATGAGTTTACTCCAATCGACCTTTGTGAGTTAGACAAAATAGTTTCCTCATCCAAACCTTCAACTTGTCTTTTAGACCCTATTCCTACCAGGTTATTTAAAGAAGTCTTCCCACTTATTGGTAGCTTTATTCTTCATATAATCAATTCTTCATTAACTTTAGGCCATGTACCGCAGGCTTTTAAAACGGCTGTAATTAAACCCTTACTCAAAAAGCCAACGCTAGATCCAGGAGCTTTAGCTAACTATAGACCAATCTCTAATCTCCCTTTCATTTCAAAAATCTTAGAAAGAGTTGTTGCTACGCAATTATTTGACCACCTGCAGGGAAATGGTTTATTTGAGGAGTTTCAATCTGGGTTTAGAATCCATCATAGTACTGAAACAGCCTTAGCGAAGGTCACTAATGACCTCCTCATTGCATCTGATAATGGACTAGTTTCTGTACTTGTCCTTTTAGATCTTAGTGCAGCTTTTGATACTATTGATCATAATATTCTACTTGATAGATTAGAACACTATGTTGGACTTAATGGAACTTCGTTGCAGTGGTTTAGATCTTATTTATCTGATAGGTTCCAGTTTGTTCATGTAAATGATGAGTTTTCTCTCAGCTCAAAGCTTAGTCATGGAGTTCCACAGGGATCTGTGCTTGGCCCTACTCTTTTTAGTTTATATATGCTTCCGTTAGGCAACATTATTAGAAAGCACTGTATACATTTTCACTGTTATGCAGATGACACACAATTATACCTGTCAATGAAGCCAGATGATACTAATCAATTAGCCAAGTTAGAAGCCTGTCTTAAGGAAATCAAAGTTTGGATGACTTGTAATTTCCTGCTATTAAATTCAGATAAGACTGAAGTCATTCTTGTTGGTCCAAAAAACCTTAGAAATTCCTTTCCAAATCAAACTTTCAGTTTGGATGCAGTTACTCTTTCTCTTAATAGCTCTGTGAGGAACCTTGGAGTTATTTTTGATCAGGATTTGTCCTTCAATTCACATATTAAATTTGTTTCTAAGACTGCCTTCTATCATTTGCGTAATATTGCCAAGATTAGGAGCATCTTGTCTCAGAGTGATGCTGAGAAGCTGATCCACGCTTTTGTTAGCTTGAGATTAGATTATTGTAATTCTTTATTATCAGGCTGTCCTAAAACATCTTTAAAAAGTCTTCAGCTGATCCAAAATGCTGCAGCAAGAGTTTTAACAGGTACTAGAAAGAGAGATCATATCTCTCCGGTTCTGGCCTCCCTTCATTGGCTTCCCATAGAGTTTAGAATTAAGTTTAAAATCCTTCTTCTTACTTACAAAGCTCTAAACAATCAGGCTCCTTTTTATTTAAAAGATCTGATACTACCGTATCATCCTAACAGAGCACTACGCTCCCAAAATGCAGGTTTACTTGTAATACCTAGAATCTCCAAAAGTACAATGGGAGGCAGAGCCTTCAGTTATCAAGCTCCTCTCCTGTGGAATCAGCTGCCAATCTGGATTCGGGAGTCAGACTCGATCTCTGTTTTTAAGAATAGGGCTAAAACCTACCTTTTTGATATAGCCTACAATTAGGGAGGGATCATGTGTTTCTGAACCCTCCCTTAGTTATGCTGCTAATAGGTTTAGTCAGCCGGGGGACCTCCAGTAATGCACTGGGCCTCACTCCTTTCCTCACTCTCTATGAAATATTTTTTTTTTGCTGGTCATTAACATTTGTTTGTTCTCTCCCATAGATTGAGTCCCCATCGTGCTGTTTGCTCTCTACATGTCTGTTCTTTTCTTCTTCTCTGTCCCCTCACCCCCCAGCCAGTCGCAGCAGATGACTGCCCCTCCCTGAGCCTGGTTCTGCTGGAGGTTTCTTCCTGTTAAAAGGGAGTTTTTCCTCTCCACCGTCGCCAAGTGCTTGCTCACAGGGGATCGCCTGATTGCTGGGGTCTTTCTGCAACTGTGGGGGTCCTCCCTACAGTTGATAGTGCTATGAGATGACTGTTGTTGTGAAATGGCGCTATATAAATAAAGTTGAATTGAATTGAAAGTCAGCGTGTGAGCCTGCCGTCTGCCGAGCCGCTCTGCTGAAGCCGTACTGACATAGTGCACGGCTCAGGAGACACACACGCAGACTCAGAGTAGATCTAATAGCTTTATTAACAACAAGTGTGTATGAATGTGTGTCTGCGAGATGTGAATGTATTGGTGGTGGCGTCTGCGTCGGGCACGGAGGCAGGAGACCGTACAGCCGGACAACCCTATGGGAGAAGCAAAGGGAAAAGGGTGACGGGCACCACACCAACACAGGAGATATGAAAATGGTGACAAGCTTACTTGGAATTAGCAGGTGGCTGGCACAGCAAGGATGAGGTCCGGTAGACAGCGACCTGGAGCGCCCGGTGCAGCAGCGAGGGAATGGAGGCGGAGAGGAGTGGTCCGCCGCCGGGAAATCCACCTGTGCACAGGGGAGCAGACTGGGAGAAGAATGAGGTAAGAGCTTCTTACCAGAATGTTTGCTGAGTAGGTAGAGATTCCTTACAGCAATCGTAGCGAGTGAAGACTGACGGCTTCAGGCCGAAGCCCAGGGTGAGGCGGCTTAAATCCCTCGCCGCTGATGAAGTGCAGGTGTGCGTGCAACTGGCGCCGCAGATGGGCGGCGAGGCGTGACATAAACAAGAATGTACCCATGTATGAAATGATTGTCTGCAGGGTGAGAGTGAATGAAGGGAAGGAATGAATGTGTTTGTTTATAGTGAGTGACGAAGGGAGAGAGGCCTGAAATAGGCAAATGTGAGTCAGGTCGTTATTGTGTATTTATAATATTTATAATATTTATAATTGTGTATTTATAATGTATTTATAATCTTTTTTGCATTGATGTATGTGGTTATTATTTATTCTGTTTTCATTTTTTCTTTTCCTTATCCTTTTTTTACTTTTTACTTGTTTCTCCTTTCTAAAGCCCATCCAGGGACAAGAGTTGCAAATTAGCTAATAGCTATACACTCTTTGTGCAACACATCAAATTGATTGTCATTTGATTAAGTGTCTATGTTTGTTGCACTGTCCCTGTCAAATAAACAAATGATCTAATCTAATCTAAACCGAAAGGACAAACAAACACTGAGCTCAGTAGGACATCTTTGGGGTTTTATTTCATACTGGCTGTTGTTATATTTGTATATTTGTACATTGTTTGTATATTTTGCTCCTTTTATCTTTATTAATAACAGATATGAATTGCTCATTTCTTGCCTCCAGCTATTTCATTCCACACTCACTCTAATTCCCTATTGTAACCCTTATGAACCTAGCAACTGGTCTACACTTAATAATTTCCCTTAACTAATTAACATAAGGCAAGGGTTACACATGTCATAGGATCAGTCCCACACGACTTGAGTGATGCTTTAAGCACGTCTTTATACCGCTTCCATTGACCGCCCCGTGGCCTCCACCACGGCCAAATGTCTAACTGGCCAAATAACAGGACTTTAGGAATGGCCAAATAACAGGACTTTAGGAATGCGCAGATCTGTCATCCGAACAACATGGCCGGTCCAGCGCAACTGGGCACATATGATGAATGACTCGATGTTGGTGATATTGCACCAACGAAGGACTTCAGTATTGGCAACTTTGTCTCGCCACATGATTCCACACAGCTTCCTTAAACACTGCATTTGAAACTGTTCACGTTTCTTCTCATGAGGACGATAGGTTGTCCAAAACTCGCACCTATAGAAGAGTGTAGATGGAACAACGGTGCGATAGACCTTGATCTCGGTGCTTAGACGAATGCCACGCTTCGACCATAGACGATGCTATGGCCGTCCATAGGATGCGCTAGCCTTGCTGATGCGGTGGGTAACTTCATCATCAATCTTAGCGTTCTGCGAGATGGTGCCCCCCAGGTAGCAGAACTTGCCAACTGCCTTGAGGGGTTCACCACCGATGGTAATAACAGGATTTATCGGGAGTGTACCAGGACGAGGTTGATGTAAAACCTCTGTCTTCTTGATAGTTTTAGTGAGTCCATAACGATTCGTTGCTCTAGCAAGCCAGTCAATGATGAACACCCCTGCTTAGTGCTGTTGATGATAAGGAATGGATCAGAGATTAAGCCATTCTCAACCACCCACCCGACCATGCCATTGTGGAATGAGCGGATGATACTGACGATCTTAAGAGGGCACCGAACCCTGGTGAGCAGCTTCCACAGGCCCTGTCTCCCAACAGAGTCGAAGGCCATAGTCAGATCTACGAATCACTTCGCGATAATATGCTGTATACACTTTTGTTAAGTACTTTATAAGTCAAGTGTTTTTAAAAAATTGCAAAAACTCATCATTAGATAATGAATATAGGTTTTGTGCGCACATACTTGCTCTTCTCCAGGGTCGGGGTGACAGCTGGACAGACTAGTCGTGCTGTCTGGTCGAGAACTGAATCATAAACCCACGTAACTTTTTTCCCCCTCCGTGTAGTGAAAACCCTGTTGTGTCTTTAAATAATTCATATTTAACTGTCCTCATTTAAAGACGCACTCCAGTGGCTATAAATAAAAACTACATTTTCTAAAATGGTATCTTATGCCCTTTTTCCCACAAACAAAACCTTTCATTGTCTTACAGTTTCATGTCAAAATCTTTTCACCCCCCCAAAAAAAACCTCTACAATCAGTGACTAGGCCCAACCCACATAGCACAAGGCTAATAGTGACAAGCACTATGAATGAATGAATGAATTTATTTATTTCGGATAATACAGTACAGGTTAAAAGAAACTGTATAATATAACAACAAGGTCAAATTAGACAAAGACTCCTTCTACTAAACAATTCCACGTGAGTTATCCGAAATGGGTGATGGCTGAAGCCGCAGCTTATATTGCCCACCCATATTCCATCCAAGAATTCAAAAGAAAAAAGAGTAAACAAGACAAGAGTGATTACAATTTAGAACAAAGCTAAGACAAAGTGTGACTGAGAGAAAAAAAAGAAAACTAAGCTAAGCTAGGTTAAGCGGTTACTATTCAAGACAAATCTAAGACAGAATGTCACAGAGAGAACAAAAAAAAAAAACTAAGCTACAACACAACACAGGCTGGATATGTCAATCCTTATGTGAGTTTACATGTCATCTTGTAAATATGTTTGGAGTATTTCTTCCTTTAGTTTTTGTTTAAATTGTCCAAGCGTTGTACATGATTTTAATTCAGGTCCATAATCGTTCCATAATCTGACTCCTTGCACTGAAATACAGTGTTGCTTGGTGGTTGTTCTCACTGTAGGCTTTTGAAATATACATGTTCCTCTGAAGTGATATCGTTTCTCCCTTGTTTGGAACAACTTTTGGATATTTGCGGGCAGTGATAAATTCTTCACTTTGAACATTATTATTGCGGTTTTAAAGTCAACCAGATCTTTCAACTTGAGAGTTTTTTGTTTAAGAAAAAGTGGGTTTGTTGGTTCCCTGTAAGCTGCTTTGTTAATTATTCTAATAGCTCTCTTTTGAAGCATAAAGAGTGGATATATGTTTGTTTTGTATGTATTTCCCCATACTTCATTACAATATGTCATGTATGGGAGTATTAATGAATGATATAAGGTGTATAGTGTGGGTTGATTCAGCAAATATTTCACTCTGTGTAATATTGCAATTGATTTGGAAACTTTACCTTTAATATAATTAATATGTGACTTCCAACACAGTTTGTTATCAATTATTACTCCAAGGAATTTAGTTTCAGATACCCTTTCAATCTCTACACCATTTACACTGAGTTTGGGTACTGGATTGTTGTGATGGTTGTTAAAGACTATAAATTTTGTCTTACTTAAATTGAGCGTTAATTTGTTTGAATCAAACCACAGTTTAAGCTTTTCTAATTCCTTCCCGAGTGTATCCAGAAGTTGTTCCAAATTGTTTCCACTGCATAGCAGATTAGTGTCATCGGCAAACAATATTAAGTCCATTTTTTCTGAAACTTTACATATATCGTTTATATACATATTGAATAATAATGGTCCCAAAACTGAACCCTGTGGGACTCCACAGGTGACCTTCAGCAACTCTGAGTTTTTGTTGCTAACACATACGTACATACTGATATCTATTCTTTAAGTAACTACTTAACCAGGACAGTGCTACCCCTCTAATACCAGAATTTTGTAGTTTCTTTAATAATAAATTATGATCTACTGTATCAAATGCTTTTTTAAGATCTAGGAATACTCCAACTGAATACTCTTTATTTTCAATGGCTGTTGATATTTTTTCTGTAAATTCCATTAGGGCATATGCAGTTGTCCTCTTGTGTCTGAACCCATATTGCTGCTCACACAATAAATCATTCTTCAGTATGTAATTCTCTCATAGAATATTTTTTCAAGTATCTTGGAAAATTGCGGTAATAGTATCATCATCATCAACATAGCAGTCTGTCGGGGGCGACAATGACTGTTTCATTTAGGTCTGATCAGCTTCCTCCATGCAGTTCTGTCCTTCGCCCTCCACTGCCAGGACCTCCTGACCTTGTTAACCCGGGCGACGTCCGAGCCGGTATGAGTTGCTTATTAAACAGCATAAATCCGGGACTTCCGGTTATGGCTGCCACGTGAGAAGGACACATCTCACTCTGCTCTGCTCCTGGAGAAAAAAAAAATCGGCAAATAACTCTCTCATTTGGGACAGAACGTATCCCAGCGTTTGGGCGAGGATATGTCGGTGAAGCCTAAGGCTGGAAAACCAGGTAGAGGAAAAAGCGAGCCGCCGAAGCAGTCCAAATTAACGGACTTTCAGGTCTGTGGCGCAGCGGATAAAGCTCCATATATGGCGGAGGAAGCTAACAGCGGTGCGGTATCTGCGGGAAACGACACAGGTGCGGTGCTGGCTGTCATGAGTTCAATGAGAGCAGACTTTTCCTCTAGATTTGATGGGATTATGGCAGCGTTGGAAGGAATGAGAAAGGAATTGGGTGACTGTGTAGAACGAATGGCGCAGGTGGAGCTTCGTGTCTCTAGTGCTGAAGATGACGTCACTTGTCTTCAATTAAAGGTGCGCACTTTGGAAAAAAAAAATAAATGTCTGGAAGATAATATCCTGGATTTGGAGTCCCGGTCGAGACGGAACAACTTGAGGCTGGTGGGTCTATCGGAGGAATCCGAAGATCGGGACTCATGTTCCTTTCTGGAAAAGTGGATTCCGGAGGCGCTGGGCAGCGCGGAGCTGCAATCAGCAGTGGTTCTGGAAAGCGCACACCGTATTGGCCCACGGAGAGATAAGGGACCACCGAGGACCCTAATTATGAAGTTTCTCAGCAACAGAGACAGGATGAAGATCTTCAACGCTGCACGAGCTAAAGGAGAGATTAAACACCAGGACCAGCAGGTGCGGTTCTACCCAGATTTGGCCACAGGAATCCAACAACTGAGGAAGCAGTTTGATCCCGTACGTAAGGAGCTGCGCAACCTTGGGATTCGTCATGGTGTAATCTATCCTGCGAGACTGTTGACCACGTATGGGGGCAGAACCCACATCTTCAAGACCCCAGAGGAGGCGCAGGAGTTCATCAAGAAGATCCAAGAAGAGACTGGTGGGAGCTAAGCATGAACAAAATATAAGGTAGAATATTTAAGCATTTGCACAGGCATCTGACTGACTTGAAGCAAATAGCAAGTTTACAAAATATAGATTGTATTATATATTTAAAAAAAAAAAAAAAACTATGATGTACAAAGTTGCTAAAAATTTTGGAGTTAAGTTGGAAAACTACAGAGGAGAGTTAATGTTACGTCATTAAAAGCAGTAGAGTTAGGGTGATTGGGAGGATGAAGAAGGAGTGGCTTTGGCTGTTCCTCGTGGGTGTGGAGCGGTCGATGGCTATATCGGGAGACGGAATTTTTCTTTTGATTTTGGGGGGATCGCCACAAATGTGGGAAGGGGGAATTTGTTTGTGTGTAGTTTGTAGGATGAATGTTCAACCACTCATTTTTTTGCTTCTCTGTTTGAGCATGTTTACACTGCAAGGTAATCCCAAACTCCCTATTGATCATAAACCAAAGCGTTAATCTTAATTTAACTTCATGGAATTGCAGAGGTCTACAAAATTTAAAAAAACTTAAACAAGTTATGAATAAAATAAAAGACATGGGTTCAAAAATTGTGTTTTTACAAGAAACTCGTCTAATAGAGGAGGATGTAAAAAGAATTAGGAGTAGATGGCAAGGAAGTGTTTTCACCTCATCATTTTCATCCCGAGCCAGGGGAGTTATGACTCTCATACATAAATCAGTCCCTTTTCAAGTGAAAAATGTAATTGGAGACAAATTTGGAAGATATGTAATCATTCAAGGTTCTTTGCTATTAGAAAATATAAATTTGGTGAACTTATATGGTCCCAATATAGATGATCAAAAGTTCTTTGCTAATTTATTTCTTATCTTATCATCACTTACAGGGCAACATATAATAGCAGGGGATTTTAATTGTACATTGAATCCCGGTATAGATAGATCAACAGGACTGGACTGTACGCACAATGGATGTAGGATGACCATTAATCATTTTATGAAAGAATTGAGATTGCTAGATATATGGAGAGAAATGAAACCACAAGTTAAAGCCTACTCTTGTTATTCCAGTACCTACAAGACATTCTCACGTATTGATTATTTTTTGATTTCCACAGAATTAAGGTCCAAGATTCAAAACTGCTTTTATGATAACATCGTGATTTCTGATCATGCACCCTGCTGTCTAATATATGTAGATAAGAAATTGACAAAGGAATCAGGTAGATGGCAATTTCAGCATAAATGGCTTCAGGATGAGGAATTTGTCAAGTACATAGAAAAACAGATAGATGAGTTCTTTGACATCAATACTACACAAACATCAGCATGTGTAAAGTGGGAGGCTTTCAAAGCTTTTATTAGGGGACATATTATTAGTTATACAGGTTCAAAATCTAAGAAGACTCGAGAGGAGAGAGCCCAATTGGAGCATAAAATAAAAAGTCTAAAGGAAAAAGTGTATGCAGGAAGTGATCCAAGGTTGGAGAACGAATTACTGATTTTGAGAGCTGAATATGACAAAAAAATCAGCGAATAGAGCTGCCTCGAGTCTTCTAAGATTGAAACAATCTTTTTATGAACAAGGTGAAAAATCAGGAAAATTATTGGCATGGCGGATTAAACAATTAGAATTTAAAACACCAATTACCAGTATTATAAGTAACGGACAGGTAGTTATAGATCCTTTAGAAATTAACAGAGCCTTTAGAGATTACTATGAAAAATTATATGATACCAAAAATGAATCTGATTTAACAAAACTAAATGGGTTTTTGAACGAACTATCTATACCGTGTATTCCAAATGAAAACAGGGAGATATTGGAGTCTAAAATTAGTCAAGAAGAAGTTGGGCTAGCCATTGATAATATGAAATCAGGAAAAAGTGCAGGACCAGATGGTCTTCCAGTTGACCTTTATAAAAAATTTAAGAATAAATTAATAAAACCTTTTTTGGAAATGGTTTTAGAAGCATTTCAAAATAGTAATTTACCATCATACATGAATAATGCCTTAATTATACTGTTGCCAAAACCAGGTAAGCCCTCTAATAAATGTGAAAATATGAGACCAATAAGCCTATTAAATGCTGACCTTAAGATAATCTGTAAAATTTTAGCAAGACGAATACAAGAAATTTTACCAAATATTATTAATCGAGATCAGAATGGCTTTATAAAGGGAAGACAAGGCTTCCATAATGTAAGAAGACTATTTAATATTATTTATTCTAATAAAGAAGCACCGGATACAGCTCTCCTATCACTGGACGCCGAAAAGGCCTTTGATAGAGTCGAATGGCCCTTTCTTTTTGAAGTCTTACAAAGGTTTGGACTTGGAAATAATTTCATAAAATGGGTTCGGATAATATACAATAATGCTACAGCAGAAATCCTAACAAATAACAATATTTCAAAATCAATAAAAATCAATAGAGGATGTCGACAAGGCTGTCCACTTTCACCTTTACTGTTTACTATGGCAATTGAACCTTTAGCGATGGCGATACGTTTACATTCACAAATATATGGAATTAAAGTAGGACCAACAGAACATAAAATCTCCCTGTATGCCGATGACATAATTTTGTTTATGTCGAATCTAAAAAAATCAATTCCGACCTTGTTGAATTTAATAAAGAATTTTGGGGAAATATCAGGATATAAAATTTATTTATTTATTTAGCAAATGCAAATAAATAAATAAATTTTATTTTTTATTTTATTAGGATATAAAATAAATAAAACTAAATCTTCAATATTAATGCTAAATGAGACCCAGAGAAATTACCCAGCCCCTGAGGTAAATCAATTCAACGTTGTAAATCAGTTTAAATATTTAGGAATCCAAATTGTGCCTAAGCTAAAATCAGTCGCCAGTGTCAACTATGAAGCCTTAATGACAGATATCAATGAGTTAATTCAGAGATGGATGTCACTACCAATGTCGATGATCGGGAGAATCAATATACTTAAAAGTAATATTTTACCTAAAATACTTTATTTATTTCAATACATTCCCTTACCACCACCTTTAGATTTATTCTCAAGAATTAAAAAAAAGTTAGTGGAATTTATATGGAACAACAGGAGGGCTAGATTACGTCTGTCTTTATTATATTTACCATTTGATCGTGGAGGTCTGAAATGTCCAAATTTTATGTTGTATTATTGGTCGGCACAACTGAGGTCTATGACATATTATTTTTCATTAAATGATCTCCCTCACTGGACTGAAATGGAATCATACAATTTACCTTTACCTCTTCCCATATTCATATACTCAGATTCGGCAAAAAAATTACAAAAACAAGTTAAAAATCCATTTGTAAAGCATATGATCAAAATATGATGTGAAGCTAAAAACTATTTAAAAGAACCACACTTATTGTCACAATTTAGCCCAATATGGGGTAATCAATATTTTAAACCAGGGAGAGCGGACGCTGTATTTAAAGTATGGAATTTAAAAGGGATTCAAAAGATTCAAGATTTATATTTGCCATGTGCAGATAACATAATGTCTTTTGAAGAGCTGAGGATCAAATTTAATCTTAATAGAACACATTTTTTTTAAATATCTTCAACTTAGAAACTTTATTCGATCAAATCAAAATAAAGCTCTCACTCGACCTATTTATTCATCCTTGGAAAAAATGTTGATGAAAGATAGTAAAAGAAAGGGTATTATTTCAGAGTTTTATAACTCATTGACACTACCCTCAAGTGAAAACTCACAGAAAAGATTAAACTACTGGAAAGAAGATCTGCAAACTGAAATTTCAGAGGAACAATGGGAATTGGCTTGTACAGAAGCTCAAACCAAATCAATAAATGTACGTCTTAAATTGATACATTTTAAATGGTTAATGCGGATGTATGTTACACCGGAGGAGTTAAATAGATATAACAAAAATATACCAGATACGTGCACAAAATGCATGGAAAGTAAAGGAACCCTATTTCATTGTGTATTGGAATGTAGAATAATAAGAATGTTTTGGGAAGAGGTGAGGGTAACAATTGAAAAAATAATCTCAAAACAAATCATATTGAATCCTAAACTGTTTTTGTTGGGTCTGTACCCAGAAAAGCATAACTTTAATAAAAGTGAAAGAACATTCATAGACCTCAGTTTGCTTAATGCCAAAAAATGTATTGCACTACTGTGGAAAAAGACTCATAGACCAGATGTGACTCAGTGGTTAAGACAGATGTTAACAAATCTTCCACTAGAAAGAATAACATATATACTGAAATCAAAGGAAATTGTGTTTGAGAATATATGGAGACCTTTTATTGATTATGTAAAAAATTTAAACATAACTCTTGAAGAAGAAGGTGAATGATGTGTGTGGACCTTGTAAATTCCAAACTGGTGAACATAATATGTATACTAATGTATTGGATTGTCTAGACTAAACAGAGGAGCATTGTTGAAGACTTGATTTTGTTGGTGGTTGTGGGTGTTTTTAGTGCATTTTTTTTTGTAGTACTTTAGTGTTAGTGTTTGATTGTTTGTGTCATGTTTGTTAAAAAAAAAGGTTCAATAAAGATATTGTGGGAAAAAAAAACAGCATAAATCCCACTGAAGGACATGCCCAGTTGTATGCACAGTGGTTCAGGATAATGACTGAAACTGTATCAGTCCTTAAAGGCAGTTTAACAGTAAAACCAGGGCTTGACATAACTTTTGCTCTCCAGCCACTGTGGCTAGTGATTTTCCAAAGTTACTAGCCACTCTTCCTTTTCACTAGCCACAATCTTGTGGTTGGAAAATTATGTTTAACATGATCAAATTGGCGTATGGCGAGCTAAAATTTACTTGAACTAAATTTACAACCGTTTTCAATGTAAATTACCCATATACAGTACATAAAGAATAGAAATAGAAACACTGTTTATTTATGAAGAGCAGTAAATACTGTAAAACGGTAGAGAGAAATATTTGGAATATAAGGGTGAAGTGCAGGTAGATATGGGTCCATCCCAATTCTCATTTGTACCCCTACCCCTATGAACTGGGTGTTGTGTATGTAAACCGGCTGTATTAGTAAGATGGGGGCCGGGTTGGTCATGGGTTAGACCAGGGTGGCTACTGCCGGTTTCTGGTGATGACGCCGCCCCTGGTATAAAGGTGTGGGCGGAAGAGGCACTGCCTCTTTCATCGTGGAGCCACCTGATCAGCAGGGCGTGTGTCGTAAGCCTCTTTATATGCACTGACAATATATGTAATAAAGCTCCGTTAAACTGCAAACAGCAGTGTGCTCATTTAACACCAGTTATGGACATAACATTTGGCGATGAAGTAAAAGTGGGAATGGATATTTCTGGTGCTGAACTTTGGCCATTCTTGGAGGTGCTGGGCATGCCGCCCGTGCCATGGCCTCGTTGGTTCTCGTCTTTTACTAACTACCTCGTGGTCTTGGACCTCGGTGAGCGTGAGAGGCTCCGTGCAAAGGTCGGTGTTAATCCATATGTTAGGCACTGAGGGGCAGAGAGTGTTGGACAGTCTGGGGGGGGGGCGACAGTTTCAACGGCATGGTGGAATTAATGGCACGGCATTTTTGCGCTGGTGAGAGCGTCACGGTCAGGCGCATCCATTTTCAACAGCGCAGCCAGCGTCTGGGGGAGCCGGTATCAACGTTCGTGGCCGGGCTCCGCAGGCTGGCGAGGGGGTGTGAGTTTGGACGCCTGGAAGATGAAATGATTCAGGACCAACTAGCGGAACACGTTCGTAGTGAAGCGCTCCGGTCCAGGTTGTTGGAGTTTCCAGGAGAGCTGATGTTGACCACGGCTGTTGAGCTCACCCAGCATTTCGAGGCAGCTTAGATCATCACGAGGGGCCTGCCTGAAGAAGCTCTTCAGAGCGAAGATGATACTCGTGCGAAGGCACCAAGTTGGGACCTTAACGACAGTGACGCCGGAGGTGACTCGTATGCCACAGTGGTGAAGATGTGGTCTGTCCATGGCACACCCCGTTGTTATGGGTGTGGGTCCCCTTTTCATCGCTATAAAGCCAGTGTGTGCCCAGCGGCAGGAAAGCGGTGTGGCAAGTGCGGTCTGCGCGACCACTTCGCCAGGACATGCGACAACTTTGTACACAGGAGCCGTAGGAGATATCCAGGTGCTGCGCAGAAGTCTCCCACCATCGTGCATACGGTCTCCCCAGCGACTATGGGGAGGATCGGTTGTGATGTCATGCTCGACGGTGTTGTGGTTCCGCTGTTGATTGACACAGGTGCTGTTATTTCAGTGTTGAACATGACGACCATGAACAGTCTGTTTCGTCATTGTGTTATTCATCCACCAGAGAGAGACTGCTACGGCTATGGACTGGATAGACTGGCTGTGATGGGCTTTGTGGAGGTACAAGCCCGTTACGGGTCGGTCGTGGTGCGCCAAGCCCGCTTTCATGTCACCACTGCAGGCGTCAACATCATGGGGTGAAACCTATTTTATAGCCTGGGTTTTTCGATCGCCAACGTGTCGGGTGAGGAGTGGTCGGGCTGCAGACTGTGGAGCCGGCCACCTCCGTTGATGGACGGCGTGGAGATGAGGGAATCGGACTGGTTGGACATGTGTCAAGAAGGGGAGCAAGTTCAGCGCTACGCAAGCATGCCACGGTTTGGACCTGATGCCAGTCTGTTTGATGCCCAAACTGGGGGCAGGGAATGGCACAACAGGACCTCACAGGCAGCCTGTAAGGACGAGGCGCCCATGCTGGGTCCAGAAAGAGTGGGACGAGTGAGCGGTTTGTTTCATCACTCGGGAGATCGGTCAACCATGGAAAACACGGACTGGGCCCAAGAGCCGACCGGACCGTTGGTTCAGACCAGTCAGACCCATCGGAGGAAGAAGTCATGGGCCTCCCTGCAGGTCGGCGATCTGGTGCGATCGAGGGTTGAGGTTCCGGATGAGAGGAGAAAAAGGTTCGCGGGAGCAGCGCAATGGGAAGAGGCGGCTTCGAGTGGAGGCCGTACAGAGCGATGGGTCTCTGCGCTTGTCTGACCAGACCTGTAGGCACCCGAATGAGCTGCACAAGGTGGAGGAGACGGGACGACATGGGGGGAGGCCGGAGGTCAAGACACGGAGGAGTCGGGGAAAAGACCTGCCGGAGGACTGAGAGAATTATTTTATTTTATTTGTCTGTGTCTTTTTTGCTCAGTCCGGTTGTTTTCTTTTCCAGTTTTTGTCTGTTTGTTACTGGTTGGTACCCTGTTGAAATTCAAGAAGAAAGAAAAAGAGAGAAAAGTAAGCAGTAAGTGTGAGTGCGGGAGGCGTCCTTTTGATGTTTAGTTGCGGCTGTATTTTAGTTTTGCATGTCAACTGTAGATGCCTCTGTGTCCACTGTGCCTTAGTATGCTTTGAGAATTGGGTTTTGTGTTAAATTTCTGTAGTCTGACCGGTGGCAACTCTGTGTGAGATTATACTAGTGATTTCTGGAGTTTGCCTGGTTTAATTGTAATTCAATAAAATGTGAGAGTATGAAAATTATGGGGAATTTGAGAAATTTGAGCTCTTTGTATGGTAAATTTTCAATTGTGATTATATTTATTTGTGAGATTTTGACCAGTGAGGCTCATCTGTATTGATTATATTGTGGTGACCCACCACAATCTACATGGACATTCAATCTTCACACTCAGCCAGCCTACACTAAGCAGACGACAATTTGCATACGGACAGAGAGCCCCTAGGAGACAGTCAGAACAATGACTATTGTTATACATCCCCGGATTAAGGAGAGGAAGTCCGGCACCAGTTAATCACGCAATTGATATGTATTGACTGATATGTATATCAATATGCAAATGTGCCATGCATTCTCTCTTGTCTGTATAAAAGAGCTTACTTTTCATGCCTCACAGAGAACACACACAGGACACACAGCCACAGTGCACAGCGCTACAGTGTGTCTCATGATGGAGGAAATAAAACTCTGAAACCTTCCAGCTCGTCGCATCTCGCCTGAACTTATTTGTTCCTCCACACTGGTGACCCTTGATGAAGAATGGAACACGAGGCGAACACCCCGGAGATGACCCGGACGGGAAGCCTCAGCACGCGTCATGGTGCGTCCCTCGCCTGATCTTTTACCTCCACACTGGTGACCTGACGAGGGAGAATGACCGTCTGCTCCCTCTCACCGCGCTGTGGAGACAGAGGACCAGAAAACACCTGCAACCTCTTCATCCTCCCCGGAGCGCAGCGCTGGGACCAAAAGGCACCATGAACGACATGAGCGAACAAAGGAAGCAGCCTGAATGGGGATAGTCATCGACGCCGACTGCACTGATTTCCACCGAGCTCCCCAACTCTGACTAAACTCCGGACAGCGGACCTCCCGCGCACAGAAGCCCCGCACGCACACCGCAGGATTATGAGGACAGCACAACTGCCAGCTATGTGGTCACTGCGTCAAGCGTGCGCCACGCACAGGACAAAACCGGCTCCACAGACTGATACATCGTCCTCCGCTGCTGCACATGCCCGAGAAACACGGCCGATCGCCACCCTCAAAACCTTCAGGGCTCCTCAAGCACCTGGAGCAGACGTGCAGCCCACACACAGGACTTTGTATGGGTTTTTCAGCCACGGCGCACAAGGGGAATTTAGCTGATTGCTGTCCCCGATGACTTTAGGGCTGCTTCCTACACCTAAAGCCAAACCGCCTCACACCCTCACACAGCTGCAGTTGTTTCACAGCCGCTACGCATCCTCGGGGAATTTGGCCGCTCGCTTTCCCCACGTCCTTGTTGGATCGAGCCGCGGGAGAAGTCAGATAAAATGTTTTTTTCACAGCCGCTGTGGATCTCAGCAAGTTTTACTGGGAAAGTCCCTCACCATCGTGGATCCACACGCAATTTTTGCGCGGCCCAGACACCTTTGACGTCCGGGGCCAGCACTCGCTTACTCCCATCCCCTCCTCCTGCACAGAGCTTTTCCCGCACCTCACTCCCTAAAGCCGGCTGATTGCCGTCTTGTTCCATTACGCACAAAACACAACGGCCCGTGCGCCCACGATCCACGGCCGCTCAACGTGCTGGAACTCGGAGAGGAGCACACTTTTTTTTTCCACCCCTCCCCCGTCCCCCCACGGACTGACATGCCCTCCAACAGTTCTACCGGAGCTGGAGCCCAAACAACAAGGGGGGGGGGGGGGGTCACAACCCCTGCTAAGTGTTCTGGGGGGAGCCCTGTGGTGTCCCACCACAATCTACATGAACATTCAATCTTCACACTCAGCCAGCCTGCACTAACCAGACGATAATTTGCATACGGACAGAGAGCCCCTAGGAGACAACCAGAACAATGACTATTGTTATACATCCCCGGATTAAGATAAGATAAGATAAGATAAGATAAGCCTTTATTAGTCCCACAATGGGGAAATTCCAGGATTGCAACAGCACAGGGATAACAACACTCAGAGCAACAATCAGAAGGCAAGAAAAAAACAAGAACAGCTAGTAAACATATGTACATATTACTATAAATATATATATATATATATAGAGAGAGAGAGAGACACACAGTGCGGAGCATTATGGTTGGTGAATGTGCAGCAGAAAGTCCAAGCTCTCTCTCTCCGCGGATGCGGCGGGCCAGCTGGAAGTCTTTGGGCATGATGGCGACCCCCTTAGCGAAGAAGAGACCACCAGGTAGGCCTCGCCGGCCTCCTGCAGAGCCACGACGGCGAAGCTCAGGAAGCGCAGGTCGGTCTTGGAAGTCCTGAGCGATCTCCCTTACCAGGCGCTGGATGCGCAGCTTACGGATGAGCAGCTCCATGGATTTCTGGCAGCGACGGATCTCTCTCGGAGCCACAGGCCTGTAACGGTGAGGCTTCTTCACTCCGCCGGTGGCCGGAGCACTTCTCCGAGCAGCCTTGGTGGCCAGCTGCCTCCCGGGGGGCCCCCTCCTCCAGCAGATTTTACGGGAGAGGAAGTCCAGCGCCAGTTAATCACGCGATTGATATGTATTGACTGATATGTATATCAATATGCAAATGTGCCATGCATTCTCTCTTGTCTGTATAAAAGAGCTTACTTTACATGCCTCACAGAGAACACACACAGGACACACAGCCACAGCGCTACAGTGTGTCTCATGATGGAGGAAATAAAACTCTGAAACCTTCCAGCTTGTCGCATCTTGCCTGAACTTATTTGTTCCTCCACAATATACTATTTTGTGAATGGGAATTTTATTGGGATGTTGTTTTGGGTGCCCGATTTTGGTTTGGTGGGGTATGTTTGACCCTGGAATATTGTACAATTATTTGTTTACATACCCAACATTTGTATTGTGCCCAGTGTGTGAGGGTGTGTTGGGGGGCGCCGCCAGTAGCTCGTATTTGTCTTTTGTTTGTGTGATTTATGTGGAACTGTTCTGGGGTTATTTTGATTTTATTTTGTTTTATTTCATTATGTACACGGCTTAGTTCTGTGTTCGGCAGCAGAATAATCCGCCCAGGCGTGTGGGGTGCCAGTAGTCTACCCGGCCCCCCAGTTAGTTGTGTGCATGGATAGATTGTTTATGTGTCTTTGTATTTGCTTTGTTTTAGTGCGTGAGTCGGGAAGCAAATTTTTTTTTTTTTTTTGGTGGGGGGGAGAATCTATCTGTGCACTTGGCATTTTTTGAAGTGGGGGGGCGAATGTTGTGTATGTAATCCGGCTGTATTAGCAAGATGGTGGCCGGGTTGGTCATGGGTTAGACCGGGGTGGCTACTGCCGGTTTCCGGTGGTGACGCCCCCCTGGTATAAAGGTGAGGGCGGAAGAGGCTCTGCCTCTTTTGTCGTGGAGCCACTTGGTCAGCAGGGTGTGTGCCGTAAGCCTCTTTATATACACTGACAATATATGTAATAAAGCTCCGTTAAACTGCAAACAACAGTGTGCTCATATAACACTGGGTAGATGTCATCAGTTACTGATGGATTTAACTTAAATGGACACTACCTGTTTTCACCAGAAAAAAGAAGAGAAAGACAAAGTAAACTGATAACAAAAAAAAACAAAAACACAGTACATATGGGAGTTGTAGTTTCGTAGTCTCACATTGCAATAGGTTTATTATTTTAGATGCCATTTGAGAAAACTACAACTGGCCAAAGTGGCTCGTGGATGTGGCTGTCTTACTGGCCACTGCTGAAATTCACCAGCCACTGGCCTGTTGGCTGGTGTTAATGTCAAGCCCTGGGTAAAATCCATCTTTATTTGGGTCAAGTTTTCAAAGCATCTGCCTTAACTGGCTGGAGGCTAAGTTCACTTAGGCCAGAGTTTTGATTGGCTCAACACTACTCACGTGCCAGCAGCTGCACATATCTACATCACCAAAAACATTCCATTTAAATTAGCCTTTTTTCAGGGAACGGGGATTAACTGAAACTTTAAAGCAAAAAAACAGATGAGACATTTGAGTGATTTCGCTCTTGATATGTCTTAAAATTCATATCAGCTAGAAGTCATAAAAAAAAACATGTTACAGACATGTTAACAAGAATAGGGTTTGTTGGCCGGTGGATTTCTGCAGTGGCTGGTAAGACAG
The DNA here is from genome assembly GCA_020510985.1 of Pholidichthys leucotaenia. NCBI lineage: Eukaryota > Metazoa > Chordata > Actinopteri > Cichliformes > Pholidichthyidae > Pholidichthys > Pholidichthys leucotaenia. Next base: position 163,915,427 of record CM035848.1, read on the forward strand.
CCACTCCCACTAGCCGCTTTGGCAGGTTGTAGTTTTCTCAAACAGCATCTAAAATAAACCTACTGCAATGTGAGACCATGAAACTACAACTCACATAAGCACCATCTGCACACAGTGTGTGGTCATTGGTCCACTGTCACCATGGACAGGGTCTGGAGAAGCCGCAGGACGGTCTACTCTACAGGTTGGGTTTCCCATCCTGCCCTTGTTCAGCCTAGTGGAAAGAAATGCCGTGGTGGGTGGCAGCTTCTCCTGTACTGACTACGGAGTGGAGCCAGACTCCGCTCACGGCAAGTTCATTTTGCAGCCAGTCTGGAGAAACGGCGACGAACAGACAGCAGCTGGCAAAACACACCTGTCCCCACTGTCAGCAATCAGATCACCGGGACAACTGCCCCCAATCCTCATTATCCCAGCAGTGAGCAGCTACCCCCCCCCCCCCCACTCCTACCTCAGTGGTTAAGCATGACTATTTTTTAGAGCAGAGATTCCCAAATTGGGGGTCATGAGATGCTGGGGGGAGGGGGGTGCGAGATGATTTTCAGAATCCTCCTGAGGTGATTACGCAGTTGACATGTGACTTTAACTGCACCACAGTAAACGTCACAGGTCACACACAGGTCAGTGTGCACCAGTAGATTTCGTCTGAACAGCTCAAATCAACACACTACGCTTTAAGCCCAGGATATCCTTTAAAAATGAAACATTGGTTGATACCAACCAAAGACAATGCAAAGAGGCCAGTGGAGACAGCAGCAGAGGAGAGTGGAGAAATGCAGTCAGAAAGGACATCGAGTTCTGGCGTGGGTGGAGGAGGAAGAGGAGGACAGCACCGTAAAGGGCTCCATAAGCAGTTGGAGCAGCCTTCCTCCAAGTGTCACAAGTATCGAGAGGAATGTATTCAGTATGGATTCATGCATTGTTATCAGTGAAGTACAACATCCCCAATGTGTAGTGTGCACCAAGGTGCTTGCACATGAGAGTTTAAAGCCTGTAAAAATGCTCAGACACTTGAAAAAAAGCACCCATTTCTTGCCAATAAACCAGCGGATTTTTTCCTCCAAGAGAAAGAATTGCAAGGCCAAACGAAAGTCATAGCTAACCAAACAACAACCACTACCAATGCTCAAAAGGCATCATATGAGGTGGCATATTTAATTGCACAGGCAAAAAAGCCACACACAATCGGAGAAACCCTAATAAAACCCACTGCTATCACTATGAGTTGAACAATGCATAGGGATAAACAAGCACCAGAGCTGGAAGCAGTGCTGCTGTCTGACGGCACCATATCCGCGCGCATCACGGACATGGCCCAAGACATAAAGTGTCAGCTGATTGACAGAGTGAAGAAAGGGAATTATGCTTTGCAGTTAGATGAATCCACAGATATATCAAACTTTGTGCACGTTTTCTTATGTATCGGTCACCTCCGGGGATATGGGGGTCACCAGTCTCTACCACCCTTATTTTAGGGGTTGTGGGCTGAAAAGTTTTGGAACCCTTGTTTTAGAGCAAAAACTTGACGTTTACCCTCCACTGCACCACCGGGCAGCACGGTGGTGCAGTGGTTAGCACTGTTGCCTTACAGCTAGAAGGTTCCTGGTTCGAATCCCCAGGCTGGCAGGGGTTGGAACCTTTCTGTGTGGAGTTTGCATGTTCTCCCTGTGCTGCATGGGTTTACTCCGGGGGCTCTGGTTTCCTCCCACAATCCAAAGACATGCATGTTAGGTTAATTGGCTGTTCTAAATTGTCCCTAGATATCTGTTTCCTATAGGCCCTTAGAATAGAGGGTTAGTACTAGTGAAAGCGCTTTGAGTGGTCTTTGTGACTTGAAAAGCGCTATATAAGTGCAGGTTAGTTAGTAGTAGTTAGTTAAATTTGCATTTTTAATGGGTTGGTCGAGGTCTGTCAAACATATGGCCTGCGGGCCAAAACCAGCCACCAGGGGTCTAAATTCTTCTGTGAATTTACAGCTTTTTCTAGTAAATTTCTGACCTTTTCTACTGTTTAGAATAGCTCATGTACAGTGCATCTGGAAAGTATTCACAGCACTTCACTTTTTCCACATTTTGTTATGTTACAGCCTTATTTTTAAATTGAATAAATTCATTTTTTTCCTCAAAATTCTACACACAATACCCCATAATGACAATGTGACAAGTTTTCTGGAGATTTCTACAAATTTATAAAAAATAAAAAAAACTAAGAAATCACATGTACGCCCAGGTGCATCCTGTTTCCACTGATCATCCTTGAGATGTTTCTACGGCTTAACTGGAGTCCACCTGTGGTAAATTCAGTTGATTGGACATGATTTGGAAAGGAACACACCTGTTGATATAAGGTCCCACAGTTGACAGTGCATGTCAGAGCACAAACCAAGCATGAAGTCAAAGGAATTGTCTGAGACAGGATTGTCTCGAGGCACAAATCTAGGGAAGGGTACAGAAAATTTCTGCTGCTTTGAAGGTCCCAATGAACACAGTGGCCTCCATCATCCGTAAATGGAAGAAGTTCGGAACCACCAGGACTCTTCCTAGAGCTGGCCGACCGTCTAAACTGAGCGATTGGGGGGAGAAGGGCCTTATTCAAGGAGGTGATCAAGAACCCGATGGTCACTCTGTCAGAGCTCCAGCATTCCTCTGTGGAGAGAGGAGAACCTTCCAGAAGGACAACCATCTCTGCAGCGATCCACTGATCAGGCCTGTATGGTAGAGAGGCCAGACAGAAGAAACTCCTTAGTAAAAGGCACATGGCAGCCCCCCTGGAGTTTGCCAAAAGGCACCTGAAAGACTCTCAGTCCATAAGAAACAAAATTCTCTGGTCTGATGAGACAAAGATTGAACTCTTTGGCGTGAATGCCATGGGTCATGTTTGAAGGAAACCAGGCACTGTTCATAACCATGTCAATGTTGTTAGCAGCATCATACTGTGGGGATGTTTTCAGCGGCAGGAATTGGGAGACTAGTCAGGATAGAGGGAAAGATGAATGCAGCAATGTACAAAGACATCCTGGATGAAAACCTGCTGCAGAGCGCTCTTGACCTCAGACTGGGGCGACAGTTCATCTTTCAGCAGGACGACTCTAAGCACACAGCCAAGATATCAAAGGAGTGGCTTCAGGACAACTCTGTGAATGTCCTTGAGTGGCCCAGCTAGAGCCCAGACTTGAATCCAATTGAACATCTTTGGAGAGATCTGAAAATGGCTGTGCACCGATGCTTCCCATCCAACCTGATGGAGCTTGAAAGGTGCTGCAAAGAGGAATGGACAAAACTGCCCAAAGACAGGTGTGTCAAGCTTGTGGCATCGTATTCAAAAAGACTTGAGTCTGTAATTGCTGCCAAAGGTGCATCAACAAAGTATTGAGCAAAGGCTGTGAATACTTAAGTAACATGTGATTTCTTATTTTTTTTTATTTTTCATAAATTTGCAAAAATTTCAAAAAAAACTTTTTTCACATTGTCATTATGGGGTATTGTGTGTAGAATTTTGAGGAAAAAAATGAATTTAATCCCTTTTGAAATAAGGCTGTAACATAAAATGTGGACAAAGTGAAGCACTGTGAATATTTTCCAGATGCACTGTACTAAGGTCCCACAGTTGACAGCGCATGTCAGAGCACAAACCAAGCATGAAGTCAAAGGAATTGTTTGTAGACCTCCGAGAAAGGATTGTCTTGAGGCACAAATCTGGGGAAGGGTACAGAAATATTTCTGCTGCTTTGAAGGTCCCAATGAGCACAGTGACCTCCATCATCCATAAATGGAAGAAGTTCGGAACAGCCAGGACTCTTCCTAGAGCTGGCTGGGCATCTAAACTGAGCAATCGGGAGAGAAGGGCCTTAGTCAGGGAGGTGACCAAGAACTTGATGGTCACTCTGTCAGAGCTCCAGCATTCCTCTGTGGAGAGAAGAGAACCTTTCAGAAGGACAACCATCTCTGCAGCAATCCACCAATCAGGCCTGTATGGTAGAGTGGCCAGACGAAAGCCACTCCTTAGTAAAAGGCACATGGCAGCCCGCCTAGAGTTTGCCAAAAGGCACCTGAAGGACTCTCAGACCATGAGAAACAAAATTGTCTGGTCTGATGAGACAAAGATTGAACTTTTTGGCATGAATGCCATGCATCATGTTTGGAGGAAACCAGGCACCGCTCATAACCATGCCAATGGTGGTGGCAGCATCATGCTGTGGGGATGTTGCAGCATCATGCTGAACACAAACTACAAGAGATGGAGAATGATATTGATCCTGATAACCACTTATTCAATAATATTCATAATCACTGTGAATATTATACTGAAAAGCAATTCAGAAGTCAAGTGCAATTAGATGGTAAACTATCAATAATACACTTCAACAGCAGAAGTCTTAAAAACTTTCCACAGATTCAGGACTATTTAAAACAGCTAGATAGAAAATTTACAGCTGTCGCAGTCTCTGAAACTTGGCTCAATGAAGAGCAGGCTTCTCTGATGGCAATAGAGGGATATCAGATGTTTTATATTAATAGATCTCAAAAAAAGGGTGGTGGTGTTGCACTGTATATTAAGATAAGATAAGCCTTTATTAGTCCCACAATGGGGAAATTCCAAGATTATTCATCAATATTGATGACCTGTATAGGTGTAAACTTGTAAATAGAATGTCTTTTGCACTACCAGGGATTCTGGAATGTGTCACTGTTGAGATTGACCAAGATAAAACAAAAAATCTAATTATAAGTTGTATATATAGAATGCCAGGAACTTGTGTTGAGACATTTAAAGATAAGTTAGTCGAGCTGTACAATAATATAACAAATAAGAAAATGGTTGTAATCTGTGGAGACTTCAATATTGATTTACTAAATCCATTTCAACAACATGTAATTACAGAGTTCATGAATTCTATGTACAGTATGAGTCTATATCCCACAATAGCACATCCCAGTAGAATCACAGTTCACACTGCTACATTTATTGATAACCTGTTTGTTAATATTATTGATAAGAAAATAGAAAGTGGATTATTGATAAATTACATAAGTGACCATTTGCCAGTCTTTGCACTTATCCATGGCCACACGGGGGCCAATACAGAAAAAACTTTAAAATCTTTCAGATACAAATCACAAATTGCAATCAGTTCTTTTAAAGAAGACCTGCTGAAGCAAGACTGGACAAAAGTCTATGTATCAGATGTAAATGAAGCCTATGACACATTTATGAACATTGTAACCACTCTTTATGAAAAAAAATTGTCCATTAGTAAAGAAAAGCTTAAACAGAAATTTGCCGGCAAGCCATGGTTAACCAAAGGATTACAAAAAGCGTGTAAAAAGAAAAATTCATTATATAAAGCTTTTCTAAAGAAAAGGACAAAAGAAGCAGAGCAGTGATATAAAACATACAAAAATAAGTTAATATATATAATGAGATGTAGTAAAAGAGACTATTATAGTAAAGAACTGGAGAAAAACAGAGATAACATTGAAAATACATGGACAATACTTAACAATATTCTTGGAAATAAAAACAGAAATACAAGCTACCCAACCAATCTTTCACAAAAAAAAAAAAAATGACTCAGAGTGTGAATGCAGTCTCACCTGCAGATAAATTTAATAAATTTTTTGTTAACATTGGCCCTAATTTGGCTCGAGAAATACCCATTACGGCATCTACAGGTGATACAATAAGCAAAAACATTGCTATAAAAGACTCCATTTTCGTAAAGAACACAGACGAGAGAAAGGTAATTGAAATTGGTAAATCATTTAAAAGTAAAACATCTACGGATTGTGATGGTATTGACATGCTTTTAGTCAAAACTATCATTGAATGCTTAGTGAAGCCACTGACGTATATCTGTAACCTGTCTCTCCAAACAGGTATATTTCCCAATGCAATGAAAATAACTAAAGTAATTCCGATATACAAGACGGGTGACAGAGGGGAATTTTCAAACAATAGGCCTATTTCACTATTACCACTATTTTCCAAGATACTTGAAAAATATTCTGTGAGAGAATTGGCAACTTCACAATGAAGAATAATTTATTGTGTGAGCAGCAATATGGGTTCAGACACAAGAGGACAACTGCATTTGTTCTAATGGAATTTATAGAAAAAAATATCAACTGCTGTTGAAAATAAAGAGTATTCAGTTGGGGTATTCCTGGATCTTAAAAAAGCATTTGATACAGTGGATCATGACATGTTTCAGGACCCAGGAGACAGACACAGACACGGGCAGATACGAACAATTATTCTTTATTAAAGAGTGAGAGAGTGTAGTGCGTGTGTGAGTGCAGATATGGCAGTCTGGTCACCGGAGCTGAGCGATTCAGATGACGACCTGGCAACCCTGGAACACACAAGCAGAAACAGTTAAGGCTGTTCAGCGATAATGGACAATTGCAGGTGTGAAGCTTACTTGAGAAAACCACAGGTTGTATTCTGCTGACTCCAAGTGTCCATGTGATGTGGAGGTGTTTGTGCTCGTGGCCGTGGAGGAGGTTGCTCCTGTAGCTGTGGTGATAGTTTTGGCGAGGGTGGTAATTGTACCTGCAGCTGTGACGATGATTGCTCCCGTAGCCGTGGAGGTGATAGTGTTTGTAGCTGTGGTGATGATGGCTCCTGTAGCCGTGGAGGTAATTGTACCTGCAGCTGTGGTGGCGATAGTACCTGTAGTTGAGGTGACGGTTGTACCCGTAGCTGTGGTGGTAAGGAGGAGCTCCGAGATGGAGGGGGAGATACCCCGTTGGTCGGGGAAGCTGGTCCGCCGCCTGGGAGGTCCACCTGTGCACAGGGGTTAAGATTTGGGGTTGAATAACAAAGGGTATTTTTACATGGCTGGTCTTGTCGTGACATTCTTGGCTTGGCTGTAGAACGAAGCTCTGGCTCATACTCAGACGAGGAAGACAGACGACTCCGTGCCGGGCTGTCAGTGACACTGGCTTTTAACAGCCGCTGATTGGCACCTGCTGGTCTGTGCGCAGCTGGAGCTGATGAGACAGATGACGGCCCAGCGGCCATCATGACAGATCATAAATTATTGTTAATGAAACTACAAAATAATGGTATCGGGGGGTAGCACTGTCCTGGTTATGTAGTTACTTAAAGAACAGATATCAGTATGTATGTGTTGGTAGCAAAAACTCGCAGTTACTAAAGGTTACTTGTATCCCACTGAATCCCACAGGGTTCAGTTTTGGGGCCATTGTTATTCAATATGTATATAAATGATATATGTAAAGTTTCTGAAAAAATTGATTTAATATTGTTTGCAGATGACACTAATTTATTATGCAGTGGAAGCAATTTGGAACAACTTTTGGATACACTCGGAAAGGAATTAGGAAAGGTTAAACTGTGGTTTGATTCAAACAAATTAACGCTCAATTTAAGTAAGACAAAATTTATAATTTTTAACAACCATCACAACAACTCAGTATCTAAACTCAGTGTAAATGGTGTAGAGATTGAAAGTGTATCCGAAATTAAATTTCTTGGAGTAATAATTGATAACTAATAATTGACTAATCAACTATTAATTGATAGTAAACTGTGTTGGAAGTCACATATTAATTATATTAAAGGTAAAATATCCAAATCAATCGCAATACTACACAGAGTGAAATATTTGCTGAATCAACCCACACTATATACATTGTATCATTCATTAATACTCCCATACATAACATATTGTACTGAAGTACGGGGAAATACGTATAAAACAAACATATATCCAGTCTTTATGCTTCAGAAGAGAGCTATTAGAATAATAAACAAAGCTGCTTACAGGGAACCAACAAATCCACGTTTTCTTAAATTAAAAGCTCTCAGGTTGAAAGATCTGGTTGACTTTAAAACTGCAGTAATAATGTTTAAAGTGAAGAATCTATTACTGCCTGCAAATATCCAAAAGTTGTTCCAAATAAGGGAGAAACAATATCATTTCAGAGGAACATGTATATTTCAAAAACCTTCAGTGAGAACTACCACCAAGCAACACTGTGTCTCAGTGCAAGGAGTCAGATTGTGGAATGCTTTTGGACCTGAATTAAAATCATGTACAACGCTTGGACAATTTAAACAAAAACTAAAGGAAGAAATACTCCAAACATATATACAAGATGAGATGTAAAATCACATAAGAATGATCATATTCAGTCTGTGTTGTGCTGTTGCTTAGTTTTTTGTCACGTTTTGTCTTAGCTTTGTTCTGAATTGTAATCGCTCTTGTTTTGTTTTTCTTTTGAATTCTTGGATGGAATATGGGTGGGAAATATAAGCTGCAGCTTCAGCCATCACCCATTTTGGATAATTTATGTTGAACTGTATAATCAGAGGAGTTATTGTTTAATTTGACCTTGTGAGATTTTTTTTTTCTCTCCCCTTTGTTATATTATTCTGTTCCTTTTTTAATCTTTACTTTTAATCTATCCAAAATAAAGATTCATTCATTCGTTCATTCATGTTTTTCAGTGGCAGGAAATGGGAGACTAGTCAGGATAGAGGGAAAGATGAATGCAGCAATGTACAGAGACATCCTGAATGAAAACCTGCTGCAGAGCGCTCTTGACCTCAGACTGGGGCGACGGTTCATCTTTCAGCAGGACAACGACCCTCAGCACACAGCCAAGATATCAAAGGAGTGGCTTCAGGACAACTCTGTGAATGTCCTTAAGTGACCCAGCCAGAGCCCAGACTTGAATCCAATTGAACATCTCTGGAGAGATCTGAAAATGGCTGTCCACTGACACTTCCCATCCAACCTGATGAGCTTTGCAGCACCTTGAGAGGTGCTGCAAAGAGGAATGGGCAAAACTGATCACAGATAGGTGTGTCAAGCTTGTGGCATATTCAAGAAGACTTGAGGCTGTAATTGCTGCCAAAGGTGCATCAACAAAGTATTGAGCAAAGGCTGTGAATACTTATGTACATTTGATTTCTTAGGTTTTTTTATTTTTAATAAATTTGCAAAAATCTAAAAAAAAAAAAAAAAAAACTTTTTTCACATTGTCATTATGGGGTATTGTGTGTAGAATTTTGAGGAAAAAATGAAGTTAATCTCTTTTGGAATAAGGCTGTAACATAAAATGTGGAAAAAGTGAAGTGCTGTGAATACTTTCCGGATGCACTGTAAATTTGAGACATTTTTTCTCCTAAAGATGACACTTTTTTTCTAATCAGTTGTCTTGTTCTTTCTCTTCTTTATTCTGGTGAAAACAGGTTAGGTTAAATCCATCAGCAACTACTACTGATGTGGTGCAGCTATGAAGGGGTCCCCCAATTCATCATCATCATCATCATAGCAGTCTGTCGTGGGCGACAATGACTGTTTCATTTAGGTCTGATCAGATTCCTCCACACAGCTCTGTCCTTAGCCTTCCACTGCCAGGAACTCCTGTCTATGTCCAACTTCTTCAAGTTTCTTTTTACAGTGTCTTTAAATCTGAGCCTTGGTCTACCCTGATTGCATTTGTCCTCACATAACTATGAGTAGAGTAATTGCCGAGGGAGACGCTGGTGGTCCATCCTCTCAAAATGTCCAAACCATCTCAGGTTCATCTGTATTAGCATGTCCTCCACTGATGGTAGACCAGCATGTTTCAACACTTCTATGTTGGTTATCTTGTCTTTCCATGGGATGTTCATTATGGCTCGAAGGTGTCTCATCATGTACGCGTGGAGTTTCTTCTCCTGCACTCTGTAGACAGTCCAAGTTTCAGCACCGTACAATAGAGTAGCCAGTACTGTCGCTCTGTACACTTTGCATTTCACATGGATAGACACATGTCAATTGTTCCACAGTCTCTCCCTCAAGTTTCCAAACACAGCGCTCTCTCTTCCCATTCTGAGAGATAGTTCATCCTCCAGCCTAGCATTCTTTGAAACAGTACTCCCTAGGTACTTGAAAGTCTTGCACTTGACTAGTGGCTCTGTACCAATGCTGATCTCTTCTGGTAGTGATGTTGATAACTGGAACTTTGGTGGTTGATAAAGGCACTCTGTCTTCTTGATGTTGATTTGGAGGCTGAATTGGCTAGCTGGTCTTGCAAATTTCTCCACTAAAGATTGCATATCTTCCACGCTGTGTGCAACTAGAGCACTGTCGTCGACAAAGAGCATTTCTCTTACTACCTTTATCGATGTCTTACTCTTGGCTTTAAACCGTGCCACGTTGAACAAGTCTGCTTCTTTCCTTGTTTGAATGTATACTCCTTCTGAAGTGTCTTAGAAGGCCACCTCAAGCATGGCTGCCAGATATAGCGAGAAGAGTGTAGGTGCCAGCACACACCCTTGTTTCACCCCGTTGCTTACTGAAAAGTCTTTAGATACAGAACCACTCATTGCCACATTTGCTTGCATACCTGTATGGAGTGCCTCAATCAGGCTGACAAACTTCTCTGTACAACCATATTTCTTGAGTACCTGCCAAAGTCCTTGTCGCGAAACAGTATGGAAGGCTTTACTGAAGTCTATGAAGACTACATAAAGTGGTTTGATACACTTTTCTTGAACCTGTTTCAAGCAGAAAATCATGTCCATTGTGCTCTTCCACTTCTAAAGCCGCACTGGGTTTCCGGTTGTACATTCTGCGAGATGTGTTCACTGAGTCTGTTAAGTAGTACACGTGAGAGAATCTTACCAACAGTGGCTAGCAGTGATATACCTCAGTAATTTCCACAATCTTTCCTGTCACCTTTCTTGAACAAAGGCACAATACTTGCATCCTTCCAGTCTTGAGGTACTTTCTGGGCATCCCATATCGCTTGGATGAGCTTGTACAGGCAGTTGGTCAGCTGAACACCACCAAATTTCCACACTTCTGCTGGTATTCCATCCCTTCCTGGAGCTTTACCATCCTGTGTTGTCCTGATAGTTGCCATATCAAAATTTGGTGGTTCATCCAGACTTGATACAGCTGGTCGCTGCACTAAAGCTTCTTTAGCCTCTTCAATGAGATCTCCAGGGTTGTTTAGTAGTTGGTCAAAGTGGTCTGCAAATCTGTCCAGGCTCTTGTCTTTCTCCTGCAAAACCGTTTCACCATCCATAGCCTTTAGATGGATCAATCCTCTTGGTTTAGGGCCGTAGATTTCTCTCAAACCTGTGAAGAATGTTTCATGTCCTTTCTGTCTGCTACAGTTTGAAGTTTCTCCGCTTTTTCATCCCACCAGTTGGACTTCATCTCTCTGGTGTACTTCTGTAGCTCACTCTGAGCCTTTGAGTATTTCTTCTTCTTCAACCTTGTGTTACACTGTAGGTTTTCCTGCTTAGCTGTATTCCTCGCTTCTAGTAGTTTCTTCAGGTGTTCATCATGCTCATCAAACCTTGATGTTTCCTCTCAGGGTAGCCTAATACCTCACTCGCAGTCTGATACACCATGTCCTTCAATGTTGCCCATTTCTCTTCTGTGTCATTCTCTGAGTTGTTGCTGTCCCAGTCTTTCAAGTTTTCATCCATTTCCTGTGTAAGTTCTTCCTGCTTCTTTTGGCCTTTCAGTGCACTAGTGTTTAGCTTCCGTGGTGGCTTCGCACCCGTCCTGCAGTGCTGTTTTCGTCTGCAAATCCTTAATCTAGATCTCAGCATAACATGAGCAGTACCACAGTCCACGCCTCTCATTGCTCTGGTGTCCAATACATCCCTTATGTCTCTCTGCCTGACTATGATGTAGTCTAATAAGTGCCAGTGCTTGGATCTTGGGTCCATCCATGTCTTCTTGTGTGTGTCCTTGGGCTTAAATAGAGTGTTGGTTATCACAAGGTTGTACTCTGAACATAGTGCAAGTAGAAGTTCTCCATTAGCATTGCACTTGCCTACTCCATGACTGCCTAGCACTCCTTTCCATTTCTCAGTGTCCAAACCAACTCTGGGATTAAAATCTCCAACAAGTATCAGCCTGTCATCAGTCAGTACAAGCCTGATAGTCTCACCTAAATCACTGTAGAACTCTTCCTTCACCTCCTCTGTGTTGGTCATTGTTGGGGCATATACACTGATGAGTGTGGCATACATCTTCCGCTGTAGTGGGAGTCTCATTGTCATTATCCTGTCGTTGATTGGCACCGGTTCCTCAACAAGCATTGCTGCTATCTCCTTTCTAACTGCAAAGCCCACTCCTGCTTCTCTCCTGTCTTGAGCTGATCTCCCACTCTAAAAGAAGATGTACCCATGGTCTTCCAAGCTGTCATATCCAGGCAATCTTGTTTCACTAAGTGCAGCTATGTCTACATTGTACCTGTTCATTTCCAGGGCCACAAGCGCGGTCTGTCTTTCTGGGCGCTGTGATGTTGTTCTGTCCAACAGAGTGCATACATTCCATTCTGCTACACACAAGGCTGCTGTGTTCCTCTTCTTTTGTCTTCCTGCTCCTAGCTTACTTTTCGCTGCCTGTCAGAGTGTGAACAGATCAGCGCGGACCTTGTAAGCCTGGGCGACGTCCAAGCCGGTATGGGTTGCTTTCTGATTGACCATTTCATGAAACTGCTTGCAAAGTATTTGAGTACAGCTAGCTTTTGCTGGACTAACAGCACATTCTTGGCAGATAAAGGTATTATCAGTGGCAAGGACAAGCCAAGACAAACTGACTCCAGTATCTGTTGCAGTGACTGACCAGATGATAGGTTTGTTTATCTCTGCTCTTTGTGTAGTGCATGTCACAATGCACCGACTGGCACAGTCCACCACAGACCTTGCGACAGATGTGTTTATCTGCCAGGATGTCCAGTCGTCACCCTGTGTAACTGGGAGTGGTGCACCACAGACCTGTGGCAGATATTGTTTTTAGTTCTGCCAGGATGCCCTGTTTCACCCTCCACGCCCTCGGAAGGGTGGGGATGCCGCTTGAGTTGCCGACGGCCTGACCCATGAGACAGGTAGTACCGGTTTTCATGGTTATCCGGTAGCAAGCAAGCCAATGCCTGACCTGACACACCCACAAAAAAAAGGGATGTAAGTCTTAGTTAAAAGCTGCCAATTTCTGACCAAAAAAAGTGAAATTTTATGGGTAAGAAGCTGCAACTTTAGCAAAAAGACAAAGGAAGGTGTAAATTTCCAACTGTTTACAACCTAAAAAGCTGCAGATATAAGATTTGAGTAAAATGCTGCAAGTTTAAGCTTTTTTTTTAAACTGCAAATTCAAGAGTAAGAAAAGTTCTAGATTCATGAGGAAAAAGCTGCAAAATTATGAATAATAAAAAGCTGCAAATTTTCAAGTAAGAAGCTGCACATTTCTAATAGTAAATGTAGCATTTACCATAGTGCAACTGCAATGTTAACCTTGAACTTTGACCCCTTGACCCCAAACCCATAGTTGGGTGAGGGTGTAAGTTTTTCAAGATAAGATAAGATAAGCCTTTATTAGTCCCACAATGGGGAAATTCCAGGATTGCAACAGCACAGGGATAGCAACACTCAGAGCAACAGTCAGAAGGCAAGAAAAAACAAGAGCAGCTAGTATACATATGTACATATTAATATAAATATATATATATATATATATATATATATATATATACTATATATATATATATATAGACACACAGTGCGGAGCATTGTGGTTGGTGGATGTGCAGCAGAAAGTCTAAGCTCTCTTTCCGCGGATGGGGCGGGCCAGCTGGATGTCTTTGGGCATGATGGTGACCCTCTTGGTGTGGATGGCGCACAGATTGGTGTCCTTGAGGAGACCCACCAGGTAGGCCTCGCTGGCCTCCTGCAGAGCCATGACGGCGGAGCTCTGGAAGCGCAGGTCGGTCTTGAAGTCCTGAGTGATCTCCCTCACCAGGCACTGGAAGGGCAGCTTACGGATGAGCAGCTCCGTGGATTTCTGGTAGCGACGGATCTCTCTCAGAGCCACGGTACCGGGCCTGTAACGGTGAGGCTTCTTCACTCCGCCGGTGGCCGGAGCGCTTTTCCGAGCAGCCTTGGTGGCCAGCTGCTTCCTGGGGGCTTTTTCCTCCAGTAGATTTACGGGCAGTCTGCTTGGTTCTTGCCATCGCTCTTTATTATTCTGTCTTATATTTCTTGCACGCCGCCTAAACTCCAGCCCGGCGCCCGCGTCGTTTTCGCTTCAGTTCCCCGGTATGTCGAGTTTCTCCATTAGCACCGGGTGGCGGTTGAGTGCTAGCTAGCTCTTCCCTGCTGTATCGTCTCCTGCTGTAAACAGAGGCTCCGTCTGCCGACTCGGGAGACCTTTGGGGCGATCTGTGTCCGTGATATATATAGAGTGAAAGGTGTGCCGGATCATATGTATTATGGCCCTTTTCCACTAGTATCTACTCAGCCCTACTCGCCTCGACTCTTCTCGGTTTGTAGGGTTTTCCATTAGTACCTGGTACCAGGTAGGACCTACTTCAGTGAGGTTCCAACCGTGCTGAGTTGAGCTGAAAATGTGACGTCAACAGATTTTAGGCCACTGATTGGCCAGGGCGTAACATCAGTGGATGACAGTGACGTCTTCACAAGATTCAAAACCGTCATTTGTAAATTCGGCCATGAGATTTTATTATTTCTGTGATAATCAACAAATAAATGGCCACATACAAATCAACACAGGAGTAGGTAAAGACCTAGGGGTACAAATGAGAATTGGGACACCCCCTCCCAAATCTATCTGTACTTCACTCTCACATTACAAATATTCTTCTCTACTGTTTTACAATATTTACTGCTGTTTATAAATAAGCAGTGTTTCTCTTGCCATTTTTATGCCTCGGTGAAAACGGGAGGCATACGGCGTCTGTGTGTTGTTGGTTATGTGTATCTGTCCGCCTGTCTGTTTCAGCTTGCCTGTGACATAATGCACGGCTCAGGAGACGCACACACACAGGCTTAGAGTAGTTCAAAGAGTTTATTAACAGCAGGAGTGAATGAGTGCGTGTCTGCGGGATGTAAATGTGTTGGTGATGGTGTCTGCTCCAGGCACAGAGGCAGGTGACCGTACAGCCGAGCAACCTTGGTTGGTCAGGATAGCTGGCACAACAAGGGGGCGAAGCCCGGAAGACAGCCACCTGGAGAGCTCCGTACAGCAGCGAGGATTGGGCGATGGAGTGGAGATGTCCGCCGCTGGGGAATCCACCTGTGCACAGGGGAGAAGACTGAAGAAGAGAGGTAAGCGATCTTCTTACCAAAATGGTGATGCTGAAGAGAAGTATGCTCACAACGGTGAGGGACGAAGTCTGACGGCTTCAGGCCGAGCCTCCGGGCGAGACGGCCTTTATCCCTCGCCGCTGATGATTGTCAGGTGCGTGAGCAGGTGGCGCCGCTGATGAATGGCGCGGCGTGACAGTACTCCCCCCTCTAGCAGCGCCTCCTGGCGATGGCTTATCCGGGTGCGCTCGGTGGAAGTCCGCGATGAGCGATGGGTCCAACACAAACAACGGGGGCACCCGTTGTCGATGCTCAGGCCCATAGCCCTCCCAGTCCACCAAGTATTGCAACCCACGACCTCGGCGCCGGGAGTCCAGGATGGAGGAGACGGACCAGGCCGGATGGCCACCAATCATCCGGGGCGCGGGTTGCGCTGCAGGAGGAGGGCAAAGGGGGTCAGTGACTGCCAGTTTCACCTTTGACACATGGAAAGTGGGATGGATGCGGAGGGAGGGGGGAATAGCCACGCGCACAGCCACCGGGTTGATGATCCGGGTGATGGGAAAGGGACCCATGAATCGCTGTGCCAGCTTCCTCCTCTCGCCTTTTAATGTGACGTCCTGGGTAGACACATACACGAGTTGCCCAACTCTGTACGCCGGGGCAGGTCGCCTGTGCCGGTCCGCCACGGTCCTGTTGCGCTCCGCTGTGCGTAAAAGCGCATGACGCGCGGCAGCCCAGGTGGAGCGGAACTGCCTAAGGTGCGCCCTAACAGAGGGGACAGCTACCTCGCTCTCCTGCGCTGGAAACAGCGGGGGGTCGTAACCCAGGGACGCCTTGAAGGGGGACATCCCCGTTGCAGAAGAGCGGGCGGTGTTGTGGGCATACTCCACCCAGGCGAGATGGTTGCTCCACGACGTCGGCTTGGATCTGGTAACACAGCGGAGCGCAGCCTCCAGCTCCTGATTGGTCCTTTCACACTGCCCGTTAGACTGGGGGTGATGGCCGGAGGAGAGGCTCACCTTGGCTCCGATGGCGTTACAAAAAGATCTCCAAACCTCGGATGAAAATTGGGGGCCCCGGTCCGAGACCACGTCCACCGGAATCCCGTGCAGCCTGACCACGTGTTGGACGAGGAGGCCCGCCGTCTCCAGGGCAGTAGGGAGACCTCGCAGGGGGACGAAGTGTGCCGCCTTGGAGAAACGGTCCACGATGGTCAGGACGGTGTCAGAGGAGTTGGAAACGGGGAGTCCGGTGACGAAATCCAGTGCGATGTGAGACCATGGCCTGCCGGGGACGGGCAGAGGCTGGAGCAGACCCGCTGGGGGGGCATTTCCCGACTTGCTGGTGGCACAGATTGGGCAAGCCCGGGCGTAGCGGGCTGCATCCCTCCGCAGGCCTGGCCACCAAAAGGACCGTTGGAGGAGGCTGATCATCCGAGAGGTGCCGGGATGACAGGTGAGCCGGGAGGTGTGGAGCCAGTGGATGACCTCTCCTCGGACCGCAGATGGGACGAACAGTCTTCCCTCCGGTCCGCCTCCAGGATCAGGTTCCACCTCCTGCGCCTTCCGGATCTTGTCTTCAATGTCCCAAGAGATGGCTCCCACGACGCACGACCTGGGCAGGATAGTGTGGGGCGTCTCCTCAGCCTCCACGGGGGTGAACTGCCTAGAGAGGGCGTCAGGCAGGCCGTTTTTGGAGCCCGGCCTGAAGGTGATTGAGAAGCGGAACCTGGCGAAGAACAAAGACCAGCGCGCCTGGCGGGCATTCAGGCGCTTGGCAGATCGTAAGTATTCTAAGTTCTTGTGGTCCGTCAGGACCACAAACGGCAGGTCCGCCCCCTCTAGCCAGTGGCGCCACTCCTGTAAGGCGAGTTTAATGGCCAGGAGCTCTCTGTCCCCCACATCGTAGTTCCTCTCCGCCGGGGACAGGCGCCGGGAGAAGAAGGCGCACGGTCGCTTGGCGCCATCGTCCGGTGATCGTTGGGATAACACTGCTCCCACTCCCGTGTCCGATGCGTCCACCTCCACAATGCACTGCAGCGCGGGGTCGACCTGGCGAAGGACCCGGGAGGAGGAGAACTCCGCCTTCAGCGCCTTAAAGGCAGCATCGACCTCTTCAGTCCACCGGAACGGGACCTTCGGGGACGTGAGGCGGGTCAGCGGTCCGACGATCCAGCTGAAATTCGGGACAAAGCGGCGGTAAAAATTGGCGAAGCCAACAAACTGTTGCACCTGCTTCCGGGATGCGGGAGTAGGCCACTCCACCACCGCCTTCACCTTCTCTGGGTCTGGGAGCACCTGGTCTTGGGCGATGATGAATCCCAGGAAGGATGTGGTCCTAGCGTAGAACTCGCATTTCTCAGCCTTCACGTACAGACGATTCTCCAGCAGTCTTTGGAGGACCCGCCTCACATGGACCTGGTGTTCGTCTCTGGACCTGGAGAAGATCAGAATGTCGTCCAGGTAGACGAACATGAAAAGGCCGATGAAATCCCGGAGGACGTCATTGATGAGGCGCTGAAAGACGGCAGGAGCGTTGGTCAACCCGAACGGCATGACGAGATACTCAAAGTGGCCGTTCGGGGTACGGAAGGCTGTTTTCCATTCATCTCCCTCCCGGATCCGGACGAGGTGGTAAGCGCTGCGTAGATCCAGCTTGGTAAACCAGGTCGCCCCCTGGAGGGAGTGGAAGGCAGTGTCCATGAGGGGCAGGGTGTAACGGTCCCTCTCAGTGATGTCATTAAGCGCTCGGTAGTCTATGCAGGGATGGAGGGAACCGTCCTTTTTCCCGACAAAGAAAAACCCTGCCCCCACGGGTGACGACGATGGGCGAATAATCCCAGCGCTCAGTGATTCCTTTAGGTACGTATTCATTTTTTTTTTTTTTTTTCTCTCTCGGCGCCACACGAGTAGGCTGCCTTTTGCAACAGCGGCTCGATTCCGAGTCTTTTTCCCTTCCTCTCTCTTTTGATCCGTCTTTTTTTTTCACCCCACTTATATCACAGACACACAGATCGTCCTAAATGTCTCCTGAGCCGGTGGACGGAGCCACTGTTTATAGCAGGATACGATACAGCAGAGAAGAGCTGCTAGCATTCAACCGCCACCCGGTCCCATTGGAAAAACTCGACATACCGAGAGAACTGAGGCGAAAACGCCGCGGCTGCCGGGCTGGAGTAAGGCGGAGGACAAAAAATATAAGGTACAGACCCTCCCTTCCATCTGTTGTCATGGGAAATGTACGGTCGATACTGGGAAAGTTAGATGAGCTAGCGGCTATCTCCCGTTATGATAGCACATACCGGGAGTGCTCTCTCCTTTTGTTTACTGAGACGTGGCTAACTGAACTAGCAGCAGATGCTAACATTGAGCTGGAGGGTTTTCACATGATACGAGCTGACCGAACACCAGACAGTGGCAAGGCTAGGGGCGGTGGAGTGATAATGTATGTTAACAACAACTGGTGCAGACCGGGACATATCACTGTTAAACAACGACACTGCAGCAAAGACATTGAGTTGCTAGCTGTTAGCATGAGGCCTACATATCTCCCGAGAGAACACTCACACGTGATCTGCATTGTTGTTTATGCAAATCCGACGGCGAACGCTGGGACAGCGCGTGACGTCATCCATTCAGTAACCAGCAGGCTGCAGACAGAACACCCAGATGCTCTTCTCCTCATCTCAGGCGATTTCAACCATGTTTCACTATCTCCCATTCTACCCACGTTCACCCAGTATGTCACATGCCACACTAGAGACAATAAAACACTGGACTTATTCTACGCAAACACTAAGGAGGCGTACACCTCATCACAACTCCCCCCACTCGGGAGATTGGATCACAACTTGGTTCATCTCCGGCCAGTGTACAAACCCCTAGTGCACAGACAACCTCCGGCCATGCACACTGTGGAGTTATGGTCTGAGGAGACAATGGACACTCTAAAGGGCTGTTTTGAAGCCACCGCCTGGAAGCAGCTCTGCGATCCACATGGTGAGGACATCGATGGCCTCATTCACACCTTCACGGGCTACCTCAGCTTCTGTGTGGACAAATCCGTTCCCACCAAGACCATACGGCGTCACTCAAACAACAAACCCTGGATCAACCCTGAGATAAAAACACTTCTGAGAGAGAAGAAAAGGATCTTCAGGTCGGGGAACAGGGAGATGCTGAAGTCCGTACAGAGGGAGCTGAGGAGAAAGATCAGAGAAGGCAAGGACAGCTTCAGGAAGAAGATGGAGGACAAGCTGCAACAGAGCGACATCAGCGGGGTCTGGAGAAACCTCAAAACCATCTCGGGGCTCCAGAATACCTCCCCCCAGGCCACAGGGGGCAGGGAGTGGGCGAACAACCTGAATCTGTTTTTCAATAGATTTGACCAACCGCCCTCCCCCCTGACTGCACAACAACCACTGCTGCCTCTAAAGAAATCAAGTCCTGCTGCCCACTCCCCACTCCACCAACACCCCCCCACTCCCAACACACAGCCCCCCATCCTGACCCTGACCAGGACCCAGGTGAGGACGGAGCTGAGGAAGATCAAGGCGAGGAAGGCGCCGGGACCGGACGGCATCAGCGCAAAGCTCCTCAAGTTCTGTGCAGACCAGCTGTGTGGGATTGTGACGTATATCTTCAACATGAGCCTGAAACTGGGGAGGGTACCACAGCTGTGGAAAACATCTTGTGTGGTACCTGTACCAAAAACTTCCCACCCCAAAGACCTGAACAGCTACAGACCGGTGGCCTTGACGTCCCACTTGATGAAGACCCTGGAGAGACTGCTCCTTGCTCACCTCCGCCCCCTGGTGGAACCAGCGATGGATCCACTCCAGTTCGCCTACCAGCATGGCATTGGGGTGGAGGATGCGGTGATCTTCCTCCTTCACCGTTCTCTGTCCCACCTGGAGAAGCCCGGGAATATGGTGAGGATCATGTTCTTTGACTTCTCCAGTGCTTTCAACACCATCCAACCGATGATCCTGAAGGACAAGCTGCTGCGCGCAGGGGTGGACCAGCACCTGTCATCATGGATCCTGGACTACCTCACGAACCGGCCTCAGTTTGTGAGAACCCGGGACTGTGTGTCCGACACGATCATCAGTAGCACGGGGACCCCCCAGGGAACGGTGCTGGCTCCCTTCCTGTTCACTCTTTATACTGCGGACTTCTCACACAACACAACACACTGCCATCTACAGAAGTTCTCTGATGACTCTGCGATCGTTGGCCTCATCTCCAATGGAGATGAAGCTGAGTACAGAGGGCTTATCCAGGACTTCGTGGACTGGTGCCATCGGAACTGCCTCCAGATCAACGCGAGGAAAACTAAGGAGCTGGTGGTGGACTGCCGCAGGCATGGGCAGCCCCTCACAGTACCAGTAAATATACAGGGAACAGACATCGAGATGGTGACATCCTATAAGTACCTGGGTGTTCATCTGAACAATAAACTAGACTGGTCACACAATACTGATGCACTCTACAAGAAGGGACAGCGCAGGCTGTTCCTGCTGAGGAGACTCAGGTCTTTTGGTGTACAAGGGGCGCTGCTGAAGTCATTCTATGACACGGTGGTGGCATCAGCCATCACTTTTGGAGTGGTCTGCTGGGGCAGTAGCATTACTGCAGCCGATAGGAAGAGACTGAACAAACTGATTAAGAAAGCTAGCTCTGTCCTGGGGCAGCGCCTTGATCCGATGGAGGAGATAGGAGAGAGAAGGACGGTGGCTAAACTGTCATCTCTGCTGGAGTCCGAGTTCCACCCTATGCAGGACATACTGAATGCACTGAGGAGCTCATTTAGCAGCAGACTACATCATCCCAGGTGCACAACCGAGAGGTTTCGTAGGTCCTTCCTACCAACGGCTGTCAGACTGTACAACCTAAGCAGGGCTGCTCGCAGAGATAGCAAAAAGACGTAACAAACTAATAGTTTTTTGAATGCAAAAGATGCAATAGACTTACACAATGGTCCCCTCCGGCATACAACTAGGAACATACCGGTCGCTATGGAGGGTGAGAATATGTATGGGCACATAATCATACCATGTAGGATAACTAAGTAGACGGTTATGCTGTTTCATTCCATCTAGCAACAATGCTCTGCACTGTGTGTGTTTATATATTTACATATTTATTCCATCTAGCTACAATGCTCAGCACTGGGTGTGTTTATATATTTATATATCTACATATTATTCCATCTAGCTACATTGCTCCGCACTGTGTGTGTTTATATACTTGCATATTTATTCCACCTAGCTGCAATGCTCCGTACTGTGGGTGTTTATATATTTACATATTTATTCCATCTAGCTACAATGCTCTGCACTGTGTGTTCATATATTCATATATTTATTCCATCCAGCTACAATGCTCTGCACTGTGTGTCTGTGTGTATATATATATATTTTATAGTAATATGTACATATGTACAGTATATTAGCTGCTCTTGCTTGCTTGTTTTTTTCTTGCCTTCTGATTGTTGCTCTGAGTGTTGCTATCCCTGTGCTGTTGCAATCCTGGAATTTCCCCGTTGTGGGACTAATAAAGGCTTATCTTATCTTATCTTATCTTATTGTCTCCCTCTCCGGCGCCGACAGGCTGTAGAGCCGACCAGATGGCAGGGGAGCCCCCTGGCGGAGATTGATGGCACAGTCATATGGTCGATGCGGGGGAAGAGACATAGCTTTCGATTTACTGAATACCATACCCAGGTCGTGAAATTCCGGAGGCACCAGCGACAGGTCCGGAGGTGCTGTATCCGCCACAGGAGGAGCCGCGGACGGGGAGCAGGCAGCGGACTGAAGGCAGGTGCCCATGCAGAAGGTACTCCATGCCGACACCCCAGCTGACCTCCAGTCCAGGACAGGGTTGTGGAGGCGTAGCCAGGGGTACCCCAGGATGACGGGCGACACAGAGTTGGGCAGGACGTAAAATACCATCTCCTCCCGGTGGTTCCCTGAGATGATGACTGGGACAGGCATGGTCTGGTGAGAAACTCTCCCAAGGGAGGCACGGGAGAGATGGACCAGGGAGATGGGGTGTTTTAGTGCCTGACAGCGGATGCCCAATCGGGTTGCCAGGCCTTGTGAAATGAAGCTGCCCTCTGCGCCCGAATCCACCAGTGCGTGGGTGAGGTGCCCAGTGGGATTGTGGCAGAAACGGATGGGCAGCTTTAATTGGGAGAGAGTGTCTAACCGGTTGGGATCCGCGAGGCTCCCTACAGCGATTCGCGGACCCCGCCGACTGGCTTTCCGCGGGCAACGCTCCACAGTGTGTTGGTCACCTCCGCAATACATGCAGAGGCCCAACTCACGGCGGCGTTGTTTCTCCGCAGGGGAAAGCTTGGTCCAGCCCGTCACCATCGGCTCCGACTCCTCGGGGCACGATGCTGGCGGCGCCGCCAGGGGGCGAGCTTGGAACAGGTGCGGCGAGACTCCACGAGGGCGAGAAGAAGAAGACTTCTGCCCCGAGGAGCGCTCGCGCAGCCTGTTATCCAAACTTATCGCTAAGGATGTCAGCTCCGCTAGCGTCCCAGGGATATCCCGTCCAGCCAGTTCATCCCTCAGATCATTATTGAGGCTGCGGAGGAACAGGCCACAGAGGGAGCGTTCCTCCCAGCCCAATTCCTCCGCCGCTACCCGGAAGTCGACCGAGTAGTCCGCTGCCGACCGGCCTCCCTGCTGGAGAGCGAGAAGCCGATCGACCTGGACCGTCTCGGTTTGAGAATGGTCAAAGACCTCCAGAAAGCGCCTCACGAACTGGTCATAGGTGAGGGTGGCATAACTGGGCCTCGCCATTACGGCGTAGGTCCAAGTTAACGCACGCCCCTCCAGAAGATTCCCTATGTAACCAATCCGACTGTGATCCGAGGGAAAATCTCCGGGCACACGGTGGAACACGGACTCACACTGCATAATGAAACCCCGCGCTCCGCCGAGCTTACCGCTAAAGCGGGCGGGGGTCGGAATCGGTGTGAGCCGAACCGGTGCCACTGGAGCCGGCTGGACGGCCGCTGGAACGGCAGGAGCCGCGCCACCCTGACGAGCCGGGGGGAACGGCTGTTGAGGATCTAAGCGGCCCAACCGGTTAGTTAAGTTTAATAATTGATTTAGGATAACCTGCTGTTGATAAGCAATTTGATCCACTCTAGCCTCGAGAGTGGTAAACCGGTGTGCGAGCCCGCCGTCCGCCGAGCCGCTCTGCTGAAGCCGTACTGACATAATGCACGGCTCAGGAGACGCACACACACAGGCTTAGAGTAGTTCAAAGAGTTTATTAACAGCAGGAGTGAATGAGTGCATGTCTGCGGGATGTAAATGTGTTGGTGATGGTGTCTGCTCCAGGCACAGAGGCAGGTGACCGTACAGCCGAGCAACCTTGGTTGGTCAGGATAGCTGGCACAACAAGGGGGCGAAGCCCGGAAGACAGCCACCTGGAGAGCTCCGTACAGCAGCGAGGATTGGGCGATGGAGTGGAGATGTCCGCCGCTGGGGAATCCACCTGTGCACAGGGGAGAAGACTGAAGAAGAGAGGTAAGCGATCTTCTTACCAAAATGGTGATGCTGAAGAGAAGTATGCTCACAACGGTGAGGGACGAAGTCTGACGGCTTCAGGCCGAGCCTCCGGGCGAGACGGCCTTTATCCCTCGCCGCTGATGATTGTCAGGTGCGTGAGCAGGTGGCGCCGCTGATGAATGGCACGGCGTGACAGCCTGGTCAAAATTAAGTGGAACTAAAGGCTTGTATCATTGTATTGTCAGGTTTTCTTGACTTTTAATTTGCCAGAATTTTGAGATAAGCCTTTGTTTACAAAATAAACACAAATTTAACTCACCATTGGCATGTAATGGAGCTTTGGAAAAAGATAATGTAATAATAATGCTGGGCCACTGCAAGCAGCAGGGCAACTTTTTTTTTTACAGTTCATGGACAACTTCTTAAACATGGCTGACTACAATGGACAGCTGAGGAAAGCAAAAAAACATTTAAAAGTAAGTTTTTTGCTTAAATCATGCAGCGATTTCAATATTAAAACACTAATAACTCCTACAACTGCAACATTTGACTTTTTAAAGCTTATGATGGGTCACATTATTTTTCTCATTTGTAAAAACTACAACTCCCACACTGCTTGCCTCTAAAACATGCTGGTGTAATAGGCCAAAATCCACACATTCAGTTTCACTTTCCTTTTTTAAAGTTTTTTGCTGCGCCAAACGTGACGAAAATATTTGGAAAACCATGACAGAAATTGTTTATCATAACTCTGGCATTGCTTGCCCCATCTGCAGTGTATGCAAAACGGTGCGACACACTATGCTGCGGGAGCACGCAACCACGGGTGACGCCAGTGCGCCTCAAGGTATATTAGATGTGATGTGATGACTCAGCACACAACAGATTAGTGGACAAAATGTTTTCACAGAAGATGTTTGTAGTTTAAAATCTTCAGACTGACTGTAGCCTAGCGGCTGCCCCGGCCTTGGATGCGCTCTGCAGAGCGTGCCCAAATGCCAAGTCACGTTTCGTTACCTTGTATTCATACATGTGTAATGACAGTAAAGTTGAATCTCAATCTCAACCACCTCCCCCGTGCACCTCATCCACACCAAAATGCACACAGGCTCCCTGTTAATTTGTTCATTCTTCTAAAAAAACAAACTAGAAAAGCACTCAGAGAGCACATACCTCCACCAAGGCTCCTTCCATCTCTCATGAATCACCTCCAAAATGTAATGGGTTTGTGGGTAGGCAATTGGCCAGTTCATGTGAAAATTGCATCAAAGTCTATTCAGTATTGTTTTGGAGGACTCTTGCTAACACACTGTGAGAAGATAAGAGCCTTGGCGGAGGTATGCATTCACGGACCATCACCAAAATGTTATGGGTTCCTCTGTAGGCCAAGGACCGCCTCTGGTGAAAATTACATCCAAATCCATCCAGTAGTTTTTGTGTAATCCTGCTGCACAAATACAAACAAGGTCCTTGGTGGAGGTATGCACTCTCAGCTCATCATCCAGATTTAATGGGTTCATCCTTGGCCCAAAGGCTACCTCTGGTGAAGTTTTCACTAAAATCTGTCCAGTAGTTAAAATTTATCCACCGGAGCTCACAGGAAAAACAACCTCCCGTCTCCCGTATGGGAGACGCTGTTTGTTTACACTTGTTAGCCCTCGTTAACCCCGACACTTCATTTCAGCTCTATAGAGCTTCGGTCCATTTATCAGCAGGTGAGTGTCAGTCTTGTTTTTAAACTAGTTTAATTGCAGTGTTGATATCTTTGTTGTACTCTGAGGCTAATTAATGACTCAAATTGGAATGAATATTCCTACTGAAGATTTCTATATAGTTTCCACTGTAGATCAGGTAGGTTTAGATTTTATATTGTGAAGCCTGCACACACACAGGGTCCTCACCTCTCATGGATCATCACCTTATCGTGGTGGGGGGTTTGCGTCCCCTAGTGGTCCCAGGAGCTATGTTGTCCAGGGCAATTTGCCTCTGGTAGGGTCACCCAAGACAAACTGGTCCTGGGTAAAGGGCCAGACTAAGAACGATCCGATAGACTCTCATGATGAACACTAGAACAGGGATCCAGTGTACCCCGCCCGGTATGGGGTTACTGGGGCCCCACTCTGGATCCAGGCCTGAGGGAGGGGCTCAATGGCTAGCGTCTGGTGGCCGGGTTTCCCCCCATGGGACCCGGCCGGGCTCAGCCTGAAGGAGTTACATGGGTCCGCCCTCCAATCAATCAATCAATCAATCAATCAATCAATCAATCAATCAATCAATCAATCAATCAACCTTTATTGTCATGATGCTATGCATACAACTGTAGTGCAAGCAAGATGAAATTGTGTTTCTCTAGGCATCCGTATTGTAAAAAGAACATAATTTAACAACACACTCACGCTCCCCCTCACCCCACACCCCGACAGCCATTCACATATCCCTGAGACACATTTGGATATTACAGTAATGTTAACTTATTACAGTTGCAGTTAAAATGATAATAACTGCCTATGTATATATAAAACAATTAAAATGGCTAAGTGAATCTAAGTAGCTAAGAGAAATAAATACTTAAAACTGACTAAAACTATAATATACATAAAATATACATAATGTCAATAAAGTGCAGTAATATGTGTGAAAGATTCCGGATCAACTGTTCAGCATCCTAACAGCTTGTGGAAGGAAGCTGTTGATCAGTCTGGTGGTTCTGCCTCTGATGCTCCGGAATCATTTGCCAGATGGCAGCAGTTCAAAGTGTTTGTGCAGAGGGTGAGAGTGGTTCTTAACAATGTTCAGTGCCCTGCTCCTACAATAGCTCTGAAAAAGTTCTTGAACAGAGGGGAGGGAAACTCCAATTACCTTCTCAGCTCCCTTAACTATCCTCTGCAGAGCTTTTTTGTCTGACATACTGCAACTGGAGTACCATGTTGCAATGCAGTACATCAGAACACTCTCCACCACACCTCTGTAGAACGTCCTGAGGATGCAGATGGGGAGAGAGGCTTGTTTGAGTTTCCTCAAGAAGTGCAGTCTCTGCTGGGCCCGCTTCCTGATCCCCAAGGAATTCTTGCTCCAGGTCAGGTCCTGAAAGATCTGCACTCCAAGGAACTTAATGTTCTCCACTCTCTCCACCGAACGGCCGCTGATGCAGAGAGGGACGTGTTCAGGCCGTGACTGCTGGAAGTCGATAATCATCTCCTTCATTTTGTCCACGCTGAGCACCAGATTGTTCTCCCTGCACCAGCCCTCCAGGTCTCTAACTTCTTTCCTGTACATTGATTCCTCATCCCTCTGAATAAGTCCCACCACTGTGGTGTCATCCACAAACCCTAATAATCTGGTTCCCCTCGTGTCTGGACACAGTCATGTGTTAAAAGTGTAAACAACAGTGGACTGAGTACACAGCCTTGAGGGGAACCAGTGCTCAGCGTGATTGGGTTAGAGATGTTGTTTCCAACCCGGACAGACTGAGGTCTCTCGGTCAGGAAATCCAGGATCCAGAGACATGTGGCGGTGTTCAGACCGAGAAGGAGTAATTTCTCCATCAGTCTCTGGGGAATAATGGTGTTAAATGCTGAACTGAAATCAATGTACAGGAGTCTGGCATAGGTGTCTTTCTGATCCAGGTGGGTAATGACAGAGTGCAGGGTGGTGGCTATAGTGTCCTCTGTGGAGCGATTTGAACGATACGCGAACTGGAGCAGGCCATGTGATGCAGGGAGGCAGGCTGTGATGTGTGGTTTAACAAGCCGTTCAAAACACTTCATCACAATTGGTGTCAGTGCGACAGGATGCTAGTCATTCAGACAGGACTCAACCGCTTTCTTTGCCACTGGTACTATGATAGAGGTCTTAAAGCATCTAGGGACAATGGCCTAACTCAGGGAAATGTTATATATGTCAGTCAGGACATCCGCCAACTCACTCGCGCAGACTTGGAGCACACGTCCCGGGACGTTGTCCGGACCTGCAGCTTTACGTGCGTTGACCCTTATTAGGGTCCTCCGTGTGTCCGCTGTGTTGATGGTGATAGCTGGCCCCACAGATGGTGAAAATGGGCCAGCTCTCCCTCTGATTGTCGGGTTTGATGCTTCAAAACGTGCAAAGAAGTTATTGAGCCTGTCTGGAAGCAAAGCGTCATCATCATCGACCCCTTGCCTAGACTTATAATCCGTCAACGCTCATACTCCCTGCCACATCTGTTTGGTGTTCCTTGTGTCACAGAAATGTCCCTGGATTTTCTCCGCGTAGGCGTGTTTCGCCGTCTTAATTCCCTTTGCAAGTGCAGATCTGGCTGAGCGGAGGGCAATCCTGTCCTTCGCTCTAAAGGCTGCATCTCTGGCTGTGAGCAGCGAGCGCACCTCTGCAGTCATCCAGGGTTTATAGTTGCCCCGTGCAGTGAAGGTCTTCAATATAGTGACATCCTCTGTGCACTTCACAATGTAGCTGGTGACCATTTCAGCGTACTCCTCCACATCAATCCTGTCTCCCTGAGAGGCTGCTATTTTGAAAACCTCCCAGTCTGTATGCAGAAAACAGTCCTGAAGTGCCAAGGCTGCACCCTCCGGCCAAGTCCTGAATTGTTTCTCTACTGGCCTGCTGTGCTTCAGTAAGGGTTTGTAGGCAGGCACCAGCATCATGGATAGGTGGTCAGAATGGCCGAGGTGGGGGCGAGGTGTTGCCTTGTATGCATTTGGGGAATTTGTGTACACCAAGTCTAACATATTCTCTCCTCTGGTCTTAAAGTCCACACATTGTTTGAACTTGGGGAGCACAATCTTTAGACTGGTGTGATTAAAATTCCCTGCAACCACCACAAAACTGTCCGGGTGTGAAGTTTGAAATTCACTGATAGCATCATGCAGCTCTCTGAGTGCCTCGTTAGCATTAGCTTTAGCATTAGCGCTAGGAGCTATGTATACAGCAGCTACAAACACATTGGTGAATTCCCTCAGCAGATAGAATGGTCGACAATTCACGATAAGGAACTCCGCCAACGGAGAGCAGTGTTTAGATACTAACATGGCATTAACACACCAGTTCTTGTTAAATATAGATACATAGGCTCCCCCTCGGCTCTTACCAGAGCTAGCGGCCTCCCTGTCCACCCGGAACGATGTCATCCCTTCCAGCTGAATGGCTGCCTCAGGGATGTTGTCGTGGAGCCATGTCTCCATGAACGCAAACACACAGCAGTCCCTCCACTCTCTGCAGGTTTCTCTCAGCAGACGCAGTTCGTCCAGCTTGTTGTCAAGGGAGTGGACATTGGAAAATAGGAGCGACGGTACTGCTGGTCTGGAGGGGTTAACCTTTAGCCTGGCATAAATTCCGGCCCTCTTTCTTCTCCTTTGTTTGCGTTTGCGCTGCTTACGCTTCCTCCTCTCCCGGGTAGCTGCCAGCCTAACCCCCGATAGTATTCCATGCCGGCGTAGAATGTCCAAATCGCACCCGAACGCTGCAATTCTTGCAGCGTACATTACCTTGATGCTTAATAAGGTCTCTCGGTTGTAAGTTGTACGTCTGGGATGACACTCACTGATGCCTAGAGGGGCCGCAGCGTCCATGCTCGCCGCCATCCTCAAGAACAATCTTGAGGATGGCGCTCCAGTGGGCTCACCACCTGCAGGAGGGATCATGGGGGTCCGGTGCTGTGTGGATCAGGTGGTGGTCAAAGGCGGAGACCTTGGTGGTCTGATCCCAGGCTTCCTAAACTGGCTTTTGGGATGTGGAATGTCACCTCTCTGGTGGGGAAGGAGCCTGAGCTGGTGCATGAGACTGAGAGATACCGGCTAGATATAGTCGGCCTCACCTCAACACACAGCTCCGGTTCTGGAACCAGTCTCCTGGAGAAGGGCTGGAGCTTGTCCTACTCTGGAGTTGCCCTGGGCGAGAGGCAACGAGCAGGGGTGGGTATTCTTGTATCCCCCCACCTTGCTGCCTCTATATTGGAGTTTTCCCCAGTGGACAAAAGGAGCTGTTTCCCTGCGCCTTTGGGTTGAGAAACGGGTCCTGACCATCATATGCACCAAATGATGGTTCAGAGTGCCCACCATTTTTGGAGTCTCTGACTGGGGTGGTGGAGGGTGCTCCTCTTGGAGACTCCATTGTCCTTCTGGGGGACTTCAATGCACACGTGGGCAATGACAGTGAAACCTGGAGGGGGGTGATTAGGAGGAACGGCCTGCCTGATCTGAACCAGAGTGGTGTTCAGTTATTGGACTTCTGTGCTAACCACAGTTTTTCTATAACAAACACCATGTTCAAGTGTAAGGGTGTCCATATGTGCACCTGGCACCAGGACACCCTAGGTCACAGGTTGATGATCAATTTTGTTATTGTGTCATCAGACCTGCGACCATATGTCTTGGACACTCAGGTAAAGAGAGGTGCAGAGCTGTCAACTGATCACCACCTGGTGGTGAGTTGGATCCGATAGCAGGGGAGGATGCAATTCAGACCTGGTAGACCCAAATGTATAGTAAGGGTGTGCTGGGAACGTCTGGCTGAGGCCCTTGTCCGGGAAGTCTTCAACTCCCACCTCTGGAAAAACTTCAACCACATTCTGGAAACATGGAGTCTGAATGGGCCATGTTCTCCACTTCCATTGTTGAAGCAGCTGCCCAGAGCTGTGGCTGCAAGGTCATTGGGGCATCTTGTGGTGGCAACCCCCAAACCAAGTGGTGGACACCGGTGGTGAGGGGGGTCATTAAGCAGAAGAAGGAGTCCTATCAAGCTTGGTTGGCTTGTGGGACTCCCGAAGCAGCTGAGGTGTACCGGCAGGCCAAGCAGAGTGCAGCTCGGGTGGTTGCTGATGCAAAAACTCAGGTATGGGAGGAGTTCGGTGAGGCCATGGAAGAAGACTTTCGGTCGGCCTCAAAGAGATTCTGGCAAACTATCCGGTGGCTCAAGAGGGGGAAGCAGCTCCACAGAGGAAGCAGGGCTTGTGGACGAGGGGGACGACTCGCCTATCACAGCGGCTGAGGTCGCCAAGGTGGTTAAAATTCTCTTTGGTGGCCAGGCCCCAGGGGCGGATGAGATTCACCCTGAGTACCTCAAGGCCCTGGATGTTGTAGGGCTGTCATGGTTGACACGCCTCTGCAACATTGCGTGGAGGTCGGGGACAGTGCCTTTGGCATGGCAAACCGGGGTGGTGGTTTCTCTCTTCAAAAAAGGGGACCGGAGGGTGTGCTCCAACTTTAGAAGGATCACACTCTTCAGCCTGCCTGGGAAGGTCTATGCCAAGGTACTGGAGAGGAGTGTCCGACCATTGGTTGAACCTCGGATTCAGGAGGAGCAATGTGGTTTTCTTCCTGGCCGTGGCACATTGGACCAGCTCCTTACCCTCTCGAGAATCCTCGAGGGTTTGTGGGAGTTTGCCCAACCAGTTTACATGTGTTTTGTGGACTTGGAGAAGGCATTCGACCGCGTGCCTTGTGGTTTTTTGTGGGGGGTGCTTCAGGAGTATGGGGTATCAGGCTTGTTTTTACGAGCTATTCAGTCTCTGTACAACCGTTGTGAGAGCTTGGCTCGTATTGCCATCACTCTGTTGGACTCATTCCCAGTGAGAGTTGGACTCCGCCAGGGTTGCCCTTTGTCATCAATCCTGTTCATAATTTCTATGGACAGGATTTCTAGACGCAGCCAGGGAACGGAGGGTGCCATGCTTGGTGGCCACAGGATCTCATCTCTGTTGTTTGCAGATGATGTTGTCCTGCTGGCTTCATCCAGCAATGACCTACAGGTCTTACAGGGATGGTTTGCCATTGAGTGTGAAATGGCTGGGATGAGAATCAGTACCTCCAAGTCCGAGTCCATGGTCCTCAGCTGGAAAAAGGTGGATTGCCCTCTCCGGGTTGGGGACAAGCTCCTGCCCTAAGTGGAGGAGTTTAAGTATTTTGGGGTCTTATTCACAAGTGAGGGGAGAATGGAGCAAGAGATTGACAGACAGATCGGAGCAGCATCTGCAGTGATGCGGACGTTGTATCAGTCTGTTGTGGTGAAGAGGGAGCAGAGCTCTAAGGCAAAGCTGTCGATTTACCAGTCAATCTACATTCCTGTGCTCATGAGCTTTGGGTAATGACCGAAAGAACGAGGTTGCGGATACAAGTGGCTGAAATGAGCTTTCTTTGTAGGATTGCTGGACTCACCCTCAGAGATAGGGTGAGGAGCTCAGTCATCCGGGAGAGGCTCAGAGTGGAACTGCTGCTCATCCACATTGAAAGGAGCCAGTTGAGGTGGTGGTATAGGCATCTGCTCAGGAGGCCTCCTGGACGCCTCCCACTTGAGGTGTTTCGGGCACATCCCTCTGGGAGGAGACGCCGGGGCAGACTCAGGACTTGCTGGAGAGACTATGTCTCCCATCTGGTCTGGGAATGCCTTGGTATCCTCTCTGAAGAGCTGGAGCAGGTGGCTGGGGAGAGGGAAGTGTGGGCTTCTCTTCTTGAACTGCTGCCTCCGTGACCCGGACCTCCAGAGAAGCAGTAGAAGATGGATGGATGGATGGATGGATGGATGGATTCCTACTGAGCCGACATTTCTCATCCCATTATTAAAAGGCAGCCCACAATATACTCCTTCGGTAATCTCTGCTGGCTGATGTGAATCTAAAAAAAAAACCCTTGTATTTCTGTGTCATGGCGGCCACTGGGCCGTCATTATCCTCAGCTGTGCAGACACCGGCTGTTGGCAATCAACGGGCTTTAGAAGCCAGGATCTCGGACTGCTCTGCACGGAGTCATCTGTCGCCTTTTCCTCGCAACGCGTCTAGGATACGACCTCAAGCCAGAGTCAGAACCAAGTCGCCACGCCAAGCCACGTCACGTAACATACCTCTTCACTCATCCCTTCCTAGTGTTCTCTCCTGTGCACAGGTGGACCTCCCTGGCGGTGGACTTACCTTCCCTGTTAACGGGACGCCATCTCCTCCTCCTCACCACCTCAGCATCAAGCACCACGCTGCACCGGGACACGGAGCCAGCAAGATTCTCTCTGCGGCGCCTGCAAGTAAGCAGCACAAGCTTCAGCTTCCCGTTCATATGAACTGTAATAATCCCCTGTGCTTGTGTGTTCCAGGGTTGCCAGGTCGCAGCAGGAATCGCTCAGCTCCAGTGACCAGACAGCCTCGCACTCACTCACTCATTCACACACGCAACACTCATCACTTTAATTAATAAATAATTGTCAAACAATCTACTCGTGTCAGCGTCTGTCTCCTGGGTCCCAAATCATGACAGTACGACTCCGTCAAGATGACCCAGCTGACAGCGCACTGGCGCGCCGTATTAACACTCTTAGCGCTCGAGTAGATTTGATTGCTCACCAACAGACAGTTATTTTGAACCAGTTAACTCAGGTTAACAGCCGGCTGGATCACCTGGAAGGACGCCAGGCGTTCCCTCCGACCACCAGGGCTTCACCAGCCCCTGTAGCCTCTCCTACTAGCCAAACATACCAGCCATCATTACCTCGTCTCACTCGCGTGCTTACCCCCACCCGCTTTAGCGGAAAACTCGGGGAAGCATGAGGTTTTTTGCTTCAATGTGAATCAGTCTTTCACCGCGTCCCGGGAGATTTCACCACCGATCAAAGCAAAATTGGGTACATCTCCAATCTGCTCGGGGGGAGGGCATTAGATTGGGCCTACACTATTATGGCTAAACCCAACTATTCCCTTTTGACTTACCAGCAGTTCGTGGCAGAATTTCTGGAGGTGTTTGATCATACAGACCGGGGCGCGGTGCTAACTGATCGGCTGCTAAGCCTTCGGCAGGGCAGTAGATCTGCCACCGATTACGCCGTAGATTTCCGGATATTAGCCGCTGAGGTCGGGTGGGGGGAGCCAGCGCTTTGTGGTATTTTCCTCCGCAGCCTTAGTTCGGAGCTGAAGGATGAATTAGTGGCACGGGATAAACCAGACAGGTTAGGGGAATTCATTTCTCTCACCATTAGTTTGGACAGTAGGCTGAGGGAGCGAGCGGCCGAACGTAGGACTGTTAGTCGTTAGAGTAAACCCCGCCCTCGCTCCGCTAGGTCACCTCTCCTCGCTCTGCCCTCGTCAGAGGAACTTCCGGAGCAGGAGGATATGGTTATCGGACAATCGGGAGTTTCAGCGGCTGAGAGACAGCGCCGCAGGGATCTGGGCCTATGTTTTTATTGTGGCAATGGGTCTCACGGGGTTGCCGAATGTCCAAATCGGTTAAAAAGGGAGGTCCGTGGATCACAGTAGGGGGATTCACGGACATTAAACAGAAAAAAACCCTCACTAGTTGCCGTGTCCCCATTAGGCTACTTTACAAACACAAGGAACATACTACACATGCCCTAGTTGATTCTGGAGCTGAGCAGAACTTCATCTCCAGAGACCTGGCAACCCAGATGGGCCTCAGCTGTCAACCTCTTTGCCCACCTGTCAATCTCGTCACGTTATGCAAGATGTCACTGACTTCTGTTTCCCACCAGACGGTTCCCGTGTCAGGGATAGTCTCCGGAAACCACTGGGAGGAGATTCATTTTTTGGTATTACCCATCTCCTCTTCACCTGTGATTCTGGGGTACCCATGGCTACGGCTCCACAACCCCACTTTTGATTGGCAAGCTGGAAGTATCATCGCGTGGAGTTCCTTTTGTTTGAGTGCCTGCCTCCAGTCTGCAGCATGTGCTCCCTCGGTATCGGTGCCTTCTCCTTCGACGCCACCCCCGGACCTGTCCATGGTACCAGAAGTCTACCACGATCTAGGAGCGGTGTTCAGCAAGTCACGGGCGCTGTCCCTTCCCCCCCACCGTCCTTACGACTGTGCGATCAACCTCAGGGCGGGGGCCCCTCTCCCGGCAAGTCGTCTATACAGCCTGTCTGCCCCGGAGCGCGAGGCTATGGACACTTATATTAAGGAGTCCCTTAGTTCTGGGATTATTCGTCCTTCGTCTTCGGCGGTGGGTGCGGGTTTCTTCTTCGTTGGAAAGAAGGATGGCTTGCTGCATCCCTGCATCGACTTCCGAGGGCTCAACGAGATCACCATCAAGGACAAATACACGGTGCCGCTGATGAACACGGCCTTTGACTTCCTCCAGGGGGCGTCTTGGTTTACGAAGCTGGACCTGCGTAACGCGTACCACCTGGTGCGCATCAGGGAGGGCAACGAGTGGAAGACAGCATTCCGGACCCCAAGCGGCCATTTTGAGTACCTGGTGATGCCGTTTGGGTTAACCAACACTCCGGCCATCTTCCAGTGTTTGATTAACGACGTCCTCCGGGATTTTCTTAACTCCTTTGTGTTCGTCTACCTTGATGACATCCTCATCTTCTCACGCACGTTGGAGGAGCACCAGGTGCATGTGCGACGGGTCCTGCAGCGACTCCTGGAGAACCAGCTGTTTGTCAAAGCTGAGAAATGTGAGTTTCACACTGACAAGACCTCTTTTCTTGGTTTCATTATTGCCCGCAATCAGGTGCTTCCGGACCCGGCCAAGGTCAAGGCGGTGGTGGATTGGCCCACGCCCACGTCCAGGAAACAGTTGCAGGGGTTCCTGGGTTTTGCTAATTTCTACCGCAGGTTCGTGCCGAACTTTGGGAACATCGCCCGCCCCTTGACTGCTCTCACCTCTCCCAAGGTTCCTTTTCGTTGGTGCGAGGAGGCTGCCACAGCGTTCGGGAGGTTGAAGGAGGAGTTCGCTTCGGCCCGCATTCTGACCCAGGTGGATCCGGCTTTGCAGTGCCTGGTGGAGGTGGATGCC
Organism: Pholidichthys leucotaenia; assembly: GCA_020510985.1. Classification (NCBI taxonomy): domain Eukaryota; kingdom Metazoa; phylum Chordata; class Actinopteri; order Cichliformes; family Pholidichthyidae; genus Pholidichthys; species Pholidichthys leucotaenia. The sequence continues at coordinate 163,950,768 of CM035848.1, forward strand.
TCTGATTCGGGAGTTGGGGCGGTTCTCTCCCAACGTTCTCCGGTGGATGGAAGGATCCGGCCGTGTGCTTACTTCTCCCACTGCCTGACGCCCACAGAGAGGAATTACTGTATCGGTGACAGGGAGCTGCTGGCCGTGAAACTCGCCCTGGAGGAGTGGAGGCACTGGCTGGAGAGGGCTGCCCAGCCATTCGTCGTCTGGACGGATCATAGGAACCTTGAGTATCTCCGGACGGCCAAACGGTTGAACGCTCGCCAGGCCCACTGGTCTCTTTTTTTCGGCCGGTTCAATTTTACCATCACTTACCGGCCGGGGAGCAAGAATGGCAAGCCTGACGCCCTCTCGAGACAGTTTGACGCGCAGTCCACCGGGGAGCAGGAGGAGACTATCCTGCCGTCGTCTTGTGTGGTGGGTGCCCTGTCATGGGAGATCCGGGACCAGGTCAGGAGAGCGCAGGAGACGGAGCCCGACCTGGGTGGGGGTCCCCTGGGCTGTTTGTTCGTTCCGCTTTCTGTCAGGAGCGAGGTTATTCAATGGGGTCACGCGTCCAAGCTGGCGTGCCATCCGGGAGTTGCCCGCACCATTGATCTCCAGAGAGCCTTCTGGTGGCCAGGATTGAGGAGGGATGTTAACAACTATGTCCGGGCCTGCGCCCAGTGCGCCACCAGGAAATCATCATCTTCCCCCCCGATGGGTCTTCTTCACCCTCTACCAGTTCCTTCTCGCCCCTAGTCCCACGTAGCCTTGGACTTCGTGACAGGTCTGCCCCCCTCTGGCCATTTTACGTCGGTCCTAACGATAGTGGACCGTTTCTCCAAGGCAGCTCATTTTGTGCCTCTCCGGGGGTTTCCTTCGGCGCAGGAGACGGCGGACCTTCTAGTGCAGCATGTGGTCCGTCTTCATGGTATCCCCGCTGATATCGTATCGGATCGAGGCCCACAGTTTGTGTCCCAGGTCTGGAAGGCATTCTGCACGGTGCTGGGGGCCATGGCTAGCCTCTCTTCTGGGTACCACCTGCAGAGCAACAGTCAGTGCGAGCGGGCCAATCAGGAGCTGGAGGCTGTGCTTTGCTGTGTCATCTCTTCCTGCTCCTCTTCTTGGAGCACGTTTCTACCCTGGATCGAGTATGCACACAACACCACGGTGTCCTCTGATACTGGGATGTCCCCTTTTAAAGCGTCTCTGGGGTATGATCCACCACTGTTCCCAGAGGAGAAGAAGGAGGTGGCGGTTCCTTCGGTGCAGGCTCACGCTAGGCGTTGTTGGCGAATCTGGACCATCACCCGCAGAGCCCTTCTTAGGACCACAGAACGTAATATCCAGGTGGCCAACCGCCACAGGAGGCCCACCCCGGACTATAAGGTGGTCAGAAGGTTTGGTTGTCCACTAAGAATGTCAATGTGCTGGCCGAGAAGCGCAAGCTGACCAAGCGCTTCATCGGCCCTTTTGTAATTTTGTAGCCTTGCTCTCCCCTCTTCTATACGCATCTGCCCTACCTTTCACATCTCCCAGGTAAAGCCCTACATCTCCGATCCTCTGTGCCCACCCCCCGCGGCTCCTTCCCCCCCGAGGATGATCGACGGCCATCCGGCTTGGAGGGTGAATGCCATCTTGGATGTCCACTGGCGGGGTCGGGGTCTTCAGTATTTGGTAGACTGGGAGGGTTTTGGCCCTGAGCATCGCTCCTGGATTCGCCCAGCGTTGGTCTTTGATAAGCAGCTGATCCGCAATTTTCATCGGGCGCATCCAGGTAGGATTGGGCAGGTGCCTGGAGGCACCTCTAGAGGGGGGAGTACTGTCATGGCGGCCGCTGGGCCGTCATTATCCTCAGCTGCGCACACACCGGCTGTTGGCAATCAACGGGAAAAGCCAGGATCTCGGACTGCTCTGCACAGAGTCGTCTGTCGCCTTTGCCTCGCAACGCGTCTAGGATACGACCTCAAGCCAGAGTCAGAACCAAGTCGCCACGCCAAGCCACGTCACGTAACATACCTCTTCACTCATCCCTTCCTAGTGTTCTCCCCTGTGCACAGGTGGACCTCCCTGGCGGCGGACTTACCTTCCCTGTCAACAGGACGCCATCTCCTCCACCTCGGAGCTCTTCCTCACCACCTCAGCGTTGAGCACCATGCGCACCATGCTGCACCGGGACACGGAGCCAGCAAGATTCTCTCTGCGGCGCCTGCAAGTAAGCAGCACAAGCTTCAGCTTCCCGTTCATATGAATTGTAATAATCCCCTGTGCTTGTGTGTTCCAGGGTTGCCAGGTTGCAGCAGGAATCGCTCAGCTCCAGTGACCAGACAGCCTCGCACTCACTCACTCATTCACACACGCAACACTCATCACTATAATTAATAAATAATTGCCAAACAATCTACTCGTGTCAGCATCTGTCTCCTGGGTCCCAAATCATGTCATTCTGATTGCTATCACCATCTTTCATAAGATGGTCATGGCTACATGAGCCAGTTGTGCACCATTTCAGCAGTTTCTTTGTCTAAATTTAGCCGACATTGACATAGAAATGCATTGAAATTGTCTTTTGTTGATACCTCGCTGTGCCACTAGGGCAGCCCGTGTTGCTTTTTCCTCCATTTCTTCCTTTTTCTTGGTGTCTTCAGATGGAAAAATGATGTCAATCATCACATAGTATGCACGTCTGCAACTTCTGGGTTGCAGACATGCGTGGGCCTATGGCGTGGCAACGCACGTAACTCGGTGGACACGTCTTAAAGGGGCAGTACATGAAAAGTGCCATATTAACATATAAAACAATTTTCAAAAAATTCCTGGATCCAGATCGTGGTCCAGATCACCACCAAAATCTGATCATGTATTCCCTGTGCGATTACACACCTTTTCTGAAAATTTCATCAAAATCCAATCAGAACTTTTTGATTAATGCTGCTAACTGACATAATGCACGGCTCAGGAGACACACATGCAGGCTCAGGGTAAATTTAGCAGCTTTATTCAACAACAGGGATGTGTGGCTGCGTGTCTGTGATATGTAGATGTACTGGTGGTGGACGTCTGCGTCAGGCACGGGAGCAGGAGACCGTACAGCTGGACAACCCTGGGAAGAGAGCACAGGGAAAAGGTAATGGGCACCAAACCAGTACAGGAAATAAATGGGGTTTGTTTGCTTACTTGGCAGGGCAGGTGGCAGGCGTGCACAAGGGCGAGCCCGGGAGACAGCAACCTGAAGCACCTGACAGCAGCAGGGAGACGGCGATGTTGAGGCGAGGTCCGCCACCGGGGAAATCCACCTGTGGCAGCAGCAGGCAGGCGGCGATGCAGGAGCGAGGTCCGCCGCCGGAAAATACACCTGTGCACAGGGGAGAGACTGGAAAGACAATGGTAAGGTATGCTTATGCTGTAGATCTTGCTGGGAGACGAGGGGGTTCCTCTGCAGCAAGTCAGCCGAGGGAATCAGACGGCTTCAGGCTGAAGCCCAGGGCAGAGTGGCTTAAATCCCAGGCTGCTGACGAGGTGCAGGTGTGCGCGCAGCTGGCGCCGCTGATGAGCGGCGAGTTGTAACAGTACTCCCCCCTCTAGCAGCGCCTTCTGGCGATGGTTTATCAGGGTGCGCCCGGTGAAACTCAGTGATGAGGGAGGGATCCAACACAAACGAGTGACGCACCCACTGTCTCCATTCTGGACCGTAACCCTCCCAATCCACCAAATACTGTAACCCGCGACCCCGGCACCGGAAGTCCAAGATGGCGGAGACAGTCCAGGCCGGGTGGCCATCTATCATCCGGGGCGTGGGCGGCGCAGCAGGAGGAGGCCAGATGGGGTCCGACACCACCAGTTTTACCTTGGAGACGTGGAAGGTGGGATGGATGCAGAGGGAGGGGGGAGTAGCAACACGCACAGCCACCGGGTTGATAACTTTGGTGACGGGGAATGGGCCCATGAAGCGCTTTGCCAGCTTCCTCCTCTCACCCTTCAGGTTAACATCCTGCGTGGATACCCAGACTGGTTGGCCTACCTGGTAGGCGGGAGCAGGCCTCCTGCGCCGGTCAGCCGTGGTCTTGTTGCGCTCCGCCGTGGGTAAAAGCGCATTACGCGCAGTGGCCCAGATGGAGCGGCACCGCCTGAGGTGAGCCTGGACCGTAGGGACTGCCAACTCGCTCTCCAGCGAGGGAAACAGAGGGGGGTCGTAACCCAGGGACGCCTTAAAGGGGGACATCCCGGTGGCGGTAGAGCGAGCGGTGTTGTGGGCGTACTCCACCCAGGCGAGGTGTTTGCTCCATGACGCAGGCTTGGATGTGGTGACACAGAGGAGAGCAGCCTCCAGCTCCTGGTTGGTCCGCTCACAATGCCCGTTAGATTGGGGGGTGATGGCCGGAGGAGAGGCTTACTTGGGCTCCTAAGGCTTTGCAAAAGCTCCGCCAGACGTCTGAGGCGAACTGGGGACCCCGGTCGGAGACCACGTCAACCGGTATCCCATGCAGCCTGACCACGTGTTGGATAAGGAGGTCCGCCGTCTCCAAGGCAGAGGGGAGCCCTCGTAATGGCACGAAGTGGGCGACCTTGGAGAAACGGTCGACGATGGTCAGGACCTTGTCGAAGCTGTTAGAGACAGGGAGACCGGTGACGAAGTCTAATGCGATGTGCGACCAGGGCCTACCAGGGACGGGCAGGGGCTGGAGCAGACCTGCAGGGGGAGCGTTGCCAGACTTACTGGTGGCGCAGACGGGGCAAGCCCGGGCATAGTGGGCGGAGTCCTTACCCAGTCCCGGCCACCAGAAGGAGCATTGGAGGAGGTCGATCATCCAAGAGGTCCCAGGATGGCAGGCGAGCTTGGATGTATGCAGCCAATGGATGACCTCGCCCCGGACAGAGGACGGAACGAAGAGCCTCCCCTCCGGTCCGCTGCCAGGGTCCGGTTCCGATTCCTGCGCCCTCCGGATCTTGTCCTCGATCTCCCAGGAAACAGCCCCCACGACGCACGACCTGGGCAAGATGGTGTGTACGGCGTCCACAGGTTCCTCTGGGGCGAACTGCCTGGAGAGGGCGTCAGGGAGACCGTTTTTGGAGCCCGGCCTGAACGTTATGGTGAAACGGAACCTGGCAAAAAACAGAGACCAGCGCGCCTGGCGGGCATTCAGGCGCTTGGCAGTTCTTATGTACTCCAAATTCTTGTGGTCCGTTAATACCACGAATGGCAGGGCGGCCCCCTCCAGCCAGTGATGCCACTCCTGGAGCGCGAACTTGATGGCGAGGAGCTCTCTGTCCTCCACGTCGTAGTTACGCTCCGCCGGGGACAAGCGCCGGGAGAAGAAGGCGCAGGGCCGTTTGACCCCGTCAGCAGGTGACCGCTGTGACAACACCGCCCCCACCCCCGTATCCGAGGCGTCGACCTCCACGATGCACTGTAGAGAGGGATCGACCTGGCTGAGGACCTGGGAGGAGGAGAACTCTGCCTTCAGCACCTGGAAAGCTGCTGCGGCCTCTTCAGACCACCGGAACGGGGTCTTGGGGGAGGTGAGGCGGGTCAGAGGACCGACGATGGCTCCAAAATTGGGGACGAAGCGGCGGTAGAAGTTGGCAAAGCCGATGAACTGTTGCACCTGCTTCCTGGATGTGGGGGTTGGCCAATCTACCACCGCTTTAACCTTTGCTGGGTCTGGAAGCTCCTGGTCATGGGAGATGACAAACCCCAGAAATGACGTCGTCTTGGCGTAAAATTCAAACTTTTCCGCCTTCACATACAACCGGTTCTCCAGGAGCCTCTGGAGGACCCGCCTCACGTGCACCCGGTGCTCGTCCCTGGATTTGGAGAAAATGAGTATGTCATCCAGGTAGACGAACACGAACAGACCGATGAAGTCCCGGAGAACGTCATTGATCAGGCGCTGAAAGACGGCTGGAGCGTTGGTCAACCCGAACGGCATGACCAGGTATTCAAAGTGGCCGTTCGGGGTACGGAAGGCAGTCTTCCATTCATCTCCCTCCCGGATCCGGACGAGGTGGTACGCGCTGCGGAGATCCAGCTTGGTAAGCCAGGTCGCCCCCTGGAGGGAGTGGAAGGCAGTGTCCATCAGGGGCAGGGTGTAACGGTCCTTCTCCGTGATGTCGTTTAGGGCACGGAAGTCGATGCATGGACGAAGAGAGCCGTCCTTCTTGCCCACGAAGAAGAACCCTGCACCTAATGGGGATGAGGATGGGCGAATTATTCCTGCACTGAGCGACTCCTTCAGATAGGCGTTCATGGCCTCCTTCTCCGGCGCTGACAGACTGTACAGACGTCCCGAGGGAAGAGGCGCCCCCGGCGGAGATTTATGGCGCAGTCGTAAGGCCGGTGTGGAGGGAGAGCCATCGCCTTGGACTTACTGAAGACCGCGCCCAGGTCGTGGAACTCCACGGGCACCAAAGAGAGGTCTGGGGGCGCGGCATCCTTGGCCACGGGAGGAGAAGATGGGGCACAGGCAGTGGATTGGAGGCAGGTGCTCATCCAGGACGGGGTTATGGAGGCAGAGCCACGGGTAACCCAGTATCACCGGAGACACAGAGGATGGCAGGATGTAGAAAGATATGTCCTCCCGGTGGTTTCCAGAGACGATGACAGATACGGGGTTCGTCCGGTGAGTCACTTTCCCCAGGGACACACGGGAGAGATTGATAAGGGAGAGAGGAGTCTGGAGGGGCTGGCAACAGATGCCCAATCGGGTTGCCAGGCTTTGAGAAATAAAGCTTCCCTCCGCGCCTGAGTCCACCAGTGTGTGGGTGAGATGCCCTGTGGTGTTATGGCAAAAACGGATGGGCAGCGACAAATGTGTGAGGGGAGCTGACCGGTTAGCATCCGCGAGGCCCCCTACAGTGACTCGCGGACCTCCCCATTTGGGCTTCTCCGGGCAATGCTCCACAGTGTGCTGGTTGCCTCCGCAATACATGCAGAGGCCCAACTCACGGCGGCGTTGTTTCTCCGCAAGGGGGAGCTTTGCCCGGCCCGTCACCATGGGCTCCGACTCCTCGAAGGACTCAGGTGGCAGTAACGCCAGGGGGCGAGCTTGGGACATGCGCGACGAGGCACCCCGCGAGCGAGAAGGCAACTTCCACCCCGAGGCGCGCTCGCGCAGCCTGTTGTCCAAGCTGATGGCGAGGGAGATTAGCTCCGCTAATGTCCCAGGGATATCCCGACCAGCCAACTCATCCCTCAGACCAGAGTTCAAACTGTGGAGGAAGATGCCACAGAGGGAGCGTTCCTCCCAGCCAACTTCCTCCGCTGTTACCCGGAAGTCGATGGAGTAATCCGCGGCCGATTGGCTCCCCTGTTGCAGACTGAGGAGACGATCGCCCTGGACGCTATCCAAACGCGAATGATCAAAGACCTCCAGGAACTGGTTAATGAACTGGCCATAGGTGAGGGCGGTGTATCTGGGCTTCGCCATTACGGCGTAAGCCCAGGTGAGAGCACGACCCTCCAGGAGATTTCCTATATAGCCAATTCGGCTGTGGTCTGAGGGAAAATCTCCGGGGACGCGCAGGAACACCGACTCACATTGCATAATGAACCCCCGCGCTCCACCGAGCTTACCGCTAAAGCGGGCGGGGGTCGGAATAGGTGTGAGCCGGGCTGGGGCACCCAGAGCAGGCTGGACGGCCGCTGGGGCAGCTGGAGCTACGCCTCCCTGACGAGCCGGGGGGAACGGCTGACGGGGGTCCAGGCGGTCTAACCGGTCAGTAATTAGGGTTAACTGGTTGAGTATCACCTGTTGCTGATGAGCTATTAAATCCACCCGAGCCTCGAGGGTGGAAAAACGGTGTGTGAGCCCGCTGTCCGCCAAGCCGCTCTGCTGAAGCCGTACTGACATAATGCACAGCTCAGGAGACACACACGCAGGCTCAGGGTAAATTTAGCAGCTTTATTCAACAACAGGGATGTGTGGCTGCGTGTCTGTGATATGTAGATGTACTGGTGGTGGACGTCTGCGTCAGACACGGGGGCAGGAGACCGTACAGCCGGACAACCCTGGGAAGATTGCACAGGGAAAAGGTAACGGGCACCAAACCAGTACAGGGAATAAATGGGGTTTGTTTGCTTACTTGGCAGGGCAGGTAGCAGGCGTGCACAAGGGTGAGCCCGGGAGACAGCAACCTGAAGCACCTGACAGCAGCGGGGAGACGGCGATGTTGAGGCGAGGTCCGCCACCGGGGAAATCCACCTGTGGCAGCAGCAGGCAGGCAGCGATGCAGGAGCGAGGTCCGCCTCCGGAAAATCTACCTGTGCACAGGGGAGAGACTGGAAAGATAATGGTAAGGTATGCTTACGCTGTAGATCTTGCTGGGAGACGAGGGGGTTCCTCTGCAGCAAGTCAGCCGAGGGAATCAGACAGCTTCAGGCCGAAGCCCAGGGCAGAGTGGCTTAAATCCCAGGCTGCTGACGAGGTGCAGGTGTGCGCGCAGCTGGCGCTGCTGATGAGCGGCGAGTTGTAACACTAACAGACAGACCAACCAACAAACAAAACCAGCCAGCACTTCCCAAAACATTACCTCTTCTCATGGCGGAGGTCATAATAAAATCATTCATTAATGCCTAATCTATGGACTCCAACATCAAGTCCGCAATTAAAATGAGAATTTGGATGGAATAAAATACTATTAACTTTTCATATTATAATTAGAATGACGGGTGATTAAATTACAACTGTTAAAACTCTCTTCATTAAAATAACAGAAAATCCCACCGTGTGTTGCTTCCTCATGAACTCCAGAGTTCTGGAGCTGCACGATTTCAAAACACACCACTGAAATAGCATTAAACAATGTGCTTCTGATGACTTTTTCCTGATCAAAAGCAAAATTGGTATAACATGCACCTTAATACTGGTGCACATGAAATTGCACGCCGCCACACCTCTGTGAAATGGCTCTCCTCCTCCCAGCACAAAGCAGGCGCACTGTCTGTTACGCATAGTAAAATACCTTGTTAAAGGATGAGGCAAGATGGCTGGACGAACACAGCTTTATTGAACGATGGTAGAACAGAAGACACAAGGTGGACACCAGGCAGAGGGCGCTGGTCAAAGAGGCCGCACTATGGATGCCCTCTGCTATTTATAGGGCGGTGCAGTGGCGGAACAGGAAGTGCTCGCCACTACACTGCACTTCACAATAAGGTGCTAAACCCCAACACCCCATCCCCTCCCTTAGAAAAGTCCAAAACCACACAAATACCCCGCCCCCCCCCCAATTTATGACCCGAGCCACACTCTAACATAACAAAAACTAATGTATCTAAATGGCCTGACACATTCACACAACAAAACCTAAAATAGGGCGGACAGGTGGATTACCGTCCAGCCCACACGGCACGGTGGATTATTCTGCCGCCTGATAAACTAAAGAAAAAAGTCCATTAATAAACTAAAATCACTACTGTGGTCCTAAACTAAATAAAATACAGAAAACAATCCCATTTTATTATATACATACACATCAGAACACCAGAACTCTTAATACATAAATTTACAGCACTGTTCCTTGGGCAAGAGGAGCAGAACTGGCATGGGGGAGCCCGGGGCAGCCCCTCAGTAAGCGTGCCCTTGGAAGCAGCAGGCTCTTGGGATGATGGCTGGTCTTCCGGACAAAAGTGCCTTTCTTCCTCACCACCAACTCTTGCTCTTGTCCAGCCCCATCACCTGAAGCCTCTTCCCAGACATGCCAAAGCTGATTGGCGTGCCTTGCCGAGCCATCAGACAGCTCAAAGTACGCTGTGCCTAGCTTAGCCACTATGCGCAGACACTCCTGGTGTTTCGCCGGCTGTCATCTGGCCCATCTTCGCTATGGACGTCCCTCTCCTCAGACCCAAACCAAGTCCATAACCCTCAGAGGGGCTTGGCTCGGCCTGACATGGTGCTGCTGAGCACGCGGTTTTCCCATGCTCGTCGGTCTGGCCCCGCTCTCTTCTGAAGCCGTCATAGCAGTCACCATCATAGCAGCAGATCCTCCGTCCCTCTGTGGCTAAGCTCTGGAGGAATTTGGGGCTAGCACATTGGTGTCACTTGCCGGTGCAGGTGCCTCGCCGCCACACTCAGTATCCCACTGCTACCATTTCCCGAGCACTGGCACTGAGACCCTCCTGCACCGAACCTGAGTGAGACTGGTCTTGCTTGACCGCCATGTTGTCCGTTAGCTCTTCGTCCCGCGCAACATCCTCATCAGCCACCGGAACCGGAGGGTACCACTGGCCACAACCTGACTATTCCTCCCCAGCATCGTCTTTAATGGTAAAACCCAGTCCGTAGAACAAGTCACAGTCCATGATGTTATCGCCTTGGGCCGTCACATGGAATGTGAAGTCAGCCATCGTCGCAGACTTATACCGAACCGTTAACTCCAAAGTCCCAACCGTGCACAGCCTGCCACCTCCATAACCATAAAGTGGTGCCAGGTTACCTCTTACTCTGAAGTGGGAGAAAAACTTCCTCACTGTGGCCCAATTTAGCAACAACCCTCCACCCCCGTGTCGAGCAGCAGCGGTACCTCCATGTCGTCCAGTTCCACTGCACAGAACATGTACCTGTTGATACTGGGGGACACCATATGGATGGTTGTTGGAGGCAGGCGGAGTGATTTCTTCCATGGGCTCTCCGGCTCAGATACATGGCACACTCTATTATAATGGTTCAAACATCCACATCTGCTACAATGCTTCACTCTAGCCGGGCAGTCCTCAGCCTTGCTGCGGTGCACTGCAGATCCACAACCCTTGCAAAGGGGTTTTCCCAGGGCAGACCTTCGGCTGGCAGCATTGTCTTCCGTAGTGTCGTCGTCTAAGCTATCCTTGCAATCCAATTCCACTACATTTGGCGCGGCATGAGGCTCCGGTGGCCGTTGTGACTTGCGCCAGTTTATCTCCAAAGCTAGCTCGTCTGCGGCCTCCAGCTGGAGAGCTTGTTCATCAGCCCTGGCTAATGTTAGGTCATCCGGCGCAATAAGTAGCCTAACCCGCAATGCGGCGCTACTCATGTGCTCCGCAAGCTGGTCACGTACCAATTCATCTTGCAGTGGCCCAAAGCGACACTCGCTAGCCAACTGCCTTAAGTTGGTGACAAACTGATGGATAGACTCATCCACTCGATGTCGCTGCTGAACGCGAATCCTCCGGACAGTCACGCTATCCGGGGTATGAAAGTGGCTTGCTAGCACCTCGACGACGTCTTCAAAAGAGTCCGAAGCTCCGAGTGTGCACAGGACACGCTGGCCCTCAATCCCCAGATTGTGAACAAGTAGTGCATGTGTTCTTAAATTGTCGTGCTTACCCAGGTTGAGCGTGATAATGTAGGTCTGGAAAGCCTCAAACTGGCTTGGCCAAGGCACTGGTGGCTCGCCCGGGATCTCAAGAAAGGAGTGAAGTGGTGTGATACATGCCTCCATGAGTTAATCCTCAATCGCCAAATGTTATGTATGGCAAAATACCTTGTTAAAGGATGAGGCAAGATGGCTGGACGAACACAGTTTTATTGAATGATGGTAGAACAGCAGACACGGTAGGCAACAGGCAGAGGGCACCAGTCAAAGAGGCCGCACTATGGATGTCCTCTGCTATTTATAGGGCCGTGCAGCGGTGGAACAGGAAGTGCTCGCCACTACACTGCACTTCACAATAAGGTGCTAAACTCAAACACCACACTGTCAACTGGTAATTAGATGGTGTGACGCAAAGCATAAAAAACAGACAATGCGCTGACAGAAATGAACAAAAACACTAGCGTACGGCAAGAAGTCTGGCACAAAAGTCCGCTGATGACTTTCAAAACAGGGCCCAATATCTTATTGAGATATTTTCCAGTCACATGTATACTGTTAAAATATTAAAACTCTCAAGTCAAAGAAATACACACCAACTTTTTTTTCAGTTCTTAAAGAAACAAGCGTACTGCACTTCCTAGGTTTTATGATGTCACAAACCAACAAGCCCCACCTTCACTTATCCAAGATAGCAAAACAAATGAACTCCAAGTATCTCCTTACTTGTGAATGGCCCATCTAGAAAACTACTATCCAATAAGATTAGAGGCTCAATGATATTAATGAGCAGGATAAAAATGTTTCAGACAAAACTTACAGACAGCTTTATGGGGAGCTGTAAAACAACATGATTTTATTTATTTAGTTGGTCTTGGAAACTACAAATGCTCTTGGGAATGCCAATACTTAGACTTAACCATTGGAAAATGCACAGTATGGGACCTTTAAAAACAAACATGTCACAGTTTGGTCATCTGAGAGGGCGGTTGTGGTGCAAGTGTAGTATAGCCAACTACTGGTTGAAATGTTGGTGGTTCGATTCCTGCTCTCTCTGCAGTCTGCATTGAGCAAGACACTGAACCCCCCCAGTTGCTTCTGGTGAGCAGGCCAGTGCCTTGCATGGCAGCTCTGTCACCATCAGTGTGTGAATGGGTAGATAACAGGATCTGTAACCGCTTTGGTCATCCAGAGATGAGAAAAAAAAAGTGTTCTATAAGTGAAAGTCATTTACCATTTTATCTTTCTCAGTGGGACATTGAACATTTTGACTTTTTATCACCCAATTTATAGTTAAAACTTTCTTTAATTATATATATTCTATATATATTGTGTGAAATAGTTATTGTTGCTACATTTGCCTGCAGTTTGTCAACCAATGGAATGATTTTTGCTTGATGAACATAGATGTGATTGTTATTTTATTATTTGCACTGCTGCTATATCTACCTCTTCTTTCATAAACCTAGATTATAAGATTTTATTGCAGTTCCTTATGGGAAGAACTTATTCCTTATCATGCACACTGGCCATAGCCTTCTTTCTTCTTAACATGCCCCCACGCGCGCGCGTGCACACACACACACACACACACACTTTATTTTTAGTGCCACTGGAGTATGTCAGTGTACAGCTGCCCAAAAGTAAATGAATGAAGATTCTGTAAAAGTCTGCCATCATGGATACAGTTGTAATTTCAACAGAACATTTAATACACTGCTGAAATGTGCAGAGCACTTACTGCATACATTTAAAAAAAAATCAAAGACAAAACCCATGCCACCGGTTGTGTTAATATTTGCAATTTTGTATGAAAATTGGATCAAGTTTTTAAATTTGCTTAACATTAGAATGTTGAGCTTTTATTATTTCTATCATTAATATGTATCATCTATTGTATGTAAACTGAATTAATATGCAATATATTGTGCTTATTGTGATATGTCTTTGATTGATTGATTCGAATCAGTGGTCTCCAACCATGTGCCATGGTGGCCCAAGACCCTGCAAGTTTTACCTCCAACCAGTGTCTTCAACAAGTGATTCCACTATATTTCTTCGGACTGATTGCTGATCAGTGAGAACAGTTGCTGAAGAAGCTGAGGGGAATAGAAAACCTGCAGAGTCTTGGGCCACCACGGAACAGGGTTGGAGACCACTGGATTGAATGATAAATCACATCAACATCGCGTGAATACAACATACCTACTTTCATTCACAATAAATGAAAAGGTACAGGAAGAGGAAAAAAAACTTAATAGCCTTCCCTTTGTACAAACAACCAATTAAACTAGTATAAAATACATCAACCAAAATACAGCACTGTGAAAAAGTATTTGCCCCCTTCCTGATTTCTTATATTTTTGCATATTTGTTACACCTAAATGTTTCAGAGCAAACAAATTTTAATATTAGACAAAAATATAACCTGAGTCAATACAAAATGCAGTTTTTAAGATGATGATTTCATTTATTAAGGGAAAAAAGCTGCCCAAACCTACCTGGTCCTACATGAAAAAGTAATTGCCCCCTAACTACCCCCTAAACCTAATAACTGGTTGTGCCACCATTGGTGCCAACAACTGACTGAGTCTTTTACATCGCTGTTGAGGAATTTTGACCCACTCTTCTGTGCAGAATTATTTAAATTTTGTCACGTTGGAGGACGTCATGAACTGATGGCTGGACATTCTCCTTCAAGATTTTCTGGTAGAGAGCAGAATTCATGGTTCTGTCAATTAGGGCAAGTTGTCCAGGTCCTGAAGCAGCAAAGCAGCTCCAGACCATGACACTACCACCACCACCACGGTTGACTGTTGATACAATGTTCTTTTTATTAAATTCTGTGGTAGTTTTATGCCAGGTAAGACAGGACTCGTCTTCCAAAAAGTTCAGCTTTTGCCTCATCAGTCCCCAGAATATTTTCCCAAAAGGCTTGACGATCATCTAGATGTTTTTTTGGCAAATGTGAGATAAGTCTTTGTGTTCTTTTTGTCCAGCAGTGGTTTTTGTCTTGGAGCTCTCCCATGGATGCCATTTTTGCAACTGTGTCTTTCTTATTGTTACAACATGGACCAGTGTCCAGACTGAGGCAAGTGAGGCCTGCAGTTCTTTAGATGTTGTTCTGGGTTTTTGTTTCTCATCTGATCTTGAATTTCTTTAGATCACAGTGGGATGTGTTGCTTTTTAAGATCTTTTAGCCTGCTTCAGGTTGTCAGACAGGTTCTATTTAAGTGATTTCTTGATTCAACAAGTCTGATAGTAATCAGGTTTGGGTATAGCTACTGAAACTGAACACAGCTTGACAAAAAATGTGGTTAATCAGTTAGTTCATGATGGAACAAGGGGGCAATTACTTTATCACATAGAGCCAGGTAGGTTTGGATAGTTTTTTCCTTTAATAAATGAAATCATCATTTGAAAACTGCATTTTGTATTTATTCAGGTTATCTTTGTCTGATATTAAAATTTGTTTGATGATCTGAAACACTGAAGTGTGACAAATATGCAAAAATATAAGAAATCAGGAAAGGGGCAAATATTTTTTCACGGTACTATATACAAATTTACACGTCTATACACGTACTCAAGCATAGCCCACCTGAATTTTATTAAACTTATACTTCACTTCCTTTTATACATGTATCAAATTGAGATGCATTTACGGATTATTGATACAATTATTACATAATTCTGGAGCTCCGCCAAGGTCCCATCTCGCAATGTACAGACGGACAGAGGGACAGATGGACGGCTGTATGGACGATGGGATGGATGGAGGGATGGGGGATGAAGGTATAGAGCAGGGGTCTCTAACTCATTCCATGGAGGGCCAAGACCCTGCAGGTTTTACCTCTACCCAGTGTCTTCAGCAGGTGTTTTCATTGATCAGCAATCAGTGGGAAGAAATTCAGTGAAATCATCTGTTGAAGACACTGGGTGGAGGTAAAACCTGCCGGGTCTTGGCCCTCCATGGAATAAGTTTGAGACCCCCGGTATAGAGGAACAGACAGACAGAGCCTTGACAGAGGTATTGTACCTCTGAGTGCCCTCTAGATTCCTTATAGATGTTGGAGGCTTTTCTCTCAAATTTCAAATTTTTCTTGTGAAAAAGATTTTGTAAATTTGTGTTTTTTAAACCTCGGTCAACAAGGCAATGTTTTCATAAGGTTTCTTTGTTTTTCTTTGAGTAGGATTACATAAAAACAAATAGGCAGATCCTGATGAAATTTTCAGAGGTGGTCCTTAAACCAAGGATAAACCTATTTGATTTTGGGGCAGATCTGGATCAGTATAGGAAAACCCAGCGTGATTCCCCTCCACCTGTTGCCTGAATAGGGTTATCTGTGCTGTTTGATGTGGGCTAAATGACCCTGCAAGCGATGTAGGTCATTGCCCACCTTACCTCACTTCAGCTGAGCAGATATTTGAATAAGAAATGCGGCTAATGAACTGAATCCTGTATTTTATTACATTTTCAATAAGTCCTTACAGACACAACATGTGCCTAAGATCTGGAAAGATGCCGTGGTTGTTCCCGTTCCAAAATCCAGCTGTCCTAAAACGGTAAACGACTTTAGACCAGTTGGTTTGACTTCAATTTTAATGAAAATTTTTTGAAAAACTGGTCAGATTTGAGGTCCTAAAGCAGACTGAACATGCACTGGATCCTTTGCAGTTTGCATATAGGTGACATAACGCACGGCCCAGGAGACACACACGCAGGCTCAGGATAGATTTAACAGCTTTATTAGCAACAAGGAAGTGTATGGCTGCGTGTCTGTGGAATAAGAATGTATTGGTGGTGGCGTCTGCGTCAGGCACGGGGGCAGGAGGCCGTACAGCCGGACAACCCTGTGGGAGAGAGCAGAGGGAGAAGGGTAACGGGCACCACACCAATACAGGGAATGATGATGATAGCTGGCTTACTTGGTTATGACAGGTGGCTGGCGTCGACAAGGGCGAGGCCCGGGAGACAGCGACCTGCAGTACCTGTGGCAGCAGCGTAGAGCCAACGGCGAGATGAGGAAGTCCGCCGCCGGCAATGTCCATCTGTGCACAGGGGAAGGCTAGAGGAGAGAGGTAAGGGGAGCTTACCCAAGTTATCTTCACTAGTCGGTTTGAGATCCGTAGTAGCAAAGGGGCCGAAGTTGAGAGACGGCTTCAGGCCGAAGCCCAGGGCAGAGTGGATTATATACCTCGCCGCTGATGAGGAGCAGGTGTGCGCGCGGCTGGCGCCGCTGATGAGCGGCAAGTCATAACAGTACTCCCCCCTCTAGCAGCGCCTCCTGGCGATGGTTTTTCCGGGTGCGTTCGATGAAACTCAGAAATGAGTGACCGGTCCAACACCAGCGAGGAAGGCACCCACTGTCTCCACTCGGGTCCATAGCCCTCCCAATCAACCAGGTACTGCAATCCGCGACCCCGGCGTCGGGCGTCCAAGATGTCAGCGACGGTCCAGGCCGGATGGCCACCAATCATCCGGGGAGCGGGGTGCGCCGCAGGTGGAGGGCAGAGGGGGTCAGAGACCACCGGTTTAATTTTGGAGACGTGGAAGGTGGGATGGATGCGGAGGGAGGAGGGAATAGCCACACGCACAGCCACCAGGTTGATGATTCTGGTTATGGGATAAGGGCCGATGAACCGTTGGGCCAGCTTTCTCCTCTCACCCTTTAGGTTAACGTCCTGTGTGGATACCCAAACTTGCTGTCCCACCTGGTAGGCAGGTGCAGGTCTCCTATGTCGGTCCGCCGTAGACTTATTGCGCTCCGCCGTGCGTAAAAGCGCATTACGCGCCGTGGACCAAAGGGAGCGGCACCGCCTCAGATGTGCCTGGACAGAGGGGACAGCCAACTCGCCCTCCTGCGCGGGGAACAGGGGTGGATCATAGCCCAAGGATGCTTTAAAGGGCGACATCCCGATGGCCGTAGAGAGAGAGGTGTTGTGGGCGTACTCCACCCAGGCGAGGTGAGAACTCCAGGACGTGGGTTTGGACGAAGTAACGCAGCGGAGCGGAGCCTCCAGCTCCTGGTTAGTCTGCTCACACTGCCCGTTAGACTGGGGGTGATGGCTGGAGGAGAGGCTTACCTTGGCTCCCAGGGCGTTGCAAAATGACCTCCAGACGTCCGAAGAAAACTGGGGGCCGCGGTCGGAGACCACGTCGACCGGGATTCCATGCAGTCTGACCACGTGCTGGATGAGGAGGTCCACCGTCTCCAAGGCTGAGGGAAGTCCACGTAGGGGCACGAAGTGGGCGGCCTTGGAAAAACGGTCAACAATGGTCAGAACTGTGTCAAAGTTGTTGGAGACAGAGAGCCCAGTGACGAAGTCCAGAACGATGTGCGACCAGGGCCTGCCAGGGACGGGCAGGGGCTGGAGCAGACCCGCAGGGGGAGCGTTACCTGACTTATTGGTAGCACAGACGGGGCAGGCCCGGGCGTGACGGGCGGCATCCTTCCGCAGGCCTGGCCACCAAAAGGATCGCTGGAGAAGGTCAATCATCCGCGAAGCTCCAGGATGGCAGGTGAGCTTGGAGGTATGGAGCCAGTGTATAACATCCCCCCGGACGGCAGATGGAACGAAGAGCCTCCCCTCCGGTCCGCCGCCAGGGTCCGGTTCCGACTCCTGCGCCCTCCGGATCTTGTCTTCTATGTCCCATGTAACAGCCCCCACGACGCACGACCTGGGCAAGATGGTGTGAGCAACGTCTTCTGCGGCCTCCGGGGCAAATTGCCTGGAGAGGGCGTCGGGCAGGCCGTTCTTGGAGCCAGGCCTATATGTGATGCTGAACTTGAACCTTGCAAAGAACAGGGACCAACGCACCTGGCGGGCGTTCAGATGCTTGGCAGATCTCAGGTACTCCAGGTTCTTGTGGTCAGTGAGGACCACAAAAGGCAAGGCTGCCCCCTCCAGCCAGTGATGCCATTCTTGAAGGGCAAGCTTGATGGCAAGAAGCTCTCTGTCCCCCACGTCGTAGTTTCGTTCCGCCGGGGACAGGCGCCGAGAGAAGAAGGCGCAGGGTCGCTTGACTCCATTGGCTGGGGACCGCTGGGACAACACCGCCCCCACCCCCATGTCCGAAGCGTCCACCTCCACAATGCACTGCAGCGCGGGATCGACCTGGCTGAGGACCCAGGAGGAGGAGAACTCCGTCTTCAGCGCCTGGAAGGCCGAAGCGGCCTCTTCAGTCCACCGGAACGGGGTCTTAGGAGAGGTGAGGCGGGTCAGGGGCCCGACGATGGCTCCAAAGTTCGGGACAAAGCGGCAGTAGAAATTGGCGAACCCGATGAATTGCTGAACCTGTTTCCAAGAAGTTGGTGTGGGCCAATCCACCACTGCTTTGATCTTCGCTGGGTCCGGAAGCACCTGGTCATGGGAGATGACGAACCCCAGGAAGGAAGTCGTTTTGGCGTAGAATTCACATTTTTCCGCCTTGACGTACAGACGGTTCTCCAGCAGTCTCTGCAGGACCCGCCTCACGTGGACCCGGTGTTCATCCCTGGACCTGGAGAAGATGAGAATGTCGTCCAGGTAGACGAATACAAACAGGCCGATGAAGTCCCGGAGGACGTCATTGATGAGGCGCTGAAAGACGGCTGGAGCGTTGGTCAACCCAAACGGCATCACGAGATATTCAAAATGCCCGTTTGGGGTACGGAAGGCGGTTTTCCACTCATCTCCCTCCCGGATCCGGACGAGGTGGTAAGCGCTGCGGAGATCCAGCTTAGTAAACCAGGTCGCCCCCTGGAGGGAGTGGAAGGCAGTGTCCATAAGGGGCAGGGTGTACCGGTCCTTCTCCGTGATATCGTTGAGAGCTCGATAGTCGATACAAGGACGAAGAGATCCGTCCTTCTTTCCCACGAAGAAGAACCCTGCACCTACTGGAGAGGAGGACGGTCGGATGATCCCAGCACTAAGCGACTCCTTCAGATAGCTGTTCATTGCCTCCTTCTCGGGCGCTGACAGACTATAGAGGCGTCCTGAGGGTAAGGGCGCCCCCTGGCGGATGTTAATGGCACAGTCGTAGGGCCGGTGAGGAGGCAGAGACATCGCCTTGGACTTACTGAAAACGGCACCCAGGTCGTGGAACTCTGAGGGCACTAGGGTGAGATCCGGGGGCGCGGTGTCCTGAGCTGTGGGAGGCGAGGACGGGGCGCAGGCCGCGGATTGGAGGCAGGTACCCATGCAGAAAGTGCTCCACGCTGACACCTTCCCAGTCTTCCAGTCCAAGGCGGGGTTGTGGAGGCGGAGCCAGGGATAACCGAGGATGACAGGAGTTACTGAGGTGGGCAGGACGTAAAAGGAGATATCCTCCCGATGGTTTCCAGAGATGATCACCAGGACGGGGGAGGTTTGGTGAGTTACTTTTCCCAGGGAAACTCGGGAGAGATTAACCAGGGCGAGAGGAGTGTCGAGTGGGTGACAATGGATGCCCAGTCGGGTTGCCAGGCTTTGTGAAATAAAGCTACCCTCCGCGCCTGAATCCACCAGTGCATGTGTGAGGTGCCCAGTGAGGTTGTGACAGAAGCGGATGGGCAGCGTCAAATGTGTGAGGGGATTTAACCGATTAGCGTCCGTGAGGCCCCCTACAGTGACTCGCGGACCACCTCGTTTGGCTTCTCCGGACAATTCTCCACCGTGTGCTGGCTACCTCCGCAATACATGCAGAGGCCCAGGTCACGACGGCGCTGTTTCTCCGCCAAGGGGAGCTTTGTCCGGCCCGTCACCATTGGTTCCGACTCCTCGGAGACCTCCGGCGGCGGCAACGCCAGGTGGCGAGCTTGGGGCAGACGTGCAGAGGCGCCCCGCGAGCGAGAAGACTGCTTCCGCTCGGAGGCGCGCTCGCGCAGCCTGTTATCCAAACTGATGGTGAGAGAAATCAGCTCCGCCAGCGTCTCCGGGGTATCCCGTCCCGCCAGCTCATCCCTCAGACCAGAATTTAGGCTGCGGAGGAAGATGCCGCAGAGCGCTCGCTCTTCCCAGCCAACTTCCTCCGCGGTAACCCGGAAGTCGATCGCGTAGTCGGCCACTGATCGGCTCCCCTGTTGGAGTCCGAGAAGGCGGTCGACCTGGACACTGTCCAAACGCGAATGATCGAACACTTCCAGAAATTGTCGCACGAACTGGCCATAGGTGAGGGTGGCGTAGCTGGGCTTCACCATAATGGCGTAAGCCCAGGTAAGCGCACGATCCTCAAGGACATTACCTATATAGCCAATTCTACTATGGTCTGAGGGAAAATCTCCGGGAACGCGAAGAAACACAAACTCACACTGCATAATAAAACCCCGAGCTCCACCCAGCTTACCACTAAAGCGAGCAGGAGTGGGGATTGGTGTGAGCCGTGTTGGCGCACCCGGAGCGGTCTGGACGGCCACCGGAGCCGCAGGAGCTGCGCCACCCGGACGAGCCGAGGGAAACGGCTGCTGGGGGTCCAAGCGGTCTAATCGGTTAGTAACGATCATTAATTGATTTAATATCACCTGTTGCTGATGGGCTATTAAAATCCACCCGAGCCTCGAGGGTGGAAAGACGGCGTGCGAGCCCACTGTCTGCTGAGCCGCTCGGCTGAAGCCGTACTGACATAACGCACGGCCCAGGAGACACACACGCAGGGTCAGGATAGATTTAACAGCTTTATTAGACAACAACGAAGTGTATGGCTGCGTGTCTGTGGAATAAGAATGTATTGGTGGTGGCGTCTGCGTCAGGCACGGGGGCAGGAGGCCGTACAGCCGGACAACCCTGTGGGAGAGAGCAGAGGGAGAAGGGTAACGGGCACCACACCAATACAGGGAATGATGATGATTGCTGGCTTACTTGGTTATGACAGGTGGCTGGCGTCGACAAGGGCAAGGCCCGGGAGACGGCGACCTGCAGTACCTGTGGCAGCAGCGTAGAGCCAACGGCGAGATGAGGAAGTCCGCCGCCGGGAATGTCCACCTGTGCACAGGGGAAGGCTAGAGGAGAGAGGTAAGGGGAGCTTACCCAAGTTATCTTCACTAGTCGGTTTGAGATCCGTAGTAGCAAAGGGGCCGAAGTTGAGAGACGGCTTCAGGCCGAAGCCCAGGGCAGAGTGGATTATATACCTCGCCGCTGACGAGGAGCAGGTGTGCGCGCGGCTGGCGCTGCTGATGAGCGGCGAGTCATAACAATAGGCCTCACAAAGAAGTGGAGGATGCCACTGTCACTCTGTTTAACATGCTTTTTAAACATCTGGATTTTAATGGGACACACGCCAGGCTTTTATTTGTGGACTTTTCTTCTGCCTTTAATACAATCCAACCTCATATTTTAGTTGAAAGGCTCCTGCAACAATTTGATTTGAGCAATAATATGGTGGGTTGGATTCTGGATTTCTTAACCAACAGGACACAGAGAGTAAGGGTCAATGGTACATTGTCTGACCAAAAGTGCTCTTCTACTGGCTCTCCTCAGGGGTGTGTGTTGTCACCACTGCTCTTCATCCAGTACACAAACATGTGTCGGAGCAGACATGACAACAGACACATTATAAAGTATGCTGATGATTCAGTTATTGTTAGTCTCCTCCAGGAAGGTGAGAGTGGCCACGGCCCAGTAGTTGATGATTTTGTTCACTGGTGTGAGGATTCCTACCTGCAGCTGAATACGACAAAAACTAACTAGAAAAGCACTCGGAGAGCGCAGACCTCCGCCAAGCGCCACAGTTCCCCCCATACAGTGTTGGTGTGTATGTTTTCAGATTCCTTGACCATGAAAACATATGACTAGCAATTGGATTCACAATGATAGGATTAGTGGTTGAGTAGTTATTCACGAAAATCGCATTTTCCGTAATGGCGGTTTAGCGCCACAGTTCCCCCCATACAGTGTTTGTGTGTACGTTTTTAGATTCCGTGACCATGAAAACATATGACTAGCAATTGGATTCACAATGATAGGATTAGTGGTTCAGTAGTTATTGACGAAAATGGCATTTTCCGTAATGGCGGTTTAGCGCCACAGTTCCCCCCATACAGTGTTTGTGTGTACGTTTTCAGATTCCTTGAGCATGAAAACATATGACAAGCAATTGGATTGACAATGATAGGATTAGTGGTTTAGTAGTTATTCACGAAAATGGCATTTTGCGTAATGGCGGTTTTCTTGTGGACGGTGATCGGGATCACCACCAAAATCTAATCATCTGTAGGATACGCCCTTTCTGACAATCTCTGAAAATTTCATGAAAATCCGTCTATAACTTTTTGAGTTATCTTGCTAAAAAACAAACAAACAGACAGACAGACAGACAGACAAACCAACGCCGATGAACACATAACCTCCTTGGCGGAGGTAAAGATATGATTATTGACTTTAGGAGGAAAAATCCCAGGCACAAAGTCACCGTACTAAAAGGCCAGACCACTGAATGTGTACAGTCCTACAAATATCTTGGGACAATTATTGATAGTAATTTAAACTTTGAAGAGAACTGTGAAAGGGTGTGCAAAAAGGGTCAGCAACATTTGCATTGTTTGAGGAAACTTGCACGCTTCCAAATTGACCGAACCATAATGACAATGTTTTATCGGGCTTTTATTGAATCTGTTTTATCCTTTTCTTTAGTGTCATGGTTTGGTCAGATAAAGCTGAAACAGAGGAAATCCTTGGATCAGGTAGTTAGATGGTCCAGTCGTTTGCTTGGTGAGTCACAGCTGAGCCTGACATCCTTGTACACCAGACAGGTACAGAGGATTGCTACCTCCATTTTAAATGATGACTCCTGTGGGGAACGTGAAATGAAGTGGCTGAGTGATTTTATAAATCAGATTTAATGACGGCTTCACATCCCCAACATGTCTCATCCAAAAGCAGAAGCAGGAAAGAGGCTGAACGCAGTCAGACCCCCGTACTTATGCATCACCAAACAAAAGCCAACATCATTATGCATTGCACAACAAAAGCCAACTTCACACGTCCTTGTCATATCCTTCCGATGTCCTCCCGTTCCTCCACCTGACCCCAGGGGGTCAGGAAGTCTTTTCAGGTCTGCACCGCCGCTCCTCCATCTCCTCGTTGCGGTGGAGACTCATTGTCCTCTTCTGAGACGTGAGGTCATTCCACACATGTAATTACAACACATTCCCCTGTGTCTATCATATGCAGAAATGGATACATGAACTACAGCCCCCCCCCCAAACGTCTAAGAAAAGGACAATATGTGTAGGTTCGCAGACTATGATGACATCATCGGCATAACTATACAAGTTGATCACATTAAAAAACACAATGATAACCATACCCGTACAGTCTATGCCCCCTGTCTGCCTTAAAACTGTTATGATAACCCCGACAGCATATCCTAAAACACGTTATCACATTCACATCAGTCTGTGTGTCGTCTGGGTTTCAACAGTCTTCCGAATCTGCTGTACGCCTGCCTCGGCGTCACAGCAGCGCTGTCTTGTAAGGGATCTGCAGCTTGAGGAAAAAAATGGTTATTTGATCCCTGCGGGGGGTTTGGGACGTGTCCCTTGGGAGGTCTACCACGTCGAGGTGCTCTCGCCACCCGTGCAGGTTCGTCGCTCAACATGAAGGCAGGATTGAGTCTGTGGTAAATTCCGAAATGGCGGCCAGTTGCCTTTGTTGCTGGCCCGACCAAGGTTCTGAGATTTTAGACATCGCAAAAGTGAGCGGTTTATGGTCGACAAAAGCCGTGAAACGCCGACCTTCCAGCCAAAACTGGAAATGGCGGATGGCTAAATGAAGCGCTAACAGCTCTCTGTCAAACGTGCTGTATTTGCACTCGGTTTTGTTTAGGGATTTGCTAAAAAAAGCTAGCTGTTGCCAAACCCCGTTAACGTGTTGCTCCACAACCGCCCCTATGGCCAAATCTGATGTGTCAGTGGTAAGCGCTATGCGGGCCGAGGGGTCGGGGTGGGCCAAAAGCGCGGCGTCAGCCAGGGCTCTTTTTACTTCCGCGAAAGCGTGTTCCCGCTCCGGGGACCACACGACCGCGCTGGAGGGCTTTTGCTTTCTAAGCGCGGCGTATAACGGCTGCATGAGCTGAGCTGCGCGGGGTAGGAACCGGTTGTAAAAATTTACCATTCCCAAAAATTCTTGCAGCGATCTGACCGTTTGTGGTCGGGGAAAATTTGCCACTGCGCGCACCTTGTCGGGCAATGGGACTGCCCCTTCTGCGGAAACGCAGTGTCCCAAAAAATCAATCTGTGTTACACCGAATCGGCACTTGGTTGGGTTAATTATTAACCCGTGTTCTTCCAGCCTCTGAAAAACTGTAGTGAGGTGATTTTCATGTTCCTCCTCGGTCGCGCTGGTGACCAAAATATTGTCGAGGTAGATAAACACGAAAGGAAGCTCGCGTAACACTCCATCATATGCTGAAACGTTTGCGCTGCGCCTTTCAGGCCAAAAGGCATGCGGAGAAACTCGAAAAGACCAAAAGGGGTTATTACGGCCGTTTTAGGAACGTCCTCAGGTCGGACTGGGACTTGGTGGTAGCCGCGGACCAGGTCTATTTTAGAAAAAATACGCGCACCCGCCAGATGTAGTGAAAAATCTTGGATGTGTGGGATCGGGTAGCGGTCATGAGCTGTAGCATTGTTTAATCTGCGATAATCGCCGCAAGGTCTCCAGGAGCCATCAGCTTTCGGGACCATATGCACTGGTGAAGCCCATGGGCTTTTCGAGCGCTGAACAATGCCCAGTTTTTCCAGGCTGGCGAACTTGTCGCGTGCTATGGCGAGCTTGGTCGCGTCTAAGCGCCGAGCTTTAGCGAACACCGGGGGGCCCGATGTGGGAATGAAGTGCTCCACCCCGTGTTTCACTACTGTTGCCGAAAATTTGGGAACTGTGAGTGCTGGAAATTGGGTGAGGAGTTTGTCAAACTTACCTCCTGCCGTGGCGACGTTGGCCTGCACGGGTGGTGGGGACACTCGAGCTGAACAGGGGGTAGAAGAGAATGACAGTGCATTGATTAAGCGTCTGTTTGCAAGATCAACCAACAACCCATGTGAACATAAGAAATCAGCCCCTAACATGATGAAACTCACCGCCGCTATGATAAAGGTCCACTCATACGTGCGGCCGTGTAAGGAGAGAGACAAGGTCCTTTCACCATAAGTGCTGATGATTGAGCCGTTTGCTGCCATTGCCCCGTTGCCGCGGGGTCCAGCCACCTGGTCAGCGTAGGATGGGGTGATGAAACTCCTTTGAGCTCCGGTGTCTATGAGGAATTGTCGCCCGGAGCCTTCATCAGTTATGTAGAGCAGCTTGTTGGCCTCGCCGAGAGCCATAGCTGCTAACGGTTCCCGGCTTTGGAGTTTCCCGAGCTCTTAAAAGTGCAAGGTGGTACACACTTGTATGCCCTCTCAGCGAATCGCCGGTGGTAGTAGCAGAGTTCATCTCGTCTGTTGCGTCGCGGCCGTGTCGCTGCCATGGTGGGCAAGGTTCGTTCCGTTGCCTCTGGCTCCCTGATGTCCTGGGCTTCTGCACCGAGGTCTGCTGCTGCTGCTGTGGTCATCTGCTCGCCGCAGGAGTTGAGGAGTCGCTGTGCTTCTCGTGCCAGCGCGCGGAAGTCCTGCTGGGTCTTACAACTCATGCTGGCCAGAGTCCCTCTCATGTGCGGCGGGAGAGTGCTGAGGAAGATGTGCTGAAAGAGGAAGTTGTCACTGTCTGTCTATCTCAGCTGAAGCATGTCTTCCATCATGGCCAATGGTCTGCGCCCACCGTGGCCATATATCGCCAGTAGTCTCTTGGCCCTTTCCTCGGCCGAGGGAATGAAGCTCTCGATGAGAGTAGCCTTCAGCTCCTCGTATTTGTCGCTGGCGGGCGGCTGCTGTATCATGCTCCGCGCGCATTGCGCTGTGGCGGCGTCGAGTCTGGCGACGACGTGGTAGAACTTGGTTTCGTCCGTCGTCACCCCTGCAAGCGCAAACTGTGCCTCAGCCTGCTTGAACCATGAGTTCGGGTCATTCTGCCAGAATTCTGGGAGCTTAATGGCGACGGCGCTTGCTTGGGCCGCCCCCGATGAGTCTGCAACGGGAGAACGCCTTTGATCCATTCTCACATCTGGTCACCGATGTGGGGAACGTGAAATGAAGAAGCTGAGTGATTTTATAAATCAGATTTAATGACGGCTTCACATCCCCAACATGTCTCATCCAAAAGCAGAAGCAGGAAAGAGGCTGAACGCAGTCAGACCCCCGTACTTATGCATCACCAAACAAAAGCCAACATCATTATGCATTGCACAACAAAAGCCAACTTCACACGTCCTTGTCATATCCTTCCGACGTCCTCCCGTTCTTCCACCTGACCCCAGGGGGTCAGGAAGTCTTTTCAGGTCTGCACCGTCGCTCCTCCATCTCCTCGTTGCGGTGGAGACTCATTGTCCTCTTCTGAGACGTGAGGTCATTCCACACATGTAATTACAACACATTCCCCTGTGTCTATCATATGCAGAAATGGATACATGAACTACAACTCCCACCCTTTGCACTGCAACTTTCAGCTTCTTCCCTCAAGACGGAGGTTTGCTGTCCCAAAAAGTAAAACCCAGCGCTACAAAAACAGCTTTGATCCTGCTGCTGTCAAAGAGTTGAACAAGTTGTAACAATATATTGCACATAATTTAGTTACCTATTTATTAACTCCATTTTATATTTACTTATTTTTGTAGGATTTTTATTTGGGTTCTAAATCTTTTATTGGGTTTTAGACCTTTGAGTTTTTAACCTCTTTGACTAGTCTTTAACTTTTTAATATGACCCTTCTCTCTTATCTCTGGTTTTTCTCCCATCTCTTTGTCTTTATATCCTGATTGATGGAGCCTTGAGTATTTTTATCATGTTTATAGTCAGCTTCATGCGTGCCTGTGTTTGTGTTTATGTTGAATGTAATTGTGGTTTGTAAATATGGATGTCACCAGACTGCAAAACAAATCTACCTACGGGTACAAATAAAGTAACCTGAACCTGAACCTAAACACTGCAGATGGAGTAGGTCAGGGGTGGGCAGTGAAGGCTATTCCACTGCAGGTTTTCTGTTCCACTCAGTCTCTTCAGCAGGTGTTTGCTCTGATCAGCTTCAAGAATTGCTAATCATTGGAAACAGCTGCTGAAGAGACTGGGTGGAACAGAAAAACTGCAGTGGAATGGCCCTCCATGGCACATGATTGAAGTAGGTTGTCACCATTACCACATCACAGCACAGTGACAGAGTGTGGAAATGAATTACACAACTGTCATTATTCTGACAGAAGCTTCAACAGACAACTGTGTGTGCCACAATTACACAATGCAGTGGTTGAGAGAGAAGTTTCTTTTAAGAGCATTTTTTCAGTCACTCCCCCAGAGCCTCCAGCAGTTTTGATCATGCTTGTCTGCTGTGGATCCAATACCAGCCTGTCCTGGTTCGGCGAGGGGCGGTCTCTCTGTTCATCTTCAGTCTGTGCTCGTTTATGCATCCTGGTTTAACTCGCATTAATTTATCCTCTGCTCCTCTTTTATTTTCCGTGAAAGCCTTCTCTGAAATAAATGTATTCTGCTTTATGTGGCACATAGGACTGGGGTGAAATTACAAATGACAGTTGTGTGCATGCATCAACGACTTGCACTGATAGACGACAAAAATGAAGTACAGTAGTGAAAAAATTAGGACACCCCATTAAATATTCATTTCTTTATTAGAAATGTTCACATATCTATGTCTAACCTTGTTTTTGTTTTATTTCCATTTTTTTAACATTTATTTTAGCCATTTCAAGTGGGAATGAATGTGGGGGTGTCCTAAAAAAAGGATGGGGGGGTGTCCTAATTTACTCCTCACTATTTGTTTAGAATTACATTTTACAGAAAATTTGAAAAAAGTCTAATTCATTTTTAATTTTTTAGTTGTATTAACACAAATCTCCCAGATTTTTTTAACACTGATATTAAATATTCATATGTCCAAATATGTTAAAAAAACATACATACATACATCTTCTACTGCTTTTCCGGAGGTCAGGGTCACGGAGGCAGCAGTGCAAGCAGAGCAACCCAGACTTCCCTCTCCCCAGCCACCTGCTCCAGCTCTTCAGAGAGGATACCAAGGCATTCCCAGACCAGCTGGGAGACATAGTCTCTCCACCGAGTCCTGGGTCTGCCCCGGGGTCTCCTCCCAGTGGGACGTGCCCGAAACACTTCAAGTGGGAGGCGTCCAGGAGGCAACCTAATCAGATGCCCTTACCACCTCAACTGACTCCTTTCAATGTGGAGGAGCAGCGGTTCTACTCTGAGCCTCTCCTGGATGATTGAGCTCCTCACCCTATCTCTGAGGGTGAGTCCAGCAATCCTACGAAGAAAGCTCATTTCTGCCGCTTGTATCCGCGATCTCGTTCTTTCGGTCATTACCCAAAGCTCGTGACCATAGGTGAGAGTAGGAACGTAGATTGACCAGTAAATCAACAGCTTTGTCTTAGAACTCAGCTTCCTCTTCACCACAACAGACCGGTACAACGTCCGCATCACTGCAGATGCCGCTCCGAGCCATCTGTCAATCTCTCGCTCCATTCTCCCCTCACTCATGAATAAGACCCCAAGATACTTAAACTCCTCCACTTGGGGCAGGAGCCTGTCCCCAACCCGGAGAGGACAATCCACCTTTTTCCAGCTGAGGACCATGGACTCCGACTTGGAGGTGCTGATTCTCATCCCAGCCGCTTCACACTCAGTGGCAAACCATCCCAGCAAGAACTGTAGATCATTGCTGGATGAAGCCAACAGGACAACATCATCTGCAAACAACAGAAATGAGATCCTGTGGTCACCAAGCATGACACCCTCCATTCCCTAGCTGCGCCTAGAAATCCTGTCCATAAAAATTATGAACAAGATTGGTAACAAAGGACAGCCTTGGTGGAGCCCAACTCTCACTGGGAATGAGTCCGACCGAGTGTTGGCAATACGAACCAACCTCTCACAATGGTCATACAGAGACCAAATAGCTCATAATAACAAGCCCGATACCCTATACTCCCGAAGCACCCCCCACAAAAAACCATGAGGGACACGGTTGAATGCCTTCTCCATGTCCACAAAACACATGTAAACTGGTTGGGCAAACTCCCACGAACCCGCGAGAATTCTCGAGAGTGTAAAGAGCTGGTCCGATGTGCCATGGCCAGGACGAAAACCACATTGCTCCTCCTGAATCCGAGGTTCGACCAACGGCCGGACTCTCCTCTCCAGTACCTTGGCATAGACCTTCACAGGGAGGCTGAGGAGTGTGATCCTTCTAAAGTTGGAGCACACCCTCCGGTCCCCTTTTTTGAAGAGAGGAACCACCACCCCGGTTTGCCATGCCAAAGGCACTGTCCCCAACCTCACGCAATGTTGCAGAGGCATGTCAACCATGACAGCCCTACAGCATCCAGGGCCTTGAGGAAATCAGGGCGAATCTCGTCCACCCCCGGGGCCCGGCCACCAAGGAGATTTTTAACCACCTTGGTGACCTCAGCCCCTGTGATAGGCGAGCCACCCCCCTCGTCCACAAGCCCTGCTTCCTCTATGGAAGGCGTATCAGTGGGATTGAGGAGATCCTCAAAGTATTCCTTCGACAGCCCGACGATATCCCCAGTCAAAGTCAACAGCGCCCCATCCACACCATATACAGTGTGGACAGGGAGCTGCCTCCTCCTCCTGAGCCGCCAGACAGTTTGCCAGAATCTCTTTGAGGCCGACCAAAAGTCTTCTTCCATGGCCTCATCGAACTCCTCCCATACCTGGGTTTTTGCTTCAGCAACCACCCGAGCTGCACTCCGCTTGGCCTGCCGGTACATCTCAGCTGCTTCGGGAGTCCCACAAGCCAACCAAGCCTGATAGGACTCCTTCTTCAGCTTAATGGCCCCCCTCACCAAAAGTCAGGCACACAAATAACCCACCTAAATTTGTCGCCCGACTCATGCATTACTCAAGAAAACATATGTACAGAAACAAATAAAATACCTATCCACTCACACAACAAAGGCTGGGGGGCCGGGTAGACTACCAGCGCCCCCACACGGCTGAGCGGGTTATTCTGCCGCTAAAAGAGAACGTTGAAACAAAACAACAAAAGCCGTGTTTTTAACTATAAAATAATCCCCCATACTAACACTAAACACACATACAAAAACCACAATACATATACTATCGCCCACCTCCCCCCAACTCCCACCCCACATTGGTCAAACAAAAGAAGACAAAGTTGGGACATCCAATTAAAATAAGCCAAAAAGACCAGGCAGGCTCAAATTTACCATTACAATGAACACTCATAGAACCGCCACCATTCCAACTGTAAAATTTAACACAAAAATACCAATCAAATAACACACTTTCAAACACAGTGCAAAATAGACACAACACCACACAGGCTATTAAAACTATCATGCAAACACACCACTCAGGTTTGCAACGAGACATCACATTATGCCTACCACACTCATACTTCTCTCACTCCTTTTTTTTTTTTTAAACATTTTACCGGGGCACCAAATAGTAACTAACACACACAGGACTGAAGAAAACACAACAAACATGCAAAATCAAAACCCTCAGTCCTTGGATGAATCCCTTTCAAGGCGTCTCCGTCTCTTCACCTCAGGGCTTCTGCTGCGCCGTCTCCTCTCCACCACTGGCAGCCACAGATCTCTCGGGTGTCTCCAGACCTGAATAGACCTACGCCCATCTGCCTCCATCCGACCGAGCTCCACCTGGAACCGCCTCTGGTCATCCCGCTGCTCACATGGACTGTGATCCTGACATACTCGAGCATCAACCTTGGTCTTCGAGGGAGCCCTCTTCCTTTTATCCAGATCACCAATCCTGCGACAAGCCTCCGTCACCGATGGCTCCGGCTCGCGGGCTCATCTCGGTCTCCTCTTGGCAGGCCGTCACTGGGAGTGCTTTACGATCACCACGCTCCACGGTCTAGCCCCGTTTTCTCCCAGCGTTGGCGCCTCGTCCTCATAACCCTCATCGGGGGTCTCACCGTGCCCTCCGGCACCCTCATCCAGGGCAGCCTGCATGACGGCATCGGGTCCAGCCCGAGATGGCTCCACGTGGCACTGTGTGTACTCTCCCTGTGTCACTTTGTCCACCCAGTCTGAGTCCCACACCTCAGCACCCTCCATGCCTGGAACAGATCGGCCCCACAGTCCACATCCGGACCATTCTTCACCCGAAACGTTCGCAGTGGAGAACCTAAGACTGTAACATAGGTTACAAACCATAACGTTAACACTGGATGCTGAAACGTTAATGCAAACACTGGGCGACACACTGTCCTTATACCGGGCCTCCATTTCCACATAGCCCAAAATAGCCAACCTGTTCCGTCCATAACCATAAAACTCTTCATACTGCCTTCTTATCTGTCGGTGGGGAAACAGTCTCTCCATGGTTTCCAGATTCAGGAAGGAAATCACCGCTCCAGTGTCTACCAAGAGCAGGATCTCAACACCATCTAGCGTAACAGTGCGGCCGATCCTCCCTGTCGTCTCTGGGGAGACGGTATGCACAACCGTTGGAGTCTTCTGCGCAGCACCTGGTTCACCCCTATAGCTCCTGCATACGAAGTTTTTGCATACCCTGGCAAAATGGTTCAAAACACCGCACTTGCCACAACGCTTTCCTTTCGCCGGGCACACCCTGGACTTATAGCGGTGCTCAGTGGACCCACATCCATAACATTTTAGCGTACCACGGGCAGACCTTATCCTGACCTCGGAGGCAAAATCATCCTCTCCGCATTCGCCATCACAAGGGTCCAGGAACAGTGCCTTAGCGCAAGACTCATTCTTTTCCAGAGAAACCCCTCCAGTAAGGCCCCTCGCGATGGTCCACCACAAACCTTCTCACCAGCTCTCCCAACCGCTGGCGGCGCTGTCGAAACTGAATGCACTTCATGGTGACATTTTCCGGCGCCCTAAAGTACCGCGCCATTAGCTGCACCACTTCGTCAAAACTGTCAGCACCTCCAAGGTTCTCCAGAATCCTCTGCCCTTCCACTCCCAGATTATGCACCAACACAGCTCATGCTCGGAGCTTCTCCATCTCGCCCAGGTTTAAGACAATGAGATAGTTGGTGAAAGCAGCAAACCAACGAGGCCATGGCACAGCAGCTCGCCCGGGGCCTCGAGAAACGGCCGAAAGCAGGCAACGGAACACTCCATTACCGCTTTTACCTCGTCGCCAAATGTTGTGTCCATAATGCTGGGAATGACGAGTGAGACTAGACTCGGTTAACAGGGTTTATTCGGGATAAACAGCTATATACAATAAGGCTTACGGCACTCGCCTGCATGCCAGGTGGCTCCACAACGAAAGAGACAGAGCCTCCTCCACCCACATCCTTTATACCCTGGGTGGCGTCACTACCGGAAACCAGCAGTCAGCCACCCCAGTCCACCCATGTCCAACCCAGCCGCCATCTTACTAATACCAGCCTATTTCTATACATAACAGTGGCTTCATTATGGAGACCAGCAGAAGCAAAAGTACAGTCTGAATAACACAATACAGATCCATTTCAAAAAGAGAAAGACACGAAGCGGCACTTGCTAACACCGGAAGTTGCTTCTTCTTCTACTATTTTTGGAATGTCGAAATGTTGACGTGCGCATGTCAGAATGATTTAGTCTGTTCAAACGTGTGACACATGGAAACACACGTCCTAATCGGATCAGCTTTTTCAGGATCCATGTAAACAGTAAAGTTCTGAACTGAATTGTAATCAGATTGAAGAAATTTTGCCCATGTAACCGCGTCTATTGTTGTCGTGGTGTCTAATCGTTATCCTTATTGTAACAATAAGCAGTTGATTTGTAGACTCCCAGGTACTTGTAATAATCCCCAAAGCCACAGGCTAAGTAGCCGATGTTCTGACATTTTGGCATCAGAACAGAAAACCTTGGGTTACTACTCTTATGGCAAGCCGTTTTAACATTTAATAGCTAGCTTGGATATGTATTGTAGATATCAATAATTCAGTTTTTCCTAGTAAAAATGAACATTTCAGATATTAACAATTAAATTCTTCCTCTCCATAATGATCATTTCAGATATCTGACATCATTCTTCCTAGGAGAAATGACATCACTTCCCCCCATTCATGTTTATTGGGTTTTCACTTTCAGATATCTACAATTACATTCTTCCTATCTAGAATGAACATTCTAGATATCTAAGATAGAATAATTGCAAGGAGAAACTCTTATTTCAGATATCTACAATCCAATTGTTACTAGTCAGAATTCATTTGAAATATCCAAAATATGATTACAGATATCTGTAAGTATATTGTTACTAGTCACAATTTCAATTACAGACATCTGAAATGGAATTTTAGATAGTCATAATGAAGTGGAAATGTATTAATAGTATTGTTGATGTGATGTTTTATTCTGTTTCTATGCCAGAAATTCCAATATGTTACCAAATGATATTTTGTAGACCCTAGTGGGGTGTAATGATGTGCTACCATATAAGGCAATGATGAATGAATGAATGAATGAATGAATGAATGAATGAATTTATTTCGGATAGTACATTACAGGTTAAAAGAAACTGTATAATATAACAACAAGGTCAAATTAGACAAAGACTCCTTCTACTATACAATTCCACGTGAGTTATCCGAAATGGGTGATGGCTGAAGCCGCAGCTTATATTGCCCACCCATATTCCATCCAAGAATTCAAAGGAGAAAAAAGAGAAAACAAGACAAGAGCGATTACAATTTAAAACAAGGCTAAGACAAAATATGACTGAGAGAAAAAGAAAACTGAGCTAGTCTAAGTTAAGCGGTTACTATTCAAAAACAAATCTAAGACATAGTGTCACAGAGAAAAAAGAAAAACTAAGCTATAACACAACACAGGCTGGAAATGTCAATCCTTATGTGAGTTTACATGTCGTCTTGTAAATATGTTTGGAGTATTTCTTCCTTTAGTTTTTGTTTAAATTGTCCAAGCTTTGTACATGATTTTAATTCAGGTCCAAAATCGTTCCATAATCTGACACCTTGCACTGAAATACAGTGTTGCTTGGTAGTTGTTCTCACTGTAGGCTTTTGAAATATACATGTTCCTCTGAAGTGATATCGTTTCTCCCTTGTTTGGAACAACTTTTGGATATTTGCGGGCAGTGATAGATTCTTCACTTTGAACATTATTATTGCGGTTTTAAAGTCGATCAGATCTTTCAACTTGAGAGTTTTTTGTTTAAGAAAAAGTGGGTTTGTTGGTTCCCTGTAAGCTGCTTTGTTGATTATTCTAATAGCTCTCTTTTGAAGCATAAAGAGTGGATATATGTTTGTTTTATATGTATTTCCCCATACTTCATTACAATATGTCATGTATGGGAGTATTAATGAATGATACAAGGTGTATAGTGTGGGTTGATTCAGCAAATTTTTCACTCTGTGTAATATTGCAATTGATTTGGATACTTTACCTTTTATATAATTAATATGTGGCTTCCAACACAGTTTGTTATCAATTATTACTCCAAGGAATTTAGTTTCGGATACCCTTTCAATCTCTACACCATTTACACTGAGTTTGGGTACTGGGTAGTTGTGATGGTTGTTAAAGACTATAAATTTTGTCTTGCTTAAATTGAGCGTTAATTTGTTTGAATCAAACCACAGTTTCAGCTTTCCTAATTCCTTTCCGAGTGTATCCAGAAGTTGTTCCAAGTTGTTTCCACTGCATAGCAGGTTAGTGTCATCAGCAAACAATATTAAGTCCATTTTTTCTGAAACTTTACATATATCATTTATATACATATTGAATAATAATGGTCCCAAAACTGAACCCTGTGGGACTCCACAGGTGACCTTCAGTAGCTCTGAGTTTTTGTTGTTAACACATACAAACTGATATCTATTCTTTAAGTAACTTCTTAACCAGGACAGTGCTACCCCTCTGATACCACAATTTTGTAGTTTCTTTAATAATAGATTGTGATCTACTGTATCAAATGCTTTTTTAAGATCCAGGAATACTCCAACTGAATACTCTTTATTTTCAATGGCTGTTGATATTTTTTCTGTAAATTCCATTAAGGCATATGCTGTTGTCCTTTTGTGTCTGAACCCATATTGCTGCTCACACAATAAATCATTCTTCAGTATGAAGTTGTCAATTCTCTCATAGAATATTTTTTCAAGTATCTTGGAAAATTGCGGTAATAGTGAAATTGGTCTGTAGTTGGAGAGTTCCCCTCTGTCGCCTGTCTTGTAAATCGGAATTACTTTAGCTATTTTCATTGCATTGGGAAATATACCTGATTGGAGAGACAGGTTACAGATATACGTCAGTGGTTTCACTATGCATTCGATAACAGTTTTGACTAGTAGCATATCAATACCATCGCAGTCAGTAGATGTTTTACTTTTGAACGATTTAACAATTTCAATGACCTCTCTTTCGTCTGTGTTCTTTATGAAGATGGTGTCTTTTACAGCAGTGTTATTGCATATTGAATCACCTGTTGGCACCGTAGTGGGTATTTCTCGGGCCAGTTTAGGTCCAATGTTAACAAAAAAATTATTAAATTCATCTGCAGGTGAAGCTATATTCACATTCGGAGTCGATTTATTATTTTTTGGAGTGTTAGTTGGGTAGCTGGTATTTCTGCTTTTATTTCCAAGGATACTGTTGATTATTGTCCATGTATTTTTAATATTGTCTTTGTTTTTTTCCAGTTCTTTACTGTAATAGTCTCTTTTACTACATCTTATTATATATGTTAACTTATTTTTGTATGTTTTATACCGCTGCTCTGCTTCTTTTGTCCTTTTCTTTATGAAAGCTTTATATAATAAATTTTTCTTTTTACACGCCTTTTGTAGTCCTTTGGTTAGCCATGGTTTGTCAGTAAATTTGTGTTTAAGCTTTTTTTTAACTAATGGGCAGTTTTTTTCATAAAGAGTGGTTACAATGTTTGTAAATGTGTCATAGGCTTCATTTACATCTGATACATAGACTTCTGTCCAGTCTTGCTTCAGCAAGTCCTCTTTAAAAGAACTGATTGCGTTTGGTGATTTGTGTCTGAACGATTTTGAGATTTTTTCTGGGTTGGGCCCCGTGTGGCCATGGATAAGTGCAAAGATTGGCAAGTGGTCGCTTATATCATTTATCAATAATCCACTTTCTATTTTCTTGTCGAGAATATTGACAAACAGGTTGTCAATAAGTGTAGCAGAGTGAGCTGTGATTCTACTGGGATGTGTTATTGTGGGATATAGACTCATGCTGTACATAGAGTTCATGAACTCTGTAACTACATTTTGTTGATGTGGATTAAGTAGGTCAATATTGAAATCTCCACAAATTGCTACCATTTTCTTACTAGTAATATTATTGTACAGCTCGACTAATTTATCTCTGAATGTCTCAATGCAAGTTCCCGGCGTTCTGTATATGCAGCTTATGATTAGATTTTTTGTTTTGTCTAGGTCAATCTCAACAGTAACACATTCCAGAATCCCTGGTAGTGCTAAGGACATTTCATTTACAAGCTTACATCTATATAGGTCATCAATATACAGTGCAACACCACCACCCTTTTTTTGAGATCTGTTAATGTTAAACATCTGATATCCCTCTATTGCCATCAGGGGAGCCTGGTCTGCATTAAGCCAGGTTTCAGAGACTGCTATAGCTGTGAATTTTCTGTTTAGCTGTTTTAAATAGTCCTGAATCTGTGAGAAGTTTTTGTTAAGACTTCTGCTATTGAAGTGTATTATTGACAGTTTACCATCTAATTGCACTTGACTTTTGAATTGCTTTTCAGTGTAATATTCACAGTGGTTATGAATATTATTGAAAAAGTGGTTATCAGGATCAATATCATTCTCCATCTCTTGTGGTTTATGTTCAGCATAGTGGCATATTTTTAGAGTTTGAGTTTCCTCACTCTGTGTTTCATAGTCAGTGTTCATTTGTATTTATCTAAGTCAGTAGCATCTCTGATCATTATACTTTTTGCTTGCTCAGGTGTTCCATTTAGTTTAATCCAAATTCTACAATTTCTTGTCCAGGTTGACTGTATCTTATTATGTTTCTTTAGCATCCGTGCCTGCCGTGCTAATTCAGCGTTTTTTTTTGTCAGGTGTTCATTTAGGTAAACTTGAGTTTCCTTTAGTTTTTTGGCCTGCCTCAGTATGTCATTTTTCACCCTCCTGTTCACAAAGCGCATCACAATTGATTTCTTTGTTTTGTTATCTTTCTTCGGTAAAGCATAACAGGCTGAGATCGCATTGGCTTCTACCTTAATGTCTTTATCATTAAGGAACTGAAGCACTTGGTTTTCTAAGGACATTGATTCACTTATGGAAGCATGTTCACCACTCAGTCCTGTAGCGGCATGGGCGTACGACTGATATCTGATGTCTAGTCCACTTATAACTATGTCATCAATGCGAGAACCTTGTTCAAGATCCTCAACGTGTTGCTCCAGGTCCATAATTTTTTTGTCTTTTTCTTTTATTATTGAATGTAGGGCTTGTACCTCCTGTATTAGGTCTAATATTTTGTCCTGCTGGCTAGTCACTTTGGCCAGTTCATCTAACACAAAGTTCAGGGTTTTTTTAATTTCTTCCATTTCCTCTTTTTTGGGTGGCATTTTACTGACCTGTGGATAGAAATAAGCAGAGAATCCGGCTAGGCCTCAACTAGCTCGGTCACTACTGGACCCGCCGCTCCTGCGCAGCTTCTCCGCCGAGTGACGCTGCTCAGCTCCGCAGATCACCGCCGCAGATCACCTCCGTCTACCTGGCCAGTTGTGTCGTGCACCGCCGGCGCAGCCGGAATCCACCGATCACAGCCACTCGTCGCCGTCTGGCTAGGCGGCTCCTCCGCTGGGCCCCGTCTAGGCCCCATCACCGACCGCCGTCAGTCTGGTCGTTCCTCGGCTGGGCCTCGCAATTGAGCACCGGTTCAGACCACTGTCCTGCTGGATCCAGGTGGCCCCCGTCTCTCACCAACGCCGCGCCCGAGCTCCCAATCGCCGCCTCGGTTGGTTCGTCCTCCTTTTAAATCCTTCTCTCCTCGGCTCCAGATGGCCAGATGTAAAGAATACCTTCTCACTGCTGCAGTTACTCTGGGTTAGCATCTGGGTTAGCATCAGAGGCGAGCCTTTAGAGGTCGGAAACGGGGCGAAACGGAGCCAGATCTACCAGAACCTTCACCAGGTCAGCACTGGGTCGTAAGGGTATTCCCCACGTTTGTTGGTAGCCAACAGAAGTCCTTATTTTGATGGTTTTGCTTAAAATTCTCGGCTCATATCAAGCATTACAAGTGCAGCACCGGAAGTACCGCCGGAAGTACCGCCGGAAGTGATGATGTGAGCATCTTGCAGAACTGCATATTTTACCTCACAATAATGAGTACAAAATTACTTTGATGGTACACTGTGGGGGACATAGAGGTGACATCCTCCACCCAGACAATGGACCATGAAGTGGGAGGCTGACCGGGGAGTCAAGTCAAGACAGTGGAGGTGCAGACGCTGGCTACAGGGAGGAGGAAGAAGCAGCATGCCAGCGACTGTTATGTTAATGTATTGTGATGTACTATGTTATGCTAATGCGCCGTGCAGACTGTTTATCCGATGTGGATTGTGGTATGAGCCCCCAGGTCACTAGGCAAGGGATTAAAGTATAAAAGGGAGAGAGAGAAGTGCTCCGCAAGGGGGACACATATATCAGCAGCCTTCCCTCTTCCCTGCCGGCAGGAAAATAAAGGTTCTCCAAATTTGCAGATGTTTGGTGTTAATTTCTTCAGGACCCAGGCTAAAAGGGAATAATATTTTTTTTCTACAACAGTGGTGTCAGAAGTGGGATTATTGATCACTGGTCTTCCACGCCGATGTGGATTGATCACCCCGAACAGAGTTCGGTCCTTCCCGCTGAGATTGGCAATGAGGACACGGCGGCAACAATGCAAGTGACACACTATCCTGAAGAACTCACTCCACTAGCCTCCTAAATCCTGTAAGTGAATTTTGGATATACGTATGTATGTATTACTATTTTGTGAAAAGCATTTTTTCTAGCCTCCTAAATCCTGTAAGTGAATTTTGAGTATATATATATTACTATTTTGTGAAAAGCATTTTTTTTTGTTAGTTAAATTAGCCATTTATTTCACCTTTCAGTGACCCATATCTATACGATCCGGCAGGATATTTCCTTTGGCAGGATCACCATTTGTACAGTCCGGCAAGTTAATTCTTGCGGCAGGACTAATTTATCTGGTTATACCCAGTACCCATGCATAACTGAGGTTGGGACTATAACGTTTTGGTTTGTCTGGATGGTCAAATCTGAAACCAGTGATGGGGGCTTCTAAATCAAAGCAAACTCCCAAAGATCTGGAGGGTCCCAAGGTGAAATATATGACTGATAATTATGGTCCTGAAAGTGTTGAGTTTTTGGAAAAATTGATCTGCAAGAGTGGATTTCCTTCAGTGGGTTCATTTTCTGTTGAAGTGATTACTACTTTGAGGGACAAAATTAATGTTGAAATTCAGAAAGTTCAGACACGTAAGAAACAGAGTAAGAAGGACAGAGAAAAAATGACGCCGTTACAGTTAGAGAGGGGCGTGGCAGAAATGTGGCTGACGGAAGCAAAGAAATGAAGAGATAAGCAGGAGACAGGCAGACAGAGAAATGAACAGGCAAAGAAAGACGGGGAACATTGTGCACAACAGCAGTGTTTACACTCTGTTGGGGACCCCTTTCCTCCTCCCTACAAACGTGACCGTCTGGTTCCCCCAACCCCTAATCCTACTAACCCTTTTACGGCAGCATTGTATCCAGCACTGCCTCAGCCCACTTGTGCTGTGCATTTGGAGGATGATGGCCCCCCTCCGCGAATTAAGCAGGTGCAGAAGGATGATGATGGGGAGGAAGACAGCATGCTGACTTCAGCACTGAGACAGAAGGGCCACAAGAAGCTGGAAGCCCTTAACGCCCCATCAGTTCACGGTGCCGTAACGTCATGGTCGAGTGGGAGAGCCAAAACCAAACCTCCCGAAGTGATAGCACCCATGGTGGAAGTAATGGGCCCGACTGGTCCTCAAGCTGTGTTCCAACCCTGGGCACCAGAGGATATGCCTAAGTTCGCATCAACACTCCCACCGTTGGAAAATGATCCACAGTGCTTCTGCAAGCAGTTGATGGCATTTTGCAAGACCTACCGACCCACCTTCCATGAGCTTAGAAGAATTATGGCACAAAAGTGTACCCCCACCAACATGGCAAAGCTGATGCCTCTGATGACTGAGTACATCAGACCAACAGATCTCACGTGGGGAGGTGGCGGTGATGGAAGCAACAAAGACTACAGAGAGGCTCTCGAGCACATCGTGAGGGCCATAATTCGGGAATGTACGAAATGCACAGACTTGGGCAAGGTGTCAAACTGCAAACAAAAGGATGATGAAACACCTGGGGATTATTTCCATAGACTGAGAAAGGTCTTCAGTGGGGCAGCAGCCATCCCATGCCCTGACGATTACATGACAGACACAGGACAATATAGCACACATCTGAATATGTGGTTCATGGCAGGCATCCTTCCTAGTTTGGCTGCAGATGTGAAGCAGATATGCATAGGGTATGGCGGCACATGGGGAGAGCATAATTGTGTAACATCTTAGACAAGAACAAAGAGCAGAGGTTCCCCGGTGAGATAACAGGGAGGTGTAAAGGATGAATGAAGTGAATGCAATGTGACCTTTTGTGTGTTAGAAGCTTCTAGAGGAATGATGAAGGATGAAGGAAGTGAATGCAATGTGACCTTTTGTGTGTTAGAAGCTTCTAGAGGAATGCCATGTTATTTAAGAGAAGAGTCTCTGCTGAGATGTCATTCTGTCTATGCTTCTTGTGTGAGATGTGTAATAAATCGTCTGAGCCAAATCCGCCTCTTTATTTACACGCTCCACACTGGTGACCCAAGACGAATCATGGAACGCGATGAAAGATCCCCGGAGCCAACCTCGATGTGAACCCCCAGCCATGCATGTGCTGTTGCGATCAAGCTACCGGATTTTTGGCAGCACAACCCACGCTCCTGGTTCCACCTAGTCGAGGCGCAGTTCGCCCTCCGGGGGATATCGGCGGATGACACAAAGTTCCACTATGTGGTCACAACACTCGACGCCCGCATGGCTCAGCACGTAGAGAGCCTGCTCGATCAGCCACCAACCGACGGCAAGTACGGCGCGCTGAAGGCTGCACTCATCCAGCACTACACACTCTCGGATGGTGAGAGAGCAGAGAGACTCCTGACGCGGACCGGGTTGGGAGATGGGTCGGCCATAGACCTGATGGAGAAGATGCTGAGGTTAAAGGGCACAGACGACGACCATTTTATTTTTACCCACCTCTTCCTCCGGAACCTTCCGTCAGCGGCGAGAGCGACCCTGGCCAATTCGCCGTTGCTGGCCAAGCGGGACTATCGTGCGCTAGCCCGGGAAGCAAACCGGATCATCGTCGCATCCAGTGAGTTCACGACCATTGCGGCAGCGACGGAGCTCGGCGCGACGACCGGAGGAGACGAGGAGCCATCAACGGCGGCAGCAGAGCCACCGACGGCAGCAGCAGTGGGGGCCAAGGAACGCGGGGGAGACACGCTTTGTTTCTACCACCACCGCTTCGCAGAGAGGGCACGCAAATGTATACCACCGTGCCAATTCAAGCGACTCAGGAAACGCCAAGACCGGGGGTCGGTAGCAGCCGCGACCCTCGGGGAGGAGAACAAGCTGCTCTACTTGACGGACGCACGCTCGGGGAGGCATTTCCTCGTGGACACCGGCGCCCAGAAGAGTTTCATCCGGCCGACCTACGCTGACCGGCTGGCAGGATCTAGCGGCCCCGAGATGGCGGCAGCAAACGGCTCGGAGATTAAGACCTTTGGTGAGAGGACTCTACTCTTGTCTCTACACGGCCGTACATTTGAGTGGACTTTTGTCATAGCAGCATTGAATTTCCATATACTGGGGGCTGATTTTCTGTGTGCACATGGTTTGTTGGTAGATGTCGCTAACAGACGCCTAGTTAATGCACTGTCCTTTGACTCTCTCCCCTGTACAGCTCGAGTGACCCGGCCAACAGCACAAGCCAACGTCACAGCTACATGCGGTAAGTTCCACACACTGCTCACTCAGTTCCCAGCACTCACTGTCCTGACGTTTTCGGCAGCCATCGCTAAACACGGGGTGGAGCATTTTATCACCACCACCGGGCCGCCCGTTTTTGCAAGACCTCGGCGCTTGGACGCAGCTAAACTGGGCATAGCGCGCGAGGAGTTCGCCAACCTGGAGAGGTTGGGCATCATCAGGAGCTCAAACAGCCCATGAGCTTCCCCACTACACATGGTCCCTAAAGCTGAGGGTTCGTGGCGACCTTGCGGGGATTTCCGCAGGTTGAACAACGCCACAGCGCACGACCGCTACCCAATTCCTCACATTCAGGATTTTTCCGTTCACCTTGCAGGAGCGCGCGTTTTTTCTAAAATAGACCTGGTCCGCGGTTACCACCAAGTCCCAGTGTGCTCTGAGGACATACCCAAAACAGCGGTAATAACTCCGTTCTGTTTATTTGAGTTTTTGCGCATGCCATTTGGGCTTAAAGGGGCTGAACAGACGTTCCAACGCATGATGGATGCAGTGCTGCGCGATCTCCCTTTCGTGTTTGTCTACCTGGACGATATCTTAGTAGCCAGCACGTCCGAAGACGAACACGAAACCCACCTCACAACGGTTTTCCGGAGGTTGGAAGAGCACGGGTTAATAATCAACCCAGCGAAATGTCAGTTCGGGGTGACGGGGATTGATTTTTTGGGGCACCGCGTCTCTCCCGAAGGAGCGGTCCCGCTGCCTGACAAAGTGCGCACAGTGGCAGATTTTCCCCGGCCGCAAACGGTCAGGGCGCTACAAGAATTTTTGGGAATAGTGAACTTTTATAACTGTTTCCTTCCCCGCACAGCGCAGCTCATGCAACCACTGTACGCTGCGCTCAAAAAACAGAAACCCGCGGATAGGGTCGAATGGACCCCGGAGCGAGAGCGGGTGTTCTCGGAAGTCAAAGCAGCCATGGCAAACGTCGCATTGCTGGCACATCCAGACCCAATGGCCCGTATAGCACTCACCACTGACGCTTCAGATGTGGCCATAGGGGCTGTCATGGAGCAGCGCGTTGCCGGGGCTTGGCAGCCGCTCGCCTTTTTCAGCAGGACTTTGCGCGACAGTGAACGTAAATACAGCGCGTTCGACAGAGAGTTGCTGGCTCTCCACCTGGCCATTCGCCACTTCCAGTTCTGGCTGAAAGGGCGCAGTTTCGCCGTGTTCGTTGACCACAAGCCGCTAACGTTCGCGATGGCCAAGGT
Source organism: Pholidichthys leucotaenia (assembly GCA_020510985.1). Classification (NCBI taxonomy): domain Eukaryota; kingdom Metazoa; phylum Chordata; class Actinopteri; order Cichliformes; family Pholidichthyidae; genus Pholidichthys; species Pholidichthys leucotaenia. The sequence goes on from CM035848.1 coordinate 163,994,434, forward strand.
TTCAGAGCCGTGGTTGGGCCGGCAGCAGAGACAGCTGGCCGCGATCTCAGAGTTTACTACCGACATTCAGCATGTGTCGGGCAAACTGAATGTAGTGGCAGACTGCCTCTCACGCGCTGTGGTGGCCCCGGTCTGTATGGGGATAGATTACGCAGCCATGGCCGCGGAGCAGGTTAGTGATGCGGACGTGCGCGCGCTCCAGTCTGGACCAACAGGGTTAAGGCTGGAGAGCAGGGTGCTGCAGGATGGCATGCCCCCCCTAATCTGCGATGTCTCCACGGGTTGCCCATGTCCCGTGGTCCCGGCCGCGTGGCGCCGCCGCGTGTTTGAGTCGTTTCACTCTTTGGCGCACCCAGGAGTGCGCGCGTCGATCAAAATGGTAGGAGAGAAATTTGTGTGGCCGAGCCTTCGCAAACAAGTGAAAGAGTGGGCAGCAGCCTGCGTGGCGTGCCAACGAGCCAAAGTACACAGACACACGAAGGCTCCCTTGGAGCCGTTTCGCATTCTGGCTAAGAGGTTCGACCCTGTTCACGTGGACCTCGTGGGCCCCCTCCCGCCATCACAGGAGTACACGCACCTCCTGACAATGGTGGACTGTACCACGCGCTGGCCAGAAGCAGTTCCGCTGGCGGCAACCACGGCCGAGGAGGTGGCGCGCGCGTTTTTAATAGCATGGGTGGTGCGTTTTGGAGTCCCGTCGGACATTACGTCCGACAGAGGCCCTCAATTTGTTTGCGAACTCTGGCCAACAATGGCCCGCAGCCTGGGTGTCACAATTCACCGCACAACCGCGTACAATCCACAGGCTAATGGGTTATGCAAACGTTTTCATAGATCATTAAAAGCGGCTCTCAGGGCTTCACTGACAGATGGAAATTGGGTAGACAAGCTACCGTGGGTTTTATTGGGGTTACGTTCCGCGCCTAAAGAGGATCTGGAAGCTTCCCCGGCAGAACTCGTTTTTGCGCAACCACTCCGGCTACCCGGGGAGTTTCTGCCAGATAATCCCGCGCCAGGCAGCTCCCCGTCTCAGCTGTTGCAGCGTAGCATAGACACAAGCACGCTGCCGGGCCCTGCCCACCACAGTTTTCCACGCGTTTTTGTGCCTAAAACTTTGAAAAACGCGGAGTTCGTGTTTGTCAGACATGACGCCCACCGCCCTCCATTGCGCCCACCCTATGATGGACCGTTCAGAGTGCTGGAAACAGGGGATAAGCATTTTTTGCTAGATTTGGGGGGTAGGAGGGAAAAGATTGGCATAGACAGACTCAAACCCACTTTCGTGGTGGCGGACGAGCAAGTGCTGTTGGCGAGGGCCCCTTGGCATGGAAGACCCCCACGGGGAGCTCCCCAGAGAAAAGATTCCCCAGAGCACCCACACGGACAGACAAAAAGTTTTTCCCCCCAGCATGACAGCACCGCGGAGGCGGTGAATCCTGGTTACAGCAGATACGGGAGAAGACTGAAGCCCAAGCAGCATGTGGATTGATGTTTAATGGTTCTATCACAGCATACAGACTGTTATTCTATTGTTCTATCAAAGATGCTCGGGGGGTGGTATGGTGGCACATGGGGAGAGCATAATTGTGTAACATCTTAGACAAGAACAAAGAGCAGAGGTTCCCTGGTGAGATAACAGGGAGGTGTGAAGGATGAATGAAGTGAATGCAATGTGACCTTTTGTGTGTGAGATGTGTAATAAATCGTCTGAGCCAAATCCGCCTCTTTATTTACACGCTCCACAAGGATGGCAAACTCAGACGTCACAGGAGATTCTGCACCGTGCAGAACATCATCAGGGAAAGGCTGAGAGTTCTACAAAGAAGAAGACCAAGGCTAAAGAGAATAACCTGAAGAAAGCACTCCTGACCATGGCCAAATGGGTCCCTACTTCACCCCCATCAGGACCTTTAGTCAGCCCAAATCAATGCTGTTATTGTGGAGAAGAAGAATATTGGGTGAAAGAATGCCCACAGCTCTCCAGCTGCAACTACTGTAAACAAGGTGGACATTGGGCAAAGGACTGCCCGGTGAATCCCAGAAATACCTTCTGCGGCAGAGGAAGGGGCAGAGGCAATTTTCAGTGTGGAGGACGCTGGGCCTGGCAGCTGCGCACCACACCACAGCCACAGCCCCATTCACAAGCACAAGACCAGGGGCTGATACAACAGCAGCAACAGTGACGCCAGGCAGATAAGACTGGTACATGTGCGTTGCCCTCATTCTCACTCCCAGCAGACGCCGTACATGAGCTTGCTAATAAAAAACCCGCTGCAGCCACACATAAGATAAGATAAGATAAGATAAGCCTTTATTAGTCCCACAATGGGGAAATTCCAGGATTGCAACAGCACAGGGATAGCAACACTCAGAGCAACAATCAGAAGGCAAGAGAAAAAAAACAAGAGCAGCAAGTATACATATGTATATATATATATATATATATATATATATATATATAAGATAAGATAAGCCTTTATTAGTCCCACAATGGGGAAATTCCAGGATTGCAGCAGCACAGGGATAGCAACACTCAGAGCAACAATCAGAAGGCAAGAAAAAAGATATATATATATACTGTATATATATATATATATATATATATATATATATATATATATATATATACATAAAGACACAGTGTGGAGCATTGTAGCTAGATGGGATAGATATATAAATATATAAACACAGTGCGGAGCATTGTAGCTGGATGGAATAAATATGTAGATATATAAACACACACAGTATGGAGCATTGTAGCTAGATGGAATAATATGTAGATATATAAACACCCAGTGCGGAGCATTGTAGCTAGATGGAATAAATATTTGAATATATAAACACACTGTGGAGCATTGTTGCTAGATAGAGTAAATACAGTGGAGCAAAAAAGTATTTAGTCAGCCACCAGTTGTGCAAGTTCTCCCACTTAAAAGATGAGAGAGGTCTCCAATTTTCATCATAGGTATACCTCAACTATGAGAGACAAAATGAGAAAAAAAAAATCCAGAAAATCACATTGTCTGATTTTTGAAGAATTTATTTGTAAATTATGGTGGAAAATAAGTATTTGGTCACCTACAAACAAGCAAGATTTCTGGCTCTCACAGACCTGTAACTTCTTCTTTAAGAGGCTCCTCTGTCCTCCACTCCTTACCTGTTTTAATGGCACCTGTTTGAACTCATTATCAGTATAAAAGACACCTGTCCACAACTTCAAACAGTCAGACTCCAAACTCCACTATGGCCAAGACCAAAGAGCTGTCAAAGGACACCAGAAACAAAACTGTAGACCTGCACCAGGCTGGGAAGACTGAATCTGCAATAGGTAAGCAGCTTGGTGTGAAAAAAAATCAACTGTGGGAGCAATTATTAGAAAATGGAAGACATACAAGACCACTGATAATCTCCCTCGATCTGGGGCTACACGCAAGATCTCACCCCGTGAGGTCAAAATGATCATGAGAACGGTGAGCAAAAATCCCAGAACCACACGGGGGGACCTAGTGAATGACCTGCAGAGAGCTGGGACCAAAGTAACAAAGGCTACCATTAGTAACACACTACGCCGCCAGGGACTCAAATCCTGCAGTACCAGACGTGTCCCCCTGCTTAAGCCAGTACATATCCAGGCCCGTCTGAAGTTTGCTAGAGAGCATTTGGATGATCCAGAAGAGGATTGGGAGAATGTCTTATGGTCAGATGAAACCAAAATAGAACTTTTTGGTAAAAACTCAACTTGTGACTTCCGGTTATGGCTGCCACGTAGGACGGACGTGTCTCGCTCTGCTCTGCTCCTGGAAAAAAAAAATCGGCAAATAACTCTCTCATTTGGGACAGAACGTATCCCAGCATTTGGGCGAGGATATGTCGGCGAAGCCTAAGGCTGGAAAACCAGGAAAAGGAAAAAGCGAGCCGCCAAAACAGTCCAAATTAACGGACTTTCAGGTCTGTGACGCAGCAAACAAAACTCCATATATGGCGGAGGAGGCTGGCAACGCTGCGATTTCTGCGGGGAATGGCGCAGATGCGCTGATGGCTGCCATGAGTTCAATGAGAGCGGACTTTTCCTCTAGATTTGATGGGATTATGACAGCGTTGGAAGGAATAAGAAAGGAATTGGGTGACTGTGTAGAACGAACGGCGCAGATGGAGCTCCGTCTCGCTAGTGCTGAAGATGACGTCACCCGTCTTCAATTAAAGGTGCGCACTTTGGAAAAAAAAAATAAATCTCTGGAAGATAATATTTTGGATTTGGAATCTCGGTCGAGACAGAATAATTTGAGGCTGGTGGGTCTTCCAGAGGAATCAGAAGGTCGGGACGTATGTTCCTTTCTGGAAAGGTGGATTCCGGAGGTGCTGGGCAGCGAGGAGTTGCAATCAGCAGTGGTTCTGGAAAAAGCACATCGTATTGGCCCACGGAGAGATAAGGGACCGCCGAGGACCTTAATTATGAAGTTTCTTAGCAACAGAGACAGGATGAAGATCTTCAACGCTGCACGTGCTAAAGGAGAGATTAAACACCAGGACCAGCAGGTGCGGTTCTACCCAGATTTGGCCACAGGAATCCAGCAATTGAGGAAGCAGTTTGATCCCGTACGTAAGGAGCTGCGCAACCTTGGGATTCGTCATGGTGTAATCTATCCTGCGAGACTGCTGACCACGTATGAGGGCAGAACCCACATCTTCAAGACCCCAGAGGAGGCGCAGGAGTTCATCAAGAAGATCAAAGAAGAAGAAGAGACTGGTGGGAGCTAAGCATGAACAAAATATAAGGTAGAATAATTAAGCATTTGCACAGGCATCTGACTGACTTGAAGTAAATAGTAAGTTTACAAAATATAGATTGTATTATATATTAAAAAAACAAAACAAAAACAAAATAAACAAAAAAAAAAACTATGATGTACAAAGTTGTTAAAAATTTTGGAGTTAAGTTGGAAAACTACAGAGGAGAGTTAATGTTACGTCATTAAAAGCAGTAGAGTTAGGGTGATTGGGAGGATGAAGAAGGAGTGGCTTAGGCTGATCCTCGTGGGTGTGGAGCGGTCGATGGCTATATCGGGAGACAGAATTTTTCTTTTGATTTTGGGGGGTTTGCCACAAGTGTGGGAAGGGGAAATTTGTTTGTGTGTAGTTTGTAGGATGAATGTTCAACCACTCATGTTTTTGCTTCTCTGTATGAGCATGTTTACACTGCAAGGTAATCCCAAACTCTCTATTGATCATGGACCAAAGTGTTAATCTTAATTTAACTTCATGGAATTGCAGAGGTCTACAAAATTTAAAAAAACTTAAACAAGTTATGAATAAAATAAAGGACATGGGTTCAAGAATTGTGTTTTTACAAGAAACTCATCTGATAGAGGAGGATGTTAAAAGAATTAGGAGTAGATGGCAGGGAAGTGTATTCACCTCTTCATTTTCATCCCGAGCCAGGGGAGTTATGACTCTCATACATAAATCAGTTCCTTTTCAAGTGAAAAATGTAATTGGAGACAAATTTGGAAGATATGTAATCATTCAAGGTTCTTTGCTATTAGAAAATATAAATCTTGTGAACTTTATATGGTCCCAATATAGATGATCAGAAGTTCTTTGCTAATTTATTTCTCATCTTATCATCACTTACAGGGCAACATATAATAGCAGGGGATTTTAATTGTACATTGAATCCAGGTGTGGATAGATCAACAGGACTGGATTGTACGCACATTGGATGTAGGATGACTATTAATCATTTTATGAAAGAATTGAGATTGTTAGATATATGGAGAGAAATGAAACCACAAGTTAAAGCCTATTCTTGTTATTCCAGTACCTACAAGACATTCTCACGTATTGATTATTTTTTGATTTCCACAGAATTAAGGTCCAAGATTCAAAACTGCTTTTATGATAACATCGTGATCTCTGATCATGCACCCTGTTGTCTAATATATGTAGATAAAAAATTGACAAAGGAATCAGGTAGATGGCAATTTCAGCATAAATGGCTTCAGGATGAGGAATTTGTCAAGTATATAGAAAAACAGATAGACGAGTTCTTTGACATCAATACTACACAAACATCAGCATGTGTAAAGTGGGAGGCTTTCAAAGCTTTTATTAGGGGACATATTATTAGTTATACAGGATCAAAATCTAAGAAGACTCGAGAGGAGAGAGCTAAATTGGAACATAAAATAAAAAATCTTCAGGAAAAAGTGTATGCAGGAAGTGACCCAAGGTTGGAGAATGAATTACTGATTTTGAGAGCTGAATACGACAAAAAATCAGCAAATAGAGCTGCCTCGAGTCTTCTAAGATTGAAACAATCTTTTTATGAACAAGGTGAAAAATCAGGAAAATTATTAGCATGGCAGATTAAACAATTGGAAATTAAAACACCAATTACCAGTATTATAAGTAACGGACAGGTAGTTATAGATCCTTTAGAAATTAATAGAGCCTTTAGAGATTACTATGAAAAATTATATGATACCAAAAATGAACCTGATTTAACAAAACTAAATGGGTTTTTGAACGAACTATCTATACCGTGTATTCCAAATGAAAACAGGGAGATATTGGAGTCTAAAATTAGTCAAGAAGAAGTTGGGCTAGCCATTGATAATATGAAATCAGGAAAAAGTGCAGGACCAGATGGTCTTCCAGTTGACCTTTATAAAAAATTTAAGAATAAATTAATAAAACCTTTTTTGGAAATGGTTTTAGAAGCATTTCAAAATAATAATTTACCATCATACATAAATAATGCCTTAATTATACTGCTGCCAAAACCAGGTAAGCCCTCTAATAAATGTGAAAATATGAGACCAATAAGCCTATTAAACGCCGACCTTAAGATAATCTGTAAAATTTTAGCAAGACGAATACAAGAAATTTTACCAAATATTATTAATCGAGATCAGAATGGCTTTATAAAGGGTAGACAAGGCTTCCATAATGTAAGAAGACTATTTAATATTATTTATTTTAATAAAGAAGCACCGGATACAGCTCTCCTATCATTGGACGCCGAAAAGGCCTTTGATAGAGTTGAATGGCCCTTTCTTTTTGAAGTCCTACAAAGGTTTGGACTTGGAAATAATTTCATAAAATGGGTTCAAATAATATACAATAATGCTACAGCAGAAATCCTAACAAATAACAATATTTCAAAACCAATAAAAATCAATAGAGGATGTCGACAAGGCTGTCCACTTTCACCTTTACTGTTTACTATGGCAATTGAACCTTTAGCGATAGCGATACGTTTACATTCACAAATATATGGAATTAAAGTTGGACCAACAGAACATAAAATCTCCCTGTACGCCGATGATATAATTTTGTTTATGTCGAATCTAAAAAAATCAATTCCAACCTTGTTGAATTTAATAAAGAATTTTGGGGAAATATCAGGATATAAAATAAATAAAACTAAATCTTCAATATTAATGCTAAATGAGACCCAGAGAAATTACCCAGCCCCTGAGGTAAATCAATTCAATGTTGTAAATCAGTTTAAATATTTAGGAATCCAAATTATGCCTAAGCTAGAATCAGTCGCCAGTGTCAACTATGAAGCCTTAATGTCAGATATCAGTGAGTTAACTCAGAGATGGATGTCACTACCAATGTCGATGATCGGGAGAATCAATATACTTAAAAGTAATATTTTACCTAAAATACTTTATTTATTTCAATACATTCCCTTATCACCACCTTTAGATCTATTCTCAAGAATAAAAAAAAAGTTAGTGGAATTTATATGGAACAACAGGAGGGCTAGATTACGTTTGTCTTTATTATATTTACCATTTGATCGTGGAGGTCTGAAATGTCCAAATTTTATGTTGTATTATTGGTCGGCACAACTGAGGTCTATGACATATTATTTTTCATCAAATGATCTCCCTCACTGGACTGAAATGGAATCATACAATTTACCTTTACCTCTTCCCATATTCATATACTCAGATTCGGCAAAAAAATTACAAAAACAAGTTAAAAATCCATTTGTAAAGCATATGATCAAAATATGGTGTGAAGCTAAAAACTATTTAAAAGAACCACAGTTATTGTCACAATTTAGTCCAATATGGGGTAATCAATATTTTAAACCAGGGAGAGCGGACGCTGTATTTAAAGTATGGAATTTAAAAGGGATACAAAAGATTCAGGATTTATATTTGCCATGTGCAGACAACATAATGTCTTTTGAAGAGCTGAGGATCAAATTTAATCTCAATAGAACACATTTTTTTAAATATCTTCAACTTAGAAACTTTATTCGATCAAATCAAAATAAAGCTCTCACTCGACCTATTTATTCATCCTTGGAAAAAATGATGATGAAAGATAGTAAAAGAAAGGGTATTATTTCAGAGTTTTATAACTCATTGACACTATCTTCAAGTGAAAATTCACTGAAAAGATTAAACTACTGGAAAGAAGATCTGCAAATTGAAATTTCAGAGGAACAATGGGAATTGGCTTGTACAGAAGCTCAAACCAAATCAATAAATGCACGCCTTAAATTGATACATTTCAAATGGTTAATGCGGATGTATGTTACACCGGAGGAGTTAAATAGATATAACAAAAATATACCAGATACATGCACAAAATGCATGGAAAGTAAAGGAACCCTATTTCATTGTTTATGGGAATGTAGATTAATAAGAATGTTTTGGGAAGAGGTGAGGGTAACAATTGAAAAAATAATCTCAAAACAAATCATATTGAATCCTAAACTGTTTTTGTTGGGTCTGTACCCAGAAAAGCATAATTTTAATAAAAGTGAAAGAACATTCATAGACCTCAGTTTGCTTAATGCCAAAAAATGTATTGCACTATTATGGAAAAAGACTCATAGACCAGATGTGACTCAGTGGTTAAGACAGATGTTAACAAACCTTCCATTAGAAAGAATAACATATATACTAAAATCAAAGGAAATTGTGTTTGAGAATATATGGAGACCTTTTATTGATTATGTAAAAAATTTAAACATAACTCTTGAAGAAGAAGGTGAATGATGTGTGTGGACCTTGTAAATTCCAAACTGGTGAACATAATATGTATACTTATGTATTGGATTGTCTAGACTAAACAGAGGAGCATTGTTGAAGATTTGATTTTGTTGGTGGTTGTTGGTGTTTTTAGTGCATTTTTTTTTTTTTTGTAGTACTTTAGTGTTAGTGTTTGATTGTTTGTATCATGTTTGTTAAAAAAAAAAAAAAAAGGTTCAATAAAGATATTGTGGAAAAAAAAAACTCAACTTGTCGTGTTTGGAGGAGAAAGAACACCATACCTACTGTGAAGCATGGGGGTGGAAACATTGTGCTTTGGGGCTGTTTTTCTGCAAAGGGACCAGGACGACTGATCCGTGTAAAGGAAAGAATGAATGGGGCCATGTATCGTGAGATTTTAAGTGAAAACCTCCTTCCATCATCAAGGGCATTGAAGATGAAACATGGCTGGGTCTTTCAGCTTGACAATGATCCCAAACATACTGCCCGGGCAACGAAGGAGTGGCTTCGTAAGAAGCATTTCAAGGTCCTGGAATGGCCTAGCCAGTCTCCAGATCTCAACGCCATAGAAAATCTTTGGAGGGAGTTGAAAGTCCGTGTTGCCCAGTGTCAGCCCCAAAACATCACTGCTCTAGAGGAGATCTGCATGGAGGAATGAGCCAAAATACCAGCAACAGTGTGTGAAAACCTTGTGAAGACTTACAGAAAACGTTTGACCTCTGTCATTGCCAACAAAGGGTATATAACAAAGTATTGAGATGAACTTTTGTTATTGACCAAATACTTATTTTTCACCATAATTTGCAAATAAATTTTTTAAAAATCAGACAATGTGATTTTCTGGATTTTTTTTTTTCATTTTGTCTCTCATAGTTGAGGTATACCTATGATGAAAATTGGAGACCTCTCTCATCTTTTAAGTGGGAGAACGTGCACAATTGGTGGCTGACTAAATACTTTTTTACCCCACTGTATATAAATATATATATAAACACACACAGTGCGGAGCATTGTAGCTAGATGGAATAAATATGTAAATATATAAACACACACAGTGCGGAGCATTGTAGCTAGATGGAATGAAACAGCACAACCGCCTACTTAGTTATCCTACATGGTATGATTATGTACCCATACATATTCTCACCCTCCATAGCGACCAGTATTTTCCTAGTTGTATACTGGAGGGGACCATTGTGTAAGTCTATTGCATCTTTTGCATTCAAAACTATTAGGTTGTCACATCTTTTTGCTATCTCTGCGAACAGCCCTGCTTAGGTTGTACAGTTTGACAGCCGTAGGTAGGAAGGACCTGCGAAACCTCTCGGTTGTGCACCTAGGATGATGTAGTCTGCTGCTAAATGAGCTCCTCAGTGCATTCAGTATGTCCTGCATAGGGTGGGACTCGGACTCCAGCAGAGATAACAGTTTAGCCGCCATCCTTCTCTCTCCTATCTCCTCCACTGGGTCAAGGCGCTGCCCCAGGACAGAGCTAGCTTTCTTGATCAGTTTGTTCGGCCTCTTCCTATCGGCTGCTGTAATGCCACTGCCCCAGCAGACCACTCCAAAAGTGATGGCAGATGCCACCACCGTGTCATAGAATGTCTTCAGCAGCACCCCTTGTACACCAAAAGACCTGAGTCTCCTCAGTAGGAACAGCCTGCGCTGTCCCTTCTTGTAGAGTGCGTCAGTATTGTGTGACCAGTCTAGTGTATTGTTCAGATGAACACCCAGGTACTTATAGGATGTCACCATCTCGATGTCTGTTCCCTGTATATTTACTGGTGCTGTGAGGGGTTGTCCTTGCCTGCGGCAGTCCACCACCAGCTCCTTAGTTTTCCTCGCGTTGATCTGCAGGCAGTTCCGATGGCACCAGTCCCAGGTTCTCACAAACTGTGGCCGGTTAGTGAGGTAGTCCAGGATCCATGATGACAGGTGCTGGTCCACCCCTGCACACAGCAGCTTGTCCTTCAGGATCATCGGTTGGATGGTGTTGAAAGCACTGGAGAAGTCAAAGAGCATGATCCTCACCGCATTCCCGGGCTTCTCCAGGTGGGACAGAGAACGGTGAAGGAGGAGGATCACTGCATCCTCCACCCCAATGCCGTGCTGGTAGGCAAACTGGAGTGGATCCATCGCTGGTCCCACCAGGGGGCAGAGGTGAGCAAGGAGCAGTCTCTCCAGGGTCTTCATCATGTGGGACGTCAAGGCCATTGGTCTGGCCACAAGGCCAGACCAGTGTGTGTGTGGCCACAAGGCCACACACACATACTACCACACTGATGTTCATGCCACCTTAGCCAAGCATTCAACCTCTGACTTTACGGATCTGCCTATTTTGCCAGTAAAAATTTCAGGGAAGCTGATAGATTTTATGGTAGATTCTGGGGCAACTAACTCATTTTTTGTCGTCATCATCAGGCCTAAAGCCCCCCTCTCACCTCCCACTCACTCATATCACAAGTGGCAAGTGGAGGTTTCACGCATGAATTTTTCACTGAGCCACTGTCATGTGTAGTGGATGGACATGATTTCACTCACAAGTTCCTTTTTTCACCACAATGTCCCTTTAATCTGTTAGGTAGAGACCTAATGTGCAGCTTATCTCTCTCAGTTACCTGCACACCACACAGGACAAAGATAGAGACCCCTGACCTGACTTTTGCAAAAACTCCAACATCACTGTACATTTATGAGTGGACATTGTTAAATGAGAAACAGACTTCTGACCTTGTAAAACTAGGGAGGGCCTTATCTCCAAATTCCACTGTTTCCATGCCCCAGCACAGAACACACTGCACATCACATCTTTCACAGGGCCCTGATACACATTATGAGAGCAAGTGGCTACAAACTAAATCCACACCACAAGTATCACAAGTATGATGTTGGCCTAATAAAAAACTGCCCTGCTGTGGTAATAACTCCCAAATCTGATTTCAGACCCAAATGCTTGCAGTACCCACTGAGATCTGAAGCACATGATGGTATCACCCCAGTTTTTGAGTCTCTCCTGAAAGAAGGTATTGTTGTCCCAGCTCCTGATTCACCAGTGTGCACAGCAATTTTTCCTGTGAAAAAGATCAGAGACAAGGTTCAACCTGCTGAATGGCAGTTTGTTCAGGATCTGCAGGCAGTGAATGCTGCAGTTGTTCAGTACACACCTGTGGTTCATAACCCTCACACAATTTTGAGCCAAATTTCACCAAACTCCACCTGTTTTACAGCAGTGGACTTGTCCAATGATTATTTGGCTCCTTTTCTGACTATTTGGCTCCTAAGGAAAAATATTACTACAGTAGATGCCTCTTAGATGATGCTGTTACCAAATTTATGCAGATTGTTTCCTCTATGCCATGTGTCAACACAACAGAAATAAGCTATAGACAGCTTGCTCCTTCTGTAATTGATAGCATGGTAGATAGTGTTAAAACTTCTCTGCATCAGACTCTAGACATGGTGGCCCCTTTAAAAAAGAAAAAGTCTAATCAGAGATTTCTAACTCCTTGGTTCAACACAGAAACTCATAGCTTTAAACAGAAGACTCATCAATTAGAAAGAAAATGGTGCTCCACTAATTTAGATGAAATCTATTTAGCTTGGAGAAATCATCTTTTAATTTATAAAAAATCTCTGAGAAAAGCTAGAATAAGTTATTATTCTGCATTAATAGAAGAGAACAAGAATAATCCCAGGTTTCTTTTCAGCACTGTAGCCAGGCTGACAAAGAGTCAGGACTCTGTCAATCCTAGCATTCCCTCAGAGCTTACTAGTCAGGACTTTATGAACTTTTTCAATAATAAAATTTCATCTATCAGAGATAAAATCAGTCAGATTCTTCCCACCATTAACTTAAAAACAGTAACTGCTACAACTCCTTCAATTGACGTCTGTTTGGATCAGTTTACTCCAATTGACCTTTTAGAGTTAGACAAAATAATTTCCTCATCCAAGCCTTTAACTTGTCTTTTAGACCCTATTCCTACCAGGTTATTTAAAGAAGTCTTCCCATTTATTGGTAGCTTTATTCTTCAAATAATCAATTCTTCATTAACTTTAGGCCATGTACTGCAGGCTTTTAAAACTGCTGTAATTAAACCCTTACTCAAAAAGCCAATGCTGGATCCAGGAGTTTTAGTTAACTGTAGGCCAATCTCTAATCTCCCTTTCATTTCAAAAATCTTGGAAAGAGTTGTTGCTACGCAATTATTTGACAACTTGCAGGGAAATAGTCTATTTGAAGAGTTTCAATCTGAGTTTAGAATCCATCATAGTACTGAAACAGCCTTAGTGAAGGTCACTAATGACCTCCTGATTGCATCTGATAATGGACTTGTTTCTGTTCTTGTCCTTTTAGACCTTAGTGCAGCTTTTGATACTATCGATGATTATATTCCACTTGATAGATTAGAACACTATGTTGGACTTAATGGAACTTCGTTGCAGTGGTTTAGATCTTATTTATCTGATAGGTTCCAGTTTGTTCAAGTTTGTTCATGTCAATAATGAGTTTTCTTTCAACTCAAAGCTCAGTCATGGAGTTCCACAGGGATCTGTGCTAGGCCCTACTCTTTTTAGTTTATATATGCTTCGGTTAGGCAACATTATTAGAAAGCACTGTATACATTTTCATTGTTATGCAGATGACATACAATTATACCTGTCAATGAAGCCAGATGATAGTAATCAATTAACTAAGTTAGAAGCCTGTCTTAAGGAAATCAAAGCTTGGATGACTTGTAATTTCCTGCTGTTAAATTCAGATAAGACTGAAGTCATTCTTGTTGGTCCAGAAAACCTTAGAAATACCTTTCCAAATCAAACTTTTAGTTTGGATGCAGTTACTCTTTCTCTTAATAGCTCTGTGAGGAACCTTGGAGTTATTTTTGATCAAGATCTGTTTTTCAATTCACATATTAAATTTGTTTCTAAGACTGCCTTCTATCATTTGCGTAATATTGCCAAGATTAGGAGCATCTTGTCTCAGAGTGATGCTGAGAAACTGATCCACGCTTCTGTTAGCTCTAGATTAGATTATTGTAACTCTTTATTATCAGGTTGTCCTAAAACATCTCTAAAAAGTCTTCAGTTGATCCAAAATGCTGCAGCAAGAGTTTTAACAGGTACTAGAAAGAGAGATCATATCTCTCCGGTTCTGGCCTCCCTTCATTGGCTTCCCATAGAGTTTAGAATTAAGTTTAAAATCCTTCTTCTCACTTTCAAAGCTCTAAACAATCAGGCCCCTTTTTATTTAAAAGAACTGATATTACGCCATTATCCTAACAGAGCAAAATGCTCCCAAAATGCTGGATTACTTGTAATACCTAGAATCTCCAAAAGTACAATGGGGGGCAGAGCCTTCAGTTATCAAGCTCCTCTCTTATGGAACCAGCTGCCAATCTGGATTCGGGAGTAAGACTCAATCTCTGTTTTTAAGAATAGGGTTAAAACCTTCCTTTTTGATATAGCCTACAATTAGGGAGGGATCATGTGTTTCTGAACCCTCCCTTAGTTATGCTGCTATTAGGTTTAGACAGCCAGGGGACCTCCACTAATTGCACTGGGCTTCACTCCTTTCTTCAGTCTCAATGAAATTTTTTTTTTTTTTTTTTTTTTTGCTGGTCATTAACAACTGTTTGTTCTCTCCCATAGATCGAGTCCCCATCGTGCTGTTTGCTCTCTAGATGTCTGTTCTTTTCATCTTCTCTATCCCCTCACCCCCCAGCTAGTCGCAGCAGATGACTGCCCCTCCCTGAGCCTGGTTCTGCTGGAGGTTTCCTCCTGTTAAAAGGGAGTTTTTCCTCTCCACTATTGCCAAGCGCTTCCTCACAAGGGATCGCCTGATTGCTGGGGTCTTTCTGCAATTGTGGGGGTTTCCCCTACAGTTGAAAGTGCTATGAGATGATGATTGTTGTGAAATGGCGCTATATAAATAAAGTTGAATTGAATTGAAATTGAATTTTTCAGTGTCCCAGTCCATAAAGACTCACAGTTTTGGTGTGCATTCCAATTCAAGGGGGCACTCTACACTTTCACTAGATTAGCCCAGGGCTACTGTGAAAGTCCAACTATTTACAATGCAGCCCTCAAAGACTCCTTGAGTTCTCTTCAGCTGACAGAAGGTTCTGTTTTGATTCAATATGTTGATGACCTCTTGCTATGTGCACCAAACAAACCACAATGCCAATCTGACTCACTGAAGCTTTTGTGTCACCTAGCTGCAGAAGGCCACAAAGCTTCTAAATCCAAATTGCAATTCTATAAACCAATGGTCACATTCCTGGGTCACCAAATCTCTGCTCAGGACAAATCTCTGTCTCCCAAGCGTGTGGATGCAATTTGCCACATGGACAAACCAAAAACCAAAAAGGAGCTCCTTTCTTTTCTTGGCATGGCCTCCTATTACCGCTCTTTTAGTCCTGATTTCTCATGCATTGAAAGACCAATGCGTGACATCATTCCATCAAAAGGTCCCTCACACTTTCCACTTGAGTGGACACCTGCTGCTAATGACTCCTTTGATAACATGAAGAAGGCTCTCCTATCTCCTCCCACTCGCTCTCTCCCTCAGTATGTTGATGAGAAGTCTGGATGCATGACCTCTGTTCTCCTGCAGCCTCATGGAGACAAACTTCGGCCTGTTGCATACTATTCATGCAAACTTGACTCTGTTGCTGCAGGCCTTTCACTGTGCCTCCGTGCTGTGGCTGCAGCAGAAAGAGCTGTGGAAGCATCATGTGACATAGTCCTGTACTCTCCTCTCACTCTGTATGTTCCTCATGCAGTTGCCCTCTTCCTAATAGAGCAAAAGTCTTCCCATCTTTCCCATGCCAGGTGGCTCAGATATCACTCCACCCTCCTTGAGTCACCAAATCTCACCGTTAAACGCTGTGCTCAGTCAATGAATCCGGCCTCACATCTTTCCACCCCCCTCCAGTGAGGAGGACGGTGATTGTGATTATGATTGCCTCTCATTGGTCCAACTAGTCACCACTCCTAGATCGGATCTTTTGGACATGCCTCTGTCTAATCCTGACCTTGTTCTTTATGTTGATGGCTTTGCTTCTGTTGACCCATCTGTGGGCCGTAATAAAGTCGGTTGGCCAGTCTGTGATGACCACTGCACACTACTGTCTGGCTCTTTGCCATCACATCTCTCTGCCCAGGCTGCTGAACTTGTTGCATTGGCTGAGGCGTGCACATATGCCTCTGGTAAATCTGTCACCATTTATACTAACTCTCATTATGCCTTTGGTGTTGTCCATGACTTTGGCACCCTGTTGCATGAACGCAACTTCCTCATATCGACAAGCATGCCTGTAAAAAACTGTGTTTATGTCTCCAGGCTTCTTGAAGCTATTCTTCTTCCACCTTCTGTAGCAGTATGTAAATGTGCTGCTCACACTTCTTCCTCAGATTTGATCTCAAAAGGAAATGCTCGTGCAGATGCTGTGGCAAAGGCTGCAGCTCTGTCGCTCACTGCTGTTTGTTTACCTTCTCCCCCCTCCTCTCAGTGTCCCCTCCCTTCACCTATTGATTCCCTCCTGTCCATGCAGTCTCTTTCTTTTTCACAGGAATGCCAGAAGTGAACAAAGAAAGGATGCTACAAAGACCAGGCTGGTGTCTGGAGAGGCCCAAATGTCCTCCCTTGCCTCCCAGCTCACTTCTTCCATCATTTTTCTAAGTTGACACATGGAAGAGATCATGTGTCAAAAGAAGGGATGATACAACCACTTCATGCTAACTGGTTTATCACTGGTTTTACTATTTATGCTGAAAATTTTCACTAAAAATGTCTAATCTGTGCCACTAACAATGCTCACAGGCTGTCCAAACAGATTCCAGCTGCTCATCCAGTTCCCACAGGTCCTTTCCAGCACCTGATGATGGATTTCATTGAACTCTTACCAGCAGAGGGTAAAAAGTACTGTTTGGTAATGGTTGACATGTGGTCCAAATGGGTAGAAGCCTTTCCAGCTAAACATGCCACTAGCACAGTTGTGGCTAGGGCACTGTTGTCAGAAATTATTCCCAGATGGGAAATACCTGAAAATATCTCCAGTGATAATGGTAGACATTTTGTAAACGAAGCTCTAACTGATTTGAGCCTTACACTGGGTTTTGACCTGAGAAAACACTGTGCCTACCACCCACAGTCAGGTGGCGCTGTTGAGCATGAAAAATGGCACTCTAAAAAACAAACTGGCAAAACTTGAAGATGAAACTGGCCTGCCCTGGACTAAGTGCCTCCCATTAGCACTCGTGTACATCTGCATGCTAGTTAGAAAGAAGCATAACATGTCTCCATTTAAAATCCTGTTTGCTCGTCCCCCAGCTTTAGGTTTCTCCGTGGAAAAGAGACCTGCCCCCCCCCCCGACTAACCACATCACATTTTGAAAATGCTATGTTAGCTTATTGTTCTGCTCTGTCCTGCCAATTGCAAAACATCTCTCAACAGGTGAAGGCTGCGTTGCTCAAACCTGCTGAGGGTGTTCTCCACGACATAAGCCCCGGCAATTGGGTGATGATCAAATGCTTCAAAAGAAAGAACTGGCATAGCAAACAGTGGTTGAGTCCCTACCAAGTCCTGCTGACAACATTCACGGCTGTGAAGATTGCAGAAAGGGCAACGTGGATCCACGCAACACACTGCAGAAAGGTCCCAGCGGTCAAACTAGAAGAATCCAGACCAGACAAGGACAAGAAGCAGAAGTAAGTGATTAGCCACAACACCACCCTACGTTGTAGACTAGGATGAGAAGTAGCCGAGCTGTGGGAAGACAGAAGATTGCATAACACTGCACCCGACAGCCGTCACAAACAACCTGAGTGCAGACCGAACGCTGCTCAGCAGAAACATACAGCACACATGCACACTTATACGGATACTGATATGACAAACAATTCAGACTCACAGCAGCATCAGGCTGCTGAAGAGGAACGCCACCGAAGACGCCAGCGGTGCCGTCAGTTTTGGACCAAAATGGACACGGTGTGGGTGTGCTTTCTTATCACTTTCCTGATTGGGGTAATCATATACCTACTGATGCACTGTTCTACCCCACTAATCAATCCTTTCCGGACAAGACGTGAGGCAAGCCACCTAGAGCATAACTTTGACAATTATTCTAGTGGCACATATGACAATAATGCATGGTACCAGGCAGTGCGTTTGTCTGTCAGAAAAGCAAATGTGACTGGGTCGTGTTATGTCTGCACATACCTACCACATCATGTTACTCACTCTGTGCCTATGATTTCTTATCCTCTAACAGATCAGAAATGATGGGAGCATTGTTAGCACAGACTGCAATTGAAAAGGTGCACTACAATGACACTGAATGTGATAAGGGGTTTACTGTTGAACTTGGGGGGAATACAACAGAATACTGTAAGTGGTTAAACGTCAGTGTAACAGATTTTGCTTTCCGCCAAGTCAGGGTTCACAACGTAACCTGCATAAACAAGAAGGCTCAGAAGCCTGTATTCACTGCCAGCTCCACACTTTTTACAGCCCCACTATGTTTTCACCTCAACTGTAATCACAATGGGTCTACATATTTGGGCACTACAAAACGGTGTGAGACCACCCTTAATACCACCTGTGGTTTCCATGTGACTGGTACCCCATGTTTAAATACACTGAGGGCGCCATTTTTCACAACTCCAAACCTCACTCTACCAAGGGCCATGTGTGGACGTCAGAAAAAAACCCAATGTTCTGATAACCCTCAATTATTTTTTCCTAGCTCAGATGGCTACGGCAGCCTCACAGCCCATGTTTGGGTGTGTGGGTCACAGGTTTATCAGTATTTACTGCCAGGATGGTGCGGTACATGTTATATGGCAAAGCTGATTCCAACTACGCATATTATGACTAATCTCACGTATCACAGCCATCATTCATATTCACATTATTTCCCACCGCACCAGCACCACCGTCAAAGATGGGAGACACAGACAGATGGGGTTAGAATACATCCAGGAGTGAAATTCTTTGGTGCACTAATACCTTCTTGGGGTACTGTAAATAATGCACATAACATTGACAGACTAGCTACTGACTTAGAAAATCTCACCGCATTGACAGAAGTGGGATTCTCAGCAATGACAATTGAAATGTGAGCTATGTGGAATGTAGTGTTACAAAATAGACTGGCTTTAGATATAACCTTGGCAGCACAAGGAGGGGTATGTCACATAATAGGTCAGGACTGTTGCATATACATACAGTACCTGATCAAGATGATAACATGACACATATTGTGAGCCATTTGAATGACCTACTTTCACGACAGCTACAACAAGATGTGACTCCATCCTCTGGCTGGGATTTATGGTCCTGGCTTACCAGCGGAGGCTGGAGAGAATGGCTGATGCAGATGGGTATGATGCTGTTAGTGGTTCTGTTGATTTTGTTGTTTTGCGGCTGTTGCTTGATTCCAATTATCCGCAATATGATGTCGAAAATGTTTGCTGTTGACATGATGCATTACACAGCTCTCCCCACAGTTGAACAGACCTCAGACACCATCCAGCAGAAAATGTTGAATCACACTGCCTTAGATATGTCGCACCTCCCTTTCTCTGATGGCTATGGTAATACTAAAGCGTAAATATAAATGTTTGGTCTTAATATGCTACACCACTCCTCCCTAACCATATATGGCCCTGACCCACAGCCCCCTTCGGGGATTTCCTGAACTCCCCTCCTTCCATTTATTTGGCTTGCTCATAATCAGAGTGTCTGTGCTCGCAAAAACAGCCTCTTGTGTTCCCTTTCACATTGCCAATTTTCACATGTTGATGTTTATGATGTTCTTGTTAAAACTGTATGACAGGGTACAATAGTGGGTGCCTTACATTGACATTCTTGTATATATGTGATCAAATATGATCAGAGGAGGGGAAATGAAGTGGAAATATATTAATATTATTGTTGATGTGATGTTTTATTCTGTTTCTATGCCAGAAATTCCAATATGTTACCAAATGATGTTCTGCAGACCCTAGTGGGGTGTAATGATGTGTTACCATATAAGGCAATGATGTGAGCACCTTGCAGAACTGTATATTTTATCTCAAAATAATGACTACAAAATTACTTTGACGGTACACTGTGGGGGACATAGAGGTGACATCCTCCACCCAGACAATGGACCGTGAAGTGGGAGGCTGACCGGGGGGTCGAGTCTAGACAGTGGCGGTGCAGACGCTGGCTACAGGGAGGACGAAGAAGCAGCACGCCAGCAACATGCGCTGTGCAGATTGTTTATCCGATGTGGATTGTGGTGTGAGCCCCCGGGTCACTAGGCAAGGGATTAAAGCATAAAAGGGAGAGAGAGAAGTGCTCTGCAAGGGGGACACATACATCAGCAGCCTTCCCTCTTCCCTGCCAGCAGGAAAATAAAGGCTCTCCAACTTTGCAGATCTTTGGTGTTAATGTCTTCAGGACCCAGGCCAAAAGGGAATAATAATTTTTTTCTACAACAATAATTTGAATAGTGGATATCTTTAATATTATTTCTACTAGTAAAAATGTATTTGGATATCCAAAATTACATTATAGATATCTGGAATGTTTTTTTCATTGTGGATATCCAAAATGAAAGTTATGGCTAGTAACAACTGGATTGTAGATATCTGAAATAAGAGTTTCTCCTAGTAAGAATTCTATTTCAGATATCCACAATGTTCATTCTAGATAGGAAGAATGTAATTATAGGTATCTGGAAGTGAAAACCCAACACATGAATGGAGAAAAATCTAGTTTCTCCTAGAAAGAATGGTGTCATTGATATCTGAAAAGATCATTATGGAGAGGAAGAATTTCACTGTTGATATCTGAAATGTCCATTTTTACGAGGAAAATTTGAATTATTGATACTGTGGAAGATGAAAGCATACGAGGCAGCGAGCTGGACAACACAAACTTTATTCCTCTTCCAACATAAAACACAAAAACTCTGAAATCCTGAGTGCCTGAGCAAACTCCTTTATACACTTTAATTCCCGCCTCCGGCACACAGGATAAACACATTAACATTCAGACTGCAAGACATGTACACACATTAACATAACATTGACACATATGTCACAGAGCAGGTCTTGCTATGATACATTCACACCCCCGCGTCCTCAGGTGTCAACCTGCCACAGCGGGGGGGGGGGGGGGGCAAAGGCACATCTTTGTTTGGTTGGCTCCTCTCAGCTTTCCCATTAGCATCTCTAATTATCTTCTCCCCCACCAATCCCCTTGTCCTGGGTGGAGTGCCATGTGTATTGTGTCCACCACACAGTGCCCCCCCCCCAGAACACCCAGAAGGGGCTCTAACCCTCTGGCACCTTGGGCTTGAGCCGGCGCCCGTAACAGCTGTAACGTGGAGTCGCCGGACTGGACGAAGTGTCTTGCTGTTGAGGAGGGCAGGAGACAAACTCAGTCTCCGGCATGTAGTCTTGTGGAGGGGGAAAAGATGGGGAGGGAAAAGACCTAGTCTGCTGCCAACAGTTCTCTGCAGGGGAAACACCAACTTGCGGAGCCACTGTAGGTGGGTGTCCATGCCGGAGAGCTTGAGTCAATACCACCTGTTCGTCTACCAACACATAAGCGGACTTAAGCCTGTCAATGCAGACGGTTTCCTTACGCCCCCCCCCAAAGTCTAACACAAAATGCTTTGCACCAGTTTCCAGCACTCTGAACAGTCCGTCAAACGGTGGGTACAGCGGGGTTTTGCATGCGTTGTGCCTAACAAAATCAAACTTGGCACTCAGTAAGCTCTTTGGGACGAAAGTGTGGGGAAAACAAAGGTGCGCCTGGCCCAACACATTGGCCGGCCCTGTACCATGAAAAAATTGTGCAGGCAGGTCAGTCCCGGGTGTGGGGTTTTCCAGTAAAAATTCCCCGGGGATCCGCAGTGGCTGAGAAAAAACAAGTTCCGCTGGGGAGGCTGCCAGATCCTTCTTGGCGGGGAGCACAACCCTAACAGAACCCAGGGCAGGCGCTCGACCCATTTTGCATCCGTGAGTGAAGCTCTGAGTGCTGCTTTAAGCGACCTATGAAAACATTGGCATAACCCATTAGCCTGGGGGTTGTACGTGGTGGTGCGGTGGGTTTTGACCCCCAGGCTCTTGGCCATCATGGACCAGAGTTCTGAAACGAATTGCGGAACCCTGTCGGAAGTGATGTCCAATTGGGATCCGAACCATACAACCCAAGCCCACAAAAAAGCACAAGCTACTTCCGTGGACGAGGTGGAAACCAGCGGGACCACTTCAGGCCAACGCATGGTGCAGTCCACGATTGTCGAAAGGTGTGTGAAACCTTGTGACAGTGGGAGGGGTCCCACCAAATCCACATGGACGTGGTCAAACCTCCTGGCCGGAATTTGGAATGGTTTGAGGGGGGCTTTGGTGTGCTTGTGCACTTTGGCCCACTGGCATGCGAAGCACACTCGAGCCCACTCTTTCACATCCCTGCATAAGTGCGGCCAGACAAATTTCACCCCCACCAGTTTAACCAAGGCGCACATGCCGGGGTGTGAAAAGGAGTGTACTGACTCAAAAACGTGGCAGCGCCAAGAGCTCGGAACCACCAGGCGTGGGTGACCGGTGTAGACATTGCAGAGCAAGGGGGGGGACACCCTTCTTGCACCACCCTGCTCTTGAGTTTTAACCCAGTAGGCGCGGACTGGAGCGCGCAAATGTCTGTGTCCCCCATTTGCTCCTCAGCCATGGCAGGGAAATCTATTCCCATGTTGACCCGGGAGACTAACGCGCGCGATAGGCAGTCGGCCACAACATCATTAAGCTTACCGGCTACGTGCTGGATGTCGGTTGTAAATTCTGAGATCGCAGCCAAATGTCATTGCTGCCGGGCCGACCACGGTTCCAAGACTTTGGACATTGCGTACGTTAGTGGCTTATGATCAATGAACGTGGTGAACTTGCACCCTTTCAGCCAAAACTGGGCCAACAACTCTCTGTCAAACGTACTGTATTTGCGGTCGTTGTTGCGCAAAGTACAGTTGAAAAATGCAAGCAGCTGCCACATATCAGAAATGTACTGCTCCACCACTGCCCCTATGTCAGACACGTCAGTGGTGAGTGCTAGCCACGCTAACGGGGCAGGGTGGGCTAGCAAAGTGACATTAGCGAGTGCAGTTTTGCCGTTTGCAAAAGCCTGGACTCGCTCGGGGGTCCAGTTGATGTTTTCTGTGGGCTTCTTTTTTTTTGACCACAACATACAATAGCTGCAGCAGCTGGGCTGCTCGGGAGAGGAAATGGTTGTAAAAATTGACCATGCCCCCAAATTCCTGCAGGGCCTTCACGGTCTGAGGACGAGGAAAATCCGACATGGCACGCACCCTATCAGATGGCGGAATCGCGCCCTCCGGCGAAATGCAGTGACCCCCCCAAAAAAAATCAATCACTGGCACACCAAACTGGCACTTCGCCGGGTTAACGATAAGCCCGTGCACTTCCAACCTCTGGAAAACTAGTTTGAGATGGGTGAGGTGCTCCTCCTCGGATGTCCTAGCCACCACAATGTTGTCTAAGTAGACAAAAACGAAAGGCAGGTCACGGAACATCGTGTCCATCCTTCTTTGGAAGGTTTGCGCCGTGCCCTTTAACCTGAACGGCATGCATAAAAACTCGAAAAGGCCAAAAGGAGTTATTACTGCTGTTAAGGGAACGTCCTCCGTGCACACCGGGACCTGGTGGTTACTGCGGACCAGATCCACTTTCAAAACAAACCTGCATTCCAGCCAGGTGCACGGAAAAATCCTGGATGTGCAGGATGGGGTACCGATCGTGTTCCGTGGTGTTGTTCAAGCACCAGAAATCGCCGCATGGTTGCCACGACCCATTGGGCTTAGGCACCATGTGTAGTGGGGATGCCCACGGGCTGTTGGAGCACCTAACGATACCCAACTGCTCTAAGTTGGTAAACTCCTCGTGCGTGCTGGCTAGTTTAACCATGTCCAGGTGCCGAGGTCGCGTGAACACCGGTGGGCCTTTTGTGGTTATGAAATGTTAAACCCCGTGTTTTGTTACTGTAGCAGAAAACGTTGGCACTGTGAGTGCTAGGAACTGTGAAAGTAAATACTGGTACTTACCCCCTGGAGCTATAACGTTAGCCTGTGATGTTGACCCAACTCCCTGAGCTGTGCAGGGCAAGGAGGAAAAAGAGACCGCATCCACTAAATGTCTGTTGGCAACATCGACTAACAACCCATAAGTACATAAAAAATCTGCGCCTAAAATGGGGACAGAACATGTCACCACCGCAAAGTCCCATTGGTAATTGCGTCCGTGTAAGCACACCGTCAATGTCCATTCGCCAAACGTCCTTATGTTGGATCCGTTTGCGGCTGTGAGCTTGGGACCGCTGCCTCCTGCCGATCTGTCTGTGCTAACCAGCAGAATGAGGCTCTTCTGGGAGCCGAGGTCCACAAAGAAACATCTCCCTGAATGTGTGTCTGTGATGAAAAGCAGCTTGTTCCTGTCGCCAGCAGTCACAGTGCTACTGACTGCTGGCCATGCCATTTCCCTGGCTTTTTGAATTGGCACGACAGCAGACAGTGTTGGGCATTCCAGCCAAAGCAGCGGTGATAGAAACAAAGCGTCCCATTCCTGTGTCTCTTGGCGTCCATCCCAGCCACCACCAACGGCTCCTCGACCTCGCTGGAGTCTTTTCCAGATGCCAGTGTTGTTGCCTTCACGCTAAGAGTTAGGATGATGCGGTCCACTTCCTGTGCCAGAGCGCATTGTTCTTGGTTACCAGCAGCGGCGAGTGGGCCAGGATCGCCCTCACTGTAGCAGGTAGATTCCTGAGGAAGAGGTGGGCGAACAAGAAGGATTTGTCGTTCTTCCCCATTAATGCTAACATGCGCTCCATCAGCTCCACAGCTGATCTGTCACCTAACCCTGGGAGTCTCTCTGCTCTCTTACTGTCAGACAAGGTATACCACTGAATTAGCATCTGCTTGAGCACATCGTATTTCCCCTGGGCCGGCAGTTCCTGGAGTAGGCTCGTCACTTGCTGTGTGGCGCGCACATCCAGCGCAGTGACCACATGATAATATTTGGTGTCGTCCATTGTGATCACACGGAGTACGAATTGGGCTTCCACATGTAGAAACCAAGCAGTCGGATTGTGAAGCCAGAAGTCTGGGAGCTTGACTGTGACAGCACATGCCATGCTGCTGTTCTCCCTCTGGGTTGTCTCCGGGGTGGTGTTCGGCTCGTTCTCCATTGCACGTCTTAGGATCACCAATGTGGAAGATGAAAGCAGATGATGCAGCGAGCTGGACAACACACAAACTTTATTCCTTTTCCAACATAAAACACAGAAACTCTGAAATCCCGAGTGCCTGATTGAACTCCTTTATACACTTTAATTCCCACCTCTGGCACACAGGGTAAACATGCTAACATTCAGACTACAAGACATATACACACATTAACATAACATTGACACATGTCACAGAGCAGGTCTTGCTGCAGTACATTCACACCCCTGTATCCTCAGGTGTCAACCTGGCATGGCGGGGGGCGAAAGGCACATCTTTATTTGGTTGGCTCCGGTCAACTTTCTCCATTCGCATCTCTATCTTCCCCCCCACCAACCCCCTTGTCCTGGGTGGAGAGCCATGTGTATTGTGTCCACCACAATATCTACAATAACTATCCAGGCTAGCTATTAAATGTTAAAACACCCACTTAAACTTTTTAAAGCTTTTCAGACATTGTGAAATTAGTTTTGGCTAGTACAATCTACATTTTAGATATGTTG
Source organism: Pholidichthys leucotaenia (assembly GCA_020510985.1). NCBI lineage: Eukaryota > Metazoa > Chordata > Actinopteri > Cichliformes > Pholidichthyidae > Pholidichthys > Pholidichthys leucotaenia. The sequence continues at coordinate 164,020,250 of CM035848.1, forward strand.
AAATATAATTTTTACTAGGATGAATGTTATTATGGATATCTGTATTTACAATTGTAACAAGTAAGAATTTAATTTTGACTAGGAGGAAGGCAATTATAGACATCTAAAAGTTCATTGTAGAAAGGAACGTGGTTTGTTTTAATGTTAAAACAACCTGCCATACTACTTCTTTATTTTCTTCAGTTGTTGTTCAGAAGAATAAGACTTTCCAAGCCAGTGACACTCATGAATGTTGGTGAAGTCTGGATCTCAGTGTTGTTCTTGAAAAGCCTTAACTCCAGCTAAGGTTAGCTTTAGCAGGTAACTTGTTCCAGCACAGAGCATCCCTGCTTTGCTGGTTTCCTGCCAGCAGCCTCAATGTGATGGTCGGGCAAGCGTGCTCCCCCTCTCCTCCTGTCTGTCTATCCGGCTCCGGAGAATTGGACATCACCTGATAAGTGTTACACTCAACACCGTCCACTCGACACTGATGCTACATGTCCACTGGTCTGGATTTTTCAGAAAGGAATCCGCATACCGCAACCTCTGAGGCACGGAAAAGGGGCGTGTAGCGTAGTTCTCGGCTAGGTGGAGTCGAACAATGCAGGAAGAAATACTGGAAAAGTCATTGTTAACCATGAGCAGATTGCTCATGGACTGCTCATGGACTGCTACAGGGAGGTTAAATACCGGTTTAACAGAGAGCTGAAGAGAGCTAAATCTGTGTACTCAGAGAGACTCCAGCAGCAGTTCACTGCTAATGATTCGGCTTCCGTGTGGAGAGGACTGAGGCAGATCACCAACTATCGGCCTCAGGCTCCTAAAGGTCAGGATGACAAAGCCCTTTGTCAAAGACTGTCCCAACACTATGCCCGTTTTGACACCTCGTCATCTGTGTCCAACTCCCCCCCTCCCTCCAGCTCCACAGCCTCCACATTCCCTACTTCATTTAAGGCACACCCCCCCACCTCCCCCCCTCCCCTTATCATCAGTGAGCAGGATGTGCTCAAACAGTTCTCCAGACTGAACCCGCGCAAGGCCCCCGGCCCAGACGGCGTGTCTCCCTCCACCCTGAGACTCTGTGCGAAACAGCTGGCTCCTGTATTCACAGACATTTTTAACACCTCCCTTAAGTTATGCCACGTGCCATCCTGCCTCAAATCCTCCACCATCATCCCTGTCCCCAAGAAGCCACGGATCACTGGACTTAATGACTACAGACCTGTAGCGCTCACCTCTGTAGTCATGAAGTCCTTTGAGCGCCTGGTCCTGTTCCACCTCAAGTCCATCACCACCCCTCTCCTGGACCCGCTGCAGTTTGCCTACCGAGCCAACAGGTCTGTAGACGATGCAGTCAACCTGGCCCTCCACTCCATCCTGCAGCACCTGGACTCCCCGGGAACCTACGCCAGGATCCTGTTTGTGGACTTCAGCTCCGCATTCAACACCATCCGCCCCGCTCTGCTCCGGGACAAGCTGTCCCTGCTCAACGTGCCTGACTCCCTCTGCAGGTGGATCATCGACTTCCTGACGGACCGGAGGCAGCATGTGCGGCTGGGAAAGACTGTCTCAGACTATACTAGCATCAGCACCGGATCACCCCAGGGCTGTGTACTTTCCCCCCTACTCTTCTCCCTTTACACCAACTCCTGCACCTCCAGCCACCAGTCTGTCAAGTTGATCAAGTTTGCGGACGACACCACCCTCATCGGGCTCATCTCCAACGGCGACGAGTCCGCCTACAGGAGAGAGGTGGCCCAGCTGGCGTCCTGGTGCAGCAATAACAACCTGCAGCTGAACGCTCTGAAGACAGTGGAGATGATTGTAGACTTCAGGAAAGTCACTACTCCTCTGCCCCCCCTCACCCTCTCAGGCTCTCCCATCACCACTGCTGATTCCTTCCGCTTCCTAGGCACTACCATCACCAGGGACCTCAAATGGGAGCTGACCATCAGCTCACTCATCAAAAAAGCCCAGCAGAGGATGTTCTTCCTGCGGCAGCTGAGGAAGCTCAAGCTACCCACCAAGATGTTAGTGCAGTTCTACACAGCCATCATCGAGTCCATCCTCACCACCTCCATAACCGTGTGGTACGCAGGAGCCACTGCCAGGGACAGACTAAGGCTGCAGCGCGTCGTGCGCACTGCTGAGAAGGTGATCGGCTGCAAGCTCCCATCTCTCCAGGATCTGTACATCTCCAGGACCCGGAGGCGTGCTGGCCGGATCATAGCCGATCCCTCACACCCTGGTCACGTACTGTTTGCCCCCCTCCCCTCTGGTAGAAGACTTCGGTCCATCCAGACTAAAACCTCCCGTCACATGAACAGCTTCTTCCCCTCTGCCATTAGACTGCTGAACACTAAGTGACTCTCGTGCACCATGTACAGCAGCTCAACCAGACTCATGTCAATCATCACTGTTTTCTTCCTGCATTACCGACTGCACTATATACTGTAGTTCTCCACAGTATCTGCTGCTGGCTAATATATATTTTAACTGTTGACCAGTATCACTTAATCTTATCCTACACTTTATTACATGTATAGTTTATTTCTCTTATCTTATCATGTTTAATGTTGCAGCATTGTACCGAGACAAATTCCTAGTTTGTGTACTACATGAACAATGGCAATAAACCTGATTCTGATTCTGATTCTGATTCTGATTGTTTTTAATAGTGCTGGTATATTTGTGCTACAAAAGGCGACTGTGTCGTCGTCGCCGCCGGTTTTAGGTTCACCCAATCCTACAGACCCGCACAATGCATTGAATTTGACCGCCTGGTTTGTGAGCTTCGGCTAGATGAGCCCATGTTCCACTGCTCTCCATGCCTCATTCTTTTGTATGTTGTTTCTATATAATGACAAGATCTGGTCATATAGTATTGGGCTGCCTGAAACAGCAGTTATTAATTTCTCCTCCAAGTCTTCACAACAACAGGTAGCGTACAGATTTGCTTGTCTTTCCCTCCCCCTTCCCCTCTCGTCTTCTCCTCCAGCTGGCTGGTTCACTGGATTGGTCGATGAGTCTGGCTGCGGGCAGTCTTCAGCTCTTGGCTGCTACCGGACAATATGGCGTCCTTGGTCTCCATATCTTTAAAACAAACTGGCAAAAAGTGTTTCTAACATCATTTCGTGCGAGAAATAGTAGGTTCAGTTAACAAATTTGTCATTATTTGACATCAAAAACCGCTGGTTTAAAAGTTCAGGACGAGAGTGCTGCTTCCGGTTTATGACCGTACGAAAAAAATCTTTACCAAGGGAAATGTTTATGCAAATGAGCTGTAGGGTACTCCCGGGCGACTTGGCACAACACAGTATGGTTTTCGACTGCTCCGCACCCAAATGCTTTCCGCTGTGTTTCCAATACAGAATGAATGGGAAGCAGAAAAACAATGGAACCAATGGACACGTAGCTTGATTCAAGTAATATAAAGTGGAAGTGTCATGAGCAGTACATCAAGCGCTGTTTCAGCATGCCCACTGTCATGTGACTGTAGCAAGCAAGGCCTTGTGATGTCGGTCACATCACGTAACTTGAGGGCTTGCGGGAAGTTTGAGAGGGAATTAGTTGGGTTTTTTTGTTTGCTTTGTATTATTTGTTCCTGCCATCCAATTCTGAATAGACCTCGGATGGCCAAATGCTCAGAAAAAAAAAAAGCATTGAGATTATTTTCTGGTTTTCCACATGAATGCAGTTCTGACAGTCAGTTACCAGATGGCAGTCTTTATTAGATGTTCCATAACACTGTGTCGCTCATGAAGCAATTGTCTCAAAGTTGGTCATTGTTTCATAAGGCCTCAGTTTTAACATCACTACTCAGCCCTACTCACCTCAACTCTACTCGGTTTTCCATTAGTACCACCAGGTACTTTTTTGGGACCTACTTCAAGACCTGCAGGCTTTACCTCCATCCAGTGTCTTCATCAGCAGATTCCACTGAATTTCTTCCCACTGACTGCTGATCAGTGAAAACACCTGCTGAAGAGACTGAGTAGAAGAGAGAACCTGGAAGGTCTTGGCCCTCCATGGCACATGATTGGACACTTGTGGTTTAGGGTATAATGGGATTTAACATTTTAACACAAACTGCTTTATGGTTCATAATTGTGTTGACAGACTTACACCAAACCAAAAGTGATTTCTCAAACTGCTGGATTGTTCTTAGACAGCTCTTCCAATGTTTTGGTATTTACTGTACTTGGTGGTAACCTTCACACATAAAACAAAAGTGGAGACAGATCAGCAAAAAGTACAAAGGTTTATTGTCAAAATTCTCTCAGTGCAATACTAAAATAAAAAAAATAAATAAATAAAAAAAAAAAAAGATGGCGGCGCGCCTAGACGCAGCGGCCCCTCTTGGTATCAGCGAGTGTGAGAGTTTTAATCATCCCAGACGTACATTCTGTAAAACTTACAACCGTGAGACCTTATTAAACATCAAGGTACTGCACGCTGCAAGAATCGCGGCGATCGCTTGTGATTTGGACATTCTACGCCAGCATGGAATTTTGGCGGAGTCCCCGCTGGAAGCTACCCGGGAGAGGAGGAAGCGGAAGCGGTGCGAGCGCAAGCAAAAGCGAGGAAAAAGGGCCGGGATCCATGCTAGGCTAAAGGCTAACCCCTCCAGACCAGCGGTACCGTCGCTTCTTCTATCAAACGTCCGCGCCCTCGAAAACAAGGTAGAAGAGCTGCGTTTGCTGAAAGAAACCCAGAGAGAATGGAGGGACTGCTGTGTGTTTGTTTTCACCGAGACATGGCTCCACGACAACATTCCTGACGAGGCCATTCAGCTGGAAGATATGGCGATGTTCCGGGCCGACAGGGAAACGGCGAGCTCCGGTAAGAGCCGGGGGGGTGGGCTATGCATCTATGTTAACAAGAACTGGTGCGTTAATGCCACGTTAGTGTCTAAACACTGCTCTCCGTTGGCGGAGTTCCTTATTGTTAATTGTCGGCCTTTTTATCTGCCGAGGGAATTCAGCAACGTGTTTGTAGTTGGTGTTTACATAGCACCGAGCGCTAACGCTAAAGCTAATGCTAAGAAGGCACTCGGGGAACTGCACAATGCAATCAGTAAAATCCAAACGTCACACCCGGACAGTTTTGTGGTGGTTGCGGGGGATTTTAACCACACCAGCTTAAAGACTGTGCTCCCCAAGTTTAAACAATGTGTAGACTTTAAGACCAGAGGAGAGAATATGTTGGACTTAGTGTACACAAACACAGATGCATATAAAGCGTTACCCCGCCCCCATCTCGGCCGTTCTGATCACATGTCCGTGATGCTGGTTCCTGCCTACAAACCTTTATTGAAGCGCAGCAGGCCAGCAGTGAAACAAATCAGGATTTTGCCAGAGAGTGCAACCTCTGCACTGCGAGACTGTTTTCATCACACAGACTGGAGGATCTTCAAAATAGCAGCCTCCCAGGAAGACAGGACAGATGTGGAGGAGTATGCTGATTCAGTCACCAGCTACATCGCGAAGTGCACAGAGGATGTCACTACAGTCAAGACCATCACTGTGCGGGGTAATCATAAGCCCTGGATGACTGCAGAGGTGCGCTCGCTGCTTAAAGCCAGAGATGCAGCGTTCAGAGCGAAGGACAGGATTGCCCTCCGCTCAGCCAGGTCTGCGCTTTCAAAGGGAATTAAGGTGGCAAAGCGCGCCTATGCGGAGAAAATCCAGGGACACCTCTGTGACACTAGGAACACCAAGCAGATGTGGCAGGGAGTTCGGACACTGACGGGCTTTAAGTCTAGGCAGGGGGTCGATGATGACGACGCTTCGCTTCCAGACAGGCTTAACGACTTCTTTGCACGTTTTGAAGCATCAAACTCGACAATCAGAGGGAGGGCCGGCCCACTCCCACCATCGGTCGGACCAGCTTTTACCATTAACACAGCGGACACACGGAGGACCCTATCCAGAATCAACCCACGCAAAGCTGCAGGTTCAGACAACATTCCGGGACGTGTGCTCCGAGACTGCACGAGCGAGTTGGCGGATGTCCTGACTGACATTTATAACATCTCCCTGAGTCAGGCCATCGTTCCCAGATGCTTCAAGACCTCTATCATTGTACCGGTGGCAAAGAAACCAGTGGTGTCATGTTTGAATGACTATCGTCCTGTTGCACTTACACCAATTGTGATGAAGTGTTTTGAACGGCTTGTCAAACCACACATCACAGCCTGCCTCCCTGCATCACACGACCCGCTCCAGTTTGCATATCGTTCAAACCGCTCCACGGAGGATGCTATAGTCACCACCCTACACTCTGTCATCACCCACTTGGACCAGAAAGACACCTACGCCAGACTCCTGTACATTGATTTCAGTTCAGCATTCAACACCATTATTCCCCAGAGACTGATAGAGAAATTACTCCTTCTCGGTCTGAACTCCGCCACATGTCTCTGGATCCTGGATTTCCTGACTGAGAGACCTCAGTCTGTCCGGGTTGGAAACAACATCTCCAACTCTGTCACGCTGAGTACCGGAACCCCTCAAGGCTGTGTACTCAGTCCACTGTTGTTTACACTTCTAACACATGACTGTGTATCCATACACGAGGGGAACCAGATTATTAAGTTTGCAGATGACACCACGGTGGTGGGACTTATTCAGAGGGATGAGGAATCAATGTACAGGGAAGAAGTGAGAGACCTGGAGGGCTGGTGCAGAGGGAACAATCTGGTGCTCAACGTGGACAAAACAAAGGAGATGATTATCGACTTCCGGCGGTCACAGCCTGAGCACGTCCCCCTCAGCATCGGCGGCCGTTTAGTGGAGAGAGTAGAGAACATCAAGTTCCTCGGAGTGCAGATCTCGCAGGACCTGACCTGGAGCAAGAATTCCTTGGAGATCAGGAAGCGAGCTCAGCAGAGACTACACTTCTTGAGGAAACTCAAACAGGCCTCTCTCCCCATCTGCATCCTCAGGACCTTCTACAGAGGTGTGGTGGAGAGTGTTCTGACGTACTGCATTGCTACATGGTACTCCAGCTGCAGTATGTCAGACAAAAAAGCCCTGCAGAGGATAGTCAAGGGGGCGGAGAGGGTAATTGGAGTCTCCCTCCCCTCTGTCCAAGAACTTTTTCAGAACCGTTGTAGGAGCAGGGCACTGAACATTGTCAAGGACCGTTCTCACCCTCTGCATAAACACTTTGAACTTCTTCCATCTGGTAAACAATTCCGGAGCATCAGAGGCAGAACCACCAGACTGATCAACAGCTTCCTCCCACAAGCTGTCAGGATGCTGAACAGCTGACCCGGAATCTCACATACACACTACTGCACCTATGGACATTTTGTATATTATAGTTAGTTATTCTTTTTCCCCAAGTATGTCTCAGGGATGTGTGAATGGATGGGGGGGTGGGAGCTATGTGGGAGTGTGTCTTAATCATGCTGCTTCTTATATGGATGCCGAGAGAAATGCAATTTCATCTTGCCTGCACTACAGTTGTATGTACAGCAATATGACAATAAAGTTTGATTTGATTTGATTGATTTGATTTGACTAAATGAATACATATATAGTACATTGTTGATGCAGAGAATATATATTTATACAGTATCTACATGTACGTATATATCCAGTAAATCCAAGTATTTTCCATGTAACCTTGTGACTGCATTATTTTAACTGCTTTTAATCCTAGATCAAGTTTGTTTTGGCTTAAAAATACATGATAATTGTTAAATATCTTATTATACCTAACTCAGTACTGTTTACCTGTTATATTACAATATGGCACCTGACGATCAAGTTTTGGCAGCTGATCACTTTTTGCCACAACACCACCACAGACTCAGTGCTGCTGGAGCAGGTACATCCCATGATGTCTCAACAGTCTCTCCGTGATTTTCACACAGACCAGAGCAATTTGTTGCACAGGAGGCTAAACATTTCTACAGACATTCTGAAGTTCTGTAACCACTGAGCGTTTGTGAAGCTGGGGTGACATCAGTGAGAGGCTGTGTTGAACACCCAGACCCAAGGTTTGACGCTGTAATTTCACCACAAGACAGCCATCTGAAACACACACACAGCATACATATTTTGGTACCTAATGGCGATAACTTGCCAACATTACAATGTAGTACAGCAGACTTAAAGCAAACTAGCATTAGCAATCAATAACTTACCGTCATATGTAATCTAGTCCGTATCCTCACGTCTTCGGCTTTATGGCTCTATGGCTTCCTAAACGCTCCAGTACATTTCCAGAGTGTTTCGTCTCACTGCCTGTATGTAGCCTTCTCTGGCTCTCCTTTTTTGCCTTTACTCTGACAAAAAGCCAGAGACTGAGCAGTCACCTCGTAATCCACCATCTTGTGTTTTGCTTGTGTCGCGTGTTGTACATCACGGGAGTGTAGCGCCGCCTTGCTGTAAAAATATCCCACCCACCTCAGGCGGTACTCAGCTGTAATGGAAACAAAAGCAAGCTGAGTTGAGTAAAGCCGTGTCGAAGTGAGTCGGGCTATATAGGTCCTAGTGGAAAAGGGGCTTCGGTGAGGTGAGTCGAGCTGAAAATGTGACGTCAACAGATTGCAGGCCACTGATTGGCCAGGGCATAACATCACCGGATGAGCGCGACGTCTTCACAAGAGTCATAACCTTGTGGTAACGTATCGTCACTTCCTGTTTTGCTGTCTGCCTGTGTGGTTTGCTCTCCAGCTCTCGAGCCACTAGCTATGGCTACTACCTCTCTTTCCTCTCCTCCTCTGGTGTGCTCTCTCTGTCAGATGTTTAGCTACACCTCTGCCTCTTTTAGTGATAACGGTAAATGTAATAAATGTTGTCTTTTTGAGGCGCTCGAGGCGAGGTTGTCTGATTTGGAATCCCGGCTCCGCTGCATTGAAACACCGTCTGCGCCAGTTAATCTCGACGGACGCCCATTAGCTGCAGCGGAGCTAGCTAGCTTAGGTCCCCCTGTCACCGGTTCCCCGGCTCTCCTCTGCAGCGAGGAGACTGGGTGGGTGACGGTGAGAAGGAAGCCTAGTCGCAAAGCCCCGGTTCACCACCAACCTGTTCACGTTTCTAATCGTTTTTCCCCGCTCAGCGACACACCCGCTGAGGAAAAAACTCTGATCATTGGCGACTCTGTAGTCAGAAACGTGAACCTAGAGACTCCATCGGCCATAGTCACATGCATTCCTGGGGCCAGAGCAGGCGACATCGAGTCAAATTTGAAAATGCTGGCTAAAAGTAACTGTAAATATTCCACAATTGTTATTCACGCCGGCATTAATGACATCCGTCTCCGGCAGTCGGAAGTCACGAAACTTAATATAGAATCGGTGTGTGAGTTTGCAAAAACGATGTCTGCCAAAACAATCTGACCAGTGATGACATGTTTAGTCGCTCGTCATCCTTGAACCGCTGGCTGTCTGTGTGGTGTCCTAAAAATGACGTGGGCTACATTGACAATTGGAGCTCTTTTTGGGGAAAACCTGGTCTTATGAGACGAGACAGCATTCATCCCACTTTGGATGGTGCTTCTCATTTATCTAACAATCTGGCATCTTTTTTATCCAAATTTCCAAAACCCTGACTACTCAGAGTTGGGACCAGGAAGCAGAGTCGCAGTCTTACACGCCTCTCTGCAGCTCCTCTTCATCCGCCACCCCTCAGCTTAGCCCCTGTCTTCCCCATCAGAGAATCGTTGTCTGCTCCCTCCAAAGTAAATAAAAATATAATGTATAAGCATCCCAAAGTGATAAAGCAAAATATTGGTAAAACTCAAATTAAACATAAAGCCTCTAAATTGAATGATTTGGCCTCTGTTCCTCCTCATAATTTAAAAATTAAATGTGGTTTATTAAATATTAGGTCTCTAACTCCCAAGTCTCTGTTAGTCCATGATCTGTTAATTGATCATCAGATTGATTTAATTTCTCTTACAGAGACTTGGTTAGGACAAGAGGATTATGTTGGTTTAAATGAATCAACTCCCTCTGGTTATTTAAACTGTCAAAATCCCAGAAGTTCTGGTCGTGGAGGAGGAGTAGCATCAATTTACCATTCCAAATTACTAGTTAATGTAAAGCAAAAAACATGTTATAATTCCTTTGAGGGCCTGGTCCTCAGTGTTGGGCACTTTAGCAATTCCAGGTTAAACCCAATTTTATTTGCCATAGTTTATCGTCCCCCATCAACCTATTCAGAATTTTTATCCGAATTTCCTGATTTCTTAGCTGATTTAGTGCTGAAATCTGATAGAATAATTATAGTAGGGGACTTTAATATACATGTGGATGTAGATAGTGACTGCCTTAATGTGGCTTTTAATTCAATATTAGACTCGATTGGGTTTTCTCAGAAAGTAGGAAATTCTACTCATTACCTCCACCATACATTGGACCTTGTTCTGACATATGGCATAGAAATAGAAAATCTTGTAGTGTCTCCTCATAACCCTGTACTGTCAGACCATTGTCTGTTAACCTTTGATTTTACTATTTCTGACTATTTGGCTCCTAAAGAAAAATATTATCACAGTAGATGCCTCTCAGATGATGCTGTTTCCAAATTTATGCAGATTGTTTCCTCTATGCCATGTGTCAACACAACGGAAATAAGCTATAGACAGCTTGCTCCTTCTGTACTTGATAACATGGTGGATAGTGTTTCAGCTTCTCTGCATCAGGCTCTAGACTTGGTGGCCCCCTTAAAAAAGAAAAAGTCTAATCAGAGATTTTTAACTCCTTGGTTCAACACAGAAACTCGTAACTTAAAACAGAAGACTCGTCAATTAGAAAGAAAATGGCGCTCTACTAATTTAGATGAAATCTATTTAGCTTGGAGAAATCATCTTTTAATTTATAAAAAATCTCTTAGAAAAGCTAGAACGAGTTATTACTCTGCATTAATAGAAGAGAACAAGAATAATCCCAGGTTTCTTTTCAGTACTGTAGCCAGGTTGACAAAGAGTCAGGACTCTGTCAATCCTAGCATCCCCTTAGAGCTTACTAGTCAGGACTTTATGAACTTTTTCAATAATAAAATTTCATCCATCAGAGATAAAATCAATCAGATTCTTCCCACAGTTAACTTAAATACTGTAACTACTACAACTCCTTCTATTGATGTCTGTCTTGATGAGTTTACTCCAATCGACCTTTGTGAGTTAGACAAAATAGTTTCCTCATCCAAACCTTCAACTTGTCTTTTAGACCCTATTCCTACCAGGTTATTTAAAGAAGTCTTCCCACTTATTGGTAGCTTTATTCTTCATATAATCAATTCTTCATTAACTTTAGGCCATGTACCGCAGGCTTTTAAAACGGCTGTAATTAAACCCTTACTCAAAAAGCCAACGCTAGATCCAGGAGCTTTAGCTAACTATAGACCAATCTCTAATCTCCCTTTCATTTCAAAAATCTTAGAAAGAGTTGTTGCTACGCAATTATTTGACCACCTGCAGGGAAATGGTTTATTTGAGGAGTTTCAATCTGGGTTTAGAATTCATCATAGCACTGAAACAGCCTTAGCGAAGGTCACTAACGACCTCCTCATTGCATCTGATAATGGACTAGTTTCTGTACTTGTCCTTTTAGACCTTAGTGCAGCTTTTGATACTATTGATCATAATATTCTACTTGATAGATTAGAACACTATGTTGGACTTAATGGAACTTCGTTGCAGTGGTTTAGATCTTATTTATCTGATAGGTTCCAGTTTGTTCATGTAAATGATGAGTTTTCTCTCAGCTCAAAGCTTAGTCATGGAGTTCCACAGGGATCTGTGCTTGGCCCTACTCTTTTTAGTTTATATATGCTTCCGTTAGGTAACATTATTAGAAAGCACTGTATACATTTTCACTGTTATGCAGATGACACACAATTATACCTGTCAATGAAGCCAGATGATACTAATCAATTAGCCAAGTTAGAAGCCTGTCTTAAGGAAATCAAAGTTTGGATGACTTGTAATTTCCTGCTATTAAATTCAGATAAGACTGAAGTCATTCTTGTTGGTCCAAAAAACCTTAGAAATTCCTTTCCAAATCAAACTTTCAGTTTGGATGCAGTTACTCTTTCTCTTAATAGCTCTGTGAGGAACCTTGGAGTTATTTTTGATCAGGATTTGTCCTTCAATTCACATATTAAATTTGTTTCTAAGACTGCCTTCTATCATTTGCGTAATATTGCCAAGATTAGGAGCATCTTGTCTCAGAGTGATGCTGAGAAGCTGATCCACGCTTTTGTTAGCTCGAGATTAAATTATTGTAATTCTTTATTATCAGGCTGTCCTAAAACATCTTTAAAAAGTCTTCAGCTGATCCAAAATGCTGCAGCAAGAGTTTTAACAGGTACTAGAAAGAGAGATCATATCTCTCCGGTTCTGGCCTCCCTTCATTGGCTTCCCATAGAGTTTAGAATTAAGTTTAAAATCCTTCTTCTTACTTACAAAGCTCTAAACAATCAGGCTTCTTTTTATTTAAAAGATCTGATACTACCGTATCATCCTAACAGAGCACTACGCTCCCAAAATGCAGGTTTACTTGTAATACCTAGAATCTCCAAAAGTACAATGGGAGGCAGAGCCTTCAGTTATCAAGCTCCTCTCCTGTGGAATCAGCTGCCAATCTGGATTCGGGAGTCAGACTCGATCTCTGTTTTTAAGAATAGGGCTAAAACCTACCTTTTTGATATAGCCTACAATTAGGGAGGGATCATGTGTTTCTGAACCCTCCCTTAGTTATGCTGCTAATAGGTTTAGTCAGCCGGGGGACCTCCAGTAATGCACTGGGCCTCACTCCTTTCCTCACTCTCTATGAAATATTTTTTTTTTTTGCTGGTCATTAACATTTGTTTGTTCTCTCCCATAGATTGAGTCCCCATCGTGCTGTTTGCTCTCTACATGTCTGTTCTTTTCTTCTTCTCTGTCCCCTCACCCCCCAGCCAGTCGCAGCAGATGACTGCCCCTCCCTGAGCCTGGTTCTGCTGGAGGTTTCTTCCTGTTAAAAGGGAGTTTTTCCTCTCCACCGTCGCCAAGTGCTTGCTCACAGGGGATCGCCTGATTGCTGGGGTCTTTCTGCAACTGTGGGGGTCCTCCCTACAGTTGATAGTGCTATGAGATGACTGTTGTTGTGAAATGGCGCTATATAAATAAAGTTGAATTGAATTGAATAACCGCCATTTGTAAATTCATCCGTGAGTTTTTATTATGAGTCAATATCACCATAAGGTGCCTTTGAGACTTTCCAATTTCCCCCCCAAAAAGCTGAGATTTTCCATTTAATCTCACATTTATTGTATTAAGTAGATGTTATGCTGTTAGAAATGCCTGTTGGTCAAGCTCCCACACTTTTTATAAATTAACTGCAAGCAGACAATGTACAAACAAACAGCAAAATATGTCAACCCTGTCATGGATAATTTCAAAGTAGAATACTGTAAATACATTGTAATTACATAGGTAATTATAAAATGTATATTTTCAGAAAGCTATTTAGTCCCTTTCTCAACACTATGTTTTAGTTAATGGGAAAAGTATTTGGATAGTAATGAAATTAGGGCAAACTATTTGTTTCTCTATAAAATCACCGAGAATTGCACTTTCTTTTCTAAATAAAATCTAACAACAAAGATATCTGGTCAAACTTTCAAACAATACTATTTGGCCCTCACTTGTTTATAAAGGAATCACACAAAGAGTTTGCCAACTTGTCAAAATAAATTGTTTATTTTTTTAGAACATGAAAAGAACAGGGTGGAGAGTAACATGACAGGGTGGATCTTGGGCATAACAGGGTGGACACATTGAATGGGCTCATTTTGCAATAAATCAAAAAGAAATTATGTAAAAAAAAAAAAATGCCAGAGGTCCTTTTCCCATGTAGGGGGAAATTACCAGGTGAACAGACTGGTTTTGATCCACTCTACCTGCACGCAGCAAAACACCAAAAATGAGCCATTAATGTGGCATTCTAGAGTTAAACTCTGTACATCATTCTGCACAGTGAAAGTCAAACATTCAACTGTAGAACGAGAAGAAAAATGTTGTTTTAAGTGGAGAACAATTGATTTGAAAAATAAAAACAGAATATCACTGAACATCACTGAGACACATCTCCAAACAGTCTCCCTTTCTGCAGAGGCATGGCTCAATTCTGCAGTTGCTGTTCCACATACTTCCATGCAGATGCTTCAATCCGTACAGAGCGCTTGTTCAGAGCCTGTGGTTCTGGTATTAGGCAAAGTACCTGCCAGTCATGGTACCAACAGATGTCATCCCGGAGACTTGGCCAATGGAACTTGTTTATGCCATGGCAGTGCATAGACTTAACTTTCACACTGTGCCCTTCAGCATCTCTGATGACACCTGGGTATGTTTCATTGTCGTAATTAACGACACACCACTCTCCAATGTGCTTTACCTCAATCATTTCTGGTCTCCTAGGATTATCTGGTGTCTTTCCACATGCTGGGGACTTGTCGGATGAAACAGAAACATTAGCTAGAGTGACCTCTTGAAGGTTAAAGCAGGGACAGTCCAAAACACCTTCCTCCGTTTTACACAAACATGAAATGTCTCTGTATTTCATTTGGCCGGGATTCAGACTGATAGCTTGGTGGATTCTCATAGTGCCTTTTATGGCAGCTATTGCAGGTACCACAGTCTTGGATTCAATATCCCTCTCTGGGACATAGAACAGCTCAACAGATGTGTCCAGGCATTTCAGCTTGTCATACAAGCTCTGGGCATCAGGAATGTCTCCTCCATGGGTTACAATCCGGTCTGCTGACCTCTTGAGGGCCCCACCCACACCATCTGGGGCCCCCTTGCCATGACTAGCCTCAAAGAAATTCCACGTTATTTCTTTGAAGCCATACTTGTAGGGTTCTGTTGAGAGGTAGAAGAAATTTCCCTTTTGTCGATACTGCATTGCAGGCCTGTCGCTGAAAAAATGAAGTATGCTGACTTGTGTGTGTCGTTCTCTCACTACCTTCAGAACTGGATCGAGGTGGGCCCAGATGGCCACAGGATCGTGTCTTCTGGAGGGTGATATGGAGCAGAAGGTGTGTGGCGGTTGTTCACCAGTGGTGTAGAGCACTCCAGTGTGCAGACTGGCCTGCTTGTGTGAACCTCCAAAATGCACAGATTGTATTTCTTCGCTGTACTTGCATGAGTAATTTTCGCTAAAATCTATATGCAAGAGGGACTCGTTGTGCTTCAGGCTGCTCCTGAGCTCCCTGTAGGCATCAAACAGCCATTTAATGTTGAAAACATGGCGCCTAAAATGGAGAAGCCTCTCCTGGAAATCTGTGTTAAGGTCATGCTCTGTTGTTGTTATCTCCCTTTTCACTGTGATTGTTGACACCTTCTCATCCTTTGTGATCTTCTCTGTCATCCACTGAGATAAACGGATGTTCTCATTCCCAGAAGTTTTTAGCATTGGGTGACAAGTTAGGAAGCATTCACTGTACTCACCGTAAGCACAGACCTTGGCTTTCGGGTCGCACATGGTTGCTACAGACATTTCCTCGATGTTTCTTGAGGACAGTAACCCTTGGCTCTGCAAGGCATTGGCAATGAATTGCAAGTTCTCATGTTTTTTGCAGAGACATGTGTCACGGTCAGAGGAAGAGGGGGGTTACCACCCAAAAGGGTCTGAGACGGCAAAAGGAGGTGTATGACATGTGGCCAATATGCTCAGAGACAAACCTCCTATGCAAGTTCTTCATTGTATCAGTAAGCAACCTCTTTTGCATCTTTTTCTTCAGCCGTGTGATTGTTTGTTTGCGGCCAGTCATCATTCGACTAACATCATCTCGAAGAAAAAATTATGTAACGTTCTTCCTAATCTCATTTTGACTGATGCACTTTCTCCCACATTAGATAAGATCCAAAGGATACTTTGCTCTCTTCTTAGAGTAGCCAAAAGCAGTCTGGGCATGCTTTTGGAGCTTGTACTTCTTCAGAATGTTTCCACTGACCACTTTTGCTATCAACTGCTTCTCTCTGTTTGTTTTTGCATGTTCATATTTTTTCTAATATCCTCAATCAGGGATGTATGGAAAAGAAGAGTTCTTTTGATGGGTGAATTCACTTTTTTACGTGCCAACAAAGCATTCACTTGTGTACGTGGTGATTTGGATGCACTTTCTTTCTTGGCCCTATGGTACCTCTTCTTATATTTCTCAGTTTTAGTTTTCTCTTTTTCGAGCTGTGCCTTCAATATTTCGATCTGTTTTTTCATTTTCCTCTTCGAACTCCTTTGAATGCTTTCCCTTTGACGCCGTTGCCTGAAACACAAAATATTTGTGAGGATTTTTAGTAAGATTTTAGCAAGTTAGTTGTCAATCTGTCATTTTATGGGGACATAAACAGTTGATAATTGTCATTCAAATAATTCAAAACTTTCTAATAAGTCTCATCAGCTAAACTTCCAATGATCTAACCTGGAGGGCCCTGGCTCACGCTGATTTTCAGGAGTTTCAGAAGCTGCAGGGGAGTTGGGTGGTGTCTCTGCCTGTAGCAAAGCACTGGCCCTGCTTCTGGCTCTGGCTCGACTTTTTGCCACTCTCCATTTCTTTCTTTTTGCCCTCTTCTCTCTCTCACTGAGCTCATTGACACCCTTCCTCTTTCCAGTCTGTCTTTTTTCCATTTGTCCCTTTCCTTCTCAAGATACTTTCTTCTTCTTTCTGGGTCAGCATCACGACGTTCCCAATGTCTCCTTGCTATCTCAGCTCCTTTTGATCTCATACCTTGAAAAAGACAATTCAAAATGTTCCCTTAAACACTTTAATTGGGAGTCCCGGTAAACTTGGCTTGCCTGACCAAATGAGGCTTGCTGATACATTTTTACTACGTATAGCATGTACTGTTATAAAATGTTTGTAATAGCTGTTGTAATATGTGTAACATTATCAGCATGTGGCCTAAACTATGCAAATGTCCTTCCGGTCATGAACTATGTCCACCCTGTCATGGAAGCCTTGCTGACAGGGTGGACAATGACAGGGTGGACATTTTTGGCTAATGTTAGCATTTAATGAGCACATGGTGGACCTTCACTTAGCAACATGATTCAGTTAGCAAGCGGACTGTGTACTGTTTAACACATATATTTCAAATTTCTGAAAGGTTTTATATTAATTGATATTTCACTATGACAGAGTGGACATGTTAAGCTTGACAACACACCTAATATAATGAAAATTACGAAACATAAGTGTACTCTGCAACTAGCCACTGTTTCAGTCTCCATTGAAGAAAGACAAAATGCTGGTTGTGATGTCACTGAAAACATCAGCGGGTTTCTTAAAGGGGCAGTTAGCCCAAAATGACAGGGTGGACAGCAATTTCAGGAACACATGCAAAATGTTCAATACTATTATGAAAATAGAATATACATGATCAAAATGACTTGTTTTATCAAATAACTTGTTGTGACAATAAGACCATGTAAAAAAAAATTTTGAGTTAGTATCATTTAACCACTTATTACACACACTGAAGTTAGCAGAACAGTGTGTGGGACATGCCAAAATCACGTACATCCAAAGAAAAAAAATGGTATAAAATGAAGGAAACACATTTTAAGAGACATATTGTACTGATATGTGTGCAAATCTTTGGTCACTTATAATAAGACCTCAGAGTTTAATTATTCTGCTACATGATTTCATGATGACTGAGTGATTCTGATGAGGACACCAAAGGCACTTTATAGTGATACTGACTCTTATTTCTGTGATAACGAAATAAATGGCTACACACAAATCAACACCATCACAAAACACTCACCATCTTCCCCGGGAGCAGCCATCAGCTCGGAAACCTCCTGGTATTTTATTTCAGAACGCTCCGCAGGCGCCAGGACTGAAAAGTTCATAGGCTAAAAAGTTCATATACTGGTCAAATTTGACCAAATGTAGTTATTTTTAAACAGTCTCCCCACCAGTGCACACAGTTTTTCCATCGGTGTTGCAGTGCTTGGATCCCTGTGCTTGAACAATAAACTACATTTGGTCAAATCTGACAACTATGAACTTTTCAGCCTATGAAATTTTCAGCCCCGTCAGCTCTGCTACGGCGGAGCGACCCGAAATGAAAAAGTATACAAGGAGGTCTCCAAGCTGATGGCTGCTCACAGGGAAGATGGTGAATGTTTTGTGATTTTAAGCATCTTTTACGCTATTTAACTCCTGGTAAAATTCCCAGTAAAGGAAAGATGAGTATCTGACGAGACAGGTGTGTGTCAAGACATGCAGCAGATAGATAGACAGGTAGGAGTCAGGCATAGAAAAACAGAGAATATTAAGTTGTTGGGGGGGAGGTTGTTTTGTTTTGTTTTGTTTTGTTTTTTCCAGAAAAACAGACTTTGATAGAAAACACAGAGCAACAGAATAAATTATTTATTTTTCTCTGCACTCAGTACAAAGTGGTTGGAGACCACTGTGGTCAGGGAGTTTTCAATAATTTCCAAATCTATACTCTAACATGCATTCAATGCAATTTAGCTGTTGTAATGGATAATTATTTTTTCATCCTTTTCAAGTTCTCAGCAAGAGTAGCCTACAGTGTTGGTTATTTTATGACAAATTTATGAGTAGCTACTTCATTCTCAATTGTGTTAAAGTCAATTGTGTATTTGCTGTTACACAAGAGTTTTTTTGTATAGCAGAAGTTTCTGCTTAATTTACAAATCACTGTTTAATAGGATTTTTTGACAATCCTGTGCTTTTTCTTGTGGTGTTATATAGAATATCATTGCTGTAAACTATGGGGAAAAAAATCTGCTTTAGAATGTGTAATTCTTCCCACAACTTTTAGTGCAAAAAAAAACCTCTCAAAACATCACAATTTTTATTGCAACTTTTTAAAAAAGCTCCCGCAAATTCAGACTTTTTGGGCCGCAACAATCATAAAAACATCCCGTGAAATTCTGGAGGGACTAATTTACCTACATTTGCCAGCTGGGTTCTGTTCATGGTCTGCTGACTGGTCCATTTTGCAGAGGCATCTGTTGTGCTCCCTCCTCTGTACAACGTAGACACAAGGGAGAATATACAGTATATGTTAGACCCCAGGACAAATAGCCAATGTTTTATACAAGTGCCATTGGGGATCTTAATAAAACAAACTATATTTAATCTCATGTAATGTCATCTTTTGTGAGGCTGCAGATATCCTGTGCATGCCTGGGGAGCACAGTTGATCATATTTAAATTTAAATTTTGTGTATTTCCTGTGTTTTTTTTAATTGTTTTTTGTTTTTATTATGTTAGACTATGAGTCTGAAATAAAGTTTGATTGATTGATTTGACCTTGTGAGCCTTGGCTTCTGCAAATCTTGCCATTAGAGGAGGGGGGGGGGGGTGGCACTGGCCTTCAGGCACCTGAAGCCAAGCACTTGGCGTTGGCCCCCAATGGGGGAAAGAGGGTGGGGTTGGACAGTCCGGGAGCAGGGGTGCACCACACCAACTGCTTGGCGGCCCGGTCTCCCTTGGCTGTCCTTCCTGGGGCGGATGCCTGGCTGTACTGGGGCTTGTTGGCCTCGGGACATTTGTGCTCTGTGGGAGCTGGTGGCACTGTCTTGCTTGTTTGGGGTTTCCGGAGGAGGGGGGCGTTGCTGTGACCTGCCACCCTCTTTGCGTGTTTCCTGGCAAACCACTCATGCGCACACTTACTTTGAGCGTTCTCTCATACACATGCATGCACACGTACATACAGACGTGGACAAAATTGTTGGTACCCCTCTGTTAATGAAAGAAAAACCCACAATGGTCACAGAAATAACTTGAATCTGACAAAAGTGGTAATAAATAAAAAATTCTATGAAAATTAACCAATGGAAATCAGACAATGCTTTTGAATTGTGGTTCAACAGAATTATTTTAAAAAACAAACTCATGAAATAGGCCTGGACAAAAATGATGGTACCCCTAGAAAAGATTGAAAATAATGTGACCATAGGGACATGTTCAACCGAGATGTGTCCTCTAATTAACATCAAAGGTGTCTACAAACTTGTAATCAGTCAGTCGGCCTATTTAAAGGGTGACAAGAAGTCACTGTGCTGTTTGTTGACATGGTGTGTACCACACTAAACATGGACAAGAGGAAGCAAAGGAGAGAGTTGTCTCAGGAGATTAGAAAGAAAATTATAGACAAGCATGTTAAAGGTAAAGGCTATAAGACCATCTCCAAGAAGTTTGATGTTCCTGTGACTACAGTTGCACATATTATTCAGAAATTTAAGATCCACGGGACTGTAGCCAACCTCCCTAGACGTGGCCGCAGGAGGAGACTGTCAGGCGTTGACCCTCGCGGATCACCATAAGACGCCAAGAGTCCACCAGTGAGTTTTGCGAAGATGGTGATTTATTAACAAGACGAGACAGGACAAGACTGTGAGCCGCTCTCGGCAAAAACACACATAAATCAATACATGGGCTCGCAGGGCTGACCCCAGCCACTACGAGCTAAACTGTGACAAAGCATGAGATAACGAACCTGACATGAAGGTCTAATGACGCTCTGACAAAGCTTGACGAGATGTTGACCATACTCCTGCAACCTTACTGCTGCCGCTAGTGCCTGCTTTATGAAGGCGAACACTAACAAGGAGTAATGACACACAGCTGACCAGCCTTGACAGGCGGAAGCCCCACCGAGCACCTTCACAATAAGAGCCCGGTGAGGCCAGAATACAACCCACAGCTGTCAAGTCTGGCAGCAAGTTGAACTTAGCCCGAGCGCAATCAGAACCCAGCGCTCGGGTTGTAACAGTACCCTCCCTCCGAGGGCGGGCTCAGAACGCCCCAAGGACCACCCTGTCCCCCCACCCCCCAGGGTGGGTGGCTGGGGGTAGGAGCGGAGGGAGAGAGACCAAACCCAGAAACAAAACAGTGACAAGAAAAACGACATACAGGACAATGACAAGAATAACTACTCAGGTTAAATCAAAAAATGTGCATGGAGAAAACGAAAAACCAGAACTACTGGGTCAGAAATATTAAACACGAGACTATGACAAGATACCAAATATTCAAAATCAGACAAAATACACAAAGAAAAACAAGACAACAACATAACACATGCTAGGGCAACTGCAAGACATAACCAAGCACAAAATACACAGGACAGCAAGGACGAGAAAAAAACAAAAAACAGAACAAACACTGTGACGGATCAACCCAGAAAAACCACTCCCCCCCCGACAGTTTATGCTGACCGGCGGAGACCAAGCGCCACAGGAACAGTTCAGGTGGTCTCCCCGCATCCAACAGCTGGCGGGTGGTCATAGGATACGGACCATGACCAGGCGGCTCACCACAGTCCAACGCCCAGCACGTCTGCTCCTCTGGTGGTCGAACCAGGTCGCCCGAAGACACACACAACACGTCGGGTGGCCGACCCGAGGCGCCGAACCGGCAAAACAGTTCCTCAGGCAGCCGACCCGTGTCCCTCAGCCACCAGTCCTGGGAAAAAACAGCCCGCGGCGGCCTCCCTGACGAGGACAAAACTCGGGAGAGCCGGGGCGAGCGAACGGGAGCCCCCACGGCCCCCGGCGATGATGCACAGGGGCGATGACTCAGTAGAGGGGACAGATGGCCAGGATGAGCCTGTGATCCGTTCGGCGGTGAAAGGTCTGCAGCTCCTCCCCCGTCCACGGACCACGCTGGCGCTGCACCTCCGCTGGACCCCGATTGGGTCCCAGCTGCACCCACGTCGGGCCCCGATTGGGCCAGAACCGCACCCGCGGTGGACCCCGATCGAGCCTCCGGTGCACCCCCGTTGGACCCCGATTGGGCCAGCTCCGCACCCGCGGTGGACCCCGATTGGGCCTCTGACGCACCCACGTCAGACCCCGATTGGGCCAGAACCGCACCTGCGGCGGACCCCGATTGGGCCTCTGGTGCACCCACGTTGGACCCCGATTGGGCCTCTGATGCACCCACGTCGGACCCCGATTGGGCCACAGCAGCCTCCACGATGGACCCCGACTGGGTCGGTGCGGCTCCGCTGACGATCTCCACCCCCAAACCTGGGACCTCCAACCCAGTGACTCTGACTCGTTCCACGCCGGCGACACTGCAACAAGGCTCAGAAACAAGAAAACCAGGATCAGAATCACCAGTAGCAACAGAACCCAGCGAGACAAGCTCGGGCGCAGCAGGCGGCTGCTCCTCAATCGCCTCCCCGAGAGGCAGGCAAAAAGGCTCCAACACAGGAGACAGAGACACAAGGGGGAGCACTTGCCTGCACTCGGGTTCTGTTGCCACCCAGGACTCCGACGATCCAGGTTCAGGGCAGCGACTCTCGTCAGCAGGCTCGAACTCAGCTGCGTCGGGCTCCGCAGCTGGCAGGATGTCATTTGCAGCCTGAGGTTCCTCCCACGCTGCTGTCCACGCCAATGACCCGTATGGCGTGGGGGCAGGGGACCTTCAACCCACTGGCTCGGACCGCTCCGGCGAGGAGACTCGGGGACGTTTCATTGTCAGCTCAGGCTCCGGGCCGCAGTCCGCTCTTCTCCGTCCACGACGTGGCTGCAGGGCCGGATCCAGGCTTTCCAGCACTGCAGGCCCCCTCTTCATCCGACGACGTTGGCCTGGCGTCGCGGACCGCTCAACCGGGGGGGACACAGAGGCAGCAGGTTTAGTAATTTTCACTACGGCAGGTGGAAGGAGCTCGGGGGGCTGCGAACCCCGAACTCTCTCAGAACTCAGAACTGAGAGAGTACGGGGGGCTGCGAACCCCGAACTCTGCCCCCAGGAGTCAGACAAGGCAGATTATAATCAAGATGTAATGAATTATCATGCACTCGCCTTTCTCCCAGGGAAGAGATGGTTCCTGCTGTAGGGGACGTTGTTCCTCCTTCTCCCCGCTGGATGGCGACAGAGGGCCCCCTGGAAGGACTAGGTGGAGCCGCTCTCCGAAGTTCACTGACGGGCTTCGCCGGCAGCGAGTCCAGCTGGGGATTCTGCTGAGGTCGATTGTGGTGGTGACGGTGGTTTCTGGCAGAGGGTGAGGCGAAGGTGAGGTCCGGGAATCACCGCTCCTGTGCTGAGTCCGAGGCGAGGAGGTCGGCAAACTCCGGGAAGTCACTTAAACTAGGATTCCTCTCCACCAGTCTGACTGGCGCCATCACATGTTTTATAATCAATGAGGGGTGAGTTGCGGAACGAGCAGCCGCCACTCGGTCCCAGATGGAAGCAGCTGCGAGCTGGAGCTTCTCTGGGGGATTCCCGAATGACGACGTTCTCTGGAGGGAATCACCCCTGGGCAGAACGAACTCCTGGACCGGAGTAGAGGCAGGAACGGGATCCGGACATGAGGAGCGGGGATGCCTTCTCTTCGGCCTCCTGCCGGGATTTCTCTCCAGCCCACGGAGTATCTCGCGCTGTGCGGTGAGTTCAGCCCTCCTCCTCATAACCTCCAGGTGGTCGTCGTAGTGAAGAGGAAGGTTGTCCAACAGAACCTCAGCATAGTCCAGGTGCCAACGTATGTCGCTGGGGGTGTCAAATAGCGTAGCGGTGAATAGAGTACTGTCCACAAACTGCAAAGCCTCCGCTAGCTCCTTGCCCAGGCGCCGACCACGGCCCCTGGTTGACGGCATTCTCCCAGCAGTTGACACCCAGACAGGGAAGAACAATTGTCCAATCACTGCAAAAACTCACGGTGAAAAGGCGTCTCGGTGTGACGTCTCTGTTTAGACGTCCTGGCAGGAGTATACTGTCAGACGGTGACCCTCGCGGATCACCATAAGACGCCAAGAGTCCACCAGTGAGTTTTGCGAAGATGGTGATTTATTAACAAGACGAGACAGGACAAGACTGTGAGCCGCTCTCGGCAAAAACACACATAAATCAATACATGGGCTCGCAGGGCTGACCCCAGCCACTACGAGCTAAACTGTGACAAAGCATGAGATAACGAACCTGACATGAAGGTCTAATGACGCTCTGACAAAGCTTGACGAGATGATGACCATACTCCTGCAACCTTACTGCTGCTAGTGCCCGCTTTATGAAGGCGAACACTAACGAGCAGTAATGACACACAGCTGACCAGCCTTGACAGGCGGAAGCCCCACCGAGCACCTTCACAATAAGAGCCCAGTGAGGCCAGAATACAACCCACAGCTGTCAAGTCTGGCAGTGAGTTGAACTTAGCCCGAGCGCGATCAGAACCCAGCGCTCGGGTCGTAACAGAGACGGATTATATGAATGGTAACAAAAGAGCCCAGAACAACCTCTAAACACATTCATGGTGAACTCCATGGTCAAGGTACATCAGTGTCAGATCGCACCATCCGTCGTTGTTTGAGCCAAAGTGGACTTCATGGGAGATGACCAAGGAGGACACCACTGTTGAAAACAAATCATAAAAAAGCCAGACTGGAATTTGACAAACTGCATGTTGACAAGCCACAAAGCTTCTGGGAAAATGTCCTATGGACAGACGAGACAAAGCTGGAACTTTTTGGCAAGGCACATCAGCTCTATGTTCACAGACGCAAAAATGAAGCATACCAAGAAAAGAACACTGTCCCTACTGTGAAACATGGAGGAGGTTCTGTTATGTTCTGGGGCTGCTTTGCTGCATCTGGCACAGGGTGTCTTGAATCTGTGCAGGGTACAATGAAATCTCAAGACTATCAAGGTATTCTAGAGAGAAATGTGCTGCCCAGTGTCAAACAGCTTGGTCTCAGTTGCAGGTCATGGGTCTTGCAACAGGATAATGACCCAAAACACATAGCTAAAAACACCCAAGAATGGCTAACAGCCAAACATTGGACTATTCTAAAGTAGCCTTCTATGAGCCCTGATCTAAATCCTATTGAACATCTGTGGAAAGAGCTGAAACATGCCGTCTGGAGAAGGCACCCTTCAAACCTGAGACAACTGGAGCAGTTTGCTCATGAGGAGTGGGCCAGAATACCTGCTGAGAGGTGCAGAAGTCTTATTGACAGTTACAGAAATTGTTTGATTGCAGTGATTGCCTCAAAAGGTTGTGCAACAAAATATCAAGTTAAGGGTACCATCATTTTTGTCCAGGCCTGTTTCATGAGTTTGTTTTTTAAAATAATTCTGTTGAACCACAATTCAAAAGCATTGTCTGATTTTCATTGGTTAATTTTCATAGAATTTTTATTTATTACCACTTTTGTCAGATTCAAGTTATTTCTGTGACCATTGTGGGTTTTTCTTTCATTAACAGAGGGGTACCAACAATTTTGTCCACGTCTGTATGTCTCTCCTTTAACAGGTGCAGATACCAGACTCGTGATAAGACCTTTTTAATAGAAGAAACAGTTTGTCTTCTGTTTGTTTCAGTTGTGTTAGTCTGTCTTCTTTGTCTGTTCCTCTCCCTTTTCTTTTCCCCTCCCCACCCCACTTTTCCCCATTTCCCCTCTGTCAGGTCCTTCATGGGTAAAAAAAAAATTTAAATAAAGTATTAAAAGTTATTACAATAGAAGTTTATAAATAATATACAGTACATATACATATATGTGCTGTATACAGCTCCTTTGGCAAAGAAAATCTGTTTGGCACAATAAGGGAAGCAGATTTCTGTTCTGCTCACCTAGCTGCTTGACAGGACAAGGGAGAAAAGAAAGGGAGAAAAATAGTAAAAAAAAATTGTTGTGTAGTAACCAAATTTATCCTTTAGTCACCACAATAATTCCTGGTCTGCTAACTATACAATGTGTGCAGAATATCCAGGACAAGAGCCTGTTTTCTTCAATAAAGAATATCAATTAAAAAAAAACAAACACTGAATGTTGTTTAAAATTTAGGCACAGCATAAATAAGAAATGCTGTAATAGTGCAAGACTAAAACCATGGGCAAGTTCAGGCTCCTCATACCAATAAACTATGACAAGGGGTGACAGACCTTGTTTAAGACCCAACACACATTAAAAAAAAGCCACACTACAAACCACAACTTTTTTTTTTTTTTTTTTTTTTAAATAGCCGGTGTAGAAGAGCTTGAAATAACGAAGCGATGTGATTTTATAAATCAAAGTTTAATTTCAGCTTCACTCCTCTAACAAGTCTCATCTCGGTGCAGAAGCAGAATAAGAGGTCGAACGCAGTCAGACCTTCATATTTATACCCACACTCAACAAAAGACATTGCATATCAAAGCTGACATCCCGTATTACATAATCCCCCCTCCATTGTCCTCCGTCTCCTCCACCTGACCCTGGGTGGTCAGGGAGATCGGTCCGGTCTCCACCGCTGCAACTCCGTCTGTTCTTTGATCCTCGCTGGCGGTTGAGACCTCTTGTCCTGTTCTGAGGCTTGAGGTCATTCCACATATGTAATCACTAAACATTCTAATATGTCTATACATATGTAGGTATGGAATATATGATTAATATAAGCCACAGCCCCCCACAAAAGACTAAGAAAAGGACAATCAAATTAGTTTTACAGTTTAAGATAATCTCTATGACCTATTATACTGTTAAACCTCTTGACAGGGAAAACAAGGAAAAATCTTTCCAGCAGTCATGCTCCTGTAGAGAATTCAGTGGTAACCACAACAGTATAGTAATATCACAAAACAGCCTTAAAACTGTCATGGCACATTCTGATAACACAGTTAACAACTCTTGTCAATTTTGCATCAGTCCCTGTGCCGTCTGGGTTTTAATCTTCTCCCGAATCTGTGTGGGTCCGCTTTGGCGTCGTGGTGGGACCCTCCTGTAAGGAATCTGCAGTTTGGGGAGGAGAGTGGTTATTTGTTCCCTGCAGGGGGGCTGAGTTTTTTTTCTTGGGGGGTCTACCCTGCCGAGGTGCTCTCGCCACCCGTGCAGGTTCGTCTCTCAACAAGAAGGCAGGTTTAAGTCTGTCAATGCTGACTGTTTCTTTTCTGTCCCCTAAATCAAGCACAAAATGCTTATCACCAGGTTCCAGCACTCTGAATGGTCCGTCGTATGGTGGACGGAGGGTTGATTTTAAAGCTTCGTGTCTAACAAAAACGAACTCGGCGTTTTTTAAAGCTTGGGGGACAAAAACCCATGGAAAACAGTGATGTGCCGGTCCGAGGAGAGTGTCCGGTCCGGTGCTGCCTAAAGGCCTCAGGGCTGGAAGATGCCCGGGCTCTGGATTCTCTGGTAAAAACTCACCTGGGAGTCTGAGAGGTTGTGCAAAAACTAATTCTGCTGGGGAGGCGTCTAGATCCTCTTTAGGTGCAGAACGCAACCCCAATAAAACCCAGGGAAGTTTATTCACCCAATTTGTATCCGTTAGTGAGGCCCTGAGGGCGGCCTTTAAAGATCTGTAAAAACGCTCGCATAACCCATTAGCCTGAGGGTGATAAGCGGTGGTGCGGTGAATTGTCGCCCCTAAGCTGCTGGTCATGGCTGACCAAAGCTCTGAGACAAATTGAGGCCCCCTATTGGACGTGATGTCCGATGGGACGCCGAAACGTGCCACCCAGTTTGTTAAAAAAACGCGAGCGACTTCCGCAGCTGTGGTTGACGCCAAAGGGACCACCTCAGGCCAGTGCGTAGTACGGTCTATCATCGTTAACAGGTGTGTGAAACCCTGAGACAAAGGTAGTGGTCCCACGAGGTCGACATGAACGTGGTCAAACCTTCTGGCTGGGATTCGGAAAGGCTCTAGAGGAGCTTTTGTGTGTTTGTGTATTTTGGCGCGCTGATAAGACATGCAAGTTTTTGCCCATTCCTTTACATTTTTGCGCAGGCCCGGCCAAACAAACTTTTCCGCAACCATTTTGACCGAGGCGCGCACCCCTGGGTGCGTGAGGGAGTGAACCGAGTCGAAAATGCAGCGGCGCCATGCAGCTGGGACTACCGGGCGAGGTCGGCCGGTTGAAACGTCGCAGATTAGGGGGGGTACGCCATCACGTAAACCCCTTTCCTCCAGTCTTAACCCTGTTGGTCCAGACAGGAGCGCGCACACGTCCGCGTCACTGCTTTGTTTCTCTGCCATGGCTGCGTAATCTATCCCTACGTGAATTGGGGCCGCGTACGCATCCGCGTTGGCGAAGAGTTCTGCGGCTGAGGTAGTATAATCTGTATCCTCGTGCTCTGGCGATGTCACAGCGCGAGAGAGGCAGTCTGCTACCACGTTAAGTTTGCCTGCCACATGTCGAATGTCTGTGGTGAACTCTGAGATTGCCGCTAGCTGTCTTTGTTGCCTGCCTGACCATGGTTCTGAAATTTTAGCCATCGCAAAAGTGAGCGGTTTGTGGTCTACAAAAGCCTTCGTGAAGCGCTGCCCTTCTAACCAGAACTGGAAGTGGCGGATGGATAAATGAAGCGCTAGCAGCTCCCTGTCAAAAGTGCTGTATTTACGCTCGGTTTGGTTTAAAGATTTGCTAAAAAATGCTAAAGGTTGCCAGGTTCCACCAACATGTTGTTCCACGACTGCCCCTATGGCCAGGTCTGAAGCGTCTGTGGTTAACGCTATGCGGGCCGAGGGATCGGGGTGAACCAACAATGTGGCATTCGCTAGAGCACTTTTTACTTCCGCGAAGGCGCGTTCGCGCTCCGGGGTCCATTCGACCGCGTTGGAAGGCTTTTGTTTTCTGAGCGCGGCATACAGGGGCTGCAGGAGTTGAGCTGCGCGGGGGAGGAAACGGTTGTAAAAATTCACCATTCCCAAAAATTCTTGCAGCGATTTGACCGTCTGTGGTCGTGGAAAATTTTTTACCGCGTGGACTTTGTCCGGCAATGGAACTGCCCCCTTCGGTGAAACTCGGTGTCCCAAAAAATCAATTTGTGACACGCCGAATTTGCATTTGGCTGGGTTGATTATTAACCCGTGCTCTTCTAGTCTCTGAAAAACTGTAGTGAGGTGTTGTTCGTGTTCTTCCTCTGACGGGCTGGCTACCAGCATATCGTCGAGGTAGACGAACACAAAGGGGAGGTCACGTAATACCGCGTCCATCATACACTGAAAGGTTTGAGCAGCGCCTTTGAGGCCGAACGGCATCCGCAAAAATTCAAAAAGACCAAAAGGGGTTATTACAGCCGTTTTAGGAATGTCTTCCGCTCGAACGGGGACTTGGTGATAGCCGCGGACCAGGTCTATTTAGAAAAAATGCGCGCACCTGCCAGATGTAGTGAAAAATCTTGGATGTGAGGAATTGGGTAGCGGTCATGCGCTGTCGCATTGTTTAATCTGCGGTAATCACCGCAAGGTCTCCAAGAACCGTCGGTTTTCGGGACCATGTGGAGTGGCGATGCCCAGGGGCTTTTCGAGCGTCTAATAATGCCTAATTTTTCCAGGGTGGCAAACTCGTCCCGTGCTATGGCGAGCTTGGTCGCGTCTAAGCGCCGAGCTTTGGCGAACACGGGTGGGCCTGTTGTGGGGATGAAGTGTTCAACCCCGTGTTTCGCTACTGTTGCTGAAAATTTTGGAACTGTGAGTGCTGGAAATTGGGTGAGGAGTTGGTCAAACTTACCTCCTGCTGTTGTGACGCTGGCCTGCACGGGTGGTGGAGAAACTCGGGCTGAGCAGGGAATAGAAGAAAATGACAATGCATTAACCAAGCGCCTATTTGCTAGATCGACTAACAACCCATGTGCACACAAAAAATCAGCTCCCAACAAGTTAAAGCTCACCGCCGCTACAATAAATGTCCATCTATAGTTGCGGCCGTGGATGCAAAGAGGCAGGTTCCTTTCACCGAAGGTGTCGATGATCGAGCCGTTGGCTGCCATCGCTCCATTTCCCCGGGGACCCATGGCCCGGTCTGCGTGGGAAGGGGTGATAAAACTCAGCTGAGCTCCGGTGTCGATCAGGAACTGTCTCCTGGTGTGTCCGTCAGTCACATACAGTAGCTTGTTTTTCTCGCCGAGAGCCGCAGCTGTTAACGGTCTCTCGGCTTTGGCGTTTCCCAAACTTTTGAATTTGCAGGGGGGGATGCACTTGTACGCCTTCTCGGCGAAACGGTGGTGGTAATAGCAGAGGTCGTTCCGCCTGCTGCGCCTTGGTCGTGTTGCCGCCATGGTGGGCGGGCTCTGCTCAGTTGACTGTGGTTCTCCGCTGCTCTGGGCTTCCGCGCTGAGATCTGCGGATGCTGCTGTGGCCATCTGTTCCCTGCAGGCGTTGATGAGCCGCTGCGCTTCTCGGGCCAGCGCGCGGAAGTCCTGCTGGGTGCTGCATCGCAT
Source organism: Pholidichthys leucotaenia (assembly GCA_020510985.1). Lineage (NCBI taxonomy): Eukaryota > Metazoa > Chordata > Actinopteri > Cichliformes > Pholidichthyidae > Pholidichthys > Pholidichthys leucotaenia. The sequence continues at coordinate 164,050,353 of CM035848.1, forward strand.
GTTGACCAGCATCCCTCTCATGTGTGGCGGCAGAGTGCTGAGGAAGATGTGTTGGAAGAGGAAGTTGTCATTGTCCTCTTCCTTGAGCTGCAGCATGTCCTCCATGAGGGCCTTGGGTCTGCATCCTCTGTGGTTGTAGATCGCCAGGATCTTCTCTGCTCTCTCCTCGGCTGAGGGGACGAAGTTCTCGACGATGGTCACTTTAAGCTCTCTGTATTTGTCATGGGCGGGCGGCTGTTGGATTATGCTCCGTGCACATCTTGACGTGGCAACGTCGAGTTTGGCGACGATGTAATAAAACTTCGTCTCATCCGCCGTTATGCCCGCCAGTGCAAACTGAGCCTCAGCTTGCTGGAACCACGAGATCGGGTCTTCTTGCCAGAATTCTGGCAGCTTGACGGTGACACCGCTTGTGTGGGCCGTCCCTGATGTGTCCGCCGGGTGAGAGCGCCTTTCTTCTGCTCTCACGGCAGGGCTGGGGATGGTGCTCGGTTGAGCCCTCTCTGTAGCTTCTGCCGTGGGGGAACGTCTTCCATCCGTTCCCCTGTCTGCATGGGCGCCGGCGCTTGCCTGGGTCGCCTCTGATGAGTTAATCGCGGGAGAACGTCTCTGTTCCATCCTCACGTCTGGTCACCAGTGTAGAAGAGCTTGAAATAACGAAGCGATGTGATTTTATAAATCAAAGTTTAATTTCAGCTTCACTCTGTGGTACTTCACATTATCTGCTACATGCTAATTTTTTAAACTGCCTTGACTAGTACTACTCATTATTACTAGTATTATTATTATTATTACTTATTATTACTTATTTTTCTACACTTATTGCACGTTTCTAGTCCTTTAGTTTTTTATTTTATCCCTTTTTCTCATTATGTTTTTAATGTTGCAGCATGGCACCGAGACAAATTCCTAGTTTGTGTATCACATGAACAATGGCAATAAATCTGATTCTGATTCTGATTCTGATTCTGACTCCTCTAACAAGTCTCATCTCGGTGCAGAAGCAGAATAAGAGGTCGAACGCAGTCAGACCTTCATATTTATACCCACACTCAACAAAAGACATTGCATATCAAAGCTGACATCCCGTATTACATAATCCCCCCTCCATTGTCCTCCGTCTCCTCCACCTGACCCTGGGTGGTCAGGGAGATCGATCCGGTCTCCACCGCTGCGACTCTGTCTGTTCTTTGATCCTCGCTGGCGGTTGAGACCTCTTGTCCTGTTCTGAGGCTTGAGGTCATTCCACATATGTAATCACTAAACATTCTAATATGTCTATACATATGTAGGTATGGAATATATGATTAATATAAGCCACAGCCGGTAAAGAAAACCATATTTACAATGCAATTCACCAAGGGTCATAATATGAAAGTCCAAACCCTCTCAACTGATTGCCCCCTAAACCTAATAACTGGTTGGGCCACCCTTAGCAGCAACAACTGCAATCAAGCATTTCTGATAACTGGCAATGAGTCTTTTACAGCACTGTGGAGGAATTTTGGCCCACTCATCTTTGCAGAATTGTTGTAATTCAGCCACATTGAAGGGTTTTCCAGCATGAACTGCCTTTTTAAGGTCATGCCACAGCATCTCAATCAGATTCAGGTCAGGACTTTGACTAGACCACTCCAAAGCCTTCATTTTGTTTTTCTTTAGCCATTCAGAGGTGGACTTGCTGGTGTGTTTTGGATCATTGTCCTCCTGCAGAACCCAAGTGTGCTTCAGCTTGAGGTCACCAACAGATGGCCAGACATTCTCCTTCAGGATTTTTTGGTAGATAGCAGAATTCATGGCTCCATTTACCACAGCAAGTTTTCCAAGTCCTGAAGCAGCAAACAGCCCCACACCATCACACTACCACCACTATATTTTATTGTTGGTATGATGTTCCTTTTCTGAAATGCTGTTACTTTTATGCCGGATGTAATGGAACACACACCTTCCAAAAAGTTCAATGTTTGTCTCGTCAGTCCACAGAGTATTTTCTCAAAAATCTTGGGGATTATCAAGATGTTTTCTGGCAAAACTGAGACGAGCTTTTATGTTCTTTTTGCTCAGCAGTGGTTTTAGTCTTGGAACGCTGCTATGCAGGCCATTTTTGCCCAGTCTCTTTCTTATGGTGGAATCATGAACACTGGCCTTAACTGAGGCAAGTGAGGGCTGTAATTCTTTGGATGTTGTTGTGGGGTCTTTTGTGACCTCTTGGATGAGTCGTCGCTGAGCTTTTGGGGTAATTTTGGTCGGCCGGCCACTCTTGGGAAGGTTCACCACTGTTCCATGTTTTTGCTATTTGTGGATAATGGCTCTCACTGTGGTTCTCTGGAGTCCCAAAGCTTTAGAAATGGCTTTATAACCTTTTCCAGACTGATAGATCTCAATTACTGTGTTTCTCATTTGTTCCTGAATTTCTTTGGATTGCAGCATGATGTCTAGCTTTTGAGGATCTTTTGGTTACTTCACTTTGTCAGGCAGGTCCTATTTAAGTGACTTCTTGATTGAGAGCAGGTGTGGCAGTAATCAGGCCTGGGTGTGACTAGAGAAATTGAACTCAGCTTTCCAAAAATGTCATAAACCAGTCAATTTATGTTTTACCGGGGGGGAAGGGGGGTCACTTTTTCACACAGGGCCATGTATGTTTGGATTTTTTTTTTCTTACCCTCAATAATAAACACCTTCATGTAAAAAAATGCATTTTGTGTTTACTTGTATCTTTCTCATATTTAAATTTGCTTGAAGATCTGAAACATTAAAGTGTGACAAGCATACAAAAAAATGACAAATCAGGAAGGGGGCAAACACTTTTTCACACCACTGTATAACACACAGTCAAACATTCATCTAACAATGTGTTAAATACAAAACTCAGTTTTGTCCCGTTTCATGCCCCAAGCATCTACTTCCTATCACGAGGCGTATAGCACACCGTTTATCAGTGCGGCATCAAAGCAGATGTCCTTCGACCCAGACATAAAGCATACTACTTATATAGTGACTTCACATTGCAAAGAGAGGGCTACAAGCTTATGTCTTTGACTAATACACAAGGTTATATTGCTCACCTCAAAAGTTTGGAGATTTTACAGCCACACTGTTGCATCTACACCACGCTACAGGTCCACACCACACTGCACAACCAAGGGCTCATGCTCAGTGTTTTGTTTATATAGGTCTGAGGAACCTCCTGGGTTCTAAAGCCCTGCCCACTACAGTTGTTTACCTGTACTATCAGCAACCGACATCACTGCTGCCTCCTCATTAACAACATGTGCTCGTCATTAGCATCATGTGTGCTCGTACAAGCAGCGTTGCGCTCTATCTGCTCACCAGGAGGGTTAGTCTCCCTACTGGTTGAAGTGAAAAAGGTTGTTTTGATTAAAAAAAAAAAAAGTCTCTGTGCCCTTCTCTTTTTCTCCATGTCATGGACTGGGCTGGACTCACCAGCCCAGTTCCTTGGCACGGTGGCTGTTGTGCCCTCAGGAGTGTGTTTTTCCCCTTAGCTGTCTCTAGGCTCCTCCTGGGAGGCTCTGAGCTCTGCTCAGCTGTTGACAACTCAGCCACGCCCCTCTCTCCTGCCAGTCTGTACCAGCTGGCTGCCTTTCGTTATTTTCTCCTCCGTTGTTTGTGCACGCACACACACTTATATGTTCACCTTCATTCTCAGTCTCATGCACACCTTACATACACACACCCATTCATTTCCACCCATGTGCTCAGATTATCATGCTTATTCCTGCATTCATAGACACACTGACACAACCACTCAGCCTCACTGACAGCTTCACGCACACCTGTCTCCACTCATGCTCTTCCACACTTTCTCTCTCCTCACCGGCATGCACTCAGCTCGTTAGTGTTCTTGTATTTAAGAATTGGGTTCGCTGTTGTGCATTGTTGGGTGATTGAGGTGTAAACCCAGTGTTGCCTTTGTCTGTCAGTTCTCCTCCCTTTTTCCCTCGCTCAGTGGACTTCACAGATTACCTCGGACTGCTCCAGCTGCGTGAGTACAAACTGTTTCGCCCCTGCCGTCCAGTCCCATTTGTCAGTTCCTTTCCCGGGCACTTTATCCGTTCCTCCTTTGCAGTCCCGTCTGCCACGGAACAGTTTCCCTGTGGTTTACTCACCTGTTCTGTTGAGCGTCCTTGAGGCTTCCCTGTTCTCCCTTGGCTCTCCGTTCATTGTTTATTTGGACTGTTATATTTTCATTCTGTTCAATAAATTGCACACAACGTACTCCTGCTCATGGGTTTTATTCCTCCTGCCTCATGCAGGCAGGAATTCATGACACTCCATTTCTCTACACCACTCAGATAACTTTGTTTCATTTTGCTGCTGTTCTACATGCTGTACAGTTTGTTTCCAATGTAACCAACGACATGTGCATGTCTCAGAGACAACATGGAAGATTACAACGGTCTGAGGAGAAGGGGGGGGGGTTACGTTCATGATTTGGATTACTGTTTATGTAAATATTGGCGTTTCTTTATTTTGTCAGACATCATGTTAAATATGCTAAACATTTAAAAAACATATATATATATATACTATATATATATATATATATATATATATATATGGGGCTTCTAGTATATCGGGGCCCTTAGCAGATTGGGGCCTAAGGCAGTCGCCTACCTTTGCCTAATGGTAAGTCCGCCTCTGATATTTACATACATCTCCTCCGCAAACTGATGAGGGCATGAGTCCCACCCCCCAATCATGTGCTCATTCTACCAGGGCACCATTGAGAGCATCCTCACCAGCTTCATCACTGTGTGGCACGGGATCTGCACCACCTCCTGCCAGAAGACTCTACAGTTCACAATGAAAGCAGCCAGCAAGATCATTGGTGCCCCTTTGCCCTCCCTCTCAGACATCTGCCTCACCTGCAGAGCCATCAACATAGCGGGCGACACCTCCCACCCGTCACACTCCCTCTTCAGCCCTCAGGAAGAAGATACTGGAGCCTATGGGCCCACTCCACAAGACTTCTAAACAGCTTTGTTCACCAGGCCATCAGGACCCTGAACTGCCCACTCCCCCTCCCGGATGGTAACACACTCACTCACACAACTCTACCTCAACTGTTTGCACAGAAAGACTTGGCACACCAACAGTACCACATCTGCTGCTATATGTCTTGCACCTTACTGCAACCATTTGCACAAATGCCATGCCTGTTGCTATCTGTCATTGCAATACTGATCATGCGCAGACCAATCTGTCACTGTCCGTACCCCCATTACCGCATTGAACTTGCAATTTACCAGTATTATGGTTTACTGTACATAGGATTGCTGTGTTTTTACTGTTATTTGTACTATGGGTAGCATTACTGTACATGTTGTTTTCCATCCTTATTCCTTCTTCTCTTATATATTGCGCACACCTCTAAGAGAGAGAGAAACGGCGTTTCAATTCTACTGTATGTCCTGTACATATAGAAGTACTGACAAATAAAAATATTTGAATCTTGACTAATTTTCAGCTTTAATGAAATAGAATCACCCCCTGCAGCTTCCCTCCCAACATGGCCGCCCATATAGTGACTGGCAGCCATGTGACCTCATCTTAGAATAGTCATCTTATTTCCATGTAAAATTGTGACTTTTTTTTCCTCATAAACGTGCCAGCTTTTGTTGTAAATTTGCATTTTTCCCCTCTCTTACATATGTGAGGGCTTTCTCTTAAATTTGACAATTTTCTTGTAAATCTGACTCTTTTTTTTTAAGAAATTTGCCCCCCCCCCAAAAAAAAAATGCACTGGTCATGCACATAAATACCGCTCTGGTTTTTCTTATGTCTGTAAACATCTGTTATTACTAAGATGGCGGCCGGGTTGGTTATGAGATAGACTGGGGTGGCTGCTACCGGTTTCCAGTGGTGATGCCGCCCAGGGTATAAAACAGTGGGCGGAAGAGGCTCTGCCTCTTTCGTCATGAAGCCACCTGGCCAGCAGGAGGGTGCTGTAAGCCTTTGTATATAGTTGTTGTTATATCCTGAATAAACCCTGTTAACCGAGGTGAGACTTACTCGTCTTTCCTAATATTATGGACACAACATTTGGCGACGAGGTAAAAGTGATAATGGAACGCTCTGTTGCTAGCTTTCGGCCATTTCTCAAGGCCCCAGGCAAGCCCCTTGTGCCGTGGCCTTGTTGGTTTGCTGCCTTCACCAACTATTTTGTTGTCCTGAACCTGGGTGAGATGGAGAAGCTCCGTGCATGAGCTGTGTTGGTGCATAATGTAGGAATTAAAGGGCAGAGGATTCTAGAGAACCTTGGAGGTGCTGATAGTTTTGATGAGGCGGTGCAGCTAATGGTGTGGTATTTTAAGGTGCCGGAGAACATCACCGTGAGGTGCATTCAGTTTCCACAGCGCTGCCAGCGGTCGGGAGAGCCTGTCCGAAGATTTGTGGTGGACTTCCGCGAGCTGGCGAGGGAATGCAGATTCGGGACCCTGGAGAACGAGATGATTCGGGACCAGCTGACAGAGCACGTCTGCTGCACAGCGGCCCAGTCCAGGTTGTTGACACTCCCAGGGGAGATGACGTTAGCTGAGGCTGTCGAGCTTGCCCAACAGTTCGAGGCAGCAGAGACCATCGCAAGGGGCCTTACTGAAGGGGCCTCTCTGGAAAAGAATGAGTCTTGCACTAAAGCACTGAGCCTGGACCCTTGTGATGGCGAATGCGGAGAGGATGATTTCGCCTCCGTGGTCAGGATAAGGTCTGCCCCTGGTACGCCAAAATGTTATGGATGTGGGTCCACTGAGCACCGCTATAAGTTCAGAGTGTGCCCAGCGAAAGGAAAGCGTTGTGGCAAATGCAGGATTTTGAATCATTTTGCCAGGGTGTGCAAAAACTTTGTACGTAGGAGCAGTGGGAGAGAACCAGGTGCTGCACAGAAGACTCCGACGGTTGTGCATACCGTCTCCCCAGAGACAACAGGGAGGATCGGCTGCACCGTCACGTTAGATGGCGTCGCGATTCCGCTCCTAGTGGACACGGGAGCAGTGATTTCCGTCCTGAATCTGGAAACCATGGACAGACTGTTTCCCCACCGACAGATAAGAAGGCAACAGGTAGAATTTTATGGTTATGGGCGGAACAGGTTGGCTATTTTGGGCTATGTTGAGATAGAGGCCCGGTATAAGAACAGTGTAGTGCCCAGTGTTCACATGAATGTCTCTGCACCTGGTGTTAACGTTATGGGTTACAACCTATTTTACAGTCTTGGGTTCTCCATTATGAACATATCAGGTTAAGAATGGTCTGGATGTGGACTGTGGGGCCGGCCTGTTCCTGCCGTGGAGGGTGCTGAGGTGTGGGATTCAGACTGGATGGACAATGTGACTTTGGGAGTGCACACACCGTGCCACGTGGAGCCATCTCGGGATGGAGCCGATGCTGTCACGTAGGCTGCCCTGGACAGGGGTGCCAGACGGCACAGGACCCCCGATGAGGCTCATCAGGACAAGGTGCCAACGCCGGGAGAAAACAGGGCTAGACCGCGGAGTGTGGTTATTGTAAAGCGCTCCCAGCGATGACCTGCCAAGAGGAGACCCAGGAGGGCCCGCGAGACAGAGCGACTGGAGTCAGAGGCCTGTCGCAGGATTGGTAATCTGAATAAGACGAAGTGGGCTCCCTCGAAGACCAAGGTTGAGGCTTGAGAACGTATAGATCACAGTCCACGCGAACAGCGGGACAACCAGAGGTGGTTCCAGGTGGAGCCCAGTCGGATGGAGGCAGATGGGCGCAGGTCTATTCATGTCAGGAGATACTCGAGGGATCTGCGGCTGCCAGAGGTGGAGAGGAGACTGCGCAGCAGGAGCCCTGAAGTGAAGAGATGGAGACACCTTGAGAGGGATCCATCCAGGGACTGAAGGTTTTATTTTGCATGTGTGTGATGTCCTCTTCAGTCCTGTTTTGTATTAGTTTCTATTTGGTGCCCCGGTAAATTGTGTTTAAAAAAAAAAAAAGGGAAAAGGTGTGAATTGGTAGGCACAATATGTCGTGTGGTTGTGAACCTGAGTTTTGAGTGCTTGCATGTTAAAATTGATAACCTGGGTGGTGTGACGCCTGTTTTTCCCCTGTATTAGAGAAGAATTTTGAATATTTGAGATTTATGTGCTAAATTTTATGGCTAAATTAGTGGCGGCTCTGTACATCTTCTTTAGTTGATTAATCTGAACCTGCCTGATTTATTTGGGTTATTGGTATTGAGTGCCCTTATACTGATTTATTGTACTCTGTGTACCCATGGTGGGGTGGGAGTCAGGGTGGGGGGCTGCCAATAGAGTTTGTCTTGTCTTTTATTCTGTGTGTATTTTGGCATTGTTAAGGGATTGTTTTAGTTAGGAACACGGCTTTTATTGGTTTTATTTGTTTCCCTTTTTCAGCGGCAGAATAACCTGCTCAGCCATGTGGGGGCGCTGGTGGTCTACCTGGCCTCCAAGCCTTAGTTGTGTGATTGGATAGGTGTTTTGTTTATTTTTGTGCATATGTTTTAATTAGCGTGTGTCTCGGGTGATAAATTTGGGTGGGTTATTTGTGTGCCTGGCATTTTTTTATTTTATTTTTTCTTAGAGGGGGACAAATGTTATGTCTGTAAACGGCTGGTATTACTAAGATGGCGGCCGGGTTGATTATGAGATAGACCGGGGTGGTTGCTACCGGTTTCCGGTGGTGACACCGCCCAGGGAATGAAAGAGTGGGCGGGAGAGGCTCTGCCTCTTTCGTCGTGAAGCCACCGGGCCAGCAGGAGGATGCTGTAAGCTTTTGTATATAGTTGCCGTTATATCCTGAATAAACCCTATTAACCCAGGTGAGGCTTACTCGTCATTCCTAATATTATGGACGCAACAGTTTCTACTGGCTGTCTGAGCTTGAAATGAAAATTGCCACACACACACACAGACTGGCCCACCCCGCCCCGGTCCCGCCTACGAGGTCCGACCCCACGGAGAACAGACTGCGGATCATGTGACAGTTCCTGACCGACAAAAGCACACTCAGGCTGATTCACATACACACGCGCGCACACACACACACACACACACACACTCAGCAGGGTTTCGTAACTTGGGAAAGTTTTAACAGAGCCGAACTGGTGTTTCTCTGTGATCTCGCTGTCAGGCTGATCATCGGCTGCTGCGTCACTTTTTCGGCGGACTTTTGGTTGAGTTTTGACCCAGTGCCGTTCAGCAAGGCAGTTTTGGCTCTCCGGTATCTTCCTGCCGGAGCAGGACTGTATATCCTCCAGCTGAGAAGTAAGTGATGGTGATGAGCTGCTGAGTCCTCTGAAGTCAGCTGTGGTGTGTTGGTCACACCATAAATTCAAACTTGTGGGTCTGGTTTAATTAGATGGGCAGCCTGGCTTTGATTACATTAATTGGAGCTAATTAGTCACACTTGTTTTATGGCTTTGACGTCATTGTTTTCCCGTGTTGGATGCCTGTGATGTGGGATCAGCTTGCTTTCTGATTTCAAAATAAATAGACTTTTTCCTCTTATTCTTTTATCAATGGTGGTTGATTAATTGCCTTATCTGTAATAATAACCTGGCTAAAGGCTGTAAGGCGGCGGGTGGACGGTTCTGTTTACAGCCTGAATGAAGAGCATATTGATTTCAACAAATCTCTGCTCATGTGTTGAGCTCATTTTCCCCCTCGCTCTGTTTTTGGTTGGCAATGTTAAATTATTTAACATTATCATTTCCTTGTTTTAGCTCCAGATTTATAAGAGTAAATGTTATTGGGATTTTGTCCTCGATTTGTCAAGTTTAAATTATTGTTGGATCCCCAAAGTTCATCCTAAGATGATGCATTTTAAAGCTGTGTAGAAGTGACACCCAAAGTGGCATGAATGGACTGAACCGATCCTTGTATTATAATGACTATTGATTATTTTTCTGACTCAGAAATGGATAGGAATTTAAATGACTGGATGACAGAAACATGGCTGTTGCAAGAATAGCCGGAAAATGTGCGTAAGTACGCCTACTGTTACCTTTAGAGTTTAATTAGTCTCTGTAAAAGTAGTCGCCAAAGAAATGATTACACAAGTCATTTGAGGAGTAACAGCATTACTCTTGGAAATTTGTGAGGTTTCTCTCAGGAAATGCATTTTTTACCCCATAAATCTGAACTTTTTTCATATATGTGCTAGGTTTTTTTTTCTTATCCATTTGACCCTTTTTTGCTAAATGTGAGATTTTTTATTTATTTTTTTGCTTTTTTCTTGTAAAGTTCTGACTTGAACTCATAAATTTGCTTTTTGTGCCCATGAATTTGGTGGTGGTGTTTTTTTTTAAATATCAATAAATATATTGATATTTGTCAGAAATTTGAGGTGTTGCTCTTAGATGTTAGTCTGAGGAAAATCAAATCTAACCTGCCATGTGTGCATTCTAATACAGTCCAAACTATTAAAAAAAGTAATAATCAATACTTATAATAATAATAATAATAATAAAATATTTCCTGAGCCAGAATAGGAAAAAAGGAAATTGGATGGGAAGAAACAACTGCTGGGAGAAAAACTTGACACGTTCCGTGAAATCAAAAGTAACTCGGAGTACAACTGAATGTACGAGTAAAAATGTTTTTCCTTTAAAAAGGTGCTCATGTAAACTACTGCTTAAGTACAATTTCGGAGTAGATGTGCTAGAGAAAATGTACTGAGGCACTATCGCCTACATCTGCTTCTTTGACTTTGAGCATTTATGGTTGACTGTGATGCACAGTCGACTGGAGATGACCCTCAGTGTTGCTGCTTGGTGCCAAATCCTGAGTGCCGTGCTACACACACACCGAGACCGTGACAGGTGTGAGGTGTCTGGTATACAGAGGTGAGAGCGGGGACGCCGGAGTCAAACTCTCACACCTGAGCCCTTTTTTCTCCCTTTGGGTGCGTCTCTCGGTCTCTGTCTCTCGGTTTCCTGTGCTTTGTTTCAAGGCTGAGGCTTGCGTCACACATTCCACTTGGCATATGAAGCCCTTATCCTGTTTAGAGCTCAGAGAGAGAGAGTGAGAGAGAGAGAGATGTGGGGGGTGGGATGGGGTGGTATCTCTCATTCCCAGTTTGACTTGTATTAATTCTTTGTCTCACTCTAGAAAAGTACAAACCCTATCTCTATTATTTATTTATTTTTGTATGAGATTTGGGCACAATACACTCTCTCTCTCACACACACACACACGGCCCACCCATCCCTACGCCTCTTTTCCTGAATCAACATGCTGATGTTATCTGGTGGAACAAAATGCGCAAGACTATGTGTGTGTGTGCGCACACGCACACACTGCTCAAAGGGCATTTCGTAGGGAACATTAGGGCTAAACATTAAACTCCTGGATGTTGACTGGTCACAGATTCTTCCACGAGAAGTAAATGGAATAAGGACGCCGTGATCTACCAATGGCCATAAATGTTAAACAGAAAAAGCAGTTACACAACTTGCGTTCCAGCACAAGGACCCACATACACACACACAGATACTTAAACTCGTGTGTGCTTTTAAACCGCTGGATTGAGCCACTGTGACTCTAACCGACACCCCACCACCACCACCCCCCCCCCCCCCCCATGTTTGAGGTTCATTGAAGTTTTTTCATATTTTGGTTTAAACCCACTCCGTCCTCTTCCCAGTTTCTGTCTCTGCTTGCTCTTTCCACTTCCATTTTGACATAGTTTGGTTGGAGTGTCTGTTTTCTTTGCCCTCTCCTTCCAGTCCCACCCCTCCCCTTCTCATTCTTCAGCTAGGGAGGTGCAGTGCGTGTGGTGGTTGTGGAGAGGGGAGGGAGTCAGACAGGAAACCACAGGCCCCCTGCAGAAGCGCCCCCCACCCCCAACAACCACCTCTTATTTGGCTTCACTCCCCATCTTCCTCCTCCTCTCTTTCTCCTCTTCACACCCCCTACCCATCCCGCAGTGTGGAAATAATAACAGACTAAAATCTTGGGGCTTCCGCTGCTCTCTTCCCCCCTCTTTGCTTGTTCTTTCCTTCGGTCCGTCCTCAGTTGTCTGGAAAGCCTCAGAATGCTGCCCTCTCACTGACAAGTTCAACCTGAGGTGCATGTGCGCATCTGATGGGTCTTGAAATCTGTGTATCAGGCTTTCGAGAACGTGTGCGTGTGATGACGAATCCCGTTTCCTCTCCCCTGCAGAAGGCCCCCTCTGGCTTCCACCCCAGAGGTCCTCAGGCCTGCAGCCTCTGCTGGAGAGAAGCTGAGAGGGAGACTACATGTTTCTATACTGTATGTCATAGATGTTTTTTTTTTTGGGGAGGGGGGGGGGGGGTAAAATACAGGAAAGGTGGTCCAAGCATCCCAGATGAGCAGATGAGGGAATGGGAAATCAGAAGATTTGTGGGGAGCATGTTACTGTATTACTATAGAGCAGTTGGAAGGAAGTGAGGTAAGGGTTGAAAAAGGGAGTAAATTCAATTGAGTAAAGGGCGACAGAAGTGTGGCATGGTGAGAAGTTGCACTGAAGCAGAGCTGAGAAAAGTTAAATGTTGGCTATTAACCTAGATGCCTGGGGTAATTAAGAGCTCAAATTAAGACTAATAGGGGTATTCCTTCAGGAGTGTGAATGAATGTTAAAGCATAAGTCAGCGTGAAGGTCAGCAAAGCCTGTGACTGTTCGAAAGCTGCTTGATATCAAGGGGGACAGTCCTGACACAGAACAGCAGTGGGCTGACAGAAGGTGAAACCGACGAGGAAAAAGTGGCCTGTGTGTGTACTGCGGCATGTTCTTGGACAAAGATGTTGTCTGGAGGTTTCTGGTCTCTCTGGTGATCTCATCATCTCCAGTCTCGTACAGAGAGAGAGAGAAAGAGAGAGACCATTTCTGTGTATGTGTCCATGTCTGTAATTTAGTCCTTTTTAGTGATTTAGTGTGTGCATTCTGTCGAGTTTGCAGAAATTTTGTGTGTGTGCACAGGGAATCCGAGCCACAATATTTTCCCCCCTCAGTCATGTTGGTTTATATCATTCATAGAGGGAAGAAGAGGAGCGAGGGGTGGTGTTTGTGGCTCGAATAAATACAGTAGTAAAGACATGAGTGATCGCTTAGGAGGAGAAGAAGAGGAAGATCGGGGGGGTTGGGGGTGAGTACACAGGAGCTCCACTGACCTAGAAGGACAATATTTGCAGACGCACGCAAATGCACACCCACTAGTAGAAAAATACTTAAGAACACCCAGGGCTGGGTGACTTATTTACCATTTAGGTGCAGTAGATGCCGGTTCCATTGGTTCAAGGTCTGCTTGTCCACTCACTTAATCTAAGAGATCCTCTAGGAATTGTAATGAAAGATGTGTTCCAGCTGTCTGCTTTTAACACCCTCTCAGTCGCCAGTCATCACATATTAGCACTTGGCCATAAACCTCTTCTCCTTATGGTTTATAGGTTTACCCCTTCAGTATTCACTTCCAACCTGTGGAAGAACAAAAACTCATGGAAGTCCATAATCAGGAGGTAGACATGGTGCTAGACAGCACAACCTCGAATAGTTGGATGAACGTTTGAGATGGACATCAAACAACTTAGTTTTAGGGGAAATGTTGTTTAAAATGCCCCCATTCTACCCCATCTTATCTGTATTTGCCACCTGTGGTGTATGTAAAACGGTGCAACGTACTGCGCTGCGGGAACACGCATGCACGGGTGATGTCAGTGCGCCTCAGGGTATATTGGGCGACTGCCCAGGGCCCGTCGGCCTCTTTCCTGCCTCTTCCTGCTCTCACCAAAACGATGCTTTGTATTCTACCATATGTCTTTGCACAATAAAGCTAACTTCAGCACATGGTCATGTCCTCCCATTCTTCAGACACAACACCACCGTTATGGCAAACACACTTTGCCTGCTTTCTCGTCACACACACCAGTAAATTTAACTCTATTTGGCAGTGACTTGCAATGTGAAGGCAACGGGTTCTCCTGACCAGAAGTTGGTATATGAGTTGGGAATAGACTGAAGATGGTCAAATTAATGCAACAGCAACCCCAAAGATAGAAAATTACACAAAAAAAATGTCTCAGAGCTTCATGGGTCTTCAGAGAGTCATCACTTGCTGAAGAACTAGATGGGATGGAAAATCAGAAAAAGGCCATTTTAAAGAAAGTTGTGGTATTTTGCGTTAAAAGTTGGCAACAAAGTATTTTAACACAACTTGGGTGTGCTGATCACGAATATAGTGGTTACCAATTGTGATTTTGAGATATAAGCCCTGAAAATTAACTTTGAAATGACTACCCATATATGATGCTAAAATAGGCAATTCATGAATGACATACAGGTATTATCATACTAACAGTTGCAGGAACTACTTGTTCTCAATGAAAAATGATGTAGCATATGTTGCTTATACTTACTTTAAAATTTCATAGTTTTTGCAATAGTTTATGGACAACCTAGACTACATTGTCCCCCAAATTTTACAATTTGTTTTGAGCAAGACTCGTAAAGCTGTCTTATTTGACATGAACAGGGACCTTTTCATTGTCAATTTGCTTACGAATCGGTCTGCTGGACTTTGTTTGTCAGTCACAGTTTGATTTGGATGTGGATCTGAAAAAAAAAAAAAAATGACAGCGTGTTGGACATAACATACCAACTGTTGTGACTAATGCTTTAAAAGTACACCAAAGAGGTCCTTGCATGTTTTATTCTCTCCGGTTTTGTTCTAAAACCAAGGGCTACTATAAAAAGCGGTATTTAATGCATCACAGAAAATTAATAGTTTCCCTTATTTGGAATTTAAGCTACTTCAAGATGAAAATTATGAAACTTTAGGGGTCTATTTTAAATTTGCATTTTCAGTGCGTAAACCCAAAAACTGAGGTTGGTAACCATCATATTCATGTTCAGCATACTCAGATTGGGTTAAAATACCATGTTACCAACTTTTAACAAAAATGCCTCAAGGTGTCACTTTTTTTGGGGGGGGGGCTCTGTCCTGTCTAAACCTCTTTATTTGGAGGATGGTTCTTTGCATATGTTGTATGGTTCTTCAGTGAACTGAGTTAATTTCTGTTACAGTTGTGTGGAGGAGGAATACTGGGCATTTCTGTAAAAAGGTTCTTTAAAGAACTGATTGCTAAATTGTTCTTCTATGGGATCACTCCAAAGAACCTTTTGGTTTCCAGTGGGTACCTTTATTTTCCTGTATCTAGTTAAAAGGCCACTCTAAAATGGGGTCTACAACCTAGTGTTGTCGTTAAGACCAGAAAGAGACCAGAATGCAAAAAGATCAAGACCTTAGGGGGTCGAGACCAAGACCACTGTGTATGTAGGTCTTGACCTCTTTATAGTTTTGGTATTGCCTGTTCTTGTGTTGGTCTTGGGAGACTCTGGTCTTGAAGTCTTGACTACAATGCTACTACAACCTTTGACTTTGACAAAAAGCTTGGAGAGGGGAAAAAAAGCCTCAAATTTTCAAGAAAACGTGCAAATTTATAAGAAAAACTTCTGTTCTATTAGATGTACAAAGGGTTTGGTTTAGGGGTGGGAATCACAAGGGACCTCGCAATTCGATTCGGCTCTCGATTATTGGGTCACGATTCGATCCTATCATGATTCAACGATAATCATGATATCGTGATATTCGAGTATCACAGTCCCATACATTTCAAATTTTTTCACCTTAGTCAACCTCAAGTCATGGCCCAAAGTAAAACTGTTGACATCTCTTTCATATAATTAAGTGTTCTTGGGGCTTCATTTTCCACGGAGACTCATCTTTGCACACAGGGAGGGTGGTGGACGGTGCTGTTTGGAATAGACTCCCACTCCAGCTACTTTATCTGACTCTGTGGACTCTTTTAAAAAGCAGCTGAAAACTTTATTTAAGGAGGCTTTCTGTTGAGTTTCAACTGCTTTGTAATGGTAAGTCTGATATTTTAACATTATTTTAATCTTGTGTTTTAACTTGTTTTTGTATTTTAAATTTTTTTTTTTTTTTATCCATCAACTTCCTTTTATTCCATTTTATTGTGCAGCACTTTGTGACTTTGTCTGTGAAAAGTGCTTCATAAATGAACTTCACTTACTTGACGCTTGGAGAAAAAGCTCCATGCCGGTGTCTCTTTAGCTTAGCTGTTGCTAATGCTGCTCCAAGACATGTTGGCCCGCCATATTCTGAGTGTTTGGGGGTTTTTTTCTTTCCCATGCAGCGCTTCTTGCAGGTTGTGTGTCATGTCAAGGTCTTTCCTTCCATCTTTGTTATAAAATCCAAATAAGGCCCAACATTTGAGCTAACTGCTTCCTAACTTTCAAAGCTGGCTGCAAATCACCAAGACAAGTGATGAGTTCACTTGACTCAGTGTTTGCTTTGCGCAATCTAGTGGACTGAAAACACTATTGATTAACTGATAACCCAAAAGTATATGTACACTTTTTTTTTTTTTTTTTTAATGAAAGATCAATCCATGCATTTATGGATTGATGCATTGTTACTAGTGCCAAGTATCGTGATCCACCACTGAATCAATTCCCCCACCCCTAGTTTGGTTACAGAAATTCCGTAAGCGATTGTTCGGTCATTAAATTGTTTTGTAAAACCAAATGATAACTTATGTTGTCAGCTCTAAATCCAACAATAATGCAGATGAACCAGCTTCAGCCACAGATGGAGTTTTATCTGGTCGAGAGGAAGATGCTGTGCAACAAAATTATCCCCCCTCCCTCCCGATTGTTTAAACTGTATGCAACTTTATCCCTTTTTTTTAAAATAAGACACCCAAAGGGAAAGTTTGTCTCTTCACTCTCAATCCTGCTATCACACGGTCTCTAATATTTCTAACCTACTCATTTCCATGTGTGGTCAGAAACCCAACCACCTGGCCTACACCTGTCTGCACATTAATACCAGCAACATGAATCGTGCTGTTGCAGCTATACGTAGTATGCCATCAAGCCCTGGATTCTTTCAAATCTGGAGCAGCACATTTGGCACACTTGAATAGATGCAACTTGTTTTTGTGTCTCACATGGTTAATCAGCTTCAACCGTAGGTGATTAGCAGTAAATGCAGTACGTTGTGGGTTTGTTCATGGAGGAGTGGTACATTCCTGTCACTGCACATGTTCTTTCAAGGACTTAAACTCGCCCTTTAAGTGCTGCAAGGGTTTGTTCCTGTTTTTGTGAGAGATGAACTTCAATTATTGGGACTCTAAATTCTTCGCTTCTGCACGTGAACACGTATGTGTGTTGTGCACAGGTGTAACTATAAATCTTTTTCCAGCTGTGCCCATCCCCAAAGTCACAAGTTAATTAGAGTTTACTGTACTGTGGTCTGAAGGAGAGTTGCTCATGTCTGAACATATTTGTATTGATTTTGTTGTTTGCCTCAGCACTGCAACTCCTGTCTAACCCATACTTTTGACATGCACTCACTGGCCTCTCTATTATTTAGTCCTTGTTGGACTGGGTTGGACCCCCTTTTTGCTTTCAGAACTGCCTGTAAATACTGTCTCAGATTAGTGCATATTGACATGATGACATCACACAGTTGCTGCAAATTTGTCAGCTGCACACACGTCAATCATACATCCATCGTTTACATCAATTTATCACCCTACCACCTAAATGTTGAACTTCTGTCTAATTTTGCTTTGCCTGTGTGACCTTAGCTAACATGCTCTTCTGCTGCTGTAGCCCATCTGTGTCAAGGCGTGACTTTTGAGTTATTGTTGCTTTTCAGTGAGCTCGCACCAGCTAGCAGTTCTCCTCTGACCTCTGGCTTCAACAAGGTTTTTGCCCAGAGAACTGCTGCTCACTGGATATTTTCTTTTTTTCAGACCATTCTCTGTGAACCATAGACATGGTTGTGTACAGAAATCCCAGTAGATCAGCAACAGTACCACATTCAAAGTCAGTGAAATCATCTTTCTTCCCCGTTCTGATGCTCAATTTGAACATCAGCAGATCACCTTGATCACGTCTCCATGCCTAAATATAGTTGGTGCCAGGTGATTGACTAAATTATATATTTGTTTTAATGAGTGGTTTAGCAGGTATATTTGTATATGTATATGTGTTCCTTAGGACTTGAGGAGGAACTGATTTATGTATAATTTGAGAACATTTCCAAATTTGCAAGAATTTTTTTTTTTTTTTTAAAGTTATGAAAAAAAATAGCAAATTTACTGGGGATGGGGGGCAGTCACAAGTCTATAAAAAGTTGCAAAATTTATCAAAGTCGCAAAAGGAAAACTTCACAAATTTATGATAAAGTTACAAATGTATGGAAAATAAGTTGCAAATTTACAAATTGCAAATTTCTCCAACTTGTGCGCGTAGAAAGAAAAAAAAAAGTCACATTACACATTAACATGTCTGTATATAGTAATAAATCTGGTCTTAAATGATTATAATTATTTTTCTATGACGTTAGACTGGCATAGATGCAGCGTCTGTTTTTATACCCATTTTTTCTTCGTGATGATCAGTCTGTTTGCCCTTCCTACTTGCTCCTGTTGTCGCCTTTGTATATGATTTACTGCCACAATAGAACAACTGCTTGACCTCTAGCTGAACTGCGGCACAATACCAACCGGCATTAGAAAACACACCCTGAAAACACACACAGTTCCCACCTGACTGCAGGCCCTTTGTTTCTCTGGAGCCGGGCAAAGGGTGAGGCCACAGTCGTCATGTTCACACCCTTCCTGGTCCAGCCAACAAGCATCCTGCTCTGGGTCTGCTCCCCATATGGACTCTGTGTGTGTGTGTGTGTGTGTGTGTGTGTGTGTGTGTGTGCGTGTGTGCGTGCGTGTATGACTTGTTTGTATTCTTGTCCATTTGTTAATAATTAAAGGCCGACTTGTCTCCAGACGGTGTGGACTTCAGTCAGTTTTCACACACAGATGCCCTCTGGGTACATTCTTTGACAGTTCATGTTGTCTTAGTGCCGCGAACAAACACACACGCACACACACACACAATCTTTCATTATGCACAAGCAGAGAGTCATTCCAGCTGCACCTGGCCATTTAAAGTCGGGGAGATTGGAACCACCTTTGAAACCGTGCACTTTTTGAGCCAAACACTTGACTCTGTGCATGTCTGAGGTGAGGTGTGAGTCTTTGCTGTCTTTTCATTGGTTGTTTGTGACCTCTTGTAGAATTAAAGGGGTCACTGACTGCACTTTTTACACATTTTAACAGCTCACTCATGTCTTAATGAAGCGCTTGTGACATATTTTGTTGACATTCTCTTTAATTTTTTTAATTATTGAAGCAAATTTGTTTTTGTTTTGTTTGTTTTTTTTCTTGGCTTTCTTCAAATGCTCTGATTTATAGCCTGCCACTTTAAGAAACAGACTTCAGCTGTTCAACTCCACCCTCCCTCTTACATCAGTTAGCCATTAGCTGAGTAGCTTCTAGCCAGCTCCTTCCAGCTTGGATGAGCAGTGCTGGTTCACTGATCCACAGTCGGTTGTGTGTCTTGCGTCATTCCAGCCCGTCTCGCCGGGATGTCAGATTAAATCACCAGCACTGCGCGCTCCACCGATCACCGCAAACCGAGGCCGGTGGCCAAGCCATGGGATCTCAAAGGACAATGTCTCACTTCGCAGTACTCTGCTCCTCTCCCACAGGCAACCGGGGAGGTCTGCCCCGTCATGAAGCGGCTCCCCCACGCTACCCGTGAGAGTATGCCCGGAGGATGGTGAGGGAGTTGAGCCAGCGGCTCCAGGCAGCATCCCTGGGTTGCGGCAAGTGCCTGCGACACACCCCGGGTGCCGGGGCAGACAGTTGCCATGACCCAGGGATGCTGCCTGGGGCTGCTGGCTCTTAGCCCCCCGTGACTGGCATGCTGGCGACCTGCTGTGAAACCACCGGGAGACAGGCCAGAGCGACACAAGGCACATTATGGACCACGGACCAGTGAACCAGGTGGTAACAGGGATGGTTATTAGGGTGACTAAGATCTGAAGAAGAAAATAATATAAACTGCACTCAGTTCAAGCTTCCTGTTACCAGTGTTAGCTTGGGGGTTAATAGCTCGGGGGCTAATAGGCTACCTTTAGCACCACTTCCATATACATGACAGACAGCTGGGTGGGCTAATGATAGAGTAGTGGGCTGGTCTCAAGAATGGTGATGGGTTGGCTTTTTCTATGACGTTAACGATTTCCACAAAAAACTAAAACACATTTCTGTGTGAAAGGCTCTGTGTGTGTTTTACGAGAATTGACTGTTTTGAAAATTTGGGGATAATTAGGTGACCAGTAGATTCATTTCAGACAGTTAAAACCTACAAACACCATTTTTCAGTCAATGACCCCTTTAAGACTCTGGTATTTTAAACATTACAGTATTTACTTCAAGCACTGTGGATGTTGGCGAACTTGACAGATTCATCTTCTTCTGTATGACTGGCAGTCTGACAATTGTCCAAAATCTTACTGCAAAAGTATGTTAAAGGACTATTATCTGTAGCTGTTTTTACTAAAGTCAGTTGGAACGTGCACTCACAAATGCATGTTGGAGATACTTTTCCATCTCTAATACTTACTAACTGCATATCCTGTCAGAGTGTTCACTTTTGATTTATTTTTCACAATTTCATAAAATATGTTTGTGTGGAGCAACACATTTCTTGTTTTGTCCCAGTATATGAGAGAATTTGTAAATTAGGCAAGTTTTTAGCAGTGTACCGCAAAAACAAATCGGTTTGCTGTCGGAAAGTATTATTTCCAAATTGCTTATGTCCGACATAAATGGAAAAGACCTAAACCACTTTTCCTTAAAGCTTTGCTTACATTGCAGTCATAAATCTCAAAACATCTACACGCATTGCTTGTCCTCTTGTAACTTCTTGTATACACACATCTCAGTTTTGATTTGTTTTATTAAGATTCAGATCTAATGTAAATGACAGTGTGCAAATTTAGAAAAGGTTAATTTCTAAATCCCATTGTCCAGGTCAGAAAAGCAATAAACAATTAAGAAATAAACGTACAATGAATTTTTATATTGCACCCCCTCCACACACACACACACACACACACACACACACACACACATCCCAAAATGGATCGCCACCTTATCAGGGTGGAGGGATTTGTGCCCTAATGATCCCAGGAGCTATGTTGTCGGGGGTAACTTTGCCCCTGGTAGGGTCTCCCAAGGCAAACTGGTCCTGGGTGATGGACCAGACCAAGAGAGATCCAGTAGACTCCAATGGAAACTAGAGGGCACTCAGAGAGTGCATACCTCCACCAAGGCTGTTTGTCTGTGGGCAGGATTATGCAAAAACTACTGGATGGCTTTTGATGAAGTTTCCCTTAGGCTACGGATGAACCCATTAAGTCCCTATCTTGCAATGCTGAAGTGAAAATGTGATCCAGAATCTGGATCCTGCCCCATATCAAAAATCTATTGGGTTCATCCACAGCTGGTGAAAATCTGTCCAGTGGTTTTTGTGTAATCCTGCTGTCAAACAGACATGATCGCGTTACCTCCTTGGTAGAGATAATGAGGATTAGATTAATTGAAGATAGAGTAGCCACAAAGTGTACACAAGAAAAAGTAGTGTTATCTTATGATTAAATGTTAGAGTAGTCACCAAAAAAATGCATCTTTTGTGACATACACTTGTGACTTTTTCTTTGGAATTTAATTTTATCCTTGCAGATTTCTGATGGGTTTTCTGTTAAACTTGTAGCTTTTCTCATGAATTAGAAATTTTCTTATAAATCTGACCCCCCTCCCCCACATAAAGCCAACTTCATTGTCAGTCTGTACAGTAGTAAGGAATTGTTTGTCATATCTGCACTGTTGACAACCTCTAGAACTGGAGTGGCTACTGCCGTGAGTATGTCTTTGAAATGTGGGCGGAAACTGGAACATCCAGAGAAAATCACAACACGAGAGAGCGTGCAAACTCCACACAGATGGGCACACCTGGACTTGACCCGGGTTTGACCTTGAGTTCAGTCCCAGACCCCTTTACTGTGAGGCAGCAGTGTTAACCACTGATCCACTGTGCAAACTTTTTTCTCCTAAATTAGCTGATAATATATGTGTACTTTCACACTGAACATATTAAGCTGCATCATATTGTCATTTTAATGCTGACTGTGTGTTACTGTATAGGGGCCTGGCCTGTGCAGCCATGCTGATGTATGATTACCCTCTGAAGACAGACATGGAGACGGTAAGGCTCATGCGCTTGTTAAATGTCGCTGTGTGTGTGTGTGTGTGTGCGCGCGTGTGTGTGTGTGTGTGTGTGTGCACTCTCATCATGTCTGAACATGTTTGTGATCCCATACAGTAACTTTGACACCCTCATCACACACACTAACAGCCACATACTCTCCGCTACGTGTCTAGACAGACTGGTTCCCACATTCCAGCTTTTCCTGGACAAACATGCCGCTGTACAGTGGACATTTACATACAATGGGTGCACACTGCCAGACAGTGTCCTAATGAACACACGTACTTATACTGTACTCTGAGACAAAACCTTTATCTGCTCTTAAACCCAGCACTTTAACAGAGCTGGGTTAAATTTTTTTTGGCTGGACTTGTTTGCGTGACAGAAACATGTTTTCCTTGTTACTCAAAGCAAAGCGGAAATGTTTTAACCCAGTGCTCTTTTGTCCCTCTTCACTGCTTCCTCCTTCTACATCCTCTCTTCCCCCATCTCACAGTCCTTCTACCCTTCATTAGTGAAAGCACCAGAGCCGTACGGAGTGATCTTCCCCCATCCTGCCTCCCTCTACCAAATGCGCATGCCAACTTTGGCCCAGTCTCACAGCCCCAGCAACCCCACAAACACCCAGCTGGAGCCCGTGGACCTGTCTGTCAGCAAGCGCTCCTCCTCCACCTCGTCTTCCTCCGCCTCCAGCCCAACCTCGCCCCGCAGCTCCCCGCCTTCCCCTTACAGCTCGGCGAGCCACACCTCTCCTCGGTGTTCGCCTCCCCTCTCTCACCTGCGATCCTCCCCCTCCCATGCCCTCCCGCCACCCAACCCGTCACTGCCATACCCCACCATGGTGGCCCCTGTGATCAGCTCGAGCTCCGGGGTCATGGTGTCTCAGGTCATGGTGCCTCTGCCCGTTCTGTACCACTCGCCCCTTCACCTTCACCAGCAGATCATGGTGAGCCCGAATGTCTCCAGTGACATCAGTGACCATATGCAAACCAGAGAGAACAAAACGGGTGAGATATCATGCCAGGTTTTAATCACAAGTGGCTTTAAAAAAAATATGGCTGTATAGTTGCATTCAAAATTATTCAACCTCCATTGCAATTTGTGAGGGATGAATAATTTTGACAAGTAGCTGTGTTCACTGTGATGTCGCCCACTTTATTATGAACCGTCATCTTTAAGCGTGTATCATCAGTCTTCTGGGTTTTATTACCAGAGTGACCAGCAGGTGAAGTGTTTTTATCAGCTAATGATGCCAGGTTTGGTACACAAGATTGTAGGAAATTCACACCAAAATTGGCACCAAGATTCCTTGAACAATAACCAACATGGTAATCTGTATAAATATCTGATTGTGGCATAAAATTGCACCAGCAGAAACACTAGAAAAGCACTCGGAGAGCGCAGACCTCCACCAAGCACCACAGTTCCCCCCATACAGTGTTTTACATCATAAATATTAATCCTACATTTATTGTGTACGTTTTCTGATTCCTTGACCATGAAAACATATGAGTAGCAATTGGATTCACATGGATAGGATTAGTGGTTCAGTAGTTATTCAGGAAAATCGCATTTCGCATAATGGCGGTTTTCTTCCAGACGGTGATCCGGATCACCACCAAAATGTAATCATCTGTAGGATACCCCACTTCTGACAATCTGTGAGAATGTCATGAAAATCCGTCCATAACTTTTTGAGTTATCTTGCTAACAAACAAACAGACAGACAGACAAACCAACGCCAATGAAAACATAACCTCCTTGGCAGAGGTAATAATTGGGAAACCCAGTTTGATGAATAAAACCCGTTAAGGTGAGCCCCATTTTCATAGCTGGCACTCACTTGTCATAATGTCAAAGTGGTGAGATATTAAAATGATTAAAATGACAGTTCAAGTAAGAGTCAGTGGCACCAACAAACTGAATAAAATTATAAAGATGGCTGCAACATGGCAGTTTCCTTTGGGCATTATTAAATCACTGCAGTTTTCAGGAAGACAAGTTGGCTAAAACCTCAGCTTCAAGAGGAGCAATGTGGTTTTCGTCCTGGCCGTGGCACATCGGACCAGCTCTTCACCCTCTCGAGAATCCTCGTGGGTTCGTGGAAGTTTGCCCAACCAGTCCACATGTGTTTTGTGGACTTGGGGAAAGCATTCAACCGTGTCTCTCGTGGTCTCTTGTGGGGGGTGCTGCGGGAGTATGGGGTATCGGGCTCGTTGTTATGAGCTATCCGGTCCCTATACGATCGTTGCAAGAGTTTGGTTCATATTGCCAACACCCAGTCAAACTCGTTTCCAGTGAGATTTGGACACCCCCAGGGCTGCCTTTTGTCTCCTGTTCATAATTTTTATGGACAGGATATCTAGGCGCAGCCAAGGATTGGAGGGTGTCACGCTCAGTGACCACAGGATCTCATCTATGCCGTTTGCGGATGATGTTGTCCTGTTGGCTTCATCAAGCAATGACCTATAGGTCTTGCTGGAACAGTTTGCTACTGAGTGTGAAGCAGTTGGGATGAGAATCAGCACCTCTAAATCTGAGTCCATGGTCCTCAGCCAGAAAAAGGTGGATTGTCCTCTCCAGCTTGGAGACAAGCTCCTGCCCCAAGTGGAGGAGTTCAAGTATCTTGGGGTCTTATTCACGAGTGGGGGGAGAATGGAGCAAGAGATTGACGGATGGATCGGAGCAGCCTCTGCAGTGATGCGGATGTTGTACCGGTCTGTTGTGGTGAAGAGGGAGCTGAGCTCTAAAGCAAAGCTGTCAATTTACCAGTCAGTCTACGTTCCTACCGTCACCTATGGTCACGAACTTTGGGTAATGACCAGAAGAATGAGATCACGGTACAAGCGGCAGAAATGAGCTTTCTCTGTAGGATTGGTGGACTTACCCTGAGAGAGAGGGTGAGGAGCTCAGTCATCCGGGAGAGGCTCAGAGTAGAACCGCTGCTCCTCCATATCAAAAGGAGCCAGTTGAGGTGGTTTGGGCATCTGATCAGGATGCCTCTTGGACGCCTTCCACTTGAGGTGTTTTGGGTATGTCCAACTGGGAGTAGACCCTGGGGCAGACCCAGGACACAGTGAAGAGACTACATTTCCCAGCTGGCCTGGGAACGTCTTGTTATCCTCTCTGAAGAGCTGGAGCAAAAAAAAAACCAGTAGAAAATGGATGGATGAAGTTGGCTAAAAGACCAAATACAAGTTTATAGGTGGCCATAAACATGTTAATTTCTGCAGTAAATATGACATTTTATTATGGGACTCTATTTGTGACTGACTTCCTCTTAGAGTCAGCCTCTAGTTAAGCAGAAACTTGTCATTTTCTAAATATTTTTTTTATTACATATAATAAAGCAGGAAGTGATGAGAGGAGCAATACTGTATTTCTAAGAAACAAGATGTACAGTTTTATATATTTTTAATGGTTTGCAATTGTATACTAAAAATGAGGAAAAGCTTTTTGTCATTTCCTTTGTTCTCTGGATAATGGGGCAGAATCTTGTTTCTTGGAAGCTGTATGTATACGTCTTTGTTCTATTTTCTGTAGTCATCTCGAGGTCATTGAGATCCACAGAGGTCACCATCTGAGTCTTTGACCTCTTGTTTAAAAGTTAACACTGGCCTAAAAAAAAAATGTAGTGATGAGTCATTTCAGTTTACCCAACAGTGACTGGGTGGCACTAAATCAGATTTTTCTTCTCCTGGGAACCAAAATATCTGCTGAGTAGTTATAAAGTATTACCCTATTATTACTATTACTGTCAGCTCACATCTGGTGAATATCTCACTTTCCCCCAGTTCACCACCCGAAGCCCGTGGAGCTGCGAGGTGACACCCGCGACCTGCACAAGAAAATCAAAACGGAGACACGCCCTGAATTTTCCCATGACCCGCATAGCGGTCACGAGATGAAGTCGGTCATCAGG
This sequence comes from Pholidichthys leucotaenia, assembly GCA_020510985.1. Classification (NCBI taxonomy): domain Eukaryota; kingdom Metazoa; phylum Chordata; class Actinopteri; order Cichliformes; family Pholidichthyidae; genus Pholidichthys; species Pholidichthys leucotaenia. Next base: position 164,076,442 of record CM035848.1, read on the forward strand.
ATACATGAGTACGAGTGAGTATTCCACCGACACAACTAACTGACTCATGAGCTTTTGAAGAAGCACCAAAGGTTTCACAAGTTTGTCTGTGTGCTGCAGTGCTTCCCCTTTATATTTCTGTGAAACTACACAGTTGAGGGGACGTAGCCTTCGTCACCTTGTTTAGAATAAAGGGCGCGGAGAGGTGTTATGCGTTGTAGATATTTTGAGTGATGGGAGTAGTAGAAAGATGCAAAGAATACAGATATGTAGAGGGTGTTGGCTGGCAGGGCGTACCTTTTATCAGAAACCTGGCTCTTCTGGTGGGACAGGTGTCATAGGCGGTGCTTGACACGCGTCTTTTGAAGCACACACGGTGTGACCACAGTGTGTTTTCAGTTTTGGTTTTGGCTGGATCCACATTTGTTCTGGGTGCCAGTGAGGTCGGTCTGAGGGCTAGGGCGCCCAGGAACTATTTCCTAAAATGAATGCAAAACACTGAATTGTTAAGAGTTTCTTTTCACTTGGTCGTTTTGACTGCTGTTTTTATTCTGTGCAAAAACTTTTTGGTAAAACGTCCAAATTCTACAGTGATAGAACTATCCCCGCACTCAATATTCAGTCTGTGTAACTAATGACAGAAACACACTGACTTTATCAGTTATTTAATCTGATCAGCTTCTACAGACTCGGCTTCAAGTCAGAAGCGCCCTGTGTTTTTCTACGCTCATTGTCTGACATTTCCCTTTTTTCTTGGGATCCTTTTGCTCCCCTCACTCCTCCCTCCTCCTCTTCAGGGTTTCATACTCTGAAAATTAGTCAGCTTTTTCCTCAAAGAAATAATTGTGTGTGTTACACTGTAACTGTCAAAAAGGGCCCCATCCCTTGCGAAAGCTGTCAGGGCCTTGTCACCGTGCCAAACATGAAACAACTGGACCCTTTAGGCATAAAAGTGGGTGCGGCTCATGTGTCATCACATCTCATCTGAAACCATCCAGCCTAGTTATGAAGGTGCAGCTTCTGTACCCTACAGAGGGCCGGGTATGCTCAGTGGTGGGGTTGGCTATTGTTTGCTTCGTGTGAGCCTGCGATTGGGTCACAGGGGAATTTCAGCACATTCCGTAACGCAGAATTGATCTTTGTGGGATTCATATTTCAACACTCGACACCTGCTCTCAACTGCCACTTACACACACTTTTTAACAACGGTGAGGAAAGACGATTCTTTCTTTCCTCTTTTTTTTTTTTTTTTTTTTTTTTAACTGTGTTCTGATCTGATCTGTTTGGGCGGTTTTATGTACGAAATGACTTTATGTTCATATTTAAAACATGCACACAGTTTTTTCTGAGACCTATTCTCCCTCTGCTTTGACTGGGAAACATTCACTCTATTTTACACTTGTTGGATTTGGAGCATTTTTTTTTCTGGATGTGCATGAGTGGGTGCAGCAGATGGATGAGTGAAAGGTTGAATTTGGAAGGTCGGAGATGACGGAGGTGACGGGACAAAGCGAAGGTGTGGCTGGGCGGTAAAAGGCATAGGGTGGTTTTTTTTTTTTGTTTTTTTTTTTTTTACTTCCTTCCTGGCAGAAGTTGTTATTGTGCTGGAAAGTAGCTTCAGCCAGTTTTACCTTTCGCTTGGGTTTCAGTGTTATGACAAATGGGACATTGGCTCCCTCTCCTGGGCACAAAAGGCAAAAAAGAAGCAACAACAGGTCCCATTAACTGCCCTTTTGCCACATTTTGACAGCGCTCACCAGTGACGTGCAGTCAGGAGAGGCAGGTGAGGCAGAGCCACACCTGTCATCATGAAAAATAACAAAGGAATAATTATAGATAATTATTATTATTTGTCCTCTGATCTGTCTTGCAGGTCTACATGTAATTTCTGAATTATTCTAATCATTTCATTCATATTTATATTTAAAATCACTGAATCTGCAAATTTCCTGTTCAAATTCAAGACGGAGAGGTGAAATGTTTGCAGTAGCAAACAGTCTTGGATGACTGTGCAATCCTTTACAGATTGTGTCAATATGCACATCTCTCTGTATGTCCATACAATACTGTTTGTAGCCACTTTTATTGTGTGTCCTCACTTTCCATTGTCTAGATGATGTCTTTCACGTGTGTTTATAACCTATTTAGTCTTCTTAATCTGACATAAAACTAGTATAATGAATTTTGCACCCCCCCATTGTAATTTTTTAACCTTTATTTATACAGGGTCGTTCCACTGAGAGGCAGCCTCTCTTTTTCAAGGACGCCCTGTTCACACTCACACAGTTATAGATTCACACCTGGAAGCTGCCCAGTACAACCACAGACTGACCTGTGGCCACTGAGCAGCTCCACTGGAGCAGCTGAGGTTAAGGGCCTTGCTCAAGGGCACCACAGTGGGGTTAATGAGAGTGGGGCAAACACCCAAATCTGATCCTGCCGGTCCTGGGATTGAACCAGCAACCCTCCGCTCACCAGTCCGCATCCCTAACCATAAGGCCACCACTGCCCCAGAATACCTTAATACATTATACTTGTGTAACCAAGGGTCTGTGCACATTGTCTATACTCACAGAGAGAGATAAAATGAAAACAGACTTTTTTTTTTTTTTTTTTACTGTCTTTTCTGTGTATTCTATTAAGAGGTAATTCATTAAATATCTTACACTTGTTTTGATAAAAATAGTTTCAAAATCTAATTTAAAAAATGTAAGATTATCAAATTATAAAACTATGCAAGCCTTCAACTGAATGTTGACTTTAAACTTAATCTGTTGGGTTCATATATTTGTAAATCTGACTCTGAAAGCACCAGGTCCTCACCAGCCATGAACCTCTCCGCACGTCACTGCCTCCCACTGATGTTAATGAAATGTTGTGACGTATTTTGGTCAGATTGTCTTGAATTATTTAATTATTGCAGCATCATTGTGAATCATCTTTTGCAGCCTTCCTCAGAACAGGTGGTTTCAGGGCAGGTCTCTTTAAATCCCTAAGACTGCATTGAACTCCACCCTCCCCAATACGTCACTACTGCTAATCTTCGCTGGCTAGCTTCTATCTCCAATCAAGCGTGAGCTAACTAACACAAACTTGTCTTAAAGAATGAATGACATAATGCATCACTGGTGGACAGGGGTGTGTGGTTTCAGGTGTCGATAGGATATGACCGGTCACTGGAGTACACTAAGTAAGCACAGAAACATTTGTGAATGAGTGGCTAAACTGCTAGGTTCAGCTCGCTGCCAATAGCCTAACCAAGCTAATGCTAACAATGGACCGTTGCCACTGAATAGCGAAGCTGTTTAAAATTTTAAAAAATGCGGACTTCCGGTCTGGACGCCATGGCGACTGCAGCTTAACACTGAAGTTCTCAGACCCAATCTAGGATAACACCTTGAAAATCAAACTTAACGGATTTTTGGAGGAGTGAAAATCAAAAGACAAAATCATCATGTCTAAAGGAAAACAGAAGAAACTGAAATTCTCCAGGCCAGGACACGTATCGGCCGGAGAATCCGAACTGGAAGATCTCCGTTCAGAAGACGAGGAACTGGTGATAGCTAACAAAAGGGTTAGCCTGAAATCACTATTTGAGGAGCTACGACGATTTCGCCGAGATGTTACGGCCGAATTTCGGGAATTCAGAGAAGAATTGAAAAGGACAAACAGCAGAGTGGACCAGGCCGAGAACCGAATCTTGGAAACAGAGGATCGAATAAAAGTGCTCGAAGATTCTGTGCTAGACCTACGCAAAAGACAAGCAGCTATAGAGGCTAAGCTAACCGACCAAGAAGGAAAACAAAGAAGAGACAACATAAGAATTCATGGTCTGATAGAAGGAACCGAAAATGGTTTTAACTCAATGGCAGAATGCGTGGAATCCTTACTAAGAGAGAAATTGGATATTCCACAAACCACCGACTTGAAGATAGAAAAGGCACATCGTTCATTAGCCGCTAGGCCGGCGGCGGAAGCGCCCCCACGTTCGGTGTTGGTAAGATTTTCCAATTTCAAAATAAAACAAGAGGTTGTAAGACTGGCCTGGCAGAAAAAAGGATTTATGCACCAGGAGAGAAAAGTCTACGTGGAACACGATTACGCCCCGGAGGTCCTTAAAAAGCGCAGGGAATACAATGACGCGAAAAAGGTGTTAAGAGAGAAGAAATTGCGCTTTCAGACACCATTTCCTGCGAAGTTAAGGGTCTTCTACGGCGATGAAACGTGTCTCTATAATTCGGCGGAAGAAGCAACAGCTGACATGGCGAAAAGAGGCCTCCCGGTAACGGTATTTAAACCCCCAGCAGACCCGAGTGAGAAGATCAAAGCGCAAACATGGACAACACAAAGACCTTCAAAATCCACGGACCAGCAGCGGGAAACCCAGCACCAGAGCGTCGCGGATAAACTATCCGTTTTCAGGTTGGAATAGCGACCTTTTTTTTTTTTTTTTTTTCTCTTGAATCAATCCGCACATCCATCCCCCCTCATACAAGGTAACAAACATTAAAGGAGATGCATATTCAGCATGTGGTAAAACATTTCATGGAACAATCATATTATTTGAAACAAATAAGTCTTTGTAATAAAAAAAAAAAACTTGTTAAAATAGAAATGTGACAATAATCCACATGTTCTCCTCATACTAACAAATACTGTTTTTGCGTGAATGTTTGATGTGATGGGGGTGGGAGGGTGCACACAATTTCACAGGGTTTAGGCATAAAAGGAAAAAAAAAAAAATCATTACAAGTTTGGATTGGGTTCTGAAACTCACGTTAAAAGCATGGGACTACTTTCAGTGGTAAGAGAGGGCCCTCAACACGTAACAGAGTTTGAGGAATTTCCCTCAGAGCCTTCACTCCATCAAGGCTCTTCCAGGGTCTTTAAAAAGACCTCAGCTCAGGAAGTTCTTATGACAGCTTTTTGTTTTAAAGTTTTTTACACTATGTTCTTAATGTTTTTCTTGTTTTTAATGTTCTTTCAGTTTCTGAGTAGCACAAAAGAGGGCCACCACACAGTTATACTAAACAAAACAACACAATGGAGAAACAGGGTGTAACCAAAATAATTTCATATAATGTAAAAGGAATCCTGAATCCAGTTAAAAGATCCAAGATTCTAGGCAAAATGAAAAAAGACAAAGCAGGAATAATACTTTTACAAGAAACCCACCTAACAGACGTGGAACACAATAAACTCAGTAGACAAGGGTTTAAAATGATCTCTTCATCTTCATATAAGTCAGGGAGGAGGAGGGGAGTAGCGACATTGATATCAACCAAAATTACATTTGAAAAAAAATCAGAACACAAAGATAAAGAAGGGAGATACAGTTTGGTAACTGGGCGGCTAGAGGGAGAAGATATCACCCTGCTGAATGTGTATGCTCCCCCAGGGGCTAACTGGAAATTTTATAAAAATGTATTCGACCTAATGATAACTAAAGCTCAAGGTTTAGTGATATGTGGTGGGGACTTCAATCTTAGACTGAATCCATACTGGGATGCTTCTGGTAATTCCCCACATCAAAATAACACCCAAAACAGGAAGACTCGGATGCTACTAAAAGAATTGGGAATCTGTGACGTGTGGAGGGAACTCAACCCCAGTGTAAAAGACTATACATTTTACTCAACTCCACATTCATCTTACTCAAGGATTGACTATTTTTTTATGTTTAATAGAGACATTGGAAGAGTAAAAACATGTAAAATAGGACTGATGGATCTCTCCGACCACAGTCCGATCTACATGGACTTACCCAATATCCAAAAATACACAAATAATACATTTTCTTGGAGGTTAAATTCAAATGTCCTGAAAGGACCATTGAAAGATGAATTGGAATCAGATATTCTCAGATATTTGGAAGATAACGATAATGGAGAAGTATCCCCTTTAATACTGTGGGATGCATGTAAAGCTGTAATAAGAGGAAAGATTATTGCAAAACTGGCAACCCAAAAGAAACTAAGACAAGAAAAACTATCCACATTAGAGTCAGAACTTAGGAACCTAGAAAAAGAACACAAAGGCAACACTCATTCTACTGACTCGCTCAAGATTAAGGAAATTAAAAACCAAATAAATGAGATCTACACAATAGAAATCCAGAAGAAACTTACATTTCTGAAACAAAAATACTATGAAGCAGGCAGTAAATCGGCAAAATTGCTAGCCTATAAATTGAGGAAACATCAAACAGAGCAATCTACAAAATCAGAGACCCAGTATCAAAGGAAATAAAATTCAGAATTCAGGATATTCTTAAAAACTTCGAGAATTACTATAAGAACTTATACTCCCACAAAAAACATAAAAACGCATCCGAGGCATTCCTAAACACATTAAACCTTCCCCAACTTACGGAGTCACAAAATAAAACACTACTGTCAGAAATACATCCTAAAGAATTGGAAAAAGCAATTATGAAACTTAAAGCTAACAAATCCCCAGGAGCTGATGGCTATACAGCAGAGTGGTACAAAACCTTTAAACAGCAACTATCTCCTCTCCTCCTGAAAACATTTAATTATGTCCTCCACACAGGGGAAATCCCCCCCTCCTGGAGAGAAGGGGTCATTGCAGTTATACCTAAACCTGAAAAGGATAAACTAGAGTGCTCCAACTACAGACCAATCAGTGTACTAAATCAGGACTATAAGCTTTTTACCATTATCCTTGCCAAAAGGTTAGAAAATATACTGACAGACCTAATTCATTTAGACCAAACAGGTTTTATAAGACAAAGACAGACACAAGACAACATTCGACGCACTTTACACATAATTCATCATATAAAAAAATATAACTTAAATGCAGTCATATTGGGATTAGATGCTGAAAAAGCATTCGATTCGGTTGACTGGTATTTTCTATATAGAATCTTATCCAGTTTCAATTTTCATAACAACTTCATTAGAACTATACAGGCATTATATAAAAAACCAACAGCTAAAATAAGGATTAACTGTAATTTATCATCATCTTTTGAACTGGAAAGAGGATGTCGTCAGGGCTGCCCCCTGTCTCCACTGCTCTTTGCAATCTTCATAGAACCTCTGAGCCAATGGATAAGACAAAACCAAAAAATTCAAGGTATTACACTTGGTCAGAAGGAACATAAAATAGCACTCTTTGCTGATGACATTTTAATATACCTAGGGCAGCCGGACACTTCTTTACCAGAACTAACCTCAGTTTTTTCAGAGTATGGAGATTTATCGGGGTACAAATTAAATATGCATAAAACCCAAGTTTTAACATTCAACTATGACCCAAATCATTATTCACTAAGCAAACTCAAAACTAACTGGGAGTCGGAATCTATGAAATATCTGGGGGTCAATATCCCGAAACAACTCAACAAAATTATATCACTAAACTATGATCCACTGGTGACAAAAATAAAATCTGACCTAGCAAGATGGAATATGATACCATTCTTGGGTACTGCACAAAGAATTGAAGCAGTCAAAATGAATATACTTCCACGTCTTCTATACCTTTTCCAAACAATACCGGTAGAACCTCCCAAAAAAACATGGCAGGAGCTGGACAGAAGGATCTCAAGATTCATATGGCAGGGCAAGAGACCTAGAATCAGATATAGAACCCTACAGCTAAACAAAGACAAAGGTGGGCTCGCGCTGCCAAATATCAGGGACTACTTTAAAGCCGCACAAATTAAAACTTTAGTAGAGATATGTAACCCAGTCTACACTGCACAATGGAAGGAGATGGAATGCCAAATAACAAGTGACATCCCCCTACAGGCGATAATGGGGAACAATGCCTTACCTAAGCTTTTGAATAACACTAACCCGTGGATAGAGACCCCGCTAAAAATTTGGTTTAAGATAGTCAGAGAGAATCAAACTAAAGAGCCCTATCGACTTCTGCAATGGATCGCCTATGATCAGGACTTTACTCCTAATAAAACAGACACCAGATTTAAAAAGTGGAAAGAGAAAGGGCTGATAAAATATTACGATTTTTTTAAAGGGCAAATCTTAAGAAGTTTTGAAGATTTGAAAAAACAAGGCCTAATAAATCAAGACCTTTACAGGTTCTTCCAGCTTAGACACCACATAAACAATATACTTAAAAAGGAGGTTTTGGAAAGGGCCCAGTCAGGTGTTCTGAAGGTCTTCTTAATGGCATATAAAGGGATCCCAGGGATCAGATACATTTCTAAAATATACCAAGGTCTTCAAGACTTAAAAGGAGACAACACATCTTATATAAAAGAGAGATGGGAAAAAGAGGGGAATTTCACTTTACAACTGGAAATATGGGAAAAGCTAAATAAACAGCAATGGAAAAGTACCTCATCCCTGCAGTGGAGAGAATTTGGATGGAAAAACTTGGCAAGATTTTTCAGAACACCTGCACAAAACAAATTTACCCATAAGGGATTGAACTGTTGGCGCTTGTGTGGTGAAAAGACTGCAAATCATTTTCATGTGTTTTGGTCATGCCCAGTTATCCACCAATATTGGACCAATGTACAGACAATATTGGGGAAAATATTCAAAATTACACTTCCCTTTTCTTTTGTAACTTTGTATTTGGGTTTACTACCGGACTCACTGGAAAGACGAGGAGAAAAATACTTATTCAATGTTTTAATATTGGCAAGCAAAAAAGCTCTAACTAAAAAATGGATGTTGAAGGACTGTCCTACACCTGAAGATTGGACTAACGTGATCCAAGACATTTACTCGATGGAAAAGCTGACATTCGCACTGAGACAGGACATGGATGTGTTCATGAACTTTTGGCAACCCTGGACCGCATATGTGTCTTCCATTAGATCTAATCTTTGACAAATACCATTTCAATAATGGTTCCGCTCTCTGTTCCAACGCTACTCAGATGCTCTTTTATCTTTATTTACTTACTTTTTCTTTTTGTTTGTTTTTTACTGGTTTGTTTGTTTTTTTTTTGTTATTTGTTTCTTGTTTTTTTTTCTCTTTAATTTCACTTTTTCTTTCACTTTAAAAAAAAAAAAAGGGGTGTTGTAAGAATTAATCTTCCAATGTTGTCAGATATCTGAAAATAAGGGAACATGTGATGAAAATGTAAACTCTGCATTGCTGTAACGACCTGTATACCCTTTACAAAAACTTAAATAAAAAAAAAAAAAAAAAATTTTAAAAATGCATACAATTTATGAGGAACTCTTGTTTTTGTAAACCTCATTTTAGAACCATTACAAAGCAACACTGTTTCTGTTAAGGGCGTTGAACTCTGGAACAGATGTCCTGACAATATTAAAATGTGTAGAACAGATAAACTGTTTAAGAAATTGTACAAAGTAAAGCTACTTTCTCAGTATCATGCACCTGTTTAGAATATGACATTAGTTGTTTTGTTTGTTTTTTTGCCTTGGCATGAATTTGTGGTTTTTGGTGCTTTTTTCCCCCTCTGTAGCGGTTGATGATGCACAAGATTTTGTCATGGTAAAAGGGGTAGGTTATAGAAGATCTACCTACACCCTTTCTGTTTCTGTTGTTCTTTTTTTATATCTTATATTTTTTTTTATGTATTATGAAACCAAACCGAACAAACTTAAACTAAACTAACTTGATGTAGCATCACTGCTAAAATATAAACAAATAATCCAGAATGACATGAAATATATTATTGACCTGTGAACCAGGTGGAAACGTAGATGTTCATTAGGGTGACTGAAATGTAAGGAAACTAACAATATAAACTGCACTTGTTAGGCCAACTCCCTAGCTTGGAAGCTAATGCCTTGGCTGAGCTTTCCACTCATAGACAGCTATAATAATAGAGCAGTAGCATGTATTGAGGCTGGGCTTACCCTTTCTTTAGAGGAAAACCCCCCAAAAGACTTAAAACGGCTAATTGGACACAACAATATAAAGGCTATGAGTTTTGTAAGAACAGTGAGTGTTGAGATACTTTTTTGATAATCGCATGACCAATAGATACATTTCAGAAGGTTTGAAACCTTCAAAAACACTTTTTTTTTTGTGTGTGTGTGAATAGGACCTTTAAAGTGGACTTTTCCTACCCATATTCATCTCCTTGTTTATATTTTCCATTTGGAGTACAGTTTAGAACATTCCCCTTTTTCTTGAGTAGATACAGTATGTACTTTAACAAGCTTTCTCGACTGCTTTGTCTTCTGATTGGCTGCCCTTTTCATATAGAATCTAACTTTGTTACTCATAGGAAAAACTATGACTTCATTATTTTAAACACTGCCTATGTTTAACCCACAACTGGCACAGTGTGCACTGAACAGCATTATAATTTAACATCTGTGCCTGTCTTTAGGGGAAACAACCCATCAGTAATAGTTCATTCAGGCACAAAGCATCCACTCCCGGCTGACTCTCCTGACTCTCTGAAGAAGCGGCGAATTCACCGGTGTGACTTCGGTGGCTGCAACAAAGTGTACACGAAGAGCTCCCACCTAAAGGCACATCGCAGGACACACACCGGTGAGCTGCTTCTTTCATACATATTACAAGCAGTCATTTTTCATAGAAACTGTACCATACTTAACTTGCGTACTCTCTGCACAGGTGAGAAACCCTACAAATGCATGTGGGAAGGCTGCGAGTGGAAGTTCGCGCGATCAGATGAGCTGACGAGGCACTTCCGCAAGCACACAGGAGTGAAACCGTTCCAGTGCCCTGACTGTGAACGCAGCTTCTCCCGGTCAGACCACCTGGCGTTACACAAGAAACGCCACCTCCTTGTGTGAAACGAACTTGGGTTCAGTGTTGGACTACACCACTTTGAGAGGAGGGAGATTAAACTGGCGGCCTTACACGTTTGACTGTACAGGGAGTGGGGAAACGTTCCTCAGGGTGCAAGCTTAGACCCTTTCACCTCATCAACCCAAATATGAGCGGTTGTTATCTTGCTTCTCTTCCTCGGATTTATCACCACCTTACTTTTTTGTGTGGAAGCTGTCGGACTGATCAGCTGTGGAAGGTCCAAACACTTTTTTTTTTTTTTTTTTTTTTTTTTTTAAAGAGTGTTTGCACAGCTCAGCTGGCCTGAGAGCAGTGTCTTCTTGTTGCTGCAAAATGGCCCACTTGTTGAAGCCACCCAGCATGCGCATAAGCTTCTTGGTGCAGCACCAGCTTTCATATCTCTGCATACGTCTGCATTGTGGGACTCACGTGTTATTTGCTAGCTAAGTCATTAAAATGTGAAATTTTACAGAATGTATCAAATCACACCTGGTGTGTATTGTGTCATGCACACTTAGGCCAACCATTTTCCTTCATGGACAATAAACTCCATACACCTCATCTGCCTCTACAACCTGTTCTCACTCCTGAAACAGCGCCTTACTTAACTTACTTATAAAATTGGTCACACCTATATTTTTCACCTATAAGTCGTGATGCTCTGGGTTCCCTTTTACCGACATTTTAACAGAAGTCCTCAGTGTATGGTAAGAAAGAAGCTCGTTTCAAAAAAAGGATGTAAATGGGATGTAGCCCATGGTTTTTATTCATCCTTAACATAACAATTTTGGTTTTGGAACTAGAACTTAAAGAGCAATTTACAGTTTGACAAACCCGATAAATTATAATTCATTGTCAGTTTTTTTTTTTTTAGCTGATTTAGGACAATTTTGATGTGCTGAATCCAAAAATCACATTGGTTTTGCTCAATCAGGTCAACTTTTTGAACTATGGCCAAATGATTTTTTACATTTTTGTTTACATGTACGGGTATTTTCACTTTATATGATGAAAAATTCTTTTTTATTTCTTGAAATTTCTCGAACTCTGAAGAGTTTGCATGGGCCAATTTATGACATGATGTCATAAATTGTCATGATGACTGATTACTGTTTGACTCCCTGCCGCTGAGCATTCGAGAGGTTCGAATAAACGGAAGTTGAAGCTCGGAATTTTGAATGATGACGTAACATTCAATTTGCACATACTTACCTTTATCAGTGTCTACTATTCAATTTACAGTAATCGAAGTTTGTAACATTTAATCAATAAATTGTTAGAAAACGATTTTTTCTCTTAAAAATCTATTTTGAATGAGAAATATTAACAAAAATCAACTGATAATGTCACAAACATGTAATCGATTTAGTCAGAAGATCCGATTTTTTAAAAAATCAACTTAGCATAAAAACCTGACCTGATCACCAGAAACGGATGTCATTTTCAGATTCAGCAGTGCAAAATTGTCTTAAATCAGTTGAAAAAACACAGACAACTTACAAAAAAAAATATTTTTGTAACCCTGTGTTATTAAAAGCAGAAAATTAAAAAAAAAGATAGATTTCCATCCATCTTTTACCGCTTTTCCGGAAGTCCGGGTCACGGAGGCAGCAGTACAAGCTGAGAAGCGCAGACTTCCCTCTCCCCAGCCACCTGCTCCAGCTCTTCAGAGGATACCAAGATGTTCCCAGACCAGCTGGGAGACATAATCTCTCCAGCGAGTCCTGGGTCTGCCCCGGGGTCTCCTCCCAATGGGACGTGCCCAAAACACCTCAAGTGAGAGGTGTCCAGGAGGCATCCTGATCAGATGCCCAAACCACTTCAACTGGCTCCTTTCAATGTGGAGGAGAAGCAGTTCTACTCTGAGCCTCTCCCGGATGACTGAGCCTCTCACCCTATCGCTAAGGGTGAGTCCAGCAATCCTACGGAGAAAGCTCATTTCAGCCGCTTGTATCAGCGATCTCGTTCTTTCAGTCATTACCCAAAACTCGTGACCATAGGTGAGAGTAGGAACGTAGATTGACTGGTAAATCGACAGCTTTGCCTTAAAGCTTAGCTCCCTCTTCACCACAACAGCCCTGTACAACGTCCACATCAGTGCAGGTGCTGCTCTGATCCGTCTGTCAATCTCTCGCTCCATTCTCCCCTCACTCATGAATAAGACTCCGAGATGCTTTAACTCCTCCACTTGGGGCAGCAGCCTGTCCCCAACCGGGAGAGGACAATCCACCTTTTTCTGGTTGAGGACCATGGACTCGGACTTGGAGGCAAAAAAAGATGGATTTTAAAGTCATTATTTTAGTCAGTATTTTACTTGTTACAAAACAACTTGGCACTACTAGTCAACAAATTTGAGTTACGCATTTTGAAAAAAACATATTTCACAATTCATGTTTTTCTTAAATATTCACTTTTTTTTGTAGCATTTCATAGTTTGTAAATTGGAATCAGATAATCTTTACCAGATAACTCCTACAGTCATGTGAAAAAATTAGGACACCCCATTAAATATTCAGTTCTTTATTAAGAAATGTTCACATATCTAGGTCTAAGCTTGTTTTTGTTTGTATTTGCACTTTTTAACATTTATTTTAGCCATTTTAAGTGGGAATGAATGTGGGTGTGTCCTTAAAAGGATGGGGGGAGTCCTTATTTATTCCTCAGTTTGTTTAGAATTACATTTTACAGAAAATTTGAAATAAGTCTTTAATTCATTTTTAATTGTTTAGTTGTATTGCATGAATCTCCCAGTATTTTTAGCATTGATATCAAATATCCATATGTCCAAATATGTAAAAAAAAACAAAACAAAAAAAAAAACACCTAGGCTTGTACAGGGTGGACAAATTTTTTCACATGACTGTAGAATGGACGACCACTTGTATGGATTAGTGCATATCACATAAGTCAAAATGAGAAATGTATAGCTAAATTTAGACAATTTGTGTATTTATCTTAATCTTTCAATATGACGCTGACACAGTTTAAATTTTTTTTAAATGGTTTAGTGGTCTACACTTGATATTGACATGATAGTCAGTAAAACGCCTGGTAGAAATGTCCTGCAAAGAAATACATTTTACTTAGTGCTAATTACATTTCTGAATCTGAACTTTAATACTTTGTTCTTCTTTTACCAGAGTTGTTTCTGTATGCAAGTATCTATACTTGAGTATATTTTTGTGTACCTCTGTGAATAAGTCATTTCATTAAATTACTGCCAATCATACCTGCTGCTGTACAGACAGCAGCTGTTTACCAAACATGTTGGAATGGTATTCTTCAAAAGGCTTTTTACAGCATAGCTGGGGGAAAAAATCCCATTTGTTGGCAATCTTAATGTAAAATATGAGTTAACTTTTGAAACCCCAACTTACGAGGAGGGGCTGAAAAGTTCATAGGCTGACCATGATGCAGTGGTCAAATTTGACCAAATATGGTTTATTTTTCAACGTATGTTTCAACATTGGTGTTGCAGTGCTTGGATCTCGATTTAGAAGCTCTTTTCTTAACCCTCAGACATAACTCCTTCTTAGTCAGCCTATGAACTCTTCAGCCTCCCCTCGTACAGAAATGGTATTTAAAAAAAAAAAAAAAAGAGTATAAAGGAAACTGCAAGTTGCACTATACGGTACTTTGTGGAACTTTTGGACACCTGGACACCTCTTGGTCATTAAGTGACCTGTAATCCTGTTTGTGCCACTGTGTTCTAAGAAGGAATGCAGGGCGACCTGTTCCTTTAGAAGATAGATTGCCAAGATGGACTTCTCAGTCTGAAAAGTAAAGAGAATGTGGAAGTGTCCTAAACCTGCTTTCTGTCTGATATTCAGCAGGTGGGAGCACGTGTGGCAGCAAAGAAATCCAGTGACTTAAAAATCTTTGGCAATAGTAGTTATGTACCATGACAATATTTGATCGCCTTAATCATTAGATTTGTATTTGGGAGGCTAAATCTGGAATTTGTAAAGCGGTGGAACCTGTTATGTAATTACATGCATTTATGTGGATTTCTAAAAATATCCCGTGTTAAAAATATGTCTATAAGAGGCTTCGGACTATAACTGAGTAAGGGGAGTGAGAATGAGTTGAACTCTACAAGCTTACACCATGAAGTGAAGACTGTTTGCTTACTGCAGGCTTTCTTTTTTACAGATATTTTATGCCACACACACATGCACTTATTAATAGCAGCTCAACATTGGTTTTATATACTATTGGGCTTTAAAAAAAAATTGGGAACTGTGGGCCTCGTTCATTGTTAAGAGCGAAGTGTATTTTTTTTTTTTTTTTCAGAAATGTGAAAGTTGCTGCACTAATGTGTGAGGGAGAAAAGGACACATTCTGTTGGTTTAAGGGTAGAAGCAATGAAGTGTCTTACTATTTAATATCAGGTTTATGTATCAGTGAGCTGCATTTTTGGTTTAAGATGTGACACTGCAGTAGCTGTTATGACACTTCTATTTGGGGAAAAATATGAGGTGTAAAATAGGGAAGGTTTTTTTTTTTTTTCCCATAAAATGTTATTTTCAGGAGCAACTGAAATGTATTCCAGACAAACTTACAGGATTTTTTTTTTTTTTTTAATAAAAAAGTGCCTTTTAATTTCTTAACGTGCAGCACTTCAGTATTTATTTAAACTGACTCAAATGCCAAGTGTCGAGCTTTCCAACATGATTTTTAGACTTCAAATTTCACAGCTTCTGAAAAACTAGCTTTCTTTGTAACCTAAATTGCATTTTTGTACATCTTTAATGTGCACTTTATGTGTATAACATTCTCAAGCCGTACATTTAAAACTTACAGATTCGCTGGTCGGGTTGTTCAGAGTAGGTGTCTACTACCAGATTTATTTTCATGTGCACATTCACAAACACACAGAATGTAGTGACTCAGATGATCAGCGTTTGCTCCCGATATGCTTTATTATTTGTGCTTTTGTTTGTATATGTTTTTGTATCTCAGCAAATACCAGCTGTAATATATAGATATATATTCCTATATATATATATTATAATTATTAGATTGAAAGGGCAGTTATAGGTTTTTATTAAGCATGATTTTTGATACTCTATAATACATTTCTGTTGGCTCTAATAATCCCCATCTCTTTTTAATTTGTATGTTGGCAATTCAAAGGGAACATGTTAAACTGTGACGATGTAACTGTACAGGCCTCTCTGGAATGTTGCATTTTTAAATGGAATATTCATACCACTAAATAAACTTGTTGGTAATATTTGCAGAATGGATTTCCTGTTTCTTGCATTTCTTATGTATCGTTATCTGGTCATCAGAGTAGTTATGTTTTAATAAGATCATCCTTGATTAGTCCCACAACAGAGAAATTTACAGTATTGCAGCAATACTGTAGCACTCAGAGCAATAATAAATGGTAAAATGGAGCAAAAACAGTATATGCACAGCGCAAGACCTTAAAGTAAAATAGTTTTTACTGTTAAATGAGTAAAAAAGCATGTGCAGCACTAGTAAGCAGCTAAATTATTGAGCGATATTAACAGCATATTCCACAACTGAATGAGTGTAGTGTTGTAGCCACTTTCAAAAATAATGTTATTAGCAGTGTATTACTAACTGTAGAAATTTCACACTGGACCTCAAGCATCTTTGATTCTGTACATCTCCACTCTTCCTCCAGACTCTGGGACCTTGATTTCCACATGACAGGACTTGTCACCTGATTTGGGGAGCCATGTCATTTGCTGGTGTTGGTACTGTGTTCTAAGTCCAAAGTCAGCACAGCCGTCTACCAATCACTTTATTCTTCATCTGCTGACAAGCTTTATGCAGATGCTGATTTCATTTGCCAGCAGGACTTGGCACCCGCCTACTCTGCCAGATGTACTGATGCCAGGTTTAATGACCATGGTATCGCTGTGCTTGACTAGCCAGCAAACTCTCCTGATCTAAACCCCATCTATGGGGTATTATCAAGAAGATGATGAGACACCAGACCCAACATTGCAGATGAGCTGCAGACCGCTATCAAAGCAACCTGGGCTTCCATAGCATGCAAGCAGTACCACAGGCTGATCGCCTCCATGCTATGCTGCACTGATGCAGTAATTCATGCAAAAGGAGCCCCGACCAAGTATTGAGTGTATACATGGACATACTTTTCAGCAGGCCAACATTCCCATTAAAAATTGTTTAATTATTGGTCTTATATAATATTCTAATTTTCTGAGAAACTGCATTTTGGGTTTTCATTAGCTGTAATCCATAATCATCAAAATCACAAGAAATAAATGCTTGAAATATACAGGTACATCTCAACAAATTAGAACATTGTGGAGAGTGCAAATAAAGGAAACCAGACTTGCACAGCAGACGACTTTATTCACTCTCCCTTCAGTCATACACAGAAAAGCATTAATTCAATACACCAGCGTCTCTCCTTTTATAGCATCCCTGCTGCATGCAATCTTGCATCACAATACATTCAACCATTCTTTTTCCCATCTCCATAACTATTGTCCTTATAAGTTTACCCCACGTTCTACCGGCAGAGGGACTAAATACCTCCCCTCTGCATCCAGTCTGAGATGATTATCCCAGCGTGGGTTCCCTATGACATCATGAAAAAGTTCAATATTTTTTGTCACTCATTTCAGAAAGTGAAACCCATATATTATTTTTTATTTTTTTTATTTTGTGTACTTTATTGATCCCCAGAGGGGAAATTGAGGGCATCCACCTGGATGGATGAAGCAGCCACGGTACTGCACTTCCCTTTACCATTCACACACACATTCACACCTAGGGCCAATTTAGAGTCTCCAATTAGCCTAACCTGCATGTTATATAGATTCATTACACAGAGTGATATATTTCAAGTGTTTATTTTAATTTTGATGATTATGGCTTACAGTCCATGAAAACCCCAAATTCAGTTTCTCAAAAAAATGAGAATATTACATAAAATTAATTTAAAAAATAGTTTTTAATACAAATGTGGACCGACTGAAAAGTGTGTCCATGTACACACTCAATACTTGGTCAGGGCTCCTTTTGGATTAATTACTGTATCAATGTGGCGTGGCATGGAGGTGAGCAGCCTGTGGCACTGCCGAGGTGTTATGAAGGTCCAGGTTGCTTTGATAATGACCTTCAACCCAACAATGCTCGTCTGCATTGTTGGGTCTGGTGTCTCATCTTCCTCTTGACAATACCCCATAGATTCTCTATGGGCTTTAGGTCAGGAGAACTTGCTGGCCAATCAAGCACAGTGATGCCATGGTCAGTAAACAAGGTTTTGATACTTTTGACAGTGTGGGGGTGGCAAGTCCTGCTGGAAAATGAAATCAACTTCTCCATAAAGCTTGTCAGCAGAGAGAAGCTTGAAGTGCTCTAAAATTTCCTGGTAGACGACTGCGCTGACTTTGGTCTTGATAAAACACAGTGGACAAACACCAGCAGGATGACATGGTTCCTCAAATCATCACTGACTGTGGAAACTTCACACTAAACCTCAACCAACTTAGATTCTGTGCCTCTCCACTCTTTCTCCAGACTCTGGAACTTTGATTTCCAAAAGAAATGCAAAATTTACTTTTATCTGAACAGAGGTCATTTGCTGGTGTTGGTCCACTGTGTTTTATCAAGACCAAAGTCACCGCGGTCGTCTACCAGGAAATTTAAGAACACTTCATGCTTCCCTCTGCTGACAAGCTTTATGGAGAAGCTGGTTTCATTTTCCAACAGGACTTGGCACCCCCCCCCCCACACACACACACACACACACTGTCAAAAGTATCAAAACCTGGTTTAATGACCATGGCATCACTGTGCTTGATTGGACAGCAAACTCTCCTGACCTAAATCCCATAGAGAATCTGTGGAGTATTGTTAAGAGGAAGATGAGAGACACCAGACCCAACAATGCAGATGAGCTGAAGGTCACTATCAAAGCAACCTGGACCTTCATAACACCTCAGCAGTGCCACAGGCTGATCGCCTCCATGCCACGCCACATTGATGCTGTTGTGGAGCGTGTAAATAACGAGGCAGATTTGGCTCAGACGATTTATTACACATCTCACACAAGAAGCACAGACAGAATGACATCTCAGCAGAGACTCTTCTCTTAAATAATATGGCATTCCTCTAGAAGCTTCTGACACACAAAAGGTCACATTGCATTCACTTCCTTAATCCTTTACCATTCCTCTAGAAGGTTCTAACACACAAAAGGTCACACTTCACACCTCCCTGTTATCTCACCAGGGAACCTCTGCTCTTTGTTCTTGTCTAAGATGTTACACAATTATGCTCTCCCCATGTGCCGCCATACGACCCCCCCGAGCATCTTGGATAGAACAATAGAATAACAGTCCGTATGCTGTGATAGAATCATTAAACATCAATCCACATGCTGCTTGGGCTTCAGTCTTCTCCCGTATCTGCTGTAACCAGGATTCACCGCCTCCGCGGCGCTGTCATGCTGGGGGGTTGATGTTTGGGGGGTAAAACTTTTTGTCTGTCCGTGTGGGTGCTCTGGGGAATCTTTTCTCTGGGAAGCTCCCCGTGGGGGTCTTCCACGCCGAGGGGCCCTCGCCAACAGCACTTGCTCGTCCGCCACCACAAAAGCGGGTTTGAGTCTGTCTATGCCAATCTTTTCCCTCCTACCCCCCAAATCTAGCAAAAAATGCTTGTCCCCTGTTGTCAGCACTCTGAACGGTCCATCATAAGGTGGGCGCAGTGAGGGGCAATGGGCGTCGTGTCTGACAAACACGAACTCCGCGTTTTTCAAGGTTTTAGGCACAAAAACACACGGAAAACTGTGGTGGGCAGGGCCCGGCAGCGTGCTTGTGTCTATGCTACGCTGCAACAGCTGAGACGGGGAGCTGCCCGGCGTGGGATTATCTGGCAGAAACTCCCCAGGCAGCTGAAGTGGTTGCGCAAAAACGAGTTCAGCCGGGAAAGCTTCCAGATCCTCTTTAGGCGCAGAACGTAACCCCAATAAAACCCACGGTAACTTGTCTACCCAATTTGCATCCGTCAATGAAGTCCTGAGAGCCGCTTTCAATGATCTATGAAAACTTTTGCATAACCCATTAGCCTGTGGATTGTACGCGGTTACGCAGTGAATTGTGACACCCAGGCTGCGGGCCATTGTTGACCAGAGTTCGGAAATAAATTGAGGGCCTCTGTCGGACGTAATGTCCGACGGGACTCCAAAACGCGCCACCCATGCTGTTAAAAACGCGCGCGCCACCTCCTCGGCTGTGGTTGCCGCCAGCGGAACCGCTTCCGGCCAGCGCGTGGTGCGGTCCACCATTGCCAGGAGGTGCGTGCACCCCTGTGATGGCGGGAGGGGGCCCACGAGGTCCACGTGAACATGGTCGAACCTCTTAGCCGGAATACGAAACGGCTCCAAGGGAGCCTTCGTGTGTCTGTGTACTTTGGCTCGTTGGCACGCCACGCAGGCTGCCGCCCACTCTTTCACTTGTTTGCAAAGGCTCGGCCACACGAATTTCTCCCCTACCATTTTGACCGACGCGCGCACTCCCAGGTGCGCCAAAGAATGAATCGAGTCAAACACGCGGCGGCGCCACGCGGCCGGGACCACGGGACGCAGGCGCCCCGTGGAGACATCGCAGATTAGGTGGGACATGCCGTCTTGCAGCACCCTGCTCTCCAGCCTTAACCCTGTTGGTCCACACTGGAGTGCGCGCACGTCCGCGTCACTAACCTGCTCCGCGGACATGGCTGCGTAATCTATCCCCACGCAGACCGGGGCCGCCACGGCGCCTGAGAGGCAGTCTGCCACTACATTCAGTTTACCCGACACATGCTGAATATCGGTAGTAAACTCTGAGATCACGGCCAGCTGTCTCTGCTGCCGGCCCGACCACGGTTCTGAAACCTTGGCCATTGCGAATGTTAGCGGCTTGTGGTCAACGAACGCGGTGAAACTGTGCCCTTCCAGCCAGAACTGGAAGTGGCGAATGGCCAGGTGGAGAGCCAACAACTCCCTGTCGAACGCGCTGTATTTATGTTCACTGTCGTGCAAAGTCCTGCTGAAAAAGGCGAGCGGCTGCCAAGCTCCGGCTACGCGTTGCTCCACGACCGCCCCTATGGCCACATCTGAAGCGTCAGTGGTGAGCGCTATGCGGGCCGTTGGGTCTGGATGTGCCAGCAATGCGGCGTTTGCCAAGGCTGCTTTGACTTCCGAGAACGCCCGCTCTCGCTCCGGGGTCCATTCGACCTTATCCGCGGGTTTCTGTTTTTTGAGCGCGGCGTAAAGTGGTTGCATGAGCTGCGCTGCGCGGGGAAGGAAACAGTTATAAAAGTTCACCATTCCTAAAAATTCTTGTAGCACCCTGATCGTTTGCGGCCGGGGAAAATCTGCTACTGCGCGCACTTTGTCAGGCAGCGGGATCGCTCCTTCTGGAGAGACGCGGTGCCCCAAAAAATCAATCCCCGTCACCCCGAACTGACATTTCACTGGGTTGATTATTAACCCATGCTCTTCCAACCTCTGGAAAACCGTCGTGAGGTGGGTTTCGTGTTCGTCTTCGGACGTGCTGGCTACTAAGATATCGTCCAGGTAGACGAACACCAAAGGGAGATCGCGCAGCACTGCATCCATCATGCGTTGGAACGTCTGTGCAGCCCCTTTAAGCCCAAATGGCATGCGCAAAAACTCGAATAAACCGAACGGAGTTATTACCGCTGTTTTGGGTATGCCCTCAGCGCGCACTGGGACTTGGTGGTAACCGCGGACCAGGTCTATTTTAGAAAAAACGCGCGCTCCTGCAAGGTGAACGGAAAAATCCTGAATGTGAGGAATTGGGTAGCGGTCGTGCGCTATGGCGTTGTTCAACCTGCGGAAATCCCCGCAAGGCCGCCACGATCCCTCAGCTTTAGGGACCATGTGTAGCGGGGAAGCCCATGGGCTGTTTGAGCGCCTGATGATGCCCAACCTCTCCAGGGTGGCGAACTCCTCGTGCGCTATGGCCAGTTTAGCTGCGTCCAAGCGCCGAGGTTTTGCAAAAACGGGCGGCCCGGTGGTGGTGATAAAATGCTCCACTCCGTGTTTAGCGATGGCTGCCGAAAATGTCGGGACCGTGAGTGCTGGGAACTGAGTGAGCAGTGTGTGGAACTTACCGCATGCAGCTGTGATGTTGGCTTATGCTGTTGGCCGGGTCACTCGAGCTGTACAGGGGAGAGAGTCAAAGGACAGTGCATTAACCAGGCGTCTATTAGCGACATCTACCAACAAACCATGTGCACACAGAAAATCAGCCCCCAGTACATGGAAATTCAATGCTGCTATGACAAAAGTCCACTCAAATGTACGGCCGTGTAGAGACAAGAGTAGAGTCCTCTCACCAAAGGTCTTAATCTCCGAGCCGTTTGCTGCTGCCATCTCGGGGCCGCTAGATCCTGCCAGCCGGTCAGCGTAGGTCGGCCGGATGAAACTCTTCTGGGCGCCGGTGTCCACGAGGAAATGCCTCCCCGAGCATGCGTCCGTCAAGTAGAGCAGCTTGTTCTCCTCCCCGAGGGTCGCGGCTGCTACCGACCCCCGGTCTTGGCGTTTCCTGAGTCGCTTGAATTGGCACGGTGGTATACATTTGCGTGCCTTCTCTGTGAAGCGGCGGTGATAGAAGCAAAGCGCGTCTGCCCCGCGTTCCTTGGCCCCCGCTGCTGCTGCTGTCGGTGGCTCTGCTGCTGCCGTCGATGGCTCCTCGCCTCCTCCGGTCGTCGCGCCGAGCTCCGTCGCTGCCGCAATGGTTGTGAACCCCATGGTGGCGACGATGATCCGGTTTGCTTCCCGGGCTAGCGCACGATAGTCCCGCTTGGCCAGCAACGGCGAATTGGCCAGGGTCGCTCTCGCCGCTGACGGAAGGTTCCGGAGGAAGAGGTGGGTAAAAATAAAATGGTCGTCGTCTGTGCCCTTTAACCTCAGCATCTTCTCCATCAGGTCTATGGCCGACCGGTCTCCCAACCGAGTCCGCGTCAGGAGTCTCTCTGCTCTCTCACCATCCGAGAGTGTGTAGTGCTGGATGAGCGCAGCCTTCAGCGCGCTGTACTTGTCGTCGGTTGGTGGCTGATCGAGCAGGCTCTCTACGTGCTGAGCCGTGCGGGCGTCGAGCGTTGCGACCACATAGTGGAATTTTGTGTCATCCGCCGATATCCCCCGGAGGGCGAACTGCGCCTCAACTAGGTGGAACCAGGAGCGCGGGTTGTGCTGCCAAAAATCCAGTAGCTTGATCGCAACAGCACATGCGTGGCTGGGGGTTCCCATCGAGGTTGGCTCCGGGGATCTTTCATC
Organism: Pholidichthys leucotaenia; assembly: GCA_020510985.1. Lineage (NCBI taxonomy): Eukaryota > Metazoa > Chordata > Actinopteri > Cichliformes > Pholidichthyidae > Pholidichthys > Pholidichthys leucotaenia. The sequence goes on from CM035848.1 coordinate 164,099,461, forward strand.
GTGTTCCATGATTCGTCTTGGGTCACCAATGTGGAGCGTGTAAATAACGAGGCGGATTTGGCTCAGACGATTTATTACACATCTCACACAAGAAGCACAGACAGAATGACATCTCAGCAGAGACTCTTCTCTTAAATAATATGGCATTCCTCTAGAAGCTTCTAACACACAAAAGGTCACATTGCATTCACTTCCTTAATCCTTTACCATTCCTCTAGAAGGTTCTAACACACAAAAGGTCACACTGCATTCATCCTTCACACCTCCCTGTTATCTCACCAGGGAACCTCTGCTCTTTGTTCTTGTCTAAGATGTTACAAATTATGCTCTCCCCATGTGCCGCCATACTGTAATTAATCCAAAAAGAGCCCTGACCAAGTATTGAGTGTGTACATGGACATACTTTTCAGTCGGCCAACATTTGTATTAAAAAAAATATTTTTAAAATTAATTTTATGTAATATTCTAATTTTTTGAGAAACTGAATTTGAGGGTTTCAAGGGCTGTAAGCCATAATCATCAAAATTAAAATAAACATTTAAACTATATCACTCTCTGTGTAATGGATCTATATAATATATGGGTTTCACTTTCTGAAATGAGTGACAAAAAATATTGAACTTTTTCATGATATTCTATTTTTTTTTAGATGTACCTGTATCACTCTGTGTGTAATGAATCTATATAACGAGTTTCACTTTCCCAACTGAATTACTGAAATAAATTAACTTTTTGATGATATTCTAATTTATTGAGAAGCACTTGTATAAAAAGTGACCCAAGTAATATGCTTTTAAAAACAACTTTATTTACAAATAAGAGGCCAAATAAAATGCTTAAGCACTGCTGCACTCTCTTGTTTTAAATAAAGTTTATTTTTTTAAAAAAGATGCTTGCCAGGAGGTGAATTTTCTGTGGTGTTGGGAGAAAATGATAGGTAAGGTAAGTGCTTTCAGGAATGTCTTCTTTAAAACAACAGGGCACCTCAGTGGTGCAGTGGTTGGCACTGTAGCAGCACAGAAAGGAGGTCATGGGTTCGATGGGATCCACACTTTTCTGTGTGGTTTTTCACTGTGTACTCCGGTTTCCTCCCATACACCCGAGACGTTAGGTTAACTGGCATCAACTGGGAACTGTCCCGAGGTACGAGAGTGAATGCTTGCCTGTACATGTATTGACGTCTAATTACCAAATATCGTGGTTCTTTCCCTCGGTTTCTATGTATTTCTGCCTGCCAAGCACTTCTGTAACTAAAGGTCACATGACCCACGTGACCATAAAGCATTCTGCGCTTCCGTTGACTTTTAGGCTCAGCACACAGTTGTAGGGCGTCGGAATGGACATATGACCACATACCTACTTGGGGCATTTTTATAACGATGCACGTATATACGTACAGAGAGATCGGTACAGTAGCTACTGTAGAATTTGTACCTTACAATCCAAAAATGTAAGCCTATAAAAACTTAGGGTAGCCAACTGACTGAGCGTTAATGGCTTTAGTCATTTAAAATGTAAGACACTGAATATCAATACCTTATAGTTGGACATACTTAAACAGCTGTTCGTCAAAATTATATGTGGAAAACTAGTGAATGCCACAATTATCAAACAAAACAAGGGCTCGTCCGGGATTTGAACCCGGGACCTCTCGCACCCTAAGCGAGAATCATACCCCTAGACCAACGAGCCGTTGCGTTGCTATTGTAAAAACTAACTATAATAACTATACTACATTCACGCGTCATTGCTCGTTTGGTTTTCAGTATGGGTTTTAGCGGGTTTTTTTCCTTCTCTAAATTACGAATTAATTTAGAAAAACAATATGAGGTTTGTGTGCCAACTCCCGCTTTGGCTTGTCCTCAGGCGGTTTTGATTTTTCTTGTGTACCCTTTTGCAAAATTTGACATTTATCAGGCAGTCTGGCCCAGCCTAGAGCCTGTTCACTATCCATGGTGTAAAATAAAACTATCCACCTTATTCCTAGCCCCCATGATGCCTTGCGTAAATTACACAACATAACAAAAATATTTTTTTTTGTAAGTTGTCTGTGTTTTTTCAACTGATTTAAGACAATTTTGCACCGCTGAATCCGAAAATGACATCCGTTTCTCTTGATCAGGTCAGGTTTTTATGTTAAGTTATAAGCAGTTGTACAGCAGTTGTACAGGTGTACTGTGGAGAGTGTAAATAACGGAGGCAGATTTATGCAGCAGACGACTTTATTCACTCTCACATCAGTCATACACAGAAAAAGCATGTCTCAATGCACCAGGGGTTCTCCTTTTATATCAACCGCCCATCTCACATCTGCATGACATCTCGCATCACAATACATTCATCCCTTCTCCCCCAACTCCTTCTTCCTGCTACCTCACCATAATCTCCATACCTATTGTCCTTCTCTGTTTACCCTCTGCATCCAGTCTAAGATGATTAACCCAGCCTCTACAATCCCCCCCCCCCCCCCCCGAATCTCAGACCGAGTTTCAGTCCTCACGTCCTTTTGGCTTCAGTCTCCTCCCATATCTGCTGTAACGGGGGTTTACCGCCTCCACGGCGCTGCTGTGCCAGCGGGGGGCTCCTGGGGGTGTGTCTGTCTGCGGGTGGGCCATGGCAAGGGGGGGGAACCTTCCACTTGCCCATGTGGCTGCTCTGATGAATCATTTACCTGAGGAGTTCTCAGTGGGGGTCTTCCACGCCGAGGGGCCTGAGCCAACAGCACTTGCTCGTCCGCCACCACAAAGGTGGGCTTAGGTCTGTCTATGCATATTTTCTCCCGACGACCCCCCAAGTCTAACAAAAAATGTTTGTCCCCTGTTTCCAGCACTCTGAACGGGCCATCGTAGGGTGGGCACAATGGAGGGCGGTGGGCATCGTGCCTGACAAACACGAACGCCGCGTTCTTCAAAGTTTTTGGCACAAAAACGCGTGGAAAACAGTGGTGGGCCGGGCCGGGCAGCGTGCCTGTGTCTGCGCTATGCTGCAAACGCTGAGACAGGCAGTTGTCCGGCGTGGGATTATCTGGCAAAAATTCCCCGGGCAGCCGCAGTGGCTGAGAAAAAACAAGCTCCGCCGGGGAAGCCTCCAAATCCTCTTTTGGTGTGGAACGCAACCCCAATAAAACCCACGGCAACCGGTCTACCCAATTTGCATCCGTCAGCGAAGCCCTGAGCGCTGCTTTCAGTGACCTATGAAAACGCTTGCATAACCCATTGGCCTGTGGGTTGTACGCGGTTGTGCGATGAATTGCAACACCCAGGCTACGGGCCATCGCGGACCAGAGGTCGGAAACAAACTGAGGGCCCCTATCGGACGTGATGTCCGACGGGATTCCAAAACGTGCCACCCATGTCATCAAAAAAGCGCGCGCCACATCCACGGACATGGTTGCCACCAGCGGGACTGCTTCTGGCCAGCGTGTGGTACGGTCCACCACTGTCAGAAGGTGCGTGCACCCCTGCGATGGCGGGAGGGGGCCCACGAGGTCCACGTGAACATGGTCGAACCTCTTCGCCGGTATACGAAACGGCTCCAAAGGAGCCTTCGTGTGTCTGTGTACTTTGGCTTGTTGGCATGCTATGCAGGCTGCAGCCCACTCTTTCACTTGTTTGCACAGGCCTGGCCACACAAACTTCACTCCCACCATTTTGACTGACACGCACACTCCTGGGTGCGCCAGAGCGTGAACTGACTCAAACACACGGCGGCGCCAAGCAACTGGGACCACCGGGCGCGGGCATCCCGTGGAGACGTTGCAGATTGGGGGGGGGGGGGCTGCCATCTTGCAGTACTCTGCTCTCCAGCCTTAACCCTGTTGGTCCAGACTGGAGCGCGCACACGTCCGTATCGCCAATCTGCTCTGTGGCCATGGCTGTATAATCTATCCCCACACAGACCGGGGCCACTACTGCGCGCGAGAGGCAGTCCGCCTGGAGCTGTGATGTTGGCTTGGGCAGCACGGTGGTGCAGTGGTTAGCACTGTTGCCTTACAGCTAGAAGGTTCCTGGTTCGAATCCCCAGGCTGGCAGGGGTTGGAACCTTTCTGTGTGGAGTTTGCATGTTCTCCCTGTGCTGCGTGGGTTTACTCCGGGGGCTCCAGTTTCCTCCCACAATCCAAAGACATGCATGTTAGGTTAATTGGCTGTTCTAAATTGTCCCTAGATATCTGTTTCCTATGGGCCCTTAGAGTAAAGGGTTAGTACTAGTGAAAGTGCTTTGAGTGGTCTTTGTGACTAGAAAAGCGCTATATAAGTGCAGGTTAGTTAGTTAATTGTGTTATTGGCCCGGCCCCTCGAGCTGTACAGGGGAGAGAATCAAAAGACATTGCATTAACCAAGCGTCTGTTAGCAACATCGACTAGCAACCCATGTGCACACAGAAAATCAGCTCCCAGGATTGGGAAACTCAATGCCGCTATGACAAAAGTCCACTCATACATACGGCCGTGTAGGGATAAAGTCCGTGTTCTCTCACCAAAAGTCTTAATGTCCGAGCCGTTTACTGCTACCAGCCCAGGGCCGCTAGCTCCCGCTAGCCGGTTGGCATAGGACGGCAGGATGATGCTATTCTGGGCGCCGGTGTCTACGAGGAACCGTCTCCCCGAGCGCGAGTCTGTCACGTAGAGCAGCTTGTTCTCTTCACCGGCGGTCGCAGCTGCTACCGACTGCCGGCCTTGGCATTTCCCGAACGCTTGAATTGGCACGGTGGCACACATCTGCGTGTGTTCTCTCCAAAGCGGAGGTGGTAGAAGCAGAGCGTGTCTCTGTGGCGCTCCCTGGCCCCCGCTGCCGCTACCATTGACGGCTCCTCGCCTCCGCTGGTCATCTCGCTGTGTTCTGGCGACGCCGCGTTCACTGTGAGGGCTCTGGTGGTGAGGATGATCCGATCTGCCTCCTGGGCTAGCGCACGGTAGTCATGCGCGGCCAGCAACGGCGAACTGGCCAGGACCGCTCTGGCCACTGTTGGGAGGTTCTGGTGGAAGAGGTGGGCAAACAGAAAATGCCCGTCGTCCGTAACCATCAACGCCAACATCTTCTCCATCAGTTCGACCGCTGACCCATCTCCTAACTCGGAGCGCCTCAGGAGCCTCTCTGCCCTCTCACAGTCCGAGAGCGTGTAGCGCCGGGTCAGCACAGCCTTGAGAGCCCCGTATTTGTCGTGGGCTGGAGGCTGTTGGAGCAGGCTCGCTACTGGCTGAGACGTGCGAGCGTCCAGCGCTGCGACCACATAGTAATATTTGGTGTCATCTGCCATTATTCCCCAGAGGGCGAACTGAGCCTCGGTGTGGTGGAACCAAGACCGCGGGTTGTGCAGCCAAAAGTCCGGTAGTTTGACCGAAACAGCGCAAGCGTTGCTGTGGGTTCCCGTCCGGGCTATCTCTGGGATGCCTGCCGCGTTGGTGGGGCTTCCCATCCGGGCCGAGTCCGGGGTTCTTGCCTTGTGTTCCATAATTCGTCAAAGGGTCACCAGTGTGGAGAGTATAAATAATGGAGGCAGATTTATGCAGCAGACGACTTTATTCACTCTCACATCAGTCATACACAGAAAAAGCATGTCTCAATACACCAGGGGCTCTCCTTTTATATCAACCGCCCATCTCACATCTGCATGACATCTCGCATCACAATACATTCATCCCTTCTCCCCCAACTCCTTCTTCCTGCTACCTCACCATAATCTCCATACCTATTGCCCTTCTCTGTTTACCCTCTGCATCCAGTCTGAGATGATTAACCCAGCCTCTACAGTACTATAAATAGTAGACATTGTTAAAGGTAAGTACATGTAAATTGAATGTTATGCCATCATTGTTCAAAATTCTGAGAATTTCAAGAAATAAAAAAGAATTTTGTATCATATAAAGCGAAAATACCCGTACATGTAAACAAAAACGTAAGAAAACATGTGGCCATAGTTCAAAAAGTTGACCTGATTGAGCAAAACCAATGTGATTTTTGGATTCAGCACATCAAAATTGTCCTAAATCAGCTAAAAAAAAAACTTAGACAATAAATTTGGTGTTGACCAGTGTTATGTGCGCAACTTCCGGTACTAGTTTAGAACGTGGAGTAGTCACTTAAACGGGACACTTTTCCTTGTTAAAAAAACGATGACTTCTGCATCAAAAATGCGGGAACATGCCTTTCGCACCTCAAAAAGAGTAATATAATCATACCACTTCCCACGACTGTCTAGGGATAGGAAGAAGACCTTAAAAAGTGGCCTCACAGACAGTAGCTCCATTAGTTGGCTCCACTGCTAAGATGCTAACGCTGTGAACAAATTAAAGCTCTGAGATACGTCTCCACCGCAATAAAGTCGGTTGCATTTTGTTAAAATATGTTGGCCATAAATTTACCTTAGAGCAGATGTAGAATCTATTCAGAGCCACAAAGAACCACAACACCATGCTTGGGTGTTTTAATGTCTGGGTAAATACAGACAGCTGCAGCTGCTTTTACCCCGAAATTAAAATGCTCATGCTGCTGTCATGTCACGAATGCTTGGTATTTAACTTAACATGTACAGTGTGGAGCGTGTAAATAATGAGGCTGATTTGGTTCAAGCGGTTTATTACACGACTCACACGAAGAGCATAGACAGAATTAGATTAGATTAGATTAGATTCAACTTTATTGTCATTACACATGTATGAATACAAGGTAACGAAACACAGTTTAGCATCCAATCAGAAGTGCAAAGGACAGCAGTGCAGTATATACGGTAATTAACAGTATGTGCAATTTAAGCAAATATATGCAGCAGTGCAGAAAGTTAAGAGTACTGTTATGTGCAAATAATGTACAATAAGTTAGATGGGCAGTTATGTACAGGTGAGGATGGTAAGAGATGATGGTAAGGGAGTCAGCGGGGAACTAAGTTCAATAACGTGACAGCTGTTGGAAAGAAACTGTTCCTAAACCTGCTGGTTCTAGTCCGAAGGCTTCTGAAACGCCTTCTGGAGGGGAGAAGCTGGAACAGTCCATGAGCAGGATGGTTGGAGTCCCTAAGAATGCTGCGTGCCCGGCGCAGACATCTTTTCCTGTAGACGTCCTCTATAACTGGAAGTGGAGTCCCTGTGATGCGTTGGGCGGTTTTCACCACCCGCTGCAGCGCCTTACGGTCAGCGACAGAGCAGCTCCTATACCAGACTGTGACACAGTTGGTCAGGGTACTCTCTATCACGCAGCGGTAGAAGTTGCCCAGGATGTCAGTTGACAGATGGTTCTTCTTCAGTGTCCTCAAGAAGAAGAGGCACTGGTGGGCCTTCTTGATCAGGCTGGTGGTGTTAACTGACCAGGACAGGTCCTCCGAGATGTGGGTCCCCAGGAATTTGAAGCTGGGGACACGTTCAACAGCTATGCCATTGATATGGATGGGGTCATGTGTCTCTCCCCTCTCCTTCCTGTAGCCCACTATGAGCTCCTTGGTTTTGCTGGTGTTAAGGAGCAGGTTATTGTCAGCGCACCAAGTAGCCAAGTGCTCAACCTCTGCCCTGTAATCTGACTCATCGTTGTCCCTGATGAGTCCAATCACCGTGGTGTCATCTGCGAACTTTATGATGGAATTGGATCCATACATAGGCCTGCAGTCATGGGTGAAGAGGGAGTAGAGGAATGGGCTGAGCACACAGCCCTGTGGTACACCAGTGTTGAGTGTGATGACGGAAGAACGGTTGGGGCCTGACCTAACATGCTGGGGTCTGTTGGTCAGAAAATCCATGATCCAGTTGCAGGTGGAGGTACTGATTCACAGGTCCCCAAGTTTAGTGATCAACTTGGAGGGGATAACTGTGTTGAATGCTGAGCTGAAGTCAACAAACAGCATTCTTGCGTAGGTGTTCTTGTCATCCAGGTGTGAGAGTACATAGTGCAGCGCTGTAGAAACCGCATCCTCTGTACTCCTGTTACTCCGGTAGGCAAACTGGTGAGGGTCCAGTGTAAGGGGCAAGCATTTTTTGAGCTGTGCCAAGACCAGTTGCTCAAAGCACTTCATGACTATGGGCATCAGTGCCACAGGGCGATAGTCATTTAGGCACAATGGTGTTGAATGTTTCGGCACTGGTACTATTGAAGTGGTCTTGAAGCACGCTGGTACCACGGCCTGGGCCAGGGACAGGTTGAAGATGTCTGTGAAGACCCCTGCCAGCTGCTCAGCGCATGCCCTCAGCACACGCCCAGGAATGCCGTCAGGGCCAGCAGCCTTACATACGTTGACATGACTCAGTGCGTTACGGACGTCGGTGTGGGTGAGTGTGAGGTGGTGGAGGTCGTCAGAGGGTGGGAAATTGATGTTCTTTTCGTTATTGTCCTTGTCAAAACGAGCATAGAAGTCATTTAGCTCATTGAGAAAGGGCACAGTCATGGCTATAGGTATGGAGTTGCTGGGCTTATAATCAGAGATAGCTAGAATGCCCTGCCACATGCGTCGGGGGTCAGAGTCCCCAAAATGTTCCTCCACCTTCAGCTTGTAGCTGTGCTTGGCCTTCTTGATGCCCCTCTTCAGATCTGCCCTGGATGAACTGTAGGCCTGTGCATCACCAGATCTAAAGGCATTGTTACGTGCCTTTAGCAGAAGCCGCACTTCTCTGTTCATCCACGGCTTCTGATTTGGGTACGTGGTGATCTGTCTTTCCGTGGTGACACTGTCAATAGTGGTGTTGATATGGTCCAGGACTGAGTGGGTGTAAGAGTCGATGTTTATGTGGGAGCCACAGGTAGCCTGAGAGGTGAACATACTCCAGTCTGTGTTCCTAAACTTCTCCTGGAGTACAGAGTCAACCCCCTCTGGCCACACTTTGATGGTCCTCACTGATGGCTTCACCCGGTTGATGAGCGGTACATAAGCATAAGCAGAATGGCATACAAGTAGGAACTCTTCCCTTAAATAACATGACATCCTTCTAGACTCTTCTCACACACAAAAGATAATCTCCCCCGACTGCAGTCAGTCCATTCATCACACACAAAAGATACTGTCCCCCGACTGCAGTCAGTCCATTCATCCTTGACACCTCCCTGTTATCTTACTAGGGCATCTAGAAACTTCTCACACACAAAAGGTTAACTTCACGTCCTTTGTTCCTGTCTAAGGTGGTAAACCATTATGCACTCCCCAGGTTGCCCCCCCCCCCCCAGCAACTTAGATAGGACAAAAGGGTAACAGTCCACATGCTGTGATAGAACCATTAACATCAGTCCACATGCTGTAGAACAATCAACATCAGTCCGCATGTTGCTTGGGCTTCAGTCTTCTGCCGTATCTGCTGTAGCCAGGATTCGCTGCCTCCGTGGCGCTGCCATGCTGGGGGGCTGATGTCTGGGGGTGAAAGCTTTTTGACTGTCCGTGTGGGTGCTCTGGAGAATCTTTTCTCTGGGAAGCGCCCCGTGGGGGTCTTCCACACCGAGGGGCCCTCGCCAACAGCACTTGCTCGTCAGCCACAACGAAAGCAGGTTTGAGTCTGTCTATGCCAATTTTTTCCCTCCTACCCCCCAAATCTAGCAAAAAATGCTTATCCCCTGTTTCCAGCACTCTAAACGGTCCATCATAAGGTGGGCGCAGTGGGGGGCGGTGGGCGTCGTGTCTGACAAACACGAACTCTGCGTTTTTCAAAGCTTTAGACACAAAAATGCGCGGAAAACTGTGGTGGGCAGGGCCTGGCAGCGTGCTTGAGTCTATGCAACGCTGCAGCAGCTGAGACGGGGAGCTGCCCGGCGCAGGATTATCTGGCAGAAACTCCCCAGGCAACCGGAGTGGTTGTGCAAAAACGAGTTCTGCTGGGGAAGCTTCCAGATCCTCTTTAGGCGCAGAACGTAACCCCAATAAAACCCATGGTAGCCTGTCTACCCAATTTGCATCCGTCAGTGAAGCCCTCAGAGCCGCTTTTAACGACCTATGAAAACGTTTGCATAACCCAGTTGCCTGCGGGTTGTACGCGGTTGTGCGGTGAATTGAGACACCTAGGCTGCGGGCCATGGTTGACCAGAGTTCAGAAACAAATTGAGAGCCTCTGTCGGACGTAATGTCCGACGGAACTCCAAAACGCGCTACCCATGCTGTTAAAAACGCGCGCGCCACCTCCTCGGCCGTGGCTGCCACCAGCGGAACCGCTTCTGGCCAGCGCGTGGTGCGGTCCACCATTGTCAAAACATGCGTGTACCCCTGTGATAGCGGAAGGGGGCCTAAGAGGTCCACGTGGACATGGTCAAACCTCTTAGCCGGGATGCGAAATGGCTCCAAAGGAGCCTTCGTGTGTCTGTGAACCTTGGCTCGTTGGCACGCCACGCAGGCTGCCGCCCACTCTTTCACTTGTTTGCGAAGGCCCGGCCACACATATTTCTCTCCTACCATTTTGACCGACGCGCGCACCCCTGGGTGTGCCAAAGAGTGAACCGACTCAAACACGCGGCGGCGCCACGCGGCCGGAACCACAGGCCGTGGGTGACCCGTGGAGATGTCGCAGATTAAGGTGGGAATGCCGTTAAGCAGCGTCCTCTTCTCCAGCCTTAACCCTGTTGGTCCAGACTGGAGTGCGCGCACGTCCGCGTCACTAGCCTGCTCCGCGGCCATGGCTGCGTAATCCAACCCTACACAGACCGGGGCCACAACGGTGCGCGAGAGGCAGTCTGCCACTACATTCAGTTTGCCCGACACATGCTGAATATCGGTAGTAAACTCTGAGATCGCGGCCAGCTGCCTCTGCTGCTGGCCCGACCAAGGTTCTGAAACTTTGGCCATCGCGAATGTTAGTGGCTTATGGTCAACGAATGCAATAAAATTGCGCCCTTCCAGCCAGAACTGGAAATGGCGAATGGCCAGGTGGAGAGCCAGCAACTCTCTGTCGAACACGCTGTATTTACGTTCATTGTCGTGCAAGGTTCTGCTGAAAAAGGCAAGCGGCTGCCAAGCCCCGGCGACGCGCTGCTCCACAACAGCCCCTATGGCCACATCTGAGGCGTCAGTGGTGAGGGCTATGCGGGCCGTTGGGTCTGGATGTGCCAACAATGCGGCGTTTGCCAGGGCTGCTTTAACTTCCGAGAACGCCTGCTCTCGTTCCGGGGTCCATTCGACCTTATTCGCGGGTTTCTGTTTTTTGAGCGCAGCGTACAATGGCTGCATGAGCTGCGCTGCGCAGGGAAGGAAACGGTTATAAAAGTTCACCATTCCTAAAAATTCTTGTAGCGCCCTGACCGTTTGTGGTCGGGGAAAATCTGTCACTGCGCGCACTTTGTCAGGCAGCGGAACCACTCCTTCAGGAGAGACGCGGTGCCCTAAAAAATCAATCCCCGTCACCCCGAACTGACATTTCGCTGGGTTGATTATTAAACTGTGCTCTTCCAACCTACGGAAAACCGTCGTGAGGTGGGTTTCGTGTTCGTCTTTGGACGCGCTGGCTACCAAGATATCGTCCAGGTAGACGAACACGAAAGGGAGATCATGCAGCACTGCATCCATCATGCGTTGGAACGTCTGCGCTGCCCCTTTAAGCCCAAACGGCATGCGCAAGAACTCAAATAAACCAAACGGAGTTATTACCGCTGTTTTGGGTATGTCCTCAGCGCGCACTGGGACTTGGTGGTAACCACGGACCAAATCTATCTTAGAAAAAATGCGCGCTCCTGCGAGGTGAGCGGAAAAATCCTGAATGTGGGGAATTGGGTAGCGGTCATGCGCTGTAGCGTTGTTTAACCTGCGGAAATCGCCGCAAGGTTGCCATGAACCTTCAGCTTTAGGGACCATGTGTAGCGGGGAAGCCCATGGGCTGTTTGAGCGCCTGATGATGCCTAACCTCTCTAGGTTAGCGAACTCCTCGCGCGCTATGGCCAGTTTAGCTGCGTCCAAGCGCCGAAGTCTTGCAAAAACGGGCGCTCCGGTGGTGGTGATAAAATGCTCCACCCCATGTTTAGCGATAGCTGCTGAAAACGTCGGGACTGTGAGTGCTGGGAACTGAGCAAGCAGTGTGTGGAACTTACCGCATGCTGCTGTGACGTTGGCTTGTGCTGTTGGCCGGGTCACTCGAGCTATACAGGGGAGAGAGTCAAAAGACAGTGCATTAACCAGACGCCTGCTAGCCATATCTACCAACAACCCATGTGCACATAGAAAATCAGCCCCCAGTATATGGTAATCCAATGCTGCTACAACAAAAGTCCATTCAAATGTATGACCGTGTAGAGACAAGAGCAGAGTCCTCTCACCAAAGGTCTTAATGTCTGAGCCGTTTGCTGCTGCCATCTCGGGGCCGCTGGCTCCTGCCAGCCGGTCAGCGTAGGTCGGCTGGATGAAACTCCTCTGTGCGCCGGTGTTCATGAGGAAATGCCTCCCCGAGCGTGCGTCCGTCAACTAGAGCAGCTTGTTCTCCTCCCCGAGGGTCGCGGCTGCTACTGACCCCCGGTCTTGGCGTTTCCCGAGCGCTTGAACTGGCACGGTGGTATACATTTGCGTGCCCTCGCTGCAAAGCGGCGATGGTAGAAGCAAAGCGTGTCACCTCCACGTTCCTTGGCCCCCACTGCTGCTGCCGTCGGTGGTTCTGCTGCTGCCATCGGCGGCTCCTCGCCTCCTCGTGTCGACGTGCCGGGCTCCGTCGCTGCCGCAATGGTCACGAAAGTCTTGGTGGCAACGATGATCCTGTCTGCCTCTCAGGCTAGCGCACGATAGTCCCGTTTGGCCAGCAACGACGAATTGGCCAGGGCCGCTCTCGCCGCTGTCGGAAGGTTCCTGAGGATAATGTGGGCGAAGATGAAGTGGTCGTCGTCCGTGCCCTTTAACCTCAGCATCTTCTCCATCATGTCCACGGCCGAACCGTCTCCCAACTCGGTCCGCGTCAGAAGCCTCTCTGCTCTCTCACCATCTGAGAGCGTGTAGTGCTGGATGAGGGCAGCCTTCAGCGCGTCACATTTGCCGTCGGCTGGTGGCTGATCGAGCAGGCTCTCGATGTGCTGAGCCGTGCTGGCATCAAGCGCTGCGACCACATAGTAGAATTTCGTATCATCCGCCGATATCCCTCGGAGGGCGAACTGCGCCTCGGTTAGGTGGAACCAGGAGCGCGGGTTGTGCTGCCAAAAATCAGGTAGTTTGATCGCTACAGCGCACGCGAAGCTGGGGGTTCCAGTCGTGGTTGGCTCCGGGGATCTTCCGTCGTATTCCATGATTCGTCTTGGGTCACCAGTGTGGAGCGTGTAAATAATGAGGCTGATTTGGTTCAAGCGGTTTATTACACGACTCACACGAAGAGCATAGACAGAATGGCATACAAGTAGGAACTCTTCCCTTAAATAACATGACATCCTTCTAGACTCTTCTCACACACAAAAGATAATCTCCCCCGACTGCAGTCAGTCCATTCATCACACACAAAAGATAATCTCCCCCGACTGCAGTCAGTCCATTCATCCTTGACACCTCCCTGTTATCTTACTAGGGCATCTAGAAACTTCTCACACACAAAAGGTTAACTTCACGTCCTTTGTTCCTGTCTAAGGTGGTAAACCATTATGCACTCCCCAGGTTGCCACACCAGACCTTTTCTGACAATTGTTCAAAATTTCATTGATCTATATTTTGTGATAATTTAAAAATCAATGCATGCTGAAGCTGCTATTATCAAGTCCATATCGTTCCAATGCAGTGCAACGAATGCAAAAACCCCCCCAAAAAACAACTTCTTAAATTGTTATGCCTTAGGAAGCAAACTGTTACCACTTTAATTATTTTACTTCATGCAGCCTTGTATCTGGTGACATATATAAACATCAGATCTGTGACATTCATACAAGTGAAAACATACCTGGTGTCCTGTGTCTGTACCACCACCAATCACATGAACAGTCCTTTTTAGTTTTCAGTGCATGATCTATGCATTGCTGTTGAAGCCACAGATTTACCTGTGCTTATTTGTGAGGAGTCTCACACCACGAACAGCAGCAAGTACTAGAACTCCGCAAAAACACTCAAAAATACAAAAACTACAAGGGCTGAAATTAGCTGCCACTTGACTGCATAATGTGGACTATACAGTACATTAAAACAAATTTGAAACACTTTAAAAATGCTATTTTAAATGCCCCACTACTCCACTCTTGTTGACTGATTTAACACTAGTTCAGACGAAACCGAAGTTGCGCCCATAATTGTTTCTACAGCAGTGCCCTCAGGAATAAGGTGGATAGTCCGTACATATTTATTTTGTCTATGGTGATAACAGTTACTGAGGTAATACCTGATAATAGTTCAGCTTTGCTAATTTTACACAAATTAAAAAATAATAATCACAGTTTTATTCTAATCTTTTCAGTTGCATTTGTCCATATCCAAAAATCCATTAATGCATACACTGTACAAAAATGGGGCAAAATGAGTATTAAAGCTAATGAAATAAATTAAGACATTAGCAAAAATTATAATATATTACAAAATTTGTTGTATTGGACATTAATAATTTTATGAATAACATATGGAACAAAATATATTCATTATGCAAAACATTTCATGTTGGGAAGGTTTTGGCCATAATTAGTGGCCTACGACCTCCTTAATGGCCCGAGATGCTACCCACTGGCTCTGTTACTACCAAAGTGGTCACCAACTTCCTCTCTTCCCCGTTTGCCCACTCGGGTGTGCCTGACACTGTCACAACAGATAACGGGTCACAATTCATCTTGGCAGACTTCGAAGCTTTTGCGAAAGGGAGGGGGATTAACAAGCAAACAAATAACTGGGTGTAAGGGGAGAGACAGACAGACATCGGGTAGCCTTGAGAGAGCTGATGAGCTGAATCTGTTTAATAGGTTCAACTCACCGTCTGTCACCCCCACAACACAGCCAGGCCCCCACCCCTCCTCCCACCCTCCTGTCACCCTCACAACACAGCTAGACCCCACACACCCCTCCCCTCCACCCTCCTGTGCAGCACCTCTCTCCATCTCCCCCCTTCCCCCTCCTCTGGGGACACCAGCCCCCCCCCCCCCCCCCCCCCCATCACTGTGACTACAGACCAGGTTAAGAAACAGCTGGAGAGACTCCGTCAGTGGAAGGCTGCGGGCCCTGATGGCATCTCTGCCAGGATCCTCAGGACCTGTCCCAACCAGCTAGCTTCAGCACTTAAACACCTGTACAACCTGAGCCTGAGTCTGGAGAGAGTACTGGTGCTGTGGAAGACATCCTGCCTGGTTCCTGTCCCCAAGAAGTCGTCTCCATCTGACTTGAATGACTATCAACCAGTTGCCCTCACATCCCATATGATGAAGGTCATGGAGAGACTGGTCTTAGCCCACCTGAGGCCACAGGTGAAGACATGGTTGGACCCTCTGCAGTTTGCATATCGGCCCCATTTAGGAGTTGATGACGCTGTCATCTACCTGCTGCAACGAGCCCATCTGCACCTGGATGCAGAGGAGACACTGTGAGAACCACATTCTTTGAGTTCTCCAGTGCCTTTAACACCATCCAGCCACTGCTGCTGGGTGAGAAGCTATGGGTGATGGGGGTCGACAGCTCTGTGATCTCCTGGATTACTGACTACCTGACAGGCAAGCCACGGTTTGTTCGGCTGGGCAGTGTCTTGTCTGATGTGGTGGTTAGTGATACAGGAGCTCCACAGGGGACTGTACACCCTCCTTTTCTCTTCACTTTATACACCAGTGATTTTCAGTACAACACCAAGTCTTGCCACCTGCAGAAATTCTATGACGATTCAGCTGTTGTTGGGTGTAAAAGAGGGGGAGTACAGGGCACTGGTAGACAGATTTGTGGAGTGGACAGAGCAGAATCACTTGAGGCTGAATGTCAGCAAGACTAGAGATGGTGATTGACTTCAGGAAGAAGAGGACACCTTCACAGCCATTGCCGATTGGCGGGGGGGGGGGGGGGGCGGGGGGTAGTTGAGGACTACAAATACCTGGGTGTCATGATCAGCAATGGACTGGACTGGAGATCCAACACCGATGCTGCGTACAAGAAGGGGATGAGCAGACTCTACTTCCCGAGGAAGCGGAGATCCTTCAACGTGTGCAACAGGATGCTGGAGCTTTTCTACCAGGCCGTTGTTGCCAGCGCCATCTTCTTTGCTGCTGTCTGTTGGGGTAGCAGTATCAGAACCAGTGACACCAACAGATCTTGACAGAGCCAGACTTGACAGAGCCAGAGGGCTGGCTCTATGATTGGTCTCAGGCTGGAGACCTTTGAGACTGTGGTGGAGAGGAGAACACTAAATAAACTGCGATCCATCATGGACAATCCTGATCACCCCCTCCACCACACACTGGACAGACAGTGGAACACTTTCTCCAGCAGACTGCTACAGCTTCGCTGCCGAACAGTTAGGAACAGGAAATCTTTCCTGCCACATGCCATTTTACTGTACAATAACTCACTCTGATGTTGAATTCTGGTCATAACTAATATGCTGCCATACTGCACCTTGCAGTCTAATTGGTACCTCACATTTCACTCTGCACATGATAGTCCTGGCATTGTACAGCGGGTATGATTCATGTATCTATACGGGTCACCATCTATTCATCTATGATGTATATAAGTTTTTTAGTAGTTTTACTCTCCATGGGTAATCCCTTTGTCTATTATGCTGTGTGTGTTTCTGTCGTTTGGTTGTCTACGGTCATGCTGCTGTTATACTGTAATTTCCCTGTTTGGGATCAATAAAGTACATCTATTTATTAAACATATCAGAACCACCTTTTACCACCCTCAAGCCAATGGTGGCGTGGAGAGGTTCAACCAAACCCTCAAAAACGGGCTCAGAGCACATCTGGTGGGTGGGTTCCCTTTCTCCGCCGCACTACCAAGCGATGCCGCACACCACAATGGGCAGCTCTCAAGCTCTCCTTATATGCCTGCCCCTAGACCTTCTGCCCCCTCCACCAAACAACGCTACTGTGGTGGCGCCTGTGGCCAATTCGGCCACTTTGAACTGGGATTTCACCAATGCATGGGCCGCAACTCCTGCGGGGAGCCAACCGGAGCCAACTGGAGCCAGTCGAGCCAGCGCAGCTCAAGCGCCACTCGGCTCTGGCCCAACGGAGGCCCTGTTATCTTGAGGACTTTGTGATGGACTTTTGAATACAAATTGGTAGCTAGAGCATGGCCTGCTAAGTGGCAGAATAACTCACACAACCATGCGGGCACACCTGCAGTTAACCTGGTTGCCCAGTTAGGAGTGTTATGGTTGAAATGTGCTTTGAATGGTTCTCTATACCGGCCTGTTCAGCCCAGTCAGTAAAGTTATGTTCAACTTTACATTTGCCAGTACGCTGATAAGTTGTTTTGATGCCAGTATGTTTTTGCTACACTAGCAAAGCGGGCTATCGTTCTGAGCTTCTCGGCGGGCGGGGGGGGGGGGGTAAATGAGGTGTATAGATGTGTGTACGCTCACACAGGTGACGTCAGCACGTTGTCGTTGGGGTTTGGTGCAGTGCCACTGCTTCAGTTACTCAGCACATGGTTGTTGTCCGCCCATTCTGCTGACATAAGATGTAGAGCAGATGCTCAGTTGATGAAGTGTGTGTGGCGGATAGGTGGCATTTTTAGTCTTTTAATCTTATATTACTTCATTTGAGGGATATACAACATTTAAGGTTTTTAAATGTACTTCTTTATGTAGGAGAAATTGGAAGTTTCAAAATAAATTTCCTAATAGACAAGATATACAATTTTTTTAAAAAAAAAATAAAGATTGTCCTCCTACTTAAACCAGGGTATCAGATATTGTCTTAGAAGCAGCTGAATTTATTAAGCTCATTAAACTAATTTACTGAAGGTAGATTTTCTTTTATCCATACTATATTCTTTTGTATAGCTCTTATTCAATATTGGAACATTATGAGGATTGAAATTATATTTGAAAATCATTTTCCAAATTAATACAATGTGTTGGAGAAAGGCAGATAGTTTAACAGACAATTTGGAAAGTTCAAAATCACATTTAACAAACAATAAAAATCAATACCTCCCATGCTGTCAAAGATGAGTGAAGGCACTAAAGACTCTGTCATTTCTTAAAAAAGAATTGAAGCCATTTAATTTTCAGAACTATGTCCATGAGTTCAAAATCTATTACTTTTATTCCACCTTTCCATAATTTTAATTAAACTGCCATTTCTACCATATTTGTTTTTCCAAATAAAATTAAAATTTAGTTTGTTAATGTCTTTGCTAGATAAAGTTTCCATTTTGTTGTCAGTGAAATATTTCTTTTACATAAATAACAAAATGAATAGTTATGGACACTCATTAATTCACAGTACAGTCCAGCCACTGTCCAGTTCTGGTGAGCCTGTGTGAACTGTAGCCCGAGTTTCCTGTTCTTAGCTGACAGGGGTGGCCCCAGTTGAGGTCTTCTGCTGCTGTAGCCCATCTGCTTCAAGGGTCAATGTGTTGTGCCTTCAGAGATGCTCTTCCGTATACCTCGGCCGTAATGAGTGGTTATTCAAGTCACTGTTGCCCTTCTGTCAGCTTGATCCAATCTGACCATTCTCCTCTGACATCAACAAGACATTTGGGTCCAGAGAACTGCTGCATACTGGATATTTTTCTCTTTTTCAGACCATTTTCTGTAAACCTTAGAGATGGTTGTGTGTGAAAATCCTAGTAGATCATCAGTTTCTGACAGCACTCAGCAGTGGCTGACTGCTGTCAGATTTGAAATGTTCATTTATTTTATTAAAACAATGCAAAAGCTTAAAACACCTAATCTGTTTGTAATTAAAATTAAATGACTACATAAGAGGGCAGTGTGGTAGCGGAGTGGTTAGCACTGCAGCAGCACAGCAACTCACCCTTGGCCAGGGGATCCTGGGTTCGATCCCAGCCCCCGACCAACAGTGATCTGTGTGGAGTTTGCATGTTCTCCCCGTGTCTGTGTGGGTTTACTCTGGGATTTCTCTGGTTTCCTCCCACATGCCAAAAACATGCAAGTTAGGTCAACTGGCATCAAACTGGGGATTCTAAATTGTCCTTAGGTATGACTGTGGAGAGTGAATGGTTGTCTGTCTCTCTGTGTTGGCCCTGCGATGGACTGGCGATCTGTCCAGGGTGTACCCTGCCTCTCACCCAAAGATGCTGGGATAGGCTTCAGCCCCCGTGACCCGAAAAGGATTAAGCGGACGAAGATGAATGGATGACGACATAAGAAAAGCCTTTCTATATGTATTCAAACATATCAATGTCCTTTATTAAAGAACAGCCCTTGATAAAATGCGAGTAGAAATAAAGAGTGATGGCTCTAATGTAACACTGATATGAGGCAAAGCAAGATTCTGGCAGTCAACACTTCACAAAAGCTTAGTTTTGTGCAAGGTTGCACAACAATTCAGAGACAAAAATCACAAAAAATGCTCAGTAGTATCATATTTTTCATTCTTCAGTACCACTGTTGCTAGTGCAAAAAATCCTTTAGATCACTGGATAAATGACAGAAATAAACTGTTGACTGAGTGAAATGATCAATAAAAATGCACTTATGATAACACATTTTACAAAGAGTTTAAAATCTGCTCATTTTTAATCCTTATTCAGCAGTTAATGCAAATTGCAGACAACTGATGTATTTTACCATAGTTTCATTTATCTAAATATGGCAAAAAACAACAACAACCCAGAATCGACAGATTATTTTTTTAATTTGACTTAGGCTATATTCAAAAATAAACACAGTTTATGTAAAATCATTACCTGATATGACAACTTGCATCTGAATATCACAGCTTTCATTTTATTAAAACTTGATAACACAGACATCAGTCCACTGACACTTATGTGCAAATACAGTGACAAAACTGAACTGTACTTTACAATGATAACCTGTTGACCAGAGATACATTCCCCTGAGTGAGCAGCTGAAACAACATAACATTAGAAAGAACAGTTGTGCGTATGCTCATACTGTGCGCTCATAATCAAAACTGTGTTTCTTTAGCTTTACATTTTCCAACTTTTTAATACTAAAGTGGTTCAGCCAAAACATTTACACTGAAGAATAATAAAAAAATACCAAAATGGAGTTTTATTTTATGATCTTAATTACAATAACCTGATAAAGTCTCACAGCTTAACTGGTGTTGGTGCTGTCCATAGTAGCCAGCAGATGGGACAGCTTGGCCCTCTGGGATGGGGTAATGATCTGGCTCATGTAGATGATGCAGTCCATGGCCACATCAGGGTTGGCCTGCAGCAGGCTAAACAAAAGGCGTAAATCATGACATTTGTATCATTAATTGAGTATTAACCATGGGATAATTTAACCTTTGACATTGCCTATTCTTCCAGTTTGTTCTGCATTTCTTATTAGCTATGATGCCCTTGATTGTATGTTCCCATATATTAAGTAGATCACTTGGAGACTTATGTTTTTGAAACTTTTTATCTATATATATACACAGTTCATTCATCCAAACATGCTCTAAATGTTTCAATATGAACACAATAGGTTAATGAAACTGAGATTCCACAAACAATTCCAAACCTTCAGTCTTTGCCCAAAGGGGTCTTAGACCCCTTTGATCTTTAACTAGCGGGGGATAAAAACCCAAACTTAAAATCTAAAAAAAAAAACCAAAAAACAAAGTCTGACACCCAAGTTGCAGCTTTATACTGTATTAATAACGTTCGAGGCAACATTTTACCTTAACTGATCTTGTGGTAGCCACACATATGCGACCTACTTTGTGACTGATGTAAGGCCTCACATTTTAGATCAGAACAAAGACAGAGCTTCCTTGGAGATAACAGGAAGCTGCAAGGATGTTAGCTTTGGTATGCAGAGCTGAGACTGTGGGGGTGTTATTAGAAGATTAAGGAGGAGATGCATGGTAAACTGTGGGGGTGATATCAGAGAGAGGAGATGCATTGTTACTGCCGATTATAATGCAATGTGACTTGTGATGCATGTGACTTGTGAACTGTGAGAGTCCTGGTATATAAGGACAAGAGTTCCCTGTAATGCTCTCTTTCTTCTTTGAGATGTTGGCGAATGTGAATAAAGCTGACTTGAAAGAAACCTGTCTCGTCATTCCCACATTCCCACACTGGTGACCCAAGACGAGCATGCAGCGAGAGGAGAATTCCCCCAGGTCAGCCTCGTCAGGAACCCCCAGCCAAGCGAATGCCGCTACGGTCCAGCTACCGGACTTTTGGCAGAACAATCCGCGCTCCTGGTTACATGCGGTTGAGGCACAGTTCAACCTCCGGGGGATATCGCTAGACGACACAAAATTCTACCATGTGGTCGCAAAACTGGACAACCACACGGCCCAGCATGTGGAGAGCCTGATCGACCAGCCGCCGGACAGCGACAAATACGGCGCGTTGAAGGCTGCGCTCATCCAGCACTTCACCCCCTCGATTGAGGAGCGAGCAGAGAGACTCCTAGCGCTGACTGAGTTGGAAGATGACATGCCCGTGAACCTTATGGAGAAGATGTTGAGGTTGAAAGGCTCTGACGACGACCACTTCATTTTCACCCACCTCTTCCTCAGGACCCTACCGTCAGCGGCAGGAGCGACCCTGGCCAGTTCGCCACTGTTGGCCCAGCGGGACTACCGCGCGCTGGCCCGGGAGGCGCAGCGAATTGTCAACGCCTGCAGACAGTGCGCGGCCACGGCCGCTGCAGTGGAACTCGGCACGACGACCGGAGATAGCAGGGGGCCAGGGGCAGCAGTAGCAGACCCACCGACGACAGCGGCGGCGGGAGCCAGGGAACGTGGAGGAGACGTCCTTTGTTTCTACCATCGCCGCTTCGCAGAGAGGGCACGCAAATGTGTACCACCGTGCCAGTTCAAGCATTCGGGAAACGCCAAGACCGGAGGTCGGTAGCAGCCGCGGCCCTCGGGGAGGAGAACAAGCTGCTCTACTTGTTGGACGCACGCTCGGGGAGGCATTTCCTCGTGGACACAGGCTCCCAGTTGAGTTTCATCACACCTTCCTACGCGGACAGGCTGGCAGGTTCCAGAGGTCCCGGGGTGGCAGCAGCGAACGGCTCGGAGATTAAGACCTTTGGTGAGAAGACTCCGCTTCTGTCTCTACACGGCCGTACATTTGAGTGGACTTTTGTTATAGCAGCAGTGACTTTCAATATGTTGGGGGCTGATTTTTTGTGCTCACATGGTTTGTTGGTTGATCTCGCTAACAGGCGCCTGGTTAATGCATTTTCTTTTGATTCTATTCCCTGTACAGCGCGAGTGGCCCCGCCAACAGCACAAGCCAACGTCACAGCTGCAAGCGGTAAGTTCCACACACTGCTCACTTAGTTCCCAGCACTCACAGTCCCCACATTTTCGGCAACAGTCGCTAAACACGGGGTGGAGCATTTTATTACCACTACCGGACCGCCCGTTTTTGCAAAAGCTCGGCGCTTGGACGCAGCTAAACTGGCCATAGCGCGTGAGGAGTTCGCCAACCTGGAGAGGTTGGGCATAATCAGGCGTTCAAACAGTCCGTGGGCTTCCCCGCTACACATGGTCCCAAAGGCTGACGGATCATGGCGACCTTGTGGGGATTTCCGCAGGTTAAACAACGCTACAGCGCACGACCGCTACCCAATCCTGCATATCCAAGATTTTTCCGTTCATTTGGCAGGGGCGCGTGTTTTTTCTAAGATAGATTTGGTCCGCGGTTACCACCAAGTCCCAGTGCGCGCTGAGGACATACCCAAAACAGTGGTAATAACTCCATTTGGCCTATTCAAGTTTTTACGCATGCCATTCGGGCTTAAAGGGGCTGCACAGACGTTCCAACGCATGATAGACGCGGTGCTTCGCGATCTCCCTTTTGTGTTTGTCTACTTGGACGATATTTTGGTAGCCAGCGCGTCCGAAGGCGAACACGAAAAACACCTGGCCACAGTTTTCCAAAGGTTGGGAGATCACGGGTTAATAATCAACCCAGCGAAGTGTCAGTTCGGGGTGGCGCAGATCGATTTTTTAGGACACCGCGTCTCCCCCGAAGGAGCGGTTCCGCTTCCTGACAAAGTACGCGCGGTGGCAGATTTCCCCCGGCCGCAGACGGTCAGGGCGTTACAGGAGTTTTTGGGAATGGTGAATTTTTATAACCGTTTTCTCCCCTGCGCGGCGCAACTCATGCAGCCGCTGTATGCCGCGCTCAAAAAAAAGAAACCCGCGGATAAGGTCGAGTGGTCCCTGGAGCGGGACCAAGCGCTCTCGGAGGTGAAAGCAGCCTTGGCAAAGGCTGCGTTGTTGGCACACCCAGACCCAATGGCCCCCATAGCGCTTACTACTGACACGTCAGATGTGGCCATAGGGGCGGTCGTGGAGCAACATGTAGCCGGGGTTTGACAGCCCCTCGCCTTTTTCAGCAGGACCTTGCACGATAGCGAACGTAAATACAGCGCGTTCGACAGGGAGCTGCTGGCTCTCCATTTGGCCATCCGCCACTTTCAGTTCTGGCTGGAAGGACGCCGTTTCACCGCGTTCGTTGACCACAAACCGCTAACATTCACGATGGCCAAGGTTTCCGAACCGTGGTCAGGCCGGCAGCAGAGACAGCTGGCCGCGATCTCAGAGTTTACCACTGATATTCAGCATGTGGCGGGCAAACTGAATGTAGTGGCAGATTGCCTCTCGCGCGCCGTGGCGGCCCCAGTCAGCGTAGGAATAGATTACGCAGCCATGGCCGCGGAGCAGGTTAGTGACGCGGATGTGCGCGCGCTCCAGTCTGGACCAACAGGGTTAAGGCTGGAGAGCAGGGTGCTGCAAGACGGTATGCCCCCCCTAATCTGCGATGTCTCCACTGGACGGCCGCGTCCAGTTGTACCGGTCGCGTGGCGCCGCCGCGTTTTTGACTCGATTCATTCTTTGGCACACCCGGGAGTGCGCGCGTCGGTCAAAATGGTAGGGGAGAAATTTGTGTGGCCCAGTCTTCGCAAACAAGTTAAGGAGTGGGCAGCAGCCTGCACGGCGTGTCAACGAGCCAAAGCACACAGGCACACGAGGGCTCCTTTGGAGCCGTTTCACATTCCGGCCAAGAGGTTCGATCACGTTCATGTGGACCTCGTGGGACCCCTCCCGCCGTCGCAGGGGTGCACACACCTTCTGACAATGATGGACCGCACCACGCGCTGGCCTGAAGTGGTTCCGCTGGCATCAACCACGGCCGAGGAGGTAGCGCGCGCGTTTTTAACAGCTTGGGTGGCGCGTTTCGGAGTTCCGTCGGACGTTACGTCCGACAGAGGCCCTCAATTTGTGTCCGAACTTTGGTCGACTATGGCCCGCAGCCTGGGTGTCACAATTCACCGCACAACTGCGTACAATCCGCAGGCTAACGGGTTATGCGAACGTTTTCATAGGTCATTGAAACCGGCTCTCAGAGCGTCACTGACGGATGCAAATTGGGTAGATAAGTTACCGTGGATTTTATTGGGGTTGCGTTCTGCGCCTAAAGAGGACTTAGAAGCCTCCCCAGCGGAGCTTGTGTTTTCGCAACCACTTCGGCTGCCTGGGGAGTTTCTCCCAGATAACCCGGCGCCAGACACCTCCCCGTCGCAGCTGTTGCGGATTAACACAGAATCAAGCACGCTACCTGGCCCCGTGCACCACAGTTTCCCACGCGTTTTTGTGTCTAAAGCGTTGAAGAACGCGGAGTTTGTTTTTGTCAGACACGATGCACATCGACCACCG
Source organism: Pholidichthys leucotaenia (assembly GCA_020510985.1). Classification (NCBI taxonomy): domain Eukaryota; kingdom Metazoa; phylum Chordata; class Actinopteri; order Cichliformes; family Pholidichthyidae; genus Pholidichthys; species Pholidichthys leucotaenia. The sequence continues at coordinate 164,124,108 of CM035848.1, forward strand.
TTGCGACCACCTTATGACGGACCGTTCAGAGTGCTGGAAACAGGGGACAAGCAGTTTTTGCTAGATTTGAGGGGTAGGAAAGAAAAAGTTGGCATAAACAGACTCAAACCCGCTTTTGTGGTGGCGGATGAGCAAGTGCTGTTGGCAAGGGCCCCGCGGCGAGGTAGACCCCCACGGGGGGCTTCACAGAGTAATGTTTCCCCAGAACACCCGCAGGGACTGACAAAGGGTTTCCACCCCCAGACGGCAAACCCCCAGCATGACAGCACCACAGAGACGTTGAATCCCAGCTACAGCAGATACGGCAGGAGACTGAAGCCTAGACAGCATGCGGACTGATGTGTATTGATTCTATCACGGCATGCATGTTGTTATTCTCTTGTTTGTTCTAAAATGTTGGGGGGGCTGGTGTGGTAGCCACACATATGCAACCTACTTTGTGACTGATGTAAGGCCTCACATTTTAGATCAGAACAAAGACAGAGCTTCCTTGGAGATAACAGGAAGCTGCAAGGATGTTAGCTTTGGTATGCAGAGCTGAGACTGTGGGGGTGTTATTAGAGGATTAAGGAGGAGATGCATGGTAAACTGTGGGGGTGATATCAGAGAGAGAAGGTGCATTGTTACTGCCGATTATAATGCAATGTGACTTGTGATGCATGTAACTTGTGAACTGTGAGAGTCCTGGTATATAAGGACGAGAGTTCCCTGTAATGCTCTCTTTCTTCTTTGAGATGTTGGCGAATGTGAATAAAGCTGACTTGAGAGAAACCTGTCTCGTCATTCCCACAATCTAATGAGATGTAACCAGAGGCTGTAGTAACTAGTTACATTTGCACAAACAGATTTTCCTCCCAAAACTGTATTTTGATGTGTAGTTTCACAGGGTTTAATTTTTTTTACTCTTGAGCGTTTTCATGAAGGAAAAAAACAATAACATACTTTTACTTAAGAGTGTCACAGTCTGAGGTCCTTTTTACTTTACTGATTTAATTGTACTTATTTTAATCTTGTTCAATAATATCAAAACATCAACAGAGTTCTAACATATAACTACACTGTCTGCATACTTACACTTAAATGTTCAGATACTATTTTCTCCTGTTTTCTCTGATAATTTAAAAGTATCAGTGAAATTTTACTGTGGCCATTAGAATCAAGCCCTTATACAATAGTTAACATGGCTATTCATTAAAATGCTGTTCAGAAACAAACTGATTATAAATATGCTTGCAATAATTTGTTCTTATCAGAAATAACTGGACCAGTAGTCATTTTATGTAAATTTATAATTTTACTTCATTGAAATCAATGTCCCCTCTGTTGATCGCCACTTCATCATGGTGGATTGGTCTAGGTGGCACAGTGCCACTCAGTTCTTTGTGTCATCTGGAGTGCCAACTTTAGAGGCTCTTTTAAGAAATCTTTGTTCAAATTTAAATGTGACCTGGATGCAAGTAGGAATGGCATCATTGTGGCTTTTAAGCAACCCAAGGAACAGCTGCTACCATTACTCATCCAGGCTGAGAGCACATTGGCATGATAAATTGCATTTTTCTCCCTACTCAAATAACTTTAAGATACTTTCTTGCTCAAGTCATTTTTATGATGACTACTCTTATTCTTGAGTATCAAGGAATAAGATAACACTAATGTTACTAGAGAACACTTTCTTGCTACTCTACCCACCTGATGTAACATACTAAATGTGTAAAACAGTGAACAAAAGGTGTATGTGTGAATAGGTACATCTTTTGCATACCTGCGAATATGTTTCAGAGTGTTTTCTCTTTTCAAGTACTTGATGTTCTCTCGGATTGCCGACCGGGCACCATCCTCGTTGGACAAATGCTTCTCAAGCCACTCAACTACTGCTTGGTTATTATCCCAAAGATAAGCCTGGGAAAGCATACAGACAAGCAAAGCAAAAAAAATATGCTTTGATAATAAAATCTTTGTGGATGTACAGTAGGTATGTAAAAGTGGTGGTTTTAAAAGTTGTCTGAATGTTCACTGCATGTGTGAACATAAACCCTAGTAAAACCCAAAAGGGGCAAGGTGGAGCACCAACCTGCCATGCATTTTTTTCAATCCCAATGTGGCTCAGTGCATGAAGGACAGTCACACAAGAATCTTCTTCTTTTGGCTGCTCCCTTTAGGAGAAGATCATCTGCCTCCATCTCACTCTATCCCTTACATTTTCCTCTCTCACAACAACCCTGTCCATGTGCTCCTTCATTACATCCATGAATCTTCTCTATGGTCTTCCTCTTTGCCTTCTTCAACATCCTTTGTTCAATATATCCACTATCCCTCCTACGCACATGTCCAAACCATCTCAGCCTTGCCTCTCTTACTTTTCTCCAAACTGCTCAAGCTCAGCTGTCCCTCTGATATTTCTAATCTTGTCCCTCTTGGTCACTCCCAGTGAGAATCTTAGCATCTTCAACTCTGCTATCTTCAGCTCCACCGTCTCTAAGCCATACATCATAGCAGGTCTCACGGCCATCTTGTAAGTCTTGCCATTCACTCTAGCTGCCATCCTTCTGCCGTAAATCACCTCAACTCTCGTCTCCACCCACTCCACCCTGTTGCTTTGTCACCTCTTTTATGCATTTTCTATTGCTTTGGATAGTTAACCCCAGGTATTTAAACATCTACCTTCACTACCGCTACTCCTTGCATCTTTGCCGTTACATCTGTCTCCCACTCATTTATTTACACATACATGTATTCTGTCTTGCTTCTACTAACTTTCATTCCTCTTCTCTCCAGAGCATACCTCCACCTGTCCAGGTTCTCTTCCACCTGCTCCCTACAATCACTACAGATCAGTGTCGTCCACAAACATCATGGTCCATGGAGACTCCTGCCAGACCTCATCTGTCAGCCTGTTCATCACCATGGCAAACAAGAAGGGGCTCAGAGCTGATCCCTGATGTAATCCCATCCCTCACCTTGGTAGCGCACCAACCTGCCATGAATTTTTTTCCAATACCAATGTGGTTCAATGCGTAATCTATAGTCACACGAATCTATACCCAAAGTGCATTTTTTCCAACCTTTGTGTACATGGATCGCCACCTTATCCTGGTGAGAGATTTGCATGCCCCAGTGATCTGAGGAGCTGTGTTGTCCAGTAGGGTCTCCCAAGACAAATTAGTCGTGGGTGAAGGGCCAGACTAAGAGTGATCCAACAGGTTCTCACGATGAATGTGAAATCAAGAATTCAATTTACCAGGGCCCTGTCCTGGAGCCAAGCCCAAAGCAGGGGCTCAATGGAGAACGTCTGGCAGTTGGGTTTCTGCCCATGGGACCCGGCTGGGCTCAACCTGAAGGAGCTATGTGGGTCCACCTTTCAGTGGGCTCACCACTTGCAGGAGTGGATCAGGTGGCGGTTGAAGGCAGACATCTTGGCGGTCTGATCCCTGGCATTCTAAACTGGCTTTTGGGATGTGAAATGTCACCTTTCTGGTGGGAAGGAGCTTGGGATGGTGTACGAGGTTGAGAGATACCAGCTAGAGATAGTTGGGCTCACCTCAACATATAGCTCCAGTTCTAGAACCAGTCTTCTGGAGAGGGGCTGGAGCTTGGCCCTCTCTGGAGTTGCCCCAGGTGAGAGGCGGTGAGCAGGGGTGGGTATTCTTGTATCCCCCCCGTCTTGCTGCCTCTAAAGTGGAATTCTTCCCAGTGGTTGAAAGGGTAGTTTCCCTGCACCTTCGGGTTGGGAAACAGGTCCTAACCATCATTTGTGCCTATGCACCTAATGATGGTTCAGAGTACCCACCCTTTTTGGAGTCTCTGACTGGGGTGCTGAAAAGTGCTCCTCTTGGAAACTCCATTGTCCTACTGGGGGACTTCAATGCGCACGTAGGCAGCAACAGTGAAACCTATCTCACAGGTTCATTTTGTCTTCTTGATGACAAACTGATCTTGTTCTTCTATTAAGACAAAGTAAGGAGATGTTTCATATCTTTTGACATGTTTCGACTGTCACCTGCAGTCTTCTTCACAAAGCGTCGTCTGACATACGTGAAGTGTCACATCAGCTGTTTTATCCTTTCCGTAGGTGTGACCGACCTGACAGATTTGACAGATCTGCCAGGTCTGTCACGCCCACCGCTATGCGATGGTCTCTAGAGGAGAGAGTCCCAGGTGTGCAAGAGCACACCCGGGACTCTCCCTGCTTCTTTGAGCCCAGGGATCCAAGAAGCAACTGTAATCATGAAGCGAGCCAATAACACCATGAACTGAGATGATGGAGACTTCATGCTCTTGCACACCTGGGACTCTCTCCTCCAGAGACCCTTGCACGGTGGGAGGCCTACAGAAAGGATAAAACAGCTGATGTGACAAGTCACAGATGTCAGATGACGCTTTCTGAAGAAGACTGCAGGTGACAGTTGAAACATGTCAAAAGGTATGAAACATCTCCTTACTTTGTCTTAATAGAAGAACAAGATCAGTTTAACAGTGAAACCTGGAGGAGTGTGATTGGAAGGAATGGCCTGCCCAATCTGACCCAGAGTGGTGTTCAGTATTGGACTTCTGTGCTAACCACAGTTTCTCCATAATGAACACCATGTTCAAGTGCAAGGATGTCCACATGTGCACCTGGCACCAGACACCCTAGGTCGCAGGTCGATGACTGATTTTGTTATGTCATCAGACCTGCGACCATATGTCTTGGACTCTCGGGTGAAGAGAGGTGCAGAGCTATCAACTGATCACCACCTGGTGGGGAGTTGGATCTGATGACGGGGTGGATGCCACTCAGATGTGGCAGACCTAAACATACAGTAAGGGTGTGCTGGAAATGTCTGGTTGAGGCCCTTGTCCGAGAGGTCTTTAACTCCCACCTATGGAAGAATTTCGGTCACATTCCAAAGGAGTCTGGAGACATGGAGTCTGAATGGGCCATGTTCTCCACCTCCATTGTTGAAGCAGTTGCCCAGAGCTATGGCTGCAAGTTTGTTGGTGCAGCTTGTGGTTGCAACCCCAAACCAAATGGTGGACACCAGTGGTGAGGCTAGCTATCAAGTTGAAGGAGGAGTCCTATCAAGTTTGGTTGGCTTGTGGGACTCCCAAAGAAGCTGAGGTATACTGACAGAACAAGTAGAGTGCAGCTTGGGTGGTTGCTGAAGCAAAAACTCAGGTGTGGGAGGGGTTCGGTGAGGCCATGGAACAAGACTTTCTGGCGACTCAGGAGGGGGAAACTGTTTCCCGTCCACACTGTGTATGGTGCAGATGGGGTGCTGCTGACTTCGACTCGTGACATCGTCAGGTGGTGGAAGGAATACTTCGAGCATCTCCTCAATCCCACTGACACGCCTTCTACAGAGGAAGCAGAGCTTGAGGCCGAGGGTGATGACTCGCCCATCACAGGGGCTGAGGTCACCGAAGTGGTTGGAAAAAACTCTTTGGTGGATGAGATTTGCCCTGAATACCTCAAGGCCCTGGATGTTGTAGGGCTGTCATGGCTAACATGCCTCTGCAACGTTGTGTGGAGGTCGGGGACAGTGTCCTTGGCATGGCAAACTGTGGTGGTGGCTCCTCTTTTTAAGAAGGGGGACCGGAGGGTGTGTTCCAACTTTAGGGGGATCATACTTCGCAGCCTCCCTGGGAAGGTCTATGGCAGAGTACTGGAGAGGAGAGTCCGGCTGTTGGTCAAACTTCGGATTCAGGAGGAGCAATGTGGTCTTCGTCCTGGCCATGACACACCGGACCAACTCTTTACCCTCTCAAGAATTCTCAAGGGTTTGTAAGAGTTTGCCCAACCAATCCACATGTGTTTTGTGGACTTGGAGAAAGCATTCAACCACTTCCCTTATGGTCTCTTGTGGGGGGCGCTACAGGAGTATGGGATATCAGGCTTGTATCAGGCTTGTATCAGGATATCAGGCTTGTTGCTATGAGCCATCTGGTCCCTATACGACCGTTCTGAGAGTTTGGTTAGCATTGCCAACACCCAGTCAAACTCCTTTCCAGTGAGAGTTGGACTCCACCAGGGCTGTCCTTTGTCACCGATCCTGTTCATAATTTTTATTGACAGGATATCTAGACACAACCAAGGAACGGAGGGTGTCATGTTTGGTGACCACAGGATCTCATCTCTGCCATTTGCAGATGATGTTGTCCTGCTGGCTTCATCGAGCAATGACCTATGGGTCTTGCTGGGACGGTTTGCTACTGGCTGTGAAGTGGCTGGGATGAGAATCAACACCTCCAAGTCCGAGTCCATGGTCCTCAGCCGGAAAAGAGTGGATTGTCCTCTCTGGGGCGGGGACTGTTTAAGTATCTTGGGGTTTTATTTATGAGTGAGGGAAGAATGGAGAGGGAGATTGACAGATGCATTGGAGCAGTATCTGCAGTGATGTGGCTGTTGCACCGGTCTGTCGTGGTGAAGAGGAAGCTGAGTTCTAAGGCAAGACTGTCAATTTTCCGGTCAATCTATGTTCCTACCCTCACCTATGGTTATGAGCTTTGGGTAATGACCAAAAGAATGAGACTGTCGATACAAGTGGTTGAAATGAGCTTTCACCATAGGATTGCTGGACTCGCCCTTAGAGATAGGGTGAGGAGCTCAGTCATCCGGGAGAGGCTCAGAGTAGAACCACTGCTCTTCCACATTGAAAGGAGCCAGTTGAGGTGGTTTGGACATCTGATCAGGATGCCTCCTGGACGCCTCCCACTTGAGGTGTTTCAGGCACGTCCCACTGAGATGAGACCCCGGGGCAGACCCAGGACATGCTGGAAAGACTACGTCTCCCAGCTGACCTAGGAACGCCTTGGTATCCTCTCAGAAGAGCTAGAGCTGCTGCCTCTGTGACCCGGACCGCCAGAAAAGTGGTAGAAAATGGATGGATGGATGGAGCACATTGTGGGTATACACGTTTATACAGTGGGGCAAAAAAGTATTTAGTCAGCCACCAATTGTGCAAGTTCTCCCACTTAAAAGATGAGAGAGGTCTCCAATTTTCATCATAGGTATACCTCAACTATGAGAGACAAAATGAGAAAAAAAAAAATCCAGAAAACCACGTTGAAGGATTTTTAATGAATTAATTGGTAAATTCCTCAGTAAAATAAGTATTTGGTCACCTACAAACAAGCAAGATTTCTGGCTCTCACAGACCTGTAACTTCTTTAAGAGGCTCCTCTGTCCTCCACTCGTTACCTGTATTAATGGCACCTGTTTGAACTCATTATCAGTATAAAAGACACCTGTCCACAACCTCAAATAGTCAGACTCCAAACTCCACTATGGCCAAGACCAAAGAGCTGTCAAAGGACACCAGAAACAAAATTGTAGACCTGCACCAGGCTAGGAAGACTGAATCTGCAATAGGTAAGCAGCTTGGTGTGAAGAAATCAACTGTGGGAGCAATTATTAGAAAATGGAAGACATACAAGACCACTGATAATATCCCTCGATCTGGGGCTCCACGCAAGCTCTCACCCCGTGGGGTCAAAATTATCACAAGAACGGTGAGCAAAAATCCCAGAACCACATGGGGGGACCTAGTGAATGACCTGCAGAGAGCTAGGACCAAAGTAACAAAGGCTACATCAGAAACACACTACGCTGCCAGGGACTCAAATCCTGCAGTGCCAGATGTGTCCCCCTGCTTAAGCCAGTACATGTCCAGGCCCGTCTGAAGTTTGCTAGAGAGCATTTGGATGATCCAGAAGAGGATTGGGAGAATGTCATATGGTCAGATGAAACCAAAAGAGAACTTTTTGGTAAAAACTCAACTTGTCATGTTTGGAGGAGAAAGAACACCATACCTACTGTGAAACATGGGGGTGGAAACATCATACTTTGGGGCTGTTTTTCTGCAAAGGGACCAGGACAACTGATCCATGTAAAGGAAAGAATGAATGGGGCCATGTATCGTGAGATTTTGAGTGAAAACCTCCTTCCACCAGCAAGGACATTGAAGATGAAATGTGGCTGGGTCTTTCAGCATGACAGTGATCCCAAACACACCGCCCGGGCAAAGAAGGAGTGGCTTCGTAAGAAGCATTTCAAGGTCCTGGAGTGGCCTAGTCAGTCTCCAGATCTCAACCCCATAGAAAATCTTTGGAGGGAGTTGAAAGTCTGTGTTGCCCAGCAACAGCCCCAAAACATCACTGCTCTAGAGGAGATCTGCATGGAGGAATGGGCCAAAATACCAGCAACAGTGTGTGAAAACCTTGTGAAAACTTACAGGAAACGTTTGATCTCTGTCATTGCCAACAAAGGGTATATAACAAAGTATTGAGATGAACTTTTGTTATTGACCAAATACTTATTTTACTGAGGAATTTACCAATTAATTCATTAAAAATCCTTCAATGTGATTTTCTGGATTTTTTTTTTCTTATTTTGTCTCTCATAGTTGAGGTATACCTATGATGAAAATTGGAGACCTCTCTCATCTTTTAAGTGGGAGAACTTGCACAATTGGTGGCTGACTAAATACTTTTTTTACCCCACTGTACATGCAGATCTGTGTGACTGAGCCATACTATTGAGGGCCAGAAAATAATTTGTGTCATTATGAATAAAGGATCAGTATCATAAAAAAGGTCCCTACACATTTTGCCTGGTAATTGTCACATACCTTGACTGTTCCCTCCGTTTCCACAAACCAACGGCGCAGCATCGACTGCATGTGCCCATCACTAAGATCTTTGTTGGCCTGTAAAATCTCACACTTCACCACCTGCTCCAACAGCAGGCGGCGCAAACGCCAGTAGAAGAAAGTACGCACATTCTTCCAGTCCAAAATATCCTGTTAAAGAGAATCCAACAATACAGTCAAAATATTGTCTTAGAAAGCCTGGCTCTAAATCCAATTTACTTTAATCATCATAATGTTTCAAACACAGTCAGTCATAACAATAAGAAGAAGCAGTCACTCACAGTGATGACACCTTTCTCTTGCATTCGACCTGGGGTGTCATGGAGGTCAACAAACTGAACTGCCACCTGGTGGTAGATGGGCAACAGAAATTCCTCCCTGGCTTTGAGCTCTGACTCCAGCTGTCTGCGTCGTTTGTCGGACAGCTCTGGGGAAGCTAATAAAGAGATGCACTCCAAGGTTCAGAAAAGCTCGACATACAAAGATTCAAGTGGGTCAGTGATTTGGAGCGATGAGAAGCATTTACCAAGCTGCTCAGCAAGATTAGCATAGACCGAGTCCAGTCTTCTCATGGTCTTCAGCAGGTCCTTCCTCCTGAATTTGATCTCCACTGTACCCTCAGGCTCCAGCACACCACCTCTGGGGGCACAAAACAAGTAATAAATAAAGTATGTACTGAAGAGCTGTTCTGTAAATATGAAAAAAAAAAAAAAATATCACAACATTATGCCAAGTACCTGCTCTCGCTGTCAGCATAGAGCTCCATACACAGTGGGTTGATAGTGGGGTCGATCACCACCCAGGACCCCCCCCTCAACTCAGCCTGAGGTGGGATATATACCAGCACTGGCTGCCGAAAACCACGCAGGGCATCCACTATGTAGGCCCCAAACTTCAATATCTGGTCATACATATCTGGGAAAGATACAGAGGTGGAAATATTTTCACAAAAGGTATTTTTGCAGTTAGACATTTTGATCTTCTCTTTAATTAAAATAACAGCCATTTCTAATGAAGAGCCCATAAAGTAGATTGTGGCTAATTGCGAGAGCATTGCGAGTTGGGGGATTGTGCTTTTAATTTAAGGAGCCCATGCTTGCAGACGTATCTTTGCCCGATTCATATTTGAATGAGCAGCATGCATTTTGCTAAAGACTTAAAACACATGCCACAACAGCTGCAGTGATATTCACTTTTGTTCAAAGTCAATTTCCATTACTCGAACCTCAAAAATCTTGGCACCATGTGTTAAATGCATTTATCTGGTAAATTAGCGATTCATGGTGCAAAATTGTGAGCTAGTCAACTCAAGCCGCAAGGACATAGCACATCTCCTTTTGCAGATATGTCATTAAAAAGTTGATTTATTTCAGTAATTCAATTCAAAAAATGAAACTCATATACTGTAGATTCATCACACACAGAATGATATATTTCAGGTGTTAATTTCTTTTAATTTTGATGGTTATGGCTTATAGCTCATGAAAACCCCAAATTCAGCTTCTCAAAAAATTTGAATATTGTGAAAAAGTTTAATATTGTAGACTCATGGTGTCACATTCTAATCAGCTAATTAACTCCAAACGCCTGCAAAGGTTTCTTGAGCCTTTAAATGGTCTCTCAGTCTGGTTCAGTAGTCCACACAATCATGGGGAAGACTGCTGACTTGACAGTTGTCCAGAAGACCATCAATGACACCCTCCACAAGGAGGGTAAGCCCCAAAAGGTCATTGTTAAAGAAGCTGGCTGTTCACAGGGTGCTGTGTCAAAGCATATTAATGGAAAATTGAGTGTAAGGAAAAAGTGTGGCAGAAAAAGGTGCACAAGCAACAGGGATAACCACAACCTTGAGAGGATTGTGAAGAAAAGCCCATGCAAGAATTTGGTTGGGTGAGATTCACAAGGAGTGGACTGCGGCGAGAGTCAGTGCTTCAAGAGCCACCACACACAGACATATCCAGAACATGAGCCACAACTGTTGCATTTCTTGTGTCAAGCCACTCCTGAACCAGAGACAGCTTCAGAAGCATTGTACCTGGGCTAAGGAGAAAACAGACTGGACTGTTGCTCAGTGGTCCAAAGTCCTCTTTTTAGATGAGAGTAAATTTTGCATTTCATTTGGAAATCAAGGTCTCAGAGTCTGGAGGAAGAATATAGAGGCACCAAGTCCAAGTTGCTTAAGGTCCAGTGTGAAGTTTTCATAGTCACTGATGATTTGGAGAGCCATGTCATCTGCTGGTGTTGGTCCATTGTGTTTTAACAAGTCCAAAGTCAGCACAGTCATCTTCCAGGAAATTTTAGAGCACTTCATGCTTCCCTCTGCTGAAAAGCTTTATGGAGATGCTGATTTCATTTTCCATCAGGACTTGACACCTTGACCATTGTATCATTGTGCTTGATTGACCAGCAAACTTTTCCTGACCTAAACCCCATAGAGAATCTATGGGGTATTGTCAAGAGGAAGATAAAAGACACCAGACCCAACAGCAGACAAGCTGAAGGCCACTATCAAAGCAACCTGGGCCTCCATAACACCTCAGCAGTACCACAGGCTGATCGCCTTCATGCTACGCCACATTGATGCAGTAATTCATGCAAAAGGAGCCCCGACCAGGTATCGAGTGTGTATATGGACATACTTTTCAGTTTGGCAACATTTCTATTAAAAATCTATTTTTAAAAATTAATTTTATGTAATCAAATTTTTTGAGAAACTGAATTTGGGTTTTTTATTCGCTATAAGCCATAACCATCAAAATTAAAAGAAATGCACTACTTCTTTTGACTATTCCCTTTAGGGGTCGCTACAGCGGATCATCTACCTCCATCTCGCCCTATCCCTTGCATCTTCCTCTGTAACACTAACCCTCTCCATGTTCTCCTTCACTACAGCCATGAATCTTCTCTATAGTCTTCTCGATCTTCGACCAACAGTAGCCCAATTTCCAGCGGCACCCTGTCTGTTAACAGCACCGGTGGCGGTCGTTGTTAACCCGGGCCTCGACCGATCTGGTATGAAAATCTCATTCGTCATGATCCGCATGTTTGATTTGGCAAAGGTTTGATGTCGAATGCCCTTCCTGACAACCCTCCCCATTTACTCGGGCTTGGGACCAGCACTAGGAGTACACTGGCTTGTGCACCCCCTGTGGCTGGGTTAAAATTAAAAGAAATAAACACTTTAAATATATCATTTGTGTGTAATGAATCTATGAGTTTCATTTTTTTTAACTGAATTACTGAAATAAATCAACTTTTTGATGACATTCTAATTTATTGAGATGCACCTGTAAAAGACATGCACTTCTTATTTGACAGCTATATAAAAGAATACTTTCCCTATGTAACATTTGTCTTAATCACCAGGACGGATATGCTAGAGCTTAGATGCAAAATTACCATGGCAAAACCACATTTAAAGCATACTGACATTCTCAATTTAATACAGACACTTTATATCATAAACTTAACGAAATGAAGAATATTTCCTTATTAAAAAAAAAAAAAAAAAAAAATCAAGGCCCGGACTCCATCCATCCATCCATCTTCTACCGCTTAATCCTTTCGGGTCGCGGGGGGGCTGGAGCCTATCCCAGCATCTTTGGGCGAGAGGCAGGGTACACCCTGAACAGATCGCCAGTCCATCGCAGGGCCAACACAGAGAGACAGACAACCATTCACTCTCACATCCATACCTAAGGACAATTTAGAATCCCCAGTTTTTGATGCCAATTAACCTAACTTGCATGTTTTTGGCATGTGGGAGGAAACCGGAGTGCCCGGAGTAAACCCACGCAGACACGGGGAGAACATGCAAACTCCACACAGAAGGGTCACCGATGGTCTGGGGGTGGGATCGAACCCACGATGGTCAAGGGTGGAATCGATCCCATGACCTTCTTGCTGTGCTGCCACTGTGCTAACCACTGCGCCACCGTGCTGCCCGGCCCGGACTCTTTTTGCAAAGTTACAAGCCATCCTTCACCCTTCATTCCTCCTGAGAATCCCCTCCAGTTGGCGAACACCATCAGAGGCAGATGTTCCCGGTTAAAATCAGAAATGGCCTGAGCAGTTTTAAAAGCAGAATCTGGAAACCACACCTGGCCGGCCTGCTGTAAAACCTGACATGAAGACAAAAAACAACATCACAGAGAAATAAGGCATTCATTAACATAACCGGAGCTAATCTATTTGATGTAAACACTGAGTTTTTCACTCACTTTAGATTCTGAGTTCAGGTTGGCTGGGTCTGCTGGGACTGTGAACTCTACTGTACGTGTTTCCACGGCAATAACACCGAGGGGGATTCCTCCAAGCCTGCAATCATGTAGTGTTAGAACAGCATTCAGCATATAAACTAAAGGCCTCATCCCATTAACCGCAAAATTTTGTTTTTATGGATTTTTATCTAAAAACAAATGTCAATTGGTCATATGTATGCTATTAAAATATTAAAAAGCTCACTTCAAAAACAAAATACACACCTCTCATATGGTTAAAGTCATAATGAAACAACAGGACTGCACTTCCTGAGTTTTGTGATGTCACAAACCAACATGTCCTGCCTTCAGTTCTCTAAGTTTTACACACAACTTTACAGACCGCTATTCTGATGAGTTGTAAAACAACACAAACTGTTTTTACTTAAAAAAAAAACACACATCTATATGTCCTTGAGGATACCAAACCTTGAAAATAATCACTAGAAAATGCATAGTGTGGGACCTTTAAATATATAACAAAGTATGTGAACTTTAATGCAAAAACAATTTACCGTGCTCGTCCAACTACCACCGTCTGAGCCCAAGACGCCATGATCTCCATGAAAGAGCCATGGTCAAAAAACCCACTCTGCCAGGCACCTTTCACAGCTAATAACCCAAATGAAAATAAGAATATAACTTTTATCCATTAAAATTCAAATGAAGGCAATCGGAGTTTAGTTCAAGCTACTCACAGGGATGAGGTCTGCCAGTGAGCATCCAGCGGGGGTTGTACGGTGCTTTAGTGGGAGTAAATTCTATCTCTCTGTCTACTGGATCTTTGGTTGCTATAGCAGGGACAGGGGAGTGATTGTTCTGTGGTGAGAGAAGAAAAACTAAAACTTAATGCACAGCCGTATGTATAGAATCAGTTAAAGTAGTAAAAGGTTTAGACTGCACGCTAAATGAACTTCACACCTTTGGCATGTATGAGAGCCACTGCAGGATGGTGAAGACACCCTCAAAGTCATCTGGAACGGTGGTGTGTGTGACTCCATTGTTGTGCATAATCTGGACCCCTCCCAGCTGGTTACTGGAAGTATAGACCTCTCTTCCTAAAACCTGAACAGAAACAGGGGCTTTGATTAATTCATTTTTCTTGGAGGACTGTACCCATTAGCAGTGATTCTGTTTGGATCTGCCAGTAACAGTGTTTAACTACTTCATTATGAAAACAAAACTAAAAGCCAGTTTGTTCAGAGATGCCTGTCTGGCAGAAAAAAGTAACAATTTTATACATGGACCCAAAACTGGCTAAACAAAGACAATTTAAAGTGCCCCCTATTATGCACTTTTCCACATGGTGACACAGCTCCCTGAGGTGTTACTAAATTGACATGATTTGATTTTTTAAAATCTATTTTCCACACAAAAATATGTTTAAAAAAAAACAGACTTAGCTGCAGCTAAGCTAAAGGATATCGGCTCATCTCTTAGTCTGTACTGGTCGATATGTAATTGACTGTGGATTAATGAAAGAGCTGGGGCATATTCCAGAAATCAGGTTTAGTGGCTTACCTGGGTAAGTTAACTCAGAGCTTGTGGTAACTCTTGAGTTTCCGGTTCCAAAAAGTCGGAGTATGTTTGTAACTATGGTAACACAGAATGTGAACATAACCTGCTCCTGACTAGGTTATGTTCAGGTTATGTTCGGGGTATCTCTGAAATATTTAAACTTAAAAGGAACCACAACCACAAACAGAAGTGTGAATGCAGAGAATCAGATAATTTGTCACTCAAAATCACCTTTAATAAAACACACTTTCACTAATTTGTTTTTAACGCACCTTCTTTATTTCCTGAACAAACATCATTTTCCCTCCATCTTTACATGCAGATATTTCATCTCCAAATCTATTTTCTGATTTTTTTTTCTATTGAGATAGATTTTGTACAGTTCCTTTGCTGGTAACTGCAGTGAAATTCTTACATTTAATGATCTTAAAGGTCAAATATTCATTTCTGTTTAGCAGTAATTTGTCTCACATTAAGATCAATAAAATCAGTTTCTTACATTGTCAAATTGCTGCACAGATTTTGGAGGAGGATCCACTACACTGCCCTGCTCAGTCTCTCATGGAACAGAAATAAGTTCTGCTGCAAATCCTCCGTCTTCAAACAACACAGTCACATATTGGATGCTTGGCATATATCTATATTTAGATTACAAGACAAGGACACCACCTTGGACTGTGAAGGTGATAAAATTATTAAAAAGTTAAAATAAAAAGCCCACATTCATTCAATGAAAAAAGATGGGCTTGTGAGGGAAATTGCTTGAATAGAAAAACCCCTTAAAAAGGTTTGTATAAATTAACAGCAAGGCTTGCATAGTGATGCCTTACTGCATTGCAATATGGGAAAAAAAATTAAAATCCATACTGTATAATCTGATTATCTTGGTATGTGGGGAAAGTTAAAACGCCTTAACAGAGCTTCACAAAATAAACAATGAAGGATGGAATCATCAGACTTTCTCACATTTTACCAGGACAGAACCCAAATATTCTCTGGATATCTGTTCATGACAGTGGGATTCATTTTTTAAATTTGGTATTTGGATATTTGCTCCTTCACCCAAACTGCTCAATTTTAACTATGCAAATTCTGATTTATTACATTTCCAAAAAAGGTCACAAAACTGCATGAATAAATTTAGAAATATATATATATATATATATATATATATATATATATATATATATATATATATAAAAACCTTCAAATTCATGTGACAAAAATAGCAAATTTATGAACAAAAAAAAATTATATTTTCAAAGAAATCTGCAACAAATCTTTGGGAAAATTATTTAAAATTACAAGGAAAAATTGCATATTTACTATAAAAAATAGCAAAATTACAAGAAAAAAAGCTCTAAAATTAACACAAAAAGCTGCAAATTTATGAAAAAAGGTACAAAAAAATCTTTACAACAAAAGCCATTCTATCTGAATGTAATGACAAAGGTTGTAAAATGGTTACTGCCTTGCAGTGCACTCAATTTGTCACATTATTCTAAATACTTATTTTTTTTAATGGAAAATAAATTTGACCCAAAGGACGTCCAAGCTGGGGCTCAAACTCACACCTTCTCACACCAGAGTCTGGCACTCCACTTATGTCACCAAGAGGCTTGATCATTTTAGAAATCCAAGAAACTCCCTTCATGTAGTCGACAGTTCTTTGGAGGTCAGCTTCCTATATCTTTGACTGATGTTGCTGTTTTCTCTTCTTGATTGTGCTTTTTCCCCCCCAGTCCTCATATCCCTCCTAGAGTGCTTGTAACTCTTCCTCAGGGAAATAATTCTCTCCCTTTTTCTCCACTGCTTGTGGTCTCTGTGTTCAACACATGCTGTCTTAGTAGGTTTGCCGTGAACATGCATGTCTCAAGGTCAATCAACTCCGAGTCGATCAAACAGTCATAACCAGAGTTCTGGAAACAGAAACTCGGAGTAAGTTCTGGCAGGTTCACTTAACCCTGAGTTCAGGGTTTATTTCAGGCTATGTTAACCCTGCTTTCTGGAATACCCCCCAGGTTTAGTACAGCGACTACAATTAACAACAAACAGCCATTAAAATCTCTAGTTGTGCTGATCTCTGTCACCATGCTAACGATCCAGATACCTGTGTCATTTAAAAAAATAGACCAGAATAATGTGGATTATTGACTGTGGATTAAGGAACAGGCTGGGAACACAGGTGTCTTGTTGGATGACTAGAAAGTACAGAGAAGAGCTGGGCTAACTAACTAGCCAAGCTAGTGTGAGGTCAGGGGTTCAGTGGAAAACACCCCTCTCTCTACTCAGAGGAGAGGGTTTGCCAGACTAGCCACGAGGCACGTCTGTATCAGGTTTGTAGACCTATGACGTGGTAAGTTCAAGGAAGAGAAATGTAAATCCAAATGAGACTTTTCAGGTCGATTTTTAGTCCTAGTTGCTGTGGGAACAGAAAACGCCTGTGCAGACAGACTGACAAAAATCCTACATTACCCACCAAAATAAAGGGGAAACCCCAAACACATGTTAGAGACTCTTTAAGAAATCAAAAACATCCTATATAATCACTTTTGCTAGCGGATCTTACAGCCTACATGTACCTGTACACATTAATATGTGACCTCTAGTGGTCTAAATAATAACATGAAGAACTAGAGGGCACTCAGAGCGCATACCTCTGCCAAGGCTCCCTCCCTCCCTCCCCTTGTCCCCCCTCCATCCCTTTGTCCGTCCATTGCGAGATAGGGGCTTGGCAGAGGTATGCACTCATGGATCACCTCCAACATGTAATAAGTTCATCTTTGGGCCAAGGGCCACCTCCGGTGAAAATGTCATCCAAATCCATCTATGAGTTTTGCATGATCTGCTAACAGACAGAGAAACGGCAGCAACAACAACAGGAAAAGCACTCGGAGAGCGCAGCCCTCCGGCAAGCAGCTCATTTCCCCCAAATGACATCGTTAGAAATGCAGCAGTTTTCTAAACGCAACATTTCTGCATTTGATACGGATGAAAAATACTAATTCAAGTTTCCTTCTGTAAGATTTATTGAAAAAACAAATAAATAGTTTTAGGTAACTTAGCTACAGAAATTCTGGTGTACCAACAAAAGTAAAATTTAACCAAGTTGATACTGATTTTTCTTAAAAATTCTTGGATCCAAGTAGTGATCCAGATCACCACAAAAACATAATAATCTGTTCCCCATGCCATTACACACCTTTCCTGAAAATGTAATCAAAATCCGTTCATAAATATTGCAGTAATGTTGCTAAGAGACAGACAAAGCAATGCTGGTGTCGTGGCAAAAATTGATCACCAGGTGCCATATTGTAGTTACGGAGTTATATTAGCTGTAAAATATATATTTCAACAGGCAAACAGTACCGAGTTAGGTCTAAGATATATTTAACACTTATGATGAATTCTGAACTAGAAACAAATTTGATGTAGGATTAAAAGTAATTATGCTTTTAAAATTATAATGCAGTCACAAGGTTGCATAGAAAAATACAAAGATTTACTGGATATACACATGTAGATACTGGAAAAATACGTATTCTATGCTATATACCCTATACAGGAATCATCAGCAGTGTTTAACACCAAGACTCGTCATCCCCTACTTAATCAGCAAATGTACTATGAAGTCTATTTAATATGTGTTATATGTGGCCGCAGAGCCAGCTTTACCAAATAAGCTCTTCTGGACTGTTAGTTGTCTTCATATGTGGTTTATGTGGCTGCCTAGTCTGCTTTTATCAAAACTGCTTTTGGTTTTTTTTTTGACTGTTAAACAATTGCCTCATGAGTGGTTTACGTGGCCGCCCTGAACCCAGGTTTTATTCAAGTTTTTTTCAACTAGGTTCAGCTTGTTTGGTGTGCGTTTTGTGTGTCAGCAGTGCTGCGTGGCCACTGTGCCAACACAGTCTTGCACCTATATGGCTGCAGTCGTAACACTGTTGGTGAGGCTGGTGGTTGATTAAACCTGAGGAGCATTCAAGCAGGTGTAGTTGGCTTATTTGGTAGTCTGTGCGTTATGGGTTTGTAAACCTAATTTTCTTTGTGTCCACCTACTTTTTCATTTCTGGCTATGCCGCTGGTGTAAAATAAACCCTCATCTTTCCCTACAGTATCCTGGAACATTTCCCTAACCACCTAAAAATGTATATTTAATGCCTGAAGGAATTTAATTGTGAAGCCAGAATTGAGTTGTGAACAAAGAAGAAAAAGACATCTGGTCGTATTCTGAGGTCAGGAACCCACATCTGTCTTTCTGCATTAATTGAAGGGACTTGCTGGTTGATGTAGTGCATTCTGCCCACAAATACACAGTAAATAAATTAAGCCAGTTAACCTTGTTGAGAGCACCCGCTCCAGTCAGGATGATGTGAGAGTTGTCCACTTGAATCACTCGCTGTCCCAAACGGACCAGGTAGGCTCCGATTCCAATAGCACGGCACGTCACCTGGCAGAGCAGGAAGTGGCTGGAATAAAATTCATACGGACTTAGGGATGCTCCTTCTACTGAGGGGAGTCATGTTCTTACCATACTGATTGTAATAATCTCCTCATAGGCCCGGGAAGATTCTCCAGCAATAGTGCCAGAACCTCGCAGGTTCTCCACACCAAGACCTTCATCCTTCCCAATGATGTCGGTGATGATGTACCTGGAATGAATGAAGATAATTATTACAAAATGAACTAAGGACTCCGGTCTCTCATAAAGTGTTTGGAATTTTTATACATAAAAGAAAATGTTGGATGTGCAATAATGAGAATTAAATAGAAGGAAAAAAATATATGTGGTTAAAACTACTGGAACACAAAGCACACAGCTAAATAAAAAATATTAAAATAGTGTTTTTTCCTGAGTGACAGTGCTGCATGTGACTGAAGGTGTTTTGCATGGAAGAAAAAAAAAAAAAAAGAGTTAAAAAAAAAAAAAAAAGTTTAAGGAAAAAAAGTTCAAACTGAACATCCCAAGTGAAGTTGCCCAGCACTGGTCATGACTGACTTTGCTGTGTCATGAGTAAAAACTTTGTACCTGGACTCTCCACCTTCTTCTACATGCTGACAGTGAACAGAATTGGTGGCGCTGATACGGGTGTAGTCCTGTGGTGTCAGATAAATGTATTTGAAACCCTGAAGGGAAAAAATATGGAAATGGGTCATTATGTACATGAACAAAACACATCTTTGCTGCTGTCATTTTATCTTTCCACAATATGAAAATAATCTCAGCAGTCACCTTGTAGGGGTCAGCGGGGTCAATCCAAGCCACCTGGAACATGTGTTTGACCTCTTCAGCAAGTCCGATGCGTGCACCACTGTTGGCTGCGATGTAAATGCGGGGGATGCCCTCAGCCCGAGCCAACTCGGACGCCCTGAGGAACAGCTCATCTTCCTGAGGGCCAAAGGAGCCAATCATGTGAGTGATGTCATTACAGATGACGATAATGTCTCTGCTCTCTGGGTACTCTGGGGTCTTCATCTTCATCCTGAAGGCAACCATTCCCACCTGGTGACCATAGTGGTGTTAGCTTAATCATGAGGAAAGTACATGATTTGTAGCAGCGGCGCTAAGATTTTGAAAAGCATCTTACGTCATTGTCCCCGGGCAAGCGGTTCATCTGCACCAAGCGACCTTGTGGGTCCAGGACGAGCTCACTGCACATCAGCACGTCTTTAGGGCATTTGTCCCCTGGACCCCACAGCTTGAATAATGCCTATGAAATGCCCCTTTTTTAGTGAAGTCAAACACAGAGGTATGAGTTCGAAGTAATTCAATAACCTGCAGTACCTGTTTGAACATCTCAGGAAAGTCATAGACGTATGTAGTTCCCAGAGTTTGAGCCTGGAAGCGTTTGGCCTGGAGGAGGTCTTTGGTCACATACGGGGTGTTAATCAGCATGCCGTGCAAAGGACCCTGCTTGTCTACATAAGACTGAAACATGATCTGCAAAGGAACGGATTAAGAGACAGTAATGAGTTGAATTATGCAACCATGAAGGAAAATAAAGGAAAGTGTTTCACATTATCGTTTTTACTTGTCCAGAACCAGGGTCGGTGACTTCTTTATACAGGCTGATGTCCAAATAATAACCGGATTCATTGGTGAGAAACAGGCGAATAGGAACAGCATTTTTAGTCGGTGTCAGTCGGATGTTGATCTTCAGCTCAGCCTGTAGGACTCGCAGCTTCCACAGACGACTGCCGTAGCGCATCACCATGGAGCGGACAGACTCCTCTATCTGTAAACCCCAAAATCAAGACAAGAGTCATAGGAATAGAATCTGTAGCCTATAATTCACAGGAGGCAGACTGCAGGTATAACATTTTAAACAACATTTATGTAATCATTCAGAAAATAAAATACAAAGAGAAAAAAAAAATCTGATTTTTAACATGCATATAATGTTGATTTTTGATGAATTTTAGACATACCAAAGAATCATTAGTTTTTATGAAAGAACTACTTGTGGAGAGTTTGCTGCACACTGACTTTAGAGGGGTCCATGATGACAGTGGGTACGAAGTTGAGGAAGATGTGATTACAGTCTGTGCGCACACTGGTGTTACTGAAGGCCACCTCCAACTCATCCATGGCTTCCAACAGAAGACGTTCTCCTTCATTTTGAAGGTACTCAAAGGAGGCTTCCTGGTTATGCACAAAGATTTGGCAGCATGTAACCATTGGACTGCTTTCCACAACAGAGCATTTTGTTTACCTGCTTTGGATACAAGTTGCTTCTCTTACCTTTGTAATGAGATCTGAGTGGCGGATGATTGCTCGTATGAAGAAGCGGTAGTCTGTGACTTCAGCACCCTCCTGAACACGAGCCGCTCCAAGGTAGAGGTGCATCTTGTGGTTGGCACAAGGAACAGCTGTCAGCTCAAAGTTTCTCATTCGGTTGAGCTCGAGCTGAAACGCCAAAGCTGGCTCCAGATTCCGGTAAATACGATCCTCCTGGAACTGAAGGAGAATCGCAGACTAATGGTCGTCATCTTCCCAAGACAGACTTGTGAGGTCAGTTCATTAAACTTTTGCAGACTTGAATATAAAGAGCAGAATAAACTTACTTCATCTCTGGCTCTGAATGTGAAGAACTTGGGAAATTCTCTCTGTATAAATAAAACACAGAAACTTAAACTGAGTGAATTTAGTAGAAATGAGTGTGACAGCTGAAGCATTTTGTACGATTTAGAATAAAAATCTATGGCAGCAAGACAATCCACATCAGTCTCAGTATAAATGTGGTTTTTAGCTGACAAGTATTGTAAAGTGTAACACATGGTGTATATCAGAGCAGTAAATTAGTATTTATCTTAATTCTGAATTGCTATAAATTATAAATGTATGAGAAATTAATTTTGCATGGTTAGTCTTGTAGTTTGTATGTACAATGCATATTTATAATTGTACATGTAAACACATTTTTTTATTTGTGATGGTTGACATTAATCTAAACACCATTTACCTTTTGCACAAGCAAAAATGTGACTCTCCTGATTCCATACTCAAAGAGGATCGCTTTCTGTTAAAAGAAAAGGGGGGAAATCAATTCTGCTCAAGAAAACTAATAATACATGACCTTCATAAGGCAAATTTGTGTGCAGATCTGACCTTCGACTGGGTGAAGGCAGTGAAAGCTGTGACTAAGGCATCGTCATCTTCTGTATCTGCCGTTTTTATGGACACATTAATGATGTGGATTGGGTTCTCTCTAGTATTCTGTAAGTGGAGGAAGAAAAAAAAATGGCTTCAGAAACACAAAATCCAGACATTTTTATGAATAAGCCAGAAACCCTCAGACAAGCCGCATGTTTATGAAGAAATAACATGGGAAACGCATGTGATTTTGCACACGTGAAATGTGTTTTTCCTGTAAAGACAACCACAGGCCCCACCTTGAAGTGCTCCTCTTCATAAAGGCTGGAGCAGGACTCCAAAAATGATGCACTCTCCAAAAATGGCTCTGCAAAGCTGGACAGAACTTCATCAAAATTCCTACAATCAACAAAGAATAGATTTATTTTTACTTTGATCTCCACAGGCCACTTTTAAATATAAAAATAAGACATTATCAAAGTGACCTTTTGAAGTCGTCAAAACACTGGAAAGCCACCATGGCCCCCATCCGCTGGCAGGGCGGAGACAGCGCGCCCTCCATGAAAAGCTCGCTACCCTGACGCCTGATTTTAAAAGAACCTGAGCCACTCACTGGCACGGGAATCCTGAAACACAACACGGTCACTGAACAATCATGCAGAGAGGTCACCTTTGGCAACAAGAAAGCAAAACAGGCTGAATCACTAACTGATGTATTCATACAAAAGGCAATTAAAGCGAGAGTGAGTGACCATGTTCATGTCTAATTACAGTCTATAGAAGTGCAGGGTCCAAGTCACAGTTTAAAGCTGAAGTTGGTAACTTTCATAAAAAATTATGCTTTGTCATATAGATCCTGACAGCGGTACATGAGATAAATAATCTGTGGGGAGAAAAGTCCTGTTCCTCTGGCTTTCCTTGTGCTTCTATGTGGATTTACAAGAATCGGGTGATTTGAATGTGAATGTCAAACGAGAGCTAGTAGGCGTGTGTTCAAACTGTTAATCACTAGTCGTATGCAACAGACGCCTCTGTGCGAAGGGGCATCAAATGCTGAAATGAAGGCCAGCAGAGGGTGACTGTAAGGGTCCGCAGGGCTATGCCAGCGATAGTCTATAATTCACGTGGTATTCATTGTTACCAACTTTAGCTTTAAAGTCACAAGTATGCAAGTCTCAAGTCCAGCCTATCCTCTTACAAAGTCATACTGAGCGTTGCTTTAAATCACCAACTTGGGAATTGGTTCCTAAAAGCCCCAGTAGGTTATCTGTTATAGATGCATTATATTGTCAAATGTGTTGAAATTCTCCTTCCATCCTGACAGCGCTCATTAATTAAAGTATGGTTCGAAAATATATAATTAAACTATATTCTGTTGGGCAGGGACAGGAGTTCCTACCTTTTTACCAGACCACTGTCCTTACAAACACTGCATGTCTACTGGACCCATAGTTTCCTCCCCTTCCATTTATTGTTCATGAAAAATGCATTCTGGGATTGATACAGCACAATTCTTCCAATATGCTGAGACCAGCAGTTGATGTCAAAAAATAAACAATTTATTTCTCACCTTAAACATTTTGAGGAGCATTTTCACTATTTTATATTCAAAACATCAGGTAATGTTTACTCCAGAGCTGTCATGTTGGATGAATTCCAGTTTCATTCATCCACGAGTGCATGCATCGTCCAATCAGGCGCAGTTCTGCCTTTGTACTACTGTAGGAGGCTAAATTTCTTTTGCTGTGTGAATGGATTATCTATTGTGGTTTAAAGTGCCTCTATTATTCTTCTTGGAAATTCCCCCTCCATTATATAATTTGTTATGTAGGATTTTTGTTACATTATGAGGTCTGCAAGGTTAAACAGTCAAAAGTCTGCCTGCACAGGAGTTCTCCTCTCCCACAGAAACTAGGACTACAAATCAGCCTGAAATACCTTAAACTTGCTGTTCTCTTTGGTGGACTTATCACGTACAGTCATGTGAAAAAATTAGGACACCCTCTATAAGCCTGTTTTTTTTTGTTTTTTTGGTTTTTTTTTAAACATATTTGGACATATGGATATTTAATATCAATGTTAAAAATACTGGGAGATTCACATAATACAACTAAACAATGAAAAACAAATTAAAGACGTTTAAATTTTTTGTAAAAAGTAATTCTAAACAAATTGTGAGGAATAAATTAGGACACCCCCATCTTTTTTAGGACACCCCCACAGTCATTCCCACTTACAACGGCTAAAATAAATTTTAAAAAATGCAAATAAAAACAAAAACAAGGTTAGACACAGATAAGTGAACATTCTTAATGAAGAACTGAATATTTAAAGGGGTGTCCAAATTTTTTCACATGGCTGCAACTCTACAGACCTGCCCCATGTCTAGTCTAGCAGGCCCTGTCCTCAAAGAAGAGGAATGGATGTTTTTCACTGAACTTCAGAACTCACAGTCCAGCTAGCTTAACTAGCGAGTTAAGGCCCTTCCAAACTCCACAAGAACAGAGAAATTTGTTCTCTCTCCCAGGGCTGCAAGAACAAAATGACATCATTTTGTTCTTGCAGCCCTGGTTTGGGAGTTCTTTGCAACTTGTTCTTGAAATATCATTGTGGCAGAACTTTTTCCTTTTGTGGTGTCCAAGAACTATTGTGTGAATGGTCAAAAATTTGAGTTTCCCAGGAGTTCTGCACTTGAGTTTCTTGTGAAGTATGAAATGTCCTGGCCAGAAAGAACTTTGTTCTTGTCACCTCAAGAAAAAGAAAAACTTTCTCTGTTCTTGCGGACTATGTAAAGGCCTTTAGTTCAGTTCTTCTCTTTAAATTCGAGTTAAGACATCAGTGTTCCCAGCTCATTCATTAATCCACAGTCGATAAAATGTCTAATGTCACTCTCACTTTTGATTTTTTTGGGTCGGCATAGCACAAGCTCCAGGACTGTTAGTATGCTAGCATAGGGATGAGAATCAGTATGACCATGGCTCTTTGTTGCAGATTTTAGTTAATGTATTGGACCAGTTCATTCGTTGATAATATATCTGATGTCACTCTGGCCTATTTTGGTCATTTTTGGTCTGTATGATACGAGTATCAGGATTGTTACTATGCCAGCTCAGCGATATGAATTAGCGTGACCATGGCTCTTTTTGCTGCAAATTGTAGCTCCTTCATTGATCTATAGCTGATTATATACAAACATGGGCAAAATTGTTGGTACCCCTGTGTTAATGAAAGAAAAACCCACAATGGTCACAGAAATAACTTGAATCTGACAAAAGTGGTAATAAATAAAAATTCTATGAAAATTAACCAATGAAAATCAGACAATGCTTTTGAATGCTTTTCAACAGAATTATTTTAAAAAACAAACTCATGAAACAGTCCTGGACAAAAATGATGGTACCCTTAATATTTTGTTGCACAACCTTTGGAGGCAATCACTGCAATCAAACGATTTCTGTAACTGTCAATGAGACTTCTGCACCTCTCAGCAGGTATTTTGGCCCACTCCTCATGAGCAAACTGCTCCAGTTGTCTTAGGTTTGAAGGGTGCCTTCTCCAGACGGCATGTTTCAGCTCCTTCCACAGATGTTCAATAGGATTTACATCAGGGCTCATAGAAGGCCACTTTAGAATAGTCCAATGTTTGGCTTTTAGCCATTCTTGGGTGTTTTTAGCTGTGTGTTTTGGGTCATTATCCTGTTGCAAGACCCATGACCTGCGACTGAGACCAAGCTGTCTGACACTGGGCAGCACATTTCTCTCTAGAATACCTTGATAGTCTTGAGATTTCATTGTACCCTGCACAGATTCAAGACACACGGTGCCAGATGCAGCAAAGCAGCCCCAGAACATAACAGAACCTCCTCCATGTTTCACAGTAGGGATAATGTTCTTTTCTTGGTATGCTTCATTTTTGCGTCTGTGAACATAGAGCTGATGTGCCTTGCCAAAAAGTTCCAGTTTTGTCTCGTCTGTCCATAGGACATTCTCCCAGAAGCTTTGTGGCTTGTCAACATGCAGTTTGGCAAATTCCAGTCTGGCTTTTTTATCATTTGTTTTCAACAGTGGTGTCCTCCTTGGTCGTCTTCCATGAAGTCCACTTTGGCTCAAACAATGACAGATGGTGCGATCTGACACTGATGTACCTTGACCTTGGAGTTCAAACATGAATGTGTTTAGAGGTTGTTCTGGGCTCTTTTGTTACCACTCGTATTATCCGTCTCCTCTTGCAGCCACGTTCAGGGAGGTTGGCTACAGTCCCGTGGATCTTAAATTTCTGAATAATATGTGCAACTGTAGTTACAGGAACATTAAGCTGCTTGGAGATGGTCTTATAGCCTTTACCTTTAACATGCTTGTCTATAATTTTCTTTCTAATCTCCTGAGACAACTCTCTCCTTTGCTTCCTCTGGTCCATGTTTAGTGTGGTACACACCATGTCAACAAACAGCACAGTGACTACTTGTCACCCTTTAAATAGGCCGACTGACTGATTACAAGTTTGTAGCCGCCTGTGGTGTTAATTAGAGGACACATCTTGGTTAAACATGTCACACTATTTTCAATCTTTTCTAGGGGTACCATCATTTTTGTCCAGGCCTGTTTCATGAGTTTGTTTTTTTAAAATAATTCTGCTGAACCACAATTTAAAAGCAATGTCTGATTTTCATTGGTTAATTTTCATAGAATTTTTTATTTATTACCACTTTTGTCAGATTCAAGTTATTTCTGTGACCATTGTGGGTTTTTCTTTCATTAACAGAGGGGTACCAACAATTTTGTCCACGTCTGTATCTCACTCCACTCTGACTTACTCTGTTATATCTCGGTAGTGATAGCCAGATTTGGCTGCTAGCTTTTGTTAAGATGAGTGGTGACAGCCCGCATTTCTGATCAACTTCGAGGCCAACCTCAAGTCCAGTAACCTTTAGCTTAGCTGTGGCTAAACATCTTTTTATTTTTTTTAATATATTCTATCCATCCCTGCAAGGCATCCATCTACCAACCCGTGACCATACTTTTCATTCATATACGTTATTTTACTGTAGTTTATTAAACTCGGGCGTGGATATCTACTCAGCTGGAATTAGTTGCTGTTAGTAGGATAGTTGAATTTTGTGAAATGCGGACCGATCAGTGGACAACGGAGATAGCTCCTTCACATTAGCCAGTGTTGCCAACGCTTACTCTTTTGGAGTGAGTCTCACTTTTATGCCCTCTCTCTCACACCACAAACTTTATTTCTCACTCCATAATGAGGAAATTATTGCAAATATCGTGTTGACTTTCTTCAGATTTTTCTATAAAAAGAGCTCTCAAGGCAGCAGAAAGTAGCACTGAACATGTTCTAAAACTGATTATGAGGTAAAGAAGTGTATGCATAAAAAGTGTATGCAAAAATAGCAGTTTATGTGTGCTGTGCCTAAGCACTCATTCCACCCCCCCACCCCCCGTCTTCCCCGTGCATAATTCCCTCTCACTCCGAACTGTTCTGAAAAGTTGGCAACTCTACATTAGCTCGTTTGGCTTTGCTGGAATCACCTAATATTTAAACCCTGAGTTGTTTTGACCAAAGTACATCAGACATTTCATCAACACCTCTGTTAACTGTGTCAACGTGTGGAAAAAAGAGCATAATAGGGGCTCTGTAAGATAAAGAAAATAGATATTTACTGCCAAACGCTCCTCTTCCTTCAGCATCCATTGTTTATTGCAAATTACATGCTTTTGCCACATGTACTTTTCAGCATCCAAAACTTTCTAGTTTTTATTTGAATTTTGCTTATCATGGTTGTGTTCTATTGTTAATCATTACTTGCATGCTAGTAAACGGTTCATGATGGGAGTGAACTAGGAGTACAATGGCCAAATTGCAGTTCTTTTTTCACCATTTTCTGCATTTATCTGATACATCACTACACAGCGACTAAGTGTCATATCAGCAGGTAAGCTAATGAGTACCCTGAGTGCTTTTAGGTTAGTCCATGTGAAGTTCACGTCATACAAGGTCAAAGTCCAATTCATAATAATTCTGTATAAGACCAAATTGACTTTATCCAGGTTCACGTGCAAATTGGATGTCACAGATTAAAAAGAATTACAAATTATTATCCCTAACAACTGAAAATATAGCTCTGGAAAAAATTAAGAGACCACTGCAAAATTATCACTTTATCTGGTTTTACTATTTATATGTTTGAGTAAAATAAACAATTTTGTTTTATCCTTTAACCTACTGAAAACAATTCACCCAAACTACAAGTAAAAATATTGTCACTTACAGCATTTATTTGTAGAAAATGACAAATGGCCAAACAACAACCAGGCCATCAATGACGGAGTAGCTCATTCCGGCCTGACAAAATCACCTCAGGAGTGTTCAGAACTCCTGACCGTTGACCTTGACCTTAAACACAGCTTAGATACAGACCCATCTAGGGTGTGCTTAAAGTCAAGGTCAATGGCCTAGAAGGAGCAATGTTTTTCATGAAATCATAAATGCCCACATCTTCTGATCTTTGACAATGACCTTGACCTCAACTTGGATGCACACCAACGTGGGGGTCATTGTGAGTGAGTTTTGTGAGAATTGAGGTAATAGCCTAGGAGGATGAGTGATTTTTCTAAAATCATGTAAGTGCCCAGATCTCCTTTGACTTCAACATTGACCTTG
This sequence comes from Pholidichthys leucotaenia, assembly GCA_020510985.1. Classification (NCBI taxonomy): domain Eukaryota; kingdom Metazoa; phylum Chordata; class Actinopteri; order Cichliformes; family Pholidichthyidae; genus Pholidichthys; species Pholidichthys leucotaenia. The sequence goes on from CM035848.1 coordinate 164,152,779, forward strand.
AGCACAATCTGGATGAAGACCATGCCAAGGATCCTTGTGAGTAAGTTTGGTGACTACTGAGCAATTGAATGGGAGGAGTATAGGTTTTTCTGAAATCATAAGTGCCCAGATCTCCTGACCTTGGATCTTGAGCACAACTTACACTACCGTTCAAAGGTTTGGGGTCACTTAGAAATTTCCTTATTTTTGAAAGAAAAGCACTTTTTTTCAATGAAGATAACTTTAAACTAATCAGAAATGCACTCTATACATTGCTAATGTGGTAAATGACTATTCTAGCTGCAAATGTCTGGTTTTTGGTGCAATATCTACATAGGTGTATAGAGGCCCATTTCCAGCAACTATCATTCCAGTGTTCTAATGGTACAATGTGTTTGCCCATTGTGTCAGAAGGCTAATGGATGATTAGAAAACCCTTGTGCAATCATGTTAGGTCTGCAATGCTGTAACTGCTGCAAATGGAGGATTCTTTGACGAAAGCAAAGTTTGAAGGAAAAAATTATTATTTCAAATACAAATCATTATTTCTAACCTTGTCAATGTCTTGACTATATTTTCTATTCATTTTACAACTCATGGTGGTAAATAAGTGTGACTTTTCATGGAAAACACAAAATAATTGTCTGGGTGACCCCAAACTTTTTAACGGTAGTGTAGATGCAGACCCATCTGAGTTGAGGATCATTGTGAGCGACTTTGGTGAGCACTGGAACAAATGCCTAGGAGCAGTAGCGATTCCTGTGAAATGTGGATGGACGGCCTGATGCCATGTCATCGCATTAGCTCCTTTCAGTTTCACCGGAATGAGCTAAAAAGGATGTTGCTTTTAGATCAAATGATGTAAAGAAAAAAACAAGTTCATGTTCATTCTTAAACACTACAATACTTAAGTTTTAACTTAGGAAGAACTCAGAAATCTGTATTTGTGTAATAACTCTGATTTTTATTCACAGCTTTCATGCGTCTTACTATGCTTCAATGATCACCTAATCAGTACCTCCTTAAGTGGACTGAGGTGTCCTTGTGTTGGAACTCAACAGATACTGCCAATTGCTGCCATACTTGTAGAGATGCCAATTTAGGAAATTTTTTTGCAGGGGTCTCTTGTATTTTCCCAAAGCTGTGTATTATATTTGAGATTTGCGAATCAAGGATCAATATTTGATGCTGTGGAATGCAGGCTTGCAATTTTTAAGCAATTAACGAAATTTCAGGCACAAAGTTTTTAAGAGGAACATTCAAGCTACCCTTGCAATCCACTCAAACCCAATACAAATTGGCTTGCCACTATTGTCTGAATAGGGTTACCTGAGCTGGATGACGCAGGCTACATGACTCTGCAAAAGAGGTGCATCACTGCACACCTCACCTCAGCTTGGTAGACATTTGAATAGGAAATGCTGATAAATGTGCGATGAAGTAGGAGTCACTGTCACCACGTCAGCGCACAGCGACAGAGAGTTGAAATGAGTCTGAAGGTTGTCTGTTATTATTTTGACAGATTATATTAATTTTGAAGCTGCAGCAGACAACTGTGTGTGCCACAATTACACAAATATCATAGTGGCTGAGAGTGAGGTTTCTTTTAAGAGCATTTTTCAGTAACTCCCTCAGAGCCTCCAGCACTGTCCCCTGTGTGCTGTGGAGCCAATACCAGCCTGTCCTGGTTCGACGAGGGGCAATTTTTTTTTTTTCCATGTCAGCCCCCTCCAAAATAAAATGTATCGCAATTTGTGTGGCACTAAATGCGACAAACAAACACAGGTCCCACCAAATAAAAGTGCAAGCCTGTGCACACAAACACAGAGTGTTTCTTCTTGTAAATATGAAAGCCATCCGGCGCCAATATGAAAAAAAATGACGGTAATTCTATAAAATGTCGGGTGAATTTTGCAATCCTCTCTGTTGTAATGGAGGACAAAGAGTAGCAACCACTGAACGATATAGATCAGTCATGTATTCCTATATTCATCATCGATCTCTGCCAAGTTTGACAAGGGGCAACCAAATAAAAAGAAAATGCCGGCGATTGTCAGTAGTGGCCGGCATCACCAGCTTCCGGGCTGACCAGCGTGTTCGTGTGACATCAGCGATGTGAGCACTTGATACTCCTGCAGATAATGTTGCATTTCTTCGAAGATGAGACCAGTGTCTCCTTTTGAAATCTGAAGAAAGGCATGGATGGCATGGAGGGTTGTTGAGGTGTTAATTTATGCTAATAGAATCCATGCCTGTGGCTCACCAATTGTAGTTTGAAAGTGGCTTAACTGAATGATATACCTCTCAAAAAGCTTTGCAGTGCTTTACCAGGTGAGAGAAGCAAAAAAGATAAAATTAAACATAAAACGAAAAAAAACAAAACAAGAAGGACCTCTTAGTCCTTATGCAAATATATCTGGGCAGAAGTGAAAAGCAACACAGCGCATCCAGCATGCCTTTCTGTGAGACATACACATGATCAAGAGTCTTTGCTGGTTGGGAGGAGCTTTACTCTACCTGTTCAGAGTAGGGCTGCTCCCTCTGAAATAAGATGATTAACAGGTGAATATTAGCTGTGAATGATCATACTGCATGTCTACTTTAAGCTTTTGTGATTAGAATGAAGCGCATTAGGACACTAGGCACATTCACATTAATACAGAGTGAAGTTAGCCATATGCTAAACAGCATACGTCTTAATTAATTAGCCTAAAGTCATACAGAAGACATAAGGAAAGATGACTGAATCATGCTTTTTTTTATACATCCAACTTAGGGAATATGATGATCAGTGGAAGTCCACTCTGCCAATATGCAAATGGAAAAAATAGGATGTTACAGAAACATTCAAATTTGAAGTGGCAGTGGCTCAATTATCTGTGAACAGTGTCACCTGTTTGGATGTGACGAAGGCAGCATGAATTGAAAATCTACGGCGCATGTCCCATCCTGCAGCTGATGATGTTGGATGCTGTTTAGCTCGTAGGCAATGTAACCTCTGCGTACGTAAACCTGAAAGTTGAGGCAAAAACTATCATTATCAATAACACAATAATTAAATAAAAATTACAAGAGTGAGAATGAGCCTTGTTTGAGTCAAGTGAGCATACCTCCAAGGCTGCCATGCACACAACTTGATTGGAGTGGTAGAAGAAGTTGGGTAGCACGTCAAAAATGGAGGTTTCAGACAGAATGAGTTTCTGTGGAAAATTAAAAATGTAATGCTCATTATGCAGCATTCATTCATTTATTCATCTTCTTCCGCTTAATCCTTTTCGGGTCGCGGGGGAGCTGGAGCCTATCCCAGCATCTTTGGGCGAGAGGCAGGGTACACCCTGGACAGATCGCCAGTCCATTGCAGGGCCAACACAGAGAGACAGACAACCTTTCACTCTCACAATCATACCTAAGGACAATTTAGAATCCCCAGTTTGATGCCAATTAACCTAACATGCATGTTTTTGGCATGTGGGAGGAAACCGGAGAAATCCCGGAGTAAACCCACGTAGACACGGGGAGAACATGCAAACTCCACACAGATCACTGTTGGTCGGGGGCTGGGATCGAACCCAGGATCCCCTGGCCAAGGGTGAGTTGCTGTGCTGCCGCAGTGCTAACCACTCCGCCACCGTGCCACCCTATTATGCAGCATATTCAAGCTATAGTAAAATCACAATTGAAATAAACTTTTGACTGTTTTAAGGAAGCAAACCTTTAAGTTCTCCGGGCAAAACTGGTGGCCATACATGTCAATGGCTGACAGGAAGATGGACTCCACCTGGTTGTGTCTCAGTTCATAAGATGGTAAATGGGAGGCAATCAAGACCTATGAGAAATTTGACATTTTTTAATCTTAGCTCTACATATTGCTTAAATCAGTCCCTCCAGGATTTCGTGATGATGTGATTGAACCAATTCACATTAAATCAGTGATTCGCCGCAACTTTTGCGCGACCTTGCAATTTTATCCATTCACCGCAACTTCCCCACAATTTTGGCCAATCCTCGTCAACTTCTGCCAATTTCGCCAATCAAATTTGGCCCTGAGTAGCTCTCAAACACTCAGTCTAGCCAATCAAATGCATCGCTGCACCACGCTCACTTCCATGTTTACAGTGACTATTAACGGAACACATCAGCAAAAAACAGTGTGTGATTTAAAAAAAAAAAAAAAACAAGTTTTCCCACACCATTCCTTCCTCTGTCTCTCCCGGCCTGATGGTGGACGTCTCCTCACACTTCCGTCCTGACCGTGTGTAGGAAGTGCTGGGTTTGTGTTGAAAAAAAGTCCACCTGCCTGAAAAGCACACCATCGCGGGAGCACGCGGGAGGAGAGACGCCGAAAAACCACAAATAAACGAGCAAATCTAACACTACAGCCAGTGTTGTAACATTGTATACATCTTTAGAGGTAAAATCATTACTACATCTTGTCAATGAGTTTTAAAGCTGTGAATCTCCGGTCTGGACATGGACCAGCGTGCGTCCCCAGCAAACCCCCAAGGAGAGCCCCTCCTCCTGGTACGTACGACTCACGGTAAAGGAAAGATGAGTATCTGATGAGACAGGTGTGTGTCAAGATGCGCACCAGATAGACAGGTAGGAGTCAGGTACAGAAAGAGAGAGATTATTCAGTATTTTTTTTTTCCAGAAAAAACACAAACTTCGATAGACAATACAGAGCAACAGAATAAATTATTTCTTCTTTCTCTGCGCTCAGTGCTGAGTGGTTGGGGACTGCTGTGGTTAGGGAGCTTTCAAATGAAGATGCTGCCAGTAATTTCCAAATCTATATACTCTTCAACATGCATTCAGTGCAATTTAGCTGTTGTAATGGATATTGTTTAAAGTCTGTATTTGCTGTTGCACAAGTTTTTCTGTATAGCAGAAGTTTCTGCTTAATTTACAAATCACTGTCTAATAGGAAATTTTTGACAGTCCTGTACTTTTCTTGTGTTATAGAATTTCATTGCAGTAAACTACGGGAAAAAAAGCATCTGCTTTAAAATGTATAATTCTTCCCACGACTTTTAGTGCAAAAAAACCTCTCAAAACAACAAAACTTTTATCACAACTTTTTTAAAAAGCTCCACAAATTCAGGCTTTTTGGGCCACAACAATCATAAAAACATCCCACAAAATCCTGGAGGGATTATTAAATGTCACAGATTGTACATTTTCCACAGATTCATTTTGAATTTTGACAGCCTAATTCATTGGTTCCCAACCTGAGGTGCCTGAAACGTTTAGGTTCTATGAGAAATTTTGTAATTTCACTTCTGAATTGCTCCAAAAACCTACAAATAATTTACCATTGTTGTGCATGGATGCCTACAGAACACATGCACAACAGCAGCAAATTATTTGCAGTTTTTTGGACCAATTAAGAAGTGAAATTACAAAATTTCCCACAAAAATCTGAATGTTTCAGGCACCCAAAGTTGGGAACCACTGAAATGGATACAAGACCAAAAATCCATTTTTGTGTTATTTTAAAACTCCTTAAAAAATCTGTTTGAAACTGTCAGTTTTCAGCATGCTCATTAATACTAATGAGCCCCTCATCTGACTGATTAAAGGCCTTTTTGAGTAGACCACTCACAAGTAACTAGGCCGCCAGGGTTTACTTGGCTTTTCAATTTAACTGAACTGAAGGTGGGTTTGTTAGTTTGTGACACTATAAAACCCAGGAAGTGTAATCTGCTTGTTTCTTTAAGCATGCTACTAAACAAAAGCAGTGTGTATGTCCCACTAAAGTAAGCATTACTTTACTTATACATGTGACCCATGGCCATTTTCTTCATATGGTTAAAGCACATGAAAACATCATTTGCACAATATGGGACCTTTAAATACAGGGCGTCTATCTAACAGTGTATAGGTTATTTGTAACACAGACGTAGCTGTCTTACCTGTCTGGCTCGCAAGGCCACCTTTGAGTTTTCCATTTTGCTGAGCTGAGTAAATTCGTTCAGAATGGCTGTGAGCTCATCAGCCAGAGTCGGATCCCGACCACATAGCTGGTCCTATACAAAGTCATATCTGCTCAATTACATCACTGTGCTCATTGGCATTTTTTAAAAGCAGAAACAGTATGTGTGTTTCTTAGGGTTTGAAGGTTAAAAAAGAAAAAAAAAAAAACTTACAATAAGCATTGTGACCAGGATGTTCTTCTTGGAGACCTGAGCATGGGAGAAGATGTAGTTGAGCACAGGACTCATGTCTGGTTTGTGTTGTTCTCTCAAGTGGATAACACATTTGTCATAATGAGCTGTAAAGGAGGGAAACATTTAAACTAAAGCCTTAAATCAGTTACATTAATAAAAGTCACAGTCGAAAGAGTGTTAAAAATCACCTTGTTGAAACTGCACCTCAACCTGCAGGTAGCGCTTCAGCAGATCCAGCACCACACACTTCATATAACCTCGGATTCCACTGCGGTATCTATATTAAACAAACATGCAAAAAACATATTAACCTAGAAAGCACATGGAGAACACAAACCTCCACCAAGGGGCTACAGTTTCCCTCAAAATGCAATTATACCAATCATGCAAACAATAAACTAAAACATAATCCACCCAACTTGTGGAGATAGAGCCCAAGTTGGGCTCCTATTACTATAAACATATTATAACTTAATAATAATGACTACACTGAATGAAAAAATGCACACATTTATATAAAATGTACACATTTACATGGTTCTTGTACACACAAGCAGCATCTTTTTCATTCCAGAACAGTAGGTGGCAGCAGGTAGTATAATGCATTACGGGAAACCCAGGCGTTTAAGCACTCTCATTTGGTGTGACATTGGCCTCCGCTGGTAATAAAAACATTCAACAAGCATGGATTACCCCTCATAAGCCCCTTTCAGAGTACCCCGGCAATCCAGGCAAACCCAGTGTGATCAGAGTTCCCTCTGTTATCCGAATAGGTTACTTGTGCTACTTGACGTGGGCTAAGTGACCCTGCAAGAGACATGGATCATGCCCACCTCATCTCGGTGTACATTTGAATAGGACAACGTGGATAAACTTACAATGAAGTAGGTATCATCGTCACCACGTCACAGCACAACAACAGAGTGTGGAAATGAATCAGAAGGCTGTCATTATTCTGACAGATTCTATTAGTTTCGAAGCTGCAGCAGACAACTATGTATGCCCGAGTTACACAAATATCGCAGTGTCGGAGAGTGAGAAGAAGCGCATTTTTCCACTCACTCCCTCGGCGAGTCTGCCTCAGCTCTGACTGTCTCTGGCTGCTGTGGGACACAACGGTTCAGCATGGGGCAGTCTCCCTGTTCAGCTCCACTCTGTGCTTGTGCACGCATCCCGGGTCACCCCACCTTAATGTGCAAGTCTGCTACTCTTTTTTTCCATGACTGCCCCCTCTGAAAGAGGCTGTGCGTCACTCACACTCACACACCCACACACACACACGGAGAGCTTATCTTCTTGTAAATATGAAAGCTATTCAGTGCCTATATGAAAGAAATGACGATAAAATGTAGGGTACATTTTACAACCCTGTCCTTTAAAATGGAGGACAAAGAGCAGAAAACACTGAACTATTTTAAATGTTATAATGCTCGTTATGTATGGTGACCTTAAGGGTTGAAAGACGCCTAGAAATAAAATGCATTATTATTATGTTGGTGCTAATTAGGGCTGCAGCTATCTCTAAAGTGTGGTATCAGACCCCACCAGGAGGGAAGGGCCTGATACCACTTTTTAGGGAAGAAGGTTCAGCACAGATTGGTCAGTGCAAGTTTGCTAAATACAAAAACAGCAAGATTCTGGTCAAAAGGTATTCAATCAAAAGACAAAAAAAAAGACAAAAAGCTTATCCGATTAATTGATAGCTGCAGCCCTAGTGCCGATTATAATCTGAGCTCACAGCGATCACTGTATATTACACAGATTGGTGTATTCCAATCAGACACGGGGTGACAAAATTAAAAGATCTGTAAAAATTAGTCAAGAAGAAGTTGGGCTAGCCATTGATAATATGAAATCAGGAAAAAGTGCAGGACCAGATGGTCTTCCAGTTGACCTCTATAAAAAAAATTAAGAATAAATTAATAAAACCATTTTTGGAAATGGTTTTAGAAGCATTTCAAAATAGTAATTTACCACCATACATGAATAATGCCTTAATTATACTGTTGCCAAAACCAGGTAAACCCTCTAATAAATGTGAAAATATGAGACCAATAAGCCTATTAAATGCTGACCTTAAGATAATCTGTAAAATTTTAGCAAGATGACTACAAGAAATATTACCAAATATTATTAACCGAGATCAGAATGGCTTTATAAAGGGAAGACAAGGCTTCCATAATGTAAGAAGACTACTTAATATTATCTATTCTAATAAAGAAGCATCGGATACAGCTCTCCTGTCATTGGACGCCGAAAAGGCCTTTGATAGGGTTGAATGGCCCTTTCTTTTTGAAGTCTTACAAAGGTTTGGACTTGGAAATAATTTCATAAAATGGGTTCAGATAATATATAATAATGCTACAGCAGAAATCCTAACAAACAGCAATATCTCAAAATCAATAAAGGATGTTGACAAGGCTGTCCACTTTCACCTTTATTGTTTACTATGGCAATTGAACCTTTAGCGATGGCAGTACGTTTACATCCACAAATATATGGAATTAAAGTAGGACCAACAGAACATAAAATCTCCCTGTATGCCGATGACATAATTTTGTTTATGTCGAATCTTAAAAAAATCAATTCCGACCTTGTTGAATTTAATAAAGAATTTTGGGGAAATATCAGGATATAAAATAAATAAAACTAAATCTTCAATATTAATGCTAAATGAGACCCAGAGAAATCACCCAGCTCCTGAGGTAAATCAATTCAATGTTGTAAATCAGTTTAAATATTTAGGAATTCAAATTGTGCCTAAGCTAGAATTAGTCGCCAGTGCCAACTATGAAGCCTTAATGACAGACATTAATGAGTTACTTCAGAGATGGATGTCACTACTAATGTCGATGATTGGGAGAATTAATATACTTAAAAGTAATATCTTACCTAAAATACTTTATTTATTTCAATACATTCCTTTACCACCACCTTCAGATCTATTCTCAAGAATTAAAAAAAAGTTTGTGGAATTTATATGGAACGATAGGAAGGCTAGATTACGTCTGTCCTTACTATATTTACCATTTGATCGTGGAGGTCTGAAATGTCCAAACTTTATGTTGTATTACTGGTCAGCACAACTGAGGTCTATGACATATTATTTTTCATCAAATGATCTCCCTCACTGGACTGAAATGGAATCATACAATTTACCTTTACCTCTTCCCTTATTCATATACTCAGACTCGGCTAAAAAATTACAGAAACAAGTTAAAAATCCGTTTGTAAAGCATATGATCAAAATATGGTGTGAAACCAAAAAATATTTAAAAGAACCACACTTATTGTCACAATTTAGCCCAATATGGGGTAATCAATATTTTAAACCAGGGAGAGCGGATGCTGTATTTAAAGCATGGAATTTAAAAGGGATTCAAAAGATTCAAGATTTATATCTGTCATGTTCAGATAACATTGAGCCTCTTTTCCACTAGCCCAGCACACCTCGGTACAGCTCGATTCACTTCAGTACGGCTCGGAATGCTTCTGTCTCCATTAGCACGGTGTTGGGCATGGGTGGGTGGGTTTATAACAGCGAGGCGGCGCCACACTCCCAGCGAGGCGGCGCCACACTCCTGTGACGTAACGCACGCGACCCAAGCAAAACATTTTTTTTTCCAAAGCTTTATTGAGAAGACCCAAGCAAAACATAACACATAGCTGTACAAGGCCACTCCTCGGTCTGTGGCTTTTTTCACCGTAAACTCCAAAAAGGACCGCCAGACAAGGGTACAGAGATGAAAACACTCTGGAATAGTTCTGCAGCTTCTGGGAGAGCCAAAGGCGTGAGGATACAAACTAGGTCGTATATGACGGTAAGCTAATGGTTGCTAATGCTAGTTTGCTATAAGTACGTCGTGCTACACTTTAATGTCTGCAAGTTATCGCTGTTAGGTACTAAAATATGTACGCTGTGTGTGTTTCAGATGGCTCTGTTGTGGGGAAATTACTGCTTCATTCGCTCTGGGCGTGCCTGTCACGGATGTGATCAGCCTGTCACTGATGTCAACACAGCTTCACAAACGATCAGTGGTTATAGAGCTTAAGAATGTCTGTAGAAACGTTTTATTTCCTGTACAACAAATTGCTCTGATCTGCTTGAAAATCATGGAGAGACTGTTGAGACATCATGGACTTACCTGCTTCTGCAGCAGATTCTGAGATGGTATCATAGAAAAAAACGATCAGCTGATACAACTTGATCGCCAGGTTAATATTAGCCACAAAATATATATTCAAAAAGTAAACTTTACTGAGTTAGGTATAATAAGATATATTTGACAGTTATCATGCATTTTAGGCCAAAACAAACTTGATCTAGGATTAAAAGCAATTAAAATAATGCAGTCACAAGTTTACATGGAAACATGTACTGTAGAAATATATATTCTCTGCATCAACAATGTACTAGCATGCATTATGCATATGCATATGCATTCATGTTGTATTGCACTGGGATTTGCACTGACAATAAACCTATGAAGTTTTTGCAGATGTCTCTTTTTTTATATGTGAAGGTTACCACCATGTGGCATAAATTAAATACTGAAAGATTGGAAAAGCTAAGAATAATCCAGCAGTTTGAGAAATCCCTTTTGGTTTGGTGTAAGTCTGTCAACAGAATTATGAACCATAAAGCAGTTTGTGTTAAAATGTTAAATCCAATTAAACCTAATCCGGGGGCTTCCAATCATGTGTCATGGGGGGCCAAGACCCTGCAGGTTCTCTCTTCTACCCAGTCTCTTCAGCAGGTGTTATCACTGATCAGTCAGTGGAAGAAGTTCAGTGGAATCTGCTGTTGAAGACACTGGTTGGAGGTAAAGCCTGCAGGGTCTTGGCCCTCCATGGCACATGATTAGACAACCCCCCGCCCAAACCCATTATGATGAAGAGCAGATGCTAATATGACCCAGAATTCCTCCATATACTGGTACTGTCACTATTGAGAAACGTGTTATATGTCAATTTAATCCTATCCAACTTTTACTTTCAAAATAAGTGTAAATATTTGCAAAAAGCACACATTATTAGAAATATGTTATATTTCAATTTAATACTATCCCACTTGTACTTACAAAAACGTGTGAATATTCATAAAAAGCACACACATGAAAAAGGTAGCACCACAAGCAGTGGTTCATAACGGTTTTGGGCAACAGCAACACAATTGTGTATCCTTTGCCAATCTGTCTGCTGTTATTTAATGTTTAACAGTTAAGGGACGGATGATTATATGCTCCAAAACCTGAGAAACTCTCTGATAAAAAAGCTGCAACAACACAAGTCACTTTTGGTTTGAATTAACTGCCAAATGACCTAGAAATAATGAGCTGAAACTTGTTTTTATTCGTATTAAATAATGAGACAGTGGCACACTGGCCAACACCAAATTGTATTATTTTTTACATCCTAGGGCATTTTGGATGTACTGAATAAAAAAAATTCATGTTTTTCACCTTCAGGTCAACGTTTGGAATAACAGTATTAGTATTTTCTGTTTAGATGATGCTACACTCCTTCTAAAGTATTGTAATTCTCTGAATTTGGAATGCCGATAGAACATTCAATTTACATATACTTACTTTTTTACCTACTTTGACTTGTAAGCTTGATCAGTCTCTCCTGCTGCATTTTAAAGTCCAACTGTGCAACTTCTTATAAGTTAACATAAAAAATGTACCCAAAGTTTAGAACTGGATCATGTGGTGCTAATTTTTTATGATATTTCAATAAAAAGAACAGAAAGCTTACAAAAACATTTGTTTTTTGGTCTAGTTAAAAATTACATTACCTTTACAATGGTTGACCCCTGACAGGATGATCAGCATCATTTTGATCAGACTAGGCAATGGAATTTCTATGTAATTATACTGTTTTATAATTCAGTGTTATAACAGACAAACCACACTTTCCAAAACAATTCCATTTTATTATATACAAAATATTAAAATAAAAAAAAAAACTTTGCAACAAAACATGAAGGTTAATCGACATTTTATACACGCCGACCACTGAGTGCCTCTCCCAGCTTCCCAAACTGGGTCAGGAAGGCTCGGTTGAATGAAGCCGTCTCTGCCAGCTCCTGGGTCAGGAAAGCTCGGTTGAATGAAGCCGTCTCTGCCAGCTCCTGCCTTCTCAAGGCAACATCCTGCTCCTGGGATACCCTCGCGTTTTCTGCAATCTCATTTAAATGTTGCAAATATTTATCATTGAATAGATTTTGCGCCTGGTGGCGGGACAGATTCACATTAATCCGGGCGTGCTGGCACGGCGGACGCGTGGGATGATTCTACAAGGAAAATGCACACAATAAAATACAGCACGAAAGTGCAAGATATACAGAAAAGACAATAGTTTTTAACAAGATTACATAAGCTTATTTCAGCGTATTGTTCACATGAATAATTAAAAGAAAAGCGTGAGTCCGCAGTGTGCTGCAATAAAGCAGAGCGATCATCATCCACAAATGAACAGCTTTTTTATTGCACAAATAAACTGAGCGTCTTACCGAATATATTTGCGAAAAAACGCACAATAAAAAAAAATTAAAACTCACCGTTAAAGGACTCCGATGTCGAGACCTCCCGGTATATTTTTTCATTCCGGGTGGCTCCGTCTAACTCGCGCTGGATGCGTTCGTCTGACAATGCAGTGAGCAGACACTGCAGCTCCTTATTGGTCCATGGAACACCCTTATTACGCGAAGCCATTTTTGATAGAGAATAAATGAAAACAGCACAGCAATACACTGAAAATAAACCGCCAACAGTGGTTGCGCGCTGAGTAATGGCGGTCGTGAAGATTCTTTTTTTTTTTTTTTCAAAACTTTATTGAGAAGGTCGTGAAGATTCGGCAGAAGAGGAGGAGGAGAGGGGCGGTTACAACCTGACCAATCAGCGCCGGTTACGACCTGACCAATCAGCGGCGACCAGTCTGTTAACGTCACAACACGGCCCAGCTCAGCACTGCTGTACCCTGCCCTTGAGCGGGGCTGAGAATCGCGGCTGTTAAACCGTGTTGGGGCTAGTGGAAATGCGTACAAAGCGTGCTGAGCCGTCCCGTGTCGCACTAAAGCGTGCTAGTGGAAAAGGGCCTTATGTCTTTTGAAGAACTGAGGTTCAAATTTAAACTTAATAGAATACATTTTTTTAAAATATCTTCAGCTTAGGAACTTTATTCAATCAAATCAAAATAATGCTCTCATCCGACCTATTTATTCATCCTTGGAAAAAATCTTGACGAAAGATAGTAAGAGAAAGGGTATTATTTCAGAGTTTTATAACTCACTGACACTATCCTCAAGTGAAAACTCACAGAAAAGATTTAATTATTGGAAAGAAGACCTGCAAACTGAAATTTCAGAGGAACAATGGGAATTGGCTTGTACAGAAGCTCAAACCAAATCAATAAATGTACGTCTTAAACTGATACATTTTAAATGGTTAATGCGGATGTATGTTACACCGGTGGAGTTAAATAGATATAACAAAAACATACCAGATACGTGCACAAAATGTATGGAAAGTAAAGGAACCTTATTTCATTGTTTATGGGAATGTAGAAAAATTAGAATGTTTTGGGAAGAGGTGAGGGTAACAATTGAAAAAATAATTTCAAAACAAATCATATTGAATCCTAAATTGTTTTTGTTGGGTCTGCAGCCAGAAAAGCATAACAAAGTGAAAGAGCATTCATAGACCTCAGTTTGCTTAATGCCAAAAAATGTATTGCACTATTGAGGAAAAAGACTCATAGACCAGATGTGACTCAGTGGTTAAGACAGATGTTAACAAACCTTCCACTAGAAAGAATAACATACATACTGAAATCAAAGGAAATTGTGTTTGAGAATATATGGAGACCTTTCATTGATTATGTAAAGAATTTAAACATAACTTTTGAAGAAGAAGGTGAATGATGTGTGTGGACCTTGTAAATTCCAAACTGGTGAATGTATAATATGTATACTTATGTAATGGATTGCCTAGACTAAACAGAGGAGCATTGTTGAAGACCTGTTCTTGTTAGTGGTTGTCGATGTTTTTAGTACATTTTTTTTAAAATTACTTTAGTGTTAGTGTTTGATTGTTTGTGTTATGTTTGTAAAAAAAAAAAGGTTCAATAAAAAATATTGTGGAAAAAAACATGATGAATATTTGAAAATAAAAGCTTTGAGGGAAAAAAAAAAAGATCTGTAAAAATGCCACCAACTCTCAACTAATCAGCGGCACCCGGCATAACCAGCTTCCAGACTCACCAGCATGTTCGTGTGACATCAACAATGTGAGGACATACACTGGAGAAATGTACAGCTATCTGCGTGAGATCAGACCTACATCTCCTTGATGTTTGAAAATGTCATGGAGGGTTATTGAGGTGTTAATTTATGCTAATGGGATCCTGTGACTCCCTAATTGTAGTTTGAAAGTAATTTTAGAATGTTCATCATATCAAACTTCTCCTTGAAAATAAAATCAAAGTCCAGAAATTTAACTTTAAGTTATACTGATAACATACACACACATGAGCGAAAAAACAAATGCAACTGCAATCATTACCTTCTTGGTGAAGATAACAAATAATACTATTAACATTCAGACATTCAGACTAATTTTCTGGCAACTAACCTTTGAACCAGCTGGACGATACTTTGAGTGTTCATGAAGAAAACCTCTCGATCAGCCTTCCTCTGTAATGTTGCTGCATGGCTGTCTAAAATGTTTGCAATCTGAAATTACATGCGAGAAAAATCATCATACTGCACAGACAAGTGCTTTGCATTTAAAGAATTGCTGACAAAGCTTTTACCCTTTGACTGGGGAACTGGCAGAGGACAGAGGTGATGTTGCTCGCATACTGAGCCATGACTTTACGGATGTCTTTCTCAACACTTGGTGGAATACGACACGCCACACTTGTCATGATCTCCTGGAGCTCCAGGAGTGGCAGTGAGGGATCTCTTAGAGTCTTCATCAGAGTAGCTACCCACTGTTTCAGCTGCAGAGGTCAATGTGCAAACATGCTTGTGTGATTCACAGAGATTTTAATTCAATGATCTGCAACATCAGTAAAGCTGATATGTACCTATGAACTGTATAAGTTCTCTGATGACTCTGCGATCGTTGGCCTCATCTCCAATGGAGATGAAGCTGAGTACAGAGGGCTTATCCAGGACTTCGTGGACTGGTGCCATCGGAACTGCCTCCAGATCAACGCGAGGAAAACTAAGGAGCTGGTGGTGGACTGCCGCAGGCATGGGCAGCCCCTCACAGTACCAGTAAATATACAGGGAACAGACATCGAGATGGTGACATCCTATAAGTACCTGGGTATTCATCTGAACAATAAACTAGACTGGTCACACAATACTGATGCACTCTACAAGAAGGGACAGCGCAGGCTGTTCCTGCTGAGGAGACTCAGGTCTTTTGGTGTACAAGGGGCGCTGCTGAAGTCATTCTATGACACGGTGGTGGCATCAGCCATCACTTTTGGAGTGGTCTGCTGGGGCAGTGGCATTACTGCAGCCGATAGGAAGAGACTGAACAAACTGATTAAGAAAGCTAGCTCTGTCCTGGGGCAGCGCCTTGATCCGATGGAGGAGATAGGAGAGAGAAGGACGGTGGCTAAACTGTCATCTCTGCTGGAGTCCGAGTTCCACCCTATGCAGGACATACTGAATGCACTGAGGAGCTCATTTAGCAGCAGACTACATCATCCCAGGTGCACAACCGAGAGGTTTCGTAGGTCCTTCCTACCAACGGCTGTCAGACTGTACAACCTAAGCAGGGCTGCTCGCAGAGATAGCAAAAAAGACGTAACAAACTAATAGTTTTTTGAATGCAGAAGATGCAATAGACTTACACAGTGGTCCTCTCCGGCATACAACTAGGAGCATGCCGGTCGCTATGGAGGGTGAGAGTGTGTATGGGCACATAATCATACCATGCAGGATAGCTGGGTAGACGGTTATGCTGTTTCATTCCATCTAGCGGCAATGCTCTGCACTGTGTGTGTTTATATATTTGCATATTTGTTCCGTCTAGCTGCAATGCTCCGTACTGTGGGTGTTTATATATTTATATATCTACATGTTATTCCATCTAGCTACATTGCTCCGCACTGTGTGTGTTTATATACTTGCATATTTATTCCACCTAGCTGCAATGCTCCGTACTGTGGGTGTTTATATATTTACATATTTATTCCATCTAGCTACAATGCTCTGCACTGTGTGTTCATATATTCATATATTTATTCCATCCAGCTACAATGCTCTGCACTGTGTGTCTGTGTGTGTGTGTATATATATATATTTTATAGTAATACGTACATATGTTTATTAGCTGCTCTTGCTTGCTTGTTTTTTTTTCTTGCCTTCTGATTGTTGCTCTGAGTGTTGCTATCCCTGTGCTGTTGCAATCCTGGAATTTCCCCGTTGTGGGACTAATAAAGGCTTATCTTATCTTATCTTATCTTATCTTACCTTGCTGCTAAAGTAGGGCTCTTCAAGACAGTAACCATCCATCACATTAACCAGGTTTTCAAGCACACTGTGGAACACCTGATGAAGCTTTTCCCCAACTGTAGGCAGTGGTTGTTGGGGTGGCAGTGTGGCTGTGTAGGGTTCCACCTAAAATAATAAAAAGTTCATTAGATCACATTACAGCCATGGACAAAATTGTTGGTACCCCTCTGTTAGTGAAAGAAAAACCCACAGTGGTCACAGAAATAACTTGAATCTGACAAAAGTGGTAATAAATAAAAATTCTACAAAAATTAACCAATGAAAATCAGACAGTGCTTTTGAATTGTGGTTCAACAGAATTACCGTATTTTTTGGACTATAAGGCGCACTTAAAATCCTTTAATTTTCTCAAAAATCGACAGTGCGTTTTATAATCCGGTGCGCCTTATGTATTAATTCTGGTTGTGCTTACTGACCTCGAACTGATTTTATGAGGTGCACGGTGCTCAAAAATCTGTCAAAAATGTTTTAGTACGACTTTGGTAAGCTACGAAGCCGAACCGCTTGATGGATTGTCGGAGCATTACGGTAGTCAGGAGCCTCGCGGAGTAATATGTGCTTCTACATAATGGCCGGATGGCTTTTTCCACAAATCTCCATCCCTAATGATCTGCCACTCCATGCGCGCCCATCTCACCGATACTGTCAAAACCCAAGTGAAGCAAACTAATTCGGAGCTTGCCATCATTCCGGGTGGATTAACCAAAGAACTCCAACCGCTATATTGGTGTCAAGAGGTCGTTCAAAGTTAAATTGCTAGCGAGTTACGCCACTATCTGCCAATGGATCGTGGATCGAAACTGCTCCCGTTTAGCTGTAATTAATATTCAAAAATGATATTTTCGGGATGAAAGAATTCAAGCGTCCTGGCATTTGTTTGCATTATTTACTTTTCGGGGCTGCCGCCGGAGAGCGAGCTGTATCGAGTACCGAGCGAGTATCCTGGCCACTATGGCGATGTAAACAGCCACGGACCAAAAAACGTACATTTGCTCGTGGGACAGGTCATTCACACTCGCAGACAATCACGCTATATGTGTCTATAATGATTACAGATAGAATTTCCAGATACCCAAAAGCCGATGGTGTATAGAACACGTATATTAGGAATTTGTATGTGAAATTTCGGCATCGAAACTGCTCCCGTTTAGCTGTAATTAAATATTCAAAAATGATATTTTTGGGACGAAAGAATTCAAGCGTCCCGGCATATGTTAACTTATCAGGGCCGCCGCCGGAGAGCGAGCCGTATCGAGTACCGAGCGAGTACCCAGCGAGTATCCTGGCCAATATGGCGATGAACAGCCACGGACTAAAAACGTTCCGCCTGGACTTCCGGTCATGGCCGCCACGTAGGAGGACGTGCTTCCCTCTACTCTGCTCCTAAAAATAAAAAAAATCGGCAAATAACTCTCTTAATTGGAACAAAAACTATCCCAGCGTTTGGGCGAGGACATGCCGGTAAAGCCTAAGGCTGGGAAATCAGGTGGAGGAAAAACTGAACCGCCGAAACAGTCCAAGTTAACGGACTTTCACCTCTGTGACGCAGCAGAAAAATCCCCAGATATGGCGGAACAAGCTAGCGGAGGAGCGGTGACTGCTGGCGACAGCACAGGTGCGGTGCTTGCTGCCATTGGCTCAATGAGAGCAGACTTCTCTACTAAATTTGATGGGATTATAGCAGCGATGGAAGGAATGAGAAAGGAATTAAGCGACTGTATGGAACGTGCAACGCAGGTGGAGCTCCGAATTTCCAGCACTGAGAATGACGTCACCAGCCTACAATTAAAGGTGCGCACATTGGAATTAAACAATAAACGTCTGGAAAATAATGTCCTGGATTTAGAATCCCGGTCGAGACGGAACAATCTGAGGCTGGTGGGTTTTCCTGAGGGTACGGAGGGGCGGGACTCATGTTCCTTTTTGGAAAAGTGGATCCCAGAAGCGCTGAACAACGCGGAGCTGCAGTCATCAGTCGTTCTGGAAAGCGCCCACCGAACTGGCCCACTGAGAGATAATAAGACACCCCCGAGGACACTGATTATGAAGTTCCTCAGCTACAGAGACAGGATGACGATCTCCAACGCGGCGCGGGCCAAAGGAGAAATTAAATACCAGGATCAGCAGGTGCGGTTCTACCCAGATTTGGCCACAGGAATCCAACAATTAAGGAAACAGTTTGACCCCGCCCGTAAAAAGCTGCGCAACCTTGGGATTCGTCATGGAGTGATTTATCCTGCAAGATTGCTGGTCACATATAAAGGGAGAACCCACACCTTCAAGACCCCGGAAGAGGCGCAGGAGCTCATCAAGAAGATCCAAGAAGAGACTAGTGGGAGCTAAGCATGAAGCATGAATAAGATATAAGGTAGAATATTTAAGCATTTGCACAGGCATCTGACTGATCTGAAGCAAATAGCAAGTTCACAAAATACAGATTGTATTGTATTAAAAAAAAAAAAAAAAAAACCTATGATGTACAAAGTTGCTATAAAATTTTGGAGTTAAGTTGGAAAACTACAGAACAGAGTTAATGTTATGTCATTAAAAGCAGGAGAGTCAGGGTGATTGAGAGGAGAAAGAAAGAGTGGTTTTGTCTGATCCTTGTGAGTGAGGAACAGTCAATGGCTATAGCGGGAGACGGAATTTTTTTTTTTTATTTTGGGGGGATTACCACGAATGTGGGAAGGGGGAATTTGTTTGTGTGTAGTTTGTAGGATGAATGTTCAACCACTCATGTTTTTGCTTCTCTGTGTGAGCATGTTTACATTGCGAGGTAATCCCAAACTCCTTATTGATCATAGACCAAAGCGTTAATCTTAATTTAACTTCATGGAATTGCAGAGGTCTACAAAATTTAAAAAAACTTAAACAAGTTATGAATAAAATAAAAGACATAGGTTCAAAAATTGTGTTTTTACAAGAAACTCATCTAATAGAGGAGGATGTAAAAAGAATTTAAAAAAAGATGGCAGGGAAGTATATTCACCTCATCATTTTCATCTCGAGCCAGGGGAGTTATGACTCTCATACACAAAACAGTCCCATTTCAAGTGAAAAATGTAATTGGAGACAAATTCGGAAGATACCTAATCATTCAAGGATCTTTGTTATTAGAAAATATAAATCTGGTGAACTTATACGGTCCCAATATAGATGATCAAAACTTCTTTGCTAATTTATTTCTTATTTTATCATCACTTACAGGGCAGCATATAATAGCAGGGGATTTTAATTGTACATTGAATCCCAGCATAGATAGATCAACAGGACTGGACTGTACGCACAATGGATGCAGGATGATCATTAATCATTTTATGAAAGAATTGAGATTGCTAGACATATGGAGAGAAATGAAACCGCAAGTTAAAGCCTACTCTTGTTATTCTAATACCTACAAGACATTCTCACGTATTGACTATTTTTTGATCTCCACAGAATTAAGGTCCAAGATTCAAAACTGTTTCTATGATAACATTGTGATCTCTGATCATGCACCCTGCTGTCTAATATATGTAGATAAGAAATTGACAAAGGAACCAGGTAGGTGGCAATTTCAGCATAAATGGCTTCAGGATGAGGAATTTGTTAAGTACATAGAAAAACAGATAGATGAGTTCTTTGATATCAATACTACACAAACATCAGCATGTATAAAGTGGGAGGCTTTCAAAGCTTTTATTAGGGGGCATATTATTAGTTATACAGGTTCTAAATCTAAGAAGACTCGAGAGGAGAGAGTCCAATTGGAACATAAAATAAAAATTCTCCAAGAAAAAGTGTATGCAGGAAGTGACCCAAAGTTAGAGAACGAATTACTGATTCTGAGAGCTGAATATGACAAAAAATCAGCGAATAGAGCTGCCTCGAGTCTTCTAAGATTGAAGCAATCTTTTTATGAACAAGGTGAAAAATCAGGGAAATTATTGGCATGGCAGATTAAACAATTAGAATTTAAAACACCAATTACCAGTATTATAAGTAACGGACAGGCAGCTGTAGATCCTTTAGAAATTAACAGTGCCTTTAGAGATTATTATGAAAAACTATATGACACAAAAAATGAAACTGACTTAACAAAACTAAATGGGTTTTTGGACGAATTATCTATACCTTGTATTCCAAATGAAAACAGGGAGATACTGGAGTCTAAAATTAGTCAAGAAGAAGTTGGGCTAGCCATTGATGATATGAAATCAGGAAAAAGTGCAGGACCAGATGGTCTTCCAGTTGACCTCTATAAAAAATTTAAGAATAAATTAATAAAACCATTTTTGAAAATTGTTTTAGAAGCATTTCAAAATAGTAATTTACCATTATATATGAATAATGCCTTAATTATACTGTTGCCAAAACCAGGTAAACCCTCTAATAAATGTGAAAATATGAGACCAATAAGCCTATTAAATGCTGACCTTAAGATAATCTGTAAAATTTTAGCAAGACGGCTACAAGAAATATTACCAAATATTATTAACCGAGATCAGAATGGCTTTATAAAGGGAAGACAAGGCTTCCATAATGTAAGAAGACTATTTAATATTATCTATTCTAATAAAGAAGCACCGGATACAGCTCTCCTATCATTGGATGCCGAAAAGGCCTTTGATAGGGTCGAATGGCCCTTTCTTTTTGAAGTCCTACAAAGGTTTGGATTTGGAAATAATTTCATAAAATGGGTTCAGATAATATACAGTAATGCTACAGCAGAAATCCTAACAAACAGCAATATTTCAAAATCAATAAAAATCAATAGAGGATGTCAACAAGGCTGTCCACTTTCATCTTTACTGTTTACTATGGCAATTGAACCTTTAGCGATGGCAGTATGTTTACATCCACAAATATATGGAATTAAAATAGGACCAACAGAACATAAAATCTCCCTGTATGCTGATGACATAATTTTGTTCATGTCGAATCTTAAAAAATCAATTCCGACTTTGTTGAATTTAATAAAGAATTTTGGGGAAATATCAGGATATAAAATAAATAAAACTAAATCTTCAATATTAATGCTAAATGAGACCCAGAGAAATCACCCAGGTCCTGAGGTAAATCAATTCAAAGTTGTAAATCAGTTTAAATATTTAGGAATTCAAATTTTGCCTAAGCTAGAATTAGTCGCCAGTGCCAAGTATGAAGCCTTAATGATAGACATTAATGAGTTACTTCAGAGATGGATGTCACTACCAATGTCGATGATCGGGAGAATTAATATACTTAAAAGTAATATCTGACCCGAAATGCTTTATTTATTTCAATACATTCCTTTACCACCACCTTCAAATCTATTCTCAAGAATTAAAAAAAAGTTAGTGGAATTTATATGGAACAATAGGAAGGCAAGATTACGTCTGTCCTTACTATATTTACCATTTGATCGTGGAGGTCTGAAATGTCCAAACTTTATGTTGTATTACTGGTCAGCACAACTGAGGTCTATGACATATTATTTTTCATCAAATGATCCCCCTCACTGGACTGAAATGGAATCATACAATTTACCTTTACCTCTTCCCATATTCATATAATCAGATTCGGCAAAAAAATTACAGAAGCAAGTTAAAAACCCATTTGTAAAGCATATGATCAAAATATGGTGTGAAACCAAAAAAATATCTAAAAGATCCACACTTATTGTCACAATTTAGCCCAATATGGGGTAATCAATATTTTAAACCAGGGACAGCGGATGCTGTATTTAAAGTATGGAATTTAAAAGGGATTCAAAAGATTTGAGACTTATATTTGTCAGGTTCACATAACATAATGTCTTTTGAAGAACTGAGGATCAAATTTAATCTTAATAGAACACATTTTTTTTAAATATCTTCAGCTTAGGAACTTTATTCGATCAAATCAAAATAATGCTCTCATCCGACCTACTTATTCATCCTTGGAAAAAATCTTGACGAAAGATAGTAAGAGAAAGGGTATTATTTCAGAGTTTTATAACTCATTGACATTATCCTCAAGTGAAAACTCACAGAAAAGACTGAATTATTGGAAAGAAGACCTGCAAACTGAAATTTCAGAGGAACAATGGGAATTGGCTTGTGCAGAAGCTCAAACCAAATCAATAAATGTACGTCTTAAATTGATACATTTTAAATGGTTAATGCGGATGTATGTTACACCGGTGGAGTTAAATAGATATAACAAAAACATACCAGATACGTGCACAAAATGTATGGAAAGTAAAGGAACCCTATTTCATTGTTTATGGGAATGTAGAAAAATTAGAATGTTTTGGGAAGAGGTGAGGGTAACAATTGAAAAAATAATTTCAAAACAAATCATATTGAATCCTAAACTGTTTTTGTTGGGTCTTTATCCAGAAAAGCATAACTTTAACAAGAGTGAGAGAGCATTCATAGAACTCAGTCTGCTTAACCACTTGCGCTCCGTTGTTCCGCGGGCGGGCAAGTCTCTGCGTCCTATGACGCACGAGGGCGCGCGAGAGCGCGCTCGTGCGCCCTCGTGCGCATGACGCATGATGGTGGTGATGGTGATGTAGTAGCGTCCAAGCGCCACTCAAAAAAAAACTGCAGAGACAGCTGCGAACAGATTAGTTCATCTGATTGACCTCTCATTCGACTAATAAGAGCCTTGAATTGGGTTTCTGAAACCTTGAAGAACCAATGAATGAAAATCTAGGAAGGAGGACCCGCCTACTGTGAACGCAGGAGCCAATTGAAGCACAGAAATTCTGGCTGGGTGAAGCGATATTTACTGCTGCAGAAGGACTCTGTACGAATCTCCTACAGACCCAGGCTCACCCAGCAGCATGGAGAACACCCACAAGTGGGACCTGCACTCATTCCAGCAGAATAGACGGAGGCCGACGACAAAAGTCGTAAATCATTCACCAAAACGGCAATAATGGAATTATATTGATCGGGATCCACGAGCGGAGCAGCGTCGCGTTCGTCTGACGCGTGGGAAGAGCTGTTCGCCACGACTCTGCTGCTTTGAAGAGGTAAGGTGTTATAAGCTAAATTATTATTTATCCCTGAAAACTGTAATCCAAAAATGACTTTTGACCGATCGGTAAATTACAACTGTACTGCGCACGAAATACGAAGTGCGTGCGCCGCGATAAACGGTTCATTTGCCGTGTTTGGACCGTGAACGCCCCCCCACCCCGCTGCAGAAGAGGAGCGGGGGGGGGGGGCACGGTCCGAACGCTCCCCGGTCCGCGGGGGGGAAGCATATCAGTCTATTCCATCATGTAGCGATGGCCCTCTTCTGTAGCGAGGGGGGGGGGGGCGTTCACTGTCCGTTCACGGTTCCCCCCCACACACACACACACAGTAGCGGGGGGGGGGGGGAGCCGCTGTGAAAACATGCAAGGAAAAAAAAAAAAAAAAGAGTGTATTCCGTCATGTAGCGAGGGCCGAATTTGGTCCTTGGTAGCGGGGGGGGGGGGGGGGGGGGGACGACCCCCCGCCCACACACACACACACACAGACACAGCCCTGAGTGTGACCTTTCATTAGAGCCTAAAATGAAGATTCTACATTGAATTATTCAAGAGTTACAGACGTTTTTCCAAACTGTGCCATTTGGCACAATTTGGCACAGTTCCATAACGCCTGGGAACAGCCTGAATAAAGCCGTGTAAAATATTCATTTTTGGTGGTATTGTTACCAAATTTGGATCTCAGCTGGATAACACTTGGTTCTACATTTCTGTTGCATTTTCCAGCCGGATCGGACAGCTGTGTGTTATTTACAAGCATTTGTATCCAAAAAAACACTGTGTCCAATTTTTTTTTCTTCAAGTTCAGTATGTTTAGATGACTGTAACGGAGCACGTAGAGAGATTATGTTTTTTTTGCCAAAAAATTCAAAGTGTTTTCTTTTAAATGAGACCAACCCCATGAAGATGCTGCAAAGGGTTGAATAACAGCTTTCGATTTACTTTGGGCACGTTATTTTTGGGCATTTTTAGGAAAATTGCCCGGAGTGCAAGTGGTTAACACCAAAAAATGTATTGCACTATTGTGGAAAAAGACTCATAGACCAGATGTGACTCAGTGGTTAAGACAGATGTTAACAAACCTTCCACTAGAAAGAATAACATACATACTGAAATCAAAAGAAATTGTGTTTGAGAATATATGGAGACCTTTCATTGATTATGTAAAGAATTTAAACATAACTTTTGAAGAAGAAGGTGAATGATGTGTGTGGACCTTGTAAATTCCAAATTGGTGAATGTATAGTATGTATACTTACGTAATGGATTGTAATGGATTGCCTAGACTAAATAGAGGAGCATTGTTGAAGACCTGCCTTTGTTAGTGGTTGTTGGTGTTTTTAGTATTTTTTTTTTAAATTATTTTAGTGTTAGTGTTTGATTGTTTGTGTTTTGTTTGTAAAAAGGTTCAATAAAAATATTGTGGAAAAAAAAAAAAAAAACGTTCCTCCTGCTCGTGGAACAGGTCATTCACACTCGCAGACAATCGCGCTATATGTGTCTATAATGACTATAGATAGGATTTTCTTTCCATGCACGCAAAAAAAATTTTTTTCCCGGCTCTGACTACCTCGCTTTAATGCGCCTTATAATCCGGTGCGCCTTATGTATGAAATTAGACCATCAAATAGACCGTTCATTGATAGTGCGCCTTATAATCCGGTGCGCCTTATAGTCCCAAAAATACGGTACTTTAAAAAACAAACTCATGAAACAGGCCTGGACAAAAATGATGGTACCCCTAGAAAAGATTGAAAATAATGTGACCACATGTTTAACCAAGATGTGTCCTCTAATTAACATCACAGGTGTCTACAAACTTGTAATCAGTCAGTCGGCCTATTTAAAGGGTGACAAGTAGTCACTGTGCTGTTTGGTGACATGGTGTGTACCACACTAAACACGAACCAGAGGAAGTAAAGGAGAGAGTTGTCTCAGGAGATTAGAAAGAAAATTATAGACAAGCATGTTAAAGGTAAAGGCTATAAGACCATCTCCAAGCAGCTTGATGTTCCTATGACTACAGTTGCACATATTATTCAGAAATTTAAGATCCATGGGACTGTAGCCAACCTCCCTGGACGTGGCCGCAGGAGGAGACAGATAATACGAATGGTAACAAAAGAGCCCAGAACAACCTCTAAACACATTCATGGTGAACTCCATGGTCAAGGTACATCAGTGTCAGATCGCACCATCCGTCGTCGTTTGAGCCAAAGTGGACTTCATGGGAGACGACCAAGAAGGACACCACTGTTGAAAACAAATGATAAAAAAGCCAGACTGAAATTTGCCAAACTGCATGTTGACAAGCCACAAAGCTTCTGGGAGAATGTCCTATGGACAGACGAGACAAAACTGGAACTTTCTGGCAAGGCACATCAGCTCTATGTTCACAGACACAAAAATGAAGCATACCAAGAAAAGAACATTGTCCCTACTGTGAAACATGGAGGAGGTTCTGTTATGTTCTGGGGCTGTTTTGCTGCATCTGGCACAGGGTGTCTTGAATCTGTACAGGGTACATTGAAATCTCAAGACTATCAAGGTATTCTAGAGAGAAATGTGCTGCCCAGTGTCAGACAGCTTGGTCTCAGTCGCAGGTCATGGGTCTTGCAACAGGATAATGACCCAAAACACACAGCTAAAAACACCCAAGAATGGCTAAGAGCCAAACATTGGACTATTCTAAAGTGGCCTTCTATGAGCCCTGATCTAAATCCTACTGAACATCTGTGGAAGGAGCTGAAACATGCCGTCTGGAGAAGGCACCCTTCAAACCTGAGACAACTGGAGCAGTTTGCTCATGAGGAGTGGGTCAAAATACCTGCTGAGAGGTGCAGAAGTCTCATTGACAGTTACAGAAATCGTTTGATTGCAGTGATTGCCTCAAAAGGTTGTGCAACAAAATATTAAGTTAAGGGTACCATCATTTTTGTCCAGGCCCGTTTCATGAGTTTGTTTTTTAAAATAATTTTGTTGAACCACAATTCAAAAGCACTGTCTGATTTTCACTGGTTAATTTTCATAGAATTTTTATTTATTATCACTTTTGTCAGATTCAAGTTATTTCTGTGACCATTGTGGGTTTTTCTTTCATTAACACAGGGGAACCAACAATTTTGTCCACGTGTGTAGGTAGTACCTTCAAGAAAAAAATAAAGACAGTGAAGGAGTAGCTCATTCCAATCTAATAGATGCGACAACCTGGATCCAGACTGATCTGAGGATCATTGTGTGCAAGTTTGGTAAGCATCTGGACAATTGCCTAGAACATGGGTGGGCATGGAGGGCCATGGGTGTGCCATGGAGGGCCATTCCACTGCAGGTTTTCTGTTCCACCCACTGTCTTTAGCAGGTGTTTGCTCTGATCAGCTTCAAGGATTGCTAATAATTGAAAACACCTGCTGAAGACACTGAGTGGAACAGAAAATCTGCAGTGGAATGGCCCTCACTGCCCACCCCTGGCCTAGAAGATGTGATTCTCGGGAGCTGTGGATGGAAAGACGAATGAACGGATGATAGACGCAACTCCTTAGGCGTAGTCTCATTTCGTTTAAGCCCAAAGGAATTAATAACACAACTTTTACAGAAAAGAATTTGAATCACAAAAAAATCTGAACTAATGTAGGAAATACTGACATTGATATATTGTTGGATACATATAAAAAATTGCCAGATCTCTGTGTGTGAGAATCTCTTTCCTGTTCACCACTTAAATTAATAAACATCCATATGATATGAGCCACTTGAAACATGGCAGGTGTACAGCCTGTGACCAAAGTGCAGCATAAAGTTTAAAACCACCATTTTAATCTGAAAGAAAACCAATACAGATTAAAGATTCATGGGGTTCAAAGAGGTAGATATGTTTTTTATTCAACCTTTATTTATACAGGGTAATTCCATTGAGAGGCAACGTCTCTTTTTCAAGGACGCCCTGTTCACACTCACACAGTTACACATTCACACCTGGAAGCTGCCCAGTACAACCCCAGACTATTGTTAACTGGAATATGTTTTTTTTTTTTCCTATAATAACTTTTCCTCATTTTGCCATATGGCCATATTGTATACATCCCTCATGTTATGAATAGGCTTTAATGATAACAGCTAACGCGATTAATCGGACGATAAGAAAAAAAAATGACCACGGTAAGTTTTCAGGCCATGGTAAGTCGTTGTTTATATGTGTACGCTTCTTTACATAATCCACCAACATTTCAGCCGGTCGTAGTGCTTCTGTCCCTGTGTACGCTCCCTGTGGGAGGTGGGGCTCATCCTCACACAGCGGGGACAGCCAGGAAAAGTGACGCAGCGCGCTGAAGAGTCCACACACAATATAAAGTTGGATATGATACATACAATGATGTAAAGTCACATGCCTCGGTCATCCGTGGCAATGTATAAACAATAGAATAAATACAGTTGTTTTGGCCACTATTAATTACCTCCGCCAAGGAGGTAATGTTTTTACCGGGGTTTATCTGTTTGTCTGTCTGTTACCAACATAACTCAAAAAGTTATGAATGGATTTTCATGAACTTTTTAGGAAAGGTGTGTAATGACACGGGGAACAGATGATTAGATTTTGGTGACGATCCGAGAGTGCATACCTCCACCAAGGGCTTTGTTTGTACTTGTGCAGCAGGATTACACAAAAACTACTGGATGGATTTGGATGAAATTTTCACCACAGGTGGTTCTTGGGCTAGAGAGGAACCCATTATATTTTGGTCATGATCTGAGAATGCATACCTCAGCCAAGGCTCTTATCTTCTCACAGTGTGTTAGCAACAATACTCCAAAACTGATGGACACACTTTGATGCAATTTTCACCACAAGTGGCTATAGGCCTACACACAAACCCATTACATTTTGGAGGTGATCCATGAGAAACGGAAGGAGCCTTGGCGGAGGTATGCGCTCTATGAGTGCTTTTCTAGTTAATAATTGCAACTTCATCTTTTACTGACCATATTTTTACCATTATTACCTCCGCCAAGGAGGTAATGTTTTTACCGGGGTTTGTCTGTCTGTTACCAACATAACTCAAAAAGTTATGAACGGATTTTGACGAAATTTTCAGGAAAGGTGTGAAATGGCACAGGGAACAGATGATTAGATTTTGGTGATGATCTGAGAGTGCATACCTCCACCAAGGGCTTTGTTTGTATTTGTGCAGCAGGATTACACAAAAACTACTGGATGGATTTGGATAAAATTTTCACCAGAGGTGGTTCTTGGGCTAGAGAGGAACCCATTATATTTTGCTGATGATCTGAGAATGCATACCTCAGCCAAGGCTCTTATCTTCTCACAGTGTGTTAGCAACAATACTCTAAAACTGATGGACAGACTTTGATGCAATTTTCACCACAAGTGGCCTACACACAAACCCATTACATTTTGGAGGTCATCCATGAGAAATGGAAGGAGCCTTGGCGGAGGTATGCGCTCTATGAGTACTTTTCTAGTTTATTTTATGTTTTATTTATTTAGGATATTTAAAATATTTTCCTAATTTCATTTCCTGTGTTTAATATTGTTCATAGATAAAAGCTCAAAGTTATTTGAAAAATTGTACATAGTCGCTTAACATTATATCCGGAGCATAAAATAGTCTTCATGACATCAACAATAATATCATTTACCGTTATATGTTTGGGAAAAATTTATCATCAATCAAAATTTGTTATCAGTACAGCCCTAGTTATGAATAATCTATGTTTCTCACAAGACCACATTTTATGCATTATTTATGACCACTGTCACGTGGTTTGTATTTATCACCAATATTGACAATCAATCAACAATTATTCACATGATGTGTGCCTCTGATTTACAATGAATTCCCGTCAAGGATCATGTGTACTGAAAGAAACCTTTTGACTGGAAAGATCTTTTGACGCCTGCTTCCTCAGTGATATTTTCCATTCTTTCTTACCCTTTCCTTCTTGTTATCAGTATGCAGAACGATTTTCTGTTCTTTGAGGCTTCCTCTCCCTATGGGTGGCCGGATAGATTGAGTACACTTTGCAAAGTGCATCTATCCTTAAACCATAAGGAATATAAAGAAGGACAAATTCAGACTATTTACAGCAGGGAAAATAAGTATTGAACACACCAACATTTTTCTCATTAAACATATTTCTGATGGAGCCATTGACCTGAGATTTTTACTAGATATCAGAAGCAACCCAAGTAATCCATACATACAAAGAAATCAAGGCAACTGTGTGCCCTGTATCCCAGCAACAGCTTGTCACTCACAGCTCAGCACTTCCGCTTTTCCTATGGTCAGACTATGGTATATGCTATATATACTGTATACTATGGTCAGAAATGTATTCTAGCATTGGTAGCAGCTCTGGATGCAAAATATGACCTGGAAAACAGGAATCTGGGTACAGACTGTACCGGTATCCTATGTCCCGCCCTTCCTTAATTCTGATTAGCTGCTTAGAAAGGTCTGGCATTGACAAGCTCAGCTGTAGTCTGAAAAGTTTAACTTTTTTCAGCTCTGAGCACCCCGAGCACCACATCAAAAAGCAGCCACCGCCGAGAGTGTTTCAGTGCCGAGGGTGCTCAGCGCTGTAGACGTGTTTCAAAGAAAACAATAAGTCATGCACTCAACCAGCATCGGCTCTATGCCCGCTCACCTCGCAAGTAGAGCTACAACTACTAGCTACGACTCTGTGACGTCGATTGCGGGCTGCAGACACGCGCTGGCAGCAGTCAGCTTCAAAGTTAGAAGTTGTCTTTCTGATCAGGGGTGCGGCAGTTGAATCTATCAGTCGCAGCTCTCTCAAGGTGCTTGGGAGGCAAATCCACCCACTTCAGATGGGACTTGAGGTTATCGTTTTATCTCTTCTTTGGCCGACCTTGACTGCAGCTGCCGTACACCAGCTCCCCAAAGAACAGTTGCCGGGGATCCTGGACTCATCCATGTGGATGACATGGCCAACCCATCGAAGCTGAGCCTGGATTATCTTGACTTCGATGCTTGTTGTGCTGGTTCTGCTCAGGACTTCCAGGTTGGAAATGCGGTCTTGCCAGCATACCTGCATGATGGACCGTAGGGAGCACATATAACACTGTTCCAGTTGCTTCAGATGCCTACAGTACAATGTCCAAGTCTCACTGCTGTATAGGAGGGAAGACAGGACAACAGCATTGTAGACCTCGAGTCTGGTAAGGAGGGAGATGCCTTTGTGCAGCAAGACCTTCACTCGCAGTCTACCAAGTGCTTGGCTAGCATTCTGGATCTTTGAGGTGATTGCTTTGTCAAGGGATCAGTCGCTTGAGACAATAATTGAGACCGCAACAATAATGGAGAAAACAAAAAAGAGTAAGCTGCTCGGGTAATTCACCCATTTACTGCAGTTAACATATTAGCCAGCATAACGGAAGAAGCTCAGTTGTCAGCAACTATCATCACAGAGAGATTATTGTCTTGACAGCGAGTAAACTATTTGAACAGCACGTACTAATAGTGTGGTGAGTTTTCTAAAGCTGAGAGAGTCGCTCATTGAAAATAAGAAGGGCTAACTTTACTCGCTAACCTTACCGGTGCAGTCCGCTGACTGCACCGGTGGAACGGAGAGGAGGGGGGAATGAATGCATCGCTGTAATGCAGCGGTGATATGACAACACTATTTTACAGTCTACATTAAACTTGTTTCATTTATTTATTTCCGATAAAATCCTCCCAAACTTTTGGCCTTCTGTGATTTTCTCTCCGTGTCACCATGATGAGTTCCTCTTCTTCTTCGCTGGAACAGTTAAACTGAACATTCCTGCAGCATGTACATAAACTTTAAAAATTAAATGATTTGTCGACAATAAAAATCTGTGTCGACAAATTTTTATGATCGATGTTATCGACAACATCAACTAATCATTGCAGCCCTACTCGCAAGACTCCATTGCTGAAGAAAACGTTGAAACGTGTTTAAAGTTTGCTGTACAACATTTGGACAAGCCAGTAAAATACTGGGAGAATATAGTCTGGTTAGATGAGACCAAAATTGAACTTTTTAGATCCCACAACCAGTGTTGGGAGTAACGCGTTACTTTGTAACGCATTACTGTAACGCCACTACTTTTGCAGTAACGTGCTGTGTAATAAAATTACTGTTTAAAAATTCAGTAATGCGTTAGTTACTGAAATAAGATCAGATGCGTTACTCGTGGTACTCGTTTTATTAATACGGATAGATATTCTTAGCGCAAATAAACCGACCCTACCATAGCTGGCACAGCCGTCAGTCTCTGTGGGTCGGTTTCCTGTCCTGCCCCAGTTCACACCGCAACCCGGTAGTGACTTCTCATATCAAGCCCTGATCACCTGTTGACCGAGTGGTGAGTAGCCCCTTACAGCTCCTACCTTTGTGGTTAAACACGAGTATTTTTTTTGAGCAAGAAGCTCGTATTTAATATCCGCATTAAATGCATTTAAAGTTTTCTCACACACAGAGAAAAAGTGACTGATTTGTTGCAGTAAAGAACAGCTTCTTCTAAGTGGTGAACTTTCATTTATCTGTGCTTTCTGTTTTATTTTATCTTATTCATTTACATGCTGTTGTGATATGCAACCATTTCATGGAAGGAAATCCTCTAAATATGCATTTTTAATGGGCTGGTCCAGGGGTGTCAAACATATAGCTTGTGGGCCAAAAACAGCCCACCAGGGGGTCCAAAGTTTTCTCTGATTTCTGACTTTCTACTGATTACAATAGTTTATGTAAATCTGAGACATTTTTCTCTGTAAGATGAGACTTTTTCTCATCAGTTTTCTTTTTCTTCTTTTTTTCTGATGAGAACAAGGGGCCCTTGATCTTGCTATGTGTGCAAGATAATTTGAGTATGCATTTAAAAGTAACATGAAAGCTACTTTTCCAAGTAGCTATGGCTACTAGCTCTCCTTCCCCTCCTCCTCTGGTGTGCTCTCTCTGTCATATGTTTAGCTACGCCTCTGCCTCCTTTAGTGATAACGGTAAATGTAATAAATGTCTTTTTGAGGCACTCGAGGCGAGGTTGTCTGAGTTGGAATCCCGGCTCTGCTGCATTGAAACACCGTCTGCGCCAGTTAATAACGACGGACACCCCTTAGCTGTAGCAGAGCTCCCTAGCATAGGGCGGCCCACTAGCGGTCCTCCGGTCCTCCTCAGCAGCAAGGAGACTGGGTGGGTGACGGTGAGAAGGAAGCCTAGCAGTAACTTACTTTTCCAAGTAAGTTACTTTAATCATGCAGTAACTCAGCTACTTTTGAAAAGAAGTAACTAGTAACTGGGTACCATTTTTAGTAACTTACCCAACACTACCCACAACACACAGCATGTTTGGAGGAGAAATGGAACTGCACATCAGCCCATAAGCACCATACCAGCAGTGAAGTTTGGAGGTGGGAGCATCATGGTGTTGGGGTGTTTTTCAGCACATGGTACAGGCAGACTTCATATAATGAAGGAAAGATGGATGGACAAATGTACAGAGACATCCTTGATAAGAACCTGTTGCCATCTGGTGGTTCCAGTAGGTGGTTCTGCGGCTTCCTGTGGTAATGTATCGTCACTTCCTGTGTTGCTGGCTGTCTGTGGTTTGTTTTGTGGTTAGCTCTCCTCATTCTCCTGAGGATTTTGCCTTTAATTGTATTTTAATCACTTTTTTCCATCTACCGTTAGCTCTCACTTCTGTTTATCAAGCCTCTTGCACCTGTGTGCACACTCAGTGTCATCTAATCACCCTCTTTAGCCTTCTGTTCACCTTTCATCAGTGTTTTTGTTAGCTTTGGGTTAGCCACTAGCTATGGCTACTAGCTCTCCTTCCCCTCCTCCTCTGGTGTGCTCTCTCTGTCATATGTTTAGCTACGCCTCTGCCTCCTTTAGTGATAACGGTAAATGTAATAAATGTCTTTTTGAGGCACTCGAGGCGAGGTTGTCTGAGTTGGAATCCCGGCTCTGCTGCATTGAAACACCGTCTGCGCCAGTTAATAACGACGGACACCCCTTAGCTGTAGCAGAGCTCCCTAGCATAGGGCGGCCCACTAGCGGTCCTCCGGTCCTCCTCAGCAGCAAGGAGACTGGGTGGGTGACGGTGAGAAGGAAGCCTAGCAGCAAAGCCCTGGTTCACCACCAACCTGATCATGTTTCTAATCGCTTTTCTCCGCTCAGCGACACAACCGCTGAGGAAAAAACTCTGATCATTGGCGACTCTGTAGTCAGAAATGTGAACCTAGAGACTCCAGCGGCCATAGTCAAATACATTCCTAGGGCCAGAGTAGGCGACATTGAGTCAAATTTGAAAATGCTGGCTAAAAGTAACTGTAAATACTCCACAATTGTTATCCACGCTGGCATTAACGACGTCCGACTCCGGCAGTCGGAAGTCTCAAAACTTAATGTGGAATCGGTGTGTGACTTTGCAAAAACGATGTCTGCCTCTGTAGTATTCTCTGGGCCCCTCCCCAATCTGACCAGTGATGACATGTTTAGCCACTTGTTATCCTTCAACTGCTGGCTGTCTGTGTGGTGTCCTGCAAACGATGTGGGCTACATAGACAATTGGAGCTCATTTTGGGGAAAACCTGGTCTTATTAGACGAGACGGCGTCCATCCCACTTTGGATGGTGCATCTCATTTCTCTAACAGTCTGGCATCATTTTTATGCAAATTTCCAAAACATTGACAACTCATTGGGACCAGGAAGCAGAGTCGCAGTCTTACACGTCTATCTGCAGCTCCTCTTCATCCGCCACCCCTCAACTTAGCCCCTGTCTTCCCCATCAGAGAATCATTGTCTGCTCCCTCCAAAGTAAATAAAAATATAACGTATAAGCATCCCAAAGTGATTAAACAAAAAGTTGGTAAAACTCAAATTAAACATGAAGCCTCTAAATTGAATGATTTGGCCTCTATTCCTCCTCGTAATTTAAAAATTAAATGCGGTTTGTTAAATATTAGGTCTCTAACTCCCAGGTCTCTGCTAGTCCATGATCTGTTAATTGATCATCAGATTGATTTAATATCCCTTACAGAGACTTGGTCAGGGCAAGAGGATTATGTTGGTTTGAATGAATCAACTCCCTCTGGTTATTTAAACTGTCAAAATCCAAGAAGTTCTGGTCGTGGAGGAGGAGTAGCAATAATTTACCACTCCAAATTTCTAGTTAATGTAAAGCAAAAAACACATAATTCCTTTGAAGGCCTGGTCCTCAGTATTGGGCATTTTAGCAATTTTAGGCTAAACCCAATTTTATTTGCCATAGTTTATCGTCCTCCATCAACCTACTCAGAGTTTTTACCCAAATTTGTCGAATTCTTAACTGATTTAGTGCTGAAATCAGATAGAATAATTATAGTAGGGGACTTTAATATACATGTAGATGTAGATAGTGATTGCCTTAATTTGGCATTTAATTCAGTATTAGACTCGATGGGGTTTTCACAGAAAGTAGGAAATTCTACCCATTATCTCCACCATACGTTGGGCCTTGTTCTGACATATGGCACAGAAATAGAAAATCTGGTAGTGTCTCCTCATAAACCTGTACTGTCAGACCATTGTCTGTTAACCTTTGATTTTACTATTTCTGACTATTTGGCTCCTAAGGAAAAATATTTACTACAGTAGATGCCTCTCAGATGATGATGTTACCAAATTTATGCAGATTGTTTCCTCTATGCCATGTGTCAACACAACGGAAATAAGCTATAGACAGCTTGCTCCTTCTGTAATTGACAGCATGGTAGATAGTGTTACAGCTTCTCTGCATCAGACTCTAGACATGGTGGCCCCTTTAAAAAAGAAAAAGTCTAATCAGAGATTTCTAACTCCTTGGTTCAACACAGAAACTCGTAGCTTAAAACAGAAGACTGGTCAATTAGAAAGAAAATGGCGCTCCACTAATTTAGATGAAATCTATTTAGCTTGGAAAAATCCATCCATCCATCTTCTTCCGTTTAATTCTTTTCGGGTCGCGGGGGAGCTGGAGCCTATTCCAGCATCTTTGGGCGAAAGGCAGGGCACACCCTGGACAGATCGTCTTTTAATTTATAAAAAATCTCTGAGAAAAGCTAGAACAAGTTATTATTCTGCATTAACAGAAGAGAACAAGAATAATCCCAGGTTTCTTTTCAGCACTGTAGCCAGGCTGACAAAGACTACTACTACTACTCCAATTGACCTTTTAGAGTTTGACAAAATAGTTTCCTCATCCAAGCCTTCAACTTGTCTTTTAGACCTTATTCCTACCAGGTTATTTAAAGAAGTCTTCCCATTTACTGGTAGCTTTATTCTTCAAATAATCAATTCTTCATTAACTTTAGGCCATGTACCGCACGCTTTTAAAACTGCTGTAATTAAACCCTTACTTAAAAAGCCAACGCTGGATCCAGAAATTGTAGCTAACTATAGACCAATCTCTAATCTCCCTTTCATTTCAAAAATCTTAGAAAGAGTTGTTGTTACGCAATTATTTGATCACTTGCAGGGAAATGGTTTATTTGAAGAGTTTCATTCTGGGTTTAG
The DNA here is from genome assembly GCA_020510985.1 of Pholidichthys leucotaenia. NCBI lineage: Eukaryota > Metazoa > Chordata > Actinopteri > Cichliformes > Pholidichthyidae > Pholidichthys > Pholidichthys leucotaenia. The sequence continues at coordinate 164,188,976 of CM035848.1, forward strand.
AATCCATCATAGTACTGAAACAGCCTTAGTGAAGGTCACTAATGACTTCCTGATCACATCTGATAATGGACTTGTTTCTGTACTTGTCCTTTTAGACCTTAGTGCAGCTTTTGATACTATTGATCATAATATTCTCCTTAATAGAATAGAACACTATGTTGGACTTAATGGAACTTTGTTGCAGTGGTTTAAATCTTATTTATCCGATAGGTTCCAATTTGTTCATGTCAATAATGAGTTTTCTTTCAACTCAAAGCTCAGTCATGGAGTTCCACAGGGATCTGTGCTAGGCCCTACTCTTTTTAGTTTATATATGCTTCCGTTAGGCAACATTATTAGAAAGTACTGTATACATTTTCATTGTTATGCAGATGACACAATTATACCTGTCAATGAAGCCAGATGACAGTAATCAATTAGCTAAGTTAGAAGCCTGTTTTAAGGAAATCAAAGCTTGGATGACTTGTAATTTCCTGCTATTAAATTCAGATAAGACTGAAGTCATTCTTGTTGGTCCAAAAAACCTTAGAAATACAGTACCTTTCCACATCAAACTTTTAGTTTGGATGCAGTTACTCTTTCTCTTAATAGCTCTGTGAGGAACCTTGGAGTTATTTTTGATCAAGCTGTGTTTTTCAATTCACATATTAAATTCGTTTCTAAGACTGCCTTCTATCATTTGCATAATATTGCCAAGATTAGGAGCATCTTGTCTCAGAGTGATGCTGAGAAACTGATCCACGCTTTTGTTAGCTCTAGATTAGATTATTGTAACTCTTTATTATCAGGTTGTCCTAAAACATCTCTAAAAAGTCTTCAGTTGATCCAAAATGCTGCAGCAAGAGTTTTAACAGGTACTAGAAAGAGAGATCATATCTCTCCGGTTCTGGCTTCCCTTCATTGGCTTCCCATAGAGTTTAGAATTATGTTTAAAATCCTTCTTCTCACTTTCAAAGCTCTAAACAATCAGGCCCCTTTTTATTTAAAAGATCTGATATTACCCCATTATCCTAACAGAGCACTACACTCCCAAAATGCTGGATTACTTGTAATACCTAGAATCTCCAAAAGTACAATAGGGGGCAGAGTCTTCAGTTATTAAGCTCCTCTCTTGTGGAACCAGCTGCCAATCTGGATTTGGGAGTCAGACTCTCGATCTCTGTTTTTAAGAATAAGGTTAAAACCTTCCTTTTTGATATAGCCTACAATTAGGGAGGGATCATGTGTCTCTGAACCCTCCCTTAGTTATGCTGCCAATAGGTTTAGACAGCTGGGGGACCTCTAATAATTGCACTGGGCTTCACTCCTTTCTTCACTCTCAATGAATTTTTTTTTTTTTTGCTGGTCATTAACATCTGTTTGTTTTCTCCCATAGATTGCGTCCCCACCATGCTGTTTGCTCCTCTACATGTCTGTTCTTTTCATCTTCTCTATCCCCTCACCCCCCAGCCAGTCGCAGCAGATTAAATTAAATTTAAAATTAAATTAAATTAAATCACCCTTATTGTCATTCAACCGTACAACCAATCATGTACAGCAGAACGAGATTGTGCTTTACCTATCTACAGTGTAAATCACACACACCCCAAGTGCAGAATCAGAGGGCTGCTGCCATGCAAGGCGCCACTACAGAGTTCCCTCCTCCATTCCATTTATTGCTGAGCACCAAGCTGGACGGCAGGAAGTTCCACTTTTTTATATGGTCTTTGGCATGACCTGGCTGGGATTTGAACCCCTGCCTCCTGGGTGTGGGGCGGATGCTCTACCAACTGAGCCACCACTCCGGTAGTCCCTGACCCTGGTTCTGCTGGAGGTTTCTTCCTGTTAAAAGGGAGTTTTTCCTCTCCACTGTCACCAAGCAATTGCTCACAGGGGATCGCTTGATTGCTGGGGTCTCTCTGCAATTGTGGGGGTCCCCCCTACAGTTGAAAGTGCTATGAGATGACTGTTGTTGTGAAATGGCGCTATATAAATAAAGTTGAATTGAATTGAATCTGCCAAGATGCTGAAGATGAAACAAGGGTGGGCATTTCAGCAAGACAATGATCCCAAACACACAGTCAAGGAAACTCTCAACTGGCTCCAGAGAAAGAAAATAAAGCTGCTAGAATTGCCCAGTCAGTTACCTGACCTGAATCCAATTGAAAATTTTATGGAATGAACTGAAGTTCAGAGAAGACACCGACAGAACCGTCAAGATTTGAAGACAGTACTGTATGTGTGGAAGAATGGGCTAAAAGCACTCCTGAGCAATGCCTGCACCTAGTTTCTCCATACATCAGGTGTAAAGAAGCTGTTATTACCAACAAAGGATTTTCTACTAAATGTTAAATGAATTTCACCAAGTGTGTTCAATACGTATTCCCTGTGTCCTTCCACTTTATTAAATATAACTCTTTTTGTGAACAGTTGTCTTGATTTCTTTGCATGTATGGATTACTTGGGTTGTTTACTGATATCTGGTGAAAACCTCAGGTCAATGGCCCCATCAGAAATATGTTTAATTAGAAAAATGTTGATGTGTTCAATACTTATTTTCCCCGCTGTATATCATCTTTAACTGGAAGTCCTTATAACACCCGTTTGAGTCAATTATCTTCTCCAACTGCGCTATTTTGGTGCAAATTATGATTATATAGTAGACAGTGCTTTGGATTAACCTACCTTTGGTACACTGCTTGGATCGTCCAGTTGCATGTGTGCCACCACACAGCCCGGCACCAAAACTGCTCCTGGCCTCTTGACAAAGTAGATGCAGCCAGACTGCTGCACCGAGAGAGTCATCACCATCTTCATCACCTGAATGCACATCAAAATTAAAATCTGAATTAAATAACCTCACAGGAAATGCATCATATAATTCCATACATTGTGCACTGTATCACCTCGATCTCTGCGTAAGTCTCTCCTGCAAAAATATGACCCCCATCTTCAACCAGGTACTGCAGCAGTTTGCCAGCAGAGGGGGACCGCAGCACATTGGGATCCTTCTCCTTCTCAAATACACAGGTCTTGTTACCAACAGTGATGCGGTAGCTGTTAGGTTAAAGTAAAGGTTAGGTTTAAAGTAAATATTTAAACCAAAAGTATAAAGGGCAAACTTTTTTCTACATTCACAGCCTTGCCTGTCAACTTCTTCCTTCATGTAGGTGGTGTGGCTGCAGCTGTCGTAGCATAGCAGAAGGCCGCCATCATTCAGCCTGTGGACGTCTATCTCAATGTTGGAGCCATTCATCATGACAACATAGGTTGTTGGGGATTGGCGAGCCACCTACAAGAAGAAGTAAAGATGATTTATTTATCAGGAAAGGTATTGCTTGCGTCAAAGGGCCAGAAATAGAGAAAAAGATTTACCTTCAGACAGAATTTGACTCCTTCATATATTAAATCTACACTGACGGAGTTGAGCAGACTGGCAGCAGGTAGTACCTGACCTCTGCAGATGCAACAGATTATGTTTTAAAGGTATGCAACTATGTGAAAACACTGAGTGCTGCAGTGAGATATTAAATGTTTCCCCACCTTTCCAGTGAATGCAGGAAGTCAGACATGCTCTTTCTGAAGTTAGCATCAGCAACATGCAGAGCCCCACAGACGACACCCAGAAGAGTATCCGGTCTCTCTGCCTACAGGAGGAACACATCGATTTAATAAAAGGAAGTATTGCAATTCATTAATTTCCGATAAGTTGTGATGTAAGGCAGAGATGTCCAACTCAGTTAAAGAGGGGGTCCAAACCAAAGGTCAAAAGACTAAAAATGAACATGATTTAGATATCGGATTCATAAGTGCCTAAACACATCATACAGAATGCAGAACAAACCAAGTGCAAAATCCCCTGCCTCCATTTTCTTTGAAGATCCCAATACTTATTGCCAGAGACCAGTTTTCAACTTTCAATATAATTACTGTGGCAGAACCAAATTATGATAAGCTCATCATCCATGAATATACAACAAAGTATGCAACTCATAGTTGTAGGTCAGGATCCCAAGATGAACCTGTGTAGCAAGTCTGGTGACCGGAGAGAGATTTACGTTCTATAGGAAGAATGTATAGGGAGTGCCAACCTTGACTTTTGACCTTTTGACCCCAAATCTGTAGTCAGAGGTCATGGTGTCAGAGTGAACCTGTGTACCAAGTTTGGTGACCCTAGCTTTCTTTGTTGTTGAGATATAGTTTATAAGCCATTTTGATATTGACCTATGACCTTGCAATCCCAAAACCACAGTCACACTTCAGGGTCACGGGGTGAATCTCTGTACCAAGTTTGGTTACCCTGACTTTACTCGCTGTACAGTAATAAGGAAAAGGGAATGTTAACCTTGTCCTTTGACCCCAAAACCCATAGTCAGAGGTCAGGATCCCAAGGTGAACCTGTGTACCAGTTTTGGTGGCCCTAGCTTTACTCGTTGTACGGCAATAAGGCATAAGGAATGTTAACCTTGACCTTTTGACCCGAAACCCATAGTGAGAGATCAGGATCCCAAGGTGAACCCATGTACCAGGTTTGGTGGCCCTAGATTTACTTATACAGTAATAAGGCATAGGGAATGTTAACCTTGACCTAGGGCTGTGCGATATGATGATATATATTGGATGACGATATAAAAATGTTTATCGTTTCATATAATTCTCTATTGTTTATATCATATTTAAAACACCCATACTCCCGCTTATTCAGTAAAGCTCCTACCTCACCTCTACTTGTCAGCGCCTCGTCTCTTCCCTGCAGTGCGCGATTGCGCGCAGTGGAACAGGTGTGGTGGGTGGCTAGGCTTCAGTCCGGTGGCTGCAAATGCTAACGCCAAACTACTGGTCCAGATAGCTGCTACTCCTGTTTGCCAGGGATGTGGGACCGTTTTTCATCGTACTGCGTCAGAGAGGATAGTTCGCTAACCTCGTTTTAATAGGAGATAAGTAACGTTAACACCATGTCTAATTATAAAATGCTAAATGATCGTCATTTAAGCCAAGTTGTGCTAACTGGAAACCGTAGCAGACCATCAGGGTTTTGTTTTGTTTTGTTTTGTTTTTTTTGGGGGGGGGGTAAATTACTACTGAGTTTCTTAGTTTTGTCTGAAAAATTTTTATTAAAGCTTCAAAAGTGTATGATAGTGGCACATACACGCAAAATAAATAAATTAATTAAAACTGGTCGGAGAAGCAAATTGGCTCTTAATGTAATTTATTTGATTCCTAATCATTTTAATCCGTCAAGTAGTGATAATGACTAAAGTTAAAAGTCATCACATGTATTTTATTACATTACCTTTTGTGTCTTTGATTTTCAGATCATGACCAATCTGAAATATTTTTACTAAGAAGCAAACAGATTAAATCAGGCCAGAATGGCAGTCTTTAGGCTGCAGGTCTACACTTAAATTTTCATTGATTTAAACCAACAGCTACTGTAATTTACAGTATCTTACAAAAGTGAGTACACCCCTCACATTTTTGTAAATATTTTATTATATCTTTTTATGGGACAATACTGAAGATATGACACTTTGATACAATGTAAAGTAGTCAGTGTACAGCTTGTATAACAGTGTAAATTTGCTGTCCCCTCAAAATAACAACACACAGCCATTAATGTCTAAACTGCTGGCAACAAAAGTGAGTACACCCCTAAGTGAAAATGCTCAAATTGTGCCCAATTAGCCATTTTCCCTCCCTGGTGTCATGTGACTCGTTAGTGTTACAAGGTCTCAGGTGTGAATGGGGAGCAGGTGTGTTAAATTTGGTGTCGTCACTCTCACACTCTCTCATACTGGTCACTGGAAGTTCAACATGGCACCTCATGACAAAGGACTCAGAGGATGTGAAAAAAAGAATTGTTGCTTTACATAAAGATGGCCTAGGCTATAAGAAGATTGCCAACACCCTGAAACTGAGCTGCAGCATGGTGGCCAAGACCATACAGCAGTTTAACAGGACAGGTTCCACTCAGAACAGGCTTCGCCATGGTCGACCAAAGAAGTTGAGTGCACGTGCTCAGCGTCATATACAGAGGTTGTCTTTTGAAAACAGATGTATATGTGCTGCCAGCATTGCGGCAGAGGTTGGGGGGGAGGGGTTCAGCCTGTCAGTGCTCAGACCATACGCCGCACACTGCATCAAATTGATCTGCATGGCTGTCATCCCAGAAGGAAGCCCCTTTTAAAGATGATGCACAAGAAAGCCCACAAACAGTTTGCTGAAGACAAGCAGACTAAGGACATGGATTACTGGAACCATGTCCTGTGGTCTGATGAGCCCAAGATAAACTTATTTGGTTCAGATGGTGTCAAGCGTGTGAGGCGGCAACCAGGTGAGGAGTACAAAGACAAATATGTCTTGCCTACAGTCAAGCATGGTGGTGGGAGTGTCATGGTTTGATGGTTTGGGGCTGCATGAGTGCTGCCGGCACTGGGGAGCTACAGGTCACTGAGGGAACCATGAATGCCAACATGTACTGTGACATACTGAAGCAGAGCATGATCCCCTCCCTTCGGAAACTGGGCCGTAGGGCAGTAGTCCAACATGATAACGACCCCAAACACACCTCCAAGATGGCCACTGCTTTGCTAAAGAAACTAAGGGTAACGGTGATGGACTGGCCAAGCATGTCTCCAGACCTAAACCCTATTGAGCATCTGTGGGGCATCCTCAAACAGAAGGTGGAGGAGCGCAAGGTCTCTAACATCCAAAAGCTCCATGATGTCATCATGGAGGAGTGGAAGAGGATTCCAGTGGCAATCTGTGAAGCTCTAGTGAACTCCATGCCCAAGAGAGTTGAGGCAGTGCTGGAGAATAATGGTGGCCACACAAAATATCGACACTTTGGGCACAATTTGGACATTTTCATTAGGGGTGTACTCACTATTGTTACCAGCGGTTTAAACATTAATGGCTGTGTTATTTTGAGGGGACAGCAAATTTACACTGTTATACAAGCTGTACACTGACAACTTTACATTGTATCAAAGTGTCATATCTTCAGTGTTGTCCCGTGAAAAGATATAATAAAATATTTACAAAAATGTGAGGGGTGTACTCACTTTTGTGAGATACTGTATATCTGTAGGTGACAGCCATGGGTAATTTAAAGGTAAAGGTAAAAGGTAAAGCCAACTTTATTGTCATTCAATCCATACAGCCAATCATGTACAGTAGAATGAAATTATGTTTCTTTTATCTACAATGGGCGGCGCGGTGGCGGAGTGGTTAGCACTGCAGCAGCACAGCAACTCACCCTTGGCCGGGGGATCCTGGGTTCAATCCCAGCCCCTGACCAACAGTGATCTGTGTGGAGTTTGCATGTTCTCCCCGTGTCTGCGTGGGTTTACTCCGGGATTTCTCTGGTTTCCTCCCACATGCCAAAAACATGCAAGTTAGGTTAATTGGCATCAAAACTGGGGATTCTAAATTGTCCTTAGGTATGACTGTGAGAGTGAAAGGTTGTCTGTCTCTCTGTGTTAGCCCTGTGATGGACTGGCAATCTGTCCAGGGTGTACCCTGCCTCTCACCCAAAGATGCTGGGATAGGCTCCAGCCCCCCCCCCACCCCCGCAACCCAAAAAGGATTAAGCGGAAGAAGATGAATGAATGAATGAATTATCTACAATGTTAATCACATCTAGAATCAGAGGGGTCGCTGCCACGCAAGGCATCACCACAAATTTCCTTCCTCCGTTCTATTATTGCTGAGCACCAAGCTGGATGGCAGGAAGTTCCACTTTTATATGGTCTTCAGCATGACCCGGCCGGGATTTGAACCCAGGCCTCCCGGATGTGGGGCGGATGGTCTACCAGCTAGGCCATCACTCTGGTAATTTTCTCATTTTCAGACATTTTTTTATGTTATGTTTTGTTTTGTTTTTTTTGTTTTTTTTTTTGCTATTCTCCTCTGGCTCAGGAAATATTTAACTTATTGATGTTTACTTTTTATTCATATATGATTTAGAAGAAAAACCTGAAATTTATGAGAATGAAGTCTCAAGAGCACATTACAAAATTATTTTATAATACTGCAAAACTGTGAGGGAAAATGGTACATGTAAAAAAAAGAGATGGTCCTTTTTATATGATTAAACTGTAGAATTTACAGAAAATGTATATCGTGATATATATCATTATTGTGATATAAGATGACGTATCGTAATATGAATTTTTTTCCATATCGCATAGCTCTACCTTGAATTTTGACCTGTTGACCCCAAACCCATAGTCAGAGGTCAGGATCCCAAGGTGAACCTGTGTACCAGGTTTGGTGGCCCTAGATTTACTCATACAGTAATGTGGCATAGGGAATGTTAATCTTGACCTTTGACCCCAAACCCATAGCTGGAGGTCAGGACCCAAGGTGAACCTGTGTAGCAAGTTTGGTGACCTTAGTTTTCCGAGATATAGTTTATAAGCCCTTTTGATGTTGACCTTTGATCTTGAAATCCCAAAACAATAGTCACACTTCAGGGTCACTGGGTGAACCACCTGTGTACCAAGCTTGATGACCCTAGCTTTACTCGTTGTACAGTAACGAGGTACAGGGAATGTTAACATTGACCTTTAACCTTTTGAACCCAAACCCATAGTCAGAGGTCAGGATCCCAAGGTGAACCTGTGTACCAGGTTTGGTGACCCTAGATTTACTTGTACAGTAATGCGGCATAGGGAATGTTAATCTTGACCTTTTGACCCCAAACCCATAGTTGGAGGTCAGGACCTAAGGTGAACCTGTGTAGCAAGTTTAGTGACGCTAGTTTTCTGAGATATAGTTTATAAGCCCTTTTGATGCTGACCTTTGACCTTTTGGCCCCAACCCCATAGTCAGAGGTCAGGATCCCAAATTGAACCTGTGTAGCAAGTTCTGTGACTCTAGCTTTCTTTGTTCTTGAGATATTGTTTATAAGTTATTTTGATGTTGACCTTTGACCTTGAAATCCCAAAACCATAGTCACACTTTAGGGTCACAAGGTGAACCTGTGTACCAAGTTTGGTGACCCTAGCTTTACTCACTGTACAGTAATAAGGCACAGGGAATGTTAACATTGACCTTTTGACCCCAAACCTGTAGTCAGATGTCAGGATTCCAAGGTGAACCTCTATACCAGGTTTGGTGATCCTAGCTTTACTGATTTTATAGTAATAGTAATTTTACCATTTGCCATAGTGCAACTGGAATATGGAATATTAACTTTGACCCCTTGCCCCCAACCCATAGTCAGGTCAGGGTGCAAGTCATCCAAGATGTGTATTAGGTACAACTACTGTATCGATTTGAAAAGCTTACATCATTTCTTTCAGTAGTTATTGTGTTTAGAAGATTGAGGGAAAATCTGACCTCTGACCTCAAGGTCATCCAATGAGAGTCAAATTGCAATATGTGCATCATCAGAGTATATCAAACCATAGTAGCAAATTTCAAAATAAGTGGAACAAAATTGTAGGAGAAATTGATTTCACAAAAGTGAGACAGGTGGACAGACTGACCCATAACATAACAAGAAAGATGAGAGATATTAAAAAAAAAAAATTGGTATCATTATTTTTTTACATTTCTCTATCAGCAGGTTCTTTGAATCATTTACAATGACTATATTTCCACCCATTAATTTTTTTCTACAAGGTTGATATAAGGTCTCTGGTGTCCTGTACCTGGACTTTCTCTGCAATAAGATGATCCAGCCAGCCAGTGTCAGTGTCATTGTTTCTAAAGCTTTCCGTCTCCAGCAACTTGATGAGATACTCAACTGTGGTCCTGAAATCACCTCTGATGGACAACTCTTTCATAGCCACAACCATGTTCCTGAAGCACAATAAACACAGGTGAAATACTTGGATTAACAGAGGCAGGTTTTTTACACTTTGACTTTCTTAACTACTATTACAATTTCCATATTAGTGTAGCAATTATGAAATAAAATTTTATTCTTCGGAACACTTCATCACCTCATTGGAGGATCTTTGCATTTTTGAAAACATGAGTAGCCTCAGTCAACAACACCCCTGAAAGCTTCAACCCATTAAGAGCAGTTATCAAAATAAAATCTTACGAAATGGCTTCTTCGCGGTTCTCGCCCCATGAGAAACAGTGCCCAAACTGGGAATCTGCAAATTCATGTAGGCCACCAGTTGCCCCCACACTGAAGTAACCCCAGACATTTTTACTGCTGCGGAAGTTCAGTTCCTGCACTGTGCCGGAGCTGGGCTTGAACCCCTTTGAGAGATCAAAGGTTGAAATTAAAAGGTGTACAACAAAAACTCCATTAGTTCTATTTTTAATCAACTTGAAATCTACCTCATCAGGGTTCTCACTGGTGATCCGAGCAGCTATGACATGTCCTCTTGGACTTGGGATGGAGTCTGGAGTTTCAAAGTTAATGTTGCCGTCACCCCATGGACTCTCTCCATAAAGCAGGCGGATGTCCTTCATTCTATGAAGGGGAATGCCCATTGCAATCTAACAGAAATACAGAGATAAAATGACAGGATTCGATATGTACAAAAGGGTTTCATTTCCAAACATGCATGTTGGGCCCACTGGCACAGGGCTACCTGAAGTTGGGCAGCCGGCAAGTTCACATCAGCGATCATCTCTGTGCAGGGATGTTCTACCTGCAGGCGAGGATTCAGCTCCAGGAAATGGAAACTACCATCTTCAGAGTAGAGATATTCCACAGTACCTGCACTCACATAGCCCACCATCTTAGCCAGTCGCACAGCACACTAAGCCACAAAATTAAGTAAAATCCCATGAGAAAGGTGTCAACATGGTGCAAAAGTTGCATTGCCTGATACATTAAATATACCGAGCAATGTAAACAGACCCGTTCCATTTGCTCAAACGTTGAGAAAGCAGCTATTGTGGCAGGAGCCTCCTCTATGATCTTCTGATGCCTCCTCTGGATGGAACAGTCTCGTCCAAATAGAGAGATGGCATTTCCATAGTCGTCAGCCAGTATCTGGACCTCCAGGTGTCTTGCATGCTGAGCCAGTTGCATGATGAAGATGGGAGAGCCAGGTACCTCTGTTTGAACCTGCATTTAGAGTACAGTAAAAACTGTAATATAGGGAACAGGTGAATTTAATAAGATGTTTCAGAGGTCTCCCTCTTGCTCATAAAGATGTTGAGCCAGCCTTACCTGAGCTAGGTCAATCACATTTATTCAGTATGAAAATATTTGATACTATTATTACTCCATCAGCAACCTCTACTATGGAAAGAGGCACTTTGAACGATTTTTTTGGACCATCTGAGCTTTAAAAAAAAGGTAAAACAGCAAAATTCTGGCCTGACAACATTATTAACCTCTTGCACTCCGCTGTACCGCGGGCGGGCAAGTCTCTGCGTCCCAGAGCGCACGAGGGCGCTCTCGTGCGCTCTAGGACGCACGAGGGCGCTGCCTCCAAGCGCGCACTGAAAAAAAAAAAAAAAGTTCTTCCATTACAGACACAGCCGCGAACAGATCAGATATGATTGACCTCTCATTCGACTAATAAGAGCCTTGAATTGGGTTTCTGAAACCTTGAAGAACCAATGACTGAAAACCTAGCAAGAAGGACCCGCCTACCAACGCTGTGAATGCAGAGAGCCATTTGAAGCACAGAAGTTCGCGAGCTTTTTTGTGTAAGGCTGGGTGAAGAGAGACTGACTGCTGCAGCAGATGAAAAAAAGGACCCGCAGGAAGAACCCCACAGACCCAGCAGCACGGAGACCATCCACAAGTGCAACCTGTGTGACAGCGACTGCCATTCGCGCATCGGCATGTTCAGCCAGGCGGTGCTTTTTTTGTTTTTGTCCCAGCAGAATAGACATTAGGATTGTCTTCCATGGTCATCATAGACCGACGGAGGCCGACGACGAAGGCTGAGTGACACACACGCGTTTGCCAGTCTATTTTTAATTACTACCGTTATTTGTTTTGAAAAATCGTTTGCCAAAAACCGCAATCATGGAAGCGCAAAACCGCAATAATGGAATTATGTTTTGATCAGGTCACGAGACCAGCGTCGCGTTCGTCTGACAATGAGGAAGAAGTTCACCAGCTCTGCTTCTGCTGTGAAGAAGTAAGGTGTTCTAAGCTAAATTACTCTTTATCCCTGAAAATTGTAATCAAAATGACTTTTGACCGATCGGTAAATTACAACTGTGCGGCGCACGAAGTCCGAAGTGCGTGTGCCGCGGTACACGGTTCGTTCGCCGCGTCCGGACTGTGAACGCCCCCCCCCCCCCGCTATTCTTCTGTAGCGGGGGGGGGGGGCCGCGGTGACTGCGCCGCGGTCGCCACATGAGTCTAATCCGTCATGTAGCGATGGCAGATTTCCGTCCTCTGTAGTGAGGGGGGGCAACCTCCCCATACACACATGCAGCCCTGAGTGTCAGCTTTCATTAGAGCCCAAGATGAAGCTTCTATATTGAATCATTCAAAAGTTACAGACGTTTTTCCAAACTGTGCCATTTGGCACAATTTGGCACAGTTCAAAAACGCCTGGGAACTACCTGAGGAAAAAGCTGTGTAATATATTCATTTTTTGTGGTATTGTTACAAAATTTGGACCTCAGCTGGATAACACTTGGTTCTACATTTCTGTTGCATTTTCCAGCCCGGATCTGAAGCTGTGTGTTATTTGCAAGCATTTGTATCCAAAAAAACACCCAGGCCAAATTTATTTTCTTCAAGTTCACTATGTTTAGATGACTGTAACTCAGTGTCTGGAGCACTTAGAGAGATTATGACTGTTTTGCCAAAAAATTCCAAGTGTTTTCTTTTAAATGAGACCAACCCCATGAAGATGCTGCAAAGGGTTTAAGAACAGTTTTCGATTTACTTTGGGCACGTTATTTTTTGGCGTTTTTAGGGAAATTGACCGGATTGCAAGGGGTTAATAGAAGAGTTCTTTTATCTTAAATATACTACTTTTCCTTATACATTTGTGACTTTTTTCTTAATTGTGCAATAATTTTGCAAATTTATTTTTTTCTCTCATAAATTTACATTTGCCACTTCATTCTCACATGTTTGTGTACTGTGATTTATTTTTTTGTGCTATATTTTGGGGCGGGAGTGGCTCAGGAGGTAGAGCAGGTCGCCCAATAATCGGAAGGTTGGCGGTTCTATTCGCACTCCCCCCCACCCTGCCGTTGTGTCCTTGGGCAAGACACTTTACCCACCTTGCCTCCAGTGTCTGTGACACTGGTGTGTGAATGTGAATAAATATTTGATGGTGGTGGGAGAGGCCATTGGCGCAGATTGGCAGCCACGTTTCAGTCAGTCTGCCTCAGGGCAGCTGTGGCTACAGTAGTAGCTTACTACTACTATTGCCTGTGGAGTGAATGAATAATGGACTCATTGTAAAGTGTCTTTGGGTGTCATGAAAAGCACTATATAAATGCAATCCATTATCACTTTCTTGCAAAGTTATGAGGCTTGTCTCTTAAATTTGCATTGTTTTTATATACACTTGCATTCAAAAATTTGAGCAACTTTTGACAAAGCATATTTTGGTGTCTTTTTAAAAAAAAAAAAATCTTTTTTTGAGAGTTGACCTCCAACCTTCGCCTGAGGACAAGATCGCCAAAATTCGAACTCATCCCAGATTTTTTAATGACAGAATTATGGCATCAGTGTGAAACATGTACATAATTTCCTTTCTGAGTTATCACGTTTAGAGTTTTTTTAATTGACCTGTGACCTTGAGTTCAAGGTCACCCAAATTCAAACTTGTCTGAGATTTCTCAGATAACTGCAGTAACATCAAAAGCCTCCCTCATTTCCTTCGAGTCCTCATGCTTACAAGAGTTATGGAAAAGATTTTTCCATAACATAACGTCCATAATTTTTTTAGACACAACTAAGGTATTGATTTGAAAAGTGTACATAATTTCTTCCTCTAGTTATCATGTTCACAAGGTAGGTGTTGAGCCTGATGGTTGCTGCCCATCTACCCAGTGGGGTGATAACAATACCCCATCAGCCTTTTAGAGACTGAGGAGAAATAAAAAGTAACTATGCATTAATGTTTGCTGGTTATATTGTAATCCTTTTCTCTAGCCTGCCGAAACTTTTACATGTTTTAAACTAAAAAAAATATGTGGGGTGGTTAGATTTTTGCATGCAACTTTTGCTGGCTAAATAAATTTGCAGCCATTTTCTTGTAAACTTCAGATGTTTTTTTTCTTGCAAATTTTTGAAGTTTTCATTAAACAACCAGGAGCCATTTGTAATAAAAGCCACAGACTGAAGCGACTCAACCTGTTTTTTTTTTTCTTTGCCTGAAAATACAGTTCATAATAATAAAAGTTGTTTGGTAGCCCAGCCAATATCAATCAAATAAAGAAATACAGAACAAAAAAATTACAACACCAAGTAAAAAATATGAAACCAAAACAACACAAACCTGTCTAAAATAACCTGGAAAATCTTCGGAACTTTCAACTTTCCGGATACCTTTTCCACCTCCACCCTCAGAGGCCTTAATAACAATCGGGTAACCAATTCTCTCAGCCTCCTACAAAAAAAAAAAAAAAAAACACAGCAGAAAGCAAAACATACGTATGTGCTTGGCATGAACTACGGGTGCATCTCAGTACATTAGAACGTCAACAAAAAGTTGATTTATTTCAGTAATTCAATTCACAAAATGAAACTCCTATATTATGTAGATTCGTTACACACAGAGTGATATATTTCAAGTGTTTATTTTCATTTTGATGGTTATGGCTTATAGCTCATGACAACTCCAAATTGAGTTTCTCAAAAAATTAGAATATTATATAAAATTCATTTTAAAAATTTGATTTTTAATAGAAATGTTGGCAGACTAAAAAGTATGTCCATGTACGCACTCAATACTTGGTTGGAGCTCCTTTTGCATAAATTACTGCATCAGTGTGGCGTGGGATGAAGGTGATCAGTCTGTGACACTGCTTTGGTGTTATGAAGGCCCAGGTTGTTTTGATATTTACATTTTTTATATTTAACCTTTAGTTATACAGGGGAGATCCATTAAGAGGCAAACTCACTTTTTCAAGGACACCCTGTTCACACTCACAGTTACACATTCACACCTGGAAGCTGCCCAGTACAACCACAGACTGACCTGTGGCCACTGAGCAGCTCCACTGGAGCTTTTGAGCAAGGGCCTTGCTCAAAAGCACCACAGTGGGGTTAATGAGGGTGGAGCAAACACTGCTATCTTATCTGTCCCACCCAGATCTGATCCTGTTGATCCAGGGATTGAACTAGCAACCCTCCAGTCACCAGTCCACATTCCTAACCATTAGGCCACTACTGCCCCACATGACCTCTTTTCAGATTAAAGGAAATTTTGGTTTTCATTTGGAAATCAAGGTCTCACAGTCTAGAGGACAAGTGAAGAGGCACAGAATCCAAGTTTCTTGAGGTCCAGTGTAAAGTTTCCAAAGTCAGTGATGATTTGAGGAGCTATGTTATCTGCTGGTGTTGGTCTACTGTGTTTTATCAAGTCCAAAGTCAGCACAGTTGTCTACCAGGAAATTTTAGAGCACATCATGCTTCCCTCTGCTGACAAGCTTTATGGAGATGCCAATTTCATTTTCCACCAGGACTTGGCACCTGCCCATGCTGCCGAAAGTACCAATACCTGTTTAATGACCATGGTATCACTGTGCTTGATTAGCTAGCAAACTCTCCTGACCTAAACCTCATTGAGAATCTATAGGTATTGTCAAGAGGAAGATGAAAGAAACCACACCCAACAATGCAGACGAGCAGAAGGCTGCTATCAAAACAACCTGGGCCTTCATAACACCTCAGCAGTACTACAGGTTCATCATCTTCATGCCAAGCCACATTGATTCAGTAATTCATGTAAAAGGAGCCCCAACCAAGCATCGAGTGTGTACATGGGCATACTTTTTCCATCAGCCAACATTTCTATTACAATTTTTTTTGGTAATTAATTTTATGCAAAATTCCAATTTTTTCACAAACTGAATTTGGGGTTTTCATGAGCCACAAGACATAACCATCAAAATGAAAATAAATAAACACTTGAAATATATCACTGTGTGTAATGAATCTACAGTGGGGCAAAAAAGTATTTAGTCAGCCACCAATTGTGCAAGTTCTCCCACTTAAAAGATGAGAGAGGTCTCCAATTTTCATCATAGGTATACCTCAACTATGAGAGACAAAATGAGAAAAAAAAAAATCCAGAAAATCACATTGAAGGATTTTTAATGAATTAATTGGTAAATTCCTCAGTAAAATAAGTATTTGGTCACCTACAAACAAGCAAGATTTCTGGCTCTCACAGACCTGTAACTTCTTCTTTAAGAGGCTCCTCTGTCCTCCACTCGTTACCTGTATTAATGGCACCTGTTTGAACTCGTTATCAGTATAAAAGACACCTGTCCACAACCTCAAACAGTCAGACTCCAAACTCCACTATGGCCAAGACCAAAGAGCTGTCAAAGGACACCAGAAACAAAATTGTAGACCTGCACCAGGCTGGGAAGACTGAATCTGCAATAGGTAAGCAGCTTGGTGTGAAGAAATCAACTGTGGGAGCAATTATTAGAAAATGGAAGACATACAAGACCACTGATAATCTCCCTCGATCTGGGGCTCCACGCAAGATCTCACCCCGTGGGGTCAAAATTATCACGAGAACGGTGAGCAAAAATCCCAGAACCACATGGGGGGACCTAGTGAATGACCTGCAGAGAGCTGGGACCAAAGTAACAAATGCTACATCAGAAACACACTACGCCACCAGGGACTCAAATCCTGCAGTGCCTGACGTGTCCCCCTGCTTAAGCCAGTACATGTCCAGGCCCGTCTGAAGTTTGCTAGAGAGCATTTGGATGATCCAAAAGAGGATTGGGAGAATGTCATATGGTCAGATGAAACCAAAATAGAACTTTTTGGTAAAAACTCAACTTGTCGTGTTTGGAGGAGAAAGAACACCATACCTACCGTGAAGCATTGGGGTGGAAACATCATACTTTGGGGCTGTTTTTCTGCAAAGGGACCAGGACGACTGATCCGTGTAAAGGAAAGAATGAATGGGGTCATGTATCGTGAGATTTTGAGTGAAAACCTCCTTCCACCAGCAAGGGCATTGAAGATGAAATGTGGCTGGGTCTTTCAGCATGACAATGATCCCAAACACACCGCCCGGGCAATGATGGAGTGGCTTCGTAAGAAGCATTTCAAGGTCCTGGAGTGGCCTAGCCAGTCTCCAGATCTCAACCCCATAGAAAATCTTTGGAGGGAGTTGAAAGTCTATGTTGCCCAGCAACAGCCCCAAAACATCACTGCTCTAGAGGAGATCTGCATGGAGGAATGGGCCAAAATACCAGCAACAGTGTGTGAAAACCTTGTGAAAACTTACAGAAAATGTTTGACCTCTGTTATATACCCTTTGTTGGCAATGACAAAGTATTGAGATGAACGTTTGTTATTGACCAAATACTTATTTTACCAAGGAATTTACCAATTAATTCATTAAAAATCCTTCAATGTGATTTTCTGGATTTTTTTTTTCTTATTTTGTCTCTCATAGTTGAGGTATACCTATGATGAAAATTGGAGACCTCTCTCATCTTTTAAGTGGGTGAACTTGCACAATTGGTGGCTGACTAAATACTTTTTTACCCCACTGTATATAATACAGGAGTTTCATTTTTGAATTGAATTACTGAAATAAATCAACTTTTGTTGACATTCTTAATTTACTGAGATGCACCTGCAAGTGTAGCTGTTAATATGAATCCTCAGTCTGCTTACAGCTAGTCCATCACTGACATCATGAACACAGCCCTGTCTGTAGACCTCTAGGGGAACATTGATTGCTCTGCCTTGTTGTTGGTCCTCTTCAGCCCAGTCCAGCCTCAGACCTGGAACAGAAGTACAGATGCGATAACACACAAAAGACCCTCTGCATACACAAGAATGTGTCCGACTACAGGAGTTACTCATACCATGGACATATGCACAAAATTTTAGAAATGGAATATGTACACATGAGGGTGTGGTAAAACTATGCTGGCTTTAAAACAAATTTATAATTCACACACACACACACACACACACACACAAAGCAGGGAAAATAAATATTGAACATGTTGTAGAGGGTAAAAGGGAAGGATGTGGAGGTGAGGCACGAGCGTAGGACAACACAGAATCTTTATTAACCCTCTAATATATATGTACAGCCTATGGCCCCAGCGTGGAACGCGTCCCTGTAGAAGCCTCCTCCAGTCTCTCTGCACTCTCTTTTATACCTTTATTGCTCTTGCATTGAGACTGGAGCTGCTGACATTATGCATTGGTGCATGAACAATAGATTTGTGTGAAACATTATCATAACAGCTTGAACACCGGTTACAATACATTCACCACCTGCATTTTCATGCGCCAGCCCGTTGCTGCAGGTGGCGAAAGGCACTTCATTGTCTAGTTGACTCCATGTTAATTTTCCTCTCCTGGGGAGGCGTCTAAACTCTGCCCAGTCTGAACCTCCCGGTGAGCTTCCTCATGCGGTCCATTGTCCCTGTGTTTCCTTCTGCCTCTCTGGGTGTGAGAGGATGCTAAACCTGTGTATTGTGTCCCCCCCGCCCAGCACACCTAGAAGGGGCTGTAACCCCCCGATCCTTTGGGCTCAAGTCAGCACCCATGGTGGCTGCAGCGGGGGGGGAGGGGTCGCCATTCCGGTCGAACTGTCCTGCTGGTGAAGTGTGTCGGAGGGCATGACAGTCTGTGGGGGGAAAGGGGTAGGGCTGAAAAGCACTTTCTGCTCCGCTCCAAGTTCCAACATGTTGACGGCCGTGGTGCGTGGGCGCACGCGGTCCGGTGCGCATCGTGCTTGCGGAACAAAGCCGGCAATAGGCAGGCTTTTGGGACAGAAATGTGGGATAAACGATGTGGAGGATGGGGGGGGGGGGGGACAATGGAGTGCTGGCCCGGGATGTTAAAAGCGTCTGGGCCGTGCAAAAATTGAGTGTAGATCAGCCTCAGGTGAGGGACTTTTCCAGTAACCCCTCCGGTGATCCGCAGTGGCTGTGAAAAAAAAAAAAAAAGTCTCTGTCGACCCCTCCTCATGCGGGCCCGGTCCTGCAAGGATCTGGGGAAGGCGAACGGCCCAATTCCCTGAGGGTGCGCCCGGCTGCTTTAGGTGCAATGCACAAAGCCTAAAGGATCCAAGGATGGCCATCGGCCGTGTTCCCCGGGAATGTGCAGCGGCTGAGGACAATGTGTAAGTTCTTGGAGCCGGTTTGTCCCTGGTGCGTGGCGTGCACGTCGGTGGCCATGTAGCTTTCAGATGCGCTGTACTCGTAATCCTGCGGCGTGCGCACGGGGCTTCTGTGTGCCAAAACCCCACTGTTGGGAGATGAAGCCAGGGTCGGGGAGCTTGATTCAAACAACGCAGACAATGCTGATCTTCCTCTTACAGGCTGTTTCTGTGGTGTGCTTGTCTCGCTGATCCTGGTGCGTCTCGGTCCCCGTGCCGCTCGCTCCCTCCGGCCCTTGAGGTCGCCAATGTGGAGAGAGGAACAGGCGCGCGTGCTCCAGTGTGGATGAAAAGGATGCAGGCGATCCCTGGTACTCCAGAGTCCACAGCACGGTGAAAGGGAGCAGACGGTCCATCTCACGTCAGGTCACCAATGTAGAGGGTAAAAGGGAAGGATGTGGAGGCGAGGCATGAGTGTAGGATGACACAGAATCTCTATTAACCCTCTAACACAGGGGTGTCAAACTCATTCCATGGAGGGCCAAGACCCTGCATGTTTTGCTTCTACCCAGTGTCTTCAGCAGGTGTTTTCACTAATCAGCAATCAGTGGGAAGAAATTCAGTGAAATCACCTGTTGAAGACACTGGGTGGAGGTAAAACCTGCAGTGTCTTGGCCCTCCATGGAATGAGTTTGACATCTGTGCTCTAACATATATGTACAGCCTATGGCCCCAGCATGGGCTGCTGGGGCTGCGTCCCTGTAGAAGCCTCCTCCAGTTTCTCTGCACTCTCTTTTATACCTTTATTGCTCATGCATTGAGACTGGAGCTGCTGACATTATGCATTGGTGCATGAACAATAGATTTGTGTGAAACATTATCATAACAGCTTGAACACCAGTTACAATACATTCACCACCTGCATTTTCATGCGCCAGCCCATTGCTGCAGGTGGCGAAAGACACTTCATTGTCTAGTTGACTCCATGTTAATTTTCCTCTCTGCCCTCTCTACCTAGTCTGAACCTTCCGGTGAGCTTCCTCACGCGGTCCATTGTCCCCGTGTTTCCTTCTGCCTCTCTGGGTGTGAGAGGAGGCTAAACCTGTGTATTGTGTTCCCCACAATGTCAACATTTTTCTCATTAAAAATATTTCTAATGGAGCCACTGACCTGAGAATTTCACCAGATATCAGTCACAATCCAAGTCCAACATACAAAGAAATCAAGGCAATTGTCTTCACAAAACAAGTTATATTTAATAAAGTGGAATGACACAGGGAATAAGTATTGAACACGCAGTGAAATTCATTTAATATTTAGTAGAAAAGTCTTTGTTGGTAATAACAGCTTCCAGACGCCTCCTGTATGGAGAAACTAGGCGCAGGCATTGCTCAGGAGTGATTTTAGCCCATTCTTCCACACAAACTGTCTTCAAATCTTAAAGGTTCCGTGGGTGTCTTATGAACTCTGATCTTCAGTTCGTTCCATAGATTTTCAATTGAATTCAGGTCAGGTGACTGACTGGGCCATTCTAGCAGCTTTATTTTCCTTCTCTGGAGCTAGCTGAGAGTTTCCTTGGCTGTGTGTTTGTGATCATTGTCTTGCTGAAATGTCCACCATCATTTCATCTTGGCAGATGGCAACAGGTTCTTAACAAGGATGTCTCTGTAGATCTGTAAACATCTTTTTTTTTTTTTTTTTTTTTTACTACTTCCGGCGCCACACGAGTAGGCTGCCTTTTTGCAACAGCAGATCAATTTCTTCCTATTTCTATTTACTATCTGGCTCTCTTGCTAATCTTTCTGTTTCGGCGACACCTTGATCCATCACAGACACGTAGATCACCCAAATGTCTCCTGAGCCAGCGGATGGATCCACTGTTTCTTGTAGGAGGCAGTACAACAGGGACCAGCTGTTAGCACTTAACCGGCCCACGATGCTAACGCAAAAACTCAACATATCGGGAGATATAAGACAAAAATGACGTGGGTGTCATGCTGGAATAAGACGACGGACGAGGAATATAAGGTACAGACCTGCCCTCCCATCTGTGATTATGGGGAATGTATGATCGCTACTCAGGAAAACAGATGAGCTAGCGGCTATCTCCCGCTACGATAGCATATACAGGGAGAGTAGTCTAATGCTATTCACGGAGACGTGGCTAACAGAACTAGCAACAGATGCTAACATTGAACTGGAGGGTTTCCACGCAATACGGGCAGACCGAACACCAGACAGTGGGAAGGCAAGGGGCGGTGGAGTGATGATGTATGTCAATAACAACTGGTGCAGACCGGGACATATCACGGTTAAACAACAACACTGCAACAAAGACATGGAGTTGCTAGCTGTTAGCATGCGGCCTACATATCTCCCGAGGGAATACTCACACATGAGCTGCATTGTTATTTATGCAAATCCGACGGCGAACGCTGGGACAGCGCGTGACGTCATCCACTCAGTAACTGGCAGGCTACAGACAGAACACCCAGATGCTCTTCTCCTCATCTCAGGCGATTTCAACCACATTTAACTGTCTCCCATTCTACCCACGTTCACCCAGTATGTCACATGCCACACTAGAGACAATAAAACACTGGACTTATTCTATGCAAACACTAAGGAGGCGTACACCTCATCATCACTCCCCCCACTCGGGAGATCGGATCACAACTTGGTTCATCTCCTGCAGGTGTACAAACCCCTAGTGCACAGACAACCTCCGGTCATGCGCACAGTGAAGTTATGGTCTGAGGAGGCAATGGACGCTCTAAAGGACTGTTTTGAAACCACTGCCTGGGAGCAGCTCTGCGATCCACATGGTGAGGACATCGATGGCCTCACTCACACCATCACGGACTACATCAGCTTCTGTGTGGACAACACCGTACCCACCAAGACCATACGGTGTTGCTCGAACAACAAACCCTGGTTGTGTATCCTCCTATTTTAAACATGCAGTTGTGCAGCCACTCTTAAAAAAAACCTAACCTTGATCCATCTGTTTTTAAAAACTTCAGGCCAATTTCTAAGCTTCCTTTTATTTCTAAGCTTTTAGAAAAAGTTGTTGCCAAGAAGCTCACTGACTTTCTGATTGAACGCAATATTTTTGACAAATTTCAGTCAGGTTTTCGTCAGAAACACTCGACAGAGACCACTCTTCTTAGGGTGTCAAATGATATTTTAATGTCATCAGACTGGCAATTGCTCTGTTTTAGTGTTATTAGATCTTACTGCAGCATTTGATACTATTGATCATTGTATTTTGTTACAAAGGCTTAGAGATTGGGTAGGTATTTCTGGAAAAGCTCTGGATTGGTTTTTCTCCTACCTTTCTGGTAGGAGTTTTTCCCGTGGCTGTTGGCTCTTATTCATCTGACTCTGCTCCTTTAACCTGTGGGGTGCCTCAGGGTTCTATTCTGGGTCCACTTTTATTTGCCCTATATATGCTGCCACTTGGTTCTATTATCAGCAAATTTAAAGGTGTGTCTTATCACTGCCATGCTGATGATTTACAGCTACTTTTCTCTTTTAAGCCTGACCATGTTGGCAATTTAAAAATTATTCATAATTGTGTGTCTGCAATTAAGGACTGGATGTCTAGTAACTTTTTACAACTTAATGCTGATAAAACTGAAGTCCTTATTGTAGCACCTGATAATCTAATGCCTAAGTTGGTTAATAGCATTTGTTCATTAAGCTCTAACGTACGGTCTAATCTAAAAAATCTTGGTGTCATTTTTGATCAATCGATGAGCTTTGATCAGCATGTCAAATCTCTGACCCGGAGTTGTTTTTTCCACCTTAGGAATATATCCAAAATCAGGTCATTGGTTTCCTACACTCAGTTAGAAATCATTATTCATGCCTTTGTTTCTTCACGTTTGGACTACTGTAATGCTCTTTTTACATGTCTTAGCAAATCCTCTTTACACCACCTACAGTTAGTCCAGAACGCTGCTGCAAGATTACTAACTAGGTCCAGTAGATTCTGTCATATTACTCCTGTTTTGGCATCCTTGCATTGGCTTCCTGTAAATTATAGAATTGATTTTAAAGTTCTTGTTCTTACTTACAAAGCCATTCATGAAGAGGCGCCTTTT
This sequence comes from Pholidichthys leucotaenia, assembly GCA_020510985.1. Lineage (NCBI taxonomy): Eukaryota > Metazoa > Chordata > Actinopteri > Cichliformes > Pholidichthyidae > Pholidichthys > Pholidichthys leucotaenia. The sequence goes on from CM035848.1 coordinate 164,212,281, forward strand.
TATATTAGTGACCTGCTCTCTCTACACCAGCCCAGCAGGTCTCTCAGGTCTTCTCATCAGAATCTATTGGTAGTCCCTAGTACTAGGCTCAGAACCAAAGGCAATAGAGCCTTTGCTGCTGTTGCTCCCAGACTGTGGAACTCCTTGCCTTTTGAACTTAGATCTGCACCTTCCATTGGTGTTTTTAAGAAGCAACTAAAGACCCACCTTTTTAGCCTGGCTTTTTAACTATGTGCTGATTGTATTTTTATGTGCTTTTACTGTCTACTTTGTTTTTTTTTACTGTTTTATGTGCCTGTGTTTTTATTTTGTTTTTTACCATGTTAAGCACTTTGTGACTGTCTGTGAAAGGTGCTCTATAAATAAACTTATTATTATTATTAACCCTGAGATAAAAACACTTCTGAGAGAGAAGAAGAGGATCTTCAGGTCAGGGAACAGGGAGATGCTGAAGTCCGTACAGAGGGAGCTGAGGAGGAAGATCAGAGAAGGCAAGGACAGCTTCAGGAAGAAGATGGAGGACAAGCTGCAACAGAGCGACATCGGCGGGGTCTGGAGAAACTTAAAACCATCTCTGGGCTCCAGAATACCCCCCCCCCCCGGGCCACGGGGGGCAGGGAGTGGGCGAACAATCTGAACCTGTTTTTTAATAGATTTGACCAACCGCCCTCCCCCCCGACTGCACAACAACCACTGCTGCCTCTAAAGACATCGAGTCCTGCTGTCCACACCCCACTCCACCAACACCCCCCCACTCCCAACACACAGCCCCCCAACATGACCCTCACTAAGACCCAGGTGAGGACGGAGCTGAGGAAGATCAAGGCGAGGAAGGCCTCGGGACCGGACGGCATCAGCGCAAAGCTCCTCAAGTCCTGCACAGACCAGCTGTGTGGGATTGTGGCGCTCATCTTTAACCTGAGCCTGAAGTTGGGGAGGGTACCACAGTTGTGGAAAACATCTTGTGTGGTACCTGTACCAAAGACTTCCCACCCCAAAGACCTGAACAGCTACAGACCGGTGGCCCTGACGTCTCACATGATGAAGACCCTGGAGAGACTGCTCCTTGCTCACCTCCGCCCCCTGGTGGGACCAGCGATGGATCCACTCCAGTTCGCCTACCAGCATGGCATTGGGGTGGAGGATGCAGTGATCTTCCTCCTTCACCGTTCTCTGTCCCACCTGGAGAAGCCCGGGAATGCGGTGAGGATCATGTTCTTTGACTTCTCCAGTGCTTTCAACACCACCCAACCGATGATCCTGAAGGACAAGCTGCTGTGCGCAGGGGTGGACCAGCACCTGTCATCATAGATCCTGGACTACCTCACTAACCGGCCACAGTTTGTAAGAACCCGGGACTGTGTGTCCGACACGATCATCGGTAGCACGGGGGCCCCCCAGGGAACGGTTTTGGCTCCCTTCCTGTTCACCCTTTATACTGCGGACTTCTCACACAACACAACACACTGCCATCTACAGAAGTTCTCTGACGACTCTGTGATCGTCGGCCTCATCTCCAACGGAGATGAAGCTGAGTACAGAGGACTTATCCAGGACTTCATGGACTGGTGCCATCGGAACTGCCTCCAGATCAATGCGAGGAAAACTAAGGAGCTGGTGGTGGACTGCCGCAGGCAAGGACAACCCCTCACAGCACCAGTAAACATACAGGGAACAGACATTGAGATGGTGACATCCTATAACTAGCTGGGTGTTCATCTGAACAATAAACTAGACTGGTCACACAATACCGACGCACTCTACAAGAAGGGACAGCGCAGACTGTTCCTACTGAGGAGACTCAGGTCTTTTGGTGTACAAGGGGCGCTGCTGAAGACATTCTACGGCACGGCGGTGGCATCAGCCATCACTTTTGGAGTGGTCTGCTGGGGCAGTGGCATTACAGCAGCCGATAGGAAGAGACTGAACAAACTGATCAAGAAAGCTAGCTCTGTCCTGGGGCAGCGCCTTGACCCAGTGGAGGAGATAGGAGAGAGAAGGATGGTGGCTAAACTGTCATCTCTGCTGGAGTCCGAGTCCCACCCTATGCAGGACATCCTGAACGCACTGAGGAGCTCATTTAGCAGCAGACTACATCTCCTAGGTGCGCAACCGAGAGGTTTCGCAGGTTCTTCCTACCTACGGCTGTCAGACTGTATAACCTAAGTAGGGCTGCTCGCAGAGATAGCAAAAAACCATGACGACCTAATAGTATTGAATGCAAAAGACGCAACAGACTTACACAATGGTCCCATCCAGTATACAACTAGGACAATATCGGTCGCTACGGAGGGTGACAATATGTATGGGTACATATTCATACTATGTAGGATACAGTAACTAAGTAGACGGTTATGCTGTTTATTCCATCTAGCTACAATGCTCCGCACTGTGTGTATATATATTTATATATTTATTCCATCTAGTTACAATGCTCCGCACTGTGTGTTTATATATTTATATATTTATATGTACATATGTATATTCGCTGCTCTTGTTTTTCTTGTCTTCTTGATTGTTGCTCTGAGTGTTGCTATCCCTGTGCTGTTGCAATCCTGGAATTTCCCCATTGTGGGACTAATAAAGGCTTATCTTATCTTATCTTATCTGAACAAAACATTGTTTATTGCTGTAGTCTGTATGCTCTGATGAAGATTTGACAGAGCTGAAAGCTTAGCAGTAAAGTGAAAATGGCACTAAGTGTGTGGATGTCTTTATTCCTAAACAGTCGATGCAAATGACAGTCAGTATAATTTTCAAGTCATCAACCGTTAGAGCATAAATTAAATTTTATTGAACAAACCTCCCAATGATAACTTTTTTTTCCAAAACTGAAAAAAAAACAACTCAAAATGCACTGTTCCAAATTATTATGCACAACAGAGTTTCAAAACATTTTATTGGTTGTAAAGAACTGAAAATAGTTATTTGTTGAATTTGCAGCATTAGGAGGTCATATTTACTGAAATCAAAAGCTATTTCAATCAAAAACATCTTAACAGGCCAAGTTACATGTTAACATAGGACCCCTTCTTTGATATAACCTTCACAGTTCTTGCATCCATTGAACTTGTGAGTTTTTGGAGAGTTTCTGCTTGAATTTCTTTGTAACATGTCAGCATAGCCTCCCACAGCTACTGTTTTGATGTGACCTGCCTCCCACCCTCATAGATCTTTTGCTTGAGGACGTTCCAAAGGTTCTCAATAGGGTTGAGGTCAGGGGAAGATGGGGGCCACACCATGAGTCTCGCTCCTTTTATGCTCATAGCAGTCAATGACAGAGGTATTCTTTGCAGCGTGAGATTTTGCTATGGAAGGCATGGTTCTTCTTTTTGTACCATGGAAGAAAGTGATCAGTCAGAAACTCTATATACTTTGCCAAGGTCATTTTCACACCTTCTGGGACTCTAAAGGGGCCTACCAGCTCTCTCCCCATGATTCCGGCCCAAAACATGACTCTGCCACCTCTTTGCTGACATCATGGCCTTGTTGGTACATGGTGGCCATCCACCAACCATCCACTACTCCATCCATCTGGACCATTCAGGGTTGCACGGCACTCATTAGTAAATAAGATTGTTTGAAAATTAGTCTTCATGTATTTCTGGGCCCACAGCAACCGTTTCTGCTTGTGAGCATTGGTTAGGGGTGGCCGAATAGTAGGTTTATGCACAACTGCAAGCCTCTGGAGGATCCTACACCTTGAGGTTCGTGGGACTCCAGAGGCGCCAGCAGCCTCAAATACCTGTTTGTTGCTTTGTAATGGCATTTTAGCAGCTGTTCTCCTAATCCAATGAATTTGTCTGGCAGAAACCTTCCTCATTATGCCTTTATCTGCACAAACCCATCTGTGCTGTGAATCAGCCACAACTTTTTTCACAGTATGATGATCACGCTTAAGTGTTCATGAAATAGCTAATGTTTTCATACCTTGTCCAAGGCATTGCACTATTTGACGCTTTGCGGCAGCAGAGAACCTTTTCTTTCCCATACTGCTTGAAACCTGTGGCATGCTTAATAATGTGGAACATCCTTCTTAAGTAGTTTTCCTTTAATTGGGCTCACCTGGCAAACTACTTATGACAGGTGTCTGAGTTTAAGTGAAAAACAAAAAATTTTATGTTTATGACAATAAAATCCTATTTGCATAATAATTTGGAACACGGTGTAGAGTCCATGGGTCAGCCTGTATAACGAGTTTGGTGACCAAACTCGTTATACAGGCTGTAGTGTTATATAGTTATGGCTGTAGTGCTATATAGTGTGTAGATCATGCTGATTCTACACACTATATAAACCAAAACAGGCCATACATCACCTGATCCACTCCATGGTAGTGTGGGAATGTCAGCGCTCTGAGCCACAATGGATGAGGCCACCTTATCTCCTAAAGCCCACATAGCCTTACTGGATGGCCCTGAGGCAAAAGAAAAAAAAAACTGTCAGTTTAATCATACAATGTGACACAAGTATTAAATAACTAGGTGACAATAATGCACACGTTACCTAAGAATGATATGCCTGCTTTGTCCAGGAGCTCTGGCAGTTTGGGATTTTCAGATGCGTGGCCCCAGCCAGCCCATACACCCTACAAAGAGTAACAAACACAGAAATATGATCTTTAGTCACTGTTGTTTATTAACACACAGAAAAGGGAAATGGGTAAGAGAGCACTGTTGTGCAGATAAATGGTGAAATTTACCTGCACAGGGATTCTTTTTGCAATGTCCACTATCAGCTCCACGTTGGCATAGTTGTTGTTGTTGGTACCACCAGGAACAGGTACATAATGGTCAGCCATTTTAATGTATTCTATGGGAGGAAAAAAAAACAGCATAACTCACAGTAAAGACACCATTTAGAGATTTCTAACTAAGATCAGTCCTTGGAAATAGCTAATACAAAAACACAAAAAAAAACAAAAAACCAATGACCTGCATTAGCTTTCAGGTCTTCAGGGGTGACCATGACCACAAAGCGGATGGTCCTCTCATTGCGGAACATTTCATAGGACCAGCGACGGATGGAGCGCATACATTTGACTGCAGCGATGCCATTGTTAGCTATCAACACCTGTGACAGAAACAGAAACCACATAAGCATGGGTTTCCAAGCTGTGGTTCTGGAGCCAAGTGCAACTTATTTTCCCACATTCATTGGCTCTCAAGCCTTGGGGAAAAAAATATTCACAAAATCTATCAGCAAAAAAAACATTTTATCAGAAAAGCTTCAAATTTCAGGAACATCCCCCCAAAAACGCACACACACAAACACTTACAAAAAAAAAATACTATGTATTGTCTCGAATGTATTTTTGTTTTTTTTCAAGTTTATGCAGGAAAAAAGTTACAAATTTACATAGAAAAGAAATCTGACACTTTTGCCACTGAAGAGAAAACACAACAGTGAGCCAAAGTCACGCCTCCTCTACTTCTACATATGGAACCTTAAATCAGAAAAATTCTCCATTGAAATGAATGGCAAGAACAAACTTACAGTGGGACAAAAAAGTATTTAGTCAGCCACCAATTGTGCAAGTTCTCCCACTTAAAAGATGAGAGAGGTCTCCAATTTTCATCATAAGTATACCTCAACTATGAGAGACAAAATGAGACAAAAAAAATATCCAGAAAATCACAATGAAGGATTTTTAATGAATTAATTGGTAAATTCCTCAGTAAAATAAGTATTTGGTCACCTACAAACAAGCAAGATTTCTGGCTCTCACAGACCTGTAACAACTTTAAGAGGCTCTTCTGTCCTCCACTCGTTACCTGTATTAATGGCACCTGTTTGAACTCGTTATCAGTATAAAAGACACCTGTCCACAACCTCAAACAGTCAGACTCCAAACTCCACTATGGCCAAGACCAAAGAGCTGTCAAAGGACACCAGAAACAAAATTGTAGACTTGCACCAGGCTGGGAAGACTGAATCTGCAATAGGTAAGCAGCTTGGTGTGAAGAAATCAACTGTGGGAGCAATTATTAGAAAATGGAAGACATACAAGACCACTGATAATCTCCCACGATTCAATTCAATTCAACTTTATTTATATAGCGCCATTTCACAACAACAGTCATCTCATAGCACTATCAACTGTAGGGGGAACCCCCACAGCTGCAGAAAGACCCCAGCAATCAGGCGATCCCCTGTGAGCAAGCACTTGGCGACGGTGGAGAGGAAAAACTCCCTTTTAACAGGAAGAAACCTCCAGCAGAACCAGGCTCAGGGAGGGGCAGTCATCTGCTGCGACTGGCTGGGGGGTGAGGGGATAGAGAAGAAGAAAAGAACAGACATGTAGAGAGCAAACAGCACGATGGGGACTCAATCTATGGGAGAGAACAAACAAATGTTAATGACCAGCAAAAAAAAAATATTTCATTGAGAGTGAGAAAAGGAGTGAGGCCCAGTGCATTACTGGAGGTCCTGGGGCTCCACGCAAGATCTCACCTCGTGGGGTCAAAATTATCACGAGAACGGTGAGCAAAAATCCCAGAACCACATGGGAGGACCTAGTGAATGACCTGCAGAGAGCTGGGACCAAAGTAACAAAGGCTACATCAGAAACACTACGCCGCCAGGGACTCAAATCCTGCAGTGCCAGACGTGTCCCCCTGCTTAAGCCAGTACATGTCCAGGCCCGTCTGAGGTTTGCTAGAGAGCATTTGGATGATCCAGAAGAGGATTGGGAGAATGTCATATGGTCAGATGAAACCAAAATAGAACTTTCTGGTAAAAACTCAACTTGTCGTGTTTGGAGGAGAAAGAACACCATACCTACTGTGAAGCATGGGGGTGGAAACATCATACTTTGGGGCTGTTTTTCTGCAAAGGAACCAGGACGACTGATCCGTGTAAAGGAAAGAATGAATGGGGCCATGTATCGTGAGATTTTGAGTGAAAACCTCCTTCCACCAGCAAGGGCATTGAAGATGAAACGTGGCTGGGTCTTTCAGCATGACAATGATCCCAAACACACCGCCCGGGCAATGATGGAGTGGCTACGTAAGAAGCATTTCAAGGTCCTGGAGTGGCCTAGCCAGTCTCCAGATCTCAACCCCATAGAAAATCTTTGGAGGGAGTTGAAAGTCTGTGTGCTGCCCAGCGACAGCCCCAAAACATCAATGCTCTAGAGGAGATCTGCATGGAGGAATGGGCCAAAATACCAGCAACAGTGTGTGAAAACCTTGTGAAAACTTACAGAAAACGTTTGACCTCTGTCATTGCCAACAAAGGGTATATAACAAAGTATTGAGATGAACTTTTGTTATTGACCAAATACTTATTTTACCGAGGAATTTACCAATTAATTGGTTAAAAATCCTTCAATGTGATTTTCTGGATTTTTTTTTTCTTATTTTGTCTCTCATAGTTGAGGTATACCTATGATGAAAATTGGAGACCTCTCATTTTTTAAGTGGGAGAACTTGCACAATTGGTGGCTGACTAAATACTTTTTTACCCCACTGTATCTTTTGATCCCTGTGGAATTTTGCCACAAGTTGCACATATGTTTGTCAATTTAAAAGATAATTTTCCACATAAATAACGGTGTAAGTTGTTGTCTGTTAAGTATAAGGTTAGGAAAATATGTAAATTAAAAAACTACAAACACAGATGGACGGAGCTTACGTCATCTTTTCAAAGCGCACCCAGGGTGGAGTAACTAACAGTCCTCTGGATCTGCTGCAGCTTTCACAATACAAAACAATACCTTTGAGTTGTTTTTCCTCCTCTTTGGATTGTTCTTTCATCGGTCAGCAAACAGTAGGTGAGGTTTTAGTAACCTCCCACCACGATCATATTTACTGATGTGGGATGATGGGAGTTGTTGTCCGCTAATCCTTTAAACAAAAACTAAACATTACTGTTATTATACGACAGTTGACAATTTTAATTACGTGGAAAATTATCTTTTAAATTGGCAAACATATGTGTAACTCGTGGCAAAATTTGATCAAGATCAAAAGATAATTTCATTCTTGCCATTCATTCCAATGGAGAATTTTTTCGATTTAAAGGAAACCAGTACTGGTCATTATAACAACATCAATCATGCTTTAGGTATTACTTATAAACCAAAAATGTGTTTATTCAGTAAAAATACCCCCCTAGAGTCAGTGTACTGAGTAATTTTATCCCATGAAAACCGCTCAGTCAAAACCTATGGGGGGCAGCCATTGCCTGCCGGAAGTGACATACAGTCGTTGATTCCAGCTTACTGCGGACGAGTAAACAATGGCCAGTCCCTATGATGAAGTGGGTTTAAATGGTTATCTACAGTATACGAACCAGAGATGGAGGAGGAGGCTAGCGAGGACGAGTCCTCACTTTCTAGTGATTCTGAGGAGGAAAATTTCAGAGATGTGCATGATGGCAGATCCAGAATGGCTAACACCCCATGGTGCCGATGCGGGCAATGTTGTGTTATGCGAACTGACATGAAGTCCTACTGTCGTCAAGGGCATGAACTCATTGTTCGGTCAGAGACCGCTTTGACGGCTGCACTACTTCAACCCCTAATCTGCACAAATATATACTGCACAAACCGTCCTTGGAAATGGCCTTCACTGATGGCATGAGCTGCCGGTACCTCCGTGGACCAGCACCTGAAGGGGATCTAACGAGCAGGCAAGTTCTCAGTCAGGTAACTTCAGAACATGTTGAATAAATCTTGATATACTTTATTAAATTATTTCACACAGGGCCATGTAGGTTTGGATTTTTTTCCCTTAATAATAAACACCTTCATTTAAAAACTGCATTTTGTGTTTACTTGTGTTATCTTTGTCTAATATTTAAATTTGTTTGGTGATCTGAAACATTTAAGTGTGACAAACATACACAAAAATCAGAAATCAGGAAGGGGGCAAACACTTTTTCACATCACTGTACCCATTGATTAAAACTCACTACAGGTATCCTTTAAGGTCCCAAATGCGGAAGTAGAGGAGGCGTGACTTAAGCCTGCTTCATGCTCCATTTCCCTCTAGCCCGCTGTGGTCCACGTACGCTTTGGACGAGCCCGGCACACACATGGCACTGCTCACGCTCACTTTTTTCATCTACCTAGACCAAGTGGTTGACGCATGCGCACAACCACCATTTGTAGTTTCACTTCCACCCAATAGGTAGTGCCAAGGCACTGACGCGCCAGGATTTTCACCAATGAAGAAACGGCAGACTTCTTCAATCAATCAATCTTTATTTTGGATGGATTAAAAGTACAGATTAAAAGAAACAGAATAATATAACAAAGGGGGAAAGAAAATCCAACAAGGTCAAATTAGACAATAACTCCTCTGATTATACAGTTCAACATAAGTTATCCAAAATGGGTGATGGCTGAAGCCGCAGCTTATATTTCCCACTCATATTCCATCCAAGAATTCAAAAGAAAAACAAACAAGAGCAATTACAATTCAGAACACAGCTAAGACAAAATGTGACAAAAAAAAACTAAGCAACAACACAATGCAGACTGGATATGACAATCCTTATGTGATTTTATATGTCATCTTGTATATATGTTTGGAGTATTTCTTCCTTTAGTTTTTGTTTAAATTGTCCAAGCGTTGTACATGATTTTAATTCAGGTCCAAAATCGTTCCATAATCTGACTCCTTGCACTGAAACACAGTGCTGCTTGGTGGTAGTTCTCACTGAAGGTTTTTGAAATATACATGTTCCTCTGAAATGATATTGTTTCTCCCTTATTTGGAACAGCTTTTGGATATTTGCGGGCAGTGATAGATTCTTCACTTTAAACATTACTACTGCAGTTTTAAAGTCAACCAGATCTTTCAACTTGAGAGCTTTTAATTTAAGAAAAAGTGGGTTTGTTGGTTCCCTGTAAGCAGCTTTGTTTATTATTCTAATAGCTCTCTTCTGAAGCATAAAGACTGGATATTTGTTTGTTTTATATGTATTTCCCCATACTTCAGTACAATATGTCATGTATGGGAGTATTAATGAATGATACAAGGTATATAGTGTGGGTTGATTCAGCAAATATTTCACTCTGTGTAGTATTGCAATTGATTTGGATATTTTACCTTTAATATAATTAATATGTGACTTCCAACACAGTTTATTATCAATTATTAAACCAAGAAATTTAGTTTCGGATACCCTTTCAATCTCTACACCATTTATACTGAGTTTAGATACTAAGTTGTTGTGATGGTTGTAAAAAAATATAAATTTTGTCTTACTTAAATTGAGCGTTAATTTGTTTGAATCAAACCACAGTTTAAGCTTTCCTAATTCCTTTCCGAGTGTATCCAAAAGTTGTTCCAAATTGCTTCCACTGCATAATAAATTAGTGTCATCGGCAAACAATATTAAATCAATTTTTTCTGAAACTTTACATATATCATTTATATACATGTTGAATAACAATGGCCCCAAAACTGAACCCTGTGGGACTCCACAAGTAACCTTCAGTAACTGAGTTTTTGTTACCAACACATACATACTGATATCTATTCTTTAAGTAACTACATAACCAGGACAGTGCTACTCCCCTAATACCACAATTTTGTAGTTTCTTTAATAATAAATTATGATCCACTGTATCAAATGCCTTTTTAAGACCCAGGAATACCCCAACTGAATACTCTTTATTTTCAACGGCAGTTGATATTTTTTCTATAAATTCCATTAGAGCAAATGCAGTTGTCCACTTGTGTCTGAACCCATATTGCTGCTCACACAATAAATTATTCTTCAGTATGAAGTTGTCAATTCTCTCATAGAAATATTTTTTCAAGTATCTTGGAAAATTGCGGCAATAGTGAAATTGGTCTATAGTTTGAAAGTTCCCCTCTGTCACCCGTCTTGTATATCGGAATTACTTTAGCTATTTTCATTGCATTGGGAAATATACCTGTTTGGAGAGACGGGTTACAGATATACACTACCGTTCAAAAGTTTGGGGTCACCCAGACAATTATTTTGTGTTTTCCATGAAAAGTCACACTTATTTACCACCATGAGTTGTAAAATGAATAGAAAATATAGTCAAGACATTGACAAGGTTAGAAATAATGATTTGTGTTTGAAATAATTTTTTCCTTCAAACTTTGCTTTCGTCAAAGAATCCTCCATTTGCAGCACTTACAGCATTGCAGACCTAACATGATTGCACAAGGGTTTTCTAATCATCCATTAGCCTTCTGACACAATGAGCAAACACATTGTACCATTAGAACACTGGAGTGATAGTTGCTGGAAATGGGCCTCTATACACCTATGTAGATATTGCACCAAAAACCAGACATTTGCAGCTAGAATGGTCATTTACCACATTAGCAATGTATAGAGTGTATTTCTGATTAGTTTAAAGTTATCTTCATTGAAAAAAGTGCTTTTCTTTCAAAAATAAGGAAATTTCTAAGTGACCCCAAACTTTTGAACGGTAGTGTACGTCAGTGGTTTCACTAAGCATTCAATAGTAGTTTTGACTAAGAGCATGTCAATACCATCACAGTCCGTAGATGTTTTACTTTTAAACGATTTAACAATTTCAATGACCTCTCTCTCATCTGTGTTCTTTATGAAAATTGAGTCTTTTATAGCAGTGTTTTTGCTCATTGTAACACCTGTGGGTGCCGTAATGGATATTTCTCGAGCCAAATTAGAACCAATGTTAACAAAAAAGTTATTAAATTCATCTGCAGGTGAAGCTGCATTCACACTCTGAGTCGTTTTATTATTTTTTGAAAAATTGGTTGGGTAGCTTGTATTTCTGTTTTTATTTCCTAGAATATTGTTAAGTATTGTCCATGTATTTTTAATATTGTCTCTGTTTTTCTCCACTTCTTTACTGTAATAGTCTCTTTTACTACATCTTATTATATACGTTAACTTATTACCTCCGCCAAGGAGGTTATGTGATCATCGGCGTTGGTTTGTCTGTTTGTTTGTTAGCAAGATAACTCAAAAAGTTATGGATGGATTTTCATGAAATTTTCACAGATTGTCAGAAATGGGGTATCCTACAGATGATTAGATTTTGGTGGTGATCCGGATCACCGTCCAGAAGAAAACCGCCATTAAGGAAAATGCCATTTTCGTGAATAACTACTGAACCACTAATCCTATCATTGTGAATCCAATTGCTAGTCATAGGTTTTCATGGTCAAGGAATCTGAAAACGTACACACAAACACTGTATGGGGGGAACTGTGGCGAAAACCGCCATTACGGAAAATGCGATTTTTGTGAATAACTACTGAACCACTAATCCTATCATTGTGAATCCAATTGCTAGTCATATGTTTTCATGGTCAAGGAATCTGAAAACGTACACACAAACACTGTATGGGGGGAACTGTGGCGCTTGGCGGAGGTCTGCACTCTCCGAGTGCTTTTCTAGTTTTTGTATGTTTTATACCGCTGCTCTGCTTCTTTTGTCCTTTTCTTTAGAAAAGCTTTATATAATAAATTTTTCTTTTTACACGCCTTTTGTAATCCTTTGGTTAACCATGGCTTATCGGCAAATTTATGTTTAAGCTTTTTCTTTACTAATGGACAATTTTTTTCATAAAGAGTGGTTACAATGTTTATAAATGTGTCATAGGCTTCATTTACATCTGATACATAGACTTTTGTCCAGTCTTGCTTCAGCAAGTCTTCTTTAAAAGAACTGATTGCATTTTGTGATTTGTATCTGAACGATTTTAAAAATTTTTCTGTATTGGCCCCTGTGTGACCATGGATAAGTGCAAAGGTTGGCAAATGGTCACTTATATCATTTATCAATAATCCACTTTCTATTTTCTTATCAATAATATTAACAAACAAGTTGTCAATAAGTGTAGCAGTGTGAACTGTGATTCTACTGGGATGTGTTATTGTGGGATATAGACTCATGCTGTACATAGAATTCATGAACTCTGTAATTACATTTTGTTGATATGGATTTAGTAAATCAATATTGAAATCTCCACAAATTACTACCCTTTTCTTACTAGTAATATTATTGTACAGCTCGACTAATTTATCTCTGAATGTCTCAATGCAAGTTCCCGGAGTTCTATATACCGTATACAACTTATAATTAGATTTTTTGTTTTATCTTGGTCAATCTCAACAGTAACACATTCCAAAATCCCTGGTAGTGCAAAGGACATTCCATTTACAAGCTTACACCTATACAGGTCATCAATATACAGTGCAACACCACCACCCTTTTTTTGAGATCTGTTAATATGAAACATCTGATATCCCTCTATTGCCATCAGGGGAGCCTGCTCTTCATTAAGCCAAGTTTCAGAGACTGCGATAGCTGTAAATTTTCTGTCTAGCTGTTTTAAATAGTCCTGAATCTGTGGAAAGTTTTTGTTAAGACTTCTGCTGTTGAAGTGTATTATTGATAGTTTACCATCTAGTTGCACTTGACTTTTGAATTGCTTTTCGGTGTAATATTCACAATGATTATGAATATTATTGAAAAAGTGGTTATCAGGATCAATATCATTTTCCATCTCTTGTAGTTTATGTTCAGCATAATGGCATATTTTCAGAGTTTGAATTTCCTCACTCTGTGTCAAATGACTTCCTCCAACTGGGGATAATTGATGTCTACTCAAGTCAGTCATAAGTTTTTTTGTTTTGTTTATTTTTTTGTTTTGTTTTTTTTTAAGTACATTGACATGGTATGTCAAAAGAACTATTCTTGCCGTGTGTGTGGATATGGATTTTTATAGTCTCTTAATTTTCTTAATCAGTGTTCATCTGTTTTTATTTAAGTCAGTAACATCCCTGATTATTATACTCTTTGCTTCCTCAGGTGTTCCATTTAGTTTGATCCAAACTCTACAATTTCTTGTCCATGTTGCCTGTATCTTATTTTGTCTTTTCAGCATCCGTGCTTGCCGTGCTATTTCAGCATTAGTTTTTGTTAGATGTTCATTTAGGTAAACTTCTGTTCCCCGTAGCTTTCTGGCCTGCCTCAGTATGTCATTCTTTACCCTTCTGTTCACAAAGCGCATCACAATTGATTTCTTTGTTTTATTATCTTTTCTGGGTAAAGCATGACAGGCTGAAATTGCATTTGCTTCGACCTTTATATTTCTACTATCAAGGAACTGAAGCACCTGGTTTTCCAGGGAGACTGATTCACTCAGGGGAGCATCCTCTCCTCTCAATCCTGCTGTAGCATGAGCATATGATTGATATTTAATGTCTAGTCCACTTATAATTAAATCATCCATACGAGAATGTTTCTCTTCAAAGTTTCTCTTCAAATATAGAGTCCATTTCTGCAGTTTGACTTCCTGGTTTTCACTCCTTTAACACGAAGATGCTGCTGCCGCTGTGAAAGAAAGTATGTATGTATGATTCATGTATGTTTTTAATCTTGTTTTCCACCTCCTCATTGTCTTTTTCATCTACTGATGTATGCTGTGTTGATATCGCCACCTCGTGGATGGGACGTTCAGTCTTGCGCATGCGCTTTTCAACACGTTCAGGTCGTGGGCAGGCGGCGCGGTCACAAAATTTGGGCTGCACGCGGTCATCTGCGGTCGAGCACTGCGGACACTAGCGGAGTGGAGACGATGACGTAAATTTCATCACACGAGGTTTCCGGTTACGCGTACGCGGACAGCAGAGGTGTAGCATGAAGCAGGATTTAGGCTCTCTATAGGCGGTGGGTCGAGCAGCTCTATCTGCTTTAGTTTTTGAGTTGATTGATTTGCATCTACAGAGTCACTAATTTTCACAGATATGCTAACACATATTTTTCTAAACATGAATCTGTTTGTTGGGAGGCTAAGTATGAATGTAGTTTTATGAAAATTAAACTTTAGTTACGAAACCTGATCAGGCAATCACTAAGGACCACTATATGCTTAACCAATTAAAACAGCGCTCCACTGTCACCTGACTTGAATTCGACCAATGATCTGTGTCATTGTTAGAAGTTAACAACATAAAAGAAAGATAGGCTGACAAACAGGACTTGACATCAACACCAGCCAAATGGCCAATGGATTTCAGCAGTGGCCAGTAAGACGGTCACTCCCACTAGCCACTTTGGCAGGTTGTAGTTTTCTCAAACGGCATCTAAAATAATAAACCTATTGCAATGTGAGACTACGAAAGTACAACTCCCATAAGCACTAACTGCACACAGTGTGTGATCATTGGTCCATTGTCACCATGGACGGAGTCTGGAGAAGCCGCGGACAGCGAGTCTACTCCACGGGTCGGTCTCCCGTCCTGCCCCTGTTCAGCCCGGGGGGAAGAAACATTGTGGCGGGTGGCGGCTTCTCCTGTATCGAGTATGAAGTGGAGCCAGACTCCGCCCACCACAAGCTCATTTTGCAGGCAGTCTGGAGAAACGGCGACAGACAGCAGTTGGCAGAACACGTCCGTCCCCGCTCTCAGTGATCAGATTACCTGGAGAACTACCCCTGATCCCCGTTGTCCCAGCGGAGAGTAGCTAATCCCTGTGCTCCCCACCACATCAGCTCCTACCTCTGTGATTAAACATCATTATTTTTTTAGAGCAAGAAGTTGTTGTTTACCCTCTAAGGGGCAGATTTCTAAGGCAGTGCAAATTACCAAGTGCACAATTTAGACAAAGCACCTAAGGAAGTGGCCAATTTTTTTGTCAGTGATCTACTAACAGAATGCAAAATTATGAACACAGACGTAGTCACTTCATTTCAATAAAAAACACCCATCTACCAAGAGCACTGCAAAATTGCGCACAGCGTCAACACAGGTGTAGCCAGTTCAGAGGAGCATAATATAGGAGTTTTTTGGTTTTTTTAAGCTTTTAAGCTTTTGTTTAAGCGCAAAACCCAGTAAAAGTTTTTTTTTTTTTTTTTGTTCATCATAGTTGAAAGTTTGGATTTTCATTTCACATGGCAGACTCCTTTGTTTAATATGAATAAATTAAGTATTTGTGTATAATTTAAAAAAAAAGGACTACTCATGAATAAATTGATTATTTGACCAATGTATTTATTTTATTAACACAAGAATGGTCTGATGGAGACTCTGGGGTTTTATTATGTGAATAACTTTGTTTTAACAAAATCTACAGGTCTCCCAGTTCACAATATAAATATGTACGTTTTATGTTTTCTGAAGTCTGGAATGTAATAAAAATTAAACACACACGATTTCACTTATTCCTCGGATTGCCACAGCAGAGACTGTTGTCATACTACAATGTTGCAATTTCAGGGGATGTTTCCAGGGATCTGTGCTCCTGTCACTGTCCATGCTGAAACATCTGTATGTCCACTGCAGGTAGGGTTATCCTATTGCATCCTATTTAATGGATACAAATTCATTTAGTAGGCTATATATAAGCAAATGAAATTTAAAAATCCTCTGCCGGCTGATGTCCAGTTCAGCACAACACCGATCTCTTTGAGATGTTCCCGTTCATATAATCTGTTCTGTCGTTGCTGCTGCCGTCAACACCCAGCACCGGGGACACTGGAAGCTTCCAGAGTACTGAGTGCAAACATGCTGTTGGCAATAAAAATACACTTCATTTAACAATTTATTTAATAATCAATAGGAGGCACATAAGTGAACAACAAGATATAGCCACACACACAAAAAAAGTGATCACCGCAGTTGTTGCGGTTGCTGGTTTTCCTCCGTGGTAGACGTGTCCATAGCGTGGTATTACATAATTGTGGTTGTCGCGACAGTCCTAGTTGGAATACAGTCAAAGGTGTACAGGGAGTACAGTAGAGGGCTTAGCACACAGCCCTGGGGTGAACCAGTGCTACGAGACAGTGTGGAGGAGTGGTGGGGGCCAAGCCTGACTGTTTGTGGGCGGTTGGTGAGAAAGTTTTTATCCAGGAGCAGGTAGGGGTGCAGGATCTGGAGGAGGTGCAATTTGTTGATCAGGATGTCCGGGATGATGGTGCTGAAAGCTGAGCTGTAGTCCACAAAGAGCATCCTCACATAGCTCAGTGCTCTGTGGAGAGTGGTGGCGATGGTCTTCTCTAGACCCGTTCTCCCTGTAGGCAAACTGGTGGGGGTCTAAGGAGGGGGGAAGACAGTCCCTGATGTGCTGGGACACCAATCGCTCAAAACACTTCATGACTACAGACATGAGGTACATGTACATGCGTAAAAAATACATATAACAAATACCAAGGATAACACATATAAGCATACCATTAGCACACTTATTTCCAATGTGGTCCTCAAAAGAGATAGCTAGCGTATCTACTATAACAATGATCTTAACATTTATTACAGCTGTGGTGCTCTTAGATAGACTGGAACCTGTTTTTGTTGAGCAGAGACTCCGGTTTGGTTGGAGATTTGTATCTTAAGTATGTGTTGCTCATCTAAAACATTGTAAAGGAGGCAAAATTGGGTGGCAAGCTTAACTGTGGACAACTACACTTATATGAAAGCTCAGTTAAGTCAACTGGATTCAATTTTTTTTTTTTACTCTGAAATGTTTCACCATTCAGAGTAAAAAGTACTTATTTCCAGTTGACTACACTGAACTTTCATACAGTATACTTACCCACCTGGATGACTAAGAATCTTCACCAAAGTGTGAACTATGTCATTACTGCATAAATGTTCATTCTAAAGATAACTAGCTACATTGTGTTAACATTTTCTCTTTTGTTCTACAGGTAACTCCAGATGCTCAGACATTCCTGGCATCTCCTGGACCTGTCTGGATCACTGTCTTTTTTTTTTTTTTGTTACTTATTTGTACCCGTAGGTAGATTTGGTTTGCAGTCTGGTGACAAGCCACCGGCTGCTGGTCGCTGCGTGCGCGAGCGCCCTAAATCTACATGTTTTTTGGTGTGCGGGAGGAAACCGGAGAAATCCCGGAGTAAACCCGCGCAACACGGGGAGAACATGCAAACTCCACACAGCTCACTGTTAGTCGGGGGCTGGGATCGAACCCACGATCTCATGATCCCCGCGGTCCCCCGGCCGAGGGTAAAACTGTGCTGCCACAGTGCTAAACCACTGCGCCACCGTGCAGCCTTTGTCTTGTTTGTCTTAAATTGACTTAATGTTTAGTCATTAAGGTACATGGTCAGTTCAGCTGGAGTTAATCAGATTAAAGTTGCTTACTCACCATCATTTGCTTAAGCTGATTTTTGTCTCATTTTTCGGGCTCTCTCAATTTTTTTTTTTTAAAAGTATACAGCATATAGCATTATCTGTGAAAGCCTATGTGGACTGGCACATCTGAAGTGGGGCTATCAAGCAGCTTATACTTTGTCTTTTCAGTTATTTTTCTTTCCTTTGTATCAAGATTCACAAAGTCCAGAGAATGCTCCTATCTGAATACTGAATTGTATGTACAGTGGTGTAAAAAAGTGTTTGCCCCTTCCTGATTTCTCATTTTTTTTTGTATGTTTGTCACACTTAAATGTTTCAGATCAAACAAATTTAAATATTAGACAAAGATAACACAAGTAAACACAAAATGCAGTTTTTAAATGAAGGTGTTTATTAATAAGGGGGAAACAAAATCCAAACCTACATAGCCCTGTGTGAAAAAGTGATTGCCCCTAAACCAAATAACTGGTTGGGCCACCCTTAGCAGCAACAACTGCGCAAGTGTTTGCAATAAGTGGAAATGAGTCTTTTACAGCGCTGTGGAGGAATTTTGGCCCCCTCATCTTTGCAGAATTGTTGTAATTCAGCCACATTGGAGGGTTTTCGAGCATGAACCACTTTTTTAAGGTCATGCCACAGCATCTCAATTGGATTCAGGTCAGGACTTTGACTAGGCCACTTTAAAGTCTTCATTTTGTTTTTCTTAAGCCATTCAAATGTGGACTTGCTGGTGTGTTTTGGATCATTGTCCTGCTGCAGAACCCAAGTGTGCTTCAGCTTGAGGTCACCAACAGATGGCCAGACATTCTCCTTCAGGATTTATTGGTGGACAGCAAAATTCATGGTTCCATTTACCACAGCAAGTCTTCCAGGTGCTGAAGCAGCAAGACAGCCCCACACCATCACACTACCACTACCATATTACACTGTTGGTATCGTTCCTTTTCTGAAATGCTGTGTTACTTTTACGCCGGATGTAATGGGACACACACCTTCCAAAAAGTTCAACTTTTGTCAGTCCACAGAGCATTTCAATTCAATTCAATTCAATTCAACTTTATTTATATAGCGCCATTTCACAACAACAGTCATCTCATAGCACTATCAACTGTAGGGAGGACCCCCACAGTTGCAGAAAGACCCCAGCAATCAGGCGATCCCCTGTGAGCAAGCACTTGGCGACGGTGGAGAGGAAAAACTCCCTTTTAACAGGAAGAAACCTCCAGCAGAACCAGGCTCAGGGAGGGGCAGTCATCTGCTGCAACTGGCTGGGGGGTGAGGGGATAGAGAAGAAGAAAAGAACAGACATGTAGAGAGCAAACAGCACGATGGGGACTCAATCTATGGGAGAGAACAAACAAATGTTAATGACCAGCAAAAAAAAAATATTTCATAGAGAGTGAGGAAAGGAGTGAGGCCCAGTGCATTACTGGAGGTCCCCCGGCTGACTAAACCTATTAGCAGCATAACTAAGGGAGGGTTCAGAAAACACATGATCCCTCCCTAATTGTAGGCTATATCAAAAAGGTAGGTTTTAGCCCTATTCTTAAAAACAGAGATCGAGTCTGACTCCCGAATCCAGATTGGCAGCTGATTCCACAGGAGAGGAGCTTGATAACTGAAGGCTCTGCCTCCCATTGTACTTTTGGAGATTCTAGGTATTACAAGTAAACCTGCATTTTGGGAGCGTAGTGCTCTGTTAGGATGATACGGTAGAATCAGATCTTTTAAATAAAAAGGAGCCTGATTGTTTAGAGCTTTGTAAGTAAGAAGAAGGATTTTAAACTTAATTCTAAACTCTATGGGAAGCCAATGAAGGGAGGCCAGAACCGGAGAGATATGATCTCTCTTTCTAGTACCTGTTAAAACTCTTGCTGCAGCATTTTGGATCAGCTGAAGACTTTTTAAAGATGTTTTAGGACAACCTGATAATAAAGAATTACAATAATCTAATCTCGAGCTAACAAAAGCGTGGATCAGCTTCTCAGCATCACTCTGAGACAAGATGCTCCTAATCTTGGCAATATTACGCAAATGATAGAAGGCAGTCTTAGAAACAAATTTAATATGTGAATTGAAGGACAAATCCTGATCAAAAATAACTCCAAGGTTCCTCACAGAGCTATTAAGAGAAAGAGTAACTGCATCCAAACTGAAAGTTTGATTTGGAAAGGAATTTCTAAGGTTTTTTGGACCAACAAGAATGACTTCAGTCTTATCTGAATTTAATAGTAGGAAATTACAAGTCATCCAAACTTTGATTTCCTTAAGACAGGCTTCTAACTTGGCTAATTGATTAGTATCATCTGGCTTCATTGACAGGTATAATTGTGTGTCATCTGCATAACAGTGAAAATGTATACAGTGCTTTCTAATAATGTTGCCTAATGGAAGCATATATAAACTAAAAAGAGTAGGGCCGACTTCCGGTTATGGCTGCCACGTAGGACGGACGTGTCTCGCTCTGCTCTGCTCCTGGAGAAAAAAAATCGGCAAATAACTCTCTCATTTGGGACAGAACGTATCCCAGCATTTGGGCGAGGATATGTCGGCGAAGCCTAAGGCTGGAAAACCAGGAAAAGGAAAAAGCGAGCCGCCGAAACAGTCCAAATTAACGGACTTTCAGGTCTGTGACGCAGCAAACAAGGCTCCATATATGGCGGAGGAGGCTGGCGGCGGTGCGATTTCTGCGGGGAATGGCGCAGATGCGCTGATGGCTGCCATGAGTTCAATGAGAGCGGACTTTTCCTCTAGATTTGATGGGATTATGACAGCGCTGGAAGGAATAAGAAAGGAATTGGGTGACTGTGTAGAACGAACGGCGCAGATGGAGCTCCGTCTCGCTAGTGCTGAAGATGACGTCACCCGTCTTCAATTAAAGGTGCGCACTTTGGAAAAAAAAAATAAATCTCTGGAAGATAATATTTTGGATTTGGAATCTCGGTCGAGACAGAATAATTTGAGGCTGGTGGGTCTTCCAGAGGAATCAGAAGGTCGGGACGTATGTTCCTTTCTGGAAAAGTGGATTCCGGAGGTGCTGGGCAGCGAGGAGTTGCAATCAGCAGTGGTTCTGGAAAAAGCACATCGTATTGGCCCACGGAGAGATAAGGGACCGCCGAGGACCTTAATTATGAAGTTTCTTAGCAACAGAGACAGGATGAAGATCTTCAACGCTGCACGTGCTAAAGGAGAGATTAAACACCAGGACCAGCAGGTGCGGTTCTACCCAGATTTGGCCACAGGAATCCAGCAATTGAGGAAGCAGTTTGATCCCGTACGTAAGGAGCTGCGCAACCTTGGGATTCGTCATGGTGTAATCTATCCTGCGAGACTGCTGACCACGTATGAGGGCAGAACCCACATCTTCAAGACCCCAGAGGAGGCGCAGGAGTTCATCAAGAAGATCAAAGAAGAAGAAGAGACTGGTGGGAGCTAAGCATGAACAAAATATAAGGTAGAATAATTAAGCATTTGCACAGGCATCTGACTGACTTGAAGTAAATAGTAAGTTTACAAAATATAGATTGTATTATATATTAAAAAAACAAAACAAAAACAAAACAAACAAAAAAAAAAAACTATGATGTACAAAGTTGTTAAAAATTTTGGAGTTAAGTTGGAAAACTACAGAGGAGAGTTAATGTTACGTCATTAAAAGCAGTAGAGTTAGGGTGATTGGGAGGATGAAGAAGGAGTGGCTTAGGCTGGTCCCCGTGGGTGTGGAACGGTCGATGGCTATATCGGGAGACAGAATTTTTCTTTTGATTTTGGGGGGTTTGCCACAAGTGTGGGAAGGGGAAATTTGTTTGTGTGTAGTTTGTAGGATGAATGTTCAACCACTCATGTTTTTGCTTCTCTGTATGAGCATGTTTACACTGCAAGGTAATCCCAAACTCTCTATTGATCATGGACCAAAGTGTTAACCTTAATTTAACTTCATGGAATTGCAGAGGTCTACAAAATTTAAAAAAACTTAAACAAGTTATGAATAAAATAAAGGACATGGGTTCAAGAATTGTGTTTTTACAAGAAACTCATCTGATAGAGGAGGATGTTAAAAGAATTAGGAGTAGATGGCAGGGAAGTGTATTCACCTCTTCATTTTCATCCCGAGCCAGGGGAGTTATGACTCTCATACATAAATCAGTTCCTTTTCAAGTGAAAAATGTAATTGGAGACAAATTTGGAAGAGATGTAATCATTCAAGGTTCTTTGCTATTAGAAAATATAAATCTTGTGAACTTATATGGTCCCAATATAGATGATCAGAAGTTCTTTGCTAATTTATTTCTCATCTTATCATCACTTACAGGGCAACATATAATAGCAGGGGATTTTAATTGTACATTGAATCCAGGTGTGGATAGATCAACAGGACTGGATTGTACGCACATTGGATGTAGGATGACTATTAATCATTTTATGAAAGAATTGAGATTGTTAGATATATGGAGAGAAATGAAACCACAAGTTAAAGCCTATTCTTGTTATTCCAGTACCTACAAGACATTCTCACGTATTGATTATTTTTTGATTTCCACAGAATTAAGGTCCAAGATTCAAAACTGCTTTTATGATAACATCGTGATCTCTGATCATGCACCCTGTTGTCTAATATATGTAGATAAAAAATTGACAAAGGAATCAGGTAGATGGCAATTTCAGCATAAATGGCTTCAGGATGAGGAATTTGTCAAGTATATAGAAAAACAGATAGACGAGTTCTTTGACATCAATACTACACAAACATCAGCATGTGTAAAGTGGGAGGCTTTCAAAGCTTTTATTAGGGGACATATTATTAGTTATACAGGATCAAAATCTAAGAAGACTCGAGAGGAGAGAGCTAAATTGGAACATAAAATAAAAAATCTTCAGGAAAAAGTGTATGCAGGAAGTGACCCAAGGTTGGAGAATGAATTACTGATTTTGAGAGCTGAATACGACAAAAAATCAGCGAATAGAGCTGCCTCGAGTCTTCTAAGATTGAAACAATCTTTTTATGAACAAGGTGAAAAATCGGGAAAATTATTAGCATGGCAGATTAAACAATTGGAAATTAAAACACCAATTACCAGTATTATAAGTAACGGACAGGTAGTTATAGATCCTTTAGAAATTAATAGAGCCTTTAGAGATTACTATGAAAAATTATATGATACCAAAAATGAACCTGATTTAACAAAACTAAATGGGTTTTTGAACGAACTATCTATACCGTGTATTCCAAATGAAAACAGGGAGATATTGGAGTCTAAAATTAGTCAAGAAGAAGTTGGGCTAGCCATTGATAATATGAAATCAGGAAAAAGTGCAGGACCAGATGGTCTTCCAGTTGACCTTTATAAAAAATTTAAGAATAAATTAATAAAACCTTTTTTGGAAATGGTTTTAGAAGCATTTCAAAATAATAATTTACCATCATACATAAATAATGCCTTAATTATACTGCTGCCAAAACCAGGTAAGCCCTCTAATAAATGTGAAAATATGAGACCAATAAGCCTATTAAACGCCGACCTTAAGATAATCTGTAAAATTTTAGCAAGACGAATACAAGAAATTTTACCAAATATTATTAATCGAGATCAGAATGGCTTTATAAAGGGTAGACAAGGCTTCCATAATGTAAGAAGACTATTTAATATTATTTATTTTAATAAAGAAGCACCGGATACAGCTCTCCTATCATTGGACGCCGAAAAGGCCTTTGATAGAGTTGAATGGCCCTTTCTTTTTGAAGTCCTACAAAGGTTTGGACTTGGAAATAATTTCATAAAATGGGTTCAAATAATATACAATAATGCTACAGCAGAAATCCTAACAAATAACAATATTTCAAAACCAATAAAAATCAATAGAGGATGTCGACAAGGCTGTCCACTTTCACCTTTACTGTTTACTATGGCAATTGAACCTTTAGCGATAGCGATACGTTTACATTCACAAATATATGGAATTAAAGTTGGACCAACAGAACATAAAATCTCCCTGTACGCCGATGACATAATTTTGTTTATGTCGAATCTAAAAAAATCAATTCCAACCTTGTTGAATTTAATAAAGAATTTTGGGGAAATATCAGGATATAAAATAAATAAAACTAAATCTTCAATATTAATGCTAAATGAGACCCAGAGAAATTACCCAGCCCCTGAGGTAAATCAATTCAATGTTGTAAATCAGTTTAAATATTTAGGAATCCAAATTATGCCTAAGCTAGAATCAGTCGCCAGTGTCAACTATGAAGCCTTAATGTCAGATATCAATGAGTTAACTCAGAGATGGATGTCACTACCAATGTCGATGATCGGGAGAATCAATATACTTAAAAGTAATATTTTACCTAAAATACTTTATTTATTTCAATACATTCCCTTATCACCACCTTTAGATCTATTCTCAAGAATAAAAAAAAAGTTAGTGGAATTTATATGGAACAACAGGAGGGCTAGATTACGTTTGTCTTTATTATATTTACCATTTGATCGTGGAGGTCTGAAATGTCCAAATTTTATGTTGTATTATTGGTCGGCACAACTGAGGTCTATGACATATTATTTTTCATCAAATGATCTCCCTCACTGGACTGAAATGGAATCATACAATTTACCTTTACCTCTTCCCATATTCATATACTCAGATTCGGCAAAAAAATTACAAAAACAAGTTAAAAATCCATTTGTAAAGCATATGATCAAAATATGGTGTGAAGCTAAAAACTATTTAAAAGAACCACAGTTATTGTCACAATTTAGTCCAATATGGGGTAATCAATATTTTAAACCAGGGAGAGCGGACGCTGTATTTAAAGTATGGAATTTAAAAGGGATACAAAAGATTCAGGATTTATATTTGCCATGTGCAGACAACATAATGTCTTTTGAAGAGCTGAGGATCAAATTTAATCTCAATAGAACACATTTTTTTAAATATCTTCAACTTAGAAACTTTATTCGATCAAATCAAAATAAAGCTCTCACTCGACCTATTTATTCATCCTTGGAAAAAATGATGATGAAAGATAGTAAAAGAAAGGGTATTATTTCAGAGTTTTATAACTCACTGACACTATCTTCAAGTGAAAATTCACTGAAAAGATTAAACTACTGGAAAGAAGATCTGCAAATTGAAATTTCAGAGGAACAATGGGAATTGGCTTGTACAGAAGCTCAAACCAAATCAATAAATGCACGCCTTAAATTGATACATTTCAAATGGTTAATGCGGATGTATGTTACACCGGAGGAGTTAAATAGATATAACAAAAATATACCAGATACATGCACAAAATGCATGGAAAGTAAAGGAACCCTATTTCATTGTTTATGGGAATGTAGATTAATAAGAATGTTTTGGGAAGAGGTGAGGGTAACAATTGAAAAAATAATCTCAAAACAAATCATATTGAATCCTAAACTGTTTTTGTTGGGTCTGTACCCAGAAAAGCATAATTTTAATAAAAGTGAAAGAACATTCATAGACCTCAGTTTGCTTAATGCCAAAAAATGTATTGCACTATTATGGAAAAAGACTCATAGACCAGATGTGACTCAGTGGTTAAGACAGATGTTAACAAACCTTCCATTAGAAAGAATAACATATATACTAAAATCAAAGGAAATTGTGTTTGAGAATATATGGAGACCTTTTATTGATTATGTAAAAAATTTAAACATAACTCTTGAAGAAGAAGGTGAATGATGTGTGTGGACCTTGTAAATTCCAAACTGGTGAACATAATATGTATACTTATGTATTGGATTGTCTAGACTAAACAGAGGAGCATTGTTGAAGACTTGATTTTGTTGGTGGTTGTTGGTGTTTTTAGTGCATTTTTTTTTTTTTTGTAGTACTTTAGTGTTAGTGTTTGATTGTTTGTATCATGTTTGTTAAAAAAAAAAAAAAGGTTCAATAAAGATATTGTGGAAAAAAAAAAAGAGTAGGGCCAAGCACAGATCCCTCTGGAACTCCATGACTAAGCTTTGAGCTGAGAGAAAACTCATCATTTACATGAACAAACTGGAACCTATCAGATAAATAAGATCTAAACCACTGCAACGAAGTTCCATTAAGTCCAACATAGTGTTCTAATCTATCAAGTAGAATATTATGATCAATAGTATCAAAAGCTGCACTAAGATCTAAAAGGACAAGTACAGAAACTAGTCCATTATCAGATGCAATGAGGAGGTCGTTAGTGACCTTCGCTAAGGCTGTTTCAGTGCTATGATGGATTCTAAACCCAGATTGAAACTCCTCAAATAAACCATTTTAATAAACCATTTCCCCAAAGTCTTGGGGATCATCAAGATATTTTCTGGCAAAACTGAGATGAGCCTTTATGTTCTTTTTGCTCAGCAGTGGTTTTCGTCTTGGAACTCTGCCATGCAGGCCATTTTTACCCAGTCTCTTTCTTATGGTGGAGTCATGAACACCGACCTTAACTGAGGCAAGTGAAGCTTGCAGTTCTTTGGATGTTTTTGTGGGGTCTTTTGTGACCTCTTGGATGAGTTGTCGCTGCACTCTTGGGGTAATTTTGGTCAGCCAGCCTCTCCTGGGAAGGTTCGCCACTGTTCCATGTTTTTGCCATTTGTGGATAATGGCTCTCACTGTGGTTCACTGGAGTTCCAAAGCCTTAGGAATGACTTTATAACCTTTTCCAGACTGATGGATATCAACTACTTTGTTTCTCATTTGTTCCTGAATTTCTTAGGATTGTAGCATCATGTGTAGCTTTTGGGGATCTTTTGGTTTACTTCACTTTGTCAGGCAGGCCCTATTTAAGTGATTTCTTGATTAACAGGTGTGTCAGTAATCAGGCCTGGGTGTGGCTAGAGAAACTGAACTCAGCTTTCCAAAGATGTGATAAACAACAGTTAATTTATGTGTTGACGGGAAGGGGGGGCAATCACTTTCACACAGGGCCATGTAGGTTTGGATTTTTTTTTTTTTACCCTTAATAATAAACACCTTAATTTAAAAACTGCATTTTGTGTTTACTTGTGTTATCTTTTTTTTCTAATATTTAAATTTGTTTGATGATCTGAAACATTTAAGTGTGACAAACATACAAAAAAAAATGAGAAATCAGGAAGGGGGCAAACACTTTTTCACACCACTGTACATATGCAGCATGCAACAGATCCCCCTGCTGACATTTACAGTAACAAAAGAAAACGTGTGATCTGACATGAAAGGCAATAAATTGGGTAGCAGACAGAAAGGGAAACAAGTAGTTTATTTTGACATTCTGATCAGATTTAAATACACAAATGATGCTGGTGTAATAGTCAATTATGAATCAATATTAAATTTGATAAAGACATTGTGATAAAATAGTCTTGTGGTATTGTATTTTTTTCTTCAAAGAATAAGCTGGATAATCTATGAAATGATCTGAGGTAATGAATCAGGGCTTATTAATAAATATATTATGTTCCTATAATTTTGCACTTGTCTGGTTGTTTACTTCAACCAATGTAATACTTTTAGATAGTTATAGACATTCTTGTATTTTTTAAACTTTATTGAAGAACAAACAAAGTACAAAAAAAATCAGTACATACACATAATCAGTTACGATTATGTACAATGGAATACAGGGAACATAGACTGAAAACAGACAAAGCAGTCCAGGGCGTATCAGATAAAAATAATAATAAACCAGAATCAAATAAATATGTAGAAAAAAAAGCAGTGAAGTAAAATCCAATTCAACAGTTTTAAAGAAGGTACAGATCATTACAATCTTTAGTGCTTTGGGTTTTTTGGAGAAATTAATTCTTATCAACAAATCAGCTGTCAGAAAGACCCACTATAGTTTCCCCCTTGGGGTCCTGATTAAGTCGAACGTGATTGGTGTATGCGGTCACCTGGGGGACAATACCTGATTCGTTCATCAGCTAGTGCTGTTCTGAAAGATGCTGGAGAGAATTAATGATAAAAAAGTAAGTTTATTAAAAAAAATGATGTCAAACCAAGGTTGCCAACAAGTGTTCTCAGATTTACCAAAAATAGAGAAGACTATATTTAAAAATGGCATACTGTTTCGATGCGGATTGATCAATGATATGAAAAAAGCACTTGGCCCACCACCTACAATTTTTAAAAAGTAGAGTCATAATAGAAAAATTGTAAATTTCAGCCAAAAATTCCCCATTGTGTCTTCTATTCCCCAGAATAGAAGACACAAATCTAGATTGAAAATATTTTAAATTTACCTAAAAAGCCATGAATTTTAAACTACAAATTTAAGAGGGAAAGCCTCGTGAATTTAGAAAAGTTATTTTCTTCATATTAATGGTAAATATTTTATATTTTTATAAACAAAAAATTGCTCAAAATGTTTGTTTCCATGGCAAAGGCTGCTGACCCCAGCACATGCATATTTTGCAAAAATACAAAAAGAAATGTGTGATTATTTGGAATGAAAAGGACTTTTGTTCTTACCTTTTCTATGACACGGCTGCCACCGAATCGTGTGACAAACTCAGCAGGGGAGGCCACGGTGAAGTCCCTCTGTAGATCCATCTTTCTGTGTTCACGTCCTTTCTTCACCAAATGAGGGCCGGACATGCTCGGTCTGAATGACAAAGTTTATGGTTAGTTTCTTATCCGACAAGGCCGTTAGAGACAGCAGACTTTGCCCCCTGTGCTGGACCCTCATTGTAAATTACAGCACTCTGATATAGCCTATAAATGGTCATCGTTATCTACGGTATAATACAGGTTTCCCCAATTTGTTTTTCCCAAATGGGAAAAAATATGTGAAACATGCCAAGTTGAGGGCCAACAACCCCTATCTGTGTGTCAAAAAAGGGGGACCCTGGAAATGTTTAAACCAGACCATCAGTGACGGAGTAGCTCAAATCCCCCTGGGAGTGCTCAGATTTCCTGACTATTGACCTTGATGTTAAGCACAGCTTAGATGCACACACATCTAGGCTGTGCTTAAGGTTAAGGTCTATGGTCTAGGAGGACTAACATTTTTCGTGAAATCATAA
This sequence comes from Pholidichthys leucotaenia, assembly GCA_020510985.1. Taxonomy (NCBI): domain Eukaryota; kingdom Metazoa; phylum Chordata; class Actinopteri; order Cichliformes; family Pholidichthyidae; genus Pholidichthys; species Pholidichthys leucotaenia. Next base: position 164,241,368 of record CM035848.1, read on the forward strand.
ATATGCAGATCTCCTGACCTTTGACAATGACCTTGGCCACAACATGAATGCAGACCTTCCTGAGGATCGTTATGAGTTTGGTGAGAAATTGGTGAGGTAACTGCCTAGGAGGATGAGGTTTTTTTTGTTTGTTTTGTTTTCGTTTTTTTTTAAAAATCACATAAATGCGCAGATCTCCTGACCTTCGACCTTGACCTTGAGCACAACATGGATGCAGACCCACCTGAGAATGCTTGTGAGTGAGTTTGGTGACCACTGGGGAAATTGCCTAGGAGGAGTATCGATTCCAGTGAAATGTGGATGGACGGACAACGGACCAAAAATTACTCTTGCAGTATGGGATGGTTTTCCTCCTAAGTGCTTTCAAATCAGTGAAACCAAAATAATTCAACTAGTACAGCTAAATATACTTGAGCAGAAATACTGTTTTGTCTTCACTGGAGTGGTGGCCTAGGGGTAGAGCATCCGCCCCACAACTGGGAGGCCGGGGTTCAAATCCCGACTGGGTCATGCCAAAAGACCATGTAAATAAAGTGGAACTTCCTGCTGTCCAGCATGGTGCTCAGCAATAATGTAACGGAGGAGGGAAATATTGGTTACCCAGCCACAGTGGGTGCACAAGTCAAGTGTACTCCCTGTGCCGGTCCCATGCCCGGATAAAATGGGCAGGGTTGCATCAGGAAGGGCATTTGGCGTAAAAACTCAGCTTCAACTGTAAGAGGACCCTGCCCAACTGTGGGACTAATTATGTCCTGTCAAAATAAATACGGATAATGATGATTTATAAGTGTACAAAATATCCTGCAATGAAACTAATGGGTACTGTTTTTTGAAGAAGTTGAGTAAGTGTAACCAATTACTACTCGCATCTGCCAAGCAGGCAAAAGAGATGAAATTCCTGCCCAACAAGCACCACGATAAATTACTACATACGAGTGTCAATCAGACTTTGTAACAACTTACATGTCAGCAACAAATGAATTACAGCACCAGAAACAGAAAAGCTAACCCATTTAGTCTCTCCCCCAACAGTCAGAGATGAACTGTGGTTCAATGGCTCTACAACCCTGATTTTCAAAATTACATTTAATAACTACTGCTCTCCATGGTAAACAATTAATAGTGCAGCACAATCTCAACAGCAACCAAAATTAGGGTCACTGTATCACTCTTAGGGTGCGTCCCAGTTCACCCCTTCACCCTACTCCTTAGCCCTACCCCTTTGTTTAATCCATTCACCATGAATGTGCAAAATGGAAGGGTAGGGCTAAGGGGTAGGGTGAAGGGGTGAATTGGGACACACCCTTTGTCTCCTCTTATCAGAATAGAGGAGCCAGTACAAATTAAATCTGTCCTCAGCAAATGCATTCATACAGTGCACCCGCAAAGTATTCACAGCACTTCACTTTTTCCACATTTTGTTATGTTACAGCCTTATTCCAAAACGGATTACATTCATTTTTTCCTCAAAAATTCTATACGCAACATCCCATAATGACAATGTGAAAAAAGCTTTTTGAGATCTTTGCAAATTTATTAAAAAACAAAAACTACAAAATCACATGCACATAAGTATTCACAGCCTTTGCCATGAAGCTCAAAATTGAGCTCAGGTGTATCCTGGTTCCACTGATCATCCTTGAGATGTTTCTACAGCTTAATTGGAGTCCACCTGTGTGGTAAATTCAGTTGATTGGACATGATTTGAAAAGGCACACACCTGTCTATATAAGGTCCCATAGCTGACAGTGCATGTCAGAGCACAAACCAAGCATGAAGTCAAAGGAATTGTCTGTAGACCTCCGAGACAGGATTGTCTCGAGGCACAAATCTGGGGAAGAGTACAAAAACATTTCTGCTGCTTTGAAGGTCCCAATGAGCACAGTGACCTCCATCATACATAAATGGAAGAAGTTCGGAACCACCAGGACTCTTCCTAGAGCTGGTTGGCCGTCTAAACTGAGCGATTGGGGGAGAAGGGCCTTAGTCAGGGAGGTGACCAAGAACCCAATGGTCATTCTGTCAGAGCTCCGGCATTCCCCTGTGGAGAGAGGAGAAGTTTCCAAAAGGACAACCATCTCTGCAGCAATCCACTGATCAGGCCTGTATGGTAGAGTGGCCAGATGGAAGCCATTCCTTAGTAAAAGGCACATGGCAGCCCGCCTGGAGTTTGCCAAAAGGCACCCGAAGGACTCTCAGACCATGAGAAACAAAATTCTCTGGTCTGATGAGACAAAGATTAAACTCTTTGGCGTGAATGCTAGGTGTCATGTTTTGAGGAAACCAGGCACTGTTCATCATGGCAGGAACTGGGAGACTAGTCAGGATAGAGGGAAAGATGAATGCAGCAATGTACAGATATCCTGGATGAAAATCTGCTCCAGAGCACTCTTAACCTCAGACTGGGGCGACGGTTCATCTTTCAGCAGGACAACGACCCCAAGCACATAGCCAAGATACCAAAGGAGTGGCTTCAGGACAACTCTGTGAATGTCCTTGAGTGGCCCAGACAGAGCCCAGACTTTAATCCAATTGAGCATCTCTGGAGAGATCAGAAAATGGCTGTGCACAGACACTTCCCATCCAGCCTGATGGAGCTTGAGAGGTGCTGCAAAGAGGAATGGGTGAAACTGCCCAAAGATAGGTGTGACAAGCTTGTGGTACTATATTCAAAAAGACTTGAGGCTGTAATTGCTGCCAAAGGTGCATCAACAAAGTATTGAGCAAAGGCTGTGAATACGTATGTACATGTGATTTCTTAGTTTTTCATTTTTAATAAACTAGTACATACCCGTGCATGGCTGTGCATACCTGTGCATGCCCATAGAAACCAAGTATAAGCAAGTATTTCCACGTGCCCGTAGAAAGCAGGTGTACAGTAAGCAAGGGTGTAAGCAAGCACGTCAGCACTCATTCAGTGATGCCTGCCTTTGATTTTTGATGGTGTCATAGTGAGTCCTCTGATCTGTGATGATGTCATAGGGAGTCATGATCATGAGTCATGCCTGCGTTTGATCTTGGAAGTTGTCCTGTTGTATGTCCTATGATCTTTGATGATGGCATAGTGAGTCCTATGATGCCTGCATTTGATCCTGGTTTAAATTAGTGCATCCTATTCTTAATTGGGTGATGAGTATCTCTTCTTTCCTGTTTCTGGCAACTCCCATTCGGTTTCAAGTGCTGTGTCCTATTGGTAATTTGGTGATGAGTATCTCTTCTTTGGTGAGTGATGACCATGAAGATGAGCGATGACTATGAAGGCAGGCATGAAGGCAGGCGACCTGAGTGATGGTCTATATGACATCATAAAGACATCAAGGCAGGCATCTTTGGACCTCATGCCTACATCATACGTAGCCAGTCCTATTGTGTATATGACGGCATCGCAAGTCCTATGTTGGCAGATACCATAGGATCCTCGAGTCCTATGTTGCCTGATCTCATAGGATCATCATAGGACATCATGCACACATCATAGGGTGTCCTATGATGTGCTCTGATCGTGACACACAGACATGATGTACTGCTTCGAATGGGTGTGGTTTAAAGTAGTGTGTGCTATTGTTAATCGGGTGATGAGTAAGATTTCCAGATTTACACAGAAACATTTCTTGAATTTATAGAGTGATATATTTTGTAAGATTTCCTGCTTCAAATGGGTGTGCTTTAAAGTGCTGTGTCCTATGGTGTATATGACAGCATGGTCCTTTTGTCTATATGATGGCATCGCGAGTCCTGATGGTCTATATGACATCATAAAGACAGCGGCATAGGCTGTCCTATGATGCAGACATCATAGGGACATCGTAGGCACATCACAGGCCGTCCTATGATGTCCTATGATCATGACACACAGAGATTTCTTGAATATACAGAATGATTTATAGAGTGATTTGCAAAAATATTACAAAAAACCCCCACTTTTTTTTCCATATTGTTATTATGGGGTATTGTGTGTAACATAACAAAATGTGGAAAAAATTAAGCACTGAATACTTTCCAGATGGACTGTACAGAACTTCCGTCCCTAAGTTAATATTTTGCTTATACTAAAATGTGTATAGTACAAATAATGAGAACAAGCATTCATGTTTTAGTGTAAAAACAGCTTCAGTGCACCTTGGAGATGATTTTTCGGTCACTAATGATATACAGGTCAGGTCAGGTCTCAGATCTGCTATGGGTAAAATGTAACCCCGCACAAACACGAATTGGCCTTCAGTCCCCAACAGCCAAAAGGCAGAGGGTGCCAAGAATCCCCGGGTCCCAAACTACATCTGTGTACGTACATGAGAACAATGAGAGACTTCATGAACTGGAGCATGAGCTGAGTGAGACAAGATCATCGGCTTATCTGAGACGAGGAGAAAAGGAGAACAGCTGGAGTTTGCAGTTTGCAACATCAAAGAACTTGATGTTGCACTCCATTCTCTCTCCCACCTGGAAGATAAAGACTCCTACATTAGGATGCTCTTTGTCGACTACAGCTCCGCCTTCAACACGGTCATCCCCCCACAAACTCACCGACAAACTGTCTTCACTTGGCCTGCACCCCACCCTCTGTGACTGGCTACTGGACTTTCTAACTGGCAGGCCCCAGTCTGTCAGGATGGGTAACAGGACCTTAACCAGCATAATCACAAATACAGGTGTCCCACAGGGTTGGGTTCTCAGCCCCATCCTCTGCAGCTTCCTCACCCATGACTGTGTTGTCTCCCACAAGGACAATATCATCTTAAAGTTTGCGGATGACACAGCTGTGATAGGACGCATCACTGGTGATGACGAAGCATCCTACAGGAGGGAGGTGGCCAACCTGGTGTCATGGTGTGAGGACAACAACCTCACTCTCAACACAGACAAGACAAAGGAGATGATAGTGAACATGAGGAAAGGGAGGAGGAGACCCCATTGACCGCTGTTCATCCGGAAGCTTGAGGTGGAGAGGGTGAGCAGCTTTAAATACCTGGGCATCCACATCAGCGAGGACCTTAAGTGGACACACAACACCACAGAGCTGGTTAAGAGAACTCAACAGCAACTGTACTTTCTGAGGAGGCTGAAGAAGTTTGGCATGTCCTCCGGGATCCTCAACAATTTCTACAGCTGCATCATCAAGAGCATCCTGACCAACTGCATCACTGCGTGGTACGGCAGCACCACTGCCCTGGACCACTGCCTCTGAAGACAGCGGAGAAGATCATCAGGATTCCACTCCCCTCTCTGCAGAGTATCTACCACTGCTGAGTCCAAAGGAGAGCTGACGCCTTCCTCCGGGACCCCACCCACCCCCAACATAGACTGTTCACACTTCTACCCTCAAGCCGGTGGTACAGAAGTGTGAAATGCAGGACAACCAGACTGAAGTACTCCTTTCTCACTGCCATCAGACTCCTGAACAAACAACTCCCAAACTCCGCAACACAGCTTTGCATATTGGAACTCACACACCGGCTGCTAAATTTGCATATTACTCACCAGTACAGTAGATATAGTCTCACCCATCTGATGTCCATATCATCCCTGCTGCTAATCATCATGCACAGTCTACTGGTACTATCGTTACAGAGAAATTAGCACCGGGTGCCAATTTGTAATTATACACTGCTCACTGCACAATGCTTATTTGCACATTGTACATAGGTTTATGCCATCTCAGGTTCACATCATCTCTGTTATCAATATACCACTATCACTTTAGTCATCCAGTGAATTTTCAGTTTCATTCCTCTTGTCTGACTGCTTTAACTGTCCCAACTGCCTAGTGTGTGTTATTAGTACTCATTAGGTTTAGTATTTAGTATCAAGGTGTGCTTAAGGAGTCCTAATTGCCTAACTGTGTGCTGGTGTGTGTGTCATTAGCATCCATTAGTATTAGGACTGAGTTACTGTGTTAATGTGTCATTACCTTATTAGAATTGTTGTTTCTGTACCTATTACCTTGGCATTCATTCCGCAAGCAAAGTAAGAATTTCAATGCTTAGGAAATGTAGCATTTCTTAACTGTGCACATGATAATAAAGCCTTTGAATCTTGAAAGTAGCCAATACCTGTTTTGAGAAAAGAAAGAACAAGAAGTGGACATGGAAGAGCCCAAACAGAACTGTAAAGAACGAGATTGATTATATCCTGAACAACAAGTAAAGAACCATCCTAGACATCGACGTCATCCAGGGTGTCAACATTGGAAGCGACCACAGATTGGTGAGAAGCACCATCAGGCTGAGCACCAGGCAAGAGCGAAGCAAAATGGTGAGAGCTGGAAAGCCCGAAGTCAGCATAGAGCAGGGGTGCCCAACCTGGGGCTCCTGGACCATTCAGGTTTCTGTGGGAAATTTTCTAATATCACTTCTTAATTGGTCCAAAGATTTGCAAATAATTTGTCATTGTTGTGCATGTGTTCTGTAGGCACCCTGGCACCCATGCACAACAACAGCAAATTATTTGCAAATCTTTGGACTAATTAAGAAGTGAAATGAGAAAATTTCCCACAGAAACCTGAACATTCCAAGAGCCCCAGGTTGGGCACCCCTGACATAGAGGCTCTGATGCTCAAGAAAAAAAGCAATTTTGCAACTTCAGTTGGAATTTGTCTAAGTGCTGGGAAGAGAAGATGATGTGGAGAAGATAGCAGAAAAGATCATGGGAGGCCAAACAAGAGTTGGCGCTATGGAATACCACGCTATGGACAAGCCTACCGGGAAGGATAACAAGCAACCACAGTTTTCACTTTTTTGTGTGTGTGGCTATATCTCCTTGTTGTTGTTCTCGTTGTTCACTTATTTTCCAACACATTAAACATTACACATGCTTGAACAACATGCCAAGCACACAACATTTCAACAAACCCCCACTCTTGACATACATGTATACACAAATAAAGCGATAAACGATATATTAGACATAAACGATATATTACACAGCCTACGGACAAGCAGAGCGCTCAGCTGGAGCAATTAGCATAACAGTGAGATGTACAGTATGTACTGATATCAATAGGCAGCCTCTCCTTCCTGCCAGTAATCCTCCTATTGATATGCGTGACTCTCATGTAAATGTCCATGCCTCCCTGCAGTTTACTGTGATGTTAATGTGCCATGTGTAGCTGTGTATTTGTGCATACATATGTTTAGACATAAAAGGGGTGTATTTGTGCATACGTATGTTAAACATAGGAGAGATGCTGACAGCACATATGTGGATTGACCTCACGACGAAGAGGACAGTAGGTCCGGACCACCTGCGGAGGACAACAAGAGAGGACAGGGGTGCGAACGAAGTTCTTCCTGACCTCCAGGACGCAGGTAGAAGACGGAAGACTGGAGGGGGGAGAAATGTCAATAAAGGGTTTTGACGGGGATATGTGATCCCCCCTGTGTGTGAGAAGTCTGTATGAGAAAAGGTATAAATGTGAAACTCTGATGTGGCTCAGCCTCTTGTCTTCCTGCTTATTGGAGAGAGCAGGCTGGGGAAATGAATGTTGGAATAAACTGGAATAAAACACAATTCAGTCTCTTTATTCCACGCTCCCCACATTGGTGACCTATCGACGTAGAGAATGCCTGGAGAAGGTCTCCGCGTTCCAGACTTGCTGGAGTCTGCCCTGGCGAGCGCCGTAGCCGTCAAGCTGCCGGAATTCTGGCAGGACAATCCACGGTCGTGGTTCCTACAAGCGGAGTCACAGTTCGCGCTCGCAGGAGTAACGGTGGATGACACTAAGTTCCACCATGTCATCGCTAAGCTGGATAACCGCACGGCTCGGTGCGTGCAGAGCTTGGTGCAGCAGCCGCCCGCCACCGACAGATACGGCAGGTTGAAAGCTACCCTCATCAAGTTTTTCACGCCCTCGGCCGAAGTGAGGGCTAGGAGGCTCCTGGCTTTGCTCGACAAGGGAGGACACAGGCCAAGCGCCCTGATGGAGGATATGCTACAGCTGAGGGGTCAGACAACGACGACTTCCTTTTCCAGTACATCTTCCTCACCAACCTCCCGGCGCACATGAGAGGGACGCTGGCCGGCGTACGTTGTCAGACCCAGGAAGATTTCCGGGAGCTGGCCCAGGAGGCAGACAGGATCCTGGACGCCTGCGGCGAGCAGACGACCGCAGCGGCGACCCACAGCAGTGGGGAGCCAGAGGCAGCAGACCCAAGCTTACCAACAACGGCAGCGGCACGGCCTCGACGCGGTGGAGGTGATGGTTCAGTGGCAGAGGCGCGGCCCCGACGCAGCGGAGGAGAGGATCTCTGCTTTTATCATCGGAGGTTCGCCGAGAGGGCACGCAGGTGTGTGCCGCCCTGCAGCTTCAGGAGTTCGGGAAACGGCAAGACCGAGGGTCGTTAGCAGCTTCGACTCTCGGTGAAAGCAGCAAGCTGCTCTACATCACGGATGCGAGCTCCGGACGGGATTTCCTTATAGACACCGGAGCCCAAGTGAGTTTCATCACCCCGACATATGCTGACGGGTTAGCTGGACCCCGTGGTAGCGGAGCAACGGCGGCAAACGGCTCGAGCATCAGCACCTACGGGAAAAAGACTTTGTCTTTATGCTTACATGGCCGCACATATGAATGGACATTTGTCATAGCGGCGGTAAGTTTCAACATGTTAGGCGCTGATTTTCTGTGCTCACACGGTCTGTTAGTTGATCTTGCCAATAGGCGGCTGGTAAATGCACTCTCTTTTTACTCTCTCCCCTGTTCAGCTCGAGTGTCCCCGCCACCAGTACAGACCAACGTCGCCGCAGCAGGTGGTAAGTTCCACACACTCCTCACCCGGTTTCCAGCACTCACGGTACCCACTTTCTCGGCAACGGTCGCAAAACACGGGGTGGAGCACTTTATAACTACATCTGGCCCCCCCATCTTTGCGAAAGCTCGGCGCTTAGATGCTGCCAAGCTCTCTATAGCGCGCGAGGAGTTCGCCAGCCTGGAGAGGCTGGGCATCATTCGCCGTTCGAAAAGCCCATGGGCTTCGCCGCTGCATATGGTCCCGAAAGCTGATGGCTCCTGGAGACCGTGCGGCGATTACCGCCGGCTGAACAACGCCATGGCACACGATCGTTACCCCATCCCACACATCCAGGATTTTTCAATGCACCTGGCGGGGGCGCGCATTTTTTCCAAAATAGACCTGGTTCGCGGCTACCATCAAGTTCCAGTCCGGCCGGAGGACATTCCGAAAACAGCGGTAATAACCCCGTTTGGACTTTTTGAATTTCTACGCATGCCGTTTGGTCTTAAAGGGGCGGCGCAAACGTTCCAACGGATGATGGACGCCGTGTTACGCGATCTCCCTTTCGTGTTTGTGTACCTCGATGACATATTGGTCATATTCCTCTACTTCAGAGGAAGAACACGAAAAGCACCTCACTGTGGTTTTTGGGAGGTTGGGAGAGCACGGCTTAATAATTAATCCAGCCAAGTGCCAGTTCGGCGTCGCGCAGATCGATTTTTTGGGCCACCACGTCTCCCCAGAGGGGGCGGTTCCGTTACCAGATAAAGTGCGCGCAGTGACAGATTTTCCCCGACCGCAAACGGTCAAATCATTGCAGGAATTTTTGGGGATGGTGAATTTTTATAACCGTTTCCTGCCCCACGCAGCACAACTCATGCAGCCGTTATATGCCGTGCTCAGGAAACAAAAACCAACCAATGCTGTTGAATGATCCCCAGAGCGGGAGCGCACGTTCACAGAGGTGAAAAAAGCCTTGGCTGACACTGCGCTCCTGGCTCACCCTGACCCAGCGGCACGCATTGCGCTAACGACAGACGCATCAGATGTGGCCATAGGGGCCGTTATAGAGCAGCAGGTTGACGGAGTTTGGCAGCCGCTGGCTTTTTTCAGCAAATCCCTAAGCGTGGCCGAGCGAAAATACAGCGCGTTCGACAGGGAGCTGTTGGCGCTGCATTTGGCTATTCGTCATTTCCAGTTCTGGCTGGAAGGACGGCGTTTCACCGCTTTCGTGGACCACAAGCTGCTCACATACGCCATGTCCAAAATTTCAGATCCGTGGTCAGGCAGGCAGCATAGGCAGCTGGCTGCAATTTCGGAATTTACCACTGTCATTCGGCACGTAGTGGGTAAACTCAAAGTGGTGGCAGACTGCCTCTCGCGCGCGGTCACGGCACCGGCATGCGCAGAGGCGGACCAGCCCGCCGCAGAGCGGCGGCGCAGGAGCACGCACAGCCCCGGTGCACGTAGGTATAGATTACACAGCCATGGCAGCAGAGCAGGGTGCGGATGCAGATGTGCGCGCGCTCCAGTCTAGACCAACAGGGTTAAGGCTGGAGAGCAAGTGTTTACAAACCGGTAAGCCCCCCCTAATTTGCGATGTGTCGACTGGGCCACCCGGTGGTTCCGGCCGCGTGGCGCCGCCGCGTTTTTGACTTGGTCCACTCGCTGGCACACCCGGGGGTGCGCGCTTCGGTGAAAATGGTAGCGGAAAAGTTTGTTTGGCCGAGCCTGCGCAAGAACGTGAAGGAGTGGGCAAAGGCCTGCATGTCCTGTCAACGGGCCAAAATCCACAAGCGCACAAGAGCCCCGTTAGAACCGTTTTGCATTCCGGCCAGAAGGTTCGACCACGTGCATGTTGACCTCGTGGGCCCCCTACCGGCGTCACAGGGGTTCACACATCTTTTGACAATGGTGGACCGAACCACACGTTGGCCGGAAGTGGTCCCGCTGGCGACGACCACGGCCGCAGAGGTGGCTCGCGTTTTTTTAACGGCTTGGGTAGCGCGTTTCAGTGTTCCGTCGGATATTACGTCCGATAAAGGGCCTCAATTCGTCTCTGAGCTTTGGTCAGCGATGGCCAACGGCTTGGGAGCCAAAATTCACCGCACTACGGCTTATCACCCTCAGGCTAATGGTTTATACGAGCGCTTTCATAGGTCTTTGAAGGCAGCACTCAGAGCGGCACTCACGGATGCAGATTGGGTAAACAAACTACCATGGGTTTTATTAGGGTTGCGTTCTGCGCCCAAGGAGGACTTAGATGCCTCCCCAGCGGAGCTAGTGTTCGCACAACCTCTCAGGCTGCCAGGTGAGTTTTTACCAGAGCACCCGAAGCCGCCCCCCCTCCCTGCTCTTGGGCCGCTAGTCGGCACGGGAGCGGATGCGCTCCCGGGCCCTGTGCATCATGCTTTTCCGCGCGTTTTTGTTCCCAAAGCTTTAAAAAATGCTGAGTTCGTTTTTGTCAGGCATGAGGCACTAAGATCAACACTCAAACCGCCATATGACGGGCCATATAGAGTGCTGGAGACAGGGGATAAGCATTTTGTGCTAGATTTGGGAGACAGAAAGGAGACAGTTAGTATTGACAGACTGAAACCTGCTTTTGTCATGAAGGACGAGTCTGTACCGGTCGCGAGGGTGCCTCGACGCGGCAGACCCCCCAGGGGGAGCGTCTCGGAGTCCCCGCAGAGGTCAAATAACCACTCTCTCCCTCAGTCAACAGAGCCTAGGCAGAAGGGCGCCGCAGGCAAGGCGGGGCCGGCTTACAGGAGATTCGGGAGACGGTTGAAGCCCAGACGGCGCACAGACTGAGTGTTTGATGTTGGTTGTACTGTTAAGAGTAACATGTTCGAAGAATTTTTTTGTATCGTCCATTCTTCATCGTTTGGGGGGGTTGTAGCTGTGTATTTGTGCATACATATGTTTACATATGTATGCACAAATATGTTAATATACATAATTACATATGTATACATATGTTTAAACATAAGAGAGATGCTGACAGCACATATGTGGACTGACCTCACGACGAAGAGGACAGTAGGTCCGGACCACCTGCGGAGGACAACGAGAGAGGACAGGGGTGCGAACGAAGTTCTTCCTGACCTCCAGGACGCAGGTAGAAGACGGAAGACTGGAGAGGGGAGAAATGTCAATAAAGGGTTTTGACGGGGATATGTGATCCCCCCTGTGTGTGAGAAGTCTGTATGAGAAAGGGTATAAATGTGAAACTCTGATGTGGCTCAGCCTCTAGTCTTCCTGCTTATTGGAGAGAGCAGGCTGGGGAAATGAATGTTGGAATAAACTGGAATAAAACAATTCAGTCTCTTTATTCCACGCTCCCCACACCATGCATGCATTGTCTAGCTGGGTATATAAGCCAACCATATCGCTTGCTCTCTCTCTCTTACTATACGCATTGCCTGTTTGCTGACTAGAGACACAGGGCTCGCTCCCAGCGCGCTCTCACAGTGCTGGAGTGAGTCCCGTGATGGTGGATGAATCAAACACCCTTTTAAACTTCAGTTCGCCATGCCCACATCTAGGTACACTTATTACATCCGCCACACTGGTGACCCCGTCCGAAGACAAGAACACGCTGACGACGAACGAACGCAGCCCCCGGCGGTGACTCCCGACGACGAATGAACGCAGCTGCCTGACGCAAATGGCCTGCCCTCCCTTCTGCCACGCGGGAGACCTCGACGCAGAGCCAACACCAGGCGAACTCTCCGGAGATCATCCACGACCGGGAAAGCTGCGGAAAGCGTCATGGTGCGACCCTCGCCTGAGATCGGGACATCCACGCTGGGACCGGCCGAGGGACAAAGATCGTCTACTCCCTCTCACCGCTCCTACGCACCTACACGAGCCCGAGGGACAAAGAACGTCTACTCCCTCTCAGAATCAGAATCAGATTTATTGCCATTGTTCATGTAGTACACAAACTAGGAATTTGTCTCGGTGCAATGCTGCAACATTAAACATGATAAAATAAAAGAAATAAACTATACATGCAATAAAGTGTAGAATAAGAGTGAGTAATGCTAGTCAGCAGTTTAAATATATTAGCGAGCAGCAGATAATGTGGAGAACCATATAGTGCAGTCGGTAATGCAGGAAGAAAACAGTGATGATTGACATGAGTCTGGTTGAGCTGCTGTACATAGTGCACGAGAGTCAATAAGTCACTTAGTGTTCAGCAGTCTGATGGCAGAGGGGAAGAAGCTGTTCATGTGACGGGAGGTTTTAGTCTGGATGGACCGAAGTCTTCTACCTGAGGGGAGAGGGGCAAACAGTACGTGACCAGGGTGTGAGGGATCGGCTATGATCCGGCCAGCACGCCTCCGGGTCCTGGAGATGTACAGATCCTGGAGAGATGGGAGCTTGCAGCCGATCACCTTCTCAGCAGTGCGCACGACGCGCTGCAGCCTTAGTCTGTCCCTGGCAGTGGCTCCTGCGTACCACACGGTTATGGAGGTGGTGAGGATGGACTCGATGATGGCTGTGTAGAACTGCACTAACATCTTGGTGGGTAGCCTGAGCTTCCTCAGCTGCCGCAGGAAGAACATCCGCTCCTCACCGCTCCTACGCACCACGACCCGGCACGAGAGAACGACAGCAACAGCCCAAACAGGGAGGACCATCGGCACCGACAACGTTGATCTCCATCAAGCTCCCTGACCCCGACTCGCCTCGACAGCGGACCTGCCATGCACCGAACCCCCCGCACGCACACCGGGGGGTTACGAGGACAGCGCACCACGCACGGGACAATAACGGCTCCACAGATCACCATCGTCCTCCGCCACTGCACATCGGAACCTTCAGGGCTGCTCACACACCTGAAGCACACACGCAGCCCGCTCACAGGATTTTGTATGGGTCTCAGCCACGGCGCACAATGGGAATCCAGCCGTCAGCTGTCCCCGAGGGCTTTAGGGCTGTGCGCGCACCTAAAGCCAACACGCCAAGTCCCTCACACAGCTGCAGCTCCTGTTTTTCTTCATAACCGCGAGAGGAGTCAGAGACAAATTTTTCTTCTCACAGCCACTGTGGACCTTTCTTTTTAAAATAATTCTGTTGAACCACAATTCAAAAGCATTGTCTGATTTTCATTGGTTAATTTTCATAGAATTTTTATTTATTACCACTTTTGTCAGATTCAAGTTATTTCTGTGACCATTGTGGGTTTTTCTTTCATTAACAGAGGGGTACCAACAATTTTGTCCAGGTCTGTATTCCTGATATCTTATCATATGACCTTACTGTGATTGCAAGTGGCTCAACTGCAACGATGAATAACAATGGGGACAGTGGATCCCCCTGTCTGCACCCACGATTTATTTTAACAGTTTTTGAAATATTATTATTGGTAAGGATTTCTGCATATGGTTCTTTATAGAGTAACCTTACCCAATTACAGAAAGTCTCTCCCAGACCAAAACATGTAAGAACTTAGATAGGTCCATTCGACTCTGAAGACTTTTTCGGCATCTAAAGATAGTAAACCGGTATCTTATGCCCCCTCCTCATTACATATCACATTTAGGAGTCTTCTGACATTATGGAATTCCTGACAACCATAGATAAAGCCATTCTGATCCTCCCCAATTATTTTTGGCATTATTTCTTCGATTCTTCTAGCTAAACCTTTTGAAAGTATTTTAAAATCAACATTTAAAAGACTAATTGGCCTAAAATTTTCACATTTATTCTTTGGTTTTCCCACTTTGGGAATTAAAGTAATTAGTGCTCCTCTCAGAGAAACAGGTAGGATTCCATTTTGGAAGGATTCTTTAAACATTTCTAAAAGAGGATAAACCAATCTTTTTTTAAAATTTCTTATAAATCTCAATTGGCAGACCATCTGGCCCTGGCGTTTTCCCTGTTTTAATACTATCAATTGCAGCAGCTATTTCTTCTGCAGTTATCCTTTTCCAAATTAGCTTTTAGTGATTCTGGTACATTAGGTATATTTATTCTATTTTAAAAAAAAAACAAAAAAAAATCCAAATTATCATGACTAACTTCTGAGCTATAGAGCTTCTCATAAAATTCTTTAAATGTTCTATTAATTTTGACTGGGTCTACAATAGTTTCACCTTTGTGCTGAAGGGAGGTAATAGACTTTTCGTTTTGCAGTTGCTTAATACACCAGGCCAATACTTTCCCAGATTTTTCTCCCTAATCATAAAATGTTTGCTTAAGTTGGAGTAGACTAGCCAACGCTTTTGATGCAGATAGCTCATTGTATTGTGCTCTAAGCTGCAGAAGGTTTTGATGAACTTCTGGATTTCTAGATAAGAAGTATTCATCTTCAAGAGCTTTTATCCTCAACACTAGATTATTAACTGTGTGAAATGTCTGTTTTGCTTTGGAACTGGTAATACTGATTATTTGGCCCCTAAGGAAGGCCTTAAAGGCTTCCCATCTTATACCTGCTGAGGTTTCATTTGTGTTTGTCTCAGAATAGAGTTGAATTTGGTTGTCTAGAAAAGCAACAAAGCCAGGGTCAGCTAGTCATTTTAGTTTACAACGCCAAATATTACTATCGCTCATCAATTTTGAGTCCTGATATGCAAGGGAATTTGGAGCATCATCCAAAATTAGGATGGCATCATAGATACAATCCTTAATTTTATGCCTCAATCCCACTGACACCAAGAAAAAGTCTATTCTTGAGTAGGATTTGTAAGTGCTGGAATAACATGAAAACTGTGATCCGTTAGGATTCAATTCCCTCCAAATATCTATAAGATTAATGTCTTTCATAAAGTAATGTATCACTGAACAAGAGCGGGAGTGTGTATGGTCAGCTCCAGTGATTCGATCCCTTACTGGATCTAATGTGCAATTAAAATCCCCTGCAACAATGTAGTTACCAGTAAGGGTAGATAAGAGTGAAGAATAAATTCTGCAAAAATTGGGGTCATCACTATTTGGTGCATAAATATCTGTCAAAACAATTTGCTCCTGAAGGAGACTTCCCTGAATGAGATAACACCCAAACTTATTCTTGATTACTTCCTTAACTTGTAATGGTATAGATTCATGGACCAATATAATGACCCCTCTAGCTTGAGAGTTAAATGGTGCTGAAAAAACACTGCCTCTCCACCTCCTTTCTACTTTCTTAATATATTTGTTCATTAGGTGTGTTTCTTGGAGAAATACAATATTAGACTGCATTGATTTAATCTTATTCATGACCCGTTTGAGCTTTTTAAATTTTGGTAACCCTCTGCAGTTCCATGATGTGATTTTTATTTTTATTTCCTTGGACATTTTATATAAAAACTATCAAGTTTCCCAGTACTTTTAAAACTATGTAACTGAACACAAAAAAGACAGAAAAGGATCAAAATACACATAAGACTTTAACCATAACCCATTCAGGCTCTAACACCTGAATATTCCCCTCCCTATACTTCTAAAGCTTCCAAGTGGCTGCTAACTACCCTAAAAGTGAAAAGGTACCTCTGAGCTATCAAAAAGTCTAATTAGCCTTCAACTTCTCTGCTACTA
Source organism: Pholidichthys leucotaenia (assembly GCA_020510985.1). NCBI lineage: Eukaryota > Metazoa > Chordata > Actinopteri > Cichliformes > Pholidichthyidae > Pholidichthys > Pholidichthys leucotaenia. Next base: position 164,257,627 of record CM035848.1, read on the forward strand.
ATCAGCCGTATCAATTTATAATAGGTTTCTAAAACCATAACCCCACTATTATGAAGAGAACAAAAAAAAAAAGGATGATTTCCTAGTAGTTTAGTTGGTTTTCTACCATAAGGGGCATTCTTTTCAAGCAAAATGATTACATTAATACCATATTAAGCATGAAAGAAAAGCATTTGTTAATAACCCAAACAATAGCCTCCGTTATCCATATTTTGCAATCCAGGTTTTCCTATGATCGTGGGACATAAAAAGATGCCATTTTGAATATAATTTGTTAATACCACATATGGCAAAGAAAAAATTAAAAAAATAAAATAAAATAAAAAATTAAATATATATTTTTTTAATAAACAAAATACCCATCAGGCTTTCTTTATAGTAAATTCTAAAAAAAAAAAAAAAGAAAAAAGCTGCTTTTAAAAACATAATTGTCCATTTTGTTTATATACGTAAAGATAACACACATGGCTGATTTCAACAGAAAATATATTTATAACCTTTTAGATATACATCACGTAAGCAGGAAACAAACTTTTTTGCCAAACCAGATTTTTTTCCCCGACCTCATCTCCCGCTGCATTTACGAGGAGTCGTTCGGTCCGGTGTCTGACCTGATCCACTTGATAAAGTCCTCAGCCTCATTGCAGTTGCTGAAGATGTGAAGTTGATCTTTGTATGTGACGAGCAGTCAGGCAGGAGGGATGATGCTGTAACTGAGCCCCATGGAGCGCAGCTGCTGTCTGGCCTCATCAAATTCCTTCTGCTTCTTGTGAACTCCTGGTACCACATCCTGGTAAAACCTCACCAGCTGGTTCTTGTAAAGCACCTCTTGTTTTTGCTTGGCGGCCCTCACCACGCCTTCTTTTTCTTTGTAGTTTAAAAACTTCATGATGAGTGTTCTGGGTGAAGATCTGCTCTGCGTTTTTGGCCCAATTCTGTGCGCTTCCTCCAGTATTAGCAGTGTGCATAATGGCGCCATCTTCAAAGTGTCCGGGAGCCAACTCTCCAGAAAGGCACACGCGTCTGCACCCTCCACTTCCTCTGGGAGGTTCACCAATCTCAAATTGGAGCATCTAGACCAGGGGTCCCCAACCCCTGGTCCCCGGACCGGTACTAGTCTGTGGATCATTTGGTACCGGGCCGCAAAGGAAAAAAAATTGTGGTTAATATTAAAGCTATTTTTTTCCATTAGTCTTGTGGAGATTTTACTTTGAAAAACAACTGTTTCCGCCCTCACCTCACAACCCTTCTTGACTGTGGGATGATGTTTCACGCATCAGTGACACAAGCTAACTCTTGAAAAAATGAGCCAAAAACAAAATTCACTAGAAAGCTAGTTGCAGGGACACAAGCCCAGGGTTCCCACTGATTATGGTGAGTTGATATTATGCTGTAGAATCATTGTAATTGCCTAATATAAAGTGCAATTGTTTCAGATTACATGCTCTGAACTGACAAAGGTTTTTGTTATTGGAACCCCCACACCTCTACCCGGTCCACAGAAAATTTTCATACATGAAACTGGTCCCTAGTACAAAAAAGGTTGGGGACCACTGGTCTACCCCTTGTATTATGTTGAAAAAAAATTACATTGATTATGTTGTGGGTCATTTTGACCCGTACTGTGTAAATCCACTCAAAACAGTCAAAAAACAGGTTAAACCAATAACAACTTTATTTTAGATTATATAAACATTTATAAAAGAGACATAACAATACATTTTTAATTTCAACACTATATTTAATAACTATTTTGTTCAGGTTTTTCCTTCTGCCTTTTTTTTCCATTTAACTTGCCCCTTTTTCTCACATTTTCAATGCTCTCCACATAATGGACAGAATGTAACTGTGTGCTTTCTGCAGATGTAATTCTTGCATTTCACACAAGAGGTACTTACTTGTTTTACTGTCCTCTCGGGAGGGACAGACCTGGCATCTTTTCCATTTCTTTACACCTGTGTCCACTGGATCCATTGCAGATTGGTTGGATGGCCTGACCTTGACCTTTTCAATGACAGCTGCAGCTGCTGGGGATTGAGCTGGCCTGGCTTGCCTCTGGATCTTGGGAGTGACAAGTGCTTTGCTGAGTTCTTCCAGGAAAAGCAGACGTCGGTACAATTTGCCGGCATTCCATTGCTGGTTGATTTCAGTCCACAGGACATAGGCATTGTAAGCAGACACATTGACAATGTTGTAGAAAATCACCAAGGGCCAACGGGCAGTCTTGCGCTGGCAGCTGTATGTTGCTGTGACTTTGTCCAGATTGTCAACTCCTCCTTTGGTGGAGTTGTAGTCCAGGATCATTTGTGGCTTCATGTCTTCTCTTGTGCTCAGAGATGCATCCGTGTGCACTGTGCTCATTACAAGAACATTCTTGTTTCTCTTTGGGCAGTATGAAACAACTGCTGCTTTCTCAGCGAAAACAAATATTGAGGAATGCAGAGGTCTGCCCTGCATCTTCAGAATTTCACTGGGAAGTTCTGGCTTATTTCTTCTGACTGTTCCCAACATAGTCAGCTTTCTCTTCTGAAGTTCATCTCCAAGGCGGTAGGATGAAAAGAAGTTGTCACATGTGATGTTATGACCTTGCAACCCTTCACTCATCTCCAGCACCACACGCATCCCCTGATTCTTCTCAGATGCTCCTCCAGGAAGCTTTCCAGTATACACTTGCATATTCCATGCATAGCTAGATTTTGCATCACAGGCTACCCACATTTTGATGCCATACTTGGCAGGCTTGTTGGGTATGTACTGTCTGAAAGGACAGCGCCCCCTGAATGGTACAAGGTGCTCATCTACAGTAACATGGGGACCAGGATTGTACAACAAAGGTAGAATTTCAACCCATTTATCCCATACATCTCTAAACGCAGCTAGTTTGTCTCTTTCATGTCGACCAGCTCTGGTGTCACAGTTGTCAAATCGGATCACACGAGATATCGTGTGAAAGGTCTCCAGAGACATTGTTGCTCGAAAGATTGGCCTTCCATACTCTTCATCCCATAGACTTGCAGTTGCTTCTCCCTTTGACCTGCACACTCCAGCTAATACCAGAATTCCAATGTAAGCATGCAAGTCAGTCTGATTCAGTGGCTTCCATTTCTACTGAAATACACGCCTCCCCTCCAAGTTGGTCATTTCCAGTATAATCTTCTCTATTGGTGGGGATATGAAGAGCTGAAATGCTGATTGAATATCATCAACTCGTATGACAGCAAATCTTGTAGGACCGGGAGTCATTTTGATGACATTGGAAGATGACAGTCTACCTTGGCTTTGGTGTGGTGATGTTGACCATTTTATATTACCATCTTTAGATGCCCATGTCCCCTCTGTGGATGATGATTGCTGCATTCCTTGGTTTTCATCCAATAGAGACACAACGGCAGCCTCGTCCTCTGAATCCTCCTCATCGTCGGAAAATTGACAATCTGGATCATCAATTACATTGTCCTCGGTCTCTGAAATCTCTTCCTCTGCGTTACTATCCCAGTTCAAAATATGTGATGAAGCCTCTTCAGCTGTAAATCTTCTGGAGCTCATTTTTGGTGTGTTTGTCAAAGAGATGGCATGAGAAAAGTGACAAGGACAAGGGAGAGAAAGTCCCTCCTCGACACACACCTGGGTCTCTGGCAGTCAAAAAACAATTAACTGGGCAGTCAAAATAAAGTACATCAAAGAGGCATGTTTATTTTGGATCTGTACAGCTACTTACCCACATAAAAGTGTTCGGGTTATAACACTAACCCGTGGATAGAGACCCCGCTAAAAATTTGGTTTAAGATAGTCAGAGAGAATCAAACTAAAGAACCCTATCAATTATTGCAATGGATTTCCTATGATCAGGACTTTACTCCTAATAAAACAGACACTAGATTTAAAAAGTGGAAAGAGAACGGACTGATAAAATATTACGATTTTTTAAAGGGCAAACTTTAAGAAGTTTTGAAGATTTGAAAAAACAAGGTCTAGTAAATCAAGACCTTTACAGGTTCTTTCAGCTTAGACACCACATAAACAAAATGCTTAAAAAGGAGGATTTGGAAAGGGCCCAGTCAGGTGTTCTGAAGGTTTTCTTAATGGCATATAAAGGATCCCAGGGATCAGATACATTTCTAAAATATACCATGGTCTTCAAGACTTAAAAGGAGACAACACATCATATATACTGTAAAAGAGAGATGGGAAAAAGAGGGGAATTTCACTTTACAACTGGAAATATGGGAAAAGCTAAATAAACAACAATGGAAAAGTACTTCATCCCTGCTGTGGAGAGAATTTGGATGGAAAAATTTGGTAAGACTTTTCAGAACACCTGCACAAAACAAATTTACTCGTAAAGGGTTGAATTGTTGGCTCTTGTGTGGTGATAAGACTGCAAATCATTTTCATCTGTTTTGGTCATACCCAGTTATCCACCAATATCGGACCAATGTACAGACAATATTGGGGAAAATTTTCAAAGTAACAGTTCCCTTTTCTTTTGTAACTTTGTATTTGGGTTTACTACAGGAATCACTGGAAAGACGAGGAGAAAAATACTTATTCACTGTTTTAATATTGGCAAGTAAAAAAGCTCTAACAAAAAAAATGGATGGTGAAAGACTGTCCTACACCTGAAGACTGGATTAACGTGATTCAGGACATCTAGTCGATGGAAAAGTTGACATTTGCACTGAGACAGGACATGGATGGGTTCTTGAACTTTTGGCAACCCTGGAACGCATATGTGTCTTCCATCAGATTTAATCTTTGACAAATACCATTTCAATAATGGCACCTCTCTTTGTTCCAACGCTACTCAGATGCTCTTTTATTTTTCTGCTCTTTTGTTTTTTTTGTTTTCTTTTGTTCTTTTTTTAATTTCTCTTTTTCTTTCACTTAAAAAAAGGGTGTTGTAATAATTTTTTTCCAATGTTGTCAAAAAACAAAAAAAGGGGGAATATGTGATGAAAATATAGACAATGCAATGCTGTAATGGCATGTATACCCTTTACAAAAACTTAAATTAAAAAAAAAAAAAAAAGTGTTTGGGTCAAAATGACCCGCAACATCATCTTTGAATACAAACTCTGCACATACATTCCACTACATATCAAAGTGTCCAGATTTTACACACTAGTTCATGACCCTAGATGAGGAAAAGTCACAAAATTTCATGAAGAAAAAGAAAGGATAACCCGTACTTTGGTCAACACAAAAACCGAAATGGGTCAAATTGACCCTTAACATAATACAAGGGCTAGATCTCATCTCCAAATCAAGCAGCTTTTCCTCCATGTCTTTATTTCTGTTTTCCAGTACTTGGACTTTAGTTTGGAGGGCGCTGCCAAGTCATCTTCAGCCACTGAAATCCTTCCTTCTGCTTCCATGACGTGCTGTGCACAGTCGCAATGTCTTGTCTCACATCTTGAATAGCGGTCAGAATCCCGTCAAATCTAGCTGAAAACTCAGTTTTCATACCATTAATAGCTGCCAGATTAACTGCCTGAGTAGGACCAGACTCTTCAGTCGTCGTCGTGTCCTCCGGGTCAAAGACAGCGCTAGTTTGGTCACCACCAACAGCACATGTGTTAGCCATAGCATCAACAGTACTACTCCTAGTAAAGTTCGACAATTTTGACTGCAATGCTTTACAACGTCCTTGGCCAAGTTTCCTTTGAGATAGAGGCATTCCCCAGGTATATCTAGCAAAGTGAGGGTCTATCCGTCTTCCCAGATAAGTTTTAGAACAGGATTTAGCTGAAAAGGTAGCAGAGCAGTTAAAAGCATGTCTACTCAGGTTGACACCATCTTGGGGCCCCTCATTAATAGTTTTTTTTTTAAATTCCATCCACATTCACATTTTAATTGCAGACTTCGTGTTGGAGTCTACAGCATTATTTTATTATTTTTTTAGATGAATGAATGAATGAATGAACAAGGGAAAAGGGCATGCAAAAGTAACTACACAGGAATATAAAATGAAAATAAATACTGAAACGTATGCCCAAGGGAGATGTGTTCATTCCAGAAGCAGGTCCAGAATGGCAGGAAGCCTCCACAAACACTGATCTTTATATGAGCGTCACCTGACGCTGATGTCAGCTGAACTGCGCTGATTATTTCTCTGATTTTTCAAAACGTCTGTAAAAGTCAGTCCAAACACTATAGAGTGAACCCAGCTTTAACTTAGGCTGACTTAGGTAAACTCTGCATAATTGCATAAGCATTAGCTCAGCGCTCAGGAACTTTTACAAAATGAGCACAACTTTCACCAGCGTGCATTTCCAAATGTCGGTAAATTTTCAGCAGGCTGAAAATTTTCAAGAACACAACTTTCGCCAGCATTTGCCAACAAACACCAGCAATCATTAACTTTTGCCAGCAGAGCCAGACATTTGCCAAAACGTCAGTAAAAGTCAGTCCAAATGCTGTAGTGTAAATCCACCTTAAGAGAAAGCCTTTGACTCAATCCAACATCAAGCACTATTCAGAGCCTTAAAGAACCATGGTGTGCGAGAACAAGTATATTAACATCATAAAAGAAACCTACAACGGAGACACTGCTCAATAAGAACAGACACTAAGCAAGACGATCAAGATCATGTAAGGTGTCTGACAAGGTGACACATTGTCCCCAGTTATGTTTATATCAGCAGTGGAAGAGATTTTCAAAAGAATGAACGTTGAAGCTGGTATCAACATAGACCCTGTTTACATGGTCACAAGTAAACCAATTACAGTTTTCTGGAGTTACCCGATTATTCAAACTGTCATCTAAACAGAGTAATCCGATTACCTTTACCGGTTTACTCCAGTAATCGGTTTACTCGTGGCCATGTAAACAGGGTCAAAGGCTCATTAACGGTTTATGAGAAAACAGATTAACACACCTAGTTTATTTGCCCAGTAAACCATCTACTCAGTGCATGTAAACACCATAAGCTGTTTATTACCTTTATCAGTTTACTCCAGTAATCAGTTTACTCATGACCATGTAAACATGGTCATAGACAGAGAGACTGGACAACCTAAGATTTGCCGATGACATTCTGTTTGCTGACAGCGAAAAACAGCTTGAAAGTCTGCTTAAAGAGCTGAACACAGAAGGCAAGAGAGTTTGAATGAAAATAAACAAGAAGAAAACAAAGATCATGTGTGATGAGGTGGCAAGGTGACAACAAAGAAGAGGAATAATGATTGATGGTGAAGAACTGGAAGAGGTGAATGAATACAAGTACTTGGGAAGGCTGATAACACCTGGAAATGAGATGAGCAAGGAAATCGACCAAAGAACCAGAGCAGGGTGGAAACATTTTGGAGAATACAGCACCTTTTTGAAGAATGAGAGCATACCGTTATTCCTGAAAAAAAAAAGATCATGGGCACAGCCATCCTACCAGCAATAACATTCGGAGCTGAAACTTGAACTATCACTAAATATTGAGAGAAAGCTGGCAGTGGCCCAACAAAGCATAGAAAGATCAATGCTAAATATCACAAGAGACAAGACCAAAAACGAGACAATCAGTAATAAGAATAAAGTAAACAATATTGAGAAAGTGAAGACCATGAGAGGAAAGTGGGCAGGACATCTTGCCAGAATGAACATCATCAAATGGGCCAAGTGAACAGCAAGAGAACAAGAGGAAGACCAAAAAGGAGATGGAGAGATGAGATAGAGGAGACTGGATGAAGCAAGTGGATGCAAGAGGCACAAGACCGTAGAGTGTGGAGGGAACTGTGGAGGCCATCTGCCAGCAGTGGCATGACGCGCTAACATAATGATGATGACGATGAATGATATACAGAAAAACTGAAAACAATTCCTCCCAAGAGAAATTCTCTCATTCATTATTTTACTGATGGTGGCAGTAAGACAACAGTGCACAGTGCGTCCATACAAAATTCCCAAAAGTAGATGTTCAGATGGGATGAGAGCGGGTGCCCATGAAGGCCACAGCAATATAATCTATCTATAAATGCATGGAATCTGTGTGTGTGTGTGTGTGTGTTCCACACATACACTACCGTTCAAAAGTTTGGGGTCACTTAGAAATTTCCTTATTTTTGAAAGAAAAGCACTTTTTTTCAATGAAGATAACTTTAAACTAATCAGAAATACACTCTGTACATTGCTAATGTGGTAAATGACTATTCTAGCTGCAAATGTCTGGTTTTTGGTGCAATATCTACATAGGTGTATAGAGGCCCATTTCCAGCAACTATCACTCCAGTGTTCTAATGGTACAATGTGTTTGCTCATTGCGTCAGAAGGCTAATGAATGATTAGAACAGTGTTTTTCAACCTTTTTTAAGCCATGGCACATTTTTTACATTGACAAAATCCTGGGGCACACCACCAACCAGAATGACACAAAATGACACTCTATAGCCTAACACAGTAAAAATAATAAAATACTGTATAGTTAGCAATACAGTTTCTAAATGTATTTATACTCACTTAGTGTGAACCCTGGGCCTGTTTAGATGAACACAAAGCTGATATCCTGGCAGGAATGGAAGAAAGACACACACGGCGCTCTTCCTCAACAGCTCTCAGTCTCTCTCTGTTTTTAGTTTTTACCACAGTCAAGCTTGAAAAGCTCAGCTCACACAGATATGTCGTGGAAAATGGGAGCAATGTTGAAATAGCTTTGTTGGCCAGAATGGGGAACTCCTTGGCTGCAGTCAACCAAAAACTGTCCAAAGGAAGATCAGCAAAGTTTAGCTTTAAACCATGATCTTGTTTCAGTTCAATGAGTTCCTCTTGCTCCTGTAAAGTCATGTCGTTTCCAACAACTGATGCTGAGCTGTATGGGTTCCTAACCCAGTCAAGGCTTTGTGTGAAGTCTGAAGAGAAATAAAATAACTTCTCCTCAAGAGTTTTCAAATGTATGCCAATCACCTGGCACAGTGCAGCAGTGTTAACATCATGCCGTTTCTCGGTGAGTGGGAACATCTCAAGGTTGCCACGCTGCACATGTTGTTGTTTATTTTTAAATTTTACTGTTTACATGGATCCTGAAAAAGCTGATCTGATTAGGACGTGCGTTTTCATGTGTCACAGGTTTGAATGGAATAAATCATTTTGACATGTGCAGGTCGACATTTCGACATTCAAAAAATAGTAGAAGAAGAAGCAGCTTCCGGTGTTAGCGAGCCCCGCTTCGTGTCGAAATTGACCTGTATCGTGTTATTCAGACTGTACTTTTGCTTCTGCTAGTCTCCGTAATGAAACTACAAGTACATACTTCTGCATATGATGAAAAGAGGGAGACAGCAGGACGATACAGACCAGTTTTGTTTCGCTCCCGCTATGTTTTCCGCTAGCTGCTGCTAAGGCGGAAATACGTCACGTCGACGTGCGGCTGGTGTACAGACATGCGCAGTAAACATATTTTCTGCCCTGTGTTCGGAATGTTTTCATGCGCACCATTTGGATTAACAATCAGCATAACCCACCCCTCTCAATCAGAATGAAATTTTGATCCGAATGAGCGTGATCGGGTTAGAATATTCAGATTGCCATGTTTACATGAAGAATTTTTATTCCGATCAGGCTTTTAATCCGGTTACTTGTGTCCATGTAAACACAGCCACTCACTCGAGTAATTAAGTTAAATTGGACAATTTCCCACGGCACACCTAACGATCTCTCACGGCACACTAGTGTGCCGCGGCACATAGGTTGAAAATCACTGGATTAGAAAACCCTTGTGCAATCATGTTAGGTCTGCAATGCTGTAATTGCTGCAAATGGAGGATTCTTTGACGAAAGCAAAGTTTGAAGGAAAAAATTATTATTTCAAATACAAATCATTATTTCTAACCTTGTCAATGTCTTGACTATATTTTCTATTCATTTTACAACTCATGGTGGTAAATAAGTGTGACTTTTCATGGAAAACACAAAATAATTGTCTGGGTGACCCCAAACTTTTGAACGGTAGTGTATGTCTTGAACAGTTCGTCAAACTGATCTAAGATTTTATATGTGTTTTGCTGAGATTACGAGGATGTGCATCCCCAAGCATGGAGTTGTTCAGTCAAAATATTTAATTTTTATCAACTAGTGCATGCCCAAAGAACCAAGTATTCCTGTCTGAAACAGGTATCCCAATCAGACTTTACAGGCCCAAATGTAGGCTGTGTTTGAAAGTGGAATAAAGAGGTGTAGTCTGTACGTAGGCAATCACATGTTAGACTCTGACAAATATAAAAGGGACTAAATGGCACGAAGATTTATCTGACTGTGAATATTAATTAGAGAATACCTATTTATTGAAAATGAATGGGACATCCAATATTAGCGACTGTTTCAGATCCCTTGTTTATTTGTTTGTCAGGTCACTTATTTGTCTGATCCTTTATCACTTATATTCATAATAGTGTATTGTGCACTTTGGGGAATGGGAGTTGTTCAGTCACCATTATAATTATTTTAGTTTATATTGTGGTGACACTAAACACAGTGGGTGGACATTCCTCTGGAACATTCTTCACACCCAGCAGCAGGGCTGGAAGAAGCAGAAGACAATCTACATGCGGACAGGGAACCACAGGAAGCAGTCAGACGGGACTGTATGCATGCGTCCTCGAGCCAACCAATGTCATGCTAATCATGTGTATTGACCGATGTGTATTAGATGACAATTGATATGCTAATGTGCCATGCATTCTCTCTGTCTGTATCACGGTATAAAAGAGCTTGTTTCACTCTCAGCTCTCTCTCTCTACGCTCTACTCTCAAGACCATCCAAGAGGGCCCCAGCGACAACACTGGGGTCAACAGGCTGTATTCATGTTAGAGGGTCAATAAAGAATCTGTGCTGACCTACGCTCGTGCCTCGCCTCCACATCCTTTCCTTCGCACCCTCTACATTGGTGACCTAACGTGAAATGGACTATCTCTCCCTCTCACTGCGTTGTGGATTCCAGAGACCAGGGATCGCCTACATCCTTCGCACCTACACGGGAGCGCGCGAACCTTGTCCTCGCTCCACGATGGCGACCTCCAGGGCCGGACGGAGAGCGCAGCACTGGGACAGAGACGCACGAGGATCAGCAACATGAGCAACGCACAGAAACAGCCTGAACAGGGAAGACCATTGGGGCCGACTGCATTGATTTCCATCAAGCTCCCTGACCCTGACTCACCTCTTGGCAACGGACCTTCCGCAAACAGAAACCACGTGCGCACACTGCAGGATTATGAGGACAGTGCAACTGGAAGCTATGTGGCCGCAGTGCGCGCTACGCACCAGGGACAAACCTGCTCCATTGTTTGTATGGGTTTCTCAGCCACGCCACACAACGGGGATTTAGCCGATTGCTGTCCCTTCTGCATCTATGGCCACACCGCCAAGTCCCTCACACAGCTACAGTTGTTTCACAGCCGCTACGCATCCTCAGGGAATTTGGCCGCCCACCTTCCCCACATCCTCGCAGGACAAGCCGCGAGAAGAGTCAGAGATGTAAGTTTTCTTTTTTTCTTTTTTCACAACCACCAGCTTGGGCAGCGCGGTGGCGAAGTGGTTAGCACTGTGGCAGCACAGCAACTCACCCTTGGCCAGGGGATCCTGGGTTCGATCCCAGCCTCCAACCAACAGTGATCTGTGTGGAGTTTGCATGTTCTCCCTGTGTCTGCGTGGGTTTACTCCGGGATTTCTCTGGTTTCCTCCCACATGCCAAAAACATGCAGGTTAGGTTAACTGGCATCAAACTGGGGATTCTAAATTGTCCTTAGGTATGACTGTGAGAGTGAATGGTTGTCTGTCTCTCTGTGTTGGCCCTGCGATGGACTGGCGATCTGTCCAGGGTGTACCCTGCCTCTCGCCCAAAGATGCTGGGATAGGCTCCAGCCCCCCCGCGACCCGAAAAGGATTAAGCAGAAGAAGATGGATGGATGGAACCACCAGCTTTTCCACCCCCACAGACTTACAGGCCCCCCAACACTCCTCACCAGCAGGCAGTTCGACCGGAGTGGCAACCCCCCCCCCATATTGCTGCAGTCGACTTGAGCCCAAATGACAGGGGGGGGGGGGTGCCTGGTGTGGTGACACTAAACATAGCGGGACATTCCTCTGGAACATTCTTCACACCCAGCAGCAGGGCTGGAAGAAGCAGAAGACAATTTACATGCGGACAGGGAACCACAGGAAGCAGTCAGAAGGGACTGTATGCATGCGCCCTCGAGCCAACCAATGTCATGCTAATCATGTGTATTGACCGATGTGTATTAGATGACAATTGATATGCTAATGTACCATGCATTCTCTCTGTCTGTATCACGGTATAAAAGAGCTTGTTTCACTCTCAGCTCTCTCTCTCTACGCTCTACTCTCAAGACCATCCAAGAGGGCCCCAGGGGCAACGCTGGGGTCAACAGGCTGTATTCATGTTAGAGGGTCAATAAAGAATCTGTGCCAACCTACGCTCATGCCTCGCCTCCACATCCTTTCCTTCACACCCTCTACAATATCACTGTTCAGTGATGGAGTTCAGTGGAATATTGAATTTCTTCGGTGTATCATCAATAAACCCATGCAGTGCTATAACAGCACGAGTTTACAAACATTTGAGACCCACTGTAGTGCATCATTTTATATTTTAGCAATATTTTGTTATTAAAAGTTTTTTTTTAAGGGGGACTTCCGGGAAGTTTTTTTTTTTTTTTTTTTTTTTTTTTTGTTACTTATTTGTACCCGTAGGTAGACATGGTTTGCAGTCTGGTGACAAGCCACTGGCTGCTGGTCGCTGCGTGCGCGAGCGCCCTAAACCTACATGTTTTTTTTGGTATGCGGGAGGAAACCGGAGAAATCCCGGAGTAAACCCGCGCAACACGGGGAGAACATGCAAACTCCACACAGCTCACTGTTGGTCGGGGGCTGGGATCGAACCCACGATCTGATGATCCCTGCGATCCCCCGGCCGAGGGTAAAACTGTGCTGTTACAGTGCTAAACCACTGCGCCACCGTGCAGATGGCGGAGAGACATAACACTTAAACAAAGAGCTCTCCCTAGCCGGATTAAAAATCATCGGTAAATGGCCAACTCGACATAAACGGATCAATAAACTAAGGGATGAAAACACGAAGGAACCGGGCACAAGGACAAAAACAGGGTAAAATTGAAGAATTCCTCTCCAACAACGCAGGAAAAACCGCTGTACGCAAAGCCCAAAAAAACGAGATGTCCACAGCAGAGAAAATGGAGGACACCAGACTCGACAACATGACCACTGGCATCGCCAGTTTGGGTGAAGAGTTAAGAGAATTCAAGCGACAGCTACAACAGGATTTAGCGGCTCTTAAGGAGGAACTGAAAAAAGAAATTAAGGAGGAAATCATGGACCTCCGAAGAGAAATGGAGCGTAAATTAACGGAAAACATGGAGGAGCTGCGCTCCCAGCGGACGTGTATGACAGAAGCGCAGACCCGAATTTCGGAACTAGAAGATTGGAAAAGCGAGGCAAACGAACAACTACAGACCCTGACGACGCAAACGCAGAGGATGCAGGAGAAAATAAACGACTTGGAGAGCAGATCCAGACGAAGCAATATGCGCATCTTTGGAATTCCGGAGGGCATTGAAGGCAACTCGATGACAAAATTCATGGATCAGTTCTTAAAAAAAGAACAGGAAATACCCGGAGAAACTGATCTACAGATTCAACGGGCGCACAGAACACCGGCACAGAACCCGAAAACAAACGCTACACCCAGGTCAGTTGTGGTAAACTTTGTGAAATATGACATAAAGGAAAGAATCCTGACGCAAGCATGGAAAAAAAAGATACGAATCGGCGACAAACAGGTATTTTTTGACCATGACTACCCGACAGAAATCGTGCAGCAGCGGAAGAAATATGCCAACATTAAAAAAACGCTGAAAGAGAAAAAAATTAGATTCCAAACGCCGCTAACGAAAATGAGGATTCATTGGGAGGAAGGCACAAGAACCTACAACACGGCCGAAGAGGCAGCGCGGGATATGATGGAGCGGGGCCTTGAGGTGAGCGTGCCGAAGGAGACGGCTGGAGCAGCGGCGGCCCTGAACGCACCACGACAGACGGAGTGGAGACGAGTGAACGGCGGAAGAAGGGGGAGAGACGTAGAGCAGCGGGCCCAGGACAGCTACAAGGCTTTCAACTGAAAGCCTAGATCATAACAAAGATTAAGAAAGGCACAGAAGAAATGAAGGCCAAGAAGACAAGGTAAAAGAGAAACAGATGGCTAGGAGAGGTTTAAGTGATATTTGTTGGACATTTCTAGACTTATGACTATTACTTTGATAGTAATTAGAAGTCTAGGGAGGGCCCTTCACTCTGTGAAGACAAACCCCCCACCCACCAACAGGGACCAGTGGGCAGAAGAAAGGCCCAAAGTACGGAGGTCGAGATTTTTTAATGTGTTTTTATATAAATATGTGTTATTTTTGTTGTTAATGGGGCTAGGAGCACAAGTTAAAAAAATGGAAAAACATGAATATGGGTAAAAATCTTAAGATAATGACACTAAACGTGAATGGTCTGAACTCACCTGTTAAAAGGGAAAGAATAATAAGAAAATTCAAGAAGGAAAAAGCTGAAATTATATTTATGCAAGAGACACATTTGAGCAAGGCAGAACATGTGAAACGAAAGAGATTTGGCTATAAGAACTCCTACTACAGTTCATTTAAGGGAGGAGCAAAAAGGGGGGTTATGATACTAATCTCAAACAAAATACAATTTGAAAGTGAACAGGAAATCCAGGATAAAGAAGGCAGGTATGTAATAATAAAGGGAAGAATAGATGGTATGCAGATTACATTAGTGAACATCTATGCCCCACCAGAAAGTGACAAGGGTTTTTTTCAACATCTGTTTGATCTCATAGCAACACACAGTGAAGGAGTCCTAATTTGTGGAGGAGACTTAAATGCTGTCATGGATCATGAAGTTGACACAACAAGTGTTAAGAAGACAAAAAAACATGTAACAAAGTTCATAAGAACCTCACTGGCAGAAATGGGTATGGTAGACATATGGAGGGACCTGCACCCACTCGAAAAAGACTATACACATTATTCAGCAGCCCATAAAGTACACTCTAGAATAAATTACTTCCTTATGAATGAAGGTGACAGACACAGGGTGAGAAACTGTTGGATTGGAGGGGCAGAAATATCAGATCATAATCCTATATACATGGAAATATACAGTATTTAAACAATAGAAAACGACAACATGGAAACTTAACGTAGGACTGTTAAATGATGAGAAAATGAAAGAAAGAATAAAAATAAACATAAACGAATATATCCAAGAGAATGACAATGAAGAAGTGGACCCAACAATACTATGGGACGCACTAAAAGCCGTGTTAAGGGGTAAATTAATTGTTGAAACAGGAAAAGCAAATAAGACTAAACTGGAAGCGTATGAACAAAGATGTGAGAGACTGAGGGAATTAGAACGTAAACATCAAAGCACAAATGATCCAAAAATATATCAAGAAATTAAAGAAGAAAAAACAAAGATAAAAGAAACACAAATGGATGAAATTGAAAGGAAAAATAGATATCTAAAGCAAAAATATTATGAAACAGGGCCAAAAGCCACAAAACTGCTGGCAAAACGGTTAAGAAAACAACAAACAATGAATAATGTATACAAGATTAAAGACCACACCACAAATAAAACCACAGTTAACCCAGAAAACATCGAAGAAATTTTCCATAATTTCTACCAAGAACTATACTCGCAACCTGAAGAAACAAATACTAAAGATATCAAAAAATTTCTAGACACATTGGACTTGCCATCAATAGGAAATCAACAAAATGAAAAACTAACAGCAGAAATAACAACACAAGAGATCAGAGATGTGATTAAGTCACTTAAAAACGGTAAATCACCAGGTAGTGATGGATACCCTTCTGAGTTTTATAAACTGTTTATAGAAGAACTCACACCACAACTCCTAAAGTCATTTAATTGGACGCTGAACAACAACAAAATACCTCCATCATGGAACGAAGCAATCATTTCAGTTATTTTAAAACCAGGGAAAGATAAAGAACAATGCGGAAACTATAGAACAATCTCTTTATTAAATGTAGATTATAAAATATACACAACAATTATATGTAAACGAATAAAGACATTCTTGACGGAATTGATAGAAGATGATCAAACTGGATTCATAGAGGGACGCCAAACACATGACAATATCAGGAGAACAATACATATAATTAATCAAATACATAAAGAAAAGAAAAGCGCAGTAATAATGAGTTTAGACGCAGAAAAAGCATTTGACAGGGTTAACTGGAAATTCCTATATAGTGTACTGGAGCGCTTTGGATTTAACGAAAAATCAGTACAATGCATAAGGACGCTATATCAAGAACCTGTGGCAAGAATCAAGATAAACGGTAGCTTAACAGACAAAGTAAATATACAAAGATCAACTAGGCAGGGATGCTGCTTATCGCCCACCTTGTTTGCTCTGTTCATAGAACCATTGGCTCAAGCGATACGACAAAATGACAAAATAAGAAATTAAAAGGTGTAACAATAAAGGGGGCGGAACACAAGATTGGGCTATTTGCAGACGATATTATAGTTTACCTTGAACAACCAGATAAATCAATAATGGAAATGATGAACTTGATAGAAAATTTTGGAAAATTATCAGGATACAAGATAAACATAACAAAAACACAAATACTGACATTCCACTATAACCCTCTAAACCAGATAACTGATAAGATCAAACTAAACTGGAACCAAAAAGAAATAAAATACCTTGGAGTGAACATACCTAAAGACCTAAGCAAAATATATAAAGCAAACTATGATAGGTTGGAACAAGAAATAAAAAAAGATATTGATAGATGGTCAATCTTAAATATGGATCTGAATTCAAAAATTGAGACAGTCAAAATCAGCATACAACCTAGATTACTTTACCTCTTCCAGGCTATACCAACAGAGATTCCAGATGCCCAATTCTCAAAGTGGGACAGGATGATATCGAGATTTGTTTGGGGAGGTAAAAAACCAAGAGTGAAATATAAAACCCTCCAATTACCAAAAGAGAAAGGAGGCATGGGCCTACCGAGTCTAAAGGAATATTACTACTCAGCACAAATAAGATATATCATATGTTGGTGCGACGAGGGATATGAGGCAAAATGGAAAGAAATGGAAAAGGAAATTGAGGGACTCCCAGTACAAAGCATAATAGGGGATAAAGATGCATATAAGCAAATCAAACAAATAGACCCAATCACTAAATTTACTTTAGAACTGTGGTATAAAATAGTACAAAAATATAATATAAGGGAAGACATAAAACTATTGAAATGGGTAGCATTTGACAGTCAGTTTGAACCGGCAAAACAAGATAGGGGATACAAAAATCTGGTGAACAAGGGAATCACAGCATGGGGCAATATCGGAAAAAAAGATCTCGGGAGCTTTGTAAATATCAGGAGAAAATTTAAATTAGAAAGATCGGAATTTTTCAGATATCTGCAGATGAGAGATTACTATATGAAGAAGATTAGGCATAACCTCCAAACAGATGTGAACGAGATTATACAACTTATTTTAAGCTCATATGCAGGAAATAAAATAAGAATTATTTCAAAACTATATCAGAAACTTATGACAAACAATCATACAAGTAACTATATAAAGGAGAAATGGGAGAAAGAGCTCAATTTAAACATAACAGAAGAAAGCTGGCAGGAAATATGGAAAACACAACACACATCAACAAATTCAAGGACATGGAGGGAATTTGGATGGAAAAACCTGATTCGCTTTTTCATTACACCACAGATTCAAGGAAAATATACAAATACCCAATCTTTATGCTGGAGGGGATGTGGGGCTCAAAATGCAGACCACTCACATATGTTTTGGAAATGCTACAAAATATCATCATTTTGGAAATCTATGCATGTGACAATACAGAGGATATTAGGATATAATATACCAATGAACTGTAACCTGATGTACTTATGTGATCTTAAAAAAGACAATGTTATACAGGCTGAGGACAGATATCTAGTTAAAATCTTGTTGACTGCATGTAAAAAAACTATCACAAAAAAATGGCGATCAGAAGTTCTTCCTGACCAAGAACAATGGACTGACATTGTTGAGGACATACGTATGATGGAAAAACTAACATATCGACGAAGAATGCAAGAAGGAATATGGGAGAAAAAATGGCGGAAATGGACACACTACAAAGTGCAACAACGAGGCAGAAATTGAAAGAATCAGAATCAGAATCAGAATCAGAATCAGGTTTATTGCCATTGTTCATGTAGTACACAAACTAGGAATTTGTCTCGGTACAATGCTGCAACATTAAACATGATAAGATAAGAGAAATAAACTATACATGTAATAAAGTGTAGGATAAGATTAAGTGATACTGGTCAACAGTTAAAATATATATTAGCCAGCAGCAGATACTGTGGAGAACTATATAGTGCAGTCGGTAATGCAGGAAGAAAACAGTGATGATTGACATGAGTCTGGTTGAGCTGCTGTACATGGTGCACGAGAGTCACTTAGTGTTCAGCAGTCTAATGGCAGAGGGGAAGAAGCTGTTCATGTGACGGGAGGTTTTAGTCTGGATGGACCGAAGTCTTCTACCAGAGGGGAGGGGGGCAAACAGTACGTGACCAGGGTGTGAGGGATCGGCTATGATCCGGCCAGCACGCCTCCGGGTCCTGGAGATGTACAGATTCTGGAGAGATGGGAGCTTGCAGCCGATCACCTTCTCAGCAGTGCGCACGACGCGCTGCAGCCTTAGTCTGTCCCTGGCAGTGGCTCCTGCGTACCACACGGTTATGGAGGTGGTCAGGATGGACTCGATGATGGCTGTGTAGAACTGCACTAACATCTTGGTGGGTAGCTTGAGCTTCCTCAGCTGCCGCAGGAAGAACATCCTCTGTTGGGCTTTTTTGATGAGTGAGCTGATGGTCAGCTCCCATTTGAGGTCCCTGGTGATGGTAGTGCCTAGGAAGCGGAAGGAATCAGCAGTGGTGATGGGAGAGCCTGAGAGGGTGAGGGGGGGCAGAGGAGTAGTGACTTTCCTGAAGTCTACAATCATCTCCACTGTCTTCAGAGCGTTCAGCTGCAGGTTGTTATTGCTGCACCAGGACGCCAGCTGGGCCACCTCTCTCCTGTAGGCGGACTCGTCGCCGTTGGGGATGAGCCCGATGAGGGTGGTGTCGTCCGCAAACTTGATCAACTTGACAGACTGGTGGCTGGAGGTGCAGGAGTTGGTGTAAAGGGAGAAGAGTAGGGGGGAAAGTACACAGCCCTGGGGTGATCCGGTGCTGATGCTAGTATAGTCTGAGACAGTCTTTCCCAGCCGCACATGCTGCCTCCGGTCCGTCAGGAAGTCGATGATCCACCTGCAGAGGGAGTCAGGCACGTTGAGCAGGGACAGCTTGTCCCGGAGCAGAGCGGGGCGGATGGTGTTGAATGCGGAGCTGAAGTCCACAAACAGGATCCTGGCGTAGGTTCCCGGGGAGTCCAGGTGCTGCAGGATGGAGTGGAGGGCCAGGTTGACTGCATCGTCTACAGACCTGTTGGCTCGGTAGGCAAACTGAAGCGGGTCCAGGAGAGGGGTGGTGATGGACTTGAGGTGGGACAGGACCAGGCGCTCAAAGGACTTCATGACTACAGAGGTGAGCGCTACAGGTCTGTAGTCATTAAGTCCAGTGATCCGTGGCTTCTTGGGGACAGGGATGATGGTGGAGGATTTGAGGCAGGATGGCACGTGGCATAACTTAAGGGAGGTGTTAAAAATGTCTGTGAATACAGGAGCCAGCTGTTTCGCACAGAGTCTCAGGGTGGAGGGAGACACGCCGTCTGGGCCGGGGGCCTTGCGCGGGTTCAGTCTGGAGAACTGTTTGAGCACATCCTGCTCACTGATGATAAGGGGAGGGGGGGAGGAGGGGGGGGTGCCTTAAATGAAGTAGGGAATGTGGAGGCTGTGGAGCTGGAGGGAGGGGGGGGAGTTGGACACAGATGACGAGGTGTCAAAACGGGCATAGTGTTGGGACAGTCTCTGACAAAGGGCTTTGTCATCCTGACCTTTAGGAGCCTGAGGCCGATAGTTGGTGATCTGCCTCAGTCCTCTCCACACGGAAGCCGAATCATTAGCAGTGAACTGCTGCTGGAGTCTCTCTGAGTACACAGATTTAGCCCTCTTCAGCTCTCTGTTAAACCGGTATTTAACCTCCCTGTAACAGTCCCTGTCTCCACTTTTCAGCGCTGCTTCCTTCTCCTTCCTGATCTGTCTGAGCTTAGCTGTGAACCAGGGTTTGTCATTAGAGTAACTCACCCTGGTGCGTGATGGAAGAATGTTCTCTTCACAAAAGTGGATATATGAGTTCACAGTGTCCGTGTACTCATCCAGATCATGCGTGGCTCCTTTAAGCATGCCCCAGTCAGATATTTCCATGCACGTTTCCAGCTTCTCCTCAGCATCACTGGTCCGTATCTTCGTAGTGCTCACAACAGGTTTAGTGAGCTTCAATCTCTGTCTGTATGTGGGAATGAGGTGAACCATCACGTGATCAGATAATCCCAGCGCAGCTCGAGGGACAGCGCGATATGCGTCTTTCACTGTGGTGTAACAGTGATCCAGTGTGTTTAATCCTCTGGTGGGGCATTTAATAAACTGTTTGTAGCGGGGGAGATCGTGGCTCAGATTGCACTGATTAAAGTCGCCAGCCACAATAATCAGCGAGTCTGGAAAACTCCGCTCTGTGTGTTGAATGTGATCCGCGAGCACGCGCTGAGCTTTGCGCGTGTCCGCGTCGGGAGGGGCGTACACAGCGATCATTATGAAAGAAGCAAACTCCCGCGGGGAATAGAAGGGCTTGCAATTGATAACAAGAAATTCCAAGGCAGGAGAACAGTGTTTGGAAATTGCCGTTACATCAGAGCACCAGCTACAGTTGATGTAGAAGCAGACACCGCCTCCTGTGGTCTTGCCGGAAAGCTCTGTGTCACGATCAGCACGGAAGAGCTGGAAGCCGTCGAGGAGCAGCGCGCTGTCCGGTATATTTTCCCGGAGCCAGGTCTCAGTAAAGCAGAGGACAGCTGAGGAGGCGAGGTCCTTAAAACGCATCAGCAGTCTCAGTTCATCCACCTTGTTAGAGAGAGAGTTGGTATTGGACAGAAATATGCCAGGCAGCGCCGTTCGCGAGCCTCTCCTGCGAAGTCGTACGAGAGCGCCCGCTCGTCTACCTCTCTTCCGCCGTCTCACTTTCCGAGCCAAACAATAAACCAGATCGGCGGCAGGGGCTAGAAAAACTGGGAGGAGGTCCGTGGGGGTCAAAGTCCTGATATTTAAAAGTTCTTCACGGGTATAAGTGCAAGCAGACACACAATTGACAAACAAAAACAAACAAAGAGCGCAGCGAAGCACCATGTCGACCGCTGTGGGCGCCATCTTGGATCTTCTCCAAGATGAAGAATAACCAAAGACACTGAAAAAACCAGAAGAATTAAGAGATGGAAACTAAAAACTTGATGCTCCAACATTTGTCCCCCCCCCTTTTATTTTTTATCTTTCTTTTTCCCTACCCTAACCCCTTTGTTTTTTAAATGTAGAATGTGATCTGAATGCATTATATATGATAAAAAATGAATAAAAATCTAAGTTACAAAAAAAAAAAAAGTTTTTTTTAAAACTGTAATCAAGACTTCCGGTTATGGCTGCCACGTAGGACGGACGTGTCTCGCTCTGCTCTGCTCCTGGAAAAAAAAAAAAAATCGGCAAATAACTCTCTCATTTGGGACAGAACGTATCCCAGCATTTGGGCGAGGATATGTCGGCGAAGCCTAAGGCTGGAAAACCAGGAAAAGGAAAAAGCGAGCCGCCGAAACAGTCCAAATTAACGGACTTTCAGGTCTGTGACGCAGCAAACAAAACTCCATATATGGCGGAGGAGGCTGGCGGCGGTGCGATATTTGCGGGGAATGGCGCAGATGCGCTGATGGCTGCCATGAGTTCAATGAGAGCGGACTTTTCCTCTAGATTTGATGGGATTATGACAGCGTTGGAAGGAATAAGAAAGGAATTGGGTGACTGTGTAGAACGAACGGCGCAGATGGAGCTCCGTCTCGCTAGTGCTGAAGATGACGTCACCCGTCTTCAATTAAAGGTGCGCACTTTGGAAAAAAAAAAAAAATCTCTGGAAGATAATATTTTGGATTTGGAATCTCGGTCGAGACAGAATAATTTGAGGCTGGTGGGTCTTCCAGAGGAATCAGAAGGTCGGGACGTATGCTCCTTTCTGGAAAAGTGGATTCCGGAGGTGCTGGGCAGCGAGGAGTTGCAATCAGCAGTGATTCTGGAAAAAGCACATCGTATTGGCCCACGGAGAGATAAGGGACCGCCGAGGACCTTAATTATGAAGTTTCTTAGCAACAGAGACAGGATGAAGATCTTCAACGCTGCACGAGCTAAAAAAGGAGAGATTAAACACCAGGACCAGCAGGTGCGGTTCTACCCAGATTTGGCCACAGGAATCCAGCAATTGAGGAAGCAGTTTGATCCCGTACGTAAGGAGCTGCGCAACCTTGGGATTCGTCATGGTGTAATCTATCCTGCGAGACTGCTGACCACGTATGAGGGCAGAACCCACATCTTCAAGACCCCAGAGGAGGCGCAGGAGTTCATCAAGAAGATCAAAGAAGAAGAAGAGACTGGTGGGAGCTAAGCATGAACAAAATATAAGGTAGAATAATTAAGCATTTGCACAGGCATCTGACTGACTTGAAGTAAATAGTAAGTTTACAAAATATAGATTGTATTATATATTAAAAAAACAAAACAAAAACAAAACAAACAAAAAAAAAAACTATGATGTACAAAGTTGTTAAAAATTTTGGAGTTAAGTTGGAAAACTACAGAGGAGAGTTAATGTTACGTCATTAAAAGCAGTAGAGTTAGGGTGATTGGGAGGATGAAGAAGGAGTGGCTTAGGTTGTTCCCCGTGGGTGTGGAACGGTCGATGGCTATATCGGGAGACAGAATTTTTCTTTTGATTTTGGGGGGTTTGCCACAAGTGTGGGAAGGGGAAATTTGTTTGTGTGTAGTTTGTAGGATGAATGTTCAACCACTCATGTTTTTGCTTCTCTGTATGAGCATGTTTACACTGCAAGGTAATCCCAAACTCTCTATTGATCATGGACCAAAGTGTTAATCTTAATTTAACTTCATGGAATTGCAGAGGTCTACAAAATTTAAAAAAACTTAAACAAGTTATGAATAAAATAAAGGACATGGGTTCAAGAATTGTGTTTTTACAAGAAACTCATCTGATAGAGGAGGATGTTAAAAGAATTAGGAGTAGATGGCAGGGAAGTGTATTCACCTCTTCATTTTCATCCCGAGCCAGGGGAGTTATGACTCTCATACATAAATCAGTTCCTTTTCAAGTGAAAAATGTAATTGGAGACAAATTTGGAAGATATGTAATCATTCAAGGTTCTTTGCTATTAGAAAATATAAATCTTGTGAACTTATATGGTCCCAATATAGATGATCAGAAGTTCTTTGCTAATTTATTTCTCATCTTATCATCACTTACAGGGCAACATATAATAGCAGGGGATTTTAATTGTACATTGAATCCAGGTGTGGATAGATCAACAGGACTGGATTGTACGCACATTGGATGTAGGATGACTATTAATCATTTTATGAAAGAATTGAGATTGTTAGATATATGGAGAGAAATGAAACCACAAGTTAAAGCCTATTCTTGTTATTCCAGTACCTACAAGACATTCTCACGTATTGATTATTTTTTGATTTCCACAGAATTAAGGTCCAAGATTCAAAACTGCTTTTATGATAACATCGTGATCTCTGATCATGCACCCTGTTGTCTAATATATGTAGATAAAAAATTGACAAAGGAATCAGGTAGATGGCAATTTCAGCATAAATGGCTTCAGGATGAGGAATTTGTCAAGTATATAGAAAAACAGATAGACGAGTTCTTTGACATCAATACTACACAAACATCAGCATGTGTAAAGTGGGAGGCTTTCAAAGCTTTTATTAGGGGACATATTATTAGTTATACAGGATCAAAATCTAAGAAGACTCGAGAGGAGAGAGCTAAATTGGAACATAAAATAAAAAGTCTTCAGGAAAAAGTGTATGCAGGAAGTGACCCAAGGTTGGAGAATGAATTACTGATTTTGAGAGCTGAATACGACAAAAAATCAGCGAATAGAGCTGCCTCGAGTCTTCTAAGATTGAAACAATCTTTTTATGAACAAGGTGAAAAATCAGGAAAATTATTAGCATGGCAGATTAAACAATTGGAAATTAAAACACCAATTACCAGTATTATAAGTAACGGACAGGTAGTTATAGATCCTTTAGAAATTAATAGAGCCTTTAGAGATTACTATGAAAAATTATATGATACCAAAAATGAACCTGATTTAACAAAACTAAATGGGTTTTTGAACGAACTATCTATACCGTGTATTCCAAATGAAAACAGGGAGATATTGGAGTCTAAAATTAGTCAAGAAGAAGTTGGGCTAGCCATTGATAATATGAAATCAGGAAAAAGTGCAGGACCAGATGGTCTTCCAGTTGACCTTTATAAAAAATTTAAGAATAAATTAATAAAACCTTTTTTGGAAATGGTTTTAGAAGCATTTCAAAATAATAATTTACCATCATACATAAATAATGCCTTAATTATACTACTGCCAAAACCAGGTAAGCCCTCTAATAAATGTGAAAATATGAGACCAATAAGCCTATTAAACGCCGACCTTAAGATAATCTGTAAAATTTTAGCAAGACGAATACAAGAAATTTTACCAAATATTATTAATCGAGATCAGAATGGCTTTATAAAGGGTAGACAAGGCTTCCATAATGTAAGAAGACTATTTAATATTATTTATTTTAATAAAGAAGCGCCGGATACAGCTCTCCTATCATTGGACGCCGAAAAGGCCTTTGATAGAGTTGAATGGCCCTTTCTTTTTGAAGTCCTACAAAGGTTTGGACTTGGAAATAATTTCATAAAATGGGTTCAAATAATATACAATAATGCTACAGCAGAAATCCTAACAAATAACAATATTTCAAAACCAATAAAAATCAATAGAGGATGTCGACAAGGCTGTCCACTTTCACCTTTACTGTTTACTATGGCAATTGAACCTTTAGCGATAGCGATACGTTTACATTCACAAATATATGGAATTAAAGTTGGACCAACAGAACATAAAATCTCCCTGTACGCCGATGATATAATTTTGTTTATGTCGAATCTAAAAAAATCAATTCCAACCTTGTTGAATTTAATAAAGAATTTTGGGGAAATATCAGGATATAAAATAAATAAAACTAAATCTTCAATATTAATGCTAAATGAGACCCAGAGAAATTACCCAGCCCCTGAGGTAAATCAATTCAATGTTGTAAATCAGTTTAAATATTTAGGAATCCAAATTATGCCTAAGCTAGAATCAGTCGCCAGCGTCAACTATGAAGCCTTAATGTCAGATATCAATGAGTTAACTCAGAGATGGATGTCACTACCAATGTCGATGATCGGGAGAATCAATATACTTAAAAGTAATATTTTACCTAAAATACTTTATTTATTTCAATACATTCCCTTATCACCACCTTTAGATCTATTCTCAAGAATAAAAAAAAGTTAGTGGAATTTATATGGAACAACAGGAGGGCTAGATTACGTTTGTCTTTATTATATTTACCATTTGATCGTGGAGGTCTGAAATGTCCAAATTTTATGTTGTATTATTGGTCGGCACAACTGAGGTCTATGACATATTATTTTTCATCAAATGATCTCCCTCACTGGACTGAAATGGAATCATACAATTTACCTTTACCTCTTCCCATATTCATATACTCAGATTCGGCAAAAAAATTACAAAAACAAGTTAAAAATCCATTTGTAAAGCATATGATCAAAATATGGTGTGAAGCTAAAAACTATTTAAAAGAACCACAGTTATTGTCACAATTTAGTCCAATATGGGGTAATCAATATTTTAAACCAGGGAGAGCGGACGCTGTATTTAAAGTATGGAATTTAAAAGGGATACAAAAGATTCAGGATTTATATTTGCCATGTGCAGACAACATAATGTCTTTTGAAGAGCTGAGGATCAAATTTAATCTCAATAGAACACATTTTTTTAAATATCTTCAACTTAGAAACTTTATTCGATCAAATCAAAATAAAGCTCTCACTCGACCTATTTATTCATCCTTGGAAAAAATGATGATGAAAGATAGTAAAAGAAAGGGTATTATTTCAGAGTTTTATAACTCATTGACACTATCTTCAAGTGAAAATTCACTGAAAAGATTAAACTACTGGAAAGAAGATCTGCAAATTGAAATTTCAGAGGAACAATGGGAATTGGCTTGTACAGAAGCTCAAACCAAATCAATAAATGCACGCCTTAAATTGATACATTTCAAATGGTTAATGCGGATGTATGTTACACCGGAGGAGTTAAATAGATATAACAAAAATATACCAGATACATGCACAAAATGCATGGAAAGTAAAGGAACCCTATTTCATTGTTTATGGGAATGTAGATTAATAAGAATGTTTTGGGAAGAGGTGAGGGTAACAATTGAAAAAATAATCTCAAAACAAATCATACTGAATCCTAAACTGTTTTTGTTGGGTCTGTACCCAGAAAAGCATAATTTTAATAAAAGTGAAAGAACATTCATAGACCTCAGTTTGCTTAATGCCAAAAAATGTATTGCACTATTATGGAAAAAGACTCATAGACCAGATGTGACTCAGTGGTTAAGACAGATGTTAACAAACCTTCCATTAGAAAGAATAACATATATACTGAAATCAAAGGAAATTGTGTTTGAGAATATATGGAGACCTTTTATTGATTATGTAAAAAATGTAAACATAACTCTTGAAGAAGAAGGTGAATGATGTGTGTGGACCTTGTAAATTCCAAACTGGTGAACATAATATGTGTACTTATGTATTGGATTGTCTAGACTAAACAGAGGAGCATTGTTGAAGACTTGATTTTGTTGGTGGTTGTTGGTGTTTTTAGTGCATTTTTTTTTTTTTGTAGTACTTTAGTGTTAGTGTTTGATTGCTTGTATCATGTTTGTTAAAAAAAAAAAGGTTCAATAAAGATATTGTGGAAAAAAAAGAAAAAAAAAACTGTAATCAACCAAATTAACTACAAAAAACCCAACATCAATAAAGTGCATCTATCTATTATTATTCACAGCAGAAGGACCCATCTGACTGCAACTGGAACTTGCAGACCTGCAAAGCACAGTGGTACCACACAGGTGGAGCAGAAGAAGGGACTCCCATCTACCACTGACTGGGCAGGCTAGGCATGTCTCCTTCAGAAGGACCATGGTCTGCCTGGTCGGGCTGCTGCTTCTCCCAGCATGTTCTGTGTTGGATACACCAGCGTTCTTTGTCAGACCCAGGTCCCTGCTGACGCTCTGCCCAGTCTGCTCACGCACCTCATGTTCTCCACATATGTCGAATTATCCTTTAGACCTATGCAATCACGCCAACTTTATGGTGTAATTTTTTAAAGCAGGAAATCTTCAGTATTATCTTTTTCTTGTCAAATTTGTCGCTTTTCGCTTCCTTGTTTTGCTGACGGTGTGGTCACTGATACTGTGATGTTGCGTATTAACCAGTCAGTATGGAGTCAATGCAAAACCCCTCCCACACCTTTAGAAGCCAGAGCATGAGGAGAGAGTGATGACTAAACTTTTATCTATCTATAAATTCAAGGGATCTCTGTCTGTTTGTGTGTGTGTCTGTGTGTGTGTGCTCCTTAGATATCTCTCAAACCGTTCATCACACTGACCTAAGATTTTAAACGTGCTTTGCAGAAGCTACAAGGGTATGCATCCCCGAATATGGAGTCACTCAGTCAAAATGTGTAATTTTTATCAATAAAAGTTTAGCCACTCCTGTGTGACTGTTCTGTCCTCATCCCCCTGGCTTCAAGAAGTGTGAGCGGGGTTTCGGATTGACTCCATGCTCATTGGAGAATAAGCCGCATCACGACCATGCTGATTGGACAACACAGCATCATGACCTGTCAGTCACCACAACGCTTCGCAAATAAAGATTTTATAAGTGCTTTGCTGCTGAGGTGTGCATCCACGAGTATGGAGTCACTCAGTCAAAATATATACCATAAAGTTGTTGTGATTGCGTAGATCTAGTGGATATATTCGCCATAGAGAACACACGGTGTTGGGGGGGGGGGGGCTGCTGCAAACCTGTCAGTCACCAGTGTTCCCTGAACAAAACAAGGAAGTGAAAAATGAAAAATTTGACTAGAAAAAGATAATACTGAAGTTGCCATGATTGCGTAGGTCTAAAGGATAATTCGGCATATGTGGAGAACATGAGGTGTGCAAGCAGACTGGGCGGAGCGTCAGTGGGGACCCAGGTCTGACAAAGAACACCGGTGTATCAACACAGAACATGCCGGGAGAAACAGCAGCCTAACCGGCCGGACCACGATCCTTCATGGGGAGGCATGCCTAGCCTGCCCAGTCAGTAGTAGACGGGAGTACCTGCATCTGCTTCACCTGTGTTGTACCACTGTACTTTGCAGGACTGCAAGTACCCCCTCCCACGTGAGTATCTAAAAATTTAAAACTTAATAATACCGACATGACTGTGGAGTGGAATGGCCGGAAAGACTTAACGACCAAACGCAGGACACAAAAAACCCCAAATAGATAGATAGATGTACTTTACTGATTCTAAACTGGGAAATTACAGTGTAACAGCAGCATGACAATAGACAACCAAAACGCCATAACAAAATAAATCATTTTTAGTTAAATATTTACTGACAAATGGGCAACACTTGATGCAACGGTTGCAGTCAAACAGGTCCTTCTGCTGTGTAGAATAATGTTGGGTGTTTTGTAGTTAATTTGGTTGATTACAGTATTTAAAAAAAAACTTTTAATAAAATATTGCTAAAATATAAAATGATGCACTACAGTGGGTCTCAAATATTTGTGAGCATGTCCTGTTATAGTAATGCATGAGTTTACTGACGATACACAGAAGAAATTCAATATTACACTGAACTCCATCACTGAACAGTGATAGAAAATAATTATGACTGAACAACTCCCATTCCACAAAGTGCAAGATACACTATTATCTTGAATATAAGTGATAAAAGATCACACAAATAAGTGATCTGACAAACAAATAAACAAGGGATCTGAAACAGTCGCTAATATTGGATGTCCCATTCATGTTCAATAATTAGGTATTCTCTAATATTCACACAACCACAAATCTTAATGCCATTTACTCCCTTTTATATTTGTCAAAGTGTAACATGTGATTGCTGACATACAGTGGGGAAAAAAAGTATTTAGTCAGCCACCAATTGTGCAAGTTCTCCCACTTAAAAGATGAGAGGTCTACAATTTTCATCATAGGTATACCTCAACTATGAGAGACAAAATGAGAAAAAAAAAATCCAGAAAATCACATTGAAGGATTTTTAATGAATTAATTGGTAAATTCCTCGGTAAAATAAGTATTTGGTCAATAACAAAAGTTCATCTCAATACTTTGTTATATACCCTTTGTTGGCAATGACAGAGGTCAAACGTTTTCTGTAAGTCTTCACAAGGTTTTCACACACTGTTGCTGGTATTTTGGCCCATTCCTCCATGCAGATCTCCTCTAGAGCAGTGATGTTTTGGGGCTGTCGCTGGGCAACACGGACTTTCAACTCCCTCCAAAGATTTTCTATGGGGTTGAGATCTGGAGACTGGCTAGGCCACTCCAGGACCTTGAAATGCTTCTTACGAAACCACTCCATCATTGCCCGGGCAGTGTGTTTGGGATCATTGTCATGCTGAATGACCCAGCCACGTTTCATCTTCAATGCCCTTGCTGATGGAAGGAGGTTTTCACTCAAAATCTCACGATACATGGCCCCATTCATTCTTTCTTTTACACGGATCAGTCGTCCTGGTCCCTTTGCAGAAAAACAGCCCCAAAGTATAATGTTTTCACCCCCATGCTTCACAGTAGGTATGGTGTTCTTTCTCCTCCAAACACGACAAGTTGAGTTTTTACCAAAAAGTTCTATTTTGGTTTCATCTGACCATATGACATTCTTCCAATCCTCTTCTGGATCATCCAAATGCTCTCTAGCAAACTTCAGACGGGCCTGGACATGTACTGGCTTAAGCAGGGGGACATGTCTGGCACTGCAGGATTTGAGTCCCTGGCGGCATAGTGTGTTACTGATGGTAGCCTTTGTTACTTTGGTCCCAGCTCTCTGCAGGTCATTCACTAGGTCCCCCCGTGTGGTTCTGGGATTTTTGCTCACCGTTCTCGTGATCATTTTGACCTCATGGAGTGAGATCTTGCGTGGAGCCCCAGATCGAGGGAGATTATCAGTGGTCTTGTATGTCTTCCATTTTTTAATAATTGCTCCCACAGTTGATTTCTTTACACCAAGCTGCTTACCTATTGCAGATTCAGTCTTCCCAGCCTGGTGCAGGTCTACAATTTTGTTTCTGGTGTCACTTTGACAGCTCTTTGGTCTTGGCCATAGTGGAGTTTGGAGTCTGACTGTTTGAGGTTGTGGACAGGTGACTTTTATACTGATAATGAGTTCAAACAGGTGCCATTAATACAGGTAACGAGTGGAGGACAGAGAAGCCTCTTAAAGAAAAAGTTACAGGTCTGTGAGAGCCAGAAATCTTGCTTGTTTGTAGGTGACCAAATACTTATTTTACCAAGGAATTTACCAATTAAATCATTAAAAATCCTTCAGTGTGACTTTCTGGATTTTTTTTTTCCCTCATTTTGTCTCTCATAGTTGAGGTATACCTATGATGAAAATTGGAGACCTCTCTCTTCTTTTAAGTGGGAGAACTTGCACAATTGGTGGCTGACTAAATACTTTTTTGCCCCACTGTATAGCCTACACCTCTTTGTATTCCACTTTCAAACAAAGCCTACATTTGGGCCTGTAAAGCTGAATTGAGATACCTGTTTCAGACAGGAATACTTACATCCTCCAGGCAATGCACTAGTACAGATAATTTACTCATTTACTATAAGGTGATCACTCAGAACATTATGTTTTTGTCATTAAATTGTGGAGGCTCTATCCTATAAAAATCAATCTACGTACAGATATGAGGCAGGGTGAACTATTTTAACAAGGCCTGCGAATCCTGATAATGAATTCTCAATCAACCAGAAGTGGGTGCAGTAGCTAGAAACTGTACTTAAGTAACAATGATACTAGCTACTCAAGTGTTAATAAGAGCAGTGGCTGAAAATTTCATCAAAATTCATCAGG
Source organism: Pholidichthys leucotaenia (assembly GCA_020510985.1). Lineage (NCBI taxonomy): Eukaryota > Metazoa > Chordata > Actinopteri > Cichliformes > Pholidichthyidae > Pholidichthys > Pholidichthys leucotaenia. The sequence goes on from CM035848.1 coordinate 164,289,048, forward strand.
TTAGTTTTTGTGTAATCCTGCTCAAAAGCAAACAGACAGACATTGGTGGAAGTATGCACTCTGAGTGTCCTCGAGTTGTGAAATGTGGATGTATGAATGGACAAATGACAGACACCATGCCATTGCATTCTCTCTTTTCGACTTTGCCGGAATGACCTAAAAATTATTAGGGCGCAGCTTCACTGCGTTTGTGGACCACAAGCCGTTAATGTACGCTATGGCCAAGGTTTTGGAACCATGGTCGGCCCGGCAGCAGACACAGCTGGCCGCTATCTTGGAATTTACGACTGATATTCAGCATGTGGCCGGTAAACTCAACGTGGTGGCAGACTGCCTCTCGTGCGCATTAGTGGCCCCAGTCTATGTAGGGATAGATTATATGGCCATGGCTGCCGAGCAGGTCAACGACGCGGACATTTGCGCACTCCAGTCTGGACCAACAGGGTTAAGGCTGGAGAGCAGAGTACTGCAAGACGGGCCCCCCCTCCCCACTCTGTGACGTTTCCACAGGCCGCCTGCGCCCGGTGGTTCCACGCGCTTGGCGCCACCGCATTTTCGAGTCGGTTCACTCCCTGGCGCACCCGGGAGTATGCGCATCAGTCAAAATGGTGGGAGCAAAGTTCGTCTGGCCGTGCCTGCGTAAACAGCTGAAAGAGTGGGCTGCAGCCTGCGTAGTGTGCCAACGAGCCAAGATGCACAGGCACACAAAGGCCCCCCTCAAGCCGTTCCATGTCCCGGCTAAGAGGTTCGACCACGTTCACATGGACCTTGTGGGGCCCCTCCCACCTTCACAGGGGTTTACGCACCTCCTGACAGTGGTGGACCGCACCACGCGCTGGCCTGAAGCTGTGCCACTAGCTTCCACCATGTCTACAGAAGTCACACGTGCTATTTTGCCAACATGGGTGGCATGCTTCGATGCCCCTTCGGACATCACGTCTGACAGGGGCCCGCGAGTCGTTTCTGACCTCTGGTCAGCGATGGCCCAGAGCCTGGGCGTCAACATTCATCGCATGACCACGTACAACCCCCAGGCCAACGGGTTATAAGAGCGTTTCCATAGGTCGCGTAAAGCAGCGATCAGGGCTTCGCTTACGGATGCAAATTGGGTGGACCGGTTGCTGTGGGTTCTGTTAGGGTTGCGTTCTGCACCGAAGGAGGATTTGGCTGCCTCCACAGCAGAACCCTTTTTTCCCCAGCCGCTGCGGCTCCCTGGCGAATTTTTGCTTGACAACTCCGCACCGAACACCGAGCCATCCCCACCTTCACTACGTAGTGCAGAGGCAGGGACGGTACCGGGCCCGGCCCATCACTGTTTTCCCCACGCTTTTGTCCCAATGACCTTGAAGGATGCGTCTTTCGTGTTTGTTAGGCACGATGCCCACCGGACCCCATTGCACTCGCTCTACGACAGGCCGTTCAGAGTGTTGGAACCTGGGGCTAAACATTTCATGTTAGACTTGGGGGGATGCAGAGAAACAGTCTGCACAGGCAGGCTTAAGCCCATGTTCGTATTAGTAGACGAGCAGGTGGTGTTGGCCCAAGCTCCGCAGCGCGGACGACCTCCAAGGAGAGTTCTGCAGGTAAATGACTCGTCAGCTCAGTCACAATTGCATGATGAGGATGTGTGTCCCCCCCCCCAAATGTCCCCTCACAGATGGACGTGCCTCCAGGAGCGCCCCACCGGCACAGCAGTGCCTCAGAGCCGGCGACCCCCGTTACAGCCGCTACGGACGTCGGCTGAAGCCCACAGGACATGGGGGTTAGGGCCCATTCTGAGTGTTCGGGGGGGGGAGGCGGGGGGGGGGGGGATCTAGACGTTACATTCTCCACTCAGACTGAATGGCACAGGAGAGAAGCCGACGGAGGGTCGAGACGGAACAGCATAGGTGGAGACGCTAAAGGACTGTTAGGCTGATGCGCTGGGCAGACTGTAGCTTCTCCACTGAACTGTATGTTAATGAGCCGACAGGCTTTGTGATTATGTGTATTGTGATTATGTGTATTGTGGTGTGAGCCCCCAGGTCGCTAGGCAAGGCATGTAAGATAGAAAAAAGAGATGCCCTGCAACCTGGGAGATTATTCTTGTTGACTTGATGTTAGAGAGAATAAAGTCCACGCTGATCCAGCTCACGGTCTCACCTGCTCAATTCTCTCTACAACATAATTTTCCTCAGCAACTGACTCCTACTAAATAAAAAAACTTCAAGAGTACATACAGATGCCACTAGTTCTACAATGCAACTAACATCGGCGGCCTGCTGCTCCAAGTTTCTCAGACATGATCAAGTGTTATTCAGTAGATAAGGGTTGTATAAGCAGTGAAATGTGCCACTTACCATTTGGCAGTCTTCAGCACAAAGCTGCAATCTATGTAACTTTGTTCAACAGGGGATACTGAACACTGAAATGGGGAAAACTATTATTAAGATGCTATATAAATATGGCACTAGTAGCTCCATTAGGGTGAGATCTAATAAAGGCCATTTGATTCAGATTGTTTGTACTCACACAGATTACTATTTTGAATTAAATTGTATTTCATTATTTATTATTATTCATAACAGGCTTTATATTAAATCTATACATAGATGTATAGCTAACAGTCGCCTCATCCAATCAATAATACAGACTGTATGATGACTGAAATAAGCCAATCTGCTATTTTGGGTGGCAACAACCTACTGTAAATACAAACAAAAGCAATTTAATAATAGTCAAACCTGAACTGTACACATGGTTACTTCATTGCCTAAAATTAAAAAAAAGAGCTATGCAACCAGCATGAAAACACAGACTACGAACTGCCAAAGCTACTTCCCATATTTTGCAATATCATGTCACATACATACCAGTATTGTTATTCTTACCATTAGCTCCTGTTTGTCTAGTTGATTCTCCAGCGTTAACTAGTCCACCCACAGAACTGATGTCTTCATGTTAGTCTAAAAACACCCACCTGTGTTGCATCAGTGGTCTGTGCTGTGTTATAAAGCTAGAGAGCAGTGAACTTTAAACTTACAGTACAATATACAGTTCAGCCCGTTTCTGATAACGTTTTCCACTTTGGTGTCATGCACTTTTCTCCCCTTCATGGCAGGATGTGAAACGAGGCTGTATGGAGCTTGACCAGATAAACCCGTAACCATACAAGTGCAGTTCAGGATTGTTCAAAACGGCGTTGGATTGGCGCTGCACGGCTCTGGGCTGTAAAATCTGTCCAGCTTTGTGTTCAGCGCAGCTCCACTATGGGAGGGAGAAAGAGTTATTTGTACCATTTCCTCTAAAGTGCCAGCACAAGTACTCAGCTTTATATCCGTCCCGCCATGTATAAAACTGCAGCGCCACTTGGGTTAACTCGGCATGAAGTAGCAGTGGGTTAATGTCGGTTTGTTTACATGAAGAATGTGGCAAGGGTCCACACCCCAAACACGGCAGCTGAGAAATCAAATTGCAAGAGAAGACTCTGCTGGAGACTTACCTATGGAGATAGGGGAATAAGCTCTGGCAGCTGTGCCCCTCCATTTCTTTATTGTGCTAAGTTACTTGTTTGCAGAAATGGACCAAAACAAAGACATCGCTACAGAGCACTTCCTCTGGGTGTTCCCTCCTGCCCTCCCCCTCCCACAAGCACCGGACCTACAAAACCCTTCTTCTTCTTCTTTTAGATTTGACTGGCGGTTGGCAACCAGCTTACAGGTGCATTACCGCCACTGACTTGATTATCATCACTCTATGTCTTTGCATCAGGAGTTCTTATAAGGAGTTCTGAACAACTCCTTATGTGTGAAAAAATGATCCGTCCTTGGACTGCCTGCACGCTTCCGTTCAATTTATTCAGTCAAGCCAGTCTCACTTTTTTTTTCTTTTTTTTTTTTTGCACCTATATACGAGACAACTAACTAACTAACTAACCTGCACTTATATAGCGCTTTTCTAGTCACAAAGACCACTCAAAGCGCTTTCATTAATACTAACCCTCTATTCTAAGGGCCTATAGGAAACAAATATCTAGGGACAATTTAGAACAGCCAATTAACCTAACATGCATGTTTTTGGCATGTGGGAGGAAACCGGAGAAATCCCGGAGTAAACCCACGCAACACGGGGAGAACATGCAAACTCCACACAGATCACTGTTGGTCGGGGGCTGGGATCGAACCCACGATCCCACGATCCCCACAATCCCCCCGACAAGGGTAAACTGTGCTGCCGCAGTGCTAACCACTGCGCCACCGTGCAGCCCGAGACCGTTATAGCATGCCACGTGAATATCAAAATAAAAGCATGGATTAAAATACACTTTTATGGCGGCACATGGGGAGAGCAAAATTGTGTAACATCTTAGACAAGAACAAAGAGCAGAGGTTCCCTGGTGAGATAACAGGGAGGTGTGAAGGGTGAATGCAGTGTGACCTTTTGTGTGTTAGAAGCTTCTAGAGGAATGCCATATGATTTCAGTGAGGAGTCTTTGCTGAGATGTCATTCTGTCTATGCTTCTTGTGTGAGATGTGTAATAAACCGTCTAAGCCAAATCCGCCTCTTTATTTACACGCTCCACACTTTATGTATTGCTAAATTCAGACTGGCATTAAAGAAAAATAAATTCCCCATTGCTAATTTATGATTCCACTTCAGCACAGCAGTAGAAGACCCCACGAACACCCCACCAAATGTGTAGTTTCAGAATAAAATCCCTTCAAAGTTCGGAATTTTTAGTATCATCATTCTATCACTATAAATTCAAGAAATCTGTTTTTGTGTGTGTGTGTGTGTGTGTGTGTGTGTGTGTGTGTGTGTGTGTGAGTGACAATCATAGGACATCATAGAACAGCCTATGATGTGCCTATGATGTCCCTGTGATGTCTGCATCATAGGACACCAAGCCTGCCTTCATGTCTTTAGGATGTCATATACAGTGATGCCTGCCTGACAGTGTATGATATGATGCTGTCCTTGATGTCTTTATGATGTCATATACAGTGAACATCAGGACTAGCGATGCCGTCATATAGACAAAAGGACCATGCCGTCATATACACAGTTGGACACAGCACTTTAAACCACACCCATTTGAAGCAGTAAATCTGGAAATCTTAAAAAATATCACTCAATAAATTCAATAAATCTGTCAGTTTCTGTGTAAATCTGGAAATCTTACACCCATTCGAAGCAATACATCATCACTATGCCATCATCAAAGATCATAGGACATCTTCAAAGACCAAATGCAGGCATGACTCATGATCATACCACTCGCTGTGACATCATCAAAGATCACAGGACTCACTAAGACACCATCAGAGATCAAAGGCAGGCACCACTGAATGAGTGCTGACGTGCTTGCTTACACCCTTGCTTACACCCGCTTCCTACAGGCATGCAGAAATACTTGCTTATACTTACTTTCTATGGGCATGCACGGGTATGTACTAGTATTATGAAATTTAAAGTGAAATTCGACTTTGCCAATGATTCCACTTCAGCACAACAGTAGATGACGCCAACAAAAAATCATGACATTCTGATGTGTCATTCTGGGATAAAAGCCTTTTAAACTCAAGAATTTTTAATATATTACGTATAAGAGTAAAATTTTAAAGAAATTCTCCATTGCCACTCAGTGATTCCACTTCAGCACAGTAGTCCACAACCCCCAGAGACCCCCACCCAATATTACAATATTCTGATTTGTAGTTTCAAAATAAAAGCCTTTCAAAATGAAGCTTTTGATATATTCAATATGATTTTAAAAGTTAACATGCAAGTCTTTCTCAAAGCTCAACACTGGTGATAAAAAAACAGACTTCAGCTTTAAGCTTTAATTTAAAACTGATTGAACAAAATACTGCATGAAGCATTAACTAGTCCGAATCCTTCTGAACCACAATCATATACTGACAGGGACTCAACTGGACAATTAACATGATAATAATAATTAGGCAATATTGATATTAACATTGTGGGGGCACAGGTGGGGGATTCTCCACCCAGAGAAGGCAGCTGGGATAAGGGGGAACAATGGACAGGAGGAGGAAGTGCCACCGGGGGGTCTCAAACGGGATAGTATGGACAATGCACCCCCCCGGGGAGAAGAAGAACTGCCAGAGCCACTGGAAGAGAGAAGGGTGTGAGCAACGGGGCCGGTGTCACACAGGTCTTTGTTCCAAACAGTGTATTTTGGTCAGAAGTTCTGGGTCTCAATGCATGGAATTAAAGGTATAAAAGAGGAATGCACAGAGACCTGGGAGCTCTTTTTTCGTACTGTATGTTCGTCTAGCTCGTTGCCTCACCTGCTTCCTTTCTCCACACTGGTGACCCAAGACGTACCATGGAAAGCGAGCTGAGCACCGCCCCAGAGACTACCTGGAGGGAGAGCACCAGCGCTGCGTGCATTATCTCAGTCAAGCTCCCAGACTTCTGGCTTCACAACCCGACCGCATGGTTCTTGCACATAGAAGCCCAGTTTGCACTCCGCGGGATAACAACGGACGATACCAAGTATTACTACGTGATCGCTGCACTGGATGCACGTGCCATGCAACAGGTGATGAGCCTGCTCCAGGAGCCACCAGCCCAAGGAAAATATGAAGCACTCAAGAGGATGCTTCTCCAGCGCTATACCCTTTCTGACAGTGAGAGGGCAGAGAAACTCCTAACGCGTTTGGAGTTAAGTGACAGATCAGCAGTGGAGCTCATGGAGAGCATGTTGGCGCTGAGAGGGAAGGACGATGAATCTTTCCTGTTCGCCCACTTGTTCCTCAGGAACCTACCGGCTACAGCGAGGGCGATCCTAGCCAACTCTCAGCGGCTGGTTGCTAAGGATTACAACGCCCTGGCGCAGGAAGCGGACCACATCATTTTGGCGACCAGAATTCTCAGCATGCAGGCAGTGGCACCGGCATTCATGAGGGACTCCAGTGAGGTCAAGGAGCCGTTGGTGGTAGCCGGGACGGACACCAGGAGACGAAGGAACGGGGAGATCCGTTTTTATCATCGCTGTTTCGGCCCGAATGCCCAACGCTGCCTGTTGCCATGCCAATTCAAGAAGCCAGGAAGACGGCACGTTCGGAATTCAGTTGCAGCTGCAACCGATGGCAACAGGAACAGACTGCTTTATGTCACGGACGCACGTTCGGGGAGACAGTTCTTGGTGGACTCCAATTCCCAGAAGAGCCTCATCCTGCCGGTCAACGCAGACAGGGTGGCAGGAAGCAGCGGTCCTGAGCTCACGGCCGCCAACGGATCCAACATCAGAACATTTGGCGAGCAGACACTGATGATATGCTTACAATGACACAACTTTCAGTGAGACTTTGTGGTAGCTGCATGTTCCACCCCATTTTAGGCGCAGATTTTTTATGTGCTTATGGGTTGTTAGTCGATGTTGCTAATAGGAGATTAGTGGATGCTGTCTCTTTTACCTCACTGCCCTGTACAGCTCGGGGAGCTGGGTCGACAACACTGGCTAACATTGTAGCTCCTGACTTTTTTGGCTACAATAACGAAATACGGGGTCAAACATTTCATAATGACAAAAGGCGTGACCTCGACGCTTGGATGCAGCTAAGCTGGCCAGCGCGCGAGAGAAGTTTGCCAACTTAGAGCAGCTGGGTATCATCAGGTGCTCCAACAGCCCATGGGTATCCCCACTACACATGGTGCCTAAAGCCGACAGGTCGTGGCGACCGTGCGGCGATTTACAGCGCTTGAATAACACCACGGAACACGATTGTTATCCCATTCTGCACATCCAGGATTTTTCCATGCATCTGGCCGGGATGCGTATTTTTTCGAAAGTGGATCTGGTCTGCAGATACCATCAGGTCCCGGTGCGCGCAGAAGACATTCCGAAAACCGCGGTAATAACTCCTTTAGGCCTTTTCGAGTTTTTATGCATGCCGTTCAGATTAAAGGGTGCAGCACAGACTTTCCAGAGGATAATGGATGCAGTGCTTCGTGACTTGTCCTTCGTTTTTGTCTACTTAAACAACATTCTGGTAGCTAGCGCATCCGAGGAGGAGCACATCACCCATCTCATGATGGTTTTCCAGAGGTTGGAAGGGCACGGGCTTATAGTGAACCCGGCAAAGTGCCAGTTCGGTGTGACTGTGATTGATTTTTTGGGCCACCGCATTTCACTGGAGGGCGCGATTCCGGTTCCGGATAAGGTGCGCGCCGTGTCGGGCTTTCCACATCTGCAGACCGTGAGGGCCCTGCAGGAGTTTTTGGAGATGGTCAATTTTTATAACCATTTCCTTCCCCAGGCAGCACAGCTGATGCAGCCATTGTATGATGCGCTGAAAAAAAAGAAGCCCGCTGAAAACATCGACTGGACTCCCAAGTGAGTCCAGGCTTTCACGAATGGCAAAACAGTGCTTGCGGATGCCGCTTCGCTAGCTCATCCGGATCCCTCGGCACGGATAGCGCTCACTATGGACACATCTGATGTTGCCATAGGAGCAGTGGTAGAGCAGTACGTCTCCAGTTCGTGGCAGCCTCTCGCATTTTTCAGTCGGACTTTGCACAACAGCGAACGCAAATACAGCACGTTCGACAGAGAGTTCTTGGCTCTACACCTGGCGACGCACCATTTCCAGTTTTGGCTAGAAGGGTGCGAGTTCACTGCATCTGTGGACCATAAGCCGCTGACGTACGTGATGTCCAAGGCCTCAAAACTGTGGTCGGCCCGGCAGCAATGGCATTTGGCCGTAATCTCGGAGTTTACGACCGACATTCAACACATTGCCAGTAAGCTCAATGTCGTGGCCGATTGTCTGTCGTGCACATTAGTCTCCCCAGTCTACATGGGAATAGATTTCCCTGCCATGGCCGCAGAGTAAGCCGAGGACATGGACATTTGCGCGCTCCAGTCTGCACCTACTAAGTTAAGGCTGGAGAGCAGGGTTGTGCAAGAAGGGTGCCCTCCCTTGCTCTGTGACGTCTCCACCGGCCGCCTGTGGCCAGTAGTTCCAAGCTATTGGCGCCGTTGCATTTTTGAGTCGGTCCACTCCCTTTCACATCCGGGAGTGCGTGCTTCGGTGAAGCTAGTGGGGGCGAAATTTGTCTGGCCGTGCTTACACAAGGACGTGAAGGAGTGGGCTGCAGTTTGCATCGCGTGCCAGCGGGCCAAAGTGCACAAGCACACCAGAGCCCCCCTCGAGCCATTCCAAATCCCTGCCAGGAGGTTTGACCACATCCACGTGGATTTGGCGGGACCCCTCCCGCTGTCGCAAGGTTTCATGCACCTTTTAACAATCGTGGACCATGCCACACACTGAACTGAAGTGATCCCGCTGGCTTCTACCATGTCCGCAGAGGTGACTCATGTTATTTTGTCGGATTGTGTTGCACGGTTCGGATCCCCCTCAGACATCAGTTCCGACACGGGTCCACAGTTCGTTTCGGAACTCTGGTCCATGATGACCCAGAGCCTGGAGGTCAAAATTCACTGTACTACTGCGTACATCACTGCCTGGGAGCAGCTCTGCGATCCACATGGTGAGGATATTGATGGCCTCACTCACACCATCACAGACTACATCGGCTTCTGTGTGGACAACACCGTACCCACCAAGACCATACGGTGTTGCTCGAACAACAAACCCTGGATCAACCCCGAGATAAAAACACTTCTGAGAGAGAAGAAGAGGATCTTCAGGTCGGGGAACAGGGAAATGCTGAAGTCCGTACAGAGGGAGCTGAGGAGGAAGATCAGAGAAGGCAAGGACAGCTTCAGGAAGAAGATGGAGGACAAGCTGCAACAGAGCAACATCGGCAGGGTCTGGAGAAACCTTAAAACCTTCTCTGGGCTCCAGAATACCTCCCCCCAGGCCACGGGGGGCAGGGAGTGGGCGAACAATCTGAACCTGTTTTTTAATAGGTTTGACCAATCGCCCCCCCCCCCCCGACTGCACAACAACCACTGCTGTCTCTGAAGTCATTGAGACCTGCTGTCCACACCCCACTTCACCAACACCCCCCACTCCCCCCAACCTGACCCTCACTAAGACCCAGGTGAGGACGGAGCTGAGGAAGCTCAAGGCGAGGAAGGCCTCGGGACCGGACAGCATCAGCACGAAGCTCCTCAAGTCCTGTGCAGACCAGCTGTGTGGGATTGTGGAGCACATCTTCAACCTGAGCCTGAAGCTGGGGAGGGTACCACAGTTGTGGAAAACATCTTGTGTGGTACCTGTACCAAAGACTTCCCACCCCAAAGATCTGAACAGCTACAGACCAGTGGCCCTGACGTCTCACATGATGAAGACCCTGGAGAGACTGCTCCTTGCTCACCTCTGCCCCCTGGTGGGACCAGCGATGGATCCACTCCAGTTCGCCTACCAGCATGGCATTGGGGTGGAGGATGCGGTGATCTTCCTCCTTCACCGTTCTCTGTCCCACCTGGAGAAGCCCGGGAATGCGGTGAGGATCATGTTCTTTGACTTCTCCAGTGCTTTCAACACCATTCAACCGATGATCCTGAAGGACAAGCTGCTGTGCGCAGGGGTGGACCAGGACCTGTCTTCATGGATCCTGGACTATCTCACTAACCGGCCACAGTTTGTGAGAACCCGAGATTGTGTGTCTGACACGATCATCGGTAGCACGGGGGCCCCCAGGGAACGGTTTTGGCTCCCTTCCTGTTCACCCTTTATACTGCGGACTTCTCACACAACACAACACACTGCCATCTACAGAAGTTCTCCGACGACTCTGATCGTCGGCCTCATCTCCAACGGAGATGAAGCTGAGTACAGAGGACTTATCCAGGACTCCGTGGACTGGTGCCATCGGAACTGCCTCCAGATCAACGTGAGGAAAACTAAGGAGCTGGTGGTGGACTACCGCAGGCAAGGACAACCCCTCACAGCACCAGTAAACATACAGGGAACAGACATTGAGATGGTGACATCATACAAGTACCTTGGTGTTCATCTGAACAATAAACGAGACTGGTCACACAATACCGACGCACTCTACAAGACGGGACAGTGCAGGCTGTTCCTACTGAGGAGGCTCAGGTCTTTTGGTGTACAAGGGGCACTGCTGAAGACATTCTACGACACGGTGGTGACATCAGCCATCACTTTTGGAGTGGTCTGCTGGGGCAACGGCATTACAGCAGTCGATAGGAAGAGATCGAACAAACTGATTAAGAAAGCTAGATCTGTCCTGGGGCAACGCCTTGACCCAGTGGAGGAGACAGGAGAGAGAAGGATGGTGGCTAAACTGTCATCTCTGCTGGAGTCCGAGTCCCACCCTATGCAGGACATATTGAACGCACTGAGGAGCTCATTTAACAGTAGACTACATCATCCTACGTGCGCAACCGAGAGGTTTCACAGGTCCTTCCTACCTACGGCTGTCAGACTGTATAACCTAAGCAGGGCTGCTCGCAGAGATAGCAAAAAAACTTGACGACCTAATAGTATTGAATGCAAAACACGCAACAGACTTACACAAATGGTCCCCTCCAGTATACAACTAGGATAATATCAGTCGCTACGGAGAGTGACAATATGTATGGGTACATATTCATACTACTGTATGTAGGATAACTAAGTAGACTGTTATGCTGTTTATTCCATCTTGCTACAATGCTCCACATTTTGTATATATATTTATATATTTATGTGTATGTATGTATATCCACTGCTCTTATTTATATTTTCCTTATCTTCTTAATTATTGCTCTGAGTGTTGCTATCCCTGTGCTGTTGCAATCCTGGAATTTCCCCATTGTGGGACTAATAAAGGCTTATCTTATCTCTTATCTTATCTTACAACCCCCAAGCTAACAGATTATGCAAGCGTTTTCATAGGTCACTTAAAGCAGCACTCAGAACTTCGCTCACGGACACAAATTGGGTCGACCGCCTGCCCTGGGTTCTTTTAGGGTTGTGCTCCACACCTAAGGAGGATTTGGCAGCCTCCCTGGCAGAACTAATTTTTTCTCAGCCGCTGTGGATCCCCAGAGAGTTTTTACCAGAAAACCCAGCGCCCAAGGCTGATCTGCCCATGCAATTTTTGCACAATACGAAGGCTTTTAACGTACCGGGCCCGGCCCACAATTGTTTTCCCCGCACATTTGTCCCCAAGAGTTTACAGAACGCCAGCTTTGTTTTCATCAGGCACGATGCGCACCAGACCCCGCTGCGCCCACCATATGACGGACCGTTCAGGGGGTTGGAACCTGGGGTGAAACATTTTGTGTTAGACTTGGGGGGGTGGGGTAGGAAGACCGTCTGCATCGCCAGGCTGAAGCCGGCTTTTGTGTTGGCAGACGAGTAGGTGGTGTTGGCCCAAGCTCCCTGGCGCGGACGTCCACTGTTAGTGGCTCCGCAAGTTGGTGTTCCCTTGATAGGGACCTGCACACGTGAAGCTCATGTGTTTCCCCCCCCCTCCCTTTTTCCCTCCACAGACTGACGTGCCCTCCTGTACACCTCGCCAGCAGTGTGCTCAGACTGGATCGGCGACCCCCTGCTACAGCCGCTATGGGCGCCAGCTCAAGCCCAAAGGACGGGGGGGGGGGGGGGTATTCTCCACCCAGAGAAGGCAGCTGAGATAAGGGGGAACAATGGGCCGGAGGAGGAAGTGCCACCGGGGGTCTCAAATGGGACAGTATGGGCTAAGCATCCCCCGGGGAGAAGAAGAACCGCTGGAGCCGCTGGAAGAGAGAAAGATGTGAGCAGCAGGGCCGGCGTTATGTTATGGTAATGTGCCACACAGGTCTTTGTTCCAAACAGTGTATTATGGTCGGAAGTTCTGGGTCTCAAAGCATGGAATTAAAGGTATAAAAGAGGAATGCACAGAGACCCAGGAGTTCTTTTTACTGTACTGTATGTTGGAGATAGAATAAAGTTCATGTGTCGTCCAGCTTGGTGCCCCGCCTGCTTCCTTTCTCCACAATATAATAAATATTTGTTGGTAATTAACAGCAATTATTCTAAATATTAAAACTTTCGTTAAGTAATCACTCTGTCTCTTTCTCAGAATTTTTTTGAATGTTCTAAGATTTTCAGGAAAAAAAAAAACGCAAAGCACATGTAATGTTAGTTCTATATTATACCAGAGTAGAACTCGTCAATATACAATACAAGGTAATATCAATATATTTGGGTAAACTGCTAAAATAACAGAAGATCTGTCATTCTCCAAATGCATATAAACTTAGCAGCAGCTTCTGAAGACAATCCAGTAAAGTTTGTCAAAATGAATACTTACCTGTTTGTATTAAATGAATCCCCCGATCCTCCATCATATCATATGACTCCTGGCATAAAAATACTCCTCAATTCAAAGTCTACGCTGAAAGGAAGGTAGAAAAGTTTTTGCTGTGTTTGTGACCTAGAGCCACACTGCTTCTCATTTTCAAAGTCACTGCTTGACACTGTTGTTCCATTAATAGAGCCAACAACAATTTGGCACGTGACAACAACACAGGTCAGCTTGATGCAGTTTGGTGATAACAGCTTTGGGAGACGAGGTTAGAAGGAACACAATCATGAGTTGCTAGATCTGCAGGTTTATCATATAAAGAAAAACACTTTCATACCAAAAAAAATCAATTTGACATTGTTTACTCTTAATATTTAACGTGAGTGAGATGTGTGTAAATGACATCTATGGATACAGACAAAGATTCATCTAATTAAATCTTACTTGATGCCTGATGCACTGGGCTGTGGCACTACAGAAGGCACCGGTTGAGGGGAAGATTTAGGGGCGGATGTCGAGGGGTGAGATGCACCACTTGGAGGTTTAGAGACCAATGTTTCTTCATCTGAAGAGTTATCTTCTGATGCTCCCAGAATAAACTTCAGGCGTTCCCTCACCTCAAGCCCTGAGCTAAGCTTTGGGGTGAAACGTTTAGAAGGAGTTTGAGTGGTTGGTGGCAACAACGGCTGCTGTGCAGACACCTGTTTTGCTGTTTTGACTTCAGGATCACCCTCAGCCTGAGTGTTGCAGTCTTGAGTTTGTGTTGAGGTACAGGGAACTGTTGACAGACAACGCCCACATGCATCAGGGGTGTTTATAATGGACAGATTGTCTTCAGCTGGTGGAGATTGCTGTCCTTTCACAGGCATGGCTGTCTCTTCTGTATCAGTCCTCCACAGTAGAAAAAAAAATATCCGAAGGGTTAACCCCAAAATTGCAGAGACCAGGAGTAACAGATATCCCTGCAAAACTGAAACAAGAAGAGAATGGGGATTATAATTCATTCAACAGAAGACAATAGAATTTCTCATCAAATGTGGGTCAAAATTAAGAAAAAACCATCAACTTGTCACCATTTACAATAATGGAGTTTGTTTATCTTTTATTATGTCAAAAATGTTTGTTATCAAAAGCCATCTGGCATTACTTCCTTTCAGAAAAGTCATGAGTTGGCTAATAAACACCAATGTTGAGGGTAATGTTGTTAATTCTTTTCTAAAATTAAGGCCAAATGCTTTTCCAATACTAAAGATAAACAACTGTCATATTAATCAATGCTGGAGCAATAAGGCATTTGAATTAAATGTTCATTTAACAGAAGAATACCAATATTTTGAGGCTATTGAAAATAACAAGTCTCATGATTATGAGATAACTGAAAGACACAAAAATGTAAACAACCAAAACAAAAATAGGTCTGAATTTGGCAAATCTCTCTACAAGGTCATTACCGTGCTACTCATAATCAAGGTGGTAGTACTATTATGCTCTGGGGCTGTGGAACTGGTATTTTACAGAAAATAGATGGAACTAGAATGCACTCAACCGAAATGCTGACCCACATCTTTCACAGCCCTATAGATTTAAAACCTTGACCTTTTGAACCCAAACCCATAGTGAGAGGTCAGGTTGTCAGGGTGAACCTATGTACCAAGTTAGGTGACCCTAGCTTTACTCATCGCATCATAATAGGGCATAGGGAATGCAGACCTTGACCTTTGACCTTTTGACTCCAAAAATATAGCCACAGATGCTAGTCCCAAGGTCAACCTTGTGTACAAAATTTGGTGGTTGTAGCATCATTCCTGGTTGAGTTAGAGCATGGACATAACTGGCATAGATGGCATTAAACACACATTGACGAAATTGTTAAATAAATCATGCTGCTTCATGCTGCATTTCCCCTCTAGTCCGCTTTGGTCTGCGTACGCTTTGGATGAGCCCGGCACGCACACGACACTGTACATACTCACTTTTTTCATCGACCCAAGCCAAGCGGTTGACGCATGTGCACAACCATCATTTGTAGTTTCACTCCCGCCCGATAAGTAGCGCCAAGGCGCTGATGCGCCAGGATTTTCACCAACGAAGAAATGGCGGACTTCTTCACAAAGTTTCTCTTCAAATATAGAGTCCATTTCTACCATTTGACTTCCCTGCTTTCACTCCTTTTCCACGAAGATGCTGCTGCCGCTGTGAAAGAAAGTATGTATGTATGATTCATGTATGCTTTTATTCTCGTTTTCTGCCTCCTCGTTGTCTTCTTCATCTACCAATGAATGCTGTGTCGATATCGCCACCTCGTGAATGGGACGTTAAGTCTTGCGCATGCGCTTTTCAACGTGTTCAGGTCGTGGGCAGGTGGCGCAGTCACAAAATTTGGGCTGCACACGGTCGTCCGTGGTTGAGCACTCTGGACATTAGCGGAGTGGAGACAATGACATAAATTTCGTCAAGGTTTCCAGTTACACATACATTGACAGCACAGGTGTAGCATGAAGCAGTCCTGAAGAGCGATGATCCCGGCTCCTCTGAAGGACAGATAATTTTTTCACACATAAGGAATTGTTCAGAACTCCTTATAAGAACACCTTATACAAAGAACGCCTTATACAAAGATATAGAGTGAGGATAGAGAGCTGGTCGACAGCCACAGCATGAAGAGGCGGAAACTCTGCTGAAGAAGAAGGTGATTTGACCAGGACACAAATTCAACTAGGAGGAATGGAGGTGGCAAGCAAGGTAGAGGAAGTTTGGAGCATGGTGGAGTCTAAAAGAAAAGTAGACATCAAGAAATTCAAACAAGACCGTTATCAAGTGCTGAGGAATCAGAGGATGAGCAATCTCGGAATGAACAGAAGGAGTGGAAAGTAATCATTGAACTTACTCAGGAAGGGGCATCGTTTCGTAAGCGGAACCCAATTAAGCTCACAAATGCAATTAATGGGTTACTTGGAGAAGTGTTAAATGCAAGGGTTCTTCGTAGTGGTTCATTGCTGGTTGCATGTAAAGATAGTGTTCAACAAGGAAAAGCAATCAGTCACTCAGATGGAGGGAAAAAATGTGCAGTGTTCAGTACTGGAAGGAAATAAGGCAATGAGAGGAGTAATATCGGGCATTTCAATGGCTGTCTCGACTGATGAAATAATGAGGAACTTAACTGGAGCAAAAGTGACAGAGGTAGGGAGATTGAAGGCTAATAGAAATGGCAAAAAATGTGATAGTCTGTCAGTAATGTTAAAATTTGATGAAACAAGACTGCCAAGTAGGTGTATATTGGCTACATGAGCTATGAAGTCAGACTTTACGTTCCTCCTCCACTCAGATGTTTCAAATGTCAAAAGTTTAGCCATTTAGCAGCGATATGTAAAGGTAGACAACGATGTGCCAGATGCTCTGGTGAACATGAAAATGGCAAGTGTGAAAAAGGAGCCAAATTAAAGTGCTGTAACTGCGGTGGTGAACATAGCTCTGCATATCGAGGTTGTGAAGCCAGCAAAAGAGCAGCAGAAATTCAGCAGATAAAAGTCTCCCAGGGACTAACGTATGCAGAAGCTGCGAAAAAGGTGCCAGCTAAAAAAGTGGGAGTGGATTCGAACAGGGAAAGTGTGCAGACTTGCAGTGCATGCAGTAGAATTAAGGAAGATACTCTGGTTTTGAAGGAAAATAATTTTGTCTTATTTGTGGTAGTGTGGAGATATGTGGAAGGACGAGGCTGGGTTTATTTCTCAAGTCCAGTTTTATTCACATTCACATTCTTCAACATCCAAAAACAGAAAGAGAATGAATCCTCCACATCTGTCCCTTTTATACCCCAGGACATCAAAGCACATAGTCACATTGTCTTTTAATCCTAAATCACAATGCATCCCCCTCCAGGTCTTCCCTCCTCCACCTAAAGTCCTGGTGGTCAGGAAATCCTTCAAGGCCATCTCTCTGCATACAAAAGGCCAGATTTCACATCCTCCTGTTACCCCTAGGAGGTTCAGCCCTTTTGTTCCTCTGAGACATGAAGCATACAATAGGCATACAGTAATATACATGTGAAGCATATGAAACCCACATATGTGCACCACATGACCCCCCCCCCCCCCCAAACGTCTAAGATGGAACAACATAACCACAGATTGCATGTCATAATAAAATCACTACATATCAGTCCACGTGCCGCTTGGGCCTCAGCCTTCTCCCGTATTTGCTGTAAGCAGGCTGTGCCACCTCCGTGGCGTCTTCCTGCTGTGGAGCTGCTGCCTGGGGATGAGAACTGTTAGTCAATCTCTGTGGGTGTTCTGGGGAATGCTCTCTAGGGGGTCTGCCGCGCCGAGGAGCCTTAGCCAACTGCACAACTTCGTCAGCTACCACAAAAGCGGGTTTGAGCCTGTTTATGCCAATCATTTCTTTTCTGCCCCCCAAATCTAGCAAAAAATGCTTATCCCCTGTTTCCAGCACTCTATATGGTCCATCATAAGGTGGGCGTAAAGGTGGACGATGGGCATCATGTCTGACAAAAACAAACTCCGCACAAAAACACGCGGAAAACTGTGGTGAACGGGGCCAAGTAGCGTGCTCGGGCCCGTGCTATTCTGTAACTGCTGAGCCGGGGAGCACTCTGGCGCTGGATTATCTGGGAGAAATTCCTGGGCAGCCGAAGTGGCTGTGCGAAAACTAGCTCAGCTGGGGAGGCTTCTAAATCCTCTTTAGGTGCAGAACCCAACCCCAATAAAACCCATGGTAGCTTGTCCACCCAATTTGCATCCGTAAGCGACGCTCTGAGAGCCGCCTTCAATGACCTGTGAAAACGTTCGCATAACCCGTTAGCCTGCGGGTTGTACGCAGTCGTGCTGTGGATCGTTGCCCCCAGGCTGCGGGCCATCGCTGACCAAAGTTCAGAAACAAATTGAGGGCCTCTGTCGGACGTAATGTCCGACAGGACTCCAAAACAGAGAGCCGGAGGAGGGAGGAGAGTTGGGTACCCGGAGGCACGCGGCGTGACGGCCGGGGCGAGGCCGCGCGCGGCGCTTAGGTCGGAGTTCCGCGGCGGCGGGCGCGCCGGACCGCCGGCCCCCAGCCGGCTCCACGACAGGCACCCGTCAGCCCCCGGGAGGGACCGCCGAGACGGAGCCGGCCCGGAGGGGGGCCGGCGGCGGCCGGGGCGCCGCGCCGGCCGGCCCTCCTCCTTCCCTCCCGGCAGAGGGACTGGGACGGAGGGCCGGGCAGAGCCTCGGGACGCTCCCCCGCCTCCCCCACGCGGGGGAGGGGAGAAAGCGGCCCTCGGCGGGCGAAGGTTCACAGCGGAGGGCGGCGGGGAGCCCCTCCGGCCCCGGCGGCCGGGTGGCGACTCTCCGCTCCACCGTTAATGATCCTTCCGCAGGTTCACCTACGGAAACCTTGTTACGACTTTTACTTCCTCTAGATAGTCAAGTTTGATCGTCTTCTCGGCGCTCCGCCAGGGCCGTTGCCGACCCCGGCGGGGCCGATCCGAGGACCTCACTAAACCATCCAATCGGTAGTAGCGACGGGCGGTGTGTACAAAGGGCAGGGACTATGTATGTATGATATGTATGGGCACATAATCATACCATGTAGGATAACTAAATAGACGGTTATGCTGTTTCATCCCACCTAGCAACAATGCTCTGCACTGTGTGTGTTTATATATTTACATATTTATTCCATCTAGCTACAATGCTCTGCACTGGGTGTGTTTATATTTATATATCTATATATTTATTCCATCTAGCTACAATGCTCAGCACTGGGTGTGTTTATATATCTATATATTTATTCCATCTAGCTACAATGCTCCGCACTGTGTTTTTATATATCTACATATTATTCCATCTAGCTACATTGCTCCGCACTGTGTGTGTTGATATACTTGCATATTTATTCCACCTAGCTGCAATGCTCCGTACTGTGGGTGTTTATATATTTACATATTTATTCCATCTAGCTACAATGCTCTGCACTGTGTGTTCATATATTCATATATTTATTCCATCCAGCTACAATGCTCTGCACTGTGTGTCTGTGTGTGTGTGTGTATATATATATTTTATAGTAATATGTACATATGTATATTAGCTGCTCTTGCTTGCTTGTTTTTTTTCTTGCCTTCTGATTGTTGCTCTGAGTGTTGCTATCCCTGTGCTGTTGCAATCCTGGAATTTCCCCGTTGTGGGACTAATAAAGGCTTATCTTATCTTATCTTAAAACGCGCTACCCATGCCGTTAAAAACGCGCGCGCCACCTCCTCGGCTGTGGTTGACGACAGCGGGACCACTTCCGGCCAGCGCGTGGTGTGGTCAACCATTGTCAGAAGATGTGTGCACCCTTGTGAGGGCGGGAGGGGCCCTACGAGGTCCACGTGGACATGATCAAACCTTTTAGCTGGAATATGAAACGGCTCCAAGGGAGCTCTCGCGGGTCTATGAACCTTGGCCCGCTGACAAGCCACGCAGGCTGCTGCCTACTCTCTAACTTGTTTGCGCAGGCTCGGCCATACAAATTTCTCTCCTACCATTTTGACCGACGCACGCACTCCCGGGTGTGCCAGAGAATGGATCGAGTCAAAAACGCGGCGGCGCCACACGGCTGGTACCACCGGACGCAGCCGCCCAGTGGAGACATCGCAGATTAGTGGGGGCATACCGTCTTGCAGCACCCTGTTCTCCAGCCTTAACCCTGTTGGTCCAGACTGGAGTGCGCGCACATCCGCGTCGCTAACCTGCTCCGCGGCCATGGCTGCATAATCTATCCCCACGCGGACCGGGGCCGCGCGCACTTCCGTGTCGCTAACCTGCTCCGCAGCCATGGCTGCAGAATCTACCTCTACACAGGCTGGAGCCGCCACGGCGTGCGAGAGGCAGTCCGCCACTACATTAAGTTTACCCGCCACATGCTGGATATCGGTAGTAAACTCCGATATCGCGGCCAGCTGTCTCTGCTGCCGGCCCGACCAAGGTTCTGAAATCTTGGCCATCGCGAAAGTCAGCGGCTTGTGGTCAACGAACGCAGTGAAACGGCGTCCTTCCAGCCAGAACTGGAAGTGGCGAATGGCCAAGTGGAGAGCTAACAACTCCCTGTCAAATGCGCTGTATTTTCGTTCAGTGTCGGGCAGGGTCTTGCTGAAAAAGGTGAGCAGTTGCCAGGCTCCGGCTACATACTGTTCCACGACCGCCCCTATGGCCACATCTGACGCGTCAGTAGTGAGCGCCATGCGGGCCGCTGGGACTGGATGTGCCAACAATGCAGCGTTTGCCAGGGCTGTTTTGACTTCAGACAATGCGCGCTCTCGCTCCGGAGACCATTCGACTTTATTTGTGGGTTTTTGTTTTTTTAGTGCAGCGTACAATGGTTGCATGAGCTGCGCTGCGCGGGGGAGGAAACGGTTATAAAAATTCACCATTCCCAAAAACTCCTGTAACGCTTTGACCGTTTGTGGTTGGGGAAAATTTGTTACTGCGCGCACTTTGTCAGGCAGAGGAACCGCTCCTTCTGGGGAGGAGCGATGCCCCAAAAAATCAATCTGCGTCACCCCGAACTGACACTTCGCTGGGTTGATTATTAACCCGTGCTCTGCTAACCTCCGGAAAACTGCCGTGAGGTGGTTTTCGTGTTCGTCTTCGGACGCGCTGGCTACCAATATGTCGTCCAGGTAGACGAACACGAAAGGGAGATCGCGCAAAACCGCGTCCATCATGCGTTGGAACGTCTGTGCCACGCCTTTAAGCCCAAACGGCATGCGCAAAAACTTGAAAAGCCCGAAAGGAGTTATTACCGCTGTTTTGGGCATGTCCTCAGTGCGCACTGGGACCTGGTGGTAACCGCGTACCAAGTCTATTTTAGAAAAAACGCCGCCCCCGCCAAATGAACTGAAAAATCTTGGATGTGCGGGATCGGGTAGCGGTCGTGCGCTGTAGCGTTGTTCAACCTGCGGAAATCACCGCAAGGTCGCCACGAGCCATCAGCTTTCGGGACCAAGTGAAGCGGTGAAGCCCATGGGCTCTTCGAACGCCTGATGATGCCCAACCTTTCCAGGTTGGCGAACTCCTCGCGCGCTATGGTCAGTTTAGCTGAATCCAAGCGCCGAGCTTTTGCAAAAACGGGCGGTCCGGTAGTAGTAACAAAATGTTCCACCCCGTGTTTAGCCACGGTCGCCGAAAATGTTGGGACAGTGAGTGCTGGGAACTGAGTGAGGAGTGTGTGGAACTTACCACCTGCAGCTGTGACGCTGGCTTGTGCTGTTGGCGGGGCCACTTGAGCTGTACAGGGAATAGAATAAAAAGAGAGTGCATTAACCAGGCGTCTGTTGGCAAGATCGACCAACAAACCATGTGAGCACAAAAAAATCAGCCCCTAACATGTTGAAATTGACTGCCGCTATGACGGAAGTCCACTCGAATGTACGGCCGTGTAAAGACAGAAGCAGAGCCCTCTCACCGAAGGTCTTAATCGCCGAGCCATTCGCTGCTGACACCCCGGGACCACTGGAAGGCGCCAGCCGGTCAGCGGAGGAAGGCGTGATGAAACTCAGCTGGGAGCCTGTGTCCACGAGGAAATGCCTCCCTGAGCTCGCATCCCTCAAGTAGAGCAGCTTGTTCTCCTCTCCGAGGGCCGCAGCTGCTACCGACCCCCGGTCTTGGCGTTTCCCGAGCGCTTGAAATGGCACGGTGGAATGCACTTGCGTGCCCTCTCTGCGAAGTGGCGATGGTAGAAGCAAAGGACGTCGTCTGCTCCGTGTTTCCTGGCCCATGCCGCCGCCGTCGTCGGTGAGTCTGGTGCTGCAGCCTCTGGCCCCCTGCCATCTCCGGACGTTGCGCCTAGCTCCGCTGCCGCAGCCGTAGCCGCGCGCCGTTTATTGGTGTTGACGAGTCGTTGCGCCTCTTGGCCCAGCTCGTGGTAGTCTCTTCGGGCCAACAGTGGTGAACTGGCCAGGGTCACTCTCACCGCTGACGGTAGGGTCCTGAGGAAAAGGTGGGTGAAGATGAAGTTATCATCTTCGGAGTCCCTCAAACTCAACATCTTCCCCATCAGGTCTGCAGGTCTGTCGCTCTCAAATTCAGTCAGCGCCAGGAGCGCCTCTGCTCGCTCCTCCACCGAGGGGGTGAAGTAACGGACGAGTGCAGCCTTCAACGTGCTGTACTTGTCGCTGTCCGGCGGGTGGTTGATCAGGCTCTCCACACGCTGGGCTGTGTGGTTATCCAGCTTTGCAACCACATGGTAGAACTTTGTGGCGTCTACCGAAATCCTCCGGAGGTTGAACTGCGCCTCGACTGCGTTAAACCAGGAGCGCGGATTGTTCTGCCAGAAGTCTGGTAGCTGAACTGTGGCTGCATTCGTTTGGCTGGCTCCTGACGAGTCTGGCTCGGGAGAATCGTCTCCGCTCATGATACGTCTTAGGGTCACCAGTGTGGAGATATGTGGAAGGACGAGGCTGGGTTTATTTCTCAAGTCCAGTTTTATTCACATTCACATTCTTCAACATCCAAAAACAGAAAGAGAGTGAATCCCCCACATCTGTCCCTTTTATACCCCAGGACATCAAAGCACATAATCACATTGTCTTTTAATCCTAAATCACAATGCATCCCCATCCAGGTCTTCCCTCCTCCACCTAAAGTCCTGGTGGTCAGGAAATCCTTCAAGGCCATCTCTCTGCATACAAAAGGCCAGATTTCACATCCTCCTGTTACCCCTAGGAGGTTCAGCCCTTTTGTTCCTCTGAGACGTGAAGCATACAATAGGCATATAGTAATATACATGTGAAGCATATGAAACCCACATATGTGCACCACAGTAGATGTGATAAACTGCACTGCGCAGACTTCCAAGACAACAGAAAAAATCAAAATCATTGTGAAAGCAGCAGAAAAAATATATTGGCATTAAGGGGCTACAGTGGGAAGCAGTTGAGGATTTGTTAAGTGGGGGACCTTTAAGTTCACAGACATGGGCTGGTGGACCAACCGTCAAGCAAGTCTAAATGAAGAAGAAGAATGAGATGAGACGCAGATACAGACTACAACTAGAAGAAGAATAATGAGAGGAGATGCAGATAAGAGATTAAAAAGAAGAGGAAAAACGTCACAAAGCTATGAGGAAAACGTCACAAAGCTATGAGGAAAATGTCACAAAGCTATGAGGAAAATGTCACAAAGCTATGAGGAAAACGTCGCATGGTTATGAGGAGAAACAGACACACACAGAGACAGACATGTATGGGGTGTGTGGCAGTGGTGCACCTGTGGGCTAGAAGAAGTAAGAAGTTGTTCAGAACTCCTTATACAAACAGAGTGATGATAATCAAGTCAGTGGCGGTAATGCACCTGTAAGCTGGTTGCCAACCGCCAATCAAATCTAAAAGAAGAAGAACCACAGAGAACTAGTGAACTTTGCTACATGACTCAGGTGCTACAAATGCAGACAGTCAGACATATATAGAGTGTGTGGTGGTAATGAGACATATAGAGTGATGATATAGAGAACTAGGAGGAGATATAGAGTGATATGATAGAGTGATGACCTGAAGAATATAGAGTAGGACCAGATAGTGTTATAGACATCATGTAAACATGGAAATCTCAGTCTGAAGAAGAAGAAGATTGTTCAGAACTCCTTAGAACAGGGGTGTCAAACTCATTCCATGGAGGGCCAAGACCCTGCATGTTTTGCTTCTACCCAGTGTCTTCAGCAGGTGTTTTCACTAATCAGCAATCAGTGGGAAGAAATTCAGTGAAATCACCTGTTGAAGACACTGGGTGGAGGTAAAACCTGCAGTGTCTTGGCCCTCCATGGAATGAGTTTGACATCTGTGCCTTAGAAGAACTCCTTATACAAAGATATAGAGTGAAGAAAAGAAGAGGTTGCCAACTGAAAAGAATTCTGATTTTTGATACATAGAGTGATGTTTACTGAGTGAAGTACGTGGTGGTAAGGCCTACAGCTCCTGACCAGATAGAGTGATGATATAGAGTGACGTACGTGGCGGTAATGCACCTGTAGGCTGGTTGCCAACTGCCAATCAAATCTAAAAGAGGAGGAAGAACTCTGCTACATTATTTCAAACAACTGCTTTTTACCCACGCTGTCGTGTGTAAACAGATAGGCTATTATCAGCAATCTTAACCCTGCAGCTATAGAATGTTGTGTATGACTTTTTAAGTTAGTTAAAAAAAAAAAAACAGGAAAAAAAAAGCTTTAAGACAAATATCTAAATGTCAAAAATGAATTTGGCACACAGCCATTACTTGGGAAGCACTACATTTTGATTTAAATTTTTTTTCCCCAAAAAAATTCTGAGATTTGGTATGCAAGGACTCAGTTATAAGCAGGATCTGCAGCATTCTTTTATATACCGGTGGCGGGGGGGGGGGGGAATCCAAGTGCTGCAACACTGATGGAAGAAGTGTGTGGACCGAAGGGAAGCCTATGTTGAAAAATAAACCATATTTGGTCAAATTTGACCACTATGAACTTTTCAGCCCCCTCCCCCCCACCATAGCCATTTATGAAACATTGGAGACTTTGTGGCGTAACATTATGTAGCTCACATATTCCTTGGCAGAGACCCAGACATGAGAGAACTTTGAGCTCGCAGTGTGTATTGACATCATGCCTCAAACGGACATTGAGTCTGGACCCCCTGCGGACTGGGGAAGAAGTGAGAAGATCTGGGAGTGGACCTGAAGGGACTGTCTGACCTCCTGGGGTCAGACAGAGAAGCCGAGAGGACAATGGGAGGATTAAATGTGAATCTGATTCTGTGTTTGATGTGAACGTGATTCGTGTTTGATGTGAAAGTATAAAGGTATGTGGTTTACCGCAGCTCGCCCTCTTCATTCCCTGACTGAGAGAGGAGCTGTAGGACGTGAGATGAAATAAACCAATACTGAGAAATCATTCAGTCTCTTCATTTCATGGTTCCTATATTGGTGACCCACACGTGAGAAATATGGAAAGGCTTGGAGATCGTCTCTCCGAACCTGATTCACCGGAGACCGCCCGCACCGGCGTAAACTCAATTAAACTCCCTGAGTTCTGGCAAGAGGACCCGCACTCATGGTTCCAACACGTGGAGTCGCGGTTTGTGCTCAACGGGGTATCAGCAGATGACATTAAGTTCCATAATGTCATCGCAAGACTCGACAGCCGCACAGCCCGGTGTGTGCGGAGCCTGGTGCAGCAGCCGCCCGCTGCTGGCAGATACGACGCCCTGAAAGCCGCCCTCATTCAGAGTTTTGTGCCATCAGCCGAGGTGAGGGCCAGAACACTTCTGGACCTGCGCGACAGAGGAGGACGCAGGCCGACTGTCCTCATGGAGGACATGCTGCAGATGACCGGGGCAGACAACGATGCGTTTCTATTTAAACACATCTTCTTAAGGACTCTTCCAGCACACATGAGGGGCTCCCTGTCCAGCATGAGGTGTGTGGACCAGCAGGACTTCCGCGCGCTGGCCGTGGAAGCGGAGCGGCTCCTGGACGCATGCGGCGAGCAGGAGACTTCAGCAGCAGCAGCAGACCTCGGCGCGGCGGCCGGGGGCGATGGAGAACCAGTGGCAGCAGAACCGACCCCAGCGACAACAGCGGCGGCGCGGTCCCGAAGCAGAGGAGGGGACGAGCCGTGTTTCTACCATTGACGCTTCGCGCACGAGGCACACAGATGCATCCCACCGTGCAACTTCAAGAAGCAGGGAAACGCAAGAGCCGGGGGTCGTTAGCAGCTTCGACCCTCGGTGAACGGAACAAGCTGCTGTACCTGACAGACGCGAGCTCTGGACGGCAATTCCTCGTTGACACCGGGGCACAGAGGAGTTTCATCACCGCAACCTACGCGGACAGGGTGGCCGGTCCCCGCGGAGATGGGGCAACAGCCGCAAACGGCTCGTCGATCAAGACTTTTGGCGAAAGGACTCTGCGCCTGTCCTTGCACGGCCGCATCTATGAATGGACCTTCATAGTAGCGGCGGTGAGTTTCAACATGTTAGGCGCCGACTTTTTGTGCTCACATGGCTTGTTGGTAGATCTGGCTAATAGACGCCTGGTTAATGCACTCTCTTTTTGTTCTATCCCCTGTGCAGCGCGAGTGTCCCCGCCGTCAGTACAGGCCAACGCCGCCGCAGCAGGAGGTAAGTTCCACACTCTCCTAAACCAGTTCCCAGCACTCACAGTTCCCACGTTTTCAGCTAAGGTGGCAAAGCACGGGGTGGAGCACTTTATAACCACAAGTGGCCCACCAGTTTTTGCTAAGGCTCGGCGCTTGGATGCAGCTAAGCTCTCCATTGCGCGTGAGGAGTTCGCCAACCTGGAAAGGTTGGGCATAATTCACCGCTCAAAGTCCGCTTGGGCTTCCCCCCTCCATATGGTCCCTAAGGCGGACGGCTCGTGGAGACCGTGCGGCGATTATCGCAGGTTAAACAATGCCACAGCGCAGAACCGCTACCCAATTCCGCATATCCAAGATTTTTCGGTGCATTTGGCCAAGGCGCGCATTTTTTCTAAAATAGACCTGGTCCGCGGTTATCATCAGGTCCCGGTCCGACCAGAGGACATTCCCAAGACAGCGGTAATAACCCCTTTCGGGCTTTTTGAATTTTTACGCATGCCTTTTGGCCTTAAAGGCGCTGCGGAAACCTTCCAACGCACGATGGATGCCGTGTTGCGCGACCTCTCTTTTGTTTTTGTCTACTTAGATGATATTTTGGTCGCCAGCGCCTCTGAGGAGGAACACGAAAGTCACCTCAGAACTGTTTTTCAGAGGTTGAGAGCGCATGGGTTGATAATCAACCCAGCCAAGTGCCATTTTGGCGCAGCGCAGATCGATTTTTTAGGGCACCGCGTCTCCCCAGAGGGTGCAGTCCTGCTGCCCTCCAAAGTACGCGCAGTGGCTGAGTTTCCCCAGCCACAAACGGTAAAAGCGTTGCAAGAATTTTTAGGTATGGTAAATTTTTACAACCGTTTCATACCTCACGCGGTGCAGCTCATGCAACCGTTGTACGCCACGCTAAAAAAACAGAAGCCCTCCAATGCGATTAAGTGGTCCCCAGAGCGGGAGCGCGCATTCACTGAGGTTAAGAAAGCACTAGCAGATGCAGCACTGCTGGCTCACCCAGACCCAGCAGCCCGAATAGCGCTAACCACAGACGCGTCAGATGTGGCCGTAGGAGCCGTGGTGGAACAGCAAGTCGCCAGGGCTTGGCAGCCACTTGCTTTTTTCAGCGGATCCCTACGCGATGCGGAGCGAAAATATAGCGCGTTTGACAGGGAACTGCTAGCGCTCCACCTGGCCATTCGCCATTTTCAGTTCTGGTTGGAAGGGCGGCGTTTCACCGCGTTTGTCGACCACAAACCGCTCACCTTTGCAATGTCCAAAATCTCAGAACCGTGGTCAGGCCGACAGCAGAGGCAGCTGGCCGCAATTTCAGAATTCACCACCGATATACAGCACGTAGCCGGTAAATTTAATGTGGTGGCAGACTGCCTCTCGCGAGCGGTAACAGCGCCTGTCCGCGCGGATGGGGGCTGTAACGCCGCAGACGCGGAGCGCGGTAACAGCACGGATGCGCACGCGGCTCCGATGCACGTAGGGATAGATTACGCGGCCATGGCAGCGGAGCAGGGCGAAGACACAGACGTGCGCGCGCTCCTGTCTGGACCAACAGGGTTAAGGCTGGAGAACATAAGTTTACAAACCGGTTCACCCCCGCTAATTTGCGATGTATCCACCGGTCGACCTCGCCCAGTGGTACCGGCCACGTGGCGCCGTCGCGTTTTTGACGCGGTGCACTCCCTAGCACACCCGGGAGTACGCGCTTCGGTGAAAATGGTAGCGGAGAAGTTTGTTTGGCCGAGCCTGCGCAAGCACGTGAAGGAGTGAGCGAGAGCCTGCATGTCTTGCCAGCGGGCCAAAGTTCACAGGCACACAAAAGCTCCTTTAGAACCTTTCCACATTCCGGCTAAGAGGTTTGATCATGTGCACGTAAATCTAGTGGGACCCCTGCCGCCCTCGCAAGGGTTCACACATCTCCTGACAATGGTGGACCAGACCACGCGTTGGCCGGAAGTAGTTCCATTGCAGTCTACCACAGCAGCAGAGGTGACTCGCGTTTTTTTAACAGCCTGGGTAGCGCGGTTCAGAGTCCCGTCGGACATTACGTCCGATAGGGGTCTGCAGTTCATGTCAGAGCTGTGGTCAGCAATGGCCAGCTGTTTAGGTGCAACAGCCCATCGCACCACCGCTTCTCACCCACAGGCCAACGGTTTATGCGAGCGTTTTCACAGATCGTTGAAGGCAGCCCTCGGAGCGTCGCTCACGGATACAGATTGGGTAAACAAACTGCCATGGGTTTTATTGGGGTTGCGTTCGGCACCCAAAGAGGATTTAGATGCCTCACCTGCTGAATTAGTTTTTACTCAACCTCTCAGGCTGCCAGGAGAATTCCTGCCAGCCCATGCAGCACCAGAGCGCCCCCCGGTGCGGGGACCTCTAAGTGGCACGGGAGCAGAAATGCTCCTGGGCCCCGCTCATCACACTTTTCCGTGGGTTTTTGTTCCCAAGGCTTTGCAAAACGCAGAGTTTGTTTTTGTCAGGCACGACACCCAGCGTCACAGCCTCCGCCCACCTTACGACGGTCTGTTTCGAGTGCTGGAAACCGGGGAGAAATATTTTGTGCTGGACTTGGGGGGCAGGAAAGAAACAATCAGTGTTGACAGATTAAAGCCTGCTTTTGTGTTACGTGACGAACCTGTACGGCCGGCGGGGGCGCCTCGACGCGGCAGACCTCCCAGGGAACAGCCCCTGGTTCCCCAGCAGGGGGCAAATAACCCTTCTCCCCCTCATTCCACAGGCGCACCGCAGGACGGCACAACACAGGCTGCGAAGCCCGCGTTCAGCAGATTCGGGAGGAGATTGAAGCCTAAGCAACGGGCAGAGTGATGTGTATTTTGATCAACCCGTGTAAATTGTGCTGTAGATCCTACAAAGGGGGGGGGGTGATGTAAGGGTATAATGTGTATGACTGTCCATTATTGACATGAAGTTGGTGTGTGTGTCCATTTTTGACATAATGTGTATGACTGTCCATTATTGACATAAGGTGTATAACGGTTAGAGTAATGTTGGTGTATGTCCATTCTTGGGCGTTTCGGGGGGAGTGATGTGGCGTAACATTCTGTAGCTCACATATTCCTTGGCAGAGACCCAGACATGAGAGAACTTTGAGCTCGCAGTGTGTATTGACATCACACCTCAAACGGACATTGAGTCTGGACCCCCTGCGGACTGGGGAAGAAGTGAGAAGATCTGGGAGTGGACCTGAAGGGACTGTCTGACCTCCTGGGGTCAGACAGAGAAGCCGAGAGGACAATGGGAGGATTAAATGTGAATCTGATTCTGTGTTTGATGTGAATGTGATTCGTGTTTGATGTGAAAGTATAAAGGTATGTGGTTTACCGCAGCTCGCCCTCTTCATTCCCTGACAGAGAGGAGCTGTAGGACGTGAGATGAAATAAACCAATACTGAGAAATCATTCAGTCTCTTCATTTCATGGTTCCTACAACTTCATTTATCTTCCAGGTTCAACCTGTCAACAACTGGTTACATTCTGAAAATTTATTACCATTTGGTCTAACACACAGTGATGTAAAAATTTCAACAGCTCTATAACTGGTCCAAAAATGCACAAGGACACAACCCTGAAGGGGGATCAGCTAAATTTATATCAGGAATGCTTTGATGTCTAAATTTGGAAAATATCCCAAACTTTCCCTCACCTTTAAGAAAATAACGACTAAAATGAGTCATGTTCTAACTAAAAGTCGCCTTGTTGAAGTTTAAACTCAAACGCTCCAAAGCATTTCTGCCAGTGTTAATTTTTCCGCCTCAAAGCATAGGTGGTCACATGTGATGGCTCGCCCAGGCCAGGGCTGGTAAAACAATCAAAACTGAATCTGAATCATAAAGGAAAAATACATCAAAAAAATATGCACAGCCATATGTGCAGCGTGTCAGGCTGTAAGGACCCAGCAGGCTGCATTTCCCAGCTTGGAGTCCAGTAAACAGCCTGTCTGCAGCAGCTGACATGGGAGCCAAGTGTGGCTGCTTCATTATGGGGTAAAGGTCATGAGAGTGGCTGAAGCAAAGTTCAGGCGGAGGAGGGAAAAAAAAAGGCAACACAGTTTACACTTACATGAATCCACACTGCATGATAACACGCAGAACAAACGGATTCATTGTGTCAGTAAAAGAGAGCAGAAAAAAAGGATCCTTTAATATGCTTCTCACGTTAAAGAGGCAGTGAAGCGGGCGGTTGTCCTCTGCAGCTGAAGGCTCAGTATGCCACAGGATAGTGTCATTTAAAAATTAGGTTTATATTACTGTCATACTTACAGATAAGGAATTAACTCTTCTGTAATTACCTGAGCTTCAATTAGAAATGCCTACTGTGACCCCTGAACAGTGATGATGATTTAAATACTACTCTGACCTAATATACTGCACAGCCCATCAGCTGTAAAACGGCATTTTCATCAAAAATTTCACGTTTTTACTTTTCATAGCTGAATCCCAACATGATGGCCGATTCACTGTCATTAAAATTTTAGCAAGCAGTATAATTGGATCGCCAGATTAAGCTGGTGAAAATAAATAAATAGATAAACACATAAATAAATAAAGGAGCGAATGAATGAATGAATATCATTAATACTCACCACTGCACAACGGAATAAAAACACAGCTCTGCTCCCACGCTGTTGTTTCAGTTTTCTGACAAGGACCTACTGATTATTTTTCACAACTTCACACAAATTTATTGTGAATTTAAAAAAAAAAAAAATCTGGAACGAATTCAAAGTAAAATGGTAAAGTGTCAGTCGTTTTACACACTGTAGTAAAATGTCAAAGTCACCTACCATGAGCCCAGAGCTTCATCCCCCACCACCACCATAGACCACCTCCTACTCCTGACTGGGTAGTAAACATGGGGGCGTGGCCATTCTCAAAGATCGTTTATACTCACGATGTTCAGCTAGCAGGTGTGTGATTTCGTGATTCGACAGCAGTAACCAATCATGTTTTTGCTTTGTAATTCTGGGGGGGCTTCGGGTAAAATTGACCTTTTTACAGCCACAGAGGATCTGTTTTGAATTGTAGCTTACATGCCTCTATAGAATGCTTGCAGAAATGTATGTATGTAGGGCCGTCTCTAGCTTTCTGTGGGGCCTTGTGCAAGATTGTGCTTGGGGACCTGTATTTTCTAATGGGAAAGCGTTCAAACCCTTTGAATTGAAACCACACACACACACGCACGCACGCACGCACACGCACGCACAGTGAATATTAAAAAGTCTACACACCCCTGTTCAAATGCCAGGTTTTTGTGATGTAAAAAAAAAATGAGACCAAGTTAAATCATTTCAAAACTTTTTCCACCATTAATGTGACCTATAACCTGTACAACCCAATTGAAAAACAAATTGAAATCTTTTAAGGGGAAAAATAAAAAAACTTACAATAAGCTGCAGGTTACTGCATAAATATGCACACCCTCTCATAACTGGGGATGTGGCTGTGTTCAGAATTAACCAATCACATTCAAACTCATGTTAAATGGGAGTCAGCACACCTGCCACCATTTAAAGTGCCTCTGATTAACCCCAAAATATATATCCTCTCCCCTCCGGACAGTTTTTTTTTTTTTTTTTTTTTAAAGTTTGGTCATTGTCTATGAACAGAAAAAATAAATCAAACCGTAACATTATATTTAATTCTGCTCTGTGGGGGTTGGTGGCATTGTCCTGCTTGCTTGGGGGTTCTGGGGTGAAGGCGGGGGGGTTACTGTGTCCGGCCAACCTCTTTGTATGTTTCCTGACAAACCACTCACATGCACACACTTATTTTGCGTGCGCTCTCATATACACGCACACGTATGCACACACACACATAGGTCTCTCCCTTAACAGGTGCAGATACCACACTCGTGTTGAGACCTCTTCAGTGGAAGAAGCAGTCTGTCTTCTGTTTGTTTCAGTTGTTCTTTGTCTTCTTTGTTTGTTCCTCTCCCTTATCTTTCCCCCTCCCCACCCCTCATTTCCCCAATCCCCCCCGTCGGGTCCTTCATGGGTAAAACAATTTAAATAAAGTATTAAAAGTTGTTACAAGAGGAGTTTATAAACAATCATCGATCAGATCATCAATCAAATTTAAATATTAGACAAAGATAACACAAATAAACAAAAAAATGCCTTTTTAAATTACGGTGTGTATTATTAAGGGTAAAAAAAATCCAAACCTACATGGCCTTGTGTGAAAAAGTGATTGCCCCCACCCGTTAAGACATAAATTAACTGTGGTTTATTTATATTTAAATTTGTTTGATGATCTGAAACCTTTAAGTGTGACAAACATACAAAAAAAAAGAGAAATCAGGAAGGGGGCAAACACTTTCTCACACCACTGTATATATGTACTGTATAAAGCTCCTTTTGGCAAAGTAAATCTGTTTGGCGCAATAAAGGAAGCAGATTTCTGTTCTGCTCACCAAGCTGCCTGACAAGACAAGGGGGGAAAATATTTAACTAGCATTCATATTAACATTGCATATAAACGTTGCAAATTTGCAAGAAAAAAAGGAAAAAATTTTGAGAAAAAAATTGCAAATTTACATTAAATTTGACAAGCAGTAGAATATGTGTGACAAAAGTTACAATTTCACAAAGAAGTCATAAATTTATAAGGCAAAAGTTTAAAATTCACAAGGAAAAAGTTTCAAATTTACAAGAAAAAAGTCAAAAATTTACAATAAAAGGTTGATGGTAATATTAATTATTCCCCCCAAAAATTTTGAGGGTGACCTTGTAGTTTGGGGCCCCATTGTGACAGAGTGGGCCCACTGTGCTTTATAGACGCAAACAGATCTCCGTGTATGTTCGATCCCAGCCCCCGACCAACAGTGATCTGTGTGGAGTTTGCATGTTCTCCCCGTGTTGCGTGGGTTTACTCCGGGATTTCTCCGATTTCCTCCCACATGCCAAAAAACATGCAGGTTAGGTTAATTGGAGACTCTAAAGTGGCCCTAGGTAAAGACATGCATGTTAGGTTAATTGGCTGTTCTAAATTGTCCCTAGATATCTGTTTCCTATAGGCCCTTAGAATAGAGGGTTAGTATTAATGAAAGCGCTTTGAGTGGTCTTTGTGACTAGAAAAGCGCTATATAAGTGCAGGTTAGTTAGTTAGTTAGTTAGTATCAGTATGAACTGACTGTATCAAAGCTAACTTTCAATCAGCCCAAACCTGTATAGGGTCTGAAGTTGACTTTCATTTTGGAATGGGTCATTCCATATAAAAAACAGATTTTGTGTTTTAAGATAAGATAAGATAAGCCTTTATTAGTCCCACAATGGAGAAATTCCAGAAATTTCCAGAAATTCCAAATTATATCTCATAAAGCAAACTGCTGTAACTCAGAACCTCATTGTCAGATTTGCACCAAAATAGACACAATATTAGTCTGACTCTTAACTATTATCCATCTTCTACTGCTTAATCCTTTTCAGGTCGCAGGGGGGCTGGAGCCTATCCCAGCATCTTTGGGTTGTCTGTCTCTGTTTGGCAGGGCCATTCACTCTCACATTCATACTTAAGGACAATTTAGAATCTCCGGTTGATGCCAGTTAACCTAACCTGCATGTCTTTGGCCTGTGGGAGGAAACTGGAGTACCTGAAGAAACCCACGCAGACACGGAGAGAACATGCAAACGCCACACAGAAGGGTCAACGATGGTCAGGGGTGGGACTGATCCTGTGACCTTCTTTACTGTGCTGTCACAGTGCTAACCACTGTTCCACCAAACTGTATATTATGTATATTAATATTCACAAATCATTGTAGTGGCTTCTCCAGGTAAGAAGAAGTTTTTCTGCAATTTGTTTCATTAATAACTCAGAAACGTATTACTAGTGATGGACAAATGAAGCTTTCTCAAGCACTGAAGCTTGTATCTGAAAAGGGTTCATTACTTGAAACTTTTCAACACAGTCTTCTTTGGTACCATCTGGTGGCCAAAAGTGAACTTCTTTATGGTTTCCCACTAGAGTGGACAGCTTCAGTTTATTATTACGTGACATTCTGTCTGATATCGAGCTGTCGTTGTGGTACTTTGAACTTTTTTTTTTTTGGTTTAGAAATAATGGTAAATAATTTGGATGAATAAACGGTCCTTGGTTAAACGTGTGCCATGGTGTGAGTTCCCTTTGATGTTTGTAAACATAATAAAAACATATATTAATGTACAATACAATCTTAGAATAGCTTGGGAGTATGCTTGTGCTGTAAGGGCCCTGCCTCCCACATGCTTATGTTATTAACCAGTGGACAGGTACATTTTTATATACAGTAGCTTATAGGTAGAATATTTTTTTGACCTGGGGGTAGAAGTGCTTGTGAACTGGGAAAGTGCTTAGGAACTGGGCAGTGTAAATGCTTATGAACTGATAACATGAACACATAATGTAGATATGGTTATTCTGTTTGGTTTTGTTCAAGAAATGGATTTGTTCCATGGTACGTAGGCTGAGTCTGCTTCTCTTCTTGGAGATGATTTCTCCTGCCTTAGAAAAAATCCTCTCACATGGAACTGATGATGCATGAGTGCATAGAAACTGCAGTGCAAATTTATACAGATGAATTATGTAGTCTTCCTCGTTGCCCGTGTAAAGAACTGAGGTCCACACGAATAGTGGTTTTAACAAAGTTCTCTTTTAAAACTAGGAGCGGGAAACATTAACAGGCGGCAACATCAACACATCGCCATTTTCATATCATATCACTCGGTGAAGGTCAACTCTGACCTGTGACGTCACCACAGTCTTAAAGACACAGCACACACAATTATCACATTATATGACATCTCCCCCTTTTTAGTTTTTTTTTTTTTCAGAACAAAACAATTTTTCAATTCAAACATTTTTTCATTTCCATTTCACCCTTCCCCACAGCCCATGGCTTAATCATTGAACCAAATATAACCACACTTATCACAGTGAACACGTGAATTTCTCTCTTTTCATTTTTCATTTTTTTTTTTCTCTACAAATCTAGTCTTTGCACAGGTTTAATCATTCTACCAGACCGGGTAAACAACAGTCCTTGCTTTGGGTCTGGCGGTTTGACACTGGATTCTGGTAAAATAGTGTCAGCAGCAGCTGCAGTTTCAGGCTGCTGATCGACAGTCTCTGGCTGCAGGTCATTTGGAGCTGAAGAGTGTATCTCTCTGGCTGATTCAGGATCATGTTGCAAGTGACGGCGGTTGCGTCGCAAAGTTGCTCCCTGGCGTGTTTCAATAAAAAAGGAGCGAGGTGTGCTGCTTTCTCCTGTGACAACAGCGGGTGTTTTCCAGGATTTCTGATGGTCCAGCTTTGTGAGGACTGAATCTCCTGGCTTCAACGAAGATAGGGGTTTAGCTCCATGGCGCTGATTGAAGTAGAATGCTTGTTTCTGTTTCTCCATTGCATCCTTATTCCTGACGACTTCCAGATCAGGCCATCGGGGCTGAAGATTCACTTCGAGTGTAGGAAGAGTTGTTTTGATCTTTCGACCCATAAGTAGCTCTGCGGGACTCACGCCTGTGGTGGTGCAGGGCGTTGATCGAAAGCACATGAGGGCGAGCAAAGGATCTTGCTGCTTTAAGATTCTTTTTGCTGTTTGAACTCCCCTCTCTGCATGTCCGTTTCCTTGGGGGTTATGTGGACTTGAGGTGATGTGCAAAAAGTCAAACTCCCTTGCAAACTTTTTAAATTCTTGGCATGAGAATTGAGGCCCATTGTCAGATACAACCACATCTGGACAACCAAACCTCGCGAACACTGCCTTCAGCTTTAAGATCACCTGAGAAGCAGTGGTTACTGGCAGATGAAGTATCTCGAGGAACCGAGAGAAATAGTCTGACACAACAAGGTAGGTGTGCTTGTTATGCTCACACAGGTCAACAGCAAGTCTCTTCCAGGGTCGATCAGGTAGAGGGGTTGACAAGAGAGGCTCTTTTCGCTGAGCTGGTCTCATCTCACGACACACCTGACAGGACTGGACTTTGCGTTTGATTTCAGATGAGATGCCAGGCCACCACACAGATGTGCAGGCCCGCTCTCTGCATTTTGTCAGACCTTGATGTCCATCATGTATTCGATCCAAGATGTCTGCTCTGAGCACATCCGGAATCAGCATGCGGCTTCCTCTGGTGATAATTCCATCGCATTCAGACAGTTCATTTTTAATGGGAAAATAGTCTCTGATAGCTGCTGGGACATTGCCTATGTATTCTGGCCATCCTGACTTGATGTACCGCAACACCAACTGTAGGTTACAGTCAGCTGCTGTAGCAGTCTTTATGGTGTCTATTTTCCTTAGATAGTTAAACATGCCCAGGACACGCTTGAGGTCATGCACGTTCTGTGGTGGAGGGAGCTCGCGGATTGCCTTGACTTTATCAGGGTCGGGTCTCACGCCTGATTTGTCAATTTCTTGGCCCAAGAAGTGAAGCTTGTTTTGTCTAAACTTACATTTTTCTCTGTTCAGTTTAAGTCCGGCTGACTCGATCCTTTCCAGTACCTTGCTGAGACGCTGGTCGTGCTGTTCAGGAGTGTCGCCGTACACCAGTATGTCATCCATGTAGATAGCCACGCCTTCCAGGCTGTTGAGGGTTTCTGTCATTTTGCGCTGAAAAATTTCAGGAGCGCTTGAGATCCCAAATGGAAGACGTTTGAATGCATATCTCCCAAAGGGTGTGATAAAGGCTGTTAATTTACTGCTTTCTGGATGGAGAGGAATCTGCCAAAACCCGGAGGCAGCATCCAATGATGTGAATGTGGTTGCTCCACTAAGTTTTGCAGTGATTTCCTCTGCAGTAGGAAGAACATACCTCTCTCTTCGTACAGCTTCATTTAACCTCTTTAAATCGACACAGATCCGCACTTTTCCATTTTTCCTTGGGACTGGTACCATTGGCGCGCACCAATCTGTAGGATCAATCACAGCTTCAATCACATTATTCTCCTCCATACGCTGCAATTCCTCTTTAACCTTCTGCAAAAGTGGCAAAGGGACACGACGGGCAGTGTGCACTGTGTATGGCTGAGCATTCTCTTTTAACAGGATTTTAACTGGTTCTGTTTTAAGTGTTCCATGCTCACCAAATGCTTTGTGTACTTCTTCGACACGCTTCACAAGCCCCATCGACATTGCTGTATCTCTGCCCAGCAAATTGTTTGCATTATTGCCACTGATGACATACACAGGAAAAGTATATGGTTTTTCTTTGTATTCTGTGAAGGCTTGAAATTTTCCTATACAGTCCAACTGACCACCCGGGCTGCACAGTGTGACATTAGATGGCTCTAATTCCTTCTTAGGAACTAGTTTGTTAAATGTCTTTTCTCCCATAATGTTTGCATCTGCACCCGTATCAATTTTAAAATTGACTGGTGTTGTTCCAATTGTAAGCTGTATGGTCCATGGGTCATCATTTCTGTCTGTTTTTGTGACTGCGCCCAAAAAAAATGGTGTCTGGGAAACTGTCTCTTCAGTGACTTCTCTGACTGATTTACTGTGACATTTCTTTTCCCAGTGACCCATCTTTTTACACTTGTTGCATGTTGACTTCATGGCTGGGCACTTTTCAGGATCTCTGTGTTTTAATTTTCCACATCTTCCACACCATGAGTCTTTTTGCTCTCCACTTTTTCCCTTCCTTGGTTTAAATGGAGATCTTCCTCTGCCTGCTGTTTTTCCCTGGATCTCCTGCACCGTGGCGTGTGCCTCCCCCTGCTGGTGAACCTGGAGGACAACCTCCTCGGACTGGCGAACTGTTTGAATGGTTTGGGCAAGTGTTAGATCAGCCATCATCTGCAGTTTACGTGACAGCTCTTTATCAAGGATGCCCACAACAATTCGGTCACGGATATGTTCATCTCTCTTTACACCAAAGTCACAGTGTTCTGACATCTCAAAAAGGGCTCTGATAAACATTTCCACTTTCTCACCGGGCCGCTGCAGCCTCTGGTGAAAACAAGCGCGCTCATGGATCACGTTCCGTTTGGGACAGAAGTACTCGTCGTATTTTCCTAACACAACGTCAAACTTCTTTTGATCCGCTTCCTCAGTAAATGAGAATGATTTGAAGATGTTTTCAGCTTCGGGGCCCATGGCGTAAATCAGTGAACTGACCTGAATTTCGCCGTCCTCTTTATTCAGTTTTGTAGCCGTCCGGAAACGCAGAAAGCGCTCTTTCCAGCCCGCCCATTCATTTGGACGATGAAAAGGAAAACTTTCCGGGGGATTAAACTTGGCCATCTTACTGAAGCAGAGCGTCCGTCAAGCACTTCTGACACCATGTAAAGAACTGAGGTCCACACGAATAGTGGTTTCAACAAAGTTCTCTTTTAAAACTAGGAGCGGGAAACATTAACAGGCGGCAACATCAACACATCGCCATTTTCATATCATATCACTCGGTGAAGGTCAACTCTGACCTGTGACGTCACCACAGTCTTAAAGACACAGCACACACAATTATCACATTATATGACAGCCCGGAAGCGGAGTGGATCCGCCATCTGGTGCTACGTCAGTTCATTCATTTTTGGCAGAGACCAGTTTTCACGTCACAGCAGTACAGCCCTGTCATCAAGTTATTTAGAGATTATTTTTTCACACTAATGTGAGGTTGTAATGTGCTCATCTATATATATGAGAGAGAGCGGGAGCGAGGGAGAGAGAAATAATATTTTTCAGATAACATACAAACATACAAAACAAAAAACAAACAACAATAGAAAGCTACCAAACCTACCTGATTGACCGAAATCAATTCAAAATATTGCCACACGGCAGAACGTCCTCTCTTCCTTGGTGGCTCCATGTCTCTCACGCAAAATCTCCACCAAAACACATCACAAATCCTGCCAATATTTCACTTCATTAAAACTGTTGCATCATTGATCACGTGACTCTGGCCAAACGAATCAAGCCTCAGAAGCAGTGTTTCTGAACAACTGTGCTGTTTTTTGGACATGCTCCAGAGCTTCGGATTCATCCAGGCCATCACTACTTATTACCCACAGCAAGGCTAGGGTAGGGGGTTGCCTGAGTCAGTGTATCTACAGTGGAGAAAAAAAGTATTTAGTCAGCCACCAATTGTGCAAGTTCTCCCACTTAAAAGATGAAAGAGGTCTCGAATTTTCATCATAGGTATACCTCAACTGTGAGAGACAAAATGAGAAAAAAAAAAATCCAGAAAATCACATTGAAGGATTTTTAATGAATTAATTGGTAAATTCCTCGGTAAAATAAGTATTTGGTCACCTACAAACAAGCAAGATTTCTGGCTCTCACAGACCTGTAACAACTTCTTTAAGAGGCTCCTCTGTCCTCCACTCGTTACCTGTATTAATGGCACCTGTTTGAACTCTTTATCAGAATCAGAATCAGAATAAGTTTATTGCCAAGCACATTTACAAGTAATAACAGGTAAATACACGAGGAATTTGACTTGACACTGAAAACGTCATAAATGACATTCTCAATGACGCGGCGAGCCGTGGAGGCGCCTGTCAGCAGGAGGGGAATAGTAGGCAGTGGGGGGAGGGGGAGTGGACACAATAGGAGAGAGAAAAAAGCATTGTTGATCAGAATAAAGTTCATATATGACCAATATTATGATTACAAGAAAAAAACTCTCAATGCACAATTAGCAGACAATAGAATCCACACAATGACACAAAGAGAGCAGTGAGTGAATGTCTTCATCAGTCAGTATAAATGGATCAGTATGTGTGAGTTGGATGCAATCAGTGGCAAATCAGTTAGGTGGACAACAATAGTCTCTTCCTCAGCAGATGTTATGACTACAGTCTGAAGCAAAGGCACGTGTCCTTGAGCACGGCAGATGGAATAGTTGAGCCAGACAGCTGTCCTTGAGAGTCAGATGCTGCCCGCCAATGTTATGAAAACAATTATACTGTTGATTATCAGGAGGACTGAGTGCTGAGGGTGCCAAAAAAACAGGTCGAATAGCACTGACTTCAGAGAAAAAACTTTCTATTCTCTTACGGATTCAGTGCTCCAATTCCATCATGGCCAGGCAGTGAAATCGATTCGTGAACAGCTCTCAGCGTGATCGTGATGTAATCCATTTTCCTGTACAGTTCTCCATTGGCCGCTGTCAGAGTCCTGCCCAGTTGGTCAATTTGATGAGTGAGCTTCGCCGGGTCCGCTTTTTGATAAGCTCTGTCCATCTTCTTCAATTTGCGGTGCACCAGAACAATCCCAAAGCCAATCAGTAGAATTCCGATGACCATTGCTCCGAAAAGATATAAATCTTCAATATCTTCAATAGAAGATGACACAGGCACAAGAGTTTCCAATTGCTTGTGTCCTTTAAATAACCCGCAGCAGCAGTTCCTGCAGGACAGATAGGCTCCCCCGGGCCCGATTTCCTCGTTGAAAAAACAGTGTCAATTGCGTTCAAAGCCCAGCTTATTAAATCCATAATTTCGTTAGATAAATCAGCAGTAAAGACACGCAGACACAAACGATAGTAAGCTGGGATCCAGTCAGTTAGGGAGGGAGAGAGAGATAGGGAGCCGGAGCGGGGAAGAAAAGCGTCTGCTCTCTTTGGAGGGCGGAAGTGAAGAGACAATATAAATATCAATATAAAAGACACCTGTCCACAACCTCAAACAGTCAGACTCCAAACTCCACTATGGCCAAGACCAAAGAGCTGCCAAAGGACACCAGAAACAAAATTGTAGACCTGCACCAGGCTGGGAAGACTGAATCTGCAATAGGTAAGCAGCTTGGTGTGAAGAAATCAACTGTGGGAGCAATTATTAGAAAATGGAAGACATACAAGACCACTGATAATCTCCCTTGATCTGGGGCTCCACGCAAGATCTCACCCCGTGGGGTCAAAATGATCACGAGAACGGTGCGCAAAAATCCCAGAACCACACGGGGGGACCTAGTGAATGACCTGCAGACAGCTGAGACCAAAGTAACAAAGGCTACCATCAGTAACACACTACGCCACCAGGGACTCAAATCCTGCAGTGCCAGACGTGTCCCCCTGCT
This sequence comes from Pholidichthys leucotaenia, assembly GCA_020510985.1. Classification (NCBI taxonomy): domain Eukaryota; kingdom Metazoa; phylum Chordata; class Actinopteri; order Cichliformes; family Pholidichthyidae; genus Pholidichthys; species Pholidichthys leucotaenia. The sequence continues at coordinate 164,330,390 of CM035848.1, forward strand.
TAAGCCAGTACATGTCCAGGCCAGTCTGAAGTTTGCTAGAGAGCATTTGGATGATCCAGAAGAGGATTGGGAGAATGTCATATGGTGAGATGAAATCAAAATAGAACTTTATTGTAAAAACTCAACTTGTCGTGTTTGGAGGAGAAAGAACACCATACCTACTGTGAAACATGGGGGTGGAAACATCATGCTTTGGGGCTGTTTTTCTGCAAAGAGACCAGGACAACTGATCCATGTAAAGGAAAGAATGAATGGGGCCATGTATCGTGAGATTTTGAGTGAAAACCTCTTTCCATCATCAAGGGCATTGAAGATGAAACGTGGCTGGGTCTTTCAGCATAACAATGATCCCAAACACACCGCCCAGGCAACGAAGGAGTGGCTTTGTAAGAAGCATTTCAAGGTCCTGGAGTGGCCTAACCAGTCTCCAGATCTCAACCGCATAGAAAATCTTTGGAGGGAGTTGAAAGTCCGTGTTGCCAAGCGACAGCCCCAAAACATCACTGCTCTAGAGGAGATCTGCATGGAGGAATGGGCCAAAATACCAGCAACAGTGTGTGAAAACCTTGTGAAGACTTACAGAAAACGTTTGACCTCTGTCATTGCCAACAAAGAGTATATAACAAAGTACAGTGGTACCTCTACTTACGAATTTAATTCGTTCCGGAAGAATTCTCGTAACGTGAAAAATTCGTAAGTAGAGGCGCGTTTTACATGTAAATGCCGTAATCCGTTCCAAGCCCCCAAAATTCGGGCATAAATTTTTTATAAATCGTAAAAATGCATCAAAACATGTAACAAATACATGTTACAATTAGATTACTGCACAATAAACATAAAATGAGAGTTTAAAATGACAGAATAATAAAAGAGAAAGAATAATAAAAATTATGTTCATTTACCTTTTAACTGCGATCGTCGGCGTCGGCGTCACCTTTTGCCTTCTTTGGTTCATGTTCTGTCTCATCAGTGGTTTTTGCCTGACGTTTTGTGATGAAACGATCCAAGGACGTTTGCTTTTATCGGCTTGTAAGGGCTTCCTTTTGTTTTAATACCGTGCTGATCGTTGATGTTGTTTTTTTTTTCCCAAAACTTTATTAAGAACAAGGTGAAAGTACAGAGTTATAACGTAGATGGTGATAAACATGGCAGTTAATTTTTTTTTTCTCTAAATTGTGTAGTTCAGTCAACAGTCTTACAAGAGGTAAGAAGGATAAAATAAAGTAGTAAGAATAGTAAATAATAATAAGATAAAGCGAGATCAACCAAACACATCCATTCGTGGCCAATGGGATACCAGGAAGATGCTAGGCGATAGCCAATGGCAGAGCAGCTACAGGTATGTTTACGTTCGGTAAAATACGGGAGCTGCGAGGAGCGCGTACTTTTTTTGCCTTTCGTATCCTGAAATTTTGTTCATAACTAGAGGCAATATTTTCCCGTTGAGGCGTCTTGTAACCTGAAAATTTCGTATGTAGAGACGTTCGTAAGTAGAGGTACCACTGTATTGAGATTAACTTTTGTTATTGACCAAATACTTATTTTATGCTGCGAACGTCTGCGAGCAGACGACGCTGCAGTCGCAACCCACACACAGCAGGAGCTTCAGACCCTGATGGACCGCTTCTCCCAGGCATGCAAGGACTTCGGGCTTACCATCAGCCTGAAGAAGACTAACGTCTTGGCGCAAGGCATGGAAGCACCACCAACCATCACCATTGATGACTACAAGCTGGAGGTCGTGAATCAGTTCACGTACCTGGGGTCCACGATCAGCAACAACCTCTCCCTTGATACAGAGATCAACAAGAGGATTGGAAAATCAGCCTTCACACTCGCTCACCTCACCACACAAGTGTGGGAGAATCCCAAACTCTCTGTCAAGACGAAAATGGCAGTGTACAACGCCTGCGTCATCAGCACACTGCTCTATGGGAGTGAGACGTGGACAACATACGCCCAGCAGGAAAAGAGACTGAACTCCTTCCACTTGCGCTGCATTCGCCACATCCTGGACATATCCTGGCAGGACAAAGTGCCCAACACAGAAGTTCTGTCCCGCGCCGGCCTTCCCTCCATGTTCACTCTACTCAGGCAGCGCAGGCTCCGCTGGCTAGGCCACGTTCATCGTATGGAGGATGGCAGAATCCCCAAAGACGTCCTCTATGGAGAACTGGCAACTGGCAGGAGAGACGTTGGCCGCCCACAGCTGCGCTTTAGAGACGTCTGCAAGAGAGACATGAGGGCCCTGGATATCAACACAGAGCGCTGGGAGGACCTTGCAACGGACCGCTCCAAATGGAGAGGCACCCTGACCAGACAGCTCAAGGCGGGTGAAGAGAGACTGACTGCTGCAGCAGATGAAAAAAGGACCCGCAGGAAGAACCGCCACAGACCCAGCAGCACGGAGACCACCCACAAGTGCGACCTGTGTGACAGGGACTGTCATTCGCGCATCGGCCTGTTCAGCCACAGGCGGTGCTGTTCTAGCAGAGTAGACGTTTAGGATTCTCTTCCATGGTCATCATAGACCGACGGAGGCCGACGACTTAATTTACCGAGGAATTTACCAATTAATTCATTAAAAATCCTTCAATGTGATTTTCTGGATTTTTTTTTCTCATTTTGTCTCTCATAGTTGAGGTATATCTATGATGAAAATTGGAGACCTCTCTCATCTTTTAAGTGGGAGAACTTGCACAATTGGTGGCTGACTAAATACTTTTTTCCCCCACTGTAACTGTCCGTGTTTGTCTGGCTGCTTATCCGTGCTCTAACTCAAGAGGAAATTATGCTAGGGTGACCAAATTTGGTACACGGGTTGACCCTTGAGTACCATGTTTGGCTATGGTTTTGGGATCAAAAGGTCAAAGGTCAAGGTCTCAGGCTCATAAAAGGTCAAAATCAGTTTTAGCTTATAGTCACTTTATTATGAGACATAGAACCTCCACATTTTAACACAAGCTAGAATGGGGTCTGGGACACCTCTTGAATGTCCAGTGACCCTGACCTGGCATTTGACCTTGAAAATCAGTAAGGTCTTATTGTGGCGGTTCGGTTAACCCCCACAACAGATTAAGGACACTCAGCTCTCTTCTCTTGTTTTTTCTGCTGCACTACTGATATGTAGATGTGCTTTGGTGTAACCCCCACAAACAGACTGGTCAAACACAGCGCTCGGCTAGAACAAATAACAGAACAGTGAAATGTGTATTAATGTCTACAGGCAGACTCGTTTCGTCTGGCTCACTTCTGTGATGTTAATGTTGCCTTTCATGCATTGTGCTCATGTGTCCTGTCCTCACTGTGACCTATGGACTGAGATCAATATGTCTCTCAAATGCAAATGTCTTATGCCTGTTCTGTTATCTTTTTGATCATACCAACTGCTGGGGTATGCCCTTGATGTATTGTTGTAGTCGAGTATATATGCTGCAACTCTATAATGCAAACCCTCTCATTCTCTTTCTGACTCTGCAACTGCAGGACACACACACCGTGTGTCTTCGCTCCTCATTGAGAGCTGGAGGAACGAGGCTTCAGCCTGCTCACACTATGGGGATGGAGCCGAGTTCTGATGAAGGCGGATGATAATAAAGCTATTAAAAATCCAACGCTGCCTTTATTTTATCATCCTCTTCACTGGTGACCCCGGAATGCACACGTTTTGTGCAAACGCAACCTTCTGATCTGGACAGCTGCACTGGTGACCCGTTCTTCAGGATGAGATCTGCACGTCTGAGATCTGCTCATCCACGCTGGACCGGCCGCGCTCGCAGCTCCTCCACACGTGAGCGCAGGCGTCCTCCATGGCCGGCGGAGAACGCAACACGTGGACCTGAACGCACCACGGCCGAGCGGTGGCAAAGATCGTCTATTTCCTCTTACCGCTCCAACGCACCATGGCCAATCTGCAGCCACAGCTCAATCCGGATTTTATCGGCGCCGTCTGCGCCGATCTCCACCAAGATCCTACACCCTGGTTCTCCTCTCCAGCTGGCCCACCCACGCACGAGCCCCAGCGCAAGCACCGGGGAGTTACGAGGACGGCGCATCACTCACGGGACAAATAACGGCTCCAGAGACCGCCATCGTCCTCCGCCGCTGCTCACAGAACCCTCAGAACTGCTCGTTCACCTGAAGCAAGCACGCAGCTTGCCACTGGATTTTTTTAATGGTCTCAGCCACGGCACATAAGGGATTTCAGCCGTTAGCTGTTTCCGGGGGGTTTTAGGGTTGCTCCTGCACCTAAAGCCAACAAGCTGAGTCCCTCTGCTTCTTTTTTTCTTACAGCCACTACGCAGCCTCGCCGCTCCTGTTTTCTTCATGGCCACGAGAGGAGCCAGAGACTAATTTTTCTTCTTGTGGACCTCTGCACGTTCAACGGGACAGCCCTTCAACATCACGGACCCACAAGCAATTTTTGCGCGGCTCGGACGAGTTCACCGTCCCCCTGCCGGCACTTACCCCCCTCCTCCCTCCCCCTCTGCCTGCAGTGAGCTTCTCCCACAGCTCGCTCCCATAGAGGGATTATCGAGGTCTCGGCCCCCTGCCGTGCCCTCTGGGGGGGAGCGTGTGTGGCGGTTCGGTTAACCCCCACAACAGATTAAGGACACTCAGCTCTCTTCTCTTGTTTTTTTCTGCTGCACTACTGATATGTAGATGTGCTTTGGTGTAACCCCCACAAACAGACTGGTCAAACACAGCGCTCGGCTAGAGCAAATAACAGAACAGTGAAATGTGTATTAATGTCTACAGGCAGACTCGTTTCGTCTGGCTCACTTCTGTGATGTTAATGTTGCCTTTCATGCATTGTGCTCATGCGTCCTGTCCTCATTGTGACCTAGGGACTGAGATCAATATGTCTCTCAAATGCAAATGTCTTATGCCTGTTCTGTTATCTCTTTGATCATGTCAACTGCTGGGGTATGCCCTTGATGTATTGTTGTAGTCGAGTATATATGCTGCAACTCTGTAACGCAAACCCTCTCATTCTCTTTCTGACTCTGCAACTGCGGGACACACACACCGTGTGTCTTCGCTCCTCTTTGAGAGCTGGAGGAACGAGGCTTCAGCCTGCTCACACTATAGGGCTGGAGCCGAGTTCTGATGAAGGCGGATGATAATAAAGCTATTAAAAATCCAACGCTGCCTTTATTTTATCATCCTCTTCATTATAATAGTTCATGTCATCCCATCAGAACTGAAGCACAAGATCAACAAGGGATTTTCCCTACTATATGACATTCCAACAGGGATATGGCTGTAATGCATGGGTCTGCATCTCCCTTTGAGTACAATTCTAGTTATCCAATTTGCAGCACACTATTTCCAACATGGTTGATTTCATGTTTGTCAAGTGACCGTTACCTATTGTTTCAACTGACTCACACTATCAAAAATAAATGTTATGTTTAGGGCATAAGGAGTTGATTAACTGCCTGACAGCTTAGTACTAGTGAAGCGCTTTGAGTGGTCTTTGAGACTAGAAAAGCGCTATATCAGTACAGGTCCTTATCCCTTATCCTTATATTATGGAATACTCATAAAAACAGCTATTCACTGAATAAAGCTTCAAAACGGATTCATATGAAAAGCTAATTTAATTTAATTTATTAGAAGAGTGTAGTGGTATCTTACAAAACTTGAAGGACGCACTGAAACAGCAATTCATTGTTTTCTCAAGGAAAGCGGCGGTCAGCTGGGTCGCTGTTGAGGCAGTGAATCATCTTGTCATTTTCACTCTTTGGCGTTTCGACCGGCCTGCCGACGTGGCGGGGAGGAAGAGGAGGAAGAGGAGAGGAGCCGCTGGCTGGCACCAAACGGGTGAGTTACACTGTCACGCTCACAAAAACAAAACCGCCTTTAAGCCTCAGAAGTTTAGTTTGACTTTATTCAATAAAAGACACACATATGCCGTTAAACGGGTGGTCATGTCTTATAGGTTTGCATTGTTGGAAATGTTTTTGTTTCTTTGTGAAGCTTTGGTTAAAAAAAATACACTTTTTTCTATCGTTGTTGGCTGTTTGACACCCTCCCTACTGCTTTCCTGTAAGAACCCCCCCCCCCCCAAACCATTTCAAACAGTGCTAAAATAAGAAAAGAGCTTTCCCCCATAATATTATTTAATGGTTAGTGCAATGAATTGATCCAAGAATCATTGACTGCAGCTGTCATTCAGAATACTTCATTCTAGTGGTGCAATATTGTAATAACTTGTTAGGAATCATTATTTCCATGTAATGTAATGTAACTTGTTTTGCATGTATTTTAAACAGGATATTCTGGTTTGAATTGTATATGGGAATAATAATTATATTTGTATGTTGGAAAGCAGGTTGTTTGATTTGGTTAATCATGGTGACATTTCAGCACCACAAACAAACTGTGATTGAACACTCCACACTGATGTATGTACAACTGCTGACCACAAGATGGCGACATTGAACTGTGGGCGTTTCAGTGAGCGAAAACTTCTAAAAATAGAATAGAATAGGCTTCATTGTCATTGTACTGTACTACAGTACAACGAAATTATGGGTGCTCCACCAGGCTGCTGCGCAGTAAAGTAAGGGGGAAGGATTAGATAAAACACGGTTACAGAGCACACAATTACACACACAGCTGAAATAAAAATAAATAAAAATAAAACAAAAATTAAAAATAGCCCAGGATTATGGAAATATACACAGGTATGGTAGTAGCTACGTGGGTGGAACTATGTACGTAAGAGTGCAGAGTGCAGACTCACAATTGAACACACAGTTGAGTAAAATGGCCCAAGGATTGTGGAAAATATACACAGTGGTGATTTCACGGATGGGTCAATGAACATGAAAGTGAGGAGTGCAAAGACAGGTGAGTTACTGTGATTATTAAAAGGTTCTCAGTTCTGAGCATGTGAGCATTCAGAGGGAGGGGGTGGGGCCTTTGACTGTTTGCAGGTCGAATGGCTCAGAGGAAGAAACTGTCAGTCTGGAGGTGTGGGACCTGATCGATTTGAACCGTTGTCTAGAGGGAAGCAGTTCAAACAGGTGGTGGGTGGGATGTGAGGGGTCTCCTGTGATGACCTTGACCCTTCTGAGACAGGAGGATCTGGAGATGTCTTCCAGGGAGGGCAGAGGGCTGGCGATAATTTTTTAGGCGGTGTTGATGATCCTCTGCACAGCCTTCCTGTTCTCGACCGTGGAATTGGTATACCACACACCCAGACAGTAGGTGAGCACGCTCGCCACTGAGCAGCAACAGAAGGCCAGCAGCAGCTTCTGGTCCAGGTTGGTCTTCCTCAGGACACAGAGGAAGTGCAGCCGCTGCTGGGCTTTCTTCACCAGAGCCTTGGTGTTAACAGTCCAGGGGAGGTCAGAGGAGATGTGGGTGCCCAGGAACCTGAAGGCGGGGACGGTTTCCATGCGGTCGCTATTTATGAGGAAGGGGGAGAGGATGGTCCTGTCTGTTCTTCCTGAAGTCCAGTATGAGTTCTTAGGTTTTTTAGACATTCAGTTTCAGGTTGTTTGCTTGGCACCACAGTAGCAGATTCTCTACCTCCTCCCTGTATGCCTTCTCATCGTCATTGGTGATGAACCCAACCAACTTGGTATCATCCACGTATTTCATGATGACAGTGGTTGGGTGGGTTGGAATACAGTCAAAGGTGTACAGGGAGTATAGTAGAGGGCTTAGCACGCAGTTCTGAGGGGAGCCAGTGCTAAGACACAGTGTGGAGGAGTGGTGGGGGACGAGCCTGACTGTTTGTGGGCCGTTGGTGAGAAAGGTTTTTATCCAGGAGCAGGTGTGTGTGTGTGTGGTGGTGGGGGGGGGGGTCTGAAGGAGGTGCAGTTTGTTGATCAGGTTGTCCGGGATGATGTGTCATGTGTCTGAGGTTCCTTGTTACCCTTGACCTCAGACACAGGTTACTGTTGTATTTTGTCTCTTTGTTTTGCCCACTTATTGTCTGGATTGATTCTGTGCTCTGTTTTGCCTCTCCCTCTTTATCCAGGCGCTCCCCATTGGCTGCGCAGCCTGCTGCTGCAGTGTGCAGCCTGTAATCAGTACATCTGTGGCTGTTTCGCACCTGTATTCACTTTGCACCATTAGTTGACTGTGTATTTATTTTCCGTCAGTTCATTCACCCTTTGTCACAGCGTTAGTCAGCGTCCTGCACACAGTCAGCCTCACTGTTCAGCCTACTCCCTGTGTTTAGACTATTTTTCCCTCGGACTGTATTTGGTGTCGTTTTCCCCAGAGCCCAGCTGCGCTCCGACCCATCCATGTAAGTCCTCTATTTCCCAGTTCATGTTTCCTGATTTCCTCCAGTGGTCAGTTTCACCCTTGGACTGACATGAACTGCTTCCCTCATAGCCTAACCTGTCTCTGCTGATCAGTACTCACCTGCTGTGTTGCTTATTATTGTTTGGACTTTATGTTGGACACTTGTTGCTTTTGACTCGTTATAAGTAAACACACTCTTCACCAGCAAGTGGGCTCATCCTTTCCATTCATGCATGCTAAAGGCGCATGTACATGACATGATGGTGTTGAAAGCTGAGCTGTAATCCACAAAGAGCATCCTCACGTAGCTCCTTGGGTTCTCCAGGGGACTGAGCGCTCTGTGGAGAGCGGTGGTGATGGCGTCTTCTGTAGACCGGTTCTCCCTGTAGGCGAACTGGTGGGGGTCGAAGGAGGGGTGGAAGACAGTCCTTGATGTGCTGGGACACCAGTCGCTCAAAACACTTCATGACTACAGATGTGAGTGCTATGGGTCTGTAGTCATTCAGGCTGTCAAAAATGAAGTTCATCTTAGCTTCACTTGCACAAACATGCAGCCTAAAGCACGTCACAGAGCAAACAGCACATTTCTGAAGCCTAACAATAAAATAGAACTCTGAGTAACTTTAAGCAGAATGAAATATATTAATTGTATACAGTGGTGTGAAAAAGTGTTTGCTCCCTTCCTGATTTCTCATTTTTTTGTATGTCACACTTAAGTGTTTCAGATCATCAAACAAATTTAAATATTAGACAAAGATAACACAAATAAACACAAAATGCAGTTTTTAAATGAAAGTGATAATTATTAAGGGGGAAAAAAATCCAAATCTTCATGGCCCTGTGTGAAAAAGTGATTGCCCCTAAACCAAATAACTGGTTGGGCCACCCTTAGCAGCAACAACTGCAATCAAGTGTTTGCGATAACTGGCACTGAGTCTTTTACAGTGCTGTGGAGGAATTTTAGCCCACTCATCTTTGCAGAATTGTTGTAATTCACCCACATTGGAGGGTTTTCGAGCGTGAACCACCTTTTTTTACGCCATGCCACAGCATCTCAATCGGATTCAGGTCAGGACTTTGACTAGGCCGCTGCAAAGTCTTCATTTTGTTTTTCTTAAGCCATTCAGAGGTGGATTTGCTGATGTGTTTTGGATTATTGTCCTGCTGCAGAACCAAAGTGTGTTTCAGCTTGAGGTCACGAACAGATGGCTGGACATTCTCCTTCAGGATTTTTTGATAGACAGCAGAATTCATGGTTCCATTTACCACAGCAAGTCTTCCAGGTTCTGAAGCAGCAAAACAGCCCCACACCATCACACTATCGCCACCATATTTTACTGCTGGTATGATGCTCCTATTCTGAAATGCTGTGTTACTTTTACGCCGGATGTAATGGGACACACCCTTTCCAAAAAGTTCAACTTTTGTCTCGTCAGTCCACAAAGTATTTACTCAAAAGTCTTGGGGATCATCAAGATGTTTTCTGGCAAATCTGAGACAAACCTTTATGGGTTTTTTTTTTGCTCAACAGTGGTTTTGGTCTTGGAACTCTGCCATGCAGACCATTTTTCCCAGTCTCTTTCTTATGGTGGAGTCATGAACACTGACCTTAACTGAGACAAGTGAGGCCTGCAGTTCTTTGGATGTTGTTGTGGGGTCTTTTGTGACCTCTTGGATGAGTCGTTGCTGCGTTCTTGGGGTAATTTTGGTTGGCCGGCCACTCCTGGGAAGGTTCAACACTGTTCCATGCTTTTGCCATTTGTGGATAATGGTTCTCACCGTGGTTCGCTGGAGTCCCAAAGCTTTAGAAATGGCTTTATAACCTTTTCCAGACTGATAGATCTCAATTACTTTGTTTCTCATTTGTTCCTGAATTTCTTTGGATCACAGCATAATGTCTAGCTTTTGAGGATCTTTTGGTCTACTTCAGTTTGTCAGGCAAGTCCTATTTAAGTGATTTCTTGATTGAGAACAAGTGTGGCAGTAATCAGGCCTGGGTGTGGCTAGAAAAATTGAACTCAGCTTTCCAAAGCTGTGATAAGCCACAGTTACTTTATGTTTTAATGGGGGGGTGTCACTTTCTCACACAGGGCCCTGGAGGTTTGGATTTTTTTTTTTACCCTTAACAATAAACATCTTCATTTATAAACTGCATTTTGTGTTGTGTTATCTTTGTCTAATATTTAAATTTGTTTGATGATCTGAAACATTTAAGTGTGACAAACATACAAAAAAAATGAGAAATCAAGAAGGGGCAAACACTTTTTCACACCACTGTACACACACACACACACACACACACACACACACACACACACACATATATATGTAATCACTATTTGGCAAAATTAAGATATGAGCAAGAAATATGAGGCAAAAATTATCAGTCTTGGCTGAGGTTTGCACTCTCCAAGTGCTTTCTACATATATGATATTGGAAAAAAAATTCAAATAATTGTAATGATATGCTTGCAAACTCATATTTTTGATTGCCACATTTACAAATACACATTTGAACTTTGTGTCATGGGGGTTGGACTGTGAATTACTGCAGTTACTGTACAGCATCATCATTACTTTGTCTTTACAGGTCACAGATATTGTTTAGTTTGCTAAAGTTCAGACACTCAGTGAATGCAGCCTGATTAGATTGTGCAGACTGTGATTGAGACATCACCCTTAGTCTTCTGTTAGATTACAACAGGGCTTTACCTTAGGACCCATCCAACAGATAAATACCAGTGAAATTTAGCATTAGCCTTTTAGCTCAGTAACTTTTATTAGCCACTTTGGCAGGTGGGGAATTCTGATTTAAGACAAGGGGTAGGCAACATTTACAAAAAAGAGGCATTCTGAGAAATTTCTGTCAGTAAAAATCAGCAGAAAGCCATAAATCATATTTTTTGAATCTTGAAATGATATATCATGGAGGTTCAGCAGTTTCGAGTGCAACTATATTTCTTGTAAAATTGCAACTTTTTGTGTAAATTTGTAAAGATTTTCTTGTAAATTTTCAACATTTTTCTTGTATATATTGTCATGGCGGCCGCCAGGCCGTCATCAGCCCTGGCTGCGCACACACCTGCTTCCAATCCTCAGCAGGCCATAAAAGCCAGATCCACTGACAGCTCAGCACGGAGTCATCTGTCATCACCACTGTACAACGCTCCATGCTCTCAACCTCGTACCAGAGCTCCAGCGCATCAAGCCTTGTCACGTAAGCCACGTTCATCCTTACCTTGCCAAAGTATTCTCCCCTGTGCACAGGTGGACCTCCCTGGCGGCGGACCAATTCCCCAAAGCAGCGGGGCTTCGCCTCCTCCTCCTCGGAACCTCTCCACCTCGCCACGACGCCAAGTCCCCCGCTCACCTCCCAGCACTCGCTCCCGGAGCCAGCAAGAGTCTCCTGGCGATACCTGCAAGTAAGCAGCAGTCATCATTACACCTCTCAGCTGCGAACAGTATTAACACCTGTGCTTTGTGTGTTCCTAGGGTTGCCAGGTTGCAGCGGGACTCGCTCAGCTCCAGCACTGCCCCAGCATCACACTCACTCTCACATTCACATACCCACACCACTCATTGAGTTAATAAATTATTGTTAACTGTCCTACTCGTGTCTGTTGTCTGTCTCCTGGGTCAAGAATCGTGTCAGTACGACTCCGTCAAGACGACCCAGCAGACAGCGCACTGACGCGCCGTCTTAACACCCTTAGCGCTCGAGTAGACCTAATTGCTCACCAACAGACAGTTATACTTAATCAATTAGCTCAGATTAATAGCCAGCTGGATCGCCTGGAAGGAAACCAGGCATTCCCCCCGGTTGCCGGGGCATCTCCTGCCCGCGCTAATCCTCCTGCTAGCCAGGTACACCAACCTCCCTTACCTCGCCTCACCCCCGTGCCTACCCCCGCTTGCTTCAGCGGAAAACTCGGGGAGGCACGGGGTTTTCTGCTCCAGTGCGAGACGGTCTTTTACCGTGTCCCGGGAGATTTTCCCTGTGACCACAGCAAGATCGGGTATATTTCCAACCTACTCGAGGGTAGAGCGCTAGCTTGGGCGTATGTGGTTATGGCTAAGCCCAGCTACGCCGCCTTAACCTACCAACAATTTGTAGCCGATTTTGCTGAGGTTTTTGATCACACCGATAGGGATGCGGTGTCAACTGACCGCTTGTTAAACCTTTGGCAGGGCAGTAGATCTGCCGCCGATTACGCTGTGGACTTCTGGGTGTTAGCTACAGAGGTGGGGTGGGGGGATCCTTCACTCTGTAGCATTTTTGTCCGTAGCCTCAGCTCAGAGTTACAAGACGAGCTAGCAACACGGGATAAGCCTGATTGTTTAAGTGAATTAATCTCACTCACCATTAGTTTAGACAACAGACTGAAGGAGCGGGCAGCCGAGCGAAGGGCTGCTGGCCGCTCGGGCAAGCCACGCCCCCGCTCCTCTCGTTCTCCCTTGTTGGCTCTGACCCCGTCAGAGGAACTACTGGGGCAGGAGGAGATGATTATTGGGCGATCAGGAGTTTCGGCGGCTGAGAGACAGCGCCGGAGGGATTTAGGGCTGTGTTTCTACTGTGGCAGTGAGTCGCACGAGGTAGCTGAGTGTACTAATCGGGTAAAAGGGGAGGTCTGTGGGTCACAGTAGGGGGACTCACGGACGTAGATCAGTCAAAACCCCTCACCAGTTGCCTTGTTCCCATCAGACTTATTTATAATCACGGAGAACACACCACACATGCCCTCATTGACTCTGGAGCTGAGCAAAGCTTCATTTCAGGAGACCTGGCAACCCGCCTGGGCCTCAGCTGTCAACCCCTTCGCCCCCCTGTCAATCTCATCACACTGTCAAAGGCCCCGCTAACCGCTGTCTCCCACCAGACGACCCCCGTGTCAGTGATTGTTTCTGGGAATCATCGGGAGGACATTCGGTTTTTGGTGCTGCCCACCTCCACCTCTCCTGTTATCCTAGGGTACCCATGGCTACGGCTACATAATCCCACTTTTGACTGGCAGGCGGGGAATATCACCGCTTGGAGCTCCTTCTGCCTCAGCGCCTGCCTCCAGTCTGCAGCGTGTGCTCCCTCTGTGCCAATAACTCTTCCCACATCACCGCCCCCGGATCTGTCCAGGGTACCATAGATCTACCACTATCTGGGAGCAGTGTTCAGCAAGTCACGGGCGCTGTCCCTTCCCCCCCACCGCCCTTATGACTGTGTGATCAATCTCCGGGCTGGGGCCCCGCTTCTGGCAGGCTGCCTATACAGTCTCTCAGCCCCTGAGCGTGAAGCCATGGATACTTATATAAAGGAGTCCCTCAGCTCCGGAATTATTCGGCCATCTTCCTCTGCGGTGGGGGGAAGATTCTTCTTTGTGGGGAAGAAGGATGGCTCTCTTCGTCCCTGCGTCGATTTCAGGGGGCTCAACGACATAACCATCAAGGACAAGTACACGCTGCCCCTGATGAACTCGGCCTTCGACTCTCTCCGGGGGGCGTCTTGGTTTACAAAACTGGACCTTCGAAATGCCTATCATCTGGTGCGAATCAAGGAGTGCGACGAGTGGAAGTCGGGCTTCCGGACCCCAAGTGGCCACTTCGAATACCTAGTGATGCCGTTTGGGTTAACCAATGTGCCGGCCGTCTTCCAGCGCTTAATTAATGACGTCCTCCGAGATTTCCTGAATTCCTTCATGTTCGTATACCTGGGTGACATCCTTATCTTCTCGCGGACGTTGGAAGAGCACCAGGTGCATGTCAGACGGGTCCTTCAACGCCTCCTGGAGAATCAGTTATTTGTCAAGGCCAAGAAGTGTGAATTTCATACTAGGTCAACGTCATTCTTGGGATTTGTGATAGCACATAATCAGGTGCTCCCTGACCCGGCCAAGGTTAAGGCGGTAGTGGACTGGCCCACCCCCACTTCCAGGAAGCAATTGCAGGGGTTTTTGGGTTTTGCCAACTTCTACCGTCGTTTTGTGGCCAATTTTGGGATTATTGCCCAACCCCTGACCAGCCTCACGTCCTCCAAGACCCCCTTCTGTTGGAGCGAGGAGGCTGCTGCGGCGTTTGGAAGATTGAAGGAGGAGTTCGCCTCGTCCCGCGTCTTGACCCAGGTGGATCCGGACCTTCAGTGCTTACTGGAAGTGGACGCCTCGGATTCTGGAGTCGGGGCGGTCCTGTCACAGCACTCTCCTGTGGATTTTTTTTTTTTTTTTACTTATTTGTACCCGTAGGTAGATTTGGTTTGCAGTCTGGTGACAAGCCACCGGCTGCTGGTCGCTGCGTGCGCGAGCGCCCTAAACCTACATGTTTTTGGTATGCGGGAGGAAACCGGAGAAATCCCGGAGTAAACCCACGCAACACGGGGAGAACATGCAAACTCCACACAGCTCACTGTTGGTCGGGGGCTGGGATCGAACCCACGATCTCATGATCCCCGCGATCCCCCGGCCGAGGGTAAAACTGTGCTGCCACAGTGCTAAACCACTGCGCCACCGTGCAGCCCAGGATGGAGTGATTCGTCCATGTGCCTTTTTCTCTCGTCGCCTGCAACCCGCCGAGAGGAACTACAGCATTGGCGACAGGGAGTTGTTGGCGGTCAAGCTCGCCCTAGAGGAGTGGAGACACTGGCTGGAGGGGGCTGCTCAGCCGTTTGTCGTCTGGACGGACCATAAGAACTTAGAATATCTCCGGATGGCTAAACGGCTGAACTCCCACCAGGCCCGCTGGTCCCTTTTTTTGGGATGTTTTGATTTCACAATCACCTATCGACCTGGGAGTAAGAACGTGAAGCCGGACACCCTCTCTAGGCAGTTCGATGCGGAGACGTCCGAGGATCAGGAGGAAACCATCCTGCCTTCATCCTGTGTTGTGGGCGCCCTCGTGTGGGAGATCTGGGATAGAGTCAGGAGGGCTCAGGAAGGTGAGTCCGACCCGGGGGGGGGGGGATTGTTCGTTCCCACCTCTGCCAGGAGTGAGGTTATCCAGTGGGCCCACGCCTCCAAGCTGGTGTGCCATCCTGGGATCGCCCGTACCATTGCCTTGCTCCAGAGAGCCTTTTGGTGGCCAGGCTTGAGGAAGGATGTCACCAGCTATGTCCGGGCCTGCGCTCAGTGCGCCACCGGGAAATCTTCATCTTCCCCCCCAGCGGGTCTTCTCCATCCCCTGCCGGTCCCTTCCCGCCCCTGGTCTCATGTGGCTTTGGACTTCGTGACGGGCCTGCCTCCTTCTGACCACTTCACCTCGATCCTGACTATAGTGGACCGCTTTTCCAAGGCAGCCCATTTTGTGCCCCTCGACGGGTTGCCTTCAGCTCGGGAGACGGCTGATCTCCTGGTGCAGCATGTGGTCCGCCTTCGTGGCATCCCGTCGGATATTGTGTCGGATCGGGGCCCCCAGTTTGTCTCCCAGGTCTGGAAGGCGTTTTGCTCTGTGCTGGGGGCCACGGCGAGCCTCTCCTCAGGATACCACCCACAGAGCAACGGCCAGTGTGAGCGAGCCAATCGGGAGCTGGAGCCTGCGCTCTGCTGCATCATATCTTCATGCTCCTCTTCCTGGAGTACGTTCCTGCCTTGGATTGAGTACGCACATAACTCTACGGTGTCTTCAGCAACGGGGATATCCCCCTTCAAGTCATCAATGGGGTATGATCCACCGTTGTTCCCGGAGGAGGAGAAGGAGGTGGCTGTTCCCTCGGTTCAGGCTCAGGTCAGGCGTTGTCACCGAATTTGGACCATCACCCGCAGAGTCCTTCTCCGAACCACTGAACGTAACATCCAGGTAGCCAACCGTCACAGGAAACCGGCCCCGGATTATAAGGTGGGTCAACGGGTCTGGCTTTCTACAAAGAATATTAATGTACCGGCCGAGAAGCGCAAATTAACCAAGCGCTTTATCGGTCCCTTTGTCATCTCTCGCATTGTTAACCCTGTGGCTGTGCGCCTAGCTCTCCCCCCTTCCATGCGCATCTGTCCCACTTTTCATGTCTCCCAGGTGAAGCCTTACATCTCTGACCCTCTGTGCCCGCCCCCCGCGGTGTCTCCCCCTCCGAGGTTGATCAACGACCACCCAGCTTGGGGGGTTACCGCCATCTTGGATGTCCGCAGGCGGGGCCGGGGTCTTCAGTACCTGGTGGACTGGGAGGGATTCGGTCCTGAACACCGTTCCTGGATTCGCCCGGCGTTGATCCTCGACAAACAGCTCATCCGCGACTTCCATCGGGTGCATCTAGGTAGGATGGGACAGGTGCCTGGAGGCACCTCTAGAGGGGGAGTACTGTCATTGCGGCCGCCGGGCCGTCATCAGCCCCGGCTGCGCACACACCTGCTTCCAATCCTCAGCAGGCCATAAAAGCCAGATCCACTGACAGCTCAGCACGGAGCTGTCTGTCATCACCACTGTGCAACGCTCCATGCTCTCGACCTCGTACCAGAGCTCCAGCGCATTAAGCCTCATCACGTAAGCTACATTCATCCTTACCTTGCCAAAGTATTCTCCCCTGTGCACAGGTGGACCTCCCTAGCGGCGGACCAATTCCCCAAAGCAGCGGGGCTTCGCCTCCTCCTCCTCGGAACCTCTCCACCTTGCCACAACGCCAAGTCCCCCGCTCACCTCCCAGCACTCGCTCCCGGAGCCAGCAAGAGTCTCCTGGCGATACCTGCAAGTAAGCAGCAGTCATCATTACACCTCTCAGCTGCGAACAGTATTAACACCTGTGCTTTGTGTGTTTCTAGGGTTGCCAGGTCGCAGCGGGACTCGCTCAGCTCCAGCACTGCCCCAGCATCACACTCACTCTCACATTCACACACCCACACCACTCATTGAGTTAATAAATTATTGTTAGCTGTCCTACTCATGTCTGTTGTCTGTCTCCTGGGTCAAGAATCATGTCACATTTACAGCTTTGTTCCTGTAAAGTTTAAGTTTTAGATTTTACTTTGTGAAAACTCACCCAAAATAAAAAACAAACACTAAACCTTAAAGGTGCACTCCGGCGGCTCTAAAACCACCTAAAGCCACCTCAAAATCAAATATGTATTGCCCAAAATAGTATACTGTGCCTTTTTACCCACAAAAAAACTTTCATTGCCTTAGAATTGCTTGGAAAGAGATTTTAAATCTTGCACCTACTTAAGTATGCGTGATCAGTGACTATTCTAATTAGCAGCCTGCAGGGCTTGCACATGATTGGTCACCACACTCCTGACCTGCAGGGCTTGCACGTGATTGGTCGCCGTGACTCCTGGTGGATGGGCTGCTAGTCTGTTCAAGGCACTTCCGGATGTTAAAGTTTTCCCTATATCTTCAAAAGTAAAAAGCAAAACATTTTTTCTGAAAACGGTCAAGGCGAGAGATAAATGTGTAGCTGCCAAATATGTGTTTACTTTTTACTAACAACCAGCCCCCGTCCGATTTGAATGTGGCTGCTCTCAGCTCACAGTGCAGTGCCCTGTCCGCTGGCGAGCAGCTTGATTTGAATACGGAAAATGTTCACAGCACTTAACTTTTCCCACATTTTGTTATGTTACAGCCTTATTCCCAAACGGATTAAATTCATTTTTTCCTCAAAATTCTATACACAATACAAGATAATGGCAATGTGAAAAGTTTTTTTTTTTTTTTGAGATTTTTGTAAATTTATTAAAAATAAAAAACTAAGAAATCACATGCACGTAAGTATTCACAGCCTTTGCTCAGTGGAGCAGGTTTTCATCCAGGATGTCTCTGTACATTACAGCATTCATCTTTTCCTCTAAGCTGACTAGTCTCCCAGTTCCTTCCTCTGAAAAACATCCCCACAGCATGATGCTGCCACCACCATGCTTCACTGTAGGGATGGTATTGGCCTGGTGATGAGCGGTGCCTGGTTTCCTCCAAACATGACACATGGCATTCACACCATAGAGTTCAATTTTCGTCTCATCAGACAAGAGAATTTTGTTTCTCATGGTCTGAGAGTCCTTCAGGGGCCTTTTGGCAAACTCTAGGTGGGCTGCCATGTGCCTTTTACTAAGGAGTGGCTTCTGTCTGGCCACTCTACCATACAGGCCTGATTGGTGGATTGCTGCAGAGATGGTTGTCCTTCTGGAAGGTTCTCCTCTCTCCATAGAGGAATGCTGGAGCTCTGACCATTGGGTTCTTGCACCTCCTTGACTAAGCCTCTTCTCCCCCAGTCGCTCAGTTTAGACAGCTGGCCAGGAAGAGTCCTGGTGTTTCCAAACTTCTTCCATTTACAGATGATGGAGACCACTGTGCTCATTGGGGCTTTCAAAGCAGCAGAAATGTTCCTGTACCCCTCCCCAGATTTGTGCCTTGAGACAATCCTGTCTTGGAGGTCTACAGACACTTTCTTTGATTTCATGCTTGGTTTGTGCTCTGACATGCACTGTCAACCATGGGACCTTATATAGACAGGTGTGTGCCTTTCCAAATCAAGTCCAATCAACTGAATTTACTACAGGTGGACTCCAGTTAAGCTGTCGAAACATCTCAAGGATGATCAGTGGAAACAGGATGCACCTGAGCTCAATTTTGAGCTTCATGGCAAAGGCTGTGAATACGTATGTACGTGTGATTTCTTAGTTTTTTATTTTTTTTTCCACAATATTTTTTATTGAACCTTTTTTACAAACATGGCACAAACAATCAAACACTAACACTAAAGTAATTTAAAAATTTAAAAAAAAAAACACTAACTACAAAAAAAAATGTACTAAAAACACCAACAACCATTAACAAAGGCAAGTCAACAACAATGCTGCTCTGTTTAGTCTAGGTAATCTATTACATAAGAATACATAATATACATTCACCAGTTTGGAATTTGCAAGGTCCACACATATCATTCACCTTCTTCTTCAGAATTTACGTTTAATTTCTTTACAAAATCAATGAAAGGTCTCCATATATTCTCAAACACATTTTCCTTTGATTTCAGTATATATGTTATTCTTTCTAGTAGAAGGTTTGTTAACATCTGTCTTAACCACTGAGTCACATCTGGTCTATGAGTCTTTTTCCACAATAGTGCAATACATTTTTTGGCATTAAGCAAACCGAGGTCTATGAATGCTCTTTCACTCTTATTAAAGTTATGTTTTTCTGGATACAGACCCAACAAAAACAGTTTAGGGTTCAATGTGAATTGTTTTGAAATTATTTTTTCAATTGTTACCCTCACCTCTTCCCAAAACATTCTGATTTTTCTACATTCCCATAAACAGTGAAATAGGGTTCCTTTACTTTCCATACATTTTGTGCATGTATCTGGTATGTTTTTGTTATATCTATTTAACTCCACTGGTGTAACATACATCCACATTAACCATTTAAAATGTATCAGTTTAAGACGTACATTTATTGATTTGGTTTGGGCTCCTGCACAAGCCATTTCCCATTGTTCCTCTGAAATTTCAATTTGCAGGTCTTCTTTCCAATAATTCAGTCTTTTCTGTGAGTTTTCACTTGAGAATAGTGTCAATGAGTTATAAAACTCTGAAATAATACCCTTTCTCTTACTATCTTTCGTCAAAATTTTTTCCAAGGATGAATAAGTAGGTCGGGTGAGAGCATTATTTTGATTTGATCAAATAAAATTTCTAAGCTGAAGATGTTTAAAAAAATGTGTTTTATTAAGATTGAATTTAATCCTCAGTTCTTCAAAAGACATTATGTTATCTGAACGTGACAAATATAAGTCTTGAATCTTTTGAATCCCTTTTAAATTCCATACTTTAAATACAGCATCCGCTCTCCCTGGTGTAAAATATTGATTACTCCATATTGGGCTAAATTGTGACAATAAGTGTGGTTCTTTTAAATATTTTTTTGGTTTCACACCATATTTTGATCATGTGCTTTACAATTGGGTTTTTAACTTGTTTCTGTAATTTTTTAGCCGAGTCTGAGTATATGAATATGGGAAGAGGTAAAGGTAAATTGTATGATTTCATTTCAGTCCAGTGAGGAGGATCATTTGATGAAAAATAATATGTCATAGACCTCAGTTGTGCTGACCAGTAATACAACATAAAGTTTGGACATTTCAGACCTCCACGATCAAATGGTTAATATAGTAAGGACAGACGTAATCTAGCCTTCCTATTGTTCCATATAAATTCCACTAACTTTTTTTTTTAATTCTTGAGAATAGATCTGAAGGTGGTGGTAAAGGAATGTATTGAAATAAATATAGTATTTTTGGTAAGATATTACTTTTAAGTATATTAATTCTCCCGATCATCGACATTGGTAGTGGCATCCATCTCTGAAGTAACTCATTAATATCTGTCATTAAGGCTTCATAGTTGGCACTGGCGACTGATTCTAGCTTAGGCAAAATTTGAATTCCTAAATATTTAAACTGATTTACAACATTGAATTGATTCACCTCAGGAGCTGGGTGACTTCTCTGGGTCTCATT
Source organism: Pholidichthys leucotaenia (assembly GCA_020510985.1). Classification (NCBI taxonomy): domain Eukaryota; kingdom Metazoa; phylum Chordata; class Actinopteri; order Cichliformes; family Pholidichthyidae; genus Pholidichthys; species Pholidichthys leucotaenia. The sequence continues at coordinate 164,351,076 of CM035848.1, forward strand.
TAGCATTAATATTGAAGATTTTGTTTTATTTATTTTATATCCTGATATTTCCCCAAAGTTCTTTATCAAATTTAATAAGGTCAGAATTAGGGATGGGCATAATTTACCGATTAACCGATAATTGATCATTAAGAATTTCACCGAGGAAGTTCATTTTCGTCGACAAACCGTTTTTTTTTTTTTTAAACAATCTGAGGTTAATAGGCCTAGTGCACGGCCGTCCTCAAACAATCCAATGGCAAAATTTGGGCACCAGGGGGCAACATTACACCATCGCCGTACCCTGGCGTGCCTCAGTTGATACATGCGGGCTTCCGTAGGGCAATCGCCAAATCATGAAGCAGTTACGGCGAAGTGTTGCGTGGTACCATTTCAATTTAAAAAATGACCAGGTGTACTGCAATCACTGCAATGCAGCATACAAATATACCTCATCGACAGGGTCCATGGAACACCCTTATTACGTGAAGAAACCGCCAACAGTGGTTGCGCGCTGAGCAATGGCGGTCGTGAAGATTCTTTTTTTATTTTTTCAGAAACTTTATTGAGAAGGTCATGAAGATTCGGTGTACACACGTCGAGGGAAGCTGCAGGAGGCGGCGTAGTGGCTCGACGGGAAGACTATTTCGCACAAAATGGCACAAGAGAACAGCAAAAAGTTCTGCGCGGCTAGACTAAGTAACACGAGCGATAGAGCAATGAATGCGGTCTTCGTTTGTTGGGTGGCTGCTCGACAGGGACAGAAGCTGGGTAAAACGTCTCGGCCAATCAGCTTGCGGGGTGAAACGTCTCGGCCAATCAGCTTGCGAGATTCCCGAGGGCTCTCCGTGCTGATTCCTGATGTTCTAATGTAGTCTACCTGCCTTGTTACGTACCTAAAAATGTTAATGATTAACCGATTATTAATCATTAATTCTCCCGACGATCGGTGAAGAAAATTTCACCGAATGCCCATCCCTAGTCGGAATTGACTTTTTAAAATTCGACATAAACAAAATTATGTCATCGGCATACAGGGAGAGTTTATGTTCTGTTGGTCCTACTTTAATTCCATATATTTGTGGATGTAAATGTACTGCCATCGCTAAAGGTTCAATTGCCATAGTAAACAATAAGGGTGAAAGTGGACAGCCTTGTCGACATCCTCTATTGATTTTTATTGATTTTGAAATATTGCAGTTTGTTAGAATTTCTGCTGTAGCATTATTGTATATTATCTGGACCCATTTTATGAAATTATTTCCAAGTCCAAACCTTTGCAGGACTTCAAAAAGATAGGGCCATTCGACCCTATCAAAGGCCTTTTCAGCGTCCAATGATAGGAGAGCTGTATCCGGTGCTTCTTTATTGGAATAAATAATATTAAATAGTCTTCTTACATTATGGAAGCCTTGTCTTCCCATTATAAAGCCATTCTGATCTCGGTTAATAATATTTGGTAATATTTCTTGTAGTCATTTTGCTAAAATTTTACAGATTATCTTAAGATCAGCATTTAATAGGCTTATTGGTCTCATGTTTTCACATTTATTAGGGGGTTTACCTGGTTTTGGCAACAGTATAATTAAGGCATTATTCATGTATGGTGGTAAATTACCATTTTGAAATGCTTCTAAAACCATTTCCAAAAGTGGTTTTATTAATTTATTCTTAAATTTTTTATCAAGGTCAACTGGAAGACCATCTGGTCCTGCTCTTTTTCCTGATTTCATATTATCAATGGCTTGCCCAACTTCTTCTTGACTGATTTTAGACTCCAGTATCTCCCTGTTTTCATTTGGAATACACGGTATAGATAATCCACCCAAAAACCCATTTAGTTTTGTTAAGTCAGTTTCATTTTTTGTATCATATAGTTTTTCATAATAATCTCTAAAGGCACTATTAATTTCTAAAGGATCTATAACTACCTGTCCGTTACTTATAATACTGGTAATTGGTGTTTTAAAATTCTAATTGTTTAATCTGCCATGCCAATAATTTTCCTGATTTTTCACCTTGTTCATAAAAAGTTTGCTTCAATCTTAGAAGACTCGAGGCAGCTCTATTCGCTGATTTTTTGTCATATTCAGCTCTCAGAATCAGTAATTCGTTCTCTAACTGTGGGTTACTTCCTGCATACACCTTTTCTTGAAGAATTTTTATTTTACGTTCCAATTGGACTCTCTCCTCTCGAGTCTTCTTAGATTTTGAACCTGTATAACTAATAATATGCCCCCAATAAAAGCTCTGAAAGCCTCCCACTTTATACATACCGTTGTTTGTGTATTATTAATATCAAAGAACTCATCTATCTGTTTTTCTATGTACTTAACAAATTCCTCATCCTGAAGCCATTTATGCTGAAATTGCCACCTACCTGGATCCTTTGTCAATTTCTTATCTACATATATTAGACAGCAGGGTGCATGATCAGAGATCACAATGTTATCATAGAAACAGTTTTGAATCTTGGACCTTAATTCTGTAGAGATCAAAAAGTAGTCAATACGTGAGAATGTCTTATAGGTATTAGAATAACAAGAATAGGCTTTGACTTGTGGTTTCATTTTTCTCCATATATCTAGCAATCTCAATTCTTTCATAAAATGATTAATGGTCATCCTGCATCCATTGTGCGTACAGTCCAGTCCTGTTGACCTATCTGTACTGGGATTCAATGTACAATTAAAATCTCCTGCTATTATATGTTGCCCCGTAAGTGATGATAAAGTAAGGAATAAATTAACAAAGAAGTTTTGATCGTCAATATTGGGGCCGTATAAGTTCACCAGATTTATATTTTCTAATAACAAAGATCCTTGGATGAACAGATATCTTCCAAATTTGTCTCCAATTACATTTTTCACTTGAAATGGGACTGTTTTGTGTATGAGAGTCATAACTCCCCTAGCTCGGGATGAAAATGATGAGGTGAACACATTTCCTTGCCATCTCCTCCTAATTTTTTTTACATCCTCCAGATGAGTTTCTTGTAAAAATACAATTTTTGAATCTACACTACCGTTCAAAAGTTTGGGGTCACTTAGAAATTTCTTTATTTTTGAAAGAAAAGCACTTTTTTTCAATGAAGATAACTTTAAACTAATCAGAAATACACTCTATACATTGCTAATGTGGTAAATGACTATTCTAGCTGCAAATGTCTGGTTTTTGGTGCAATATCTACATAGGTGTATAGAGGCCCATTTCCAGCAACTATCACTCCAGTGTTCTAATGGTACAATGTGTTTGCTCATTGCGTCAGAAGGCTAATGGATGATTAGAAAACCCTTGTGCAATCATGTTAGGTCTGCAATGCTGTAATTGCTGCAAATGGAGGATTCTTTGACGAAAGCAAAGTTTGAAGGAAAAAATTATTATTTCAAATACAAATCATTATTTCTAACCTTGTCAATGTCTTGACTATATTTTTTATTCATTTTACAACTCATGGTGGTAAATAAGTGTGACTTTTCATGGAAAACACAAAATAATTGTCTGGGTGACCCCAAACTTTTGAACGGTAGTGTATGTCTTTTATTTTATTCATAACTTGTTTAAGTTTTTTTAGATTTTGTAGACCTCTGCAATTCCATGAAGTTAAATTAAGATTAACGCTTTGATCTATGATCAATAAGGAGTTTGAGATTACCTTGCAATATGAACATGCTCATACAGAGAAGCAAAAACATGGATGGTTGAACATTCATCCTACAAACTACACAAAAACAAATTCCCTTTCCCCACATTCGTGGTAATCCCCCCAAAATCAAAAAAAATTCCGTCTCCCGTTATAGCTAGTGACTGTTCCACACCTGCGAGGATCAGTCAAACCACTCTCTCTTTCTCCTCTCAATCACCCTGACTCTGCTACTATTTTTAATGACATTAACTCTCTTCTGTAATTTTTTCAACATAACTTCAAAGTTTTATAGCAACTTTGTACATCATAGCTTTTTTTTTTTTATAATACAGTCTGTATTTTGTAGACATATTGTCATGTGGTGATCCGCGATGCCAAAGAGTCCACCAGTGAGTTTGGCAATGATGTTAATTTATTTACACACGTGACAAGACAAGACTATGAACCCCTCAGGGCAAAAACACACATTAAACGAGACTTGGGCTCGTAGGGCTACCCCAGCCACTACGAGCTAAACTGTGACATGAACAAAGATCACAAACCTGACATGAAGGTTTGACGAAGCGTTGACAACGTCTGGCAAGGAAGATTAGACGATACTCCTGACAAGGAAAGTTCGACAATACTCCTGCGTCATACCGTCGCTAGTGCTGAGTTTATAAAGGCAAAGCACTAACGAACGGCAATGACATACAGCTGGCCAGCTTTGACAGGCGGAAGCCCCACCGAGCACCTTCACAATAAGAGCCCGGTGAGGCCAGAATACAGCACGCAGCTGTCAAGGCCAGCAGCGAGTTGGACATGGCCCGAGCGCTATCAGAACCAGCGCTCGGGTCGTAACAGTACCCTCCCTCCACGGGCGGACTCCGAACGCCCCAAGGGACCACCCTGCCCCCCCCCACCCCCCAGGGTGGGAGGCTGGGGGTAGGTGCGGAGGGAGAGAACCCAAAACCAGAAACAAAAAGTGACAACCACATCCAGGAAAATGACAAAACTAACTACTAAGCATAAATCAAGAAAATGCACATGGTGAAACCCCAAAAAACAGAACTACTAGGTCAGAAAGACTAGATACAAGGCCTAAGACAAAATACCAAATATACAAATCAGATAAATCACAGAGGAAAATAAGGCAACAGCAGAACATAACCCAATTGCCAAAAATCCCCAACTAAACTACAGGAAACACAAGGCAGCACAAGAAAAAATAAATCTTGGCCCACATGTACACAAGAAGATGACACCCCCCCTGAGTGAATACACATGAGAGTCTTCAAAAAAAAACAAACCCCAAATATGGAAGCAGAATACTTACTGGCACATATCTGAGTATACACACTACAAATTAAGGCCACTGCAAGACATAAAACACAAAATACACCGGACAGCAAGGAGAGAAAACCCCCCCCAGAACAATCACAGCCAGAACAACCCAGAAACACGACCACTACCCCCCCGACAGTTCACGGCGACTGGCGGAGACCAAGTGCCACAGAAACAGTTCAGGCGGTCTCCCCGCGTCCAACAGCCGGCGGGTGGTCATATGAGGCGAGACATGACCAGGCGGCTCACCAGAGTCCAATGCCCGGCACGTCCGCTCCTCCGGTGGTCCAACCAGGTCGCTCGATGACACGCACAGTAGGTCGGGTGGCCGAACCGAGGCGCCGAACCGGCGAAACAGTCCCTTCGGCGGCCGACCCGTGTCCCTCAGCCACCAGTCCAGGGCAACAACAACCCGCGGCGGCCTCCCTGATGAGGACACAACTCGTGAGAGCTGGGGCGAGCGAACAGGAGCCCCCACGGCCCTCGGCAATGATGCACAGGGGCGGTGACTCAAAAGGAACAGACGAGCAGGGCGAGCCCGTAATCCGCTCGACGGAGAAAGTTCTGCAGCTCCTCCCTCGTCCGTGGACCAAGCTGGCGCTGCACTGCTGTTGGACCCCGATTGGGTCCCAGCTGCACCCACGTTGGACCCCGATTGGGCCGGAACCGCACCCGCGGTGGACCCCGATTGGGCCTTCGACGCACCCACGTCGGACCCCGATTGGGCCAGAACCGCACCCGCGGTGGACCCCGATTGGGTCGGTGCAGCTCCGCTGACGATCTCCACCCCCGAACCTGGGACCTCCAACTCGGTGACTCCGACCCGTTCCCCGCCGGTGACACTGCAAGAAAGCTCAGGGACAGGAAAACCGGGATCAGAATCACCGGTAGCAGCGGAACCCAGCGAGACGAGCTCGGGCGCAGCAGACGGCTGCTCCTCACTCACCTCCCCGAGAGGCAGGCAAAAATGCTCCAAAACAGGGGACAGAGACACAAGAGGGAGCACTTGCCTGCACTCGGGTTCCGTTGCCACCCAGGACTCCGACGATCCAGGTTCAGGGCGACTCTCATCAGCAGAGTCACACTCAGCTGCGTCGGGCTCCGCAGCTGGGAAGATCTCATCTGCAGCCCGAGGTTCCTCCCACGCTGCTGTCCACGCCAATGACCCGTATGGCGTGGGGGCAGGGGACCCTCGACCCACTGGCTCGGACTGCTCTGGCGAGGAGACCCGGGGACGCAGTCCGCTCCTCTCCTCCGTCCACGGTGTGGCTGCAGGGCCGGGTCCAGGCTTTCAAGCACTGCGGGGGCCCTCTTCGTCCAACGACGCTGGCCTGGTGTCGCGGACCGCTCGGCGGGGGAGAACACAGAGGCAGCAGGTTTAGTAATTTCATCCACAGCAGGTGGAGGGAGCTCGGGAGGCTGCGAACCCCGAACTCCACCCCCAGGAGTCAGACAAGGCAGAACAAAATCAAGGTGTGACAAATTATCGTGCACTTGCCTTCCTCCCGGGGTTGAGATGGTTCCTGCTGTGGGGGACGTCGTTCCTCCTTCTCCCCGCTGGATGGCGACAGAGGGCCCCCTGGGAAGACGAGGAGGGGACGCTCTCGGAGGTTTGCTGACGGGCTCTGCCGGCAGCGAGTCCAGCCGGGGATTCTGCTGCGAATTGCCCGCGCTGTTGCGCCGACGTCGTCATCGGCCCCCAGACGGTGCGCACTCCTGGACCAACTCCGGGACGGGGACGGAACTCCAACGCGGGGAGCGAGGATGCCTCCTCCTCTGCTTCCTGCTCTCTTCCTCCTCCAGCCCACGAAGTCTCTCGCGCTGCGTGGCGAGTTCCTCCCACCGCATTATCACCTCTGGGTGATCGTCACAATCAAGGGGAAGATTGTCCAGAAAATCCTCAGCACAGTCCAAGTGCCAGCGCATGTAGCTGGAAGTGACGTCAAAAGTGACGGCGAGGAGCGCCCCGTCGGCGTACTCCAGCGCCTCCGCTAACTTTCTGCCCAGGCGCTGACTGCGGCCCCTGGATGACGGCATTCTCCCAGCAACAGGCACCTAGGCAGGGAAGAACAACAGTCAAGTTTGGGCACAAACTCACGGTGAAACGGCATCTCGGTGTGGCGCCTCCGTTTAGACGTCCTGGCAGGAGTATACTGTCATGTGGTGATCCTCGCGGATCACCAAGAGATGCCAAAGAGTCCACCAGTGAGTTTGGCAATGATGTTAATTTATTTACACACGTGACAAGACAAGACTATGAACCCCTCAGGGCAAAAACACACATTAAACGAGACTTGGGCTCGTAGGGCTACCCCAGCCACTACGAGCTAAACTGTGACATGAACAAAGATCACAAACCTGACATGAAGGTTTGACGAAGCGTTGACAACGTCTGGCAAGGAAGATTAGACGATACTCCTGACAAGGAAAGTTTGACGATACTCCTACGTCATACCGTCGCTAGTGCTGAGTTTATAAAGGCGAAGCACTAACGAACGGCAATGACATACAGCTGGCCAGCTTTGACAGGCGGAAGCCCCACCGAGCACCTTCACAATAAGAGCCCGGTGAGGCCAGAATACAGCCCGCAGCTGTCAAGGCCGGGAGTGAATTGGACATGGCCCGAGCGCTATCAGAACCAGCGCTCGGGTCGTAACACATATTATGTGTTTCAGATCAATCAGATGCCTGTACAAATGTTTAAATGTTCTACCTTTATCATGTTCATGCTTAACTCCCACCAGTCTCCTCTTGGATCTGCTTAATGAGCTCCTGCGCCTCTTGAGGGGTCTTAAAGATGTGGGTTCTCCCTTTATATGTGACCAACAGTCTTGCCGGATGAATCACTCCGTGACGAATCCCGAGGTTGCGCAGCTCTTTGCGGGCGGGGTCGAACTGCCTCCTTAATTGTTGAATTCCTGTGGCCAAATCTGGGTAGAACTGCACCTGTTGATCCTGGTATTTGATTTCCCCTTTAGCTCGCTCCGCGTTGGTGACCGTCATCTTGTCTCTGTAGTTGAGGAACTTCATAATCAGCGTCCTCGGTGGTGTCTTATTATCTCTCGGTGGGCCGATTCGGTGAGCTCTCTCTAAAACGACCGATGACTGCAGGTCCGCGTTGTTCAGCGCTTCTGGAATCCACTTTTCCAAAAAGGAACATGGGTCCCGTCCCTCCGCTCCCTCCGGGAGGCCCACCAGCCTCAAATTATTCCGCCGCGAGCGGGATTCTAAGTCCAGGACATTATCTTCCAGACGTTTCCATTTTAATTCCAGTGTTTGCAACTTTGATTGTAGGCTGGTGACGTCATCTTCAGCGCTTGAAATTCGGAGCTCCGCCTGCGATACTTGTTCCATACAGTCGCTTATTTCCTTTCTCATTCCTTCTATCGCTGCTATAATCCCATCAAATTTAGACGAAAAGTCTGCTCTCATGGAGCTGATGGCAGCGAGCACCGCACTCGTCCCCTCCTCAGCAGTTCCCGCTCCGCCACTGGCTACATCCTCCGCCATAGTCTCTGGAGATTTTTCTGCTTCGTCACGAGCGTGGAAGTCTGTTAGTTTGGATTGTTTTGTCGAATTACTTTTTCCTCCGCCTATTTTCCCAGCCTTGGTCTTTACCATATCCGCGCATAAACGCTTGGGTTTTTGTTCCAATTAAGAGAGTTTTAGCAAATTTTTTATTTTTAGGAGCAGAGCAGTGTGAAACACATCTTCCTACGTGGCCGCCATAACCGGAAGTTCAGTTTTTTATTTTTAATAAATTTGCAAAAATCTAAAAAAAAAGCTATTTTCACATTGTCATTATGGGGTATTGTGCATAGAATGTTGAGGAAAAAATGAATTTAATCCATTCCGGAATAAGGCTGTAACATAAAATGTGGAAAAAGTGAAGCACTGTGAATACTTTCCAGATGCACTGTGGTTACATAGCTACTAACAGTATGTTCAAATCTGCCTTTTTTGGGGGGTGGGGGAGCTTAAGCAGACATTCACAGCAGAAAAACACATACTTGAGAGTTTGGAATGATTTTGCTGTTGATATGTCTTGTAAATCACAAGAAACATGTTACAAACATGTAAACAGCAGAAAAAGCTTGATTTTTGCCAGAGTGTCATTTTAGGGGCTTAGATCCCCGTAAACATTTTTTTTTTAAATTTATCAGTGGTTTTTCATCTCTATTTTCTTGTAGATCACCATGTCCCAGGTTGCCCCCTCTGATGCAGACCCCTCCACAGACACCCCCCCTATATCCGCCCAACCACCCCACACTGGCCCCAGCTCCTGTCAGGATCTCCCAGCAGCCATCACTTCCCCCTCACCCGCTCTAGAAGCTGCTTATGTTCCAGAGAACCTCCACTTTCCACCGTCCACTGAGGACACATCCACAGAGGACACCACCAATGAAACTGAGGCACGGCAGAGTCAGACTGATCCACAGGAGTTTCCAGCTGAGAGTCAAGTGATCGAATGTGACCAACCAGTGAGCCTGGAGCCGGATGCAGAGACAGTGGAAGAGGATGAGGTTTGATGTTGTTTTTTTTTTTCCCTAATTAAGTTCTAAGTTATACTTTTATGATATACAGCAAAAACTTTAATATGAACAGTTTTTTTTTTTTAAAGTGGGATCCATTCTGTCCTTTTTTGCTGTTTCACTTTAATACTGTACTCGGGAACCTCACAGAGTTGCTGATCACATGAGAAATATCTGCTTGGACAAAAGTCAAACTTTATTAGAAGTTACAGCCATGTTTGATTTCTGTTAATCCAGTGTGTGTGTGTGTGTGTGTGTGTGTGTGCACACGTGCGCGTGTGTGTTGTGCTTTTGTGTGTGTGTGTGCGTACAGAGGTCACTCCAGGACAAAGAGAAGGGTTGGGGAGGTTGGAGTTCATGGGGGAAATCTTTCCTGAGCAGCGCGACCTCCACAGTAGGTACTGTTAGCCACTGTTTTTTTCCCTTTTTTGTCATCCATTCACTTTCTTCCTGCTCTTGTCCGTGTTTTTGCCCTAATCATTGTATGTTTTAGGAAATCCCCGCTCACAGTATCTCCGTTTCTAAAAATTTCTGTAACTTTCAGAAACTGACAAGTGACATTACCATAATTGTGGACTTCTGTCTGCCACTTTGTTTTCATTCATCTCACTGAAGGATGTAATAATTTTGAACAGTAGCTTGTGTGTTTTGGTGTCTTATTAATAAGTTCTAATCAAGCAGTGATTCCTGAGTGCTAGAAAATAACTCAAAATGAATGCATGAAGAACTAGACAAGCACTCAGTGAGCGCATACCTCCACAAAGGCTCCTTCTACCCCTCATGGATCACCTCCAAAATGTAATGGGTTTGTGTGTAGGCCTAGAGCCACTTCTGGTGAAAATTGCATCAAAGTCTGTCCATTAGATTTGGAATATTGTTGCTAACACACTGTGAGAGGATAAGAGCCTTGGCTGAGGTATGCATTTTCAGATCATCACCAAAATGTAACGGGTTCCTCTGTAGCCCAAGATCTGCCTCTGGTGAAAATTTCATCCAACTCCGTCCAGTAGTTTTTGTGTAATCCTGCTTCACAAATACAAACAAAGCCCTTGGTGGAGGAATGCACCCTCAGATCATCACCAAAATCTAACCATCTGTTCCCCATGCCATTACACACCTTTCCTGAAAATTTCATCAAAATCTGTTCATAACTTTTTGATATTGCTAACAGACAGACAAACAAACAAACCAACACCAGCAAAAACATAACTTCCTTGGTGGAGGTAACAAAATACAGAAGTCATGGATAAAACTGAATAAAAAGAGTATGAGCTGAGCACTTCTTACATTACTACCATGCTGTTTTGAAACTCAATGTTACAAGGAAGGGGCGGGAAAGCTTTTGGACAGAACTGGGAAAGAAAACTTTTAGGTTTTCAGCTCCTGATGCAAGGAACAACTTAACTGGGAGCTATGTCTACAAAAACTCAAACCATTGACTGAATTTAAAGCTCTAGTGAAATCAGTGGAGTCCAGGCTTTCTGTGTGCATGTAATATGAGTATGTTTTTGTAGGTAATTTATTGTTTGTCTTTTTATTTTTAATATTGTACTGTGGAGAAAGGAAGCAGACGAGGCAACGAGCTAGACAGCACACAAACTTTATTCCTTCTCCAACATTAAGTACAGTTAACTCTGTCTCGGTCTCTGTGCACCCTCTTTTTATAACCTTTAATTCCATGCATTGAGACCCAGGAATCCTGACCATAATACATTGTGTGGAACAAAGACATGCGTGGAACATTAACATCACATAGCGCCAGTACCGCTTCTCACACCCTTTCCTCCTCCAGTGGCTCTGGTGCTTCCTCAACTCCCCGGGGGGCGAATAGTCCTTACTGTCCCGTCTGAGACCCCCTGGTAACACTTCCTCCTTTAGCCCATTGTTTCCTCTTTCCCCAGCTGCCGTCTCTGGGTGGAGAATCCCCCACCTGTGCCACCACACAGCCCCCCTGAACACCCAGAAAGGGCACTAACCCCCCCCGTCCTTTGGGCTTGAGCCGGCGCCCATAGCGTCTGTTGCGGAGGGCCGCCGATCCGGTCAAAACCCCCTGCTGGTGAGGTGTACAGAAGGGCACGTCAGTCTGTGGAGGGAAAAAGGGTGGGGGGGAGAACGTGTTAGCTTCGCGTGCGCAGGTCTCTACCGAGGGAACACCGCCTTGCGGAGCCACCAACTGTAGGCGTCCTCGCCAGGGTGCTTGGGCCAACACCACCGGCTCGTCTGCCAACACAAAAGCGGGCTTCAGCCTGTCAATGCAGACGGTTTCCCTACACCCCCCCCCCCAAGTCTAACACAAAATGCTTTGCCCCAAGTTCCAGTACCCAGAACAGTCCGTCGTACGGTGGGCATAGTGGGGTCTGGTGCGCATTGTGCTTGACAAAAACAAAACTTGCATTCTTTAAACTCTTGGGGACGAAAGTGTGGGGTAAACAATGGTGGTCTGGGCCCGTCACGTTAAAAGCCTCCGTACTGTGCAAAAATTGCGCGGGCGGATCGGCCCCAGGCGCGGAGTTTTCCTGTAAAAATTGCCCAGGGGTACGCAGCAGCTGAGAAAAAACGAGTTCTGCTGGGGAGGCTGCCAGATCCTCTTTAGGCACGGAGCGCAACCCTAAAAGAACCTAGGGCAGGTGGTCGACCCAATATGTATCCATGAGCAAAGCTTTGAGCGCTGCCTTAACGACTTATGAAAACACTTGCATAACCCATTAGCCTGGGGGTTGTACGCAGTAGGACGGTAAATTTTGACCTCCAGGCTCTGGGCCATCATAGACCAGAGTTCCAAAACAAATTGCAGACCCCTGTCGGAAGTGATGTCTGACGGGGATCCGAACTGTGAAACCCAAGCCAACAAAAAAGCATGAGCCATTTCTGCGGACGTGGTAGAAGCCAGCAGGACCACTTCAGGCCAGTGCATGGTGCGGTCCACGATTGTCAAAAGGTGCGTGAAACTAAGACAGATGTTAACAAACCTTCCATTAGAAAGAATAACATATATACTGAAATCAAAGGAAATTGTGTTTGAGAATATATGGAGACCTTTTATTGATTATGTAAAAAATTTAAACATAACTTTTGAAGAAGAAGGTGAATGATGTGTGTGGACCTTGTAAATTCCAAACTGGTGAACATAATATGTATACTTATGTATTGGATTGTCTAGACTAAACAGAGGAGCATTGTTGAAGATTTGATTTTGCTGGTGGTTGTTGGTGTTTTTAGTGCATCCTTTTTTTTTTTTTTTTTTTTTTTTTTGGTAGTACTTTAGTGTTAGTGTTTGATTGTTTGTATCATGTTTGTTAAAAAAAAAAAAAGGTTCAATAAAGATATTGTGGAAAAAAAAAAAAAAGGTGCGTGAAACCTTGCAACGTTGGGAGGGGTCCCAATAAATCCACGTGGACGTGGTCGAACCTCCTGGCCGGGATTTGGAATGGCTTGAGGGGGGCGCTGGTGTGCTTGTGCACTTTGGCCCGCTGGCACGTGACACACGCTGCAGCCCACTGTTTCACGTCCTTGCGCAAGCACGGCCAGACGAATTTCACCCCCACTAGTTTAACCGAAGCGCGCATGCCTTGATGCGAAAGGGAGTGGACTGACTCAAAAATGCGGCAGCACCAAGAGTTCGGAACCACCGGGCATGGGCGGCTGGTGGAGACGTCGCAGAACAAGGGAGGGCGTCCTTCTCCCAACACCCTGCTCTCCAGCCTTAACCCAGTAGGTGCCTACTGGAGCGTGCAAATGTCCGTGTCCCCGGCTTGCTCCGTGGCCATGGCAGGGAAATCTATTCCCATGCAGACCAGGTAGACTAACGCGCGTGACAGGCAATCGGCCACGACATTGAGCTTACCGGCAACGGGTTGGATGTTGGTCGTAAACTCCGAGATCACGTCCAAATGCCATTGTTGCCGGGCCGACCACGGTTTCGAGACCTTGGACATAGCGTACGTCAGCGGCTTATGGTCAGCGAACGCAGTGAACTCGTGCCCCTCTAGCCAAAACTGGAAATGGCACATCGCCAGGTGGAGAGCCAACAATTCTCTGTCGAGCGTGCTGTGTTTGCATTTGTTGTCGCGCAAAGTTTGACTGAAAAATGGGAGCGGCTGCCACGAACCGGAGACGTACTGCTCCACCACTGCCCCTATTGCAACATCAGGCGCATCTGTAGTGAGTGCTAAATCAAGCCGACGGATCCGGGTGGGCTAGCAAAGCCGCATCCGCAAGTGCTGTTTTGGCATCTGTGAAAGCCTGGACTCGCTCAGGAGTCCAGTCGATGTTCTCTGCGGGCTTCTTTTTCTGAAGCGTGGCATACAACAGCTGCATTAGCTGGGCTGCCCAGTGGAGTAAACGGTTATAAAAATTAACCATTCCCCAAAACTCCTGTAGGGCCCTCATGGTCTGTGGACGCGGAAAGTCCAACACAGCGCACACTTTATCCGGTAGCGGAATCGCACCCTCTGGCGAAATGCGGTGGCCCAAAAAATCAATCACTGGCACACCAAACTGGCACTTTGCTTGATTCTCTATAAGCCCGTGTGCTTCCAACCTCTGGAAAACCATCTTGAGATGGGTGATGTGCTCCTTCTCGGACGCGCTACCTACCAGAATGTCGTCTAAGTAGACAAAAACGAAGGACAAGTCACGGAGCACTGTGTCCATCATTCTCTGGAAAGTCTGCGCTGCACCCTTTAATCCAAACGGCATGCGTAAAAACTCAAAAAGGCCAAAAGGAGTTATTACCGCTGTTTTTGGAACATCTTCCGCACGCACCAGGGCCTGGTGGTAACCGCGGACCAGACCCACTTTCAAAAAAGCACGCGTCCCGGCCAGGTGCACGGAAAAATCCTGGATGTGCAGGATGGGATACCGATCGTGTTCTGTGGTGTTGTTCAAACGCCGGAAATCACCGCACGGTCGCCACGACCCATTGGCCTTAGGCATCATATGTAGCGGGGATGCCCATGGGCTGTTGGAGCACCTGACAATGCCCAGTCGCTCTAAGTTGGCAAACTCCTTGCGCATGCTGGCCAGTTTAGCCGCGTCTAGGTGCCGAGATCGCGCGAACACCGGCGGGCCTTTTGTGGTTATAAAATATTCAACCCCGTGTTTGGTTACTGTAGCCGAAAAAGTCGGGGCCGTGAGTGCTGGGAACTGTGCAAGTAACTGTTGGTACTTACCCCCTGGAGCTATAATATTAGCCAGTGTTGTTGACCCAGCTCCCCAAGCTGTGCAAGGCAGGGAGGCAAAAGAGACAGCATCCACTAAACGTCTGTTGGCAATATCGACTAATAACCCATAAGCACATAAAAAGTCTGTGCCTAAAATGGGGGCAGAACATGCAGCTACCACAAAGTCCCGCTAGAAATCGCATCCATGCAAGCATATTGTCAGCGTCCATTCGCCAAATGTCCTGATGGTGTAACTGTTGGCGGCTGTGAGCTTGGGACCGCTGCCTCCTGCCAACCTGTCTGCGCTGACTGGCAGGATAAGGCTCTTCTGGGAACCGGAGTCCACCAAAAACCGTCTCCCCAAACTTGTGTCTGTGGCATAAAACAGCTTGTTCCTGTCACCAGTGGTTGCAGCTGCTACTGAATGCTGAATGTGCCGTCTTCCTGGCTTCTTGAATTGGCATGGCAACAGGCAGCGTTGGGCATTCAAGCCAAAACGGCGATGATAGAAACAGATCTCCTCGTTCCTTTGTCTCCTGGTGTCTGTCCCGGCTACCACCAACGGCTCCTCGACCTCACTGGAGTCCCTCACGAATGCCGGTGCCACTGCCTGCATGCTGAGAGTTCTGGTTGGCAAAATGATGTGGTCCGCTTCCTGCGCCAGGGCGCGGTAGTCCTTGGCAACCAGCCATGGTGAGTTGGCCAGAGTCACCCTCGCTGTAGCCGGTAGGTTCCTGAGGAACAAGTGGATGAACAGGAAAGATTCGTCATCCTTCCCCCTTAGCACCAACATGCTCTCCATGAGCTCCATGGCTGATCTGTCACCTAACTCTGAATGTGTTAGGAGTCTCTCTGCCCTCTCACTATCAGACAGGGTATAGCACTGGAGTAGCATCCGCTTGAGCGCTTCATATTTCCCTTGGGCTGGTGGCTCCTGGAGCAGGCTTGTCACCTGCTGCGTGGCGTGCGCATCCAGCGCAGTGACCACATAGTAATATTTTGTGTTGTCCATTGTTATCCCGCGGAGTGTGAACTGGGCTTCTCTATGCAGGAACCACACAGTCGGATTGTGAAGCCAGAAGTCTGGGAGCTTGACTGAGACAGTGCACACGGCGCTGGTGTTTTCCCTCCAGGTAGTCTTCGGGGCGGTGCTCGGCTTGTTCTCAATGGCATGTCTCAGGATCACCAATGTGGAGAAAGGAAGCAGACGAGGCAACGAGCTGGCAGCACACAAACTTTATTCCTTCTCCAACATTAAGTACAGTTAACTCTGCCTAGGTCTCTGTGCACCCTCTTTTTATAACCTTTAATTCCATGCATTGAGACCCAGGAATCCTGACCATAATACATTGTGTGGAACAAAGACATGCGTGGCACATTAACATCACATAGTGCCAATACTGCTTCTCACACCTTTTCCTCCTCCAGCGGCTCTGGTGCTTCCTCAACTACCCGGGGGGTAAATAGTCCTTACTGTCCTTTCTGAGACCCCCCAGTAACACCTCCTCCTTTAGCCCATTGTTTCCTCTTTCCCCAGCTGCCGTCTCTGGGTGGAGAATCCCCCCACCCGTGAAAGTGATGCAGAAAATTCAACCACTTCGCCAAAGTCAGCAGCACCGCTGAGTCTGCTGGCCAACTCAAGTCACTCACCCGCAACGACCATTCACATGGAGGCATGGCGTATGCATTCTGCACGATGGGGCTGGACAACATCAACTTGCTGCTCCTGCTCGACACTGCTGCAGTGAGATTGTCCCAGCTGGAAGTTTGTTGACTGGTGTGCTGTGGCTCCGGTGGGATGGTGCCCTGGCCTGCTGCGGCTGGCGCCTCCAGGGGCGCGTCCGCCACGAGCTTGCCTCAGGGTCCCTCCAACTGAATTGCCTTCCTCAAGAAAAAGAGGGACTGTGTTTAGCTAGGGGCGTGGCTGCCAACATGGTGGCAAAATAATCCACTCAGCCGAGCTAGGCCATGTAGTAGTCCACCCGCTGGCCCTAGCTAGTTTGGGGGTTCATTATGTACCAAATTGGGGAGGGTTAATTTGGTTATGTGTTTTCTGATATTCCACGGGGGGGAGGAGGGGTTGAATGTAGTGTAACCACAAGTCTAGTTGGCATTGCTTGGTGACGCAGCCATTTGGTGACGTCACCATGCTGAGGGTGTATAATGTGTGGATCGGCCATCTTAGGGTCTCTTGCCTCTTCTCTCTCTTGGCTCAGCCTCCCATTACAGACCCATACTGTAAGTTTATGCTTGTGTGTAATGAAGTTCGTGTTCCTCCGTTGGTCATTTCAGGCATAACAGGTTTGTCTGTATGTCTGTCTGTCTGTTGGCAGGATTACACAAAAACTACTGTACGGATTTTGATTAAATTTTCACCAGAGGTAGCGCTTGGGCCAAGGATGAACCCATTAAATTTTGTTGATGATCTGAGAATGCATACCGCCACCAAGGACCTTGTTTGTACTTGTGCAGCAGGATTACACAAAAACTGCTGGATGGATTTGGATGAAATTTTCACCAGAGGTGGTCCTTGGGCTAGAGAGGAATCCATTACATTTTGGTGATGATTTGAGAATGCATACCTCTGCCAAGGCTCTTAACGTCTCACAGTGTGTTAGCAAGAATACTCCAAAACTACTGGATGAATTTGGAATAAATTTTTACCAGAGGTGGTCCTTGGGCTAGAGGAGAATCCATTACAATTTGGTGATGATCTGAGAGTGCATACCTCCACCAAGGCTCTTATCTTCTCAGAGTGTGTAGCAAGAATCCTCCAAAACTACTGGATAGACTTTGATGCAGTTTTCACCAGAAGTGGCTCTAAGCCTACACTCAAAGCCATTACATTTTGGAGGTGATTCAGGAGGGACGGAAGAAGCCTTGGCAGAGGTATGCGCTCTCTGAGTGTATTTCTAGTTTGTATATGTTTTATGCTGCACTGTACGGTCCTGAGGAAACTATATTTCATCTAATCTGCCCTTGTTTGTGAACGAGCTGGCAATAACACTTGAAATGAGTGAAAAAGATTCAAAATAAAAATTTATTCTTTTTCCTGAAAGAATGGAAGTTAAACGTACAGATTAACTTGACTAGATAAAAGTGTGAATATGGAGTTAAAGATAACAGAATGCTTAAAAAACAGTTGAAATTGGTTACTTGGTTATAAAATTGTTACACTAATTTCAAGCTAGAAGTAGTAGATGAATGGTTGAAATATTAAACTGTTGGGGAACTTAAGTTAAAAAAGGGGGGATTTACTGCAACTGATCATAAGAATTTCTAAACATACATTTCTTCCTCAAATCTGTAAATTTTTAAACTTTGTATGTTTCTTTGTGCAGGTCAGAGTCTGACCTCAGTGAAGGTGAAGGCAGGAGAGGCTTTTCGTCTCCACAGAACGTCAGTGGGTGAGGAGGCACGAGAGGTGGAGGAGGAGGGAGAGGGAGGAGGTAAAGGAGGAGAGCCCAACCTGCCCAGCACTGAGGAGCCATCTACTCCTACTACTCCTACTGGGGCTTCAAACAGGGGTGTTTTCTCTACAATCACACACGCTGTGCAAAACACTGTGAGTTAATATTCAAACACACAAAAATCATACACAGAAAATATGACCAACAGATTCCACTAATACAAATCTGCATGGTTATTACCTCCACCAAGGAGGTAATGTAATCGGAGTGGTTTGTCTTTTTGCCTCTTTGTTAGCAGGATTACACAAAAACTACTGGATGGATTTTGATGAAATTTTCACCAGAGGTAGCCCTTAGGCCAAGGATGAATTTGGTGATGGTCTGAAACTGCATATCTCCACCAAGGACCTTGAAGCAGCCTTGGTGGAAGTATGCGCTCTTTCAACTTTCAAAGCTGGCTGCAAATCTCATGAGACAAGATTTTTTTTTTTGTACTTATTTTGTACCCGTAGGTAGATTTGTTTTGCAGTCTGGTGACAAGCCACCAGCTGCCGGTCGCTGCGTGCACAAGCGCCCTGTATCCCTAACCTGCATGTTTTTGGCATGTGGGAGGAAACCGGAGAAATCCCGGAGTAAACCCACGCAACACGGGGAGAACATGCAAACTCCACACAGACCACTGTTGGCCGGGGGCAGGGATCGAACCCACGATCTCATGATCCCCGCGATCCCCTGGCCGAGGGTAAACTGTGCTGCCGCAGTGCTAACCACTGCGCCACCGTGCAGCCCAGATATCATGCTGATATACAAGGGCTGTTCATTAAAGATTTCTGCTGACTTATTTCCCATGGATTGAGAGGAACCAAACTTGGCACAGTTAGTAGACTTTCTCTTCATAAGTACCACCAAGGGTCACACACTTCTCCTATTGCTTTATTCAGCTGTGGAGGCCTCACCTGTAGAAGTCTGTAAGTTGTGTCAGAAGCCACAATTTGACCTCGGAAATCAGTGCTTCATAATCTTGGAAGTGCTTGCCCTTCAAAAGTGACTTCATGGTTTGAATGAGGTGGAATTCAGATGGTGCAAGGTTGAGAGAGTAAGGGGCATGAGGAAGGATTTCTTAGCTGCAGGACTGTGCTTCCGTCTGGGCAATATGAGAGTTGTGAACCGGGGTCTTCTCTTACAGGAGGCAGACATTTTTGTTCAGCATGCCACACCTCTCAGTTTTGATGGACTTCCACAGTTTTTGCAGCAGTGAAGTGTCATAAGTCCCGGTAATTGTAGTACCCTTTGCTAGGAAATCCATCATCAATATTCCATACTGGTTCCAAAAGACAGCGAGCATGACCCTGCCTGCCAAGGGTTTAACACATGCCTTCTTCAGAGGTGGTGAGTCGTAATGCTTCCATTGCTTTGACTGGGCTTTAGTCTCTGGATCATAATGACAGACCCATGTTTCAGTCTGCTTAATTAGTCTGTTGAAGAAGTCATCTTGGTTTACTTGGTACATGGCCAAAAGAGAATGGGACCACGTGATTTGTTCTTGCTTCTGGAAAGGGGTGGGTAACTGGAGAAACCGTCATGCAGACAACTTCCACATGTGCAAATGGTCATGGATGAATTTTTTTTTTTTTTTTTTGCCACAGACCCCACACTCATCTTAACATCTTGGGCTAGTTGGAGAATGGTTGTGCAGTTATCCTCCAAACTGGTGGCCTTCACTTGCCGGATGGTGTCTTCATCAATGGTGCACTGTGGTCGCCCAGGAATGGGTGCCATTTCCACCGATGTCTGACCAGACTTGAACTGTCTATGCCAGTTGTCTATGCTTGACTACATCATACATGTCATAAACTGGGCTTGGGATCCTCCCGAGCTTGGCTTCATGGCTTTTTCCTGTTCCTTTGTTATCTGTGTTTTATGTTACCTTTTGAGTTCCATATGGTCTTGTCATTACTTAGCTGGTGTTTCCATGTTCTGTTGGATTTTGGTGCTTTTATTTGTCTGTTTATATTTCTTTTTTTTTAATTTAAGTTTTTGTAAAGGGTATACAGGTCATTACAGCATTGCATTGTTTACATTTTCATCACATGTTCCCTTATTTTTTGCTATTTGACAACATTGGTAGGATAGTTATTACAACACCCCCCCCCCTTTTTTTTTTTAAAGTGAAAGAAAAAGTGAAATTAAGGAGAATTAAATAAAAACACAACAAAATAAACAAAAAAAACCCGAATAAACAAACAAACAGAACAGCAAAAAACAAACAAACAGAAAATTAAGTAAATAAAAGTAAAAGAGCATCTGAGTAGCGATGGAACAAAGAGTGGGACCATTATTGAAATGGTATTTGTCAAAGATTAGATCTAATGGAAGACACATATGCGATCCAGGGTTGCCAAAAGTTCATGAACCCATCCATGTCCTGTCTCAGTGCGAATGTCAACTTTTCCATCGAGTAAATGTCTTGAATCACGTTAATCCAATCTTCAGGTGTAGGACAGTCCTTCAGCATCCATTTTTTAGTTAGGGCTTTTTTACTTGCCAATATTAAAACATTGAATAAGTATTTATCTCCTCGTCTTTCCAGTGAGTCCGGTAGTAAACCCAAATACAAAGTTACAAAAGAAAAGGGAACTGTTATTTTGAATATTTTCCCCAATATTGTCTGTACATTGGTCCAATATTGGTGGATAACTGGGCATGACCAAAACACATGAAAATGATTTGCAGTCTTTTCACCACACAAGTGCCAACAGTTCAACCCCTTATGGGTAAATTTGTTTTGTGCAGGTGTTCTGAAAAATCTTACCAAATTTTTCCATCCAAATTCTCTCCACTGCAGGGAAGAGGTACTTTTCCATTGCTGTTTATTTAGCTTTTCCCATATTTCCAATTGTAAAGTGAAATTCCCCTCTTTTTCCCATCTCTCTTTTATATATGATGTGTTGTCTCCTTTTAAGTCTTGAAGACCTTGATATATTTTAGAAATGTATCTGATCCCTGGGATCCCTTTATATGCCATTAAGAAGACCTTCAGAACACCTGACTGGGCCCTTTCCAAATCCTCCTTTTTAAGTATATTGTTTATGTGGTGTCTAAGCTGAAAGAACCTGTAAAGATCTTGATTTATTAGACCTTGTTTTTTCAAATCTTCAAAACTTCTTAAAGTTTGCCCCTTAAAAAAATCGTAATATTTTATCAGCCCTTTCTCTTTCCACTCTTTAAATCTAGTGTCTGTTTTATTGGGGATAAAGTCTTGATCATAGGCAATCCATTGCAGAAGTCGATAGGGCTCTTTAGCTTGATTCTCTCTGACTATCTTAAACCAAATTTTTAGCGGGGTCTCTATCCACGGGTTGGTGTTATTCAAGAGTTTAGTTAAGGCATTGTTCCCTATTATTGCCTGTAGGGGGATGTCACTTGTTATTTGGCATTCCATCTCCTTCCATTGTGCAGTGTAGACTGGGTTACATATCTCTACTAAAGTTTTAATTTGTGCAGCTATAAAATAGTCCCTAATATTTGGCAGCGCGAGCCCACCTTTGTCTTTGTTTAGCTGTAGGGTTCTATATCTGATTCTAGGTCTCTTACCCTGCCATATGAATCTTGAGATCCTTCTGTCCAGCTCCTGCCGTGTTTTTTTGGGAGGTTCTACCGGTATTGTTTGGAAAAGGTATAGAAGACGTGGAAGTATATTCATTTTGACTGCTTCAATTCTTTGTGCAGTACCTAAGAATGGTATCATATTCCATCTTGCTAGGTCAGATTTTATTTTAGTCACCAGTGGATCATAGTTTAGTGATATAATTTTGTCGAGTTGTTTCGGGATATTGACCCCCAGATATTTCATAGATTCCAACTCCCAGTTAGTTTTGAGTTCATTTAGTGAAAAATGATTTGGGTCATAGTTGAATGTTAAGACTTGGGTTTTATGCATGTTTAATTTGTACCCCGATAAATCTCCATAGTCTGAAAAAACTGAGATTAGTTCTGGTAGAGAAGTGTCTGGCTGCCCTAGGTATATTAAAATGTCATCAGCAAAGAGTGCTATTTTATGTTCCTTCTGACCAAGTGTAATACCTTGAATTTCTTGATTTTGTCTTATCCATTGGCTCAGAGGTTCTATGAAGATTGCAAAGAGCAGTGGAGACAGGGTGCAGCCCTGACGACATCCTCTTTCCAGCTCAAAAGATGATGATAAATTACCGTTAATCCTTATTTTAGCTGTTGGTTTTTTATATAATGCCTGTATAGTTCTAATGAAGTTGTTATGAAAATTGAAACTGGATAAGATTCTATATAGGAAAGACCAGTCAACCGAATCGAATGCTTTTTCAGCATCTAATCCCAATATGACTGCATTTAAGTTATATTTTTTTATATGATGAATTATGTGTAAAGTGCGTCGAATGTTGTCTTGTGTCTGTCTTTGTCTTATAAAACCTGTTTGGTCTAAGTGAACTAAGTCTGTCAGTATGTTTTCTAACCTTTTGGCAAGGATAGTGGTAAAAAGCTTATAGTCCTGATTTAATACACTGATTGGTCTGTAGTTGGAGCATTCTAGTTTATCCTTTTCAGGTTTAGGTATAACTGCAATGACCCCTTCTCTCCAGGAGGGGGGGATTTCCCCTGTGTGGAGGACGTAGTTAAATGTTTTCAGGAGGAGAGGAGATAGTTGCTGTTTAAAGGTTTTGTACCATTCTGCTGTATAGCCATCTGCTCCTGGGGATTTGTTAGCTTTAAGTTTCATAATTGCTTTTTCCAATTCTTTAGGTTGTATTTCTGACAGTAGGGTTTTATTTTGTGGATCCGTAAGTTGGGGAAGGTTTAATGTGTTTAGTAATGTCTCGGATGCATTTTTATGTTTTTTGTGGGAGTATAAGTTCTTGTAGTACTTCTCGAAGCTTTTAAGAATATCCTGAATTCTGAATTTTATTTCCTTTGATACTGGGTCTCTGATTTTGTAGATTGCTCTTTCCGTTTGTTGTTTCCTCAATTTATAGGCTAGTAATTTTGCCGATTTACTGCCTGCTTCATAGTGTTTTTGTTTCAGAAATGTAAGTTTCTTCTGGATTTCTATTGTGTAGATCTCATTTATTTGATTTTTAATTTCTTTAATCTTGAGCGAGCCATTAGACTGAGTGTTGTCTTTGTGTTCTTTTTCTAGGTTCTTGAGTTCTGACTCTAGTGTGATTAGTTTTTCTTGTCTCAGTTTCTTTTGGGTTGCCAGTTTTGCAATAATTTTTCCCCTTATTACAGCTTTGCACGCATCCCACAGTATTAAAGGAGATACTTCTCCATTATCGTTTTCTTCCAAATATCTGAGAATATCTGATTCCAATTCATCTTTCAGTGGTCCTTTCAGGACACTTGAATTCAACCTCCAGGAAAATGTATTATTTGTGTATTTTTTTTTTGTAACTTAAGATTTTTATTCATTTTTCATTATATATATTGCATTCAGATCACAGTCTACATTTAAAAAAAACAAAGGGGCTAGAGTAAAAAAGAAAAAGGAGAAAAAAAAAAAAAGGGGGGGGGGGACAAATGTTGGAGCATCAAGTTTTTAGTTTCCATCTCTTAATTCTTCTGGTTTTTCCAGCGTCTTTGGTTATTCTTTCAATATTTGTCTCGTTGTTGCACTTTGTAGTGTGTCCATTTCCGCCATTTTTTTTCCCATAGTCCTTCTTGCATTCTTTGTCGATATGTTAGTTTTTCCATCATACGTATGTCCTCAATAATGTCAGTCCATTGCTCTTAGTCAGGAAGAACTTCTGATCGCCATTTTTTTGTGATTGTTTTTTTACATGCAATCAACAAGATTTTAACTAGATATCTGTCCTCAGCCTGTATAACATTGTCTCTTTTAAGATCACATAGGTACATCAAGTTACAGTTCATTGGTATATTATATCCTAATATCCTCTGTATTGTCACATGTATAGATTTCCAGAATGATGAGATTTTGCAGCATTTCCAAAACATATGCGAGTGGTCTGCATTTTGAGCCCCACATCCCCTCCAGCATATAGATTGGGTATTTGTATACTTTCCTTGAATCTGTGGTGTAATGAAAAAGCGAATCAGGTTTTTCCATCCAAATTCCCTCCATGTTCTTGAATTTGTTGACGTGTGTTGTGTTTTCCATATTTCCTGCCAGCTTTCTTCTGTTATGTTTAAATTGAGCTCTTTCTCCCATTTCTCCTTTATATAGTTACTTGAATGATTGTTTGCCATAAGTTTCTGATATAGCTTTGAAATAATTCTTGTTTTATTTCCTGTATATGAGCTTAAAATGAATTGTATAATCTCGCTCACATCTGTTTGGAGGTTATGCCTAATCTTCTTCATATAATAGTCTCTCATCTGCAGATATCTGAAGAATTCCGATCTTTCTAGTTTAAATTTTCTCCTGATGTTTACAAAGCTCCCGAGATCTTTTTTTCCGATATTGCCCCATGCTGTGATTCCCTTGTTCACCAGATTTTTGTATCCCCTATCTTGTTTTGCCGGTTCAAACTGACTGTCAAATGCTACCCATTTCAATAGTTTTATGTCTTCCTTTATATTATACTTTTGTACTATTTTATACCACAGTTCTAAAGTAAATTTAGTGATTGGGTCTATTTGTTTGATTTGCTTATATGCATCTTTATCTCCTATTATGCTTTGTACTGGGAGTCCCTCAATTTCCTTTTCCATTTCTTTCCATTTTGCCTCATATCCCTCGTCGCACCAACATATGATATATCTTATTTGTGCTGAGTAGTAATATTCCTTTAGACTCGGTAGGCCCATGCCTCCTTTCTCTTTTGGTAACTGGAGAGTTTTATATTTCACTCTTGGTTTTTTACCTCCCCAAACAAATCTCGATATCATCCTGTCCCACTTTGAGAATTGGGCATCTGGAATCTCTGTTGGTAGAGCCTGGAAGAGGTAAAGTAATCTAGGTTGTATGCTGATTTTGACTGTCTCAATTTTTGAATTCAGATCCATATTTAAGATTGACCATCTATCAATATCTTTTTTTATTTCTTGTTCCAACCCATCATAGTTTGCTTTATAGATTTTGCTTAGATCTTTAGGTATGTTCACTCCAAGGTATTTTATTTCTTTTTGTTTCCAGTTTAGTTTGATCTTATCAGTTATCTGGTTTAGAGGGTTATAGTGGAATGTCAGTATTTGTGTTTTTGTTATGTTTATCTTGTATCCTGATAATTTTCCAAAATTTTCTATCAAGTTCATCATTTCCATTATTGATTCATCTGGTTGTTCAAGGTAAACTATAATATCGTCTGCAAATAGCCCAATCTTGTGTTCCGCCCCCTTTATTGTTACACCTTTTAATTTCTTATTTTGTCGTATCGCTTGAGCCAGTGGCTCTATGAACAGAGCAAACAAGGTGGGCGATAAGCAGCATCCCTGCCTAGTTGATCTTTGTATATTTACTTTGTCTGTTAAGCTACCGTTTATCTTGATTCTTGCCACAGGTTCTTGATACAGCGTCCTTATGCATTGTACTGATTTTTCGTTAAATCCAAAGCGTTCCAGCACACTATATAGGAATTTCCAGTTAACCCTGTCAAATGCTTTTTCTGCGTCTAAACTCATTATTACTGCGCTTTTCTTTTCTTTATGTATTTGATTAATTATATGTATTGTTCTCCTGATATTGTCATGTGTTTGGCGTCCCTCTATGAAACCAGTTTGATCATCTTCTATCAATTCCGTCAAGAATGTCTTTATTCGTTTACATATAATTGTTGTATATATTTTATAATCCACATTTAATAAAGAGATTGGCCTATAGTTTCCGCATTGTTCTCTATCTTTCCCTGGCTTTAAAATGACTGAAATAATGGCTTCGTTCCATGATGGAGGTATTTTGTTGTTGTTCAACGTCCAATTAAATGACTTTAGAAGCTGTGGCGTGAGTTCTTCTATAAACAGTTTATAAAACTCAGAAGGGTATCCATCACTACCTGGTGATTTACCGTTTTTAAGTGACTTAATCACATCTCTAATCTCTTGTGTTGTTATTTCTGCTGTTAGCTTTTCATTTTGTTAATTTCCTATTGATGGCAAGTCCAATGTGCATAGAAATTTTTTAATATCTTTAGTATTTGTTTCTTCAGGTTGCGAGTATAGTTCTTGGTAGAAATTATGGAATATTTCTTCGATGTTTTCTGGGTTAACTGTGGTTTTATTTGTGGTGGGGTCTTTAATCTTATATACATTATTCATTGTTTGTTGTTTTCTTAACCGTTTTGCCAGCAGTTTTGTGGCTTTTGGTCCCGTTTCATAATATTTTTGCTTTAGATATCTATTTTTCCTTTCAATTTCATCCATTTGTGTTTCTTTTATCTTTATTTTTTCTTCTTTAATTTCTTGATATATTTTTGGGTCATTTGTGCTTTGATGTTTATGTTCTAATTCCCTCAGTCTCTCACATCTTTGTTCATATGCTTCCAGTTTAGTCTTATTTGCTTTTCCTGTTTCAACAATTAATTTACCTCTTAACACGGCTTTTAGTGCATCCCATAGTATTGTTGGGTCCACTTCTTCATTGTCATTCTCTTGGATATATTCATTTATGTTTTTTTTTTCCACAATATCTTTATTGAACCTTTTTTTTTTTTTAACAAACATGATACAAACAATCAAACACTAACGCTAAAGTACTACAAAAAAAAAAATGCACTAAAAACACCAACAACCACCAACAAAATCAAGTCTTCAACAATGCTCCTCTGTTTAGTCTAGACAATCCAATACATAAGTATACATATTATGTTCACCAGTTTGGAATTTACAAGGTCCACACACATCATTCACCTTCTTCTTCAAGAGTTATGTTTAAATTTTTTACATAATCAATAAAAGGTCTCCATATATTCTCAAACACAATTTCCTTTGATTTCAGTATATATGTTATTCTTTCTAATGGAAGGTTTGTTAACATCTGTCTTAACCACTGAGTCACATCTGGTCTATGAGTCTTTTTCCATAATAGTGCAATACATTTTTTGGCATTAAGCAAACTGAGGTCTATGAATGTTCTTTCACTTTTATTAAAATTATGCTTTTCTGGGTACAGACCCAACAAAAACAGTTTAGGATTCAGTATGATTTGTTTTGAGATTATTTTTTCAATTGTTACCCTCACCTCTTCCCAAAACATTCTTATTAATCTACATTCCCATAAACAATGAAATAGGGTTCCTTTACTTTCCATGCATTTTGTGCATGTATCTGGTATATTTTTGTTATATCTATTTAACTCCTCCGGTGTAACATACATCCGCATTAACCATTTGAAATGTATCAATTTAAGGCGTGCATTTATTGATTTGGTTTGAGCTTCTGTACAAGCCAATTCCCATTGTTCCTCCGAAATTTCAATTTGCAGATCTTCTTTCCAGTAGTTTAATCTTTTCAGTGAATTTTCACTTGAAGATAGTGTCAATGAGTTATAAAACTCTGAAATAATACCCTTTCTTTTACTATCTTTCATCATCATTTTTTCCAAGGATGAATAAATAGGTCGAGTGAGAGCTTTATTTTGATTTGATCGAATAAAGTTTCTAAGTTGAAGATATTTAAAAAAATGTGTTCTATTGAGATTAAATTTGATCCTCAGCTCTTCAAAAGACATTATGTTGTCTGCACATGGCAAATATAAATCCTGAATCTTTTGTATCCCTTTTAAATTCCATACTTTAAATACAGCGTCCGCTCTCCCTGGTTTAAAATATTGATTACCCCATATTGGACTAAATTGTGACAATAACTGTGGTTCTTTTAAATAGTTTTTAGCTTCACACCATATTTTGATCATATGCTTTACAAATGGATTTTTAACTTGTTTTTGTAATTTTTTTGCCGAATCTGAGTATATGAATATGGGAAGAGGTAAAGGTAAATCGTATGATTCCATTTCAGTCCAGTGAGGGAGATCATTTGATGAAAAATAATATGTCATAGACCTCAGTTGTGCCGACCAATAATACAACATAAAATTTGGACATTTCAGACCTCCACGATCAAATGGTAAATATAATAAAGACAGACGTAATCTAGCCCTCCTGTTGTTCCATATAAATTCCACTAACTTTTTTTTTATTCTTGAGAATAGATCTAAAGGTGGTGATAAGGGAATGTATTGAAATAAATAAAGTATTTTAGGTAAAATATTACTTTTAAGTATATTGATTCTCCCGATCATCGACATTGGTAGTGACATCCATCTCTGAGTTAACTCATTGATATCTGACATTAAGGCTTCATAGTTGACGCTGGCGACTGATTCTAGCTTAGGCATAATTTGGATTCCTAAATATTTAAACTGATTTACAACATTGAATTGATTTGCCTCAGGGGCTGGGTAATTTCTCTGGGTCTCATTTAGCATTAATATTGAAGATTTAGTTTTATTTATTTTATATCCTGATATTTCCCCCAAATTCTTTATTAAATTCAACAAGGTTGGAATTGATTTTTTTAGATTCGACATAAACAAAATTATATCATCGGCGTACAGGGAGATTTTATGTTCTGTTGGTCCAACTTTAATTCCATATATTTGTGAATGTAAACGTATCGCTATCGCTAAAGGTTCAATTGCCATAGTAAACAGTAAAGGTGAAAGTGGACAGCCTTGTCGACATCCTCTATTGATTTTTATTGGTTTTGAAATATTGTTATTTGTTAGGATTTCTGCTGTAGCATTATTGTATATTATTTGAACCCATTTTATGAAATTGTTTCCAAGTCCAAACCTTTGTAGGACTTCAAAAAGAAAGGGCCATTCAACTCTATCAAAGGCCTTTTCGGCGTCCAGTGATAGGAGAGCTGTATCCGGTGCTTCTTTATTAAAATAAATAATATTAAATAGTCTTCTTACATTATGGAAGCCTTGTCTTCCCTTTATAAAGCCATTCTGATCTCGATTAATAATATTTGGTAAAATTTCTTGTATTCGTTTTGCTAAAATTTTACAGATTATCTTAAGGTCGGCGTTTAATAGGCTTATTGGTCTCATATTTTCACATTTATTAGAGGGCTTACCTGGTTTTGGCAGCAGTATAATTAAGGCATTATTTATGTATGATGGTAAATTATT
This sequence comes from Pholidichthys leucotaenia, assembly GCA_020510985.1. Lineage (NCBI taxonomy): Eukaryota > Metazoa > Chordata > Actinopteri > Cichliformes > Pholidichthyidae > Pholidichthys > Pholidichthys leucotaenia. The sequence goes on from CM035848.1 coordinate 164,380,253, forward strand.
ATTTTGAAATGCTTCTAAAACCATTTCCAAAAAAGGTTTTATTAATTTATTCTTAAATTTTTTATAAAGGTCAACTGGAAGACCATCTGGTCCTGCACTTTTTCCTGATTTCATATTATCAATGGCTAGCCCAACTTCTTCTTGACTAATTTTAGACTCCAATATCTCCCTGTTTTCATTTGGTATACACGGTATAGATAGTTCGTTCAAAAACCCATTTAGTTTTGTTAAATCAGGTTCATTAAT